>CANTUS010000010.1:51040000-52420000 GCA_947683365.1 Euphorbia pulcherrima
AGAAAATTTTCTCAAGAGAGCTAATGGTATGGGAAGGGAGCAAGAAAACATGCATTGCATAAGCAGGTAGAGCTTGTGCGACAGACTTCATCATAATTTCCTTTCCATATGAGATAAATGATTCCTATTTTAACCTTGTACTTTCTTATAGGCTTTCCCCACAATATAATCGAACACAAGCTTCTTAGATTGTCCGATAATCGAGGGTAAACCCAGATAGGTACCATGACTATCCACTACCTTAACCCCTAAGCAAATAGCAATATCATGAACAACCGCTGGTTCAACACTAGGACTAAATACCACAGATGATTTTGCAAAATTAATTTATTGGCCAGATGAATGTTCGTATACACGAAAAACTTCTTTGAGGATTCGAGCTTCATGAATATTAGCCTTGAAGAAAAAAAGGCTATCATCAGTAAAAAGCAAATGTGGAATAATCGGGGCCGACGGAGTAAGTTTACAACCAAACAAATATTTAGTTGTAATTTGGTTTTGCATTAAAAGTGATAATCTCTTGGTACATATTAAGAATAAATAAGGCGAGATTGGGTCCCCTTGACAAAGACCTCGTTGAGGGGAAAATTGTTCAAAATTCCCATCCCTATGTGAAATAGTATAAGACACAGAAGTGACGGAAAGCATGATCAAATCGGATAAACCTACTGGGAAACCCAATTTCAGAAGCATAGCATCAACATAATCCCACTCAACCCTATCGTAAGCTTTAGACATGTCAACTTTAAGAGAGACCATCCCTACATTACCGATTCATTTCCTCTTCATATAATGTCCCATTTTAAAACCTATCAAGATATTATCAGTGATCACTCTCTCAGGAATAAATGCACTCTGGGTTTCAAAAATAACATAATCTATAATAGGCTGAATTCTATTAGCCAACATTTTTAACATAATTTTGAATAACACATTACATACAGAAATAGGTCTCAAATCTGAAACTGAAATAGGCACCTTCTTTTTGGGGATTAACACAATATTTGTAGCATTAAGATTAGGTGGAAACATTTTATTATGCAAGCAATCTAAACAAAATTTAGTTACCTCCTCGCCAATAAGGTCCCAGAAACTCTGATAGAAGCCCGGGTTGAAGCCATCTAGCCCAGGTGCTTTGTCTGGCTGCATATGAAAAAGAGCATCTTTAACATCCTCTACTGTGAAGGGGAGTTGTAGATCAAGTTATCTTTCTATAGAGATTTTTGGTTGAACAAAATCAAGAATCTCCGTAAAGTTTGTGCCTCGGGTAGTGAAAAGATCTGTATAAAATTCCTGGATTAATGCCTCAAGCCCGCTACCCCACTGAACCCATTCACCATCCGGTTTCTATAGCCTTTGAAAACACTTCTTCCTATTTCAGTTTATAGCCACTCGATGAAAATAGGTAGTATTCTGATCACTTTGTCTAAGCCACGTAACTTTAGACCTTTGCTTCCATTAGTCAGATTGCAGCTTCAGTAACTCCCTAAGCTTGTTCTTCTTATGCATAAAATCAAATGCACTATCCCACCCTGATGTATTCTTTAACTATGCCAATTCTCTGCCGCATCGTCTAAGTTGTTGCTTGAAATTACCATGCTGAACACGACCCCAACCTGCCAGCTCGTGTGCACAATGTTGAAGCTTTTCCACTAAAGGAGTAGAGGTGCTTTCCCAACAACGAGCCACCACATCACATCATCTAGGTAAATTACTCTAACTATTCTCAAAACAAAACATAGGTGGCTGCAAAATAGTTATAACCGAATAATTTAGCAAAAGTGTCGAATGGTCCGATTCCGATGTAGCAACATTTTGAACTCATGCATTGCTGAATTTTTCTAACCAATCAATATTTGTAACCACCCTATCCAACCTCTCTGCCATCCAATTTGGCGTACCCCTACTACGTTCCCATGTGTATTGGTACCCTGGCATTCCCATATCCGATAACCCACATCTTGTGAGTGTATCTTGGAAACCTGTAATCCTAGCAATTGATCCCGGTCTCCCCCTAACCTTTCTTCCAGACTTAACATATCATTAAAATCTCCAATTACACACCACGGTAGGTCACACAATCTACTTAAACTTGTTAAAAGACCCTAAGATTACTCTCGTCTTTGATTTGTATTTTCCGAATACCTATAGAAACCTCATTAACCTCCACGGGCCCTCGTTATCCTGCACAATAATATCAATAAAGTGCCTCCTAAATTTCTGCAGTCAAACCGCATACCGCTTCTTCCACAACATAGCCAATCACCTCCATTGTTAACGTGCGATACGTAAAATAAGCCCTCAAAACAAATACGACTCTTAACTCGCTCAACTACCCCACGATCCACCTTCACTTCCATCAAGAACACAAAATCGGGCAAAAAGGAAGATACAAGGTCTTCAAGTTCCTGAACCGTCGAGTCCATGCCCAATCCCTAATAGTTCCAAATCAAGATTTTCATTGCCCTTGGCCAGCTCGCCCATTGGAGCTTGCTTTATCATGCACATCCTCTACGTCCACTAATATATCTGTTGCCCCCATCCACCAAGCGCTTCCTTTTAGTCTCCATATCTTAAATTTCCATATTAATGTTCGCCGCCTCTTTTAGCTCATTACAAATCTGCCCCCCCCCCCCCCCCTCCTTCACTATGCATTGTCGAGACTCTACTACCCCAATAGAGGAAGAAAACAAACCTGTAGGAACTAGGCTAAATCCATTCTTATCCGTTAGATATTTATCATCTTCTGTAATCATATGCTTTCCCACTATGGCTCGAATAGAATGACTGTACATCTTCTTGGGGGCACCCTCATCCGTATATGTTAGGGGGCAAAAATTCTCCGTATGACAAAGACTACTACACATGAAATAAATAGAGGGCAAGCATTTATACTGAAACTAAACAATAACCTGTGAATTATCATTAATATATAGTCGCATCTTTCTCTTAATAGGCTTTGTAATATCTATCGAAACCCTAATCCTCAAATACAATGGCCTAGACACTTTGAAGTTATTTTCATCAACCTCAATTATATCCCCAATGAATTCCCTACCGCCTCACATACCTGCACCGAAACAAACCTAATAGGAACTCTAAATACTTGTACCCATATTGGCACTGATCGAATAGTCACCTTATCTGGATCCTCATGGCTTTCCCTTGGTGCTAAAGCTAATAGTTTGTTATTGAAGTTCCATGGTCCCCCTCTTCCGATGCATTTGTAATCCTTGACATGGAAAAACTTGAAACGAAATCTACTTGGGGAACTTAGAGTCTTAATGTTCATACCTACTTTCGGCTCCCATAACTTAGAAATAGTTCTACGAAAAGACAACTCATCAAATTTAGTTGAGAATAACTCACCCATGAGATAATACGCTTGATCATTAGGTTGAGCAATCGGAATATGAGCTGGAGTTTCTACCGCATCTATGTCTTCCTAATCTAATTACAGCGCTGCATATCGTTGTCGTACCTCCTTATCCATATCATTGGGGTTTATCATGTATTATGCCAAACCCAAAAGAAACAGCCAAGAACTTCGCTAAAATTGGAAATCAGATGTCACAATAATCAAAGAATGAGAACAAATACCGGACTGGTACTCCAAACCCACAAGAAATAACTAAGAACTTGCTAAGACTACAAAACAGATGTCGTAACAATCAAAGAAAGGAAAACGATACCGGACTAACACCGGAAAATGAAACGGAAAAACAATCAGACTAAACTTGCATTACCCGTAAGACAGCAAACCCTAGGGTCAGAAAGGCTTAAATAATGGACCTTTTAATTAGTTCTGCATATTCTTAGACAGGAAGAAAAATGGCTTCTGAAAGGTTTGTGTATGGGACATATATAAAAGGAACTGTACATTATAAGAGCACCTCCAATAGTTAGTTCATTTCAATATTTCTCTTGCCACATGTATAAAAATAGCATTGAATTAAAAAGTAACTCTACAATAGATATTCTTGTTATTCTTTCCAATCCTAGGTATCAATACATATCATCCCATATTTTAGACATTGTCTATTTGATTTTCTATAAATACATAATCAAATAGATTGATGACTCATCAAATTTAATATTATTTTAATGTTTTGTTTGTTATTTTTTTATTTTGAAAATAAAATTCAAAATCCAATCCACAATCTACTAAAGCTAACCTTCTAAAATTCATTGTCTATCTATAAATTTGATGCCACGTGATCAATATAAGTTTCTATTCTATATACCATATAACACTAGAATTCACAAGCTATTGGAGATGCTCTAATACCTTATCTGTCCTTTTTTGGCTGAAATTTTTTATTAAAAAATTCATACATCAATATTCTTCATAACGACATCGTATTTTGTATGTACCCAATATCACTTTTGTTCTCATATTTGTTAAATATAATCTATGAAATATTTAATAAATAGAATTATTATTTTTCGCATTGGATTGTTGGGAAAGTGAGAGTTTTATGTTACTTTCAAAAGAATAAGTTTTATGATTTTTTTATTGAGAAAAATATCGTTGGTCAATTGTTTAAATTGTGGCTATTACTGATTTTAATTTATTAATAAATTTGAGTTTTATTTGTATTTAAAACTCCAACAACTATATTTTCATAAATATTGTGGTTACAGTTTTTAATTATTTGTAACTCCTACGGTTATAGTTTTGATTAAGTGTTTTAATTGTAATTAAAACACTAAACGGCTATTTTATTAATTTTTGTAACAGCAAGACTTTTATGACCATAAACTCTTTTGGTTACCTATAAAAAGTAGAGCGGGTTTTCTTTTGTCTAGAATCTAATTTTTACTCTCTTCTCTCTCCCTCTTTTCTAGATATGATAAGCATTTCTGATTCCTATTCTCAAACCCAAATCAAGTTTGAAGGAGTTATTTAATCCTAGGAGGAACTACGAAGTATCCTTTAAGGACAAAGTCTCCTACTCGACTCAACTCATGCTAACCATTAACCCATTTTTCTACTATTTTTGTGTCTCAGATTTAGCCTCTGAGTTCAAAATCATCTGCTGAATTCCTACCCAAAATTTTAGTTTTAAGCAACTGCTTCAGAGAAAAAAGCGTTGCCTTTGGTCCGGTTTATGAGCTTCGGCGACAGATTCAGATCCGGAAGTGTTGCCTCTAATCCAGTATTTGAGTTTTTGCAACTGTTTCCAGTAAAGTGTTGCCTCTGTCCTGAAGCAACTCCGGAACTAGCTTTACAGAGAAAATTTAGAGCAAATTTTACAACAATATTAAAGGGTAATTCCGTAATGGAAAATGATGCTACTCCTACGGGATCCAATTCCTTCGAGAAAATGAAAGCAATTATTCCTCCACTATAAGCTAAGTTGTTTATTTACAAAAATTAAATTTGGTGCTATTTTTCGAAAGTTGAAGCTAATGAGATTTGGAAATATTTGATTTCCAAATACAATTATGAGGGTGCTCATACACAAAAGTTGCATTAGCCTAAATAAAGTCAATTGGAAGGAGATCGAAATAACTAAAGAGAATGAGATAGTCTCAAATGCAAACACCATGGAGACCAATCCTCTTTAAGGAAAAAGATATGAATTTCTCTACAGTTAATTTATAAAGTTCAAAAGTAATAAAACCTTCAATAATATAAAAGGGAAAATTTTATACATGTGACCACCATGCTCTTAAATAGAGGAAGAGAGTTATGAAATGTGACAATCCTACTCAACTTATAGTTAAGTTGATGATATTATTTTTGTAGTCATTTCACAAGTAATCATGGTGATTGATGTGAATGAGTGGGTTATTGACTATGGAGTAACGAGGCACGTTTGTGAGAATAAATAAAAATGCTCCCTGGTCATATACACCTAAGTTGAAAGTGGAGAATAATGGTTCTCCTCAATCTCACATCTTTAGCACATAATGAGGTGCTACTTGTTCCCAAATTTTTAAACCGAATCGGTTTTAGTGAGCCTTTTAGGCAAAAATGGAGTGAATGTAACTTTTGAGTCCGACAAGGTTATAATGACCAAATATATTGTGTTGTCGGAATACGCTATATGAACCATAGAATATTTTTTTAGATTATTAATTTATATGTTTGCTCTTCTTTTGCCTATTTGGTTGATTTGTGAGGTTTGCATTGTGGTTTATGAATTTGAGTAGTTTTATTTCATAAGTTCGAACTTTCAAAGTTTTGAAGGGTGAAAATTGTGTTGAATCAATATATTTATTTGTTGAGAGATAAATTAGATTTTGATATGTTTTGTATGGATCAATATATTTTGAATTACGTTGTTTTGAGACATCTTATTTTCAAGTTCATTGGAGTTTGTTGATAGCCAATATGTGATAAAACTAGTGTTTTATATTTGCTGAAAATTTCAGCTTTGAACACCCTTGGTTGTTTATGAGTTTTCTTGAGTTATACAGATCTATTTTGAGTGATTCTTATTTCTATGGTTTCATGCAACATAGATGAAGATATGTTTAGAAAGAATGTTTTTCAAATTCTTTCATTTGTTAGTTTGAAAAATTTATTGAAGTTGAGATAAGAATCTCGTTTTTCTGGAAATTTCAGCTTTGAGCGCAGCTGATTATTTGTGACATAACTTGAGATGTACAAATCGTTTTTACGTGTTTTTAGTGGTGTTGGAAACTTAAGATATATATGTTTTTATGAGTACAAGAAAGTTCTGTCAAATAACTTTATTTACATGTTCAAAATTTGAGTTGAATTAGACTTATGAAATCTGGAACTAAGCAGACTTCAGGTTTGCAAAATTGTTAGTAACCATGTGTGGTTATATGAGTATAATTTTGGTGCATTTACCTTAAAATTTGATGGTTTATAATTTCTAGTAAACTTGAGGCACATGAGAACATATTGTGAGTTATTATTAAGTATATATGTGAGTATCATATTTAATATGTTAGATATATACTTGAGATATTTGTTCGTGAAACTATTTGTTAATTTTTCTACACAAATAGAATTTTCACATGAGAAACCGATAAGACATCATATGAGAAATGAGAGGATTATCATCTTAATTTGAAATATTCAAAAGTGTGGGGGTGTCTTATTAAGGTTATTATTCTTGAACATATATAAAGAGAAATAGGTACAATATATTATGTTTGTATGTTCATAGATTTTGTTGAACATATTGATGTGCTTGAAAATAATATCTTTGAGACAAAGAACACAAATTCTTTATGAATGTTTTCAATAAAGGCTAGAGAGGTTTCCATTTTTAAGTATTGTTCCGGATGTTGACCCGGTTCCACCTATTTTTCAAATTGAGTTTGAAAATGATAATGAGAGGAAAGGAAAGAGAACTTTGAGAAGAAAGTTTTGTTGAAAATTTTTATATGTGTTTAATTGAAGATGAACTTTTATTGTTGGCAAAACTATTTTATCTTTTGAATCAAATGTGCTGAATGAAGCTTCTTATTGTTTGAGTTTGTTTCTATTCTTTGGAATATAGAACTTGTGTTTTAGATTATGGTTCTTCTATATTTTTTTGTTATAGCTTCTTTTTACAATTGAGTTCACCACATGGATGTTAAAATTCCCTTTCAAAAATAAAGTTTTTATATATGGTGCAACTTGAGGGGTATGTAGAGCCTGGACATGGATGGAAAGTTGAGAAATTCTTTGTATGGTTTAGTAACAAGCACCTAAATAATGAGTTGAGAAGTTTTGATCTCTTAAGGTGGATATATGTGTATATACTAAAGTGATTAATGGTATATGTGTGTGTTTATCTTTATTCTGAGTATTGTGTTGTCAATAGAATATAGATAATCTTATTATCAACATTTGTCATGAAAGACATAAGAGAAGCCAATGTAATATTGGGTATGTGAATCATAAGGATGAATGAGAGTGTCTTGTTAACACAAGAACACTATGTTGAGAAACTTCGTAAGAAGTTTGAATTTTATGATGTAAATCATGTGAGTATCCCTTATGATTCCAATACTCAAGGGAAGATAATCGTGATCTAGTGGCTAAATCCAAGTATGCATTTGTACTTGATGAATTTCACACATTGAGACATAGCATATGCTATGTGAGCAAGTATACACATAATCTAATCATTGATTATAGAGAAGCCATATTGAGGCTTAAGAAATATTTGAGAGAAACCATTAAATGTGGTATTCTATATAATGAATTTCCCATTTGTTCTTGAGAGGAACAATCATGTTCAGTGAATCTTTGATTCATATGAGAAGAAATTCATTAGTGAATTTCTCATTGTTCTTGAGGGGAACAATGACGTTAAGTGAATCTTTGATTCATATGGGAAGAAATTTATTAGTGGTTATGTTCTCACATTTGATGGTAGAACAATAACATGAAAACCAACTAAGCAATCTATGTTAAGAGTTAGTTGCTTGAGAGTTAGAATAAAATGAGACTAAGTAGTTGGAAAAACCATTTGAGTAAGTATAACTTTAAAATTAATACATTCAATGTATATACATTATTATTATTGCAAAATGACAATATTTATTGAGATACAAGACCTATAATGGCAAAATAAAACGTATACATTTGAGAAATATAATTGGGATGGAATTATATCCATTTAAGTCTAGAGTGATTCTAATCAAATCATCTGACTAATATTTGAGAAATAAATTTTTGAAAAAGAAATTTATTTTTAATACATCAGAGAGGATGGGACTTAAGCTAATTAGAAATTAATGAAGGGTGGGAACTCAACCTACATGAGTGGAGATCCCACAAAATAGGTTCATATGGGTACTAACAAGCATTCCATTAGTTCTACTAGCACTATAAATATTGTCCTAAATCCTAGATGCGTGAAAAGTGCTATGTTGCATATCTTGAGAGGTTGAGTCAAAAGGGCTCTTAATGAGATTTCATTGCTCTTATGAGTGGTGTATAAAGTGCAATATACACTTGATGATATCACCTATGTGAGTGTGAAGTGGAGCCGCTTCTATGAGATACAATATTGGCAATATCTCTAGAGCACTCATCTAAGACCAGACACGCGCACGGCCTATTTACGCAAAACCGTGATGAACAGAAATGACTTGGTATAATGTGATATGGCAAAATTCCTATCTTACAATAGCGCTTATTTGGTTCATAGAAACTATATGTTTCACCAAATATTCCGTAAGTTAAATTTTATCTATCAAGTTCTGGTTCATAGTCCACAAGACACCAGTTCTATGCATTATATATCAAACTCAAGATATCCAGAAAATTCTTTTTATTTAAACTTCTTTTGAAAGTTGAGGGAGATTGTTGGAAAAATGAGAGTTTTATGTTACTTTCAAAAGAATAAGTTTTATGATATTTTTTATTGAGAAAAATATCATTGGTCAATTGTTTTAATTGTGGCTGTTACTGATTTTAATTCCTTAATAAATCTGAGTTTTATTTGTATCTAAAACTCTAACAACTATATTTTCATAAATATTGTTGTTATAGTTTTTAAGTATCTGTAACTCCTGCGGTTATGGTTTTGATTAAGTGTTTTAATTGTAATTAAAACACTAAATGGCTATTTTATTAATTCTTGTAACAGCAAAAATTTTATGACCATAAACTCTTATGTTTACCTATAAAAAGTAAAGCGGGTTTTCTTTTGTCTAGAATCAAATTTTTACTCTCTTCTCTCTCCCTCTTTTCTGGATATGATAAGCATTTCTGATTCTTGTATCCAAACTCAAATCGAGTTTGAAGGAGTTGTTTGATTTTGGGAGAAACTACGAAGTATCCTTTAAGGACAGAGTGTCCTACTCGACTCAACTCATGCTAACCATTAACCCATTTTTCTGCTATCTTTGTGTTTCAGATTTAGCCTCCGAGTTCAAAATCATCTGCCAAATTCCTGCCCAGAATTTCAGTTTTAAGCAACTGCTTCAGAGAAAAAAGCATTGCCTTTAGTCCAGCTTATAAGCTTCGGTGACAGATTCAGATCCGGAAGTATTGCCTCTGATCCAGTATTTGAGCTTCTGCAACTGTTTTCAGAAAAGCGTTGCCTCTGTCCGAAAGCAACTCCGAAACTAGCTTTAAAGAGAAAATTTAGAGCAAATTTTATAACATGGATTCGAGTTTCTATATCAAGTAGAACCCATAAATTCGAACTTTAACATATTCAAGCTCAAATTGAAATTTGTAAAAAATGGATTGTTGAACTTGAAACTCAATCTATGGGAGTCGGCTTAGCCGAGTAAGGTCGACCAGAATACTTATATTTAGGCCTTGCTGTTTTCAATTTTTTAAAGTTGAATTAAAATGAAATGAATTGAAGTTGACTGAACAGAACTGAAATGTGTTGAACTGAATTAAACTTATTTTAGTGTAAAATTATAACTACGCATAATAGAACTGAACTGAAATAGGATGAACTGAATTGAACTTATTTTAGTGTAAATTTATAACTACGCATAACAGAACAGAATTGAATTGAAATGGACTGAACTGAACTGAACTGAACTAAACTAATTTTAGTGTAAATTTATAACTATACATAATTAAACTAAACTGCAATAATCTTAATTGAATTGAACTAAACTGAATTAAAATAATCTGAATTGAATTGAATTAACATGGAAGAAGAAGCGAAAAAGATAAGACACGTAATGTAGAGGACCCGTTTGCAAGTATTTAGCAATTCGATTCGGGACCACGCTAATTTTATAAATATCTTTTTCTTGTGGTGGTTATTACGTATTTTGGTAAATATTTGATACCGGCACGAGTTGCAACATATTTAGATCAGCATCAGTAGTAGTCGAATTATGATACTAGTTCCTGTCCAGAATGCGACTGATAAGAATCAGATTTTTCAATTACCAGCTTAATTCTTCATTTTCAGTTCTTCCTAGCTCTGTTTTCTCCTTTCACACTCAGAAAGTTACAAATTTTAACAACTTTCTTGTTCACTGCAATTCCCTGATCACTAAGCATGGCTTAAATGGGGAGGTGCATGAATCCGAATCGATATTCAACGGGATGCAGCACAAAAATGTTGTTTCATACACTTCTATGTTAACTGCATATGCCCAAAATGGACAAATTACAAAAGCACGCCAACTGTTCGATAAAATGCCTGACCGAAACGTAGCTTCATATAATGCTATGGTAACAGCATATATTAGGAACAATTGCATGATAGATGAGGCTTTTAGTTTATTTTCTCGGATGGATGAAATGAATGCCGTGTCTTATGGGACAATGATCAATGGGTTTTTGCGGGCAGGGATGTTTGATAAGGCAAATCAGCTTTATGATGAAATGCCTCTTAAATTGCGGGACACTGTTTGCTCTAATGCATTGATAAGCGGGTTAGTGAAAGCAGGGAGATTAGAAGAGGCAATTCGTGTTTTTGATTGTATGGTGGAGAAAGATGTTGTTTCTTGGAGCTCTATGATTGATGGGTATTGCAAAAAAGGTAGGATTTTTGAGGCTAGAGAGTTGTTTGATAAAATGCCAATGGCAATGAGAAATGTGGTTACTTGGAGCTCTATGATTGGTGGGATTATGAATGTAAAGTCTTTCGATGATGGTTTTGGTTTGTTTTTAAGTATGAGAAGAGAGAGTGTTGTTGATGTAAATCCTACGACATTGACTATAATATTCGACGCTTGTGGACAATTTGGAAAATGCAGAGAAGGAATGCAAGTACATGGTTTAGTTGTGCACATGGGGTTCGAATTTGAAATCTACATGGGCAATTCTATGATCACGATGTATTCTCGGTATGGATATTTGGCTGAAGCGCGTAAAATATTCGAAATAATGTCTAAGAAGGATGTAATTACATGGAATTCTATGATTTCAGGATATGTTCAACAGAATGAAATCGATGAAGCTTATAGACTTTTTAAGAATATGCCAAAAAAAGATTTGGTTTCTTGGACAACTGTAATCGCAGGATTTTTTTCTCAAGGGATGATTCAAAAAGCGAGTAAACTATTTATCATGATGCCAGAAAAAGACGATATAGCTTGGACTGCGGCAATTTCGGGTTTTGTGAGTAATGGGGAGTATGCGGAGGCTTTTCATCGGTTTATTTGGATGCTTAAGGAAGCTGTCAAGCCTAACTCTATGACATTGAGTAGTATTATTACAGCTTCAGCTGGATTAGCAACTCTTAACCAAGGGTTGCAAATCCATGCTCAAGTGGTGAAGACAAGTATGCAGTTTGATTTGTCTATCCAAAATTCGCTGATTTCAATGTACTCGAAATGTGGAAATGTTGCTGAAGCCTATAAGGTCTTCTCAAATATTAACGTGCCTAACGTTATTTCTTTCAATTCAATGATTAATGGGTTTAGCCAAAATGGACATGGGAGTGAAGCTCTTAGCTTATTTACCCAAATGGAGAAAGAGAATTTGAAGCCTAACGAAATAACGTTTATCAGTATTCTATCAGCCTGTAGTCATCAAGGGTTAGTAGAAGTAGGGCGAAAGTATTTTAATTCGATGAAATCTTATTACAACATTGTACCAGGACAAGACCACTATGCTTCCATGGTTGATCTTCTTGGGCGAGCTGGATTATTGGATGAAGCACTTGATTTAATAAAGTCCATGCCTTTTGAGCCTCATGCTGGAGTTTGGGGAGCTATTTTGAATGCAAGCAGGATTAACTTTCGGCTTGACATGGCAAAGCTTGCAGCTGAAAACATTATTAAATTGGAGCCTGGAAATGCAACGCCTTATGTTGTATTGTCTGGTTTGTATGATATGGTTGGAGATAGGAAGGACGGTGATCGAGTGAGACTCGAGAAAAAATCGAAAAGGATAAAGAAGAGTCCTGGGTCTAGCTGGATTAACTGAAAGATACGGTTCGTTCATCTGTTTCTTGCTGTACATAAATCTCACATGGATCTGAAGTTTGTGATTCCTGGTAAGAAAGACAAGATATAGCACTGAGGTATCAAGTTTCAAGTCCTGCCTTAATATTTATATAGATTGTTCTTTTATGTTTTGATAATTTGCTAGTTATCCGTTTAATTGTGAGGACACATGTTCAGAATTTTTTAATTTCAGACCCGGCCATTTATGGGCCTATTTAGTATTTGCTCAATTGTTGTCGTGAAGAGCTCCGCTCACAATTTTTTTCATGAAACAACATATTTTGACACTGTACAAAAGATTTTGACTTTTAATACTAATTAATTAGAGTCTGTTTGCTATTGATTTCCCAATGCCAAAATTTTCTGTCACAAGGAAAGCTTGAAATTGGAGCTTTTCGGGACAGTATTCTCCTGGGAAAGCAATCCCAAATCGGCCGTAAGTCGAGTGGGAATCAGTGTAGCTCCATTATAGTTATGTTATTAACATGGTTTGGGGATCTTGTTTAAGTACCTTACTTAAACATTTTTAAGGTCTGGTTATTTGGTGTCCTCCTACATTTATGATATTTGAACTAGGCTATTTCATTGTATCAAGAATTAGGTTATAGCTGATTAAGAGAAATCTCTACAATGGCATAGAATAGAAGAGGCATAATAACAATTCTAGCAAGAGCTTCCTATTACATTACAGCAGCCAAATAAATAGGTGCAAAGAAACTGGCGCTTAGCGGAATTTGCAATATTTCCCCATGGCTATAGTATTGTAAGTAGTCTAAACAAGAGACAATATTTATAATGAATTGCAATTATGAATGAAACCGAAATTGAATTATCCTCTCCCTCTTCTTCTCTCTTCTTATTTCTGCCCTAATCCCTTTTCTTCCTTGTCTTTTCTGTCAGGTTAGGCAGAAATATAGAGCAAAAATTAAAAAAAAAAATAAGGGCAGACAGAGAGAATAAGAACAATAGGGTGGAGAATTCTGAATATTTCATTGATCATTCAGCACAAAATTAGGTATATATACACACACTGCTGCAATGTCTAGGGAAGATGGCATATGCTGCCAATATACCATAACAGAATAGGAGCCCTGAATGAAAAGACTCTAATACCCTACTACTAGCTGCAATAATTCTTCTAGAACCTACTAGCTGGTATCTTTAAACTTCCAAAACCTGAAATAACCATTGGTGCTTTAGATATATATGAAAATGGAGGTATTCTGCCAATTATTAATTTGTTGTTTCCACAATTGTTGTCTTGGAATCCTAATGTAAAACCATATTAGTTGATTCCTGTTTAGGATTGTTTTCCTAGTTATTATAGGATTCTGATATAAATACTTTAGTTAATTTCTAAATAAGGGCAGCTTATACTTATTATTCAAAGGCAATTGCCAATCATCAAGGTTATATATAAAGATAAATAATTTATCTTGTTTTTTATTTCCTTCGAAGTAAATATTAGTTGGCAATTGCAGAAGATTGAACCTGGTGTTTCTGTGCAATTGCTGGAACACTGACGCAAGATTTCAGCAATATGGAACTGTTTTTTTGCATTTTATGATTATAACCAACCCCAAGGCCGAAGAACTGCCTTCCGAATTGCAAATTGTAGTTGCCGATCCTCCTTACAGGATAAGATTCTATTCCTCCTGCTGCTTAATTCATTGATTCTTGTTCATAATTTCCTTTGATTTTCTTTGTTTGGCAGTTTAGATTTGTATATGTTTCTTTTAGCTATGTGGTTAGTAGAGTCTAGTCTATTGTATAAATACTCATTTCTGAAATACAAAGATCGGTCATTGTTAGAGAGCCTCTGGTTCTTTTATTTATTTTATTATTATTATTCATAAAAAAAGCGTTGGTCTTAGAACACCATTTCCAACACAATCAATCCAATTATCCTCACTCAATTCCAAGTTTTTTTACCATTATACGAAACTCTTAAATTGTTTGATGACAATTATGCGTATTTCAGGACCTTGCTAGTACATCTGCAAATTTCCAATTGGCTAGCTGTAAATAGCCCCAGACTATGGAACAAAGGATTATACCGGACTTACCTCACTAATCACCATCGTCCAAATCAATGCTATATTTTCCTTCCACTCTTTTTTAGCGTTATTTTGGTTTTGTTAATCTTTCTAAGGATCCTCCAGTAACTTTCCAGTCTTAAACATGAATCTACATTATTACATTAGAATTTAAAGTATTTAAGTTGGAAAAATCTTATCGTGTGTCATATCCTCATAGTATGAATGACGATTTTGATTCTCAAGGTAGTTAAAGCCGCGAGGCACACTGAAGACCATAGATGTTATATGTTGCATTTGTTTGTATTTACTATTCAGTGATTTGGTTATAAATACTGTTAAATTAAATTTTATATCACTCATCCAATGTTAAAAAAAATAAAATAACTACATCACTATCATGACTCATTATCTAGAGCAGCGGCGGAGTGAGGGGGAAGGTGGGGCACCTGCCCCACCAAAGCCGGCAAACACCACTGCAGAGGTGTATATCAGCTGCCTGCAAACTCAGATTTGGGGAAACTGTGTCCACCCAAATATGAGGAAGACGAAGCCCTACTGGGCTTTGTCTCCATTTCCTTATTATGGCTCAGCTGCTGCTGGGCCAAGATAAGAAAAAAATAACCCATCAACAAAAAGCCGATGGTTAAAAGTAAGGCTAAATTTTTTTACTCTATATTGTTTTCTTTACTCATTTTTTACTTATTTTATATTCCATTTAGCTTAACCCGAGTAAATTTCTTTTATTTCTATTTTAGCCCTTCTTTTTTTTCTATTATGACATTTTCAATGTTATATACTGTTTGTAATATAAATTATTGGAATGCTAATGTTTAATTTTGATTTGTAATTAAATTGCTTACAAAAGTTATTTTGGAGTTTAATTTTAACTTTTGTTTTCTTTTCATTACTGTATGAGTATATATTTCTATTTTTTTTTCTCTTATAAATTATTATTATTATTGATATTTTATTGTTAACTCCGCCTGTGCGTTTTTGCGCATTGCCGGTCCTAAGTCTAGGCAAAGGAGGAAGGTTGCGTGATAGGTCGACAACCAACGCGTAAAACGCCTATAACTTGTTTATAGTCATGTCATTCTTTCATTATGGATCTTCGACAGTTAAAGTATAACGTTGGGACGTGCCCACCTAGGCACGCATTACATCGGCACCCGGGTGTAGTGACAAGTGGGCAAGGGGTTCCATCTTATCGCCGCCTGGATAAGATGGAGTATGAGCAAGGGTTCCCACATCATGGACGGGTGTGGGTAAAGAAGTTAGTCCCTCCACATCGATGCCCGGATGTGGTGTTAGATAGGAAAGGGTTCTCGCATCATGGACGGGTGCGAGTAAAGAAGCTAGTCCATCATGAGAAAATTAGGATAGGGAGTTGGAATATTGGGTCCCTTACAGGAAAGACTATGGAGTTAGTAGATACTATGAAGAGAAGAAATGTGGAGATAGTTTGCTTGCAGGAAACTAGATGGACGGGAGATAAGGCGAGAGAAATAGGTAATACTGGTTATAAACCATGGTATTCTGGAGGAAATAAAGGTTTAAGCGGAGTTGGAATAATGGTAGCACTAAGTATAAAGGATAATGTGGTGGAAGTTAAGAGATTTGGAGATAGGATTATTATGTTAAGACTCGTACTTGGAAAAGCTACCTTGAATGTAGTTAGTGTGTATGCCCCCCAAGTTGGATTAGATAGAAGTATAAAGGACAAGTTTTGGGTAGCGACTCAACATGTACCAAATGAACACGAGCTTGTCATTGGTGGAGATCTAAATGGACGTGGGGAATATTATGGAAGACTATGAGCGAGTGCATGGAGGCTTTGGGTACGGCACTAGGAACGAGGAAGGCAATACAATTTTGGATTTTGCACTAGCTCATGATTTGGTTATAGCCAACACTTGGTTCAAAAAGCGAGATTCTCACTTGATTACCTACAAGAGTGGGAGTAACCAAAGCCAAATAGATTTTCTGCTTACTAGAAGTAGAAATAAGGCTTTGTGCAAAGACTGTAATGTTATTCCAGGAGAAGCGCTAACATCTCAACATAGGCTATTAGTCTTGGACATCAAGAAAATGGATATTTGGAGAAAAAGAAAAGAATATAGGGAACCAAAGATTAGATGGTGGGCCCTTAAGGGTATAAGATGTTGGAGTTTAAGAAAAAAGTATTAGATAGAGGATTTGGAGATATGGAAATTGACACAAACTCAATATGGAAAGTAATGGGAGAACGTGTAAGGAAAGTAGCAGGTGAAGTGTTAGGGATTTCTAAGGGACAAGGACCTCGCCCTCAGGATGCACGGTGGTGGAATGAGGAGGTTCAAAATGTTATAAAGGAGAATAGGTATTGGTATAACATGTTACCAAAAGCAACTGATGGTGAGGCTTTTGAGAAATACAAGAGGGCTAAGAAAGAAGCTAAGAAGGCTGTTAGTCAAGCACGAGGTGAATACTTTGAAGGCTTGTACCAAAAGCTAGGAACACGTGAAGGAGAGAGAGACATATACAAGCTAGCTCGATTAAGGGATAAGAAGACAAAGGATTTGAATGGAGTCAAATCCATTAAAGATGAAACACACAGAGTCTTGTTAGGAGATAGAGAGATCAAAGAGAGATGGAGAAACTACTTTGATCGGTTATTCAATGATGGAAAGGAAGATGACATTGCAGGATTGGAGGTAAGCGGAGTTGAGAAAAAACCTAAATTACACAAGAAGAATTACGCATAGTAAAGTGAAGGAAGCTCTGAAAAGGATGAAGGTAGGGAAAGCATGTGGGCCAGATAACATACCGATTGAGGCTTGGAAATGCCTTGGAGATGAGGAAATAGTTTGGTTAACCAAACTATTTAACTCTATATATAGGGAGAGGAAAATGTCGGACGAGTGGAGAAGAAGCACCCTTATACCTATATTTAAGAACAAAGGAGATATACAAGACTGCTCTAATTATCGAGGTATTAAACTGATGAGTCATACAATGAAACTTTTGGAGAGAGTGATCGAACACCGTCTTAGGATGATCGCTAAGGTTTTATCAAACCAATTTGGTTTCATGCCTGGTAGGTCCACGATTGAAGCTATTTTTCTTCTGAGAAATCTAATGGAGATATATAGGGAGAAGAAGAAGGACATTCATATGGTTTTCATTGACTTAGAAAAAGCATATGATAGAGTGCGGAGGAAAGTACTTTGGTGGGCACTGGAGAAAAAAGGTATTCACGTAAAGTACATAAACTTAATAAAGGACATGTATGAAGGGGCGGTAACAAGTTTTAAAACTGGACAAGGAGTGACAGAGGAGTTTCCCATCACGATTGAATTGCATCAAGGATCATCTCTAAGCCCATTTTTATTTGCCCTAGTTATGGATGAGTTGACCACCAAAATACAAGACTACATTCCATGGTGTATGTTGTTTGCGGATGACATCGTATTGGTTGATGAATCAAGGGAAGGGGTTAACAAGAAGCTAGAAGTGTGGAGAAATGCGTTAGAGAGTAAAGGTTTTAAGTTAAGTAAAAGTAAGATGGAGTATTTACACACCAAGTTCAGCTTACGGAAAGGAGACGAAGGAGAAGTAAAACTAGGATATACAATCGTACCAAAATGTAAACGATTTAGGTATTTGGGCTCTATCTTCCACGAGGAGGGGATAATTGATGATGATGTAACTCATAGAATTAATGTAGGATGGATGAAATGGAGAAGTGCTACCGGAGTCTTATGTGACAAAAAGATACCTTTGAAAGTGAAAGGTAAATTCTACAGAACGGTGGTTAGGCCAGCCATGACATATGGGAGTGAATGTTGGGCTATTAAGACGCAACATATTCAAAGGATGAATGTGGCGGAAATGAGGATGCTTAGGTGGATGAGTGGGCATACAAGGATGGATCGAATTAGAAATGAGTGCATCCGTCAAAAGATCGGTGTGGCACATATTGAGGATAAACTGAGAGAAGGACGACTAGGGTGGTATGGACATGTGCTACGTAGGCCAATAGATGCTCCAGTTAGAAAATGTGAGAACTTATGGACAGAGAGTAAGGGTAGAGGGAGAGGTAGACCTAAGATTACTTGGAGGGAAACTATTTCTAAGGATATGCGTTTACTCGGTATGGACGAAAATTTAGCTTTTGATAGAGCTTCGTGGCATCGAAAGATCCATATAGCCGACCTCATCTAGTACGGGATTAAGACTTGGTTGGTTGATTGGTTGGTATTGATATTTTATTGTTATTATTATTGTTATCGTATAGTGTATTTGTAGTTGATTTTGTATTGGAATATTTTTACATTTTATTTTACTTTTAAAAATATTTTTGACTGTATAAGAAAATAGAAATTTAACATTTATGGAGATAATATTTACATTATACACAATTTTAAAAAATGTGGAAAAGGAGTATGGTAAGATAATTAGATCATCAAGCCAAAGCAGTGCTAACCGCCTTAATAGGTCAAAAATATAATGTAACATTATCTTCTTACTACTTGAAAACTTTCTTTTTCTTTTTCAACAAAAACATCAAAACAACAGCCAATATAGAAAGATTAAAAGCATTTTTCTTAATTTTACCCAAAATTTATCGCCAACGTAACCACCTACCACCGCTGGTATGTTATCATCAATGCTTTATTCATGGCTACGCGACTGATCTAGAGTGCTTCTTTTGTTTTATAATACATAACATTTTATATCAACTTAGTATTGGGGTTTTGTATTCGAGCCACAGATTCCTTAAAAATTAAATGTTCCTACTTTTTTTTTAAAAAGTTCTATGTATTTAAAATCGATTATTAACCGGTTGAACTAATCATATTATAAAATTTATAATATATTTCATTTTAATTTTAATTATTAAAAATGACATATATATATATATATAACATTTTTAATAAGTATATTTTATTCAATGGCCATATGAAGGCAAATTATGGTTACTTTATAAAAAATAAAGTGTGATATAAAAAAACTTTGTATTGAAATATTAATTATACAAAATAATAAATTATATTTGTTAAATCATTTTCAATTCTATTATAATCTAAGTTCTGTAAATGAGTCTCATTGATTCTCATTGATTTTCCTTTTAATAAGGGAACTTGTTAAAAATATATGGTTTAAGTTTCATATTTACTAAATTAGCTTTTTAAGTTTTCTTTGCACTCTCTGACTAATTTTGAGTTTTCATTCTTCTCCTATACGTTCCATTTATTGTTTATACTACTGTTCACGCTACTATTCATTTTTTTTATGTTTTAATCTTATCTTGACATTATCTTTCAAACCGTTTATTTTATTTACATGTCGCTCTACAGTTTTTTATTCGTCTCATTTTTATCTTCAAAACGCTATCCATTGTGATATACTTCTTCGAATTTTTTTTCGGTTGTTCGAAATCTGGTAAGTAACTGCTAGATAACTGGTAAGAATCGTACTTTCATATGCTTGAATTTCTGTTTTAAATTCAACAAGTATCTGGTAGGTAACTGGTAAGAATTGTATTTTTGTATATTTTTAATTTCTGTTTTTTGATTTAATAGAACCGGATAGGTATCTGGTAAGTGACTGATAAAAATTACGAATTTAGAAAACTACCAGTTTCTTACCAAGTACATACCAGTTTCTTATATGAAAATTGTAAATTTAGAAAACTATCAGTTTCTTACTAGGTATATACCAGTTTGTTATATGAAAATTGTGAATTTAGAAAACTACGAGTTTCTTATCAGGTAAATACCAGTTTCTTATATGAAAATTGCGAATTTAGAAAATTACCAGTTTCTTACCCGGTAAATACCAGTTTCTTATATGAAAATTGCGAATTTAGAAAACTACCTATTCCTTACCAGGTAAATACCGGTTTCTTAGATGAAAATTGTGAATTTAGAAAACTACCAGTTTCTTACGCAAAAAACGAAAATGCAAAATCAAATACAAATCTGATAAAAATACTTTAATATCTTTGATTTTTTACATTCAAAACAAAAATTGAAAAGCTACTACTATTGCAAAATACAAGTTACAAAATGAAGTATAAACACAACTCAATCTCTTCATACTAAGGCACAGATAATAGCCAGGCCATGCATCCCAAGCACGCAAAAGTTATTAGAAGACCGCCAATGTTCCACAGAATATGCAAGTAAGCTCCCACAGCCTATGCAACCAAAGCACAACATAATGTCAACTAAACCTGCAAAATCATCACAGAACGAGACATCAAGTTCAAATATACAGCATAATTTAAATTCTAAGCTGTAATTGAAGCAAATAAGGAACAATCAAATCTCATCATCCGTTAACTATACTCATCCAGTTAAGAAATAGAACATGGCTAACAATTCTAGTGTTAAACGATTAAATCAAAACAAACTCCCTACAATGCAAAACTCATCAATGCACTAAAGGAAGCACAATATCCTCCCACCCAAATACAATCATCTTGACTCTAAAATTATCCATATACAAGATTTCATAAATTAGGGAAAATTTAATCGCAACGTAGGCGAAAATAAAACAAAAGGATCCAAGAAAAAAAAGAAACCTTTTAATCGCAAGAACCATATATAATCAAAGAGTGTAAACCTAAATTCGAAAAAAAAACAGGAATCAACCGTTATTATGTTATGTGGTAAAGCTCCAAATGCAAGGTATGGGACTTGTCCCACATTGGTTGTATGGGCAACTAATATAGGCTTTATAAGTTAATATGGGTTCTCTTACCATTAGACTAGTTTTTTGGTAAACTCTCCCATTGAACTTGTAACAATTGGTATCAGAGCTAAACTCGGAGTGGTGGCTCACAGAGTGGTGGCCTAGAAGAGCTAGCCGTGACCAACGAGGCTCGGAGTGGTGGCCTGGAGAAGCCAGCCGCGACCAACGTGACCGTGACCAACGAGGACGTTGGCCCTAAAGGAAGGTCGAATGTTATGTGGTAAAGTTCCAATTGCAAGGTATGGGACTTGTCCCACATTGGTTGTATGGACAACTAATATGGGTTTTATAAGTTAATATGGATTCTCTTATTATTGGACTAGTCTTTTAGTAAGCTCTCCTATTTAACTTATAACATATTATACCCAAACACAGAAGATCTTTCATCAAACCGAAATTAGTCACAAAGAAAAGAGAGAATCGCCAAATAATTTGAGAAAATTGTACCTGCTTAAGATGATTTTAGACAAGAGGAGAGATCTGCCTGAAGTGCTTGAGAGAATCGAATATCCTCGCCAAATAATCTCGTTCGCTTGAACTTGAAACGTTAATTTAAACGGTTTAAGAGGGTGGAAAGTAAGGAAGGTGAAAGGTTTCCTTTAAAATGTATCTTTAGATATTTTAAAATTTATTTGATCAGAAAAAGTTATGAAAAATTTTTTTATAAAAAGTGCCATCAATAAATGGTATGGTTCTACAATTATGGCGTTAGGAAATATGCAAAAAAGATAAATGAATTATTTTAGGAGCCTACCTAATTTTTATATGTTTTGGTGAATAACTTTAAATATTCATTATGAATTAGAAAATGTAACTTTAATGTTACAAATATAAAAAAAATATTGCTCGAATTTTTTCCTTTTTAAAAAAGCTGCATTTTTAATGATTAAAAGGAGAAATACACGTACACATCATTATAACTTCATCTAATTATGAGTGCCTCTCTGTTATTTTAGATAATAATTTCTTAATTGAATTTAATTTATTTTAATATAAATTTATAATTATGTATAGTTGAATTGAATTGAATTGGATAGTAGTTTAAAAGAATAGGGTTAGTTTGGTTCGATATATAAGTCATATAGTAAGTCTTTCTTGGGTCCTAAGGTCATGTCTATCCCATTATTCTATATATTTTACTCTAAACTCTATTTTTACAGTATTTACTCTATTTATATAGTTACTTCAGTAAATTTACTCCAACTCATTACTTCATTTTTCTACTTTAAAAAAAATAATCTTTACATCTAACAATATTATTTTATTATTATTATATTAATTTTTTTAACCTTTAATCAAATAAATTATTATAATTAAATAAAAAAGTACAATTGATATTAAAATAATCAACTCCAAAAATAGAGTAGGGTATCTGTTATTTCAAATTTAGAGTAACTCATACTGTACTCTAAATTTAGAGTAGGATTGAACTTCAACTCTACTCCAAATATAACATTTACTCTATTTTTAAAATACCATTGGACTTGTCGTAAGTTATATATACCCCCACCCCTAAACTTTCCCTAAAAAACTATTGTAGTCTTTTATAGACTTAAATATCCTTTAGGGTCCAGATGCCTTTTTAATGTCTGATCTGTTAAAATTATATATTTGGTATCTGATGTATTCACTATTCGCCTATTTGGTATCTGTCGTATTTAACATTAGCTTATTTGATGTATGACCTATTTAATTTTAGTACATAAAGTATCCAAATAACAACACAAAAAATGTGAAATACATATAATATCATTTGGAATATGAATATATTTTATTGATCATCCATAGAATTGTCGATTATCAATAATCCATTAAGGCCCTGTTCTTTTCAACTTATAAGTCCAGTTCAGTTCAGTTCAGTACTGCATATATATAAATTTACACTGAAATACGTTCAGTTCAGTACTATTACTTATAATTTGAAAAGAACAGGGCCTAAGTTGTCACACTGAATTGAATATATCAAATATTAAATAGACAAAAATTAAATACATCAAATATCAAATAAGTGATTTAATAAATAGACACTAAAAAAATATTTAAATTATAAAATATGATCTAAAAATAATTTAAGTGGAACATGACCCAAATAGGTCAAAGGTATATACTATCACATATAATACCGTTTTCACAAGAGTCAATTTTCTATCATATAAATGAAAAAATATAGGATGTCCCATTTATTTGTTGGTATACTTTATTGATGTGGACTTGAACCATAAATAGACTATTATTTCATTATTTTGGCAACTGAGCACACATTTAAGCCGTTTTTTGAGGAAGAATCATTTTTTTTTCTTGTAAATTGACTTTATATTATTATTCTTTACGTATTTATAAAATTAGATATAATAATATTGGGGGTAAAATTAAGAAATTCCTACCATATATATAGGTTAACAATGTGTTCCATGTGTAACACCATATTTATTCCATGTGATTTTCTTCGGATAAAAGAGAACTAAATATGTAATTTTGCAAAATAAAATGAAAGAACAAGATCCCTCAATTTTTGCATTTCTTTTATTGATCCTGAAAAAGTTCTCATAGACTCCTAAACTTTTAGAAAGCGATCAAATTTTTCTTAAACTCCACGAGTTAGTTTTTAGTCGGAGAGAGAAAAATATAAGAGAATGACATTTTTGAAAATTCAAACCATTCAAAAGCCGACACGTGGTTTTCCAATGGCAAATCGGTGCACTTTTTTAAAGTTAATGGAACTATACGGGGACATTTTTAATATTTTGAGGACAATAAATGAAATGAAATAATAGTTAAGGGAACCATGATGCATTATGCTTACTATTTATCATTTTTATCATAAAATAAGAGTAGTGGTTCTTACCACCCAAATTACTTTCTACCACACCCTATTTACACCCCTCATTTTCAGTTTTTCTCCTCTCATAATTTTGGGGTTTCCTCTCTCAACCTCTCACATTCTCTAAAGTTCTCGACCTCTCTCTCTAAAAGCCTCACTTTTAGTCTTTTCAAACCTCAATCTTTCAATAAAATCATTTTAAATCAACATAACTATAAGGATATGACAAATAATTTTCAACTCGCGAGTTGAAAATTACGATCTCAGACCCATAAGGGGATTTCATTTAATTAAAGTTCATGAATTCATTTCTTTTTTCGTAATTCTTTGGAATATAACATGAATTGAGCCTCATTTGTGCTTTCTTCCTCCATTGTTTTCATCTATAATATTTTTTAGGTTGATTTGGTTGAAATGTTGAGATTTATAAGGTTTAGGGTTTTTAATTCGTTTTTCATGGAATTTCAAAAATAAAATCTTAGCTGAGAACTATTGGTAGTTTTCCCTTCTAGCTACGTTGCTGATAAGTATGAATTATACCTATGTTATTATGTGTTTGTTGAGCTAAAACAATGAGAAAATGAATGGAGAATTAACTAATTTTGTGTAATTTTAAAAAACAAGCAGAAGCAGGCAGAATGATTGCTCCAAAGGCACAAAATAAGCATAAGCAAGCAGAATGGTTGCTCCGAACAGAAAATTAATTTTGTTGTATAAAAGAAATATGACCAGCCATAAAAGTTGTAAAAGAAACATGCAAAATGAAGGTGATGTGGCTGGAAAGAAGGATGCCACCTACCCACTTTGTGGAAAAAGAGAATAATAATTAATTAAGAGGTGATGAATTATTAGTGGAAAATTGACATCTATCACTAAGTTGGAAGCTAACTATGACATATGTATGGCAAATTCCACTAACAAAAAATGAGTCACCAAGAAGAAAAGCAAGTGGAGCCATTTTGTGAAGACACCTAATTTTGTTATATTAACCTTAATTTTGTAATTAGTTTCCTTTATTTCCAAGTTTATCCTTCCTCCCACTATAAATAGGATAGTAGTTTAGTTTAGTCGGACCATAGATCATATTATCATATATATCACATTTTGTACTTCTCTCTTATTAATATATAGCAGTTTTTCTCTTTCTCTATGGTTTTATTTATGCTTGCTGGTTATCCAACTATAAAGTGTGAGTAGACTATAGAGCAATCTCGGTCAGCAAGCAAAACTTGAGTAAGTTCACTTCCCTTCCATTTATTTGAGCATTAAAACTAGTTACTGGTTGTTAATTGGTATGCTTAATCCTTATGAGTTGGCCACCTCATATTTAGTAGTTGTAACGAGACTGATCGGAGATTTACACTTCGGAACAACCATTTAACACATATATGCATGAGACGGATCAAGTAATTGCTTGCATGTTAAGGGTTTTTATTATTAATTTGGTGAAATGCTTGCTTTACTTAATGCATGGAACTGAATCTAGTGAATAAGCTAGGTAATTTTCCATAGAATTCAAGTGAGTATGATCAATTAAGCTTGGTGAAGTTAGAAGTAAGGTACCTTAAACCTATGTTCTTAATACTACTCAAATTAACTGGAAGAATGTGCAGTGAAATTGTTTATGCTTGCTTGACTTGAGATTGTGCCTTTTATATTGTATTTCGCAACAGTCAGTTTGATTGCCCCGTTTAATTCTGACTGCTTCATTTAATTTTTACTTTCTTTGCACCCAACTATTAAAATAAACCTTAGACTACCTGTTTGCTATTTAATTTAAGATCATTTACATTTAATCTCTATGGAAATGGCATTTGGACTCACCATATGCTATAGATTGACCTAGTATTCTTGCTAGTGTTACTTTTGGGGACAAAAAGTTTTTGGCACCGCTGCCGGGGATTATTTAAGCAAATGGGTGGAAGGAATTGCTTGTCCTAGCAATGATGCAAGAACTGTTGTTAGATTTTTAAAAAATCTTTTTGCTAGATTTGGTGTGCCTAGAGCAATCATAAATGACCAAGGTACTCACTTTTGCAACTCTCAATTTGAGCGGTTGCTATAAAAATATGGAGTCACGCATAGAGTTGCTACCCCTTACCATCCATAAACCAGTGGACAAGCTGAAATCTCTAATCGAGAAATCAAGCGAATACTTGAGAAAACAGCGAGTAACTCTAGGAAAAATTGGTCGAGCAAGCTTGACAATGCTCTATAGGCTTATCGTACAGCCTATAAAACACCCATTGGAATGTCACCATTTCGAATTCTTTATGAAAAAGCTTGTCACTTACCTTTTGAATCAGAATTTAAAGCTCTATGGGCTCTAACTTTTCTTAATTTTGATAGGCAAGCTACTGAAGAACATAGAAAGTTGCATCTAAATGAATTGGAAGAATTCAGATTGTTTGCATTTGAAAATGCCATTAACTACAAAGAAAAAGTAAAGGAATGGCATGACAAAAGAATTCAAGAGAAGGAATTCCATGAAGGCCAGCAAGTACTTTTGTATAAATCTCGTTTAAAGTTATTCCCAGGCAAGCTTAAGTCAAGATGGACAGGACCTTTCACAATCACTAAAGTCTTTCCACATGGTGCTATTGAGATTGCTAAATCTGATAGAGAAACTTTTAAAGTAAATGGACAAAGGCTGAAACCTTATCTTGCTCAAGCAAAATCAAAAGTTTTTGGAGATACCCAATATCTTCAACCACCATGAGCAATCACAGAATTTGGAAGCAAATGTTGGGCAAACCCCAACTTCTCTACCATATATTACTATAGTTATATGTTTATTTTGAATGTTAGTAGTTTCTTTTTTGCTAATTTTGAAGGTGATCATAGTTTTATTCAAGTATGGGGATCGCAACATAAGCTTGCATGTTTTTGTTGCATTCTCATTCTTGAAACATTTAACAACAACTTGAAGTAACAGACCACTTACAAAGAAGGAACAAACGACTACTGGAGCAACCAAAATTTTGTTCAAAGCAATCAAAACTACTGGAGCAACCAAAATTTTAACCATCAATTTGGTTCACATCCTAATTTTGGTATGATCTTTCACACTACACTCATTTGATAATACCAACTGGTAATACCCTTACTTTTCCCTAATTAATTCTTACTTAAGTATTGATGCATTGGGGACAATGCATGATTTAAGTATGGGGATGGGGTACTTGTGTACATTGTTGTATAATTATGCTTTTTAAATATCATTACATGTTTGAACTCGCACTGTCCTTCAGCAATCTTTTGTTCTATTCTTATTTCTTTAAATGATTTTTCAAAAAAAAACTTTTCAAAATGTGTCTAAAATGATTTTGTGGCAGCTTAAGTGATCTGATGAACTTTTGGAATGCATGCAAAGAGTATGTATGGTTCAAAGATTATGAAACTTGAAGGTATTAAAAGCTCATTGGTAGGATTGATACAGTAGTTGAAACACTCTTAGATTTCTTAAATTTTAAGTCATAATTCAACTTCTTAGCTTGATTGTTAACCTAATTTATGAGGAATTGAGCCTAAATTTTTAGATTATATACATGAATATTTGTTTAATTTCCTTGCTGAGTGAGCTTACACATACAACTTTAGCTAGAACTTGTTTTGGTTAGTACTTTTCAAGACCATATGATTGTTCACATGCATAAGATGATTAAGGCATTTAGGTTTTACCCTCTTTTAACCAAAAAGCCACCCTTTTGTATGATATCCCTCATTATAGATAAACCCCTTTGAGCCTTAGCTTTTTCTTTGTTTTTACCATAAAATGTTTTTCCCTTAAACATTTCACATTATATTGACCCAAAACACTCAAGAATTTACCAAAGAAATTCACTACTTTAAAGCAAATTCAATGATTTCATAAGCTTGTGCAATTTTGTTTCTTTTAAGCCATCTTTCTAGCTTTCTCCTTGTTCAATCAAATTACTAAAAAGCAACCAATTCTTTCAAGTTGCTAATTCAAGTTTGTACAATCTTTTGATGCAACCTCGTTTGCTCTATAAAAAAAGAAAAAAAAAAGAAAAAAAAGAAAAAAAAGAAGGAAAAGAAAAGAAATATAATATTAATCTTTTGTGAGACTGCTTGATAATTCTTTGCTCATTGTGCTCTTATCATCCTAACCATGTTGCTCAAGTTAGCTTGCTTACTTACTCATGTTCATTTCCTTTGGTAATTCTTTTCACTTAAAATATCCTTTTTGACACACCCTAACCCTAACCTACCTTACAACCCTATGTAAAGTCCTTTTGACTATGCATGATTATTCAATACAAGTGGTAGAGATTAGACCGATTTTCAAGCATATGGTCTAGAGCTTATGTGTAAGGCTGATGAGTGCATTTGTGAAGGAATCAAATCACACTAAACACTTTGACTGAAATGAAGGAAAATCTTGGTGAGGCAGTAGTTCAGTTGTTGATAGGTTGTTGACTTGTGAAGTTTAATTTTTGTTAAGTCTAAGATGTTTTGAAAACTGGAATCAAACTTACTAGATGAGAATTCATTATCTTGTTTCTATAAACTTTGCATTATATCTCTTCCTGCAGGACGAAATTCAGAAGTAAACTCAAGTTGTTGCCTTGTTTTCAAAAATGTTTTTCAAACCTCATTCTTCTTCTTTCTTTCTCTCTTGTCTTTGTTTAATTGCTTAAGGACAAGCAATGTTCAAGTATGGGGATATTTGATAAGTATGAATTATACCTATGTTATTATGTGTTTGTTGAGCTAAAATAATGAGAAAATGAATGGAGAATTAGCTAATTTTGTGTAATTTTGTAAAACAAGCAGAAGCAAGTAGAATGATTGCTCCAAAGCAGAAAGCAAGCAAAAAAAAAGCAGAAGCAGGCAGAATGGTTGCTCTGAACCGAAAAGTGATTTTGTTGGATAAAAGAATTATCACCAGCCATAAAAGTTGCGAGAGAAATATGCAAAATGAAGGTGATGTGGCTGGAAAGAAGGACGCCACCTACCCACTTGGTGGAAAAGAGAATAATGATTAGTTAAGAGGTGGTGAATTATTAGTGGGAAAATGACACCTATCACTAAGTTGGAAGCTAACTATGACATGTGTATGGCAAATTCCACTAACAAAAAATGAGTCACCAAGATGAAAAGCAAGTGGAGCCATTTTGTGAAGACACCTAATTTTGTTATATTAACCTTAATTTTGTAATTAGTTTCTTTATTTCCAAGTTTAACCTTCCTTCCACTATAAATAGGATAGTAGTTTAGTTTAGTAGGAGCATAGATCATATTATCATATATATCACATTTTGTACTTCTCTCTTATTAATATAAAGTAGGTTTTCTCTTTCTCTATGGTTTTATTTATGCTTGCTGGTTATCCAACTATAAAGTATGAGTAGACTATAGAGCAATCTCGGTCAGCTGGCAAAACTTGAGTAAGTTCACTTCTCTTCCATTTATTTGAGCATTAAAACTAATTGTTGGTTGTTAATTGGTATGCTTAATCCTTATGAGTTGGTCACCTCATATTTAGTAGTTGTAATGAGACTAATCGGAGATTTACACTATGGAACAACCATTTAACACATGTATGCATGAGACGAATCAAGTAATTGCTTGCATGTTAAGGGTTTTTATCATTAAGTTGGTGAAATGCTTGCTTTACTTAATGCATGGAACTGAATCTAGTGAATAAGCTAGGTAATTTTCCATAGAATCCAAGTGAGGATAATCAATTAAGCTTGGTGAAGTTAGAAGTAAGATACCTTAAACCTATGTTCTTAATACTACTCAAATTAACTGGAAGAATGTGCACTGAAATTGTTTATGCTTGCTTGACTTGATATTGTGCCTTTTATATTGTATTTCGACTGCCCCGTTTATTTCTGACTCCTTCATTTAATTTTTGCTTTCTTTGCACCCAACTATTAAAATAAACCTTAGACTACATATTTGCTATTTAATTTAAGATCATTTACATTCAATCCCCATGGAAATGACACTTGGACTCACCATATGGTATAGATTGACCTAGTATACGTGCTAGTGTTACTTTTGGGGACAATAAGTTTTTGGCGCCATTGTCGGGGATTGAATTGTCAAAGATTTTAAATTTGGTAGTTTTAACTTGTTTGTTCAACCTATGTAGTTATTTTCTATCTGAAGCAATCAATTGTGCATGGGACGAGCTAGTTTGCCCGAATTCCCTATAGATCCAGAAATTGAACGAACTTACAGGAGGTGTAGTGCAGCAAGGCGTGCAAGGCAAAGACAGAGAATGGCAGATCGCAGAGTACCTCCCTAGGGAGGTAGGCTGCAACCTCCCGAAGGAAATGAACATGCAGGAGGAGAGGGCGAGGTTAACTTGCCTCCTCAAAGGCATACACTTAAATAGTATTCGAAACCATCGACCGAGGGACACTCTTTTTGCATTGTGATACCTGACGAAGGGATCAATCTCTTTGAGATTAAGGCCCTAATGCTACAAATGCTCCAAGCTGCTATTCAGTTTGGAGGATTATCGGGAGAAGATCCAAATGCACATATCCAAGATTTCATTACTATGTATAACACTTTTTGCACTAATCGAGCAATTTTAGATGATGTTATCAGACTCAAGCTTTTTCCCTTCTCATTACGGGATAAAGCTAAGAGTTGGATCAAAAATCTTCAACTTGGATCAATAACAACTTGGGATAAAATGGCCAGAACTTTCTTGACAAAATATTTTCCACCAAGGCAAGCAATCAAAATGAGAAATTAGATCACTTGTTTTTCACAACAACCTGATGAAACTCTTTCAGAGGCATGGGAAAGATATAAAGAGCTTCTAAGACGTGTGCCAAATCATGGATTTCCCATGTGGATGTAAATGCAAAATTTTTATAATGAAGTAACTAGTGCCTATAAAATCCAAATTGAATAAGCAGCAAATGGAGATCCAGAAGAACTTGAACCAGAAGAATTTTATGATTTAACTGAGAAGTTGGCCAATATCAGCTATAAATGGCATTCTATTTATGAAGAAAGGAGCAAGAATGGTGAATCTGAAGCTATTTCCAAACTATCTGACAAAGTGGACCTGATTTTGAGACAATTTACTAAGAATAATATCTCAGCAATCTCAAATATGCAGCTATCTTGTGATTTTTGTGGTGGCAACCATAAAAATGTTGATTGTGAAAGCTCTCTCAATCAGGAGCAATGTGATTTTATAGGGAACAATCAAAGAAATAATCCCTATTCAAATACATATAATCCTGGTTGGAGAAATCATCCTATCTTTTTAGAAAAACCATACCAACCACCATTCCAGCAACCAAATAACAATTTCCAGCAAGCAGGACCTTCCCAGCAATAAAAAAATTTTAATGTTGAAGAGATGAAAGATATGATGGCACAATTTATGAAGCAAACTCATGCTTTTATCAAAAATTTGGAGACCCAATTTCAACAATTTAAAACAATTGCTACTCCAAAGAATAAAGGGGTCATTCCAAGCAACACCGAGCCTAATCCTAGAGAAGAATGCAAAGCAATATCACTCAGAAGTGGTAAGGTTAGTGGTGATACTAACAAAATTGTTATTCAATATGAAAATGCAGGGGAGCAAGCAAAACCACAAGGGGAGCAAGCAGAACAGGATAATGAGCAACCAAAAGTGCAGCCTGATTCCATTCCAAAGCAATCTGAAGTTACTCAACTAGAAGGTGTTCCAAAGGAACAACCTCTTCCAGCATATTAACCGAAAATGCCCTTCCCTCAAAGGGCAAGGCAACATGAAATGGCAAAACAATTTGATAAATTTCTAGAAGTCTTCAAGAAACTTCACATAAATATTCCTTTTGCAGAGGCACTTTCTCAGATGCCAATGTATGTGAAATTCTTGAAGGGGTTGTTGGTAAATAAAAAGAAACTTGAAAACATAGCAATGGTGTAACTCATCTGTGATTGCTCCTCAATTCTATAATGCAAGCAACCTTTACCTCAGAAGCTAAAAGATCCAAGGAGTTTCTCAATTCCTTGTTTAATTAGAAATCTTAATATTGATAATGCATTGTGTCATTTGGGTGCTAGCATTAATCTTATGCCATACTATGTTTATAAACAACTTGGGCTAGGAGAACCACAACCTACTAGAGTTTCAATTCAACTTGTTGATAGGACTATAAGATATTCTAGAGGCATTATTGAGGATGTTTTGGTTAAAGTAGGAAAGTTCATTTTGCCTGTTGATTTTATTGTGATGGATATGGATGAGGATTTACATGTGCCAATCATTTTAAGGAGACCTTTTCTTGCTACTGGTCATGCTATAATTGATGTGAATAATGGAAAACTCATTCTAAAGATTCATGATGAAGAAGTAGTATTTACCATGAATGTAGCAATGAAGTGCCCACCTTCTAGTGATGATTCTTGTTACTTTATTTATGATACTGATGAGAATGTATCTTATATACAAGAACAAGATGAGGAGTTATGCGGTGATGAAGACATGCTTGACAATGAAGATGACTGCTCCATGATTTTTGCAAGGAGCAACCGTGTGGAACCTTTAACTCAAACACTTCCACAACCTTCCAAATCATCACTTGAACAATCATCCACTCAAGAACTTAAACCATTACTCTCACATCTGGAATATGCTTACTTAGACCCACCTAGCAACCATCTGTAAGAAAATTATAATTTTAAGTTATGAAATTATTAATTTTCAATTAAATGGACAACATATAACATATAACTTTTATTAGCTATTGAAGGATTACATTATTTCATTACTTTATGAACCAAATAAATTGGTATTCAATGAGATAATAACCTACAAGTAACCTGAAGAAATACATTAAAATGACATTAAAATGGAGACTTGTGGGGTTTCCATTTTTTTGTATAAAAGGAGGTATATTCATATGGTTAAGGTCCCCAAGACACTAAATCACATAAATTTTTTTCTCTACCCATCAAGAGATAAAGTATTTGAGTCTCTTTAGAGACATTGGGAGATTTAGTTGAGGAATGTCTCAAATCCATCGATTCATGTTCGTCCAACTCACTTCAAGATTGTGATTCCTCATCCATAGCAATCAAATATGGACTCAGGTATATCGTTTTGAAATCTTTGATAATCTAACAATATGTGATCCGGGTAAATATAATATATTTACATTATCGATTATTTATTTCTAACAAGTGGTATCAGAGCCAACATATTTATCAGATTATTGGGATTGAAATTAAAAAGTTGTGTTTAAATCATAAGGTTTTGAATTTTGCACTCAAGTTTATGTTTATGCAAAATTAGTTCATACATTCAGATATATATGTAACAAAATAGAGAATCTTAAAGGTGAATCTCATAAGTTTTCAATTTGTTGTTACATATATTTTTTATGACTATAAAGAAAAATATTGTAATATTTAGTTTTAATCATAATAATTTTATCATATCTAAATTTAAAATTTGGAATTTAATTTTCTAATATTTTATGATAAATTAGTCCAAGCAATATGTTGCCAAAGTGACCTCTAGTGTGAAAATTAATTTATTGTAGAATATTGGATGTGTTTATTTGTTATTTATGCAAATTGTATTTTCCCAAAGGAATGTATTTTTTAGGTCAATAACAAGTGAACAAATAAAGAATTACTAAAATGATAAATACATAAGATTTGTAATTATTTTTTTTTCATGTGAACAAAAGTCGGTCCAAAGAAAGGCTATTGTTTGACAGAATTAATAATAGTATTTTATCATGTTTTTTACAAGTATCACTAACAATTATTTCTATGTCCAAAGACTAAGAATTAATGTTGTATTAGGTATTGTGATGGGTATTTATAAAAAAAAGTTTTGGATTATTTTATTCATATTTTTTTTAATTTAATGTGCTTTTCTTGTTGTTGTGAATACAGTTTCTATTGCAACTGCTCCAAATATTTCAACTTAAGTTAACAATATTCCCATGCTGACCGGGACAAATTTCAAAATCTGGAAAGACGCCGTGGAAATTGTTCTCGGTTGTATGGATTTGGCTCTTGCACTTCGTGTAGAACGACCCATTTCCACTGAGGAGGATCTCAATGAGACCAAAATTGAGAAGTGGGATAATTCCAATTGAATGTGTTTGATGATAATGAAGTGCTCCATTCCGAAGGCATTTCGGGGCTCTATTTCGGAGACTGATAATGCTAAAAAGTTCCTTGAGGAAATTGAACAATATTTTGCCAAGAATGAAAAATCGGAGGCAAGCAACCTTTTGGCTAAGCTCATTTCCCAAAAGTATAAAGGCAAAGGGAACATAAGGGAGTCTATTATGGAGATGTCTCATCTCGCCTTAAAGCTCAAGTCACTAAAGTTAGAGTTATCTGAGGATTTACTCGTGCACTTAGTTTTGATTTCTCTTCCTTCACACTTTGGGCAATTCAAAGTGAGCAATAATACTCAGAAAGACAAATGGTCTCTCAATGAGCTTATATCTCACTGTATGCAAGAAGAAGAGAGGCAATTGTGAGATAAGATTGAAAGTGCTCATTTGGCTATTTCTCAGAAATGGGATAAGAAAAGAGCTAAGGATGTTGGTGGCAATTCTTCTCAACAAAAGAAACAAAAGAAGCAAGATAAGATGTTTGTTCCTAGTTATTACTTTTGTAAGAAGAAGGGAGACATGAAGAAAGAGTGTCCCAAATATGTCATATGGCGTGAAAAGAAAGGTATGCTTCTAAAATTTGTTAAAGATACATGGTGGGTAGATTCAGGTGCTACTACTCACAGAAGTATGTCTATGCAAGGATCCATGTGGAGCCGGCCACTAAGTAAAGATGAGGAATTCATCTATGTGGGCAACGGTAAAAAAGTTGCAGTGGAAGCTATAGGGACTTTTAGACTAACATTAAAGACCGAAAACTATTTGGATTTATTTGAGACTTTTATTGTACCATCTTTTCGACCGAATTTAATTTCTATTTCTGCTTTGGACAAAGTTGGTTTTTCTTGTTCCTTTGGAAATAATAAAGTTAGTCTTTACCAAAATTCCAATTTTGTTGGTTCTGGTTCTTTAATTGAAAAATTATATATGCTTGATGTTGTTAGTTCGCATAATGAAATACTGTAAACCAACTCACGTGGTACAAAGAGAAAATTAATTGAGAATTCAGCCATCTTATGGCATAAGCTATTAGGTCATATTTCTAAACAAAGAATTCAAAGACTCATTTCAGATGGAATTCTTGAACCTTTGAATTTAGCAAATTTTGAAGTTTGTGTTGAGTGCATCAAAGGGAAAATGACAAACACTAAAAAATTAGATGCCAATAGAGCTACAGATGTCTTAGAACTTATACACACTGATATTTGTGGCCCATTTCCTACGACTTCTTGGAATGGATAACAATACTTTATTACGTTCATAGACAATTACTCTATATATAGCTATCTATATTTGATACATGAGAAATCTCAATCTTTAGATGTGTTCAAATCTTTTAAAGCTGAAGTTGAACTTCAACTTGGGAAGAAAATAAAGGCTATCAAATCTGACTGTGGTGGTGAATACTACGGTAGATATGATGGATCGGGAGAACAACGTCCAGGGTCCTTTGCTATTTTCCTCAAAGAATGTGGCATCGTTCTGCAATACACTATGCCCGAAAAACCTAACATGAATGGTGTAGCGGTGCGACGCAATCGAACTCTTAAGGATATGGTAAGGAGTATGATAAGTAATTCATCCTTACCAGAGTCACTTTGGGGAGAAGCCTTAAAGAAAGCTATTTACATCCTTAATTGAGTGCCGAGCAAGGCAGTTACCAAAACCTCTTATGAGTTATGGACAGGCACAAAGCCTAGTATAAGGCACTTATATATTTGGGGTTGTCCAGCTGAGGCTAAACAATATAAGCCACATAAAATGAAACTGGAATCAAGAATGGTAAGATGTTATTTTGTTGGCTATTCTGAACACTCATGAGGTTACAAGTTTTACAATCCTATATCAAGAACCTTTTTTAAAACAGAAAATGCAAAATTTCTTGAGGATGTTGAATTTGGGGGAGAAGAAAAAATAAAGAATGTTGTTTTTGAAGAAGAACCTAATAAAGATAATGATCAGGTTTCTATTCCTATCATTGTTCATGAGAAGGTTCCCGAAATTATTTCGGAGAAAAACAACAATGAAATTCTTCCCCAAGGTGATCAAATCCAACAAACTCAAGAAATGCAATCAAGGAGATCCATTAGAGAGAAAAGAAATGCAATTTCAGATGATTACATTGCATTTCTTCAAGAACATCAGGATGGCATTGGTTTGATAGAAGATGACCCAATCAACTTACGTCAAGTCATGCAAAGTTCTAAGTCTCAAAATTGGATAGATGCCATGAATTATGAGATAAAGTCAATGAAAGATAATGCCATTTGGGATCTTGTCAAGTTGCCTGAAGGTGTGAAACCCATTAGTTGAAATGGATTTTTAAAACCAAACAGGATTCAAAGGGCAATGTTGAGAGATATAAAGCTTGTCTAGTTGCAAAAGGCTTTACTCAAAAGGAAGGCATAGACTTTAAAGAGACTTTCTCTCCGGTATCTTTGAAAGACTCTTTTAGAACAATAATGGCACTAGTTGCTCATTTTGATTTAGAGTTACATCAGATGGATGTCAAAACAACATTTCTAAATGGAGACATTGATGAAACAATTTACATGATTCAACCAAAAAACTTTGTATCAAGAGATCCAAAGTCTATGGTATATAAATTAAAGAAATCCATCTATGGTCTTAAACAGGCATCTCATCAATGGTATCACAAGTTTCACCAAGTCATTTGCTCATACGGTTTTGAAGCTAATGTTGTTGATGATTGTGTATATCAAAAGCTTAGTGGGAGTAAATACATATTCTTGGTATTATATGTCGATGATATTCTACTTGCTAGTAGCAACAAAGGACTTTTATTCGAAACTACGAACTTTCTAACAAAGAAGTTTGAAATGAAAGATCTTGGTGATGTATCTTTTGTATTAGGTATTGAGACACTAAGAGATCGTTCTCAAGGTATTCTTAAATTGTCATAAAAGAACTACATCGATAAGGTCTTAAGTAGATTTGGCATGAAAGATAGTAAACCAGCAGATACACCCGTGTCTAAAGGAGACAAATTTAGTCTCGATCAATGCCCCAAGAATGATTTTGAAAGTAAAGAAATAAAAAAGATTCCTTATGCATCTGCTGTAGGAAGTCTGATGTATGCTCAAATTTGTACTCGTCCCGATATAGCATTTATAGTGGGAGTTTTGGGCAGATATTTGAGTAATCCTAGCATACAACACTGGAAGGCCACCAAACGTGTTATGCGTTATTTAAAGGGAACAAAGGATTACATGCTCACATATCGGAGATCGGATCATCTAGAGATCGTTGGCTATTCTGATTCTGAATTTACTGGATGCCAAGATAGCAATCGTTCTACATCTAATTACATTTTTATGATGGCGGGGGGAGCTATATCATGGAAGTCTGTTAAACAGACTCTCATAACCCCTTCAACCATGGCTACAGATTTTATTGCTTGCTATGAAGCTTCCAATCATGGTATATGGCTTCAAAATTTTGTCACGTGTCTCCGAGTCATAGATGGTATTGAAAGACCATTGAAGATTCATTGTGACAATAACTCAGCAGTACTTTACTCAAATAGCAACAGAAGTTCGACAAAGTCAAAATTTATCAACATCAAGTTCATAGTTGTTAAAGAGAGAGTTCAAAATAAACAAATTTCTATAGAGGGACAAAATTTATGCTAGCAAACCCATTAACCAAGGGATTAATACCCACTATCTTTAAGGAGCATGTTGCTCGTATGGGTGTTGTTATTGATAATACCTTGATTTAGTGGGAATCATGTATATGTTCTATGTTATACGTCAGACTGAAATTGTTTGATTTTCTGCAGAATTAAGTGATGGTATTTTGAATTTTTTCTTGAAATCAAATAAAAAAATTGATCTCATAAAGATTTAAGAAGGACTAAGTGAAAGAGACATGCATAAAGTTTTGTTGCATGCCATTTTCAACCATATTTTATCTATGTCATTACATATATTTATATGGTGATCATGGTGGTTTAATCATTTTATTTTAATGATTTAAGCTGCGATGGTTCCACTATTTTTATATGAAATGAACAAGATTATTTTAGGAAATCCAATGACATATAGCATACGAAAGCGCGCTTAAAGAATTTTGTAATATAATTGTTACATGTTTATATGTTGCCCAAGTGAGAGATTGTAAGAAAATTATAATTTTAAGTTATTAAATTATTAATTTTTAATTAAATGGACAACATATAACATATAACTTTTATTAGCTATTGAAGGATTACATTATTTCATTACTTTATGAACCAAATAATTTGGTTTTCAAAGAGATAATAACCTACAAGTAACCTAAAGAAATACATTAAAATGACATTAAAATGGAGACTTATGGGGTTTCCATTTTTTTGTATAAAAGGAGGTATATTTATATGGTTAAGGTCCCCAAGACACTAAATCACATAAATTTTTTTCTCTACCCATCAAGAGATAAAGTATTTGGGTCTCTTTGGAGACATTGGGAGATTTAGTTGAGGAAGGCCTTAAATCCATCGATTCCTGTTCGTCCAACTCACTTCAAGATTGTGATTCCGTATCCGTAGCAATCAAATATGGACCCAGGCACAATCATTTTAAAATCTTTGATAATCTAACAATATGTGATCTGGGTAAATATAATATATTTACATTATCAATTATTTATTTCTAACACCATCCAGTAATTATCTCTTCCAAACTTACCCAAGAGCAGAAGGAGCAATTACTTGACATTCTTAGGAGAAACAAAGAAGCCATGGCATGGACCATTTCAGATATAAAAGGGATCGACCCTTCAATTTATGTGCATTGTATCTTGATGGAAGACGATCACAAACCAACTTTGAAACCACAACGAAGGTTGAATCCACACATGAAAGAAGTGGTGAAAAAGGAAGTAATCAAGCTTCTTGATGCTGGAATAATCTATCCAATTTTAGACAGTGTATGGACCAGCCCAGTTCAGGTTGTTCTAAGGAAAGGTGGAATGACTGTAATCTAAAGTGAGAAGCATGAACTTATCCCTACAAGAATAGTCATCGGATGGAGAGTTTGCATTGATTACTGCAAGGTTAATGATGCAACTTGGAAAGATCACTTCCCTCTTCTAGTCATTGATCAAATATTGGAGAGACTTTCAGGATATGCATTCTATTGCTTTCTTGATGGTTACTCGGGGTACAATCAAATTGCAATTCACCCCTTGGACTAAGAGAAAACAACTTTTACTTGCCCCTATGGTACTTATGCTTACCGGAGGATGCCATTTGGTTTACGTAATGCCCCAGCAACCTTTCAAAGGTGTATGATGTCAATTTTCAATGATATGATTGAAAAGATCGTGGAGATATTCATGGATTATTTCTCAGTTTATGGGAAAACTTTCCAATCTTGTCTCAACAACCTAGAGGTTGTCCTAGTTCGATGCAAGGAGACAAATCTTGTTCTTAATTGGGAGAAATGCCACTTTATGGTCAATGAAGGCATTGTTCTTGGCCATAAAATTTCAGAAAAAGGTATTGAAGTTGATCAAGCCAAAGTAGAGGTGATTGCAAGCTTAGGTTGCCCCACAACAGTCAAAGAAGCTCGAAGCTTTCTTGGTCATACAGGTTTTTACCATCGATTCATTAAAGATTTTTCTAAAATTGCACAACCACTTTTAGATTTATTAAATAAAGATGCAGGATTTAAATTTGATGTAAATTGTTTGAAAGCATTTAAGGAGCTGAAAAATAAATTAATCAATACTCCTATTTTGATTGCTTCTGACTGGAACCAACCCTTTGAACTCATGTGTGATGCAAGTGATACTTGTATTGGAGTTGTCCTTGGACAAAGGATAAACAAACATTTTTGTCTAATTTATTATGCAAGTAAAACACTTACGGAAGCTCAATTAAATTACACTACCACTGAAAAAGAATTACTTGTTATAGTGTATGCATTTGACAAATTTAGATCTTACCTTGTCCTTTCCAAAGTTACTGTTTTTATAGATCATGCAGCTTTAAAGTACTTGCTCTCAAAGAAGGATGCAAAAACCAAGGCTGATAAAATGGTTGTTGTTGTTGCAAGAGTTTGACATTGAAATTAAAGACAAGAAAGTCTCTGAAAATGTAGTTGCTGGCTACTTATCTATAATTGAAGGGAGCAATCAAATGGAGCAACCAGAAGTTACTGATTCATTTTCGGATGAGCAACTTTTTATGGAAAATTCTTTCCCATGGTTTGCAGATTTTGCTAACTATCTTGCTTGTGGTCAAAAGCCTCTACATCTTTTATATCACCAAAAGAAAAAGTTCTTTGCCGATTTCAAATACTATTTTTGGGAGGAACCATTTTTGTTCAAGTTATGTGCAGATCAAATCATTCGAATATGTGTTTCTCATAAGGAAGCTGAAGTAATTTTAAGAATGTCACACACTATAGAGGCCGGAGGTCACTTTGGTTCAACAAGAACAGCCTCAAAAGTGCTAGAATCTGGTTTGTATGGGCCCATATTCTTCAAGGATGCTCAAAGGTTTTTAATGGAGTGTGATGAGAGCCAAAGAACAGATAATATCTCTGCCAAAAATGCCATGCCCCTGAATAATATTGTTGTTTGTGAAATTTTTTTATGTTTGGGGAATTGACTTCATGGGATCTTTCCCAAGTTCTTATGATAACAAATATATTTTGGTTGCCGTGGATTATGTAAGCAAATGGGTGGAAGCAATTGCTTGTCCTAACAATGATGCAAGAATTGTTGTTAGATTTTTTAAAAAGCTTTTTGCTAGATTTGGTGTGCCTAGAACAATCATAAGTGACCAAGGTACTCACTTTTGCAACTCTCAATTTGAGCGGTTACTACAAAAATATGGAGTCACACATAGAGTTGCTACCCCTTACCATCCACAAACCAGTGGACAAGCTGAAATCTCTAATCTAGAAATCAAGCGAATACTTGAGAAAACAATTAGTAACTCTAGGATAATTTGGTCGAGCAAGCTTGACAATGCTCTATGGGCTTATCGTACAGCCTATAAAACACCCATTGGAATGTCACCATTTAGAATGCTTTATGGAAAAGCTTGTCACTTACCTTTTGAATTAGAATTTAAAGCTCTATGGGCTCTAACTTTTCTTAATTTTGATAGGCAAGCTACTGGAGAACAAAGAAAGTTGCATCTAAATGAATTGGAAGAATTCAGATTGTTTGCATTTGAAAATGCCATGAACTACAAAGAAAAAGTAAAGGAATGGCATGACAAAAGAATTCAAGAGACAGAATTCCATGAAGGCCAGTAAGTACTTTTGTATAACTCTCGTGTAAGGTTATTCCCAGGTAAGCTTAAGTCAAGATGGACAAGACATTTCACAATCACTAAAGTCTTTCCACATGGTGTTGTTGAGATTGCAAAATCTAATAGAGAAATTTTTAAACTAAATGGACAAAGGCTGAAGCCTTATCTTGCTCAAGCACAATTAAAAGTTTTTGGAGATACCCAATATCTTCAAACACAATGAGCAATCATAGAATTTGGTGTCCTCTTCAAACACCAATTGAAGTAAATGTTGGGCAAATCCCAACTTATCTACCGTATATTACTATAGTTATATTATAGTTATATGTTTATTTTGAATGTTAATAGTTTCCTTTTTGCTAATTTTAAAGGTGATCATAGTTTCATTCAAGTATGGGGATTGCAACATAAGCTTGCCTGTTTTTGTTGCATTCTCATTCTTGAAACATTTCACAACAACTTGAAGTAACAGACCACTTACAAAGAAGGAACAAACGACTGCTGGAGCAACCAAAATTTTGTTCAGAGCAATCAAAACTACTGGAGCAACCAAAATTTTAACCAGTAATTTTGTTCACATCCTAATTCTGGTATGATCTTTCACGCTACACTCATTTGATAATACCAACTAGTAATACCCTTACTTTTCCCTACTTTGTTCTTACTTAAGTACTTATGGGGACAATGCATGATTTAAGTATGGGGATGGGGTACTTGTGTACATTGTTGTATAATTGTGCTTTTTAAATATTATTACATGTTTGAACTCGCACTGTCCTTCAGCAATCTCTTGTTCTATTCTTATTTCTTCAAATGATTTTTCAAAAAAAAAACTTTTCAAAATGTGTGTAAAATGATATTGTGGCAGCTTAAGTGATCTGATGAACTTTTGAAATGCATACAAAGAGTATGTATGGTTCAAAGATTATGAAACTTGAAGGTATTAAAAGCTCATTGGTAAGATTGATATAGTAGTTGAAACACTCTTAGATTTCTTAAATTTTAAGTCATAATTCAACTTCTTAGCGTTGTTAACCCAATTTGTGAGGAATTGAGCCTAAATTTTTAGATTATATACATGAATATTTATTTGATTTCCTTGTTGAGTGAGCTTACACATACAACTTTAGCTAGAACTTATTTTGGCTAGTACTTTTCAAGACCATATGATTGTTCACATGCATAAGATGATTAAGGCATTTAGGTTTTACCCTCTTTTAACCAAAAAGCCACCCTTTTGTATTATATCCCTCATTATAGATAAACCCCTTTGAGCCTTAGCCTTTACTTTGTTTTTACCATAAAATGTTTTTCCCTTAACCATTTAACATTATGTTGACCCAAAACACCCAAGAATTTACCAAAGAAATTCACTACTTTAAAGCGAATTCAATGATTTCATAAGCTTGTGCAATTTTGTTTCTTTTAAGCCATCATTCAAGCTTTCTCCTTGTTCAATCAAATTTCTGAAAAGCAACCAATTCTTTCAAATTGCTAATTTAAGTTTGTACAATCTTTTGATGCAACCTATTTTGCTCTACGAAAAAATAAGAAAAAGAAAAAGAAAAGAAAAGAAAAAGAAAAAAAAAGAAGGAAAAGAAAAAAATATAATATTAATCTTTTGTAAGACTGTTTGATAATTCTTTGCTCATTGTGCTCTTATCATCCTAATCATGTTGCACAAGTTAGCTTGCTTACTTGCTCATCATTGTTGATTTCCTTTGGTAATTCTTTTCACCTAAAATATCCTTTTTGACACACCCTAACCCTAACCTACGTTACAACCCAGTGTAAAGTCCTTTTGATTATGCATGATTGTTCAATACAAGTGATGGAGATTATACCAATTTTCAAGCATATGGTCTAGAGTTTATGTTTAAGGTTGATGAGTGCATTTGTGAAGGAATCAAATCACACTAAACACTTTGAGTGAAATGAAGGAAAATCTTGGTGAGGCAGTAGTTCAATTGTTGATAGGTTGCTGACTTGTGAAGTTTAATTTTTGTTAAGTCTAAGATGTTTTGAAAACTGGAATCAAACTTACTAGATGAGAATTCAATATCTTGTTTCCATAAACTTTGCATTATATCTCTTCCTATAGGACGAAATTCAGAAGTAAACTCAAGTTGCTGCCTTGTTTTCAAAAATGTTTTTCAAACCTTATTCTTCTTCTTTCTTTCTCTCTTGTCTTTGTTTAATTGGTTGAAGATAAGCAATGTTCAAGTTTGGAGATATTTGATAAGTATGAATTATACCTATGTTATTATGTGTTTGTTGAGCTAAAACAATGAGAAAATGGATGGAGAATTAGCTAATTTTGTGTAATTTTAGAAAACAAGCAGAAGTAGGCAGAATGATTGCTCCAAAGGCAGAATGCAAGAAGAAAACAAGCAGAAGCAGGCAGAATGGTTGCTCTGAACCGAAAAGTGATTTTGTTTGAATAAAGAATTGTCACCAGCCATAAAAATTGTAAAAGAAACTTGCAAAATGAAGGTGATGTGGCTGGAAAGAAGGACGCCACCTACGCACTTGGTGGAAAAGAGAATAATAATTAATTAAGAGGTGGTGAATTATTAGTGGAAAAATGACACCTATCACTAAGTTGGAAGCTAACTATGACATGTGTATAGCAAATTCCACTAACCAAAAATGAGTCACTAAGAAGAAAAGCAAGTGGAGCCATTTTGTGAAGACTCCTAATTTTATTATATTAACCTTAATTTTATAATTAGTTTTCTTTATTTCCAAGTTTACCATTCCTCCCACTATAAATAGGATAGTAGTTTAGTTTAGTGGGAGCATAGATCATATTATCATATATGTCACATTTTGTACTTCTCTCTTATTAATATAAAGCAGTTTTTCTCTTTCTCTATGGTTTTATTTATGCTTGCTGGTTATCCAACTATGAATTGTAAGTAGACTATAGAGCAATCTCAGTCAGCAAGCAAAACTTGAGTAAGTTCACTTCCCTGAGCATTAAAACTAATTGTTGGTTGTTAATTGGTATGCTTAATCCTTATGAGTTGGTCACCTCATATTTAGTAGTTGTAATGAGACTGATCGGAGATTTACACTATGGAACAACCATTTAACAAATGTTTGCATTAGACGGATCAAGTAATTGCTTGCATGTTAAGGGTTTTGATCATTAATTTGGTGAAATGCTTGCTTTACTTAATGCATGGAACTGAATCTAGTGAATAAGCTAGGTAATTTTCCATAGAATCGAAGTGAGGATGATCAATTAAGCTTGGTGAATTTAGAAGTAAGATACCTTAAACCTATGTTCTTAATACTGCTCTAATTAACTGAAAGAATGTGCACTGAAATTGTTTATGCTTACTTGACTTGAGATTGTGCCTTTTATATTGTATTTCTCAATAGTCAATTTGACTGCGCCTTTTAATTCTGACTGCTTCGTTTAATTTTTACTTTTTTTGCACCCAACTATTAAAATAAACCTTAGACTACCTGTTTGCTATTTAATTTGATAACATTTACATTTAATTCCTGTGGAAATGATACTTGGACTCACCATATGCTATAGATTGACCTAGTATACTTGTTAGTGTTAATTTTAGGCAGAGCAATCAAAACTACTAGAGCAACCAAAATTTTAACCAGTAATTTTGTTCACATCCTAATTCTGGTATGATCTTTCACGCTACACTCATTTGATAATACCAACTAGTAATACCCTTACTTTTCCCTACTTTGTTCTTACTTAAGTACTGATGCATTGGGGACAATGCATGATTTAAGTATGGGGATGGGGTACTTGTGCACATCGTTGTATAATTGTTCTTTTTAAATATCATTACATGTTTAAACTTGCAGTGTCCTTCAGCAATCTCTTGTTCTATTCTGATTTCTTCAAATGATTTTTCAAAAAAAAAACTTTTCAAAATGTGTGTAAAATGATTTTGTGGCAGCTTAAGTGATCTGATGAACTTTTGAAATGCATGCAAAGAGTATGGTTCAAAGATTATGAAACTTAAAGATACTAAAAGCTCATTGGTAAGATTGATACAGTAGTTGAAACACTCTTAGATTTCTTAAATTTTAAGTCATAATTCAACTTCTTAGCTTGATTGTTAACCCAATTTGTGAGGAATTGAGCCTAATATTTTGTTGCTTCTGAGAACTATTGGTAGTTTTCCCTTCTAGCTACCTTGCTTTACCATAATTTTGTTGTCGATTTTGTCAAAAGATAGAGGTTTGAAAGTGAAAATTTTAGAGCCTTAACTGAGAACGATTTGTAGTTATTCCTTCTAGTTATGTTGCTTTACCACGATTTTGCTGAAAGATTGAGGTTTGAAAGGATTGAAGGTGGAGATTTTAAAGAGAGAAGTTAAGAGCTTGAGAGAATGTGAGAGATGAATAGAGAAAAATCCAAAATTATGAGATGAGCAAGACTGGAAATGAGGAGTATATATGGGGTGCGGTATGAAGCAATTTGAGGACGTCACAAAGCGAACCACTAAATAATTTATACTTATTTTTTTTATCATTTTCTGTGTATTGCTTAGGTCCTGCCTAGGCTCTATTTTAGAGCTTGCAGCCCGACTTTTCGTTCCCATGGCGCTGTCAGGTCCCTAACCGATTTATTACCGCCTAGGCACCGCCTAGTCCGATTTTTTCCGCTAGATGACGCCTGAATTCAAATTTTTAAGATATCGATATCTATAATAATTATAGTTTGATATTTTTAACCTACTAAAAATAGCTTAGTTGGTAAAATGAATGTATATAGAAGTGTTCTCACAATAAGTCTCATTTCCAATTTTAAAACATGCTTTAAGTTATATTTTTTTAATATTTTATAATTTATTTTTAGTTGAAATTATATTTTTATGTATAAAATAATAAAAAAATTAAAAAAATCTAAATCCGCTTAGGCCACCACCTAATTTCTGCTCAGACTCCACTTAAATTCTTTAAAGTCCTAACTACCCAACTAACATCTAGTACTTTTTAAAACACTGCTTTAAGCGTTAATTATGTTATAATCGGATGGTTTTAAGATATTAATGACAGTCAAAAAAAATCTTACTCGCGTGTAGTGTGATATTAGGCCAAGGGAAGGCATATCTCAATTATGATTTTAATAAATGATTAATTAACTGAATCCCATGCTAAGGCATATCTCAATTATGATTCTAATAAATGATTAATTAACTGAATTCCATGCTAAGTTGTCCACTTGATAATATATACCTACCCTTGTCATTATTTACTCTGTGTATGTATATATTCTATATTTATACATTACATACACAAATTCAACATCACCTAAGATTAATGCCCAATCAATAAATTATGTTCTAAGCACCAAAGTGGCCACCACTGCTTTAGAATTAAGTAAAAAAGTTCATAGACTCCGGATTTAATCCCTACAATCAACAGAATTTGTCCTTTATTATTAAAAAAATAAAAAATAAAATAAATTCTCCTTCATTTAAATATGATAATATAATTGTAACATTTATAACTCCTTCCCTTAAATTTTATATTTCACGGTTGTAGACTTATTAAAAAATCTTTAGTACATTGTTTATTGATAAATGCTATACTTTATTTTTTTTCAAACTCAAAGTCATTTATCAATGTTGAATTAGTGATAAAGTTAAATACAATAATATTAGTGATAAAGTAAGCAAAAATAAAGTCAAAACTCTTATTATGTATAATCTTTTGACCAAATTATTTTATATACTCTTATTTAATTAATATCACTCAAAATTATCATAATCGCATCGGATATCAAACTGATGAAGCTACTAATACGTGATAATATTGATTCAACTGAGGTTTAACTAATGATTTTACTAGACAATTAGGTTTTTAAAAAAATAATTTAGAAGTAAAAATATTAATATCAATATATTTATAATATAGTATAAGATATATGCTTATTTCATTTTACATCAATACATATTTTATCATATAAATATATTTTGAATTATTATTTTATGATTTCTTTTTCATTTTAAATCAGCTATATTTGTGATTATTCTTATAATAGACTCATGACAATATATAATTTTATCAATTGAACACAACAGATTATTAAAAACACTGATATTAAATAATTAAAAATGAAACTTTAATTTAAAAAATTGAATTACATGAAGAAAAAAATAGAAATAAATTAATAATGAATATAACTAAATTGATGTGTTTTTGTTACAGCAAATTATATAAAAATGTCAAAAAAATCATTCGAATAAAATTTCTAACTTTGGTGGCTAACATAACTATTCTTTTGACTAAATTTTCTAATTTTGTTGGCTAACAAATATTAAAGTATATAGTAGCAGTATTTTAGTTTCCAATAGATTCAACAGTTCGTGAGATTAGACAACTCACCCCAAATGCCTGTCATTTGACTCACTCTTTCATTGGAAAGTCCGAATCAAATAATTCCCTTCTCTTCTCTTCGCTGTATAAATTCCCCAATCTCCCTCCTCTTCTCTCTGCTCATTCATCTTCACAATTTCAATTTCCCTTTGATCTCTGTCTTCAATTTTTCTTTGCTTTAATGGCGGAGACATGGGTAAGGATGGTGACTGCGCAGACTCCAACTAATATTGCAGTCATCAAGTATTGGGGGAAAAGGGACGAGTCCTTGATTTTGCCCGTTAATGATAGTATCAGTGTCACTTTAGATCCTTCTCATCTTTGTACTACCACCTCTGTTGCTGTCAGCCCTTCTTTTGATCAAGATCGTATGTGGCTCAATGGAAAGGTATTTGCTCTCTTTTCGAATTCAATTTCATCTATTCTCCTCAATTGACTAGTTGTTTCGAATTCAATTTCATCTATTCTCCTCAATTGACTAGTTGTGATTTAAGGATAATTTTACTGAAACTGAAATTCATCTTAATTTCCTGGTTAATGCAGGAGATTTCGCTTTCTGGGAACAGATTTCAGAGTTGTTTGAGAGAAATTAGGGCGCGGGCTTGTGAAGTTGAGGATGAAGAAAAGGGAGTTAAAATTTCAAAGAAGGATTGGGAGAAATTGCATGTACATATAGCTTCTTATAACAATTTCCCTACTGCTGCTGGACTGGCTTCTTCTGCTGCTGGTTTTGCTTGTTTTGGTAAATATGATTTACTATTAATTTTGTTTATGCACAAAAACATGGTAGCAGGTCAAACAATTCAGAAAATGAATAGTTGACAGAAACTGATTGTATATTGAGATTCAAAGATTCACAATTTTAAACTGATATGCCTCAGATCTGATTCAACAAGAACCTGTCCTCAATTCACAGAATTCCATCAGATGACTTTGATGTCTTAATAATGTGGAGAATTTGATATTCTCTTATAAAATTTGTTTCACCCTTATTCCTGTGTATCATCTGCTCGTGAATCTTGATTCTCAAGTAGCATTGACTTCAATACTTTTAAAAGTGTGGTATACTTGGCTTAAGAGAGTGCTCACTTTCTACAAATTTCCAATTACCATAGCAGGAGGTTTTTAAAAATTGAATGCTTTACACCGTGTTTTAAAGAGCGCTAGTCGGGCAGCCAGGCCTAAGCATATTTGTAATTTTTTATTTTTAATTATTATAAGTACATAAAAATATAAATTCAGCTTAAAAATAAATTTATAATAAAATAAAATATTAAAAACATAATTTATAACAAGTTTTAAAAAATGAAAACGTGATTTTTTTATGAGATCACTTTGATGTACTTTCTTTTATCAACTAAGCTATTTTTCGTGGGTCAATACAATTGTACTATAATTATTACATATATCGAATCTTACAAAATTGAGTTTAGGCATTGCCTAGGCCGAAAAAATCAGGGCCTAAGCGGGAGTTGGCGGGGATTTTTAAAACAGAGGTTTTACATTTGATTGAGCTTTATACCTTGTTTTGTTTCTGTGACACCTCAAGAGCTCAATCCATCTGAAAATTGAGACAAAATAGTGGCGAAAAATTTTAGATTGCAATGATTAAAAGTATACACTTATAAAGCAATGGTTAGAATAAACTAGGTGTACTTTACTTTCTGTGTCTAGCAATGCAGTGTCATTTCTCAAGCAAATATTTCAATTAATTGCACGCGCACATCCCTTTTTCTTTTCTGTAATTTCCAATATTTTTCACAGAGAAAATTCATTGTGATTGTATCTGATTTAATGCTAAATGCAGCTTTTTCCCTTGCAAAGCTAATGAATGCTAAAGAGGATAACAGTGAACTCTCTGCTATTGCAAGGTATGTAATTTTTTTTGACATTTATATACGTTTTTTGAGTCACATAGTGTCATGGTTTCAGCTTATTTCTTTTCTTAGCTTGCTCACTTTGCTAGAATCTAAGGTGGTATGGCCATGTGTTATGTAGACAAATAGATGCCCCAATTAGGAAATGTGGGAACTTAAGGATAGTGAGTAAGTGTTGAAGGAGAGGTAGACCTAAGATTACTTGGAGAGAAACTATATCAAAGGTATGCGTTTGTTAGATATGGATAAACATTCAACTTTTGATAGAGCTTCATGGTGTCAGAAGATCCATATAGGTGACTCCAACTAGCATGATATTTAAGGCTTGGTTGCTTGGTTGGTTGGTTGGTTGGTTGGTGGTTGGTATAGTTCATGTTTGTCATGCATTTGGTAGATACCTAATTGCTTATTTTCATTATGGGTGAACATTCAGCTTTTGATAGAACTTCAGGGCGTCAGAAGATCCATATAGCCGTCCCCACCTAGCGTGATTTAAGGCTTAGTTGGTTGGTTGGTTGGTTGGTGTTGATAAAATGAATTTTTAGCAAGTCTTTTCCATTTTCAACTTGTTGCTTTCTACACTTGTATCGCATCCACATTATTTGGTGATGCTAATATTGATACTATTTTTTCCTAAACGTAAACAAATAATGCTGGAAGTTTGTTCATTTACATTTTTTTTTAAGTTATTACATTGTTGAGTTACATTTTTTGTACACATTATGTCGAAAAACTTGCAAATTTGATATTTGTTGACTGTTTCTAGGCAAGGATCAGGAAGTGCTTGCCGTAGTTTATTTGGTGGATTTGTGAAGTGGATAATGGGACAAGTAAGTTCATTATGAGGTTAATTCTCATGTCTTCTTTCAAGGGTTTACTTCACCATGTATATGAATTAAGTTTATCCTTCTCAATTTCAATTAATCAAGGCTGACAATGGAAGCGACAGTCTTGCTGTTCAAGTTGTAGATGAGAAGCACTGGGATGATCTTGTTATTATAATTGCTGTGGTATGGTTCTTTCTTCCCATTACGCAATTTACTCTTTCAATGAGTTTCAACTTTCAAGTTACTATATTTAAGTTTTGAATCACATTTTCTCTCTCTTAAAATTATTTTCCTAATGTTTATCTGAGACTTTTTTTTAGCTTTCCTATTGTCTCCTATTATTTTAGTATAACCCACAGACGAAGACTACCTTCAAATGACTAAATGTCTTTCCTTTTTGTTTTTGGTTTTCTTATGGGTCATTGCAAGTAAGGCGCTGTTTTCTTTAAAGATGAGTAGGATACAGGGAATAGGTCAATTTATATTGCTGAATATTATACCATATTTCTTGGAACAATTCTTTATTTTATTTAACTTTATGTTGACTATTGCAAGTTTGCTCAACTCTTAATGAAGAAGTACTGTATGCTAGTATATGATTAGCAAATACTCTATAATTCAGTTTTCCTGTTTACATTTTGGCTTTATTTGTATATTATGTTTCATGCTTACGTAGTTATGTGGCCTCATTTGTGGCTATGTTTTTACCAGGTAAGTTCAAGGCAGAAAGAAACTAGTAGCACATCAGGAATGCGTGATACTGTGGAGACTAGCTTGCTTTTACAACATAGAGCTAAGGTACTTTTCATTTTCCTTTTTTATTTATTTTCTCTTTTGGTTACTGGGTTCCTTTGAAAATGGTTTCTTAGTATAACCTATTTGTAGTAGTTCTCTCAATATACGAAATTATGATTGGTTTCTTGTATTACCAATTGACTACTGTTGATCATGAGTACTCCTTATAATATGAAAGTGGTCTATTCCATAGCATTGTTTTGCTGCAGTGCATGTTTTTATATTGAAATATTATGTATTTTCTTATATATTTTTCTTTAAGTTATTTGTCAACAGGACTCATTTAATTTCGGATACTATATTTTCATTTAATGTGAACAGGAGATTGTACCAAAACGCATTGTACAAATGGAAGAGGCCATAAAAAATCGAGATTTTGCATCTTTCGCACGTTTAACCTGTACTGATAGCAATCAGTTCCATGCTGTCTGCTTAGATACACAGCCTCCAATTTTCTATATGAATGATACATCCCACAGGCAATTTCCGTTTATATTATTGTTTTTAATGTACATTTTGAGCTGCTTCCTTGATTATTTACTGTTCTAAATAAGGTACTAACCTATAGAGTTTAATACTGACATGTGTTGATATTCTTTCAGGATAATCAACTGTGTCGAGAAATGGAATCGTTCTGAAGAAACCCCTCAGGTTTGATTATTTGACATTTCCTTATTTGGCAAACAGTGAATAACAGTTAGTGGATTTAGATATATATTCACAAACAACATTTTAGAAGTTTAGTAACTGAGTAGGTGTAGTAACAAGGCAAAAGGGCCTTTTTGGTCCCTGTGGTATAGCTCATGTGCCCATTTCATCCCTATGCTATACATGTTATCCATTTGCTCACTGAGCTATGCAAGTTTACCTTTTTGATCCCTGTGCATTTGATCCCTGTTCTATGGAAACTTTTACCTTTTCGGATCTTATGTTGTAGAATCTATATTAAATGTTTTTATGCAAAATATGCACTTAAGGGACCAAAAAGGTAATAGATTTCATAGCACGAGGACCAAATGGGTAACATGTATACCACAGGGACCAAATGGGCGAATGAGCTATACCACAAGGACCAAAAAGGTGGTTTTGCCCAGTAATAATCAGTAGTCAAATTTCTGTTACCTTTGAAAAATAGGGAAAGCAATTGGAATATGGATGTCTTATTACTATTAGACCTTTTTGGTCACTTGGTTTCTTGTGAAGAATGCAGAAGCACCACTGGAGAATTCCCATTCACATAAGAATGGGATCATAGTAATGAGTCTAATGACTATATGACATGTAACATTTAATATTTAGAAAGAAATGTATACTAGGAGAAATGAAATTATTAAAACAAAAGGTATATAAAGTTGCCACAATTAAGGAAAAAAAGTTTTCGCAACTTATGTATAGCTTGTCAAGAGGCATTGAAAGACAAGAAACTATGAAATTAAATTAGAGTTCGCATTTACGCTAAAATAGAAGTAATAATAAGACTAGAATTTGTCAAAATTGAAGAATATAACTATTTGTAACTTAGAAAAATTACAATTCCTATAAAAAATGTTAGTGAAACTTCATTGCCATGTGTAACGAGAACTTGTGTTGTGTGCATATTTTGAAACGTAGTTGATTGACTAGAGTCATGTTAATCAGGGGTTTTGTTACAGGGAGCCAGGTATTTGGAGTACCTTGCTCCCAAAAAATAACATATGTCCCAATATATAGTTAGTGGGACAAATGTCATTTATTGGGAGCAAGGTACTCCAAATACCCAGCTCCCTGTAAACTTTCCCGTAATGAGATATGAGTTCAGTGTCAAAAAATTAGTTGGCTAATGATGAGAAAATTGACAGGTGGCATATACATTTGACGCTGGGCCTAATGCGGTACTCATTGCACGTAACAGGAAGGCTGCTGCACAATTGATGCAGAAGCTGCTTTTCTATTTTCCTCCAAATTCTGATACTGATTTAAACAGGTACACTAACCGTTGATGCAACTAGACCCGTTCATCATGTGGGCCGGGCCAACCAAGCCTGGGGCCGGCCCAGACTTCAAAACTTTGGACCCGGACCGGGCTTAGGAAGTCATTCCCAAGCATGGCCCAAACCCATAACTAATTTTTCATTTATACTTTGTAAACTAAAACGAGGACTTAGATACCGTTCAGGGTCCCATTCTATAACTGGGATGCCTTTTTGGTTAGTCTATTGAAATTGCTTATTTGGTGCCTGACATATTCAAATTTTTTTTTGCCTATTTGGTGCCTGACATATCCAATTTTAGTACGACAACTTAAGAGATCACTGTGGGTCGCCAAATTTGTGCACGGCCGCCGACAAAACATATTCATACTCCAAATGACAAGATATGTATTTCATGTATTTTGTGTTGTTAGATGGACGCTTAAACTAGTAAAATTAAATTGAATTCGTTGGATATCAAGTAGGCGAAAAATGAATACATCAGACACCAAATAAGCAATATCTATAGGTCGGATACTAAAAGGGCATTTGAGTTATAGAACATGACCTAGAAAAGTATTTAAGTCCTAAAATAAATTCTATACAAATGTCTAATTCTAAGTACGTTTATTTTTTCGTGTTTCGTGTTGTCCAGTTACGTGGTTGGTGACAAAACCATACTGAAGGATGCCGGGATTGAAGGGATGAATGATATTGAATCACTCCCACCGCCTCCAGAATCAAAGGATGGTCAAAGAAGCAAAGGGGATGTCAGTTATTTCATATGCACGAGACCTGGTAGGGGCCCTGTATTGCTCTCTGATGAAAGTCAAGCACTTCTCGACCCTAAAACTGGGCTCCCTAAGTGAAGTAGCATCCATTGCTCGTTTCTTGCATTATTGCAGCTTCCCTGCCCTTATTTCTTGATGATGGTTTTTTTTCCCAAGCAATTCTTTGTCAAATTCACAATGTTGCTTCTTGTGTCTTGTGTCTTGCATTTGTATGTGTTTAAATTATTTTTCTCAGCTCGTTGAGCTGTCAATTTGAGCTTCGGCTGGCTGCAAGTCTTCAAATAATTTACACTGGTATTAGGATTGTTGCTGCTTTCGTCTATGAATAAACATTTAGACCGAGAATGAAGACGGTCTTGTTGCGATATCAAGGGAACATGGATTGCAGAAATAAAAACATGTCCTTGTTGATTGCTTGAGAATAGAAACTTCAAGCAATTCAAGAAAATCCGAGAATGCCCACAACGGAAACCAACTTTTTAAACACAACTAACCTGTAAAATTTCCTTAAAATCATATTGGATTTCAAAAACTTTTATTTTACAACCAACTTGTAAAAAGCAACACAAACAAAAAAAAATCAGTATCTTAAACAACAAAATTCAAAAACCCAACTTGTAAATCTCTTGCATATGATATTAATTACAAGAGAAATTGTTGAATTTACTGAATACCTTGACAAAAAAAATTTATTGTTCTTTTTATTCTAGATCCTAAACCACCCACTCTCCATCACACAAATCTCTGAACTCCGCAAGTGGAAACCCAAATCTCTAAATTCCACAAATGAAAACCCTCTGAATGTGATGTAATTTTTAACATTTTGATGCTAATAATTCCGCTTACACGGCTCTTCATAAATGAATAACAACTTATTTATTTGATGTTTTGCCAACCACACTTTGCATTCATTTCATCTCACACACAAATGTTTGTTGTACTCACCGTGTGTCCTTGCTTGAGCTTGACTTCAGCACATTGGATGCAACCTCGCAACGGTGCCACTTTAACGCTTGTTAAAAATAGAGAATTACAAAAGTGCTTAGATATGTGTACGCTTATTTTTAAGACACACAATATTGCCCGAATTTGCAAAGCGTCCAACAGAGTTTCATAGTTTGTCTATTGTCTAGCCTTTATCTACGCGAGGGATTAATATAATTGATGAAAAATAAATGGAAAAATAGAAAATATGTTAAAACATTATTACTTGACCACTCATTTATTAAAAGTATAAATGTTTTAACATTTTTTCTAAAATTTGATTCAACAACCGATTTAATTTGATTAAATTTTAAATATATGACCCCTCCTGCACTGGTTTGATAATCGGCCAGAGTTTTAAAAAAATCATGGTTAAAAGTACTTATGAACTATTTTGAATGTAATTTTTTTTTCAATTTGGCTTAAAAATACATTATTAATTTTTTTTTTCAATGAATTACATGTAGGAGACTTGACTTTATATTTATCCCTCTTTAATTAGAGCTATAATAATTCTAATTTCATATAGACAATATATATATATATATATATATATATATATATATATATATATAAAAGCAATATTCAATTTCATCTATTAAATTTTTCTTTTCCAAAATTTTCATATTTTATATTTTATAATATTCAATTTCATTTGATACATAAAACCTAGACCTTTATAAAATTATTTATTTTTAAAATCAAATTCTAAATCTTTTGTAATGTACTTCTTTTCATAATTTTATTAATTTAAGTACTCCAAATCACTCAATCACTTTGAAAGAAGATGTGTCAGTGATGCTACTTAAGAATATAGATCAAATATCAGGATTGTATAATGGCACTAGATTGATTGTCACGAGACTAGGAGATCAGGTCATCGAACCAAAGATTCTATGAGGAAATATGACTAAAAAAGTGTTCATCCCCATAATGATATTAACACCATCTGATGCACGACTACCTTTTAGATTTCATAAAAAATAATTCCCACTTAGACTATCATTTGCCATGACTATCAATAAAGTCCACGACAATCGCTTTTCATGTAAGATTATTTCTTAGAGGACTTGTGCTAAGACATGGACAACTTTATGTAGCTCTATCGCGAGTGACAAAAAGAGAGGATTTGAAAATTCTGGTCTATTATGATGATGGGCAAACAACAGATGAAGCTGCAAATATTATATATAAAGAGATTTTTCACAATTTAATTTAATACATGATATAACATAATTTTTAGCTTTGATATTTTATATTTTATACTCTCTCTCATATATATATATATATTATAAAATAAATTTATCATTGATATATTTATTATAAATAACTTATCCGTGCATCGCACGGGTACTATGCTAGTTCTCCACCCTTCATCTCTTTTTTATCTAATTAAATGAATGGTACAAATTAATCTCATGTAATGAAATGTCAACTCTTGAGTGTTAGTATGACATTGCCTATTTTTTAAATATAAAATTTGTCAAATTCGCTTTAAAATATATTACAAAAAGAAAAACCCATAAAAAAAATTTTTTTACACCAACAGTTAACTGTCAATTTGCAGCCCTACTGAATCGTGGTTTGGCCAGCAATCTGAACCATATTCATTGAAACCATCGGCTGAGCTCGATCGGAGAAATGGCGTCTGGTTGGGGAATCACAGGAAACAAAGGCAGATGCTATGATTTCTGGGTTGACTTCAGCGAATGTATGTCTCGTTGCAGAGAGCCCAAGGATTGCGGTCTCCTCCGTGAAGACTACCTTGAATGTCTCCACCACTCTAAAGAGGTTTCTCTTTACTCTCATCCTTCGCTCAGTTGCCTCAATTAACAATTTTAACCACAATGGATTTCGTCCTAATTGATTCAGTTTTTGGTTAGGCATATCGTCGATACTATGATCTTTTTTCAACCTAACCTTCTTTGTATGCAACTTATTGGTTGATTGCAACGAATTATTGCTTTACTTCTCGAATATTTGTGGATATTTGGATCCTATCAAAATTGCCACAATTGTAAAACCCTAGTTTTCTGAGTCTATGCGAGTTACTGTCACTTTAGAGCTCCCCAATCCCATATGACTTATATGCCCAAGATGGATATGTTTAAAATCATGAATTGATTATTTTCCCAGTGATATAGTATAGTAAAACTATCCTCTTTGCCTCAATTGATCTTTACATTTTCTCTGTAGATTGTATATTTCAATAAAAAAAAGGTGGTATTTTTACTTCCAATGAAATTGCATACGATTATGCTTGAGAAATTTCGGTAGTTCAGTTATCAATTCGAGAAATTGTGGTATTTTCTCTATGTGAATTGTGACACTACACTTACTCTACCTTATAGTTTTAGTTGTAACTTCTAAAAGCTGCATTACTTAGCTACCGGCAGACGTGTTTGATTCAAATTGATGCCATAACCGCTAGTTTGTTATGTTCATTAGTTGCTGGGTTTGGAAATCTCGCCGGTTTTTAGGTGTGTGCATGTGTTTGTTGGAATTACATGAATGGTTGGATAACAAAGGTAGAAGAACCATAATGCCTTGTACCTAATTGTTAACACCCCTGAGAATTTTGAACTTGTAACCACCTTGTTATAGTATTTGTGTCTCTTTAACCTGTCCTCTGCAATGTTAAAGTTTTAGTTCCTATGGAATACATGATTTCAATACTCAGATTCTGTTCTTCACATTGATGCCTTATTTTATTTTCTCTTTCCTATTTTAGTGGAGGAGAATCATGAAACTTGAGTCGTCTTCTCTTAAACTTCAGATTTGCTACATATGCAACAACTATTTCGAACACATGATAAACAAATGCCACTGGCACAATTCCTTCGTAGAAAGGGAATTTTAGCTAGCAAATCACACACTTTTCTTGTAGGAAGCTGTGCTGGAGTATCAATATTATTGATGATTAATCTCAACTACCCCATTTAACCATATCGCCCATATTAGAGCTCTTGTTTTGCTAAGGTCTATATCTTTCACCTTATCATGAACTATTCAATTCCCTAGACATCTTCTCTAGTCACATTTCTCTCACACCTTTTAAAGGTTTTGTTACTTCAATTGAATTAGCAGTTTCTCAGTAAAGATTTGAAGTTTTTAATTTGGCTGTATGATCCGATCTGACACTATTCGCCAGGATTTCGTGCCATAATCTTTAAGTTGTTTTGAATTGTTAAATATTTTCTGTTTATTGAATGATTCTCAAAATATCCTTGCGGCAGTTTCAAAATTAAATTTCCTTGTAATCATAATCTGACAATTATGATTGGTATGCAATAAACAAAGATATATTCATTTTCTATTATCTGTTTTGAATGCTTAACTTGTACATTAGTGTATTACTGTACTGACTATATGTAACCAATCTTCCCCCACTATCGTCTCTTATTTGTTGTACTATTTTTATGTGAAATGCTTATTTCTGTATATTATTTTGATATATGAATAATACTTATTCTAATGTATAAGTTTTAATAGGATAAAAAGTATGTGTGTTAGTAAGTTTCGTGCTCCGAATGGTGTTTTAAGTGGTTTGGATGATGTGTTTGAAGGGGTGTTTTGAGTGGTTTGGTCACACAATATGTTTGAAGAACTTTTTTCTATATTTTCTGATTTTAATTCTATTTTTGTGATCATGGGGTTGATCAAATTATGTAATGGAGGTATTACGTTATTTTGTATTTGACACTAAAATGATAATGTGTTCCATGGCCTTTATTTTCTTGTGTCCTTGCAATGTCCATGCATAATTTGTTATTAACCTTTTAGAGGTAGTAATCTTAGTTTGGTACTCTGACTATAGGTAGCTCTTTCTCTGAATTCTGAGTTGCATTTAGAAAACATGGTTATTATTTGTATTTTTTAAAGTCTTTAGAGAGCATACTCCCAAAGGCTAGTTGTATCGAGTTAAGTGATAGAGACACTTTTAACCTGATGTAGAGGCCAGAGCACAACCAGTCAATATATCCACTTTCTAGCTTTTAAAGCCTTTTTATACCAGTGTTTCAATTGAACCTATCCTTTTCCAGGATCCTAGTTCTTATAGTTTTTTATAGTTGAAACCATAGTTGTCAAATCGGGATTCGAATCGAGAATCCAAATCCAAATTTTTGAATCGTGAATCGAATCGAATCGTATGATTCGGCTCAACTTTATAATATTAGAAAAATAAAATATTTAACTTTGTTCTACCGCATATATGTTATCATTATTGTTTTATAATGTCATTTTTTACATGTAAAAACTAAACTAATCAAATAAATTTTATAAAACTCATATCTAATAGTAATTCACAATAAAATAAATTATTACATTATATCAATTATATGATATTATAATGACTGCTTAGTAGTATATAACATTACAAATGTTATATTGAAAATTAATTTTCAGCAGTGAAAATTTATTACCAGGAAATAGATTGAGTCAAGTTAGAAGAGTACAATTAATGCACTTGAAAAAAAGTGTAATGTGGGCGGATGAGTTAAATTGGCCACTAGATTCCATTTATTCTATCGTTATTAGTGTTGTCAAAGCACTTCAAAATTGTGCAATTCATATCATAATAATATAATTAAAAACAAAAAAGAAAACATTAAGTGTAAGGGTAAGGGACGTCTTTTAGTCTTCTTCAGCCTCATCCATCCCAAATTAGGTATTTTGTTAAATAGAAATTTCCGGCAGCTAGCTCGTCTGAAGTTCACGCCGTCTTCAAGAATGTAATCCTTATCTTCTATCTCATCATTTTTCTTGTTTTCTTCAGTTTTGTTCATGAATTGATGGAACTAGTAGAATCGGCCGATTCATCCGATTCACCACCGATTCAAACGATACTTCATTGATTCATGTTGTATTTCGATTCACCCTATAGATTCGAATCTATTTTGAGGTGAATCGAATCGTACGATTCCGATAACTATGATTGAAACTAGATCTGCTACTACCTCCCTGTGTTTAACAATTATAATTTACGCCTCCATATACTTTACTTTTATTATGTTGTTACCTACATTGTTATGTCGCTTTTTATCAAAATTTACCATGATATACATTTATAACAAAAACACTCTTACATACTTGTGGTCTCTTTAGATTAGATGTTCCCTTAAATTGACCATTTCATGTTATTTTTTCCAATGCAACCATAAAACAAGAATGTAATAAAAATGTTTTATAGTAAGTAAAAAAGACAGATTTGTTGGGTAAGCCAATAGTTGTGATCTAATGTAAAACTATTGTTATAAAAAAATATGAAATATCAATAATTTTGAAATAAAACTTAATAATAGATAGAGGGAGGTAGTAATGTGAAAACACAAAACATATGGAGGTAATAAAGTTAGGTAGTAATGTATTTGATCATACAAGAGGGAGGTTATAATTGTTTACTCTTAAGGTGGTGTTTGGTTCGTGGAATGACTACTCCATGGGAATAAAATAGAGACGAGGAAAAAATTGAGAAATATAATAGACTATTGTCATGTATCTGTTATAGTTATGGGAGTAAAAGAAGGTGCATTCCTCTTTTCATGGAATAACTATTCCTGGGTGAAATGAAAGAATTTTTATTCCACATCTCATGGAATAGTTATTCCATAAGTGACTTTTCATTGTCATCATATTTCACATTCTTTCTCATATTTCACACTCTTTCATTCATTTTTTTCTATTCCCACGAAATAACCATTTTTCGAACCAAACGGTACCCAAAAGTATTACTTTGAGAACTTTCTTTTAAACATGAATAGAAATCTAAGAATTTACCTTCTCACAGCAAGATTGCGTGGAACAATGTGTATTTTGGCCGTCTAACTATTTAATGTACCTTAGGGTTTCACTTGTTTGATTAACCTCACCGTACAAATAAACTTAACAGTTCTTGCTGGTTTGTAGTATGTTTCACAACACCATCTTGAACTTTCAATTAAGTAAAAAATGCACTTCATCTTTTCAGTTTTACCAAAATCAAATGTTTTTTTTTTGGTTTTGATTGTGACATAATGTACAAGTTGGTTTACGAATAAGCTTATTGCAGTTTCATAGAAGAAATCGGATATACAAGGAGGAGCAGCGCCAGCTTAGAGCTGCTGCTCGTAAGGCTGAGGGTGGAGAAAATGTTGACAGCCATCAATGATAGCCTTCATTTGTTATCTTGACGTTTGTTCTATTAATATAAGTATGCCATGATAACTTTTTTTTATCGATCTGGGATTCGAACAATGTTCAGGTGATTCTGTTTCAGTTCATTTTCGGAGTTGATATGTTATAGCGCTGACCTTTTGATTTTGTGAAATAAAGATGATGTTAAATACTTGATGGCATATTTTCTTGCAAATGATGTTATTATGTTATGTCAATTCAGTGGGGCTTCCAACTGGTGTATTTTGTTGAAGTTTGGATCTCCTTCGATAGTGAAACTGAGACATCTGCATACTGGATTTCTAAGGGCACAATTCGTGTTGCTTTTTGGGAATGCAAGCAAAGAAAAGTAGGGATAACAACTTCAAACTCGCCCTTAATTACTTGTTTGGGTTTATTCATGCTTAAATTGTTTGATATATATGATTACCCATCTCTCTTCCGATGATGTAGTTTGCTTGCTTTAGCTTAGTTTTGTAAACCATGTTTTCTTCTGTGAGCGATTTCATCCCAAGGCTCGAGTCAAGGAAAGGCCAAATGCATAGGAAGCCCTCCGAACTTCACACATAAAATTTGAAAAGTTCTTATCAGCCCCTAAACTTGGCAAAAGTGTATTCGTGGTGTCACGATCTTTTGATTAGTTTGACTTTTTAAATATATTAAATTTTTTTCTCTCCAATTAGGTGACACGTGGCACTAAGGGGCTTAAGAGTGTTATTTTGCCAAGTTTAAAGGGCTGACATGGACTTTCAAAGTTAGGGCGGCATCTAATAAAATGTGTCAAAGTCATGGGATTAACAATATTTTTGGGTGGGGTAATTGGCTAAATTTTGACTTTCAACCATTGAACATAGAGATTTGGCAGAACTTAGCCATTAGCGCATCTGAAGATAAAATGGCTTTGACTTTGATTTGGGTCAATTTTTAACAACCGGAAAAGCTGAAAGTCAATATTTGGTCAAGTATAGAGACCAATTTGGATTGAATTGAATTGTATGGTTAATTGGCTATGATGGGATCTTGAATCCACAACACCAATGCAGTTGATATCAAGTTGCTAGTCTTCACTTCTTATCGAGACAGAAATTAAATTAGCCATTTCAATATGATTGATTACTCTTAAGGTGGTGAATATCTAATTATCAAGTTGACAACAACATTCGTGTAGTTACCTTGTTACTTTACATTTACCAACAAACTTTCAGTTTAATTTTTATCGGTTCAAACTTGTTGGACTAGCTCTACTCTACCATTGATAGTTTGAGAGCATCCATCCGTTTTCAATTAAATCATTTTTTTATCCTACAATGTTATTAGTTATTGTGATTAAAAACTTAAAAAATACTGGTTATTTCATTTATATGAATAAGAGGGCTGAAGTAAATTGAATATTCATAAACTGTAATGTCATTTTAACTAAACAAAAGAACCAACATATTATTTATCCATTTAAAGGAAAATCATGTGTGACCTTATAATGTTCTTGAATGGGTATTTAATAACGTTTGTTTTTTTTTGTAAGAACTAAGTTTATTAAATATAATGAATATTTTTCCTTGAAAATATATAATGAATATTGTGCCATTATCTAATTTTAACAAATTGCAATCAAATCCTCATGGGTCGAGTTGATCCATGGTGTATACCCGACCCGTTCGACAGCAATCAAAGTCCACTTTCTTCGTTTTCCCGCAGGCTTACTACGCCCCAAGAAAACGATCTTACTACCCAAACGAACATGGAATTGCTCTGAATTTTCTGGTTTTATTTATCAATTTTAGTCCACATTACCTCCATTTGCGTCGCGTAGTTGGATTCTGCTTTATAAGTACACAATTACCGGGTTCTCTGAAACCAGAGAAAAAATCCGCAGTGGATATGGTATGATTCGTTCTGGATTCACTAGATGGCTGGAAATACGAGATATGAATCCAATTCAGCTGCTAGTTCAGAAGAATTAGGTTTTTCTGCTAACTTTTCCAATGGCCACAAGGGGAATTTTTCCAGTTTGGATAGGTCCGGTAGCTTTAGCGAAACCCGGTCTTTTGGTTCCGGAACAAGTACGCCGCGAGCTAGTTCTTCGTCGGAAGTAGGTTCAGTTGCTCAATATCTGTGGCTGGATCCAATTTCAATGGCGGATCAAAGGTATACTAAGTCTGGTGAGTTGAGGAAAATTTTGGGGATTTCTATTGGGAATTCTGCCCAACATAATTCTTTTGGTTCTGTTCATTCTAATCCTCCTCCTCCTGTAGCAACAGAGGAATTGAAGCGCTATAAAGCAAGTGTATCAGAAACTGCTATGCGAGCCAGGTAATTTTAACTGCTTTGGCTTTCCTGTTACTTAAATATGGCAATGATGTTTCTTTGTAGTTGAATTCGAAGTGTTGTTGTTCTATTGGTAGGAGAAAAAGTATGTTGTTCAAGTAGAGGAGGTAAATTGATAGTCAGTTGTGATTGGGATATTTCTTTCTTTACTGAAGATTGAAAATCTGTTTTGTCAGGGTTAGATATAAAAGGTTAAATGAATCCTTGCTAAAATTGAATAAGTATTGTGAAGCATCAAATTTGAAGAAGCAACATCGAAATGAGATGCTGATTAGTGAAAGATCGGGTACATCAAACTATATGAAGATGATCCATCGAAATACTCCTGATCTTGGAACTCAAAGATTAGAAGAATGGAATAAGAATATTGTTTTGAATAAGCGTGTTCGGTCTTCTGTAGCAGAGTTACGGGTTTGTACATGAACTTCTCAAATTTTGATTTGAATTTGAGAAATAATAATGTATTTTATGTTGTAGTAAGCTAGATTATTGCATGCCAGCTCGAACTATTAACCTTGTATTAATCTAGTACAGTTTTCATTCAATTTGAACTATCTTTAGAAGTTAGCCAACCAATTCTTCTTGTCTTAAGATGTAATAAACCATTTTATCTTATAGGTTGGATGATGTTCGGAGACTCTTAAAGTTAAGTAGATTTGCGACTACATTTGAACTGCACAAGACTGGCACAAAATCTCATTCTTATAGATTTTACACCAAGTCTGACCTCAATGGAATTTGAAATAGTAATTTGAGCTAAAAATGTCTGCCTTAGTTTAAAATTTTCATGATAATCGATGACCCTCATTTTTTGATTTGTATGCTGATTTACATTAAATGTATGACAAATTATGGAGATATATTTTAGTCTGTTTATGAACTTAAGGTTTGTGCTTTGAAGGCACAATGTTGCTCTTGAAGTTGTTAAATTAGTACTCCCTCGGTTTTTATATAAGTGTCACTTTTGGCACTTCCTCACATACCAATGCTACATCAAATAGGGCAATAAAAATACTATTATACCCGTAAAGTTAACTCTTCAATTTTTCATGTTTTACGATGGAGTAAACAAGGGCAAAAGGGGAAAGAGATAGGTAAAAATGCATTGTAATGTGGAAAGTGACATTTAAAAAAATTTCTCACATCCAAAAGCGACACTTATTAAAAAGCGGGGGGAGTATGTATTATATGTGACGAATGTTACTATTTTGGAGAGATGGCATTATTGGTACCCTACTTCATTGGAGGTGTTACTTGGCTGCAACATCAATTTATGACCATTACGTAATTAACATGAATGTTATGTGAAGTTATCTATGCTTTATTCCAAATTTGTTAGTAACAAGACCCTCTTTTTCATCGTTTATTGACTGAAACATCTAGGCTGATAACCGAAGCAATACTCTACAAAGACAACAAATGGGGAAAGATAGAGAGACGCTTAGGGATGGTAATGAAGGTTCTGATTTACCTGAAGAAAATGTTAGGAGAGTCCCTGCTGGAGGGGAAAGGTGGGATAGAAAGATGAAGAGGAAGCGCTCAGTAGGTTCTGTTTTTGCCAGATCCACAGATAGTGATGGAGAGACTAAACGAATTATGCATCCTAAGCTTAACAATGAACTTAGTCTGCAGTCTTATGACAGCCAATGCTTCAGGTGATTTTTTAGCTTTTCCTTGTCCTTTTTGCTACATTAAAGCTCCGCATTTCCAATTTTGGCACTAGCTGTAGAAATGCGTTAAGCTGTATGGTACATTGGTACTAGCAAATTAGAAATGATTTTTCAAGACTTGTTATAGTCTTCAGATAGGAGCTCATTACTAGTTTTCGGTAGACATAATTAACTGATCAAATACTCTATGAATAAGGAATGGAGCTCCTAGTAATACGATTGGATTATTTTCTATGCATTTTCTCTTTGCTTGTTAATTGAAAATATCTCCTCGTACTTCATTTGTTGCAATTTTTTTTCGAAGATGTTCTATTAAAGTCAAGGCATGTTCTTGTCTTGCGCAATGAGCAATTCTCTAGGTTGGTTAGCTTGAGCAACCTTTAGGTTGTATGACCTAACACCTAAGCAACTGATTCAATACGTTGTTGCCCAGAACCACAAGCAAAAGTTATTTCAACTCCTTTTTTGGCATAAATAAGTTAATTGCCTTCAATTTGACGTTCCAGTATGGTTCATCTGGTAAGAACTTAGCTGTTTCATGCTATCAGTTTATCTGCTATAGTATTGTCGATGCTTAATATATATCTGAGAACAAACATGGTCCTGCAGCACAGGGTCTTTAAATGGAACTAGTGGGATTTGTAAGTTAGAAGGAAGTTCATCGCCATCCTTCTCAAATCCACGAGCTGTTCTGAAGAGCGAATCTGACAAATCTTCTTTTGTGAGAGATTTTGCAGATGGCGTGAATAAGGAGCCAGTTTTGTCAAAAGCAAATAATAAGTATGTAATGATTGTATTTACTTGTGTGGTTCTGTCATTGTAATATATAGTATTTAGATTCTTATGCTAGGATTATAATATATTGTTGCGTGGATCCCATATAACTTCTCTAAGAATTTAATATTTTGGTTAATGATGTTTTAGGTTAAATTTTCTTGAAGACAATCATGCAGTTAATCCAAGTTCTGTACAGAAGCGAAAAGCTTCAAGAACACCACGGACTGGCTTTGTAACAACAGCAAAGACTTCTCATTTTTCCCGTTCAGGGGCACCTGATGGTTGGGAACACCTCCCAAGTATGACCAAAGTCAACTCATTTGGAGGGGCTAGTAATCGAAAGCGTGCATCGCCTGTTGGGTCTGGGTCGTCCTCCCCACCAATGGCTCAATGGGTTGGTCAGAGACCACAAAAGATGTCGCGTACTAGAAGAGCAAATGTGGTATCTCCTGTGACAAATCATGATGAAGGGCAAACATTATCAGAAGGAGGACAAAAAGACCCTTCTGATTTTCGATTAACTTCTGTTGGATGTAATGGATCACTTCTTTCCAAGGATTTGGCTAACGGAAATCAGCTAGCTAAGGTTAAACATGAAAAAGTTTTTTCTCCAGGCATATTATCTGAAAGTGAAGAATCTTGTGCTGGTGCAAATCATGATAGTAGTAGACCCAAGGAGAAGGGACCTAGTAATGGAGTGGTGGAAAGATCTCACAACTTGAACATCCGTCAATCAGCTGTGCTTATGAAGAAGAATAACATGCTTAACCGAGAGAATACTAGTGATGGCTTGCGGAGTCAAAGTAGGACAGGCCGAGGCGCATCAGTATCTCGGAATAACATCTCGCCAGCAAGGGAGAAGTTAGGAACTCCAGCTTCAGCGAAACCAATTAGAAATATGAAGCTTGTTTCAGAGAAGAATGGAAGGTGAAGGATATTACTATATAAGAGTAAAATTTTATACATACACATAATTTTTTAAAAAATTATTTTCTGTTCTAATTGAATAATAGCAGTGATTAACATAATAGGATTTCATTCTTAATATAATTAATATGTTTCCTAGTTCAGCAAGTTGGGACGTCCACCTCTTAAGAAAATATCAGATCACAAGTCCTTTGCACGTGGTCAAACAACAATTGGTGGTTCCCCTGACATAACAGGTACATTTTTCACAATAACTCAAAGAAGTATCCTTCTGTTTCTTTAGTGCTCAGCAAGTATAGATTTCTGATCAACAGGGGGTTGGTCCAAGTGGTAAGCGGCTTGGTATCACTTAAGCAAGTAATTAGGTTCGAACTTTGTGGCTGTAAAAAATTTCCATTGCGAGACTCACCCACCATAGCCAGGTGCGCGACCCAGGTCGGATTTGTATGTAGTAAAAGCAAAGCTCCGATGAACCAGATAGACAACAAAAAAAACCCAGATACTGTAACATAATGAAACGAATAATCAAATGTGTTACCAATATCATAGTTTGCAAAATTTATTGGAAGTATGAATCATCAGGATGCAATCACTAGATGAATCAAGAAAAATTTCCGTCGAACATTATTTGGATAAAAGAAAATGATTTTTATTCTTCTACCCTGTGATCAAATTAGTGAGTTATGTTATGTTTTTGGATAGTCTCTAGAAATTTTATGAGAGATGTATGATTCTCGGTTGGCTTGTCTACTAAACTTTACATTAAGTATGCTACTGTATTAGTGAAAATGAAAGTTTGAATTTCTGTCGTGTATAAAACCGATTGCACAAATGTAAAGATTCCTTTTTGTTCCATGTTCCAGTGGAATCAGATGATGATCAAGAAGAACTTCTAGCAGCTGCTAATTACGCTTGCAATGCTAGCCGTATGCACCTGACGTTTGGTCCTTTTTATTTTTTTAATTCTTACAGTAAGTACATGTTCTTGACTCTCTAACCTGTTGATTTCCAGATCTATGTTGTTCAAGTACATTTTGGAAAAATATGGAGCCACTGTTTTCTTCCCCCAGCTTAGAGGATGTATCATACTTGAAGCAGCAGGTGATTGCTACATTCTTCTTCACATTTGCACAGTTCTTTTATAGTAATTTATATATGTGTTTGAATTAGCCATTTAATTTCAACATGGCCTTTCTTACCATTCGTCGTATTTTTTATCAACTGGTTCCCGCATCATTTAATGAAATAACTGTACTTAAGATTGTTCATTTCTGAATATCAGTTAATAGCTTTGGATTTTCTCTTACAGTATAGTGACTAAAGTCTCATACAACACATGCATACAGCTTTTACAATAGACGTTTGGCATCACTGATGATGCTGCAACTATTTTCAAAGTGTTTCATGGGACTACTTGTTGCGGCTCTTTTATATTATGTGTGTCCAGTTTCTGTATGAATTATCACTCTTTAATTTTGATCAGGACATGAAAATTGATTATTTGTACCTTCATATCTGATGCCTGCACTATTTCATATTTGCAGGGTGATTTTGTACACCAAGATCTGAAGTCTGAATTTATTATTGAAGAAAAAAAGAAATGCTTTGAGGAAGAAAATGGGCCGAAAGAGTTAACAGTAAAAAGTTTGGCAACTCAATGCCTGGAAAATGGTCTATCTTGTGAGTTGTTTGACAGAATTGGCCAAATGACTCCACTGTACCAAAGGGTTTTGTCTGCTTTGATTGTGGAAGATGAATGTGAGGAATTGGAAGAGAACAACAAAGGGAGAAATATGTCTTTTGAAAATAGTAGAGATAGTTCCCATAGCGATTCTTGTCTTCCTCTTGATTTTCATCCTCAAAACAAGGATACAGTAGACTTTCACTATGACTCCATGTTGGGTTTGGGTTTTCAAAATCAAAAGCTATCAGCTGTTGATATTTTTCCTTGTAAAGGAAATGTTACTATTAATGGTGGAAGCTCCGTTTTCCACAATGATGCTTGTTTCCAAGGAGATCAGGGATTTCGGATCTCAAATCTTATAGAGTTTTCCAAGTATCTTGGTGACAGTGATGGGACGCAATCTGCCGTTTGTTTCTTGGATTGTCAATATCAGCAGACATGTTTGGAGGAGAGACTTGTGATGGAACTTCAGAGTATTGGCTTAGACCCAGAATCAGTGGTAAATTCTATTAACTTTTCCATTGGTTATTTTTACATCTTATCATCGATAGTGCTATCATATTTAAAGAGGTGATTGATTGCTCTCCTGCTTTCTAGATTACATTCAAGTGCCCCCAAAAATTACAAACACTTCCTCTATGACATGACATATCGGGAAGACTTTTACTGTAGAAAATGTTTTAATATGGTTGAAAATCCAAAGCCAAATCAGGTTATCAGTCACTTCAAATCAATATGGTGAATTCTAATCGGAAAAAACAATGGCCATTCATAGGCCAAATGGCTCTTACACTTCTTTTTCAGATACACAACATCAAAGAGGATACGTTGAAGTTATACCTAATGGCTCTTACATTTGTTCTGTGACTCGATTTACTCTTCTTATTCATTGTCACTTACTGATGCTTTTCTACACAATTTAGATGTATGTATATTTTTATTATCAGTATGAAATGTGTGCACAAGTATACTTTGCATAATTGCGGCATTTTCTTTTGCTTTTACCTCTGGGCTCTGGGGCCTCACACTCTTTATGTGTGCCTCAATCCAGCCTGATTTAGCAGATGGAGAAGATGAAGCAATAAATCAGGAAATCATTGAACTACAGAAGGGATATCTTCCACAGGTCCCTCTCTCTCTCTCTCTCTCTCTCACACACACACACACACACAGACAAAAACTAACAAAAAAGACACGAAAACACACACAACAGAAAGATCGTTGTGATGTGATATATTGTGGATATATATCTTTCTATCATTTTTTCATTTGATTGTGTGTCATGTCCTTTTTAGGTGGCTAAAAAGAAGTCGTTTTTTAACAAGATGGTTAAAACAGTGGAGGAAAGCAAGACAGTAGAAGCAGGGTAAGACGATGTGTTATTGAATATATACTGCTGCTACGGCTCTGACTATATCCAAAATGGAACATGTCTTTCTGAATATTTTGATTTCTTGAATTTACCGAACAATTTATGTTGTATGGTTCATTTTGCAGAGTCCTTGAGCAGGTTGCAATGGATAAGCTTGTTGAGTTGGCTTACAAAAAGCTACTGGTACATTCCTTTTTTTTATCCATGTTCCTCAGTCCTACATCCGAAGGCGTGATCATTGTGCAATCTAGAAATCGTAGAACCTATCGAACACCCAAATTATAGTTCAAAATAGAGCTTTTTGTTTAGTGTCGGGAATAATATATGTTCTATGATTGGGCCTTACCTATCAGCTTAAGCTTTTGGGTCAAACGGTTCAATGACATGGTATCAGAGCCTCTTGGACCTAGAGCTTGATTTTTCAAATCCTGGTAGTTTCATTTGTTGTTTAAAAAATTCAATACATGGTAGAGTGAGCCTATATTGTACCTGCTTTAAGCCCAAGGGACACTCCGTCAGGAATAATATAATATTCCACAGTTGGACGTTAGCTTAAGCTTTTGAGTCAAACGGTTTCATGATATTTAGATTATTTAAGTCTTTCAGGATTTAATTATTTGAAATTCAATAATATTATTTTTGCAAGAGTGGCCTTCTGAAGGCATACTGATTTAATTACTTAATGCTTTTCACTACCATCAGGAGTTGAGTTTATTTCAGTTGGGTTCTCTGGAAAAAATAATCAACTTTTTATGAAGTTTCTTCTCATAAGATTTCAATGCGCGCACAGTAATATTTTTCATGCCTGGGATGTACTTTTGTGCTAATTACCTTAAAATTTGAAATTCATTTGTTTGATTGTCATGAAAGTGCTCAAATTCGTACCACTAAATTTTAAGTGGTGTTACTGGTGTACTCGGAAATGACTGTAAAACAGTATTTTCTTTAGCATGATTAATCAGTGTTCATCCTGGCTTTGCCTTTACAGGCTACTAAAGGAAGTTATGCTTCAAAATACGGTGTTCCCAAGGTTCCAAGACCAACAGCCCTAGCTTTTATGAAGAGGACTCTTGGTAGATGTAGGAGATTTCGAGATACAGCTAAAAGTTGCTTTGGTGAGCCTCCGCTGCGGGATGCCATTCTGGCGTCATCCATAACTCCCAACTCCCAGCATGTCCTTGCTAGCTCAGGTTTCTTCCTTTTCTTTTCTTCTGTACATGTTTGTGGCTTCGAGTATATATGGCTTAAACGAGATGGTTTAGAAAAGAATTAGAGATTTGACATTTTGTGATCTGCCACAAAAATTTCAGTTGGAAACATGGTGACTCTTCATAGTCAAACATTTAGGAACTCTGGCCATGAGCTCTGCTTTGTTCTCAATAAAAAGGCCAAAAGCCTGAACTTGGTCCAAATGGTCTACTGCCTCCCTGATTAGCTCCCTGAACTTGGCTAAAGTGCCCCAGTTTGCTCCTGAATGCCACGTGTCAATTTCTGGTTGATTTGTGTCTTTTCGAAAATTTCATTTTCCTGATTTTATCTCTCCAATCCTAAAGCTGTGACATGTGGAGTTCATGGGGCAAACAGGTGCACTTTTGCTAATTTCAGGGGGCTAAGAGAAACTTTTCGAAAAGTTCTGGCGGGTAAAGATGTATTTAGGCCCTGTTCTTTTCAACTTATTTTTTGTTTTGTTCATTTCAGTTAAATACCAATCAGTTCAGTTCAGTTCAGTATCATTCAATTCAGTTCAGTTTCAGTATTCAGTATTCAGTATCCAGCATTCAACATTCAGTATTCAGAATTCAATATTAAGTTGCAGTTTATGTATTATATCAATATTATTAATGTATATTATTATTCGTAAATATTAAAAAGCAATGAATATTAATGATAATATCATTTCAATTTCAATTTTAGTTCATTTCTATTTATACATTATATAAATATTATTAATTAATATAAGTAATCACAAATAACAACAAAGAAAAAGAAACCAATAATAATATTTTTAAAATTATTAATTATTATTTCTACCATAGATAATTTTATAAGAAAAATAAACAAATAAATAAAAGTAATAATGTTTTATTAATATTGATAATAATTAAAATAATAAGGTAATATTCTTAACAATAATTACAATAAATAATAACAATAATGATGATTTATAATGGTATATTTAATTATTATTATATGTATAATTAATAAATTTTATTAGAATGTATAGTATTATTTAAAGTGTTATTAATTATTATGTATTTTAATATTTTTAAAATATTATTTATATTATTAATTATAATTCAGTTTCAGTATTTTCAGTTTCAGTATTGTTCAGTTTCAGTATTTTCAGTTTCAGTACCATTCAGTTCAGTTTCAGTACAGTTCAGTTCAGTACCATTCAGTTCAGTTCAGTACCAATCAGTTCAGTTCAGTACACCTACTTATCAGTTGAAAAGAACAGGGCCTTAGCCCAATAAAGACAGTGTAAACTAAATATAAGCAAGAACTGGTGAAATGTGTTATCTGCTCTCATAACGCAGCTGTCGAAATCTTGTCATTTAATTTTTTTTTGCTTTTATGTCAACTAGCTAATTTTATGATTCCTGATGATTTATTTTTGGGTAAACTTAAAAAAAGTACCTTGTGGTTTCACTCATTTGCAAAATGGGGTCTCAGGAATTTTGTTTTGCAAAATGGGGCTTGTGGTTTCAAAAAATTTGCAAAAAGGGGCCTATGGTTTCAGAATAGTGGTGTTACATTGAATATTTTAAACAATTCAACATTCTAATAATTTAACCTTATTATTTAAAAATTATACGTTAGGGTTTAAGTAATTTTCAGAAGTTTATTTTTTATGATTTCTTAAAGTTATCATATTTTAATTAAAAAAATATTTGCACTAATAAAAAAATTTCAAAAATTTCCACTGATGTGTATTGTATTTTTAATAACCATCCCGCAAAAATTCAGATAAAAACGAACAAGATTACCCATTTCGTGACATAATTTAGAATAGAGGATCCTTTATTTGCAAATATTTTGAAACCACAGACCCCGTTTTGCAAAAAAAAAAATCCTCAGACCCTGTTTTGCAAAAGAGCGAAACCACATGGCACTTTATTGAAGTTTGCCCTTTATTTTTTAACTTTGCTATCTTCTCCTGTTTTCGCACTTGTAGGTTATTTCTCTGGTGATAAGTTTGCCAGGGCTATAAATGCTCCACTCAGAAATCTCACCGGAAGTGGGCCATTACCGAATAGAGGGAAGAAGAAGGAAGTGTTGGTAGATGATATCGGTGGTAGTGCTGGAACCAAGGGTATATCGGCTAACGCCAAAGGAGGCCGTGCCTCACAGCCTAACCCGAAAAAATCAAAGCCCAAGCAAAATACTGCTTATATCTCAACTACAGCAGACAGTAAGTTCAAAGACAACATTAATAAACAAGAAGCCACAGAAATGCAGGATTTATGTATAGAACTAGACCATCAAGATTTGAGTAATCTATTCAACTTTGACGAGGAAAATGAGTTAACAGACGGCCTAGAAATACCTGTGGACGGCCTAGAAATTCCTATGGATGACCTTTCTGACTTGCATATGATGATCTGAACATTGTATAGTGTACATTTTCAGGGTTTAGATGAGTTATAGTAATTAGTAACCCGCTTATGTAGTTTGTATATGCATTTGTAATATAGTCCATTCTTTTTGTACACTTCTCTAAACGAGAAGCAAAGAAATTTTGTTGATGTGATCTTACTAATATGTTCTGTAACTTTGTCCTTGTTACAAGGCTCCAATATTACCAAAAAATAAAAAATAAATTTATCATATCCTTGTTTAATGCTTCGTATCTATTTCTTTCTACTAAAAATAAAAGTGAAAGGAGTAAAAATGTTATAATTTAGCCAAATAATTTTGGCATTGATCAATTATTGTTATGATTTATATTCATAATTGCAAGTTTGCTAAAAAGATTGAATGATTAATTAGGTGAACAAACACTAACCACAATAATTATTTCTATTGATAAGTTATTTGATCAACAATATATTTTGCCTGCCAAATAATTATATTCCAAATTGAAAAATCAAAACTTGTAAGTAATGTTCAGATGAGAGTTTGTTGTTCTAAGTCCTACCTATATACATTTCTGTATTGTTCAACTAAACTAACACACTTTACCCATATATATAACTAGACTAGCAACCTTGTAAAATACACACACAAATGAAATATGTGAAGCTTCAAAAGTGCCGGCTCCGGCAAGACGAGTGGTTGCCGGAGACAAATTCCGGCAATTCGAGGGAAACATTAGGTGAAGAAAAGACGCACCACGTTAACAAATTTGTTAAAGCAATAAGAATGATGATTGTGGCAAGAGATAATCACCCGAGAAGAGACCAACCTACGGTTCAAAAACATTTCAAATGAAAATTATAATGTTATTATTTGTGTTCTATTAATATTTTTCAACTCTGCATTGGATGATCCTTTCATGTTATTGTTTGTGTTTAATTTATAATTTTCAGTTTTTGGAAAATAATATGTTGGCAATTTTTTTTTTTTGTTATTTTATGCATTAATTTATATGTTTATTAATTCAATAGCTCTTTTTTTTAACTATATTCGCACCAAACCTTTATTGATAGAATAGTTAGTAATCGCAAGCTCGTGAGTATCAAACTGGATTAAAACATGTATTTGATATGGTAGTTTGTGCAATTTGAAAGAAGCTCTTTTGTGCTGTTTGATACGTAAAATGTATGAAATAAGAATGAAAAAATAATTATTCCTTAAGATTTCTTAAAAATATTCAAATTATTACACCGTAATCTATTGTATCCCGTAAACAAACCACACTTTCTTTTTGTTTAGCAAGATTACAAGAATTTGATAGTTTGTTTGATGAAAATGTAATATTATGCACCAATGAAACAGGCACACGTTTTAAATAATTTTTGTAATAATTGGTATATGTAATTTGTGTAAATTTTTAAGTGATTGAAGATTTGAAGTTGTGAATTTAATTGAATATAAATTAAGTATAAAAACGCAAAGCTCATGGACTTAAAAGATGTTTTCTCCTATTCCTGCATTTGTTGACTCCCGAGACTCTTCATTAGTGGTCTCTACTTTTCTTTCAACGCAAAAGAACATGATTAGAACCCTTTAATTTCTTTCTTTTTTGGTATAAAGTGCACATTGTGTGCTTTATTATACTGCTCTTTTATAATAGGTATGAAACACATAAGATGCATGCGTGCTGATGTGGAAAACACCTACAAGCGTCTACGAGTATCCTATGAGATTCTTCACAAGTACAAGCATTCTCTTGAATAAGAGGTAGTATAAAGAGCAAGTACACGGCATGCTTTATACCATCCTTAAACTTGCAGTATAAATATGCAAAAAAAAATAATTTTTAAAATATATCAACAATATAAACACAATTTAAAAGATACAAATAAAATAATTAAATATTTTTAAGACTCATGTAAATGATATTAAGTAATAAATTCGATTAACAATGAAAAATTATTAATTGAAAATTAAAAAGAAAAAGTAGATATATTTAGGAAGAATATATGTATGACACTTTCAAAAGTTTAAAGAGGTTTTGATAAGTTTTATGTGAAAGTTTTAAACATGTTCATCGGGCGGGCGGGCTAGGCCTCATCGGATTTTTCATTAAAAGCCTCAACTCAAGTCCGACTCAACCCACACTATTACTCATATGGGCTCGATCCAGGTTCGGGCTTATGATATTGTTATAACACAAAGTGGGAAAAACTGAATCCGTATAAAAGAGAATAAGTTTCTTCAGAAATGAAATAAACGACAACACCGAATTCAGTTATCTCCTATTTTTCTTACAAAACAAAAGGGTAGCTTATGGATAAAAAAAAACAATAGAATTGGAAATAGAAGAATAATCACCCAAAAAATGGTGAAATAAAAAAGAAAAGTTAAAATTAAAATCAAAACTTAAAACAGAAGAGAAATGAAATTTAAGTGAAGCATTGCATCATGCACAACATGAGAAGATTGTATTTTTGGAGGTCAATACAAGAAAAATGAATTAAATTTGTGGAAGCGATGGTAGAAAATAGTAGCTAAAATGACCCATCAATATAAAGTTTCATAAGTAGAATGTAAAATGAAATTAATAAACTATAGCCAAGCTTGAATATTTATACTAAATTTAATATTAAGCCTGATGTATGAAACTCTGGACTTAATCCAACTTAAGCTCAAATCAAATTTAATAGTAAAAGGAGTGACCAATCCAACCTATAAAAAGGGGTTCGGGCCGGCCTCGAGTAAAATTTCCCTTTTGAAATTTGATTGAATTCAAACAAAATACGAGGATATAATTACACATTATACAAAGTAGGGGCGAAAAAGTAGATTTGTGCCAATCATTTGGACCAATAATGACTTTAAAAAAGATTGATATTTCAAAATGCCCAATTCGTTTCTCCGCTCTCCTTCGTTCCATACTTGCATTGATTGTTTCACTCATACTTCTCTTTCTGCTAAATCCGATTCTAAATTATTGCTCTAAAATCACAAACCCTAGAAAAATTCAATCTCGAATTCGCAAACACTAAGCCAAAATGTTAGGTTTGGGTATTTCAATTTTGTTGGGATTGAAGGCAACAGTTCTATTCCTCTTTTCATTTCTTACGCTTCCTTTACCCTTCATATCTCTACCATTGATATACGCTTCACTGGTATCTTTTCTACTCTCTCTAGCTTCTCACCCATACGTTAATCTCCCTATGATTCTCGGTAAAAATCCCGACGGGTCTTTTCCGATTTGGTCTATTATCATGTTCAGTCCGTACTTGTTCTTTGTTCGATTTTTTTCGCTACTTCGCAGATTTACCAGTGGTGAAGATCCTTATACTGAGATTTGCGATGGGGTTTTTGTCGGCGGGTGGCCTTTTTCGGCTGTTTCATTGCCGCCTGGTGACCCTGCGATTATTGACTGTACTTGCGAACTTCCGAGGAAATCAGAGTTCAAAAGGAATTCGTATTTGTGCATTCCAACTTGGGATACGAGGGCACCTCAGCCTGGGGAAATTGAATCCGCTGTAAAATGGGCTTGCAGGAAAAGAGCTCAGAATAAACCTGTTTTCATCCATTGTGCTTATGGTATCACTTCTTTTACTTATCCCATTTTTGACATTTTTTCTAGGTTATTATCTTTGATCAATTGTTGAGGATTAATTTAGAGGACAACTAAATTGAGGATAAATTGAGAGAAGAACGATTAATGTGGTATGACTATGTGCTAAGTAAAGATCCTCTTTAGGAAATGTGAAAACATAAGGATAGAGAGTGGTTCGCGGAATGCATATTCCATAGAATAAAAATGAATTGAATGGAAAGACATCAAATATGATACATTTTTTTTTTGTCTAGAATCCGTCATCATATGGAATAGCTTTTCCTAGTTAGTGTACAACTTATGAAAGAATAGCTATTTCATGAGTTGTATACTAACCAGGAATAGTTATTCATCCGATAGACGGATTTTAAATAAATAATCGAACATATTTGACATCTTTCCATTCAAATCTATTTTATTCTACGGAATAGGCATTCCGCGAACCAAACGAGCCCTAAGTGTAGAAGAAGAGGTAGACCCGATATTACTTTGAGAGAAACTGTTTGGAAGGATATGCGTTTGTTAGATATGAATGAACATTTGGCTTTTGATAGAGCTTCATGGCGTCAGAAAATCCATATAGCCGACCCCACCTAGCGTGGGATTTACAGCTTGGTAGGTTGGTTGGTATTGTCTTTGACCAATTATTGAGGATAAATTTAGAGAAAGACGATTGATCTGAGGGTTGATTGAGAGAATGACGACTTAGGTGGCATGAGCATGTGCTAATGAGACCAATAGGTGCTCTAGTTAGGAAATATGAGAATTTAAGGGTAGAGAGTAGGTGTAGAAGGAGAGGTAGACCTAAGATTACTTGGAGAAACTAGTTCGAAGGATATGTATTTGCTAGATCTGGATGAACATTTGGCTTCTGATAGAGCTTGACAAGATCCATATAGTTGACCTCACCTAGTGTGGGTTTAAGACTTAGTTGGTTGGTTTGTCTTTGATCAATTATGCATGTCATCTAGGTAGCACAAAAAATCGTAGACACTAGGTTTCAATTTCGGTTATTTTTGTAATTTTTGGCATTTCTTGGTGTACATTTCGATTTCCATTTCCTTGCTGCATAGCTTGTCATGATTCATGTTGAGGTTGTCTGAAGTGTTATGATGTGGTTTAAATAATTGAGTAATCTATGTCTAATTTTGCTTTGCTGCAATAAATTGCACATTCGTATAGTTGAACTACAGTTGATTCTTTGGTGTTCGTTGGTCGTTTGTTTCGATAAATGTTGTTAAAAAAACTACTTAGTTTTGAATTTAAAGTAAACTCCTATATTTCTCCAAAACGGTCATTTTGCCATTTGAATGATGTGATTTCTTTGGCAGATGAGCATTTACCATTTCTTTTTGTGTGCCCTCTGATGACATTAACAGGTTAACTTTCTTGTTTTTTTCAGTCTTCAGCACTAGAATATCGGATATCCTAAACCTAGATATGGTTCATATGCTTTTTTTTAAAAAAAAAATTTGCCACATTGGGTGTTGCTCCCTATGCGTTACTCAATGAGTCAGAGGGGGGTGAATGACTCACTCGGTAACTTGTAGAACTTTTTAGCAATAATTAAGGCTCCGCTGAGTGAGGTTAGCTGGCTGAGTGAAAGGCTTGGAAAATGCGATTAAGTAAAGAATACAGAGATTTTATACTGGTTCGACAACTTGTGCTTACATCCAGTCCCGAGTGAGTGTCTCGGCTTTAATCTACTAATCTCAACTCCTTTACCCTAGGCGGAGAAGCTTTTCATAAATTCCCCAATTACAGTAAGTACCCTCCAAACTGCAATCGCTCACCCGCTGACTAGAATACCCTCTTCTATCAGCAACTCACAAAGAGTTTAAACAAGAGCTGGACTCAACTTATAAAAACGTTGATTCAATTACGAATAATCTAATATTACAATTGATTGATCTAATCTATTCTCTCTTGTTCTAACCAGATTCTCGCTGAGTTGTGCTTTTCTTGCTAGAATTCCTTTAAAGCTTGTGAATTGACAGTGTCTTTGCTTCTAGGAAATTCAGGTGTAATCACCAAATTCTAACGCTTGCATTCTTGCTACTTTTATAGTTGGATTGAGAAAGTAGCCGTTGAACTTGTCTTGACATCTTCTGAAATTGACAGCTCAGCAATTCACTCGTTGCTTCTTTAAATCGATCCGTTAAGAGATAGAATTGCACCGTTGTGAAGTACATTTCAATCCGTTAGATTGAAATTCGAGCTTTAATTTGAAATCTTTGTCGTTTGATGCCAGTCTTCCGTTAGAGAGAACTCGCACCGACTTGCCACGTGTCTTCATCCCATTCCCTCTGGTTTTCTGACATGTTGTAGAGTGCGCGATACAAGGTTGGTAGATCTGCAGAATTACCCAAAGTGGTAATTGACTTGTTGCAGCTTTGCATTAGAAGACTGTCATTTTCTTCATAATTCTGTGTCTTGTCAAGGCATTAATTCTTTTTGTCTTTGTCTCATTAATGCTCCTGCAAAAAGCAACACTAAAAGCAAAGATACCTTTTTACCTTAAAAGGTAAGGTCAGTAACGTTGAGAGACATAAAGTAACTCAGCTGAAAGATAAAACAAAATGCACACAGCTGAACTAAAATCTAAATATCAAGTGCTGAGTGAATAATACTAAGTCAGCGACTAGGTAAGTACTCAGCTCAGAAACCACTCAGAGTTAAATTAAATAGCTAGGTCAGTGGGGACTCGAAATTCTACCCTTGAATTTACTAACTCCCTTAAACCACAGACTATTTGTTTTAACATCATTATTGATTTAATTATCTCACACTGAACTTAATTGTTATGATCAAAACTTAAGCACTATTGAGTCATCCACTGAGTCAGTCCAAACTTATGCTTGGTTCAACAATCTCCCCCATTTTGATCAATGGCAATTAACTTGAGCGAGAATTAAATCAATAAGATATCTAGATCAGAGTTACCTTATACTCATGTTTGATATGTCTTTTTTTCAACATCTTCAATCTGCTCAGAGTGAATCCTAACTCCCCCATAATTCTTGAATCTTCTGAGTTTAACATCCCTCAATACTTCTCATATCTTTCTGCAAATGATCAAAGCATATATATATATATATATATATATATAGAGCAGAATAATATATGGAGTTAAGAAGATCTTAACTTAGAACAAAAAATGTAATCTTTCATTAATTAATAACTTGAGTACAAATAACAAGGAGTTAGTCTATGCTAAGTTTTACAATTCAGCACTAGCGATTACAAAACTCCTATTCTAATCCTTTGGCATAGGTGGGGCTCCCAAGTTGGCTCTTCTCTCCTCATAAACCTGCTGATCCCATCTAGATTTCTTTTCTTTGGGCAACGCCATCTCCTTGCCTTTCCTTTTTCTTGTCTCAAGATACTCTCTCTGAATGCGCTCAAGATCCTTAGACAGATTATAAGAAAATTTAGCAATCCTCTGTTCTCTCTCCTTTTCCTCCTTTTCACGCTTCTCGCGATCCTTCTCCCCCATTGCCATTGCATCCAAAATGGCTTGAGTTTGATGATCAAACGAACTCAGAGACTCTTTGAATGTATCTAACTGACCATAGACAGTTGATGAAAATTTTGCACAAGCAGCTCATAGATTTCTTGCGATATAGCTTCTTGTTTTCTGAGGAAGGTGAATAATCCTACTAAAGCGCGGGATTGAGACAGAATGACCTGATATTGAGCATTTAAACCTTCTTTGGATATATGGGTGAGACATTCTATTGCTTTAGCTTGATTGTTCTCTCTAAGAATGCGCTCTAGCATAGGAGTGCTCCTGATATGGATAGTAACGTCATTGTGAATCTTATCCAGGGCTTCTCCATCATTGAGGACATGAGCTTGAACTTGCTTGATTTGGTCTCTGATGTGACCAAGTTTCTGATGAAGATTAGGCTCTAGTTTAGCATCTGTCATCACAATATCACTACTCAGCATCAGAAATATTAAGCCTCTTTAAGGCATTAAGCACAGCTCCCTCTGAGTTCTTGACTCCTTCTAGCATCTCTTCTTTCACTTTCCTTAACTCAGTGTGTAACCTATGATGTTTGGTTACCACTGTGATCAGAGCATCCAGTCCATCTACAACTGCATTCAAGCGAGTTGTGTTCTCATCATTTTCCTTGCTCAGAATGCTATAACCATCCAGCACCTGCAGCATAGCCTTAAGTAAGGGATTGAATTTGTCTATCATTGAATTGCGAAAATCCCTTTCATCATTAAGTACGTTGCAGTTGCTTTCATATATCTTAGTCATTTGCCTCATTAGCTCTGCAACTTCCATCTTCAAACCAGCTGCCTGCCTACCTGCAATAGATAACAAGGGCAGAGTATGGGATACCATTGCCTGGACCAAAGAAAACTGGGTAGGTACTGATTTGACATGGGCCTTCATCTCCTCAACAGCCTTCATGAAACCTTGCACTGGCTCCACAGCCTTTGCAATCTTCCTTCTCCTTCTTGGAGTCCTTCCTGACCTCCTTCTTTACTACTTGCTTCTCAGTCATGTCTTCTCCTCCCTCAGCTCTAAGCTTGGTGATTCTTTCCAGCTCACTTGCCACAAAGGCATCCAAGGTCAGGTCCTCTTGGGGCTGAATAGGCTTCATTTCCATGATAGCCTTGGGATCCTTTACTCAGACTTCCCCTCTCTTTAGCTTTATGTACTTGGTGTTAGCAGGACTCTCATTGGCTTTGAGTCCATGAAAATGAGCATTACTTAGGATTCTGGACTCAATCACTTTCATCTGAATGTTGCTTTTTATAGCCCATCCTTCCATATCAATCTCATAGGCCCTACATATCTCCATTACCAGCTGTCCATACACTTTATGCTTGCTGACCTTCAAGAACCTGTGAAGAATGGCCAAGGGCCAGTTGATGCTCATGCCATGGGTCAGCTAATAAACAAAAACTCGCTCAAACTTAGAACAGCTTCCTGTAGAGCCTGTCTTGGGCAACAGTACTTTTGTCACTAACTCGTGTGCTTGTTTTCCTTCTTTTGTGAACATGGAAGCAATCAGTTCACCTGCCTAGTCACGAGGAACTTCATAATCAATGGGAATATCGACATGATCTTCATCGTTGTTGACTCGCAGCTTTAAGCCTCTTTCCTTCATTCCCAGTAGACCAGCGATCAGCTTGGGAGTGACATAAATTTTCCTCCCCATCATAGTAGTTACAAATAGATTCTTCTGATCTTCGACTAGGTGGATTCCGTTGTAGAATCTATCCACAATCTCCTCATAGCATCCATTTGGGAGTTCAAAGAATCCTCTCAAGTGGTGCTAACGCGCCCACTTCCTAAATTTCTCATCACTGCAGAAACTCAACATATCTACAGTAGTGGGTCTATCTACCTCCGCCTTCTCCAAGAAACACCAAGGAGTAGGAGTATTACTTCGTTCCTGCTGGAATTCTGATTTCTTCTATCTTATCCATACTGATTGCTATCTGAGCCATGTGATCTCTAGTAGTGACCCAGTGAGTATCCTTCTTGTTTCTCACAAAAAGATCAGAAATTCTCCCTGATGTGCTCGCCATTGAAACTTTTGCTTTGAGAAAGATGGAGAATTTAGGGATTTAGAGAGGAAATTGCAGAGAAAGAATTTTGGTAAAGTAACCATTCCTCTTTCAGAATTTCTCCTTAAATAGCCAAAAACTCTTGTATGAACCTGCAAAGCTACGTGTCTGACTCACAATCCATGGTCTTAAGATTCAATGCTTAGATTCCATAACGTATACCGTAGGATTAATGAAGGCGAAAAACACGTGATAACTGCTCTGAGTATGGATCGTTTCATAACTTGCTACCGTTTCTATTAAGTCTAAATTTGAAAGATAACCGGTGACAATTAATGACGTGTCCAAAATTCAAGCGGCAAAAGAAATACTTAACCTAATTCATAGAAGCTCAGAGTGTGCCCTAGTTTGGTCAGCTCCAGAATAAGTCAGAGTGAGATGTATTTCTTCAAATTGGATTGGACATTTCGATCAGCTGTCTGAGTGTGTTGAATTGATCCTTTCCAATAGGCTTTGTGAATATGTCAGCTCGTTGTTCTTCAGTTGGAATGTATGTGAGCTTGACTTCTCCTTTTAGCACATGATCCCTTATGAAGCGATGTCTAATATTGACATGCTTCATCCTGCCATGTTGAACTGGATTCTTGGATAGGTCAATTGCACTCTTGTTGTCACACATGACTTCAAGACAATTTGACTTTATACCATAATCCTTTAGTTGCTGCTTGATCCATAGCAGTTGTGCTACACAACTTCCTGCAGCCATGTACTCAGCCTCAACTGTACTCAGAGCCATATAAGTCTGCTTCTTGCTATACCATATAACTAGACAATCACCAAGGAAATGACATCCTCCTGTGGTGCTTTCCCTTTCAAGCTTGTCCCTGCGATAGTCAGCATTAGTGTATCCTCTCAGAGTGAAGTCTGCATTACTTGGATACCACAAACCTGCATCAATAGAGCCTAGCAAGTACCTGAGAATTCTCTTAATAGCAGCTAAGTGAGATTCTCTGGGGTCAGCTTGATATCTTGCACAATAACATACAGCATATTGAATGTCAGACCTACTAGTAGTTAAGTAAAGTAGAGAACTAATAACACCTCTGTAGAGCTTACTCTTCACAGGTTTACCTTCCTCATCTTTACTCAAAATAGTATCAGTGGCCATGGGTGTTGACATTGGCTTGACTTTATCCATGTCAAACTTCTTGAGTACTTCCTTGGCATACTTAGCTTGGCTGATGAAGATCCCATCATCACCTTGCTTGATTTGCAAATCAAGAAAGAAATTAAGCTCGCCCATCATTGACATTTCAAATTCTTTCATCTGCTGGCTGAACTCTTTGCATAGCTTTTCATCAGTTTCTCCAAAAATGATGTCATCCACATAGATTTGGACTAGCAACACATCTTGATGCCTCTTCTTGATAAACAGAGTTGTATCTGCCTTCCCTCTGACATAACCTTTGCTGATGAAAAAGTTAGTCAGTCTCTCATACTAAGCTCTTGGAGCCTGTTTCAGTCCATATAGAGCTTTCTTTAGCTTGAAGACATGATTTGGATATTTAGGGTCTTCAGTGCTTGTAGGTTGTCTGACATAGACTTTTTTTTAAATATAACCATTAAGAAATGCACTCTTCACATCCATTTGAAATAACTTGAAGTTCGTATGGGATGCAAAAGAACAAAGAATTCTTATGGCTTCAAGTCTCGCTACTGGTGCAAAAGTTCCTCCATAATCAATGCCTTCTTATTGATTGTAGCCTTGAGCAACTAGTCTGACCTTGTTCCTGACAGCATTGCCAGCTTCATCTAGTTTGTTCTTGAAAACCCATTTGGTGCCTATAATTGACTTCCCTTTAGGTTTCTCCACCAAATCCCAAACTTCATTCCTTCTGAATTGGCCTAGCTCTTCTTGCATTGCAATCATGCAGTTGTCATCAAACTCAGCATCTTCAAACTTATTTGGTTCAATCAATGATACAAATGTTGAATGGCTCATCATTCTGTTCCGCTGACCTCTAGTCAGCACTGGATTTTGCACACTATCAAGAATCTTGTCAACTGGGTGAACTCTCCTTGCTCTGACTTTTATAGGTAGTTCAGGATCAGCTTGCTGAGCTACTGCCATTGGTTGAGCATCCACATTATCACCAAAGTTGATTGATTGGTCCAAGTCAACTTCTTCATTTTCTTCTCTCTTGTACTGGATCAAGAATAATGATGGGCTGACTGACTGATCCGCTGGCTTGTTCCTTTTCTCTTTCATCATCACTGGCTTGTCTACCTGCATTGTTAGTTTCATCGAAATCTACTGCATGGACTCCTCTAAGATGCCAGTCCTCTTGACATACACTTTGTATGCCCTACTGTGTGTTGAGTAACCCAGAAAGATTCCTTCATCAGCCTTGGGGTCAAATTTAGCCGATTGGTCTTTAGTGTTTAATATGAAGCATCTAGAACCAAAGACCTTGAGATGACCAACCTTGGGCTTGTGCCCCTTCCAAAGTTCATAAGGAGTTTTATTCCAAACTGGGCGTATTAAAGCCCTGTTTAGAATGTAACAGGCTGTGTTAATAGCCTCTCCCCAGAATTACTTTGGTAGATTGTTATCACTCAGCATGGAACGACCCATCTCCGCAATAGTGCGATTCTTTCTCTTAACAACCCTATCCTATTGAGGTGTATGAGGGGCAGAAAAATTGTGGTCATTACCATGCTTGGAACAGAATTCCTCAAACTGCATGTTTTCGAATTCTCTTCCACGGTCACTGCAGATTCTATTAATTTTAAGGTCTTTTTCATTCATAATCCGGGTAGCCAACCTAGAGAATGATTCAAATGTTTCATCTTTGCTAGCTAGCAAGACAATCCAAGTGAACCTGGTCAGATCATCTACAACCACAATGGTGTATTTTATTCCACCTAGACTTGTTGGCACAACAGGCCCAAACAAATCCATGTGTAGAAGATCAAGGGGATGAGAAGAAGATATATCGGCTATAGATTTAAAGGTCTTCCTAAATTGTTTCCCAAATTGGTATGCTGAGCACAGTCTTATCTTTATCAAAGGCTAGATTGGGTAAACCCTCAACAAGTTCATTTTTGGCTAATTTGGACAGATTGGTTATATTTATATGTCCTAACCTTCTGCGCCATAGCCATGAGTTTTCCTCAGAAACTAAGCATATGTCATTGGAGCCGGGGGATAAATCAACCATATAAACATTATTAATTCTACGAGCATAAAGAATAGTTTGGTCAGAGTTACCATTAATGACTGAGCAGCCCGCTGAGTCATATATTACTTTCCTGCCTTTGTCACACAGCTGAGCAAAGCTTAGCAAGTTGAACTATAGGCCTTTCACCAAAGACACATTATCAATTGAAGGCTTGACTCCCACCGTGCCATTGCCAACAATCTTTCCTTGTTGTCTCCAACACTGACACTTCCATTTCTTCTTCGCTCCAATGTGATGAATTGCTTTTCATCACCTGTCATATGCCTCGAGCATTCACTATCCAAATACCACATTCTGTTGTCATCAGGGGATCTCAGGCTCATCTGCAAAACAGTCAAGTTTTCTTAGGTACCCATGCCTTTTTTTGGCTGAGTCTTCCCTTATTAGTGGTGGTCATCCTTGACCAGTAATACTCATCATAGTAACAATTTTCGTGCCTACAAATGACTGTAGCATGTCCTGGCTTACCACAAAAATTACACGCGGCCTTAGGATTAGGCCTGGTCACTTTACTCTTTTGAGAAACCTTCTCAGAGTGGTGAGTGCGGTTACTCTGAGTATTCCTGCTAGGTTGAGGAGGGACCCGCACCTTTTTCAAAGCTGTTAATTCAGCAGCTAACTCATCCAATCTCTTAGTGAGTTTGCTGTTATATCCATTTTGGTATTCAACTTTTTCCATCAGGTATAGGATGTCAAGTGATGTAGAAGAGTTGACATCTTCTATATCATCACACCTCATCTGAAGTACTCTGATGTATTTGGTTGACTTCTTAGTTACATTAATAACATCATTAAGTACTGCAACAAGCTCATCAGAAGACAAAGGGGGTTCAGAATTTACCTCAGAGTTATTTCCTTTGGGTTTGCTTTGGTCAGCTGATTTTCTGGCAGCGGAAGTAGTTGGTTGGTCAGCTGACTCTAAGTGAACTCGATAATCCTTAGCCATGAGACACACATTGGCAGAGTCATGTGGCTCTTCATCTGAGGATGATGACTCTTATTCAGAGTCACTCCAGGTAGCAACAAGGGCCTTTTTACTCTTCTTCTTCTTGAACTTGTCCTTCTTGGCTTTAGGACAGCTTGATTAAATATGCCCCTTCTCACCACATCTAAAGCATTTAATGTCTTTGTTATGCTCTTTATTGAATTGTTTTCGTGGTCTTTCAACTGCTCCCTTCTTATACTTGCCTGTCTTTCTGAACTTTTGAAAGTTCTTCTCTTTACCCAGATATGTTCTGAAATTCTTGGTCATTAGAGCTATCTCTTCTTTTCAGTCCTCTGGATATCCTTCCTCAGAGGAATCTTCTTCTTCTTCATCATCATCAGCTTTTAAAACAACAGCTCTGCTTGAGCTTTCTTTCTCTTTGGACCTGTGCTTCTTGGACTCATCTTCATATTGCTTTAAGGACATCTCATGAGCCAGCAGAGTTCCAATCAGCTCATCAAACTTGTAGGTCTTCAGATCATGAGCCTCTTCAATAACACTCTTCTTGGCTTCCCAATCTTGAGTCAAACTTCTAAGAATCTTCTTGACAGTCTCATCTTCTGTGAAGGTCTTGCCAAGTCTTTTTAGCTCATTGACTATATTCATGAACCTAGCGTTCATGATGGAAATATCCTCCTTGGGCTTCATGTGAAACCGCTCATAATCCCTCATAAGGATATTGATCTTGGACTCTTTCACTTTGTCAGTACCTTCATAAGTTACTTCCAACTTCTTCCAAATCTCTTTGGCTATCTCGCATCGTAAAACGCGATTGAACTCAGTAGCATCAAGAGCACAGTGAAGATAGTTGATAGCAGTTGCATTCTCCTTAAGTCTGGCCAAATCATTATTGTCCCATTCAGTGGAGTACTTATCAACAGTAACTCCATTCTTCACATGTGATGGAACATATGGCCCTTCTACAATGGCCATCCAAGCATGCATACTCTGGGACTGAATGAAATTAGTCATTCTGTTCTTTCGGTAAGTATAATGCTCTCCATTGAACATTGGAGGCTTGGTAACTGACATGCCTTCAGGCAGAATATAAGCTTGAGCCCTTCCACTAGATTCTCCTTTGTCTCAAAGATTGTGAAATCTTGTGAAATGAGAACTGCTCTGATACCACTTGTTGGTCTCCATGCGTACACTCAATAAGTCAGAGGGGGGTGAATGACTCACTTAGTAACTTATAGAACTTTTCTGCAATAATTAAGGCTCCGCTGAGTGAGGTCAGCTGGCTGAGTGAAAGGCCTGGAAAATGCAATTAAGTAAAGAACACAAAGATTTTATACTGGTTCGGCAACCTATGCTTACATCCAGTCCCGAGAGAGTGTCTCGGCTTTAATCCACTAATCTCAACTCCTTTACCCTAGGCGGAGAAGCCTTTCACAAATTCCCCAATTACAGTAAGTACCCTTCAAACTGCAATCACTCACCCGCTGACTAGAATACCCTCTTCTATCAGCAACTCATAAAGAGTTTAAACAAGAGCTGGACTCAACTTATAAAAACGTTGATCCAATTACAAATGATCTAATATTACAATTGATTGATCTAATCTATTCTCTCTTGTTCTGAGGAGATTCTCGCTGAGTTGTGCTTTTATTGATAGAATCTTTTAAAGCTTGTGAAATGACAGTCTTTGCTTCTAGGAAATTCAGGTGTAATCACCAAGTTCTAACGCTTGCTTTCTTGCGCCTTTTATAGTTGGATTGAGAAAGTAGCCGTTGAACTTGTCTTGGCATCTTCTGAAATTGACAGCTCAGCAATTCACCCGTTGCTTCTTCAAATCGATCCGTTAAGAGATAGAATTGCACCGTTATGAAGTACATTTCAATCCGTTAGATTGAAATTCGAACGCCAATTTGAAATCTTTGTCGTTTGATGGCAGTCTTTCGTTAGAGAGAACTCGCACTGACTTGCCACGTGTCTTCATCCCATTCCTTCTGGTTTTCTGACATGTTGCAGAGTGCGCAATACAAGGTTGGTAGATCTGCAGAATTACCCAAAGTGGTAATTGACTTGTTGCAGCTTTGCATTGGAAGACTTTGTCATTTTCTTCATTGTTCTGTGCCTTGTCAAGGCATTAATTCTTTGTCTTTTTTTCAATAATGCTTGTGCAAAAAGCAACACTAAAAGCAAAGATACCTTTTTACCTTAAAAGGTAAGGTCAGTAGCGTTGACAGACATAAAGTAACTCAGCTGAAAGATAAAACAAAATGCACGTAGCTGAACTAAAATCTAAATATCAAGTGCTGAGTGAATAATACTAAGTCAGCGACTAAGTACTAAGCCCAAAAACCACTCAGAGTTAAACTAAATAGCTAGTTCAGCGGGGACTCGAAATTCTACCATTGAATTTATTAACTCCCTTAAACCACAAACTATTTATTGTAACATCATTGATTTAATTATCTCACACTGAACTTAATTGTTATGATCAAAACTTAAGCACTACTGAGTCATCCCCTGAGTCAGTCCAAACTCGTGCTTGGTTCAGCATTGGGCTTACCGTAATAACAAAGAAAAACCCCATCACACCCCACCCATATGTGGACTCGAATCTGTGACCTCTAGGATCACAACTTCAGAGCTCAACCACTAGGCCGGACTTCTTTGTCTTGGAGTAATATGGGGCATTTTTTTTGCCAAATTTGTTGATAATGGGGTTTGAACCCACAGATGTTGGTTTTTTCCAATATGGTGGTGGATACTAGACAAAAGCATAATGGTTGAAATATACTATTTTTTTTTTATTTAAAGGAGTTTGTGTAAGAGTTAGGAATTAGCGATATGGTTCATATGATTGTCTTAGTTCACATTGTATCTTTTCAAACTATATATCTGATATTTTTTCATTTTGCAAAGATGGATCTTCCTGTAATCATGAAAAAATGAACTATACGGTGAAATCGGGAACTTGTTGCCATGTCTAGTTCATCCTTGAATTCTAACTATGTCCATATGTTTATTGTATTTGAGTTGTTATAGCACATTCCGTAATTTGAAAGAAAAAAAAATCGCTAAGATTTGAAACGTTTTACCAGCAACAACTCTACAATCTTGAATTTATCAGAGGATAAAATTGTGGTGCTTAGTGGTATTTCGGGGAGCTGCTTCTTATTCTAACCTTCAAATGTTGTCCTCTCTTCCTATATTCTCTGTTGCTCGAAAGTGAAGATTCTTTTTGGTCCTTGTCTGCCAATATGACGTTAGTTTTGCGTTTGAAGCAAATGAATAGCTAGTACTTGAATGTTCTTCAGTTTTTATATCTTCAATTCATGATCCTTATTGAAATGAGTTGTTCTGCGACTTGGTATGAAGAACCATGGTAGTAGACGGGGAAATTTTACAAGGAGCCGGGAGTAGCCTGCTTCCTGCGGATGACATCTGTCCACTAACTATAAATTTGGGTAGATGTCATCTTTTGGAGGCAGGGTACTCCAAATGCCTGGCTTCCAGATACTCGGCTCCCTGTAAAAAAGAACCCATAACCAACGATATAGAGTCATTTTTCATTTAGTTCATATGCAAGTCATTCTGCATTGCATTTTACAATGAAAGATTATTTTACAAAAATTCATCAGTATGAAATGATGAATCCATGATTAGGTCATGGAAGAAGCGTGGCAGTGACGTGCGCCATACTAGTGGCAATGGGAATAGCGGAAAACTGGAAAGAAGCAGAGAAACTGATAAAACAAAAGAGACCTTATATTTGCATGAACTCTCTTCACCGCCAAAGTTTGGAAGAATGGTCCAGACATCGCCTTTCTTCTTCTCCTACCTCCAAAGAATAACTCGTTGACAATGTTTCGGTAGTCAGGAATTTTATCACTTATATGTTGTACAATGATTCTCAACAATGAAGTGCATTGCTTTTATGATGTTTGAATAAGCTCCTTTCTTCTTTGTTTTGTATAAAAACGAGAGCTGCAGAGCTGTGATAGCTTTGCCACTAATTACCATTTGTACCATACTTGGCTTTTCCAATTACGCTTTTCAGCAAGAAAAAGCACCAAGTATACCTACTTTGATTGATGTAATTCGAATTATGTAAAAAGTATTCCAAATTGGATAGTATTATTATTAAAACTTTTGTCCTGTTCTCTTAGACCCTTGATTAGAAAAATAATTCAGTTTAGCTCTATCCATGTATAGTTTTAAATTTACACAAAACAAGTTCAATTCAGTCATTTCAAATAAAAGTTCTAGAGAATATGATTAGTGTCCTTCAAATTTTATAAATTGACATATTAGCAGAAATGCAAGGTGGTAGCATTTCCATGCTCTGCTTGGTCACACAAGAACAATCCAGACAAATCATAATTAGCAGTCTTGACAAAATGTAGTTATAATATCACATTGAAAGTCAACTGTTGTATGGCAATACACTACATCCCACTGCCATTCCTAGCTTTCTTCTAGTTGCACAATCCTACGATATTACCAAATTCACTCAGGTAAAAGTTACTAAATTTTTATTGATCAATGAATATATACGGTACCGTGTGCCAACATACAAGTAATATTGTCACAACATACACTAACAGTAGAGTTGCCCATCTCAAAACCAAAGGGGACAGAGGGGAGAGAGAAAAAAATGAATACCGACTCCATAAGTTGTATTTGCACATCCTCCTAACACAACACAAATGCCTTGAAAGGATTATTAAGTACCACCACGTTTAGTAGTCTCAGCTTTACTTGTTGTCATAAAAGACTCTCCACAACCACATTGCCCTTTAGAGTTGGGATTGATAAATATAAATTCAGATCTGCACAAAAAGAAGAAAATTTGTAATGTTTCTACTAGAGCTACATAACCAAAGCGCTCAAATCAATATTCTGGTAATATTGGAAACAAATACAACACTAACGGCTCGTTTAATAGAAGAAAAATGAATACGGCAGAGTATTTGTCATCAGATGGAATAGTCATTCCTAATTATTACACATCTCATGGAATAGCTATATAGAATAGATATTCAATGAGATGTATAATAACTAGGAATGGCTATTCCATCCAATGCAGATCGTAGACAAATAATGTTTCATATTTTACATTTTTTTGTTCATTTTTATTTTACTCCATGGAATAGCCATTCCGCAAACCAAACGGCGCCCTATAGTGTAGCAGATACTGCAGGAAAGAAACTCTTGATTTGCTCAAAAAACTTGTTCACAATAAATTAAATATCACATGATTCAGAAATCTTTCTGAAGAAAATAATTTAAATACTTTCATCTTATCAATTTCCAGAGCAAGAGATAATGTAAACAAAAAACTTAAAAGATCAATATGGAACATCGGTTTTATATAACCACGACTAGCTCAGCCATCTAAGAATGGAATAAAGTTTCCAAATGCAAGCTTTTTCTACTCATAATACCATCAATGTCCAGATAAATTAAGAACGACAACGACAAGATCATACAGGTCAGAGTACTGAATCATATTCATCTCAGGAAAACTATTTGATTAGTTCTATATTGTCCTCTTCAAAAACAAGAGAACTTGTAAAATTAGAATTTGTTTGAATTGAATGACCAAAGCTCAGAGAAATCCAGATAATCAAACAGATTCAAATAAAAAAAAATTGATCCAGATGCTTTAATTTGGCATGCATTTTGGGAACACATATACAAATGCAACATATCAGACATCCCTTCCCTGATAAATTAATGGTGTGTTTGGAAACCCAAGATTTGAAGGAATTCAATTCCATTCAATTCATTTTGTATATGAAATTTGTAAGTTTTCTACAGAAAATAATCTGAATTAAATTGAATTGAATTCTTTCAAATTTTAGGTTTCCAAACACACCCTAAATTAAATTAACTCCAGAATTAGACTATAACATACAATTCAAGCATTGGTTTGAATCACAATCATTTTATTAAGCTGAAACAAAATTCAAATGAAACTAAGGCCCTGTTTGGCTGATGGTTTTTTCATGGTATGGTATGGTTCTACTTGTTAGTTAGTTGTTTGGTTGTATGGTTTTTTTCATGGTATGGTTTTTTCATGGTTCTCAAAACCATGAAAGTCTAATTTTTTTAACCACCAATTTGGTGGTTCATCATGGTTCTAACTTTTTATGTTACAAAAATAACCAACCAACCAACCAAGCCTTAAATCCTACCCTAGGTGGGGTCGGCTATATGGATCTTCCGACGCCATGAAGCTCTATCAAAAGCCAAATTTTCATCCATACCGAGTAAACGCATATCCTTAGAAATAGTTTCCCTCCAGGTAATCTTAGGTCTACCTCTCCCTCTACCCTTACTCTCTGTCCATAAGTTCTCACACTTTCTAACTGGAGCATCTATTGGTCTACGTAGCACATGTCCATACCACCTTAGTCGTCCTTCTCTCAGTTTATCCCCAATATGTGCCACACCGGTCTTTTGGCGGATGCACTCATTTCTAATACGATCCATCCTTGTATGCCCACTCATCCACCTAAACATCCTCATTTCCGCCACATTCATCCTTTAAATATGTTGCGTCTTAATAGCCCAACATTCACTCCCATATGTCATGGCTGGCCTAACCACCGTTCTGTAGAATTTACCTTTCACTTTCAAAGGTATCTTTTTGTCACATAAGACTCCGGTAGCACTTCTCCATTTCATCCATCCTACATTAATTTTATGAGTTACATCATCATCAATCACCCCCTCCTCGTGGAAGATAGAGCCCAAATACCTAAATCGTTTGCATTTTGGTACGATTGTATCTCCTAGTTTTACTTTTCGTTCGTCTCCTTTCCGTAAGCTGAACTTGGTGTGCAAATACTCCGTCTTACTTCTACTTAACTTAAAACCTTTACTCTCTAACGCATTTCTCCACACCTCTAGCTTCTTGTTAACCCCCCAGTCTAAATTAATTATTCCAAAAATAACCTCAATCTAAACATACACTATTTAATTAACGTTTCTTCTCCTCAACTTTTGCTCTCCCGTTCTGCCAACGGTTCTTTGCTCATCTCTGCTCAACTTTTGCTCCCAATCTGCAATGCAAGGTACGGTCTCTTTCGAATTCTTTTGTCCCACTACTCTTGTACTATCATGGCTTGCGTTTCTAGTCTCCTTCAACTTAGAATTGGATTACTACAGTTTTTATTGCTATATTGAACTACAAAACTGCAATATGAATGGGTTTTATAATTATATCTGATGTTTGTTATGAATTTGATCAGAATGTATTAGTTATTTAACCATTATATTGGTCTTTGATTTCTGTATTTGATAATTTTAGAATTGAATTACTGGTGCTTTGGATAATCTAATTTGGTTTCACGTTGAACTCATTCTAATTGAAGTCATTAGTTAATGGATATTTAAGTAATTTTATTAATATTTGAACCATTCCATACCATCAAACCAAATAAATTTTTTTAAAAAACCATACCATACCACACCATCAATCCAAATAAAATAATTTTAAAAATCATACTATACCATACAGTACTATACCATATCATACTTTAATGAACACGGAGAACCATGATCCAAATAGGGCCTAAAGATTAGAGATAGTTACCGGAGCTTATCGTTAACAAAATCCATCTTAGTACCGATGACATGCATCAGAGCTTTGGGATCAATAAGAATCTTGACACCCTTATCTTCAATCAACTCATCGAATTTTCCTTTCTCATCTACGATTTTTCAATTAACCTAATCAATACGATCTCTTTAAAATCAAACAAAAATCGGATTTTAGATGGATAATTAGGGATTTTAGGTCTAACCTGCATAATTGAGAGTATAGGATAGGCCGTTGCAGCCGCGAGCCTTGACGCCTAAGCGCAGAAAAGGGCGTTGACGCTGCTGGAGCAGATGTTGGACTCGGGAAGCAGCAGCGTCCGTTAGGCTTAAGGCTTGTCTTCGGGCGGCCGGACCTATTTTCTGCGCCGCAGATGCTAAAATCTTCGAGGCTGAAAAAACCGCCATTCTTCCCAAGTCGGAAATTTCAGGAAATGCTGCAAATACCTCTTCTCTGTGTTGATAAAACCGGACCATTTACTAAAAAATATATTAAAACCGGACCAGTGGTGGACCCTCTGGTTTGACTGATTTAATCGTAACCAGCGCCAAATCATTTGGCGGAGGGATGGCAACGGTCCGGATTCGGATTGGGTCCGACATATCTGGGACGGGTTCAGAATCTGTTGCCATTTCTAATTTGGTGTAACATCTTTTTACTGGGTTTGTAGAAAATTGGAAAACTGTGAAAAAATTCGGCAAACTAGAGTCTACTCATATTATAATATTATAAAAATACGTGGTGATAACTGGCCATACGCTCGAGGCATACACCCTTCACTGGTGGCACCGCCTCGACTCACCAACCGCTATGACATAGCAATATTGAGCCACATGCTATTGGTATCCCTCTCGAAAGCAAGACGACACACGCAAGAATGTCATCTGCCTAATCAAAGCAATAACTTCTCACTCCCTAAAAATGCGGAACTAACAGAATTTGACCAAGTCTTCCTACAATCTCGGGATCATGATCCCACATTCAAATCCGTAACTACCAGATCATGGGTAACGGTCATAAGGAGGCCTATAAATACCAAAGGCCTACTACTAAAATGGTATATATTCCTACACTTTTACCTAAACTCTGTCATTTTCTAATTGCAACATATTCTTTCAAGTTACTGACTTAGGCATCGGAGGTTCCTCCCGGGGACAGGCACCGATCCTTTTACCTTTGATTGTTTTGCAGGTCCTATTCCTAATTGACGTCCTAATCAATTTTCTGAAGTTCTAGCGCGTTGAATATACACTCTTGCGGAGAACTTTCAATGGTGTGGTGAGCGTGGATCAAATTTACTTGGTTCATTCGAGAATTTTGGTCTACCTTGAACACGAATATGGTGGAAATCAACGACAGCCATCCTTCCAAAACTGGTCCTCTCCAAGGCACCCCCGAGGGTCTTACCGGTCTTGGAGGCTCCTCTACAACACCCCCACCACGGAGTGTCATGGAACACATGTTAAAATCTTTAGGGATTACAACATCCTACCGGAGGAGCAATAAATCATCAAAACAGGGTTTGCGGAGCAGCACAATATGGTGGGGACTACCCTCCAAGGAATCCCCGACGACGGACCCAATCGCTAAGGTCTAGCAAGAGAGCTGTTTCCCTCTGATGACAATCGTCAAGCGATCGCCACTACAGAGACGCTTCCCGTTGTCCCGGTCACCGTGGCTCTCCACTCGGCCCTGACGATTCCTCAGGCTAGCATCGCCTCAAACCCGGTGATACAAGCGTAGATATTGGCGATGCTCTAAGCCTTTAGTTCCCCATGCGGTAGCCCCAACTTCCTGGCTGGAGTGCCGACACCGGCAATGGGAATGCAGATGCCATATTTATATGGAGCGGCTCCATCCGCCTGGTTAAACCCTTTCTCCCAAGCTCCAGGCGTGCCATCAGCACTTCATCCTTCAAACTCCGAGCCGGCGGACAATGCGGATGAAGGAGACAGCGACACGAAAATTGACCCCAAGCTCAAAGGAAACCTTAAAAAGCTGCTGAAAGACATAGCGGTACCATACCAGGAGTCGCTAGTGGAGAAGAGGCTTTCCCCATTCACCAAGAAGATCTTAGGCATCTAATTAAATCCGTACTTCATTGCTCCCATCTTCACAAAGCTATACGATGTGTAAGGCATTATATGAATAGGATGGAGATGGTCTACGCCTCGGAAGCCTACATATGCCGCTACTTTGAACAAACACTCACTGGTCCAGCCGCGTACTGGTTCCATAAATTGAAGCCCAATTCTATCAGCTCCTGGGACCAATTGAGCGAGATGTTTTATAAGCACTTCCTCGGTTACACCCTTGCCTCGTATGTGAGCCGATAACTGCACGAAATTGTCCAAGGACCAGACGAATCACTCTGGTCTTACATCCATCTCTTCAATGAAGTATGCAGTAGCACTGATGATCTCAATTTTAGCACTACCAAGGAAGCCCTCATTCGAGGCATAAGGAACGACAGGCTCCGCATAGAAATCATTACAAGGAGGCCCCGAGACACTACACAGATGATAGCCATGGCTAAGAGCATGATTTAAGGTGGATGAAATGAACAGATCCAGAAAGAGGAAAGTTGAAGAAAGATCTAGCGACTGAAGAGATGACTACCGCCCCAGGAAGCCTTCAAGCAGCTCGGGTAGAAGCACAGTCCCTAGAGCCTATGTCAACCGGTCAGCCCTAAACTCCCCCCTTAGTCAAATATTGGTTGCCGTAAAAAAAGACCAACGAGAGGAGAAACTTGAGGTTCCCAAAAATACCTGAGGGCCAGACGATGGGACCCAACTTAGAAAAATATTGTGAATTCCACCGGGCAAGAGGACATCACACGGATGAGTGCAGGGTGTTGGCAGCCGAAGTACATGCCTTGATTCGAGCTGGAAAATTTAGTCAGTTTGTCAAAGGGGTCACAAGGGAAGAAAAGAAAGCTGCCCTGGAGACATCAAAATCCGAAGATGATAGGGAACAAAAAGCTAAAGGACTGATGATGGCAAAAGTAGGAGGACCAGGATTCGGTTCGCCCCAAAAGACACCCAAGGTAGTAGATTTAACGGGCCGAGATGCTGAACTATTCAAGGCCTGTCAAAGGCATTCATTAGTCAAGAAAGATCATGCAGACCCCTTGGTCATTGAGACGCTGACCGAAGGGTACATAGTTAGAAGAGTTCTGATCGACACAGGAACCTTAGTAAATTTGATAACCAAGTCAGAACTATAGCAGCTAGATGTCTGCCACGGCAGAGCCCAGCCAGGATATAATTCCCTTGTAGGGCTGGGAGGGCAAACTATCCCATCAAAAGGACAAGTTACCCTAGAGATGGAGATAGGAGACATGGACTTGACTTGGAGAGGGGAAGTAGAGTTCACCATAGCTGACATCTCGGTGGGTTACAACATCATTTTGGGACGACCATTCTTGGTCGAGTTGGAAGCCGTCATCTCCATAAAATATTTGACACTCCAAATTCCATCCAAGAAAGGAACAGCAGTAGCAGTGGGAAACCCACAGGTAGCCCATGAGACATATTTAACATCCTTGTAGACTGGAACCATCTCTATCGAGGCGAAGGAGTGAGAAAGAGTAGAGCCAGTGGGGGATCTGGAAGTCATTACCGTAGGTCAGAACAAGACGCTCAAGCTCATGAAGGATTTGAGAGAAGATACAATAGCTGCCATAGCAAAGGTGTTGAGAGAGCAACAACACACTTTCTCATGGTCTCCAGCCGACATCGTAGGTGTGCGCCCCGAGGTCATGTGTCACAAACTGAACACAGATCCTTCAGCCCCTCAGTAAAGTAAAAGAAATGTAAGCATGCCCCTGAGAGACAAAAGGCGATTAAAGCAGAAATCAAAAAGTTGCTTGAAGCGGGTCATATAAAAAAAGTAAACTACCCCGAGTGGCTGGCCAATGTGGTACCGGTGAGGAAGCCTAACAACTCATGGCAAATGTGTGTGGACTTTACGGATTTGAATAAAGCTTGCCCCAAGGATAGCTACCCTTTGCCTCACATCGACCAACTCGTAGACTCAACAATTGGATTTGTAGTCTACTCCCTGTTGGATGCCAAGGCAGGATATCATCAGATCCCGATGGACTTTAAAGACGAAGAGAAGACTTCCTTCATTACACATGAGGGGATGTACTGTTATAAGGTGATGCCATTTGAGCTCAAAAAAGCAGTTATAAGGTGATGCCATTTGAGCTCAAAAAAGCAGGAGCCACTTACCAGCAGCTTGTCTACGAGATGTTCAAAGGGTAGATAGGTGAAAACATTGAGGTATATGTAGATGACATGATCGTAAAAAGCAAAGATGAGGCTAGCCACATAATTGATATTGAGAAAGTCTTCAAAGTGCTACAGAAGTATCGATTGAAGCTAAACCCAGAGAAGTGCACCTTTGGGGTGAAAAGCGGCAAGTTACTAGGGTTCCTCATCTCTGAAAGGGGTATAGAAGCCAGTCCCGAGAAAATTGAAGCTATCATCAAGATAAAACCGCCTCAAAATCTGAATGAGGTACAATGTCTCAATGGCCAGATCAACGCCTTGGGGCGGTTTATCTCCTTTTCTACAAAGATATGCCTGCCTTTCTACAAGGCGATTAAGCAAGACAAAGCCTTCAAATGGGACAAGTGCTACAACCTATCTTTTGAAAACTTGAAGAAATTACTAGCCTCACCCCCATTGCTCAGTGGTCCTGTCTAGGGGGAACCACTATACATCTATCTGGCAGCTACTGACGAAGCAGTTGGAGCAGTCCTAGTAAAGGAGCAAGACAGTGAGCAACATCCCATCTACTACACTAGCAAGGTACTGAAAAATGCGGAACTAAGGTACCCGAAGATCAAGAAGCTAGCCTTAAGCCTAATCTCTGCATCAGTAAGATTGATGCCCTACTTCCAAGCGCACACCATAATCGTAAGAACCAGTTTTCCTTTGAAAAAGGTACTCCAACGGCCCGAGATGTCAGGCAGAATGGCCGAATGGGCGGTAAGATTAGGAGAGTTTGATATTAAGTTTGAGGGAAGGATGGCTCTGAAAGCACAAGTACTGGCTAAATTTGTGGTCGAATTTGTGGGCCTCAAGCCAACAAAGATTGTTAAAATGGAACCCTGGATCGTATATGTGGACGGAGCATCCTCGAACGAGGGAGCCAGTGTCGGGGTATTGATAAAGAGGCATGATCGTGTCCGCCTCGAGTATGCTACCAAACTCATCTTCCTAACAACCAATATTGCCACGGAATATGAGGCTATGATCAAAGGCCTCAAGCTGGTGATGGAGATTGCTCCGTTAGGGTAATTATTCAAAGCGACTCACTGTTGTTGTCCAGCCAAATCAATAAAAACTTTAAGACAAAGGAAGGAATCATGGTTAAATATTTATGCAGTGTACAAACTTTAGTGGAAAATCTAGAGAAGAAAGGGACGGAGTGGAAAGTTGAGCACATACCTAGAGCTCAAAATGAGACAACAGATGAGTTAGCAAAAGCTGCGGCTAGCCCAGACGACTGCAAAAAGATAAGATGCCAATATAAAGTTCTAGTCAACACAAGTTGCGAAGAAGATGTACTTTGCATTGAGGAAGGAAACAACGACTGGCGTCAGCCCATAATCGCCTATCTCAAAGAAAACAAACTTCCAGCCGATAACGAAGAAGCCTCTAGGATTGTTCAAAAATCTATGAGATAACCCCTTAGGAACGACAAGCTCTACAGAAAGTCCTATGCAGATGCTTGGCAGAAATGTGTGACTCCATACCAAGTATTTGAGGGTCTCACCAGGCTCTATCCACACTACTTAGAAGAGTCAGCTTAGCCGACTACTATTGGGAAATAATGGAGGTGGACGCCTCAAGCTATGTTCAAAGTTGTCGCCCATGCCAAGTATAAGCCAGAAAAACACACATCCCCCAGGCGAACCAGCGACCCATCATGACCTCTTGGCCTTTCTCGATATGGGGAATCAACATAGCCAGACCTCTTCCAAAAGCCAGCGGACAAAGGAAGTTTGTGATCGTCGCCATCGACCACTTCACTAAGTGGGTCAACGCGGTAGATGTGAACGTAATCACCCTTGAAAAAGTCATTGACTTTATCTGGAAAAACATTATCACGCGGTTTGGGGTACCAAGGAAAATTATGGCAGACAACGGCACCCAATTCAAGTCAAATAAGTTACTAGAATTCTGCCAAGGGCTGAAGATAAGGACCACTTTTCCTCCTTAGCGCATCCGTAGCCAAACGGCCAGACAGAGGTCACCAACAAGACGCTTAGAGAGGGATTAAAGAAACACCTCGAAAGAGGAAAGAAAGGATCTTGGCCAGGATCTAGGCCAGACGTGCCCATAAGTGTACTGTGGTCTTACCAGACTACCCCATGTAGACCAACTGGCGAGACGTCCTTCTCTCTTATGCAAGGGACAGAAGCCATGGTCCCAATAGAAATCACGGCTGTGAGCACGGGATTTTGCAGTCCCTCTCACGAGACGATGATGACGTGTACCCGATTTTAATACCTCAAGATAAAAGTTCTCTTTAGAATTTTTATTACCAAAATAATATTCCTTGTGAATTTTATACTTGGTAAGATCCAATTCGGCGTGACCGATAAACGCGTACGGTAGGAGCTTGAACCGATGATTGACACCCAAATAATAAATACCCTTTAAAATATTGTTAAAGATCAAAAAGATGACTTTTTCATCCACTATTAAGCCACTTTTCCTGACTTTTTGGCTTTTTTTGACCCACTAACTGACGGCATGCTGAAGGCTGATGCCGCCAAAAGCATCACCCATGTCGCCGGCGATATCACCATGCCGCCGGCGACATCGATCATACCACCGGCGACATTATCATGCCGCCGGCGACATGACTCAAAGCGGGTCCTCTTATAGACAGCCTTTTCGGCCACTTTCGGTGGAATTATTAAAAAAGGCCCCAAAAAGCACCCCATTTCACCTATAAAAAGGCACCTTGGGCTGCACTTAAGGGGGGAGGGGAAAAAGAGAAAAGAAGAGGGATTTTTAAGGTGGAAATAGATGATAGTGAGATAAGAATTAGATAAAACAGAAAAAAAACGGGATTCTGACCCATTTTTCCTGTTTTTTCTTCTTTGAACTCTCTGATTGTGAGTTGAAATCGACAAACCTTTAAATCAAAATCATCTTAGTAGAACTTAGAAACTAGAAGACACTTAAAATCATTATTAAATCATCGTAACAAGCTCCCCGGAGGTGTTTTATTCGGATCACAAAGAGGTGGATTCACAACCCCGAGGTGAAAATCCTGAGTCTCATAGCCCTTTGGCACTATTATTATTGGTTTGCACTAATTTTTCGTTAATTTGTGTTCTTTTTTTGAGTTTTCGGTCACTTTGACTGTAAATCGCTGCTGCTGCAAGAAATTGAAGTCGCCGGAGACATGCGATGTTGCCGGCTGTATCACCCATATCGGGAGAGACATCGTTGATACCGCCGTTAGCATCGCATTCCCCAGAGATTTCGCTTTCTTGCGGGACCCTTTCTTTACGGTACTCAGAAAGCCCTATGCCTGTCTGCATGCTGATGTCGCCCGTGACATAATCGATGTCGCCGGCGGCATCATTCATGCCGCCAGCGACATCAACTTATCTTCGGCGGCATCATATGCCCCACGGCGGCATGGCTTTCTGGACAGCAATATTGTCTTCGTTTGTTTCCAAATTAATTTATTTTCTGAAGCTAGGACCTATAGTGTAACGATGGAGGTTCGAAACCTCCTGAAAACAGACCCGCCCTGCGACGAGTGGTATATTCACTTGTAAACCGATTAAAGCAACGATCAAATCTGAAATTTGGGTAAAAATGGAATTTCACCGCAAATGCCATTCGAACCTCATTTTAGCCATCCAATCGGGCTTTATGATGTTATAAATAAAATATGCCATATTCGTGTCAACCATCCTCTGCAAGTATATGTATATCGGGCATTCGGGCATTTCATTTGTTACGTAGAAAATGTACAGGACTTGAAAATCTTGTAATGATTTTACTTTCCGCACTTACTTTTTTTTTACAATTGTAAATATTTTACTCATCGCTTCAATTGCTTGACAAATGCGAAAACAACAAAATAACTAAAAATATAAATAAATAGGGTGGATTAAACCGATTAAGAAAGAATGAAGTATCATATCTTTGGCCTAATGAAAAGTAGATAACATCATCCGAACTCAGAATCTCTACTCAAGGTATGGTCCAACCACCCGGTGGGAAAATCGTACCGAAAATTTCCCGGTTGAGCTGAACCGGGTGGCAACTTTATTCTAAATACGGGATTTCGATCTCGTATCTTTTAAGCATTAAAATACGCAAAAACATTTTCTTTTCAACCACATCACACTCATCTCCCCGACACACCAAAAACGGGCCGGCACGACCTAGTCCGACCCCGCGCCGTAGCTGCGCGGATAGTCGTCCGCTCACAGTGGCGACTCTGCTGGGGACCTTCTTTAAACTTGAATCTTCTTTCATAGTTTAAAAGATTTTGATGATGTATTGAAATCATTGGCCAAATTAAAACTTCATTCTTTTCTTATGACGTCTTGTCCTCACGCGTGTAGATATTTCGGTAATTAGGTACCCTATTTCACCCGAGAAGCTCACAAAGTATCACTCATGCCCTATTGGAATTGAGGATGCCTAGTGGGTGGATCACTCGTTTTAACCAACACGTAAACTCCTATGACCGCGCCCATTCGGGTAGTGATTCAGTGAACGTGGAATCAAGGTAAACGGGAACCTTCTACATCAACAACCCTATACCAAAGCCGCGTTAGAAAAAAGCCTTAGCACATCATTCCCCTTAGGATTACCCAAAATGAATAAAATAATTAGGACGCGCTACTTTCGCCATTACCGGTAAAGCAGCCAAACTCCATCCTACCAAAGAGGCGTTATGCGGGAGTCAAAAGGTTGGAACAGGGCCGATTCGCGTGCTAAGTGCTCTATGATCATGCACCCCCATACATCGGCTTTAAGGGCCGAAAATAAATCAACTTGCCCTTACCACTTCCACCCGTGGAAGAGGTTTAGCAACATGTGTAGGACTTCTCTTGTACCTCCGTTGCGTCACCACATATCGCTATGTATGACGTGAAGTACACACGTCTTATATATATTGGAGGGATAAGCCATCACGTCATCTCTAACCACATCTACGTGCAGCCATGTGCACTACACGGGGCACAAAAAGCATGCATACCACGCATATCATTCACCAATCCACGTATGGCCTGATCCGCTGCCTACTATTTCAGTTAGGAGGAGGCGCACTGACTGTCGCACCCCGGCCTGGAAAAGGATAGAACATCGCCTGATACGTCATCCTCCCACCCCGGTTGCCACCACAGAAGTTGAAGGAATCCCCCATACCGATTCCAGCGAGGAATCAGATTCAGAGCGAGTTCAGTTAAGCCAAAGTTCCCCTCGACCGACCATGTCTTTCCCAAGAAACGAAGGGACCCCCCCTCTAGAAGAGCCCTTTGGTTGTACTTCCAGCTCAGGAACAGGATCCCAACCATCTCCTGGTTTTGACTTGACCAGTGCTATGATGCAGTTCTTAAACTCGGATGCTTTCTAAGCCTCTATCCAAACTACGATTGAGGCAGCAGTTAAGCGAGCTCTGGAAAACAGGAATTTCGATCGAGTATCGGCATCTGACATCCAAGCCCCGAACGATACAACACGAATACTGACCAATTTGGCAGAGGCGGGACCCGTCGCACCTGTACTTCAATCAATCCAACCCTTCACGAGTCCATTCCAGTTTGGACAGGCTTCGGCTCTCTTGTCGGCTTCAACCACTCCACCAGCTGTACCTTTAAACCCGAGACCTTTCGCCCAAACCTCCACTCCGCTGACATTCAATCACCAAAGCCCATCGTCTCGGCCTCTACCCTCATTCACGCCTCCGCAGTTTGTTGTAACTCCTAAAGGCACCACTTACCCCTAGAATCCATTTGCCAGCCATCTGACTGTCCGTCCTACGCTGCCTCCAACATTCAACGACCAGGTCACACAACCTCCGGGTGTGACACCTGAGGTAGCCGCTTTCGTTCGACAAATGATAGCTTCTCAGGCCGTCAACGACCAGGTCGTGCATTCTCCGGGCGCGACGCCCCAAGCACCGACCATCTCTTACGAACCGGTCAGCGACCAGGTCACGCAACCTCCGGGCGTGACACCAGAAATCCAAGCTTACATCAACCGCCTCATCATTAATAAAAAACCTGAAAGGGACGAGGATTGGGTCCTCGACAATTTTACTATGCTAAACATGGCTCATTATGATGGCTCGGGAGCACCCGCCTCTCACATTATAATGTACGAAAGGGTGATGCGCGTAAAGAAGCTAAGTGACAAAGTGCTGGCTGAGATGTTTCCTTGTTCTCTTCAAGGACCTGCACTCGAGTGGTACCACACTTTGCCGCAGCATATTGTCGCCGACTGGACGCTCTTATCTGAGGCTTTAAAAGTGCACTATAGGTTCAATACTATGATGGAGACGACCCTCCAACATCTTGAGAGGATCCGTCAAATGCCCAACGGAACCTTTAAGCAGTACTTCAATAGGTGGATGTCGACCCAAGTCTTGATGAAGTCTAAGCTTAGCCTTGAGGAAATGATTGTCAAACTCCTCGAAGGATCTCTCCCCTTGTTCCGCAAGGAAATGGCTACGGATTCCTTCCTTTCTTACAAGGCTGTGTTTGAGAAAGCAGAAAAAATTGAGTGCAAGGCAGAACGCGAGAAGGCCGAGAGAGCAGGCAAACCGTGGTTCAGGAAAAATGAAGCGCAACCCTCGGCCCTAGCGCCGGCTAAGCCAAAAACACCGGCTGCTATCCAAACCATTTCTCATACCCCAGCTACGCCATTTACAACTAATCCGGCTCCATCAACGATTGCCATAGTCCAGCCTCCTCGGCCCCCTTTTGTTTTGACCAACCCTATAAATTGCCCCTGTGGGTCATCTTCCAACGGTTGAGGGAAGCAGGTTTTATACAGTCCCTTCAAGAATACAAGCCACCCAAACCTGAAGATAAGAATAACTTCTGTAATTATCACGTTCAGGTGGGACACCAAACCAACAACTGCAAGGCCCTACTCTCAGCTATTCAGCGGTTGGTTAGCGAGGCAAAGATTGCTGAACCAGATAAGGCCCCGAGCACTATGAATAACCCTTTACCAAACTTTGAAAGTAAGGTCAGAATGGTCCAATCTGGTTTACTTGAAGCCACGGTCTTCGACCTCCTTGCCCAGGGGCCGGTCAGTAGTAATTTCGTCCTGGTCATCGGTTCAGGTCTTCCATCTTGCTCAGTTTTTGAACTTATCAATCAGGCCAACCTAGGAGTTAACTCCATTTAAGGAATGGAAATGGATCCAAGTCAACCAAAACAAGGGAGTCGTAGGTCTAAACCATTTGTGGCAAAGAGAAGGAAAGCTGAGGGGAAGGCACTATTCAGTGTAGATTCTTTTATTTCAAAGGAGAACTATTCTGATGAGGATGGGGAAATGGCTCGGGAATCCAAGGCCGTAAGTACCAACTTGTTCAAAGTCGACCACCATGACCTTTTTAGTGTGGATAAATATGAACTACGAGACCCAGATTCGGACTCCGAAGAGCAGTAGTACCTATTTGAGACGCGAGCCACCAAGAGCGTCTTACTCGACAATGTCCTCAATATCACCCGGAGTGGTCGTGTATATCAGCCGGAAGACCGGTATCTCCGTCTAAACAAAGACCCGATTCCTGGCAGGGTTGGAACTACAGCGAGGCCCCCTTCTCCACCTCCACCTGTCCCTACTAGTCTTAAAGTTGACCCCCTCATTACCTAGTTGAAAAACACCCAAGTCCGATACAGCATCTGGCAACTGGTAATTGACTCAGAAAGGCATCGTAAGGGTTTAATCAAACGGCTCCTTGACCTGGAGGCTAATCCGACCACCTCGGTCGTTGAGATGTATGCCACGATAGGAGAAGGCATTCCCCCAAGAAAAGGGCCTCAGATCGTGTTTGATAGTTTTGATCTTACACTTGAAGGAAGGGATCATAATAGGGCCTTGTTCATCCGGGTTCAAATTCTTGATAAGGTCATCCCGTGCGTCATGGTGGATGATGGCTCCGCCCTAAACCTATGCCCTTTAAAGATCCTTCCTCATCTGGGACTGTCAGAGGACATGCTTGAAAAGTCCAGCACTGTTATTAGAGCTTACGACGATTCAAAGCGCAATGTAATTGGGGTCTTTGAGGCAGGGGTTACTGTCGAAGGTGTCATAAATAATGTACGTTTCACCGTCCTTGACATTCCTGTTACCTATTCCCTGCTGCTTGGCCGGCCATGGCTCCATGCGTTGGGCGCAGCACCCTCCACACTACACCAAAAGATCAAGCTAATCCATGGTGATAGAATGATAACTATAGAGGCCAATCCTGCTTCCGTCATGACCGTTATGGAAGCCGAAGCTAACCTAGAAAAGAGCCTCCAGATTGCCATGATTAGTAAGGCTCAAAAACCCCCTCCCCTTTAGCACAGCTACCTCCACGCGGGTATGGGCAAGCTAATGAAGAAGTTTGGTTACAGGCCTGGCAAGGGTGGAGGAATACATGAACAGGGGATTATTGAGGCATTGGAACCAAAAATCCTCATCCGTGGAGTTGGACTAGGGTATAAGCCTAGAAAAGCCTATCGTCGCGTCCTTACTGTTATTGCCGCATGGTCACTACTTGTGAAATCCAAGGAAAGAGGCTTTATAAAGGGGAACCCGAACCAATCGAGCATGACGGGAAAATGTGGCCCGGCTTTGAAATCTTTAAAGATGTCTATGACTTTGAGGCCAGTCACATGATAGTTTCAGCTGAACCTGAACCTACAGAGTCTAACGTGCCTGTCAACGTGATTTCCAAAAAGGATAAGGGGAAAGATAAGATGTATCCTGAAGGTGAGTCTGTCGATCCAGAAATTGAGGATGCCGTGGCAACCGTGACAAGAGCTATGGCACTACTGATGAAGAAAGGCTGGAAGGGTAATGGGAAAGAAGATGCCACGAAGGCTATAGTAGAAAAGCTCGCCAGGACTATAACCGAAAAGGCTGACCTGTCTGAGGAGCCGTCGCTCACCATTAGCCAAAAAACCACTTGGGAGCGCAACCTAAGCACCACCCCGACAGATGATACAGAGAACACCTCTCCTATCGATGCGGCCGCTAAAGCCCCTCCGCATGTGGAGGAAGATATGGATGATGTAATTTTTAATATTTCCGATGTTTTTGATACGAACAATGCCGCTTATGAGGCTTTTTACACAATGAATAACTCCCGTTCAGCTTACTTGTTTGATGTCTTTCCGGATGGATCCATGCATTCACGTAACAATATGCATAACGTTTTTGGCATTAGTGAAACTCTATTAAGTGAAATAAACCTAAGTACGGATGACAATCCAAAAATGGTAACCATTTCCAAAGATTTAACTCCCGAGGAAAAAAGTGAGATCATAAAAGTGCTTAAGAATCATGTTAATGCCTGGTCATACGAAGACATGCATGGGGTTGATCGACGAATCGCCAAACACAGGATCCCAACTGATCCTAAATTCCGACCTGTCAAACAAAAGCTCCGCCGATTGAGACCTGAATGGGCAGAACAAGTTAAGACAGAGGTTTCGAGGTTGATCGAAGCTCGATTCATAGAAGTAGTAGAATACCCGACTTGGTTGTCCAACATCATCCCGGTACCAAAGAAGGATGGTAGAGTTCGAGTCTGCGTAGACTTTCAAGATCTCAATAAAGCCTCACCGAAGGATGACTTCCCTCTCCCGCACATTGATGTCCTAATTGACAGTGCCGCCAGGGCGGCTATGTATTCGTTCATGGATGGGTTCTCAGGATACAATCAAATCCTGGTTAATATCGCCGATAAAGTCAAAACAGCATTCATTACTGAGTGGGGGGTTTATTGCTACAAGGTAATGCCATTCGGGTTGAAAAATGCCGGAGCCACTTATCAACGAGCTGTAACTTCCCTACTACACGACATGATCCATAAAGAAGTGGAAGTGTACGTGGATGACATGATTGTGAAATCCGCCACTCGAGAGGAACACCCTGCTATTCTTGACAAGTTCATGACTCGCATTGAAAAATACAATCTTCGTCTAAATCCAAAGAAATGCATGTTTGGAGTTACCTCCGGCAAGCTGTTAGGACATGTGGTTAGCCAAAAAGGGATTGAAATGGACCCAGACAAAGCCAAAGCCATCAGGGATATGCCTTCCCCTAAGACGGAGAAAGAGGTCCGATCATTTTTAGGGTCCTTGCAGTATGTTAGTCGATTCATTGCCCGCCTCACTACCGTCTGCGAACCCATCTTTAAATTGTTAAAGAAACAGCAACCCGTGGTATGGAACAATCACTGCCAAGTAGCATTCGACAGAATCAAGGCATACCTTGTCAATCCACCGGTCTTGACGCCCCCCATCCCAGGGAAACCGCTCGTCTTTTATCTGGCCATTGAAGAAACGTCCGTCGGAGCCATGCTTGTCCAAGAACATGATGATAAACATGAGCATGCCATCTACTACCTAAGTAAGAAGCTATTAGATTATGAAACCTGATATTTGATTGTAGAGAAGACTTGTGCTACCATGGTTTGGCTCACTAAGAAGTTGCGACATTATTTCCAATCTTATCGAGTCCAGGCCGTAGCCAAAATTGATCCAATGAAGTTTCTTTGTCAATCCCCTACTTTAGCCAGCAAATTATCACGATGGCTACTTCTCCTATCTAAATTTAACATTGAATATGTAACCCGAAAGGTCATTAAGGGGAGGGATGTAGCCGAATTCTTGGCTAATCAACCCCTCAGCTCCGATTATAGGGAAAATTTGGAGTTCCCTGATGAACAGCTCGCCTCCACTACAACCCTTGTTGACAGTTGGACAATGTACTTTGATGGCGCTGTGAACCGCCGGGGAGCAGGTCTCGGAGTCATCATCGTCACACCAGATAATGAGATAATCCTGTTGTCCAAACGTTTAGAATTCACTGTCACCAACAACGGCGCTGAATACGAAGCTTGCCTATTTGGCCTCGAGGCTCTTCTTCAGGTTCAAGCATACCATGTATCCATCATTGGAGATTCGGCTCTAGTCGTTCGTCAGGTTGTTGGAGATTGGGAAGTTAAAGAAGAATCCCTTCGCCCTTATGTTGAGGCCGTCCGCGAATTATCTGAGAAATTTACCTCGTGCTTGTACCGCAATGTCCCTCGAGATGAGAACCAAATGGCAGATGCTCTCGCCACTCTCGCGTCCTTATGGGAAGGACCCCAACAACAACCTATCCACCCGTTGGTTTTGCTATCCACCAAGACCCCATATCATGTTCAATCGACTCCTCCAGTTCTCGCCATTTCATCTGAACCTTGTTGGTATTCTGACATAGTCTTATTTCTTCAGACCGGCCAATACCCCGCAGATTCTTCTGACTCGGACCATACCTTCCTACGGCGGCTTGCTACCCAATTTCGTATTATAGATAATGACCTATTCAAGCGCACCAATGACGACCTACTCCTCCGTTGCCTCACTGATTCTGAGGCTCAGAACATAATGATCCAGGTCCATGCCGGCGACTGTGGCCCTCATATGAATGGTCTTGCCCTCGCAAAGAAGGTCTAGCGACTAGGGTATTTTTGGCTCACTCTCACAGCCGATTGTATCGCCCAGGTCAAACGATGCCACCAATGCCAGATTTACGGAGATATGCGGCATTTGCCACCGACCGAGCTCCATCACTTATCCACCCCTTGGCCATTCTCAGCATGGGGTATAGATATAATTGGTGAAATCCGTCCTTCCTCAATGAATGGCCACAAATTCATTGTGGTAGCAGTAGATTACTTTTCAAAATGGGTTGAAGCCGAATCCTTCACCAATATCACTGCCAAGCAGATGGCCAAGTTCATAGAAAAGCATATCTTTGCGCGGTATGGGCTCCCGCATCATATGGTCTCAGACAACGGGGTACAATTTCAAGGAGCAACCGCTTTATTAATCGATAAGTATGGGATCGAGCACCATAGGTCTTCTTTATACAGACCATAAGCCAATGGAGCTGTTGAGGCAGCCAATAAATCGGTAAAGAAGATTCTTTCTAAGATGATAGCCGGTTACAGAGATTGGGCGGATAAGTTGCACTTTGCTATTTGGGGATATCGCACCAGCATACGTACTCTGACAGGCCAAACTCCATTTTCCTTGGTCTATGGAATGGAAGCGGTCTTGCCAGTTGAAACTCAGGGCACCTCATTGAGAGTTGCCCTGGAGGCTAAGTTAGAAGAATTCGAATGGGCTCGGACAAGGTTTGAACAGTTGAACATGATGGATGAACAAAGGTTGAAGGCCCTTGACAACCTCCAGATGTACCAACAACGTGTGGCTCGGGCATATAACAGTCGGGTAAAACATCAAAAGTTCCCCCTAAAGGTCGGTGATCTGGTCCTCAAGCAGTTGAAACACTCTACCACTGATGCGAGGGGAAAATTCAGGCCAAACTGGGAAGGACCATATGTGATAAAGAAGCTGCTTAGCAAAGGGGCAGCTAAACTTATGGACATGGATGGGAACGAGTTCGTAAATCCCGTAAACCAAGACAGGCTTAAGCGTTATCATGTTTAAAAGAAACAAACCAGAAAAGCAGCACACAAAAAGATACACACATAATAATCTCCCGCCTTTCAGTCTTTCACTGATCGGGCAAAAATTATGATGATACCCGATGATTGGTATTCTGTGAACCAACCGTGCAAAAATTAGGGGATAAGACAAACTCGTTAGAGCGAAAACCCGAACAGGGCGATCTAGGCAAAAGTTAGGGTATGTGAGCATAGAGTGAGTGCCTTCTAGAAAACCAAACTCGGCTAGTCGGCACCGGGAGTTAAGTCGATGGAAATGACAACCAAGCATCATGTACTTTATTTTATCTCGATTAATAAAAAGTTCTCTTTTGTTAAAATCTAAATGCTTATGCTTACGTGAATCCTGTATTCATAAATTCAAGACAACTTCGACAAGCTTTGAACAGGGTTCATTTTGTTCCATTTTAGAGTATTAAAAAAAAACCTGATGATTCCGACAATGGTAAGACTCAAAACGAACTTCCCGCATCATCATCTTGGTACCTAGAGATCCACCTCGGTGTGCTAGTAGAGAGGGGATCTTCCCCTCGCTCCGCACATTCCCCCTCCAAACGGGCCCATGACCGCTTTCGACGGGTCGGCAAACCTCTTATCTCGGCAAGCCATCCTCTGTAGTATGTGTCAGTTTCAGTGGTTTCTAGTTGATCATAATCCAGAATCTCGAACACAGCCTCCCTGGACCACTTCTCCTAAATATGGTTGACCCACCTAGCTTTGTAAACTCCGATCTGGTTGTGGGGCAATTTGATCGGGACTCTCTGCCTTTTACCATACTGACGACATAGCCGGTAGGGGGTATAAAATGAAGATTTCTCCAAGCCTATCAATTGAACACATGCTCCCCAAGATTCTACGACCACATCCTGAATTCTCCACCATGGACTAACCCACTGAACCTGCGTGTCAGTATACCCCCTCAAGATAGCCACCCAATCATCATATGTCAACTCATCGAAATCAGCCCGCATAAGCCCTCTCTCCCTCAGATGGACGGGAAGATACTTTTTTGGATTCCCTCGGGGTGCCTCCGTCACCTTTAGCTTCTCCATCAGCCAGACCTATAAATGCAGAACTCGGGTAAGGATAGGAGAAAGAAATGCTGGGATCAAAAAGAACAAGAGATACCTGTAATAATGTGAATTGATCCCCAATGAGTGACGAGTCAATAGAAGCAGCATCCACGTTTAACAAAACATCGGCCAAACCCACGGCCACGGGGGAAGCCCCTGTCGACATAGGACTAATGAGGGAAATTAACCTGAGCGGAGCAACCAGGCTCACTCCACACATAAACTCCGCCATGAGTAACAAGGCCATCATAAATGGCCAAGCAGGATGGGATCGGGACACTCCACGACACCACTCCAAGACTGCTTCGAGCTGAAAACCAGGTCTGTCAGGCAACTGAGATAGAAATGGGTCGATAGAATCTAAATTCCATAGCCCTCGTGGAATTCCATTTATGCCAAAATGAAGGTCCAGTAACGCCAGCGAAACGCGTTTAGGACACGGTGTCCCTAAAATAGCATGGAATTCTTCGAGCAAGGGGCAAAGCTCGAACGATGAAAAGCGGAAAACATGGTCCATTGGGTCCCAAAAGGACAATGCCGCTCGAAGGAATTCGTGGCTCACGGGCCACGCCGCGATATATTGAAGCCTCCAAAGCCTGAATTTTTCGAGCCTCTTCCAGTCGACATTCCCCAAACTCTGCAGAAAACCCCGTAGTTTTTTATTATGGGTTGCCATGACAAGTAGTGGACAGAATGGTTGAAATCAGATTGCTGGAAAGTAGATGCCGCCGGCGATGTGGATGAAGCCGCTGACGATATGAGTGAAGCCGTCGGCGATGTGGTTGATGCCGCCGGTGGTATAGAGCCCAAATAGGGTGATATCAGATGATGTCGCCAGCGATATGGACTTCAAACAGCCCTATGTATATTATTTTAGCTCGATCCATTTGGGAGATATGGGTCATGCCGCCGGCGACATGGAGTGAATTTTCCGGCGACATCAGAAACATTTCTGCCATCTCAGACCTGTACAAAAGCCCATAAATAATCCTATGCTATGTTTCCAAGGACTTATCAAATAGCAATTCATTTTTTATAAAAGCCCGAAGGCGCAAATTGCTCAAATTGTACCAAATCATCTAGCCCATGACAAAATCAAATCATCGAAACCCCAATGTATCGGAGGTACAAACAAGAACTCAAAGGCAAAACAAAAAATGAAAAGTAAAACTAAGCATGCCCGCCACTACCGGCTGGACGGGATGAAACGTCATCAGGACTTTCGAGCTAATCGTCAACATCGTCTTCCTCTCTCCCCTCTGTCATGGGAACACTACTGGACTCCTCAGCCGCGGTAAACGCACGTCGGCCGGCATACTTCTTGACCCCCCCTACGACTGGTGCCCCCAGGGTGCGCACGGTCCAAGTTTTATTTACTTCTCTGTTCTTGAGCGGTGGCCGCCAGCTGACCCTCGAGATCGCTCACACGGTGCTGTAAAGCTGCAGTCTCCTCCTCATACCGCCACCGGGCTGCGTCAGCATCAGACAAAGAAAGGGCTAAAAAATCCTGCAAACCGAAGAAAATATCAGCCTTACATGTCATGCATAACATCCATACATATATCCCATCTTAACATGTGCATAAAATGCCTGAACGAGAAGCGATTGCCCAATAAGGGTATCCCGGAGAACAAAATTGTTCTCCGCGAGTTGCTCCACATGACTCCGCGCCACCTAGCAAATCCAAAAAGCAAATCCTTAGACACCCGCATCTAAGACTTAATAAGAAAATAATTATTAGGTCTTACGTAGGTTGTATTTTTAGGCATAAAAATTGGGGCTTGCCGGCTCGAGCCAACATTCCTATGAGAGAATTCGCCTCGGGAGTTCATCAACAGGAAGGTGGTTTTTAACGGATTGACCAATCTCCCATCCACGAAGTTCATGCCCTCCGGCGCGCCATAATGTTAGGTCCCACTTTGGTTAACCCGGCCCCTCTTTCTCGCAGGCTCCTGCAAAACGTGAAAGTCACACGTCAACAACATCCCTAAATGACTTCAAAATCATACACACAAGCACAATCATACCTCGAAAGAACGTTGCTCCCCCTGGGGCATCGGCACACTCCCGCCAGCTACACCCGCACCTACCTCATCCTCCCCCTCAGGGTCGACCGCAACATCCCCTTCCAGCGCTTCATCCTCATCATCATCCTTCTCATCAACATCCACAACGCCTTTGAGGCGCCTCTTTTTGTCCTCCAATCGTTGCTCGTTGTGATACTCAATTGTATCGTTGCCATGGATGCGAGGACACACAGGGAGTAGGCGCTGAAAAAGCTGCTCGTAGAGGCTAGGAACACTAGGGATCACTCGGCCATTCCCTTCAATATAATCAGCTTTGTCAGCCTCGGCAGAAATCACTAAATGAGGCCACCACAAGCCCTGCGGAGGATCGGCAGGCACCGGTCTAGCAGCAACCGAAAGGGACCTCCAACCCCGGGCGCGCTCGCCCGGATACCACTGCTAGGACAGTGGGCACTCAATCACAAACCGGCGGTCATCCACCTCCCTCCGGACCCGTGCAACCTCAGCCAAGTTCTCAACCCCATCGAACGGGTCCAAGACGAGCTACATCAAAACAACCAATATAAGTCCATAGACCAAATAAATAAATAAATAAAAATTTGCATACCGAACTCAACCGCGCGCTCTTTAGGACCTCCCTATACTGCGTAGGGTACTTGGCCTTCACGCCAATACCCCCGCACCAGCGAGCAAGGAAAGGAGAGCCAGGCAGTACAACCTTCTTAAACTCCACCGGTGGGAGGATCTGATGCTCAAAGGCCCAGGCCTGCACAAATGACGACCGATCGATCAATCTAAAAAACGTCATGCAATAAATGAGAACACATGCTATCAAGGAGAATATCTACAAAAAGTTATACCTGGAGTAGCAGATGGCAAAGGCGAAGGGCTTTCTCATTCTTTCGGGCTCCCACGTCCAGCCCGTGGTACAACTGGGCCAAGATGGCCCTCGGCCAATTCTTCCTCTTGATTCCCGGCACATCTTCCACTACAGTTATAAGCACGTAGTTGATCTTACTCCCCAAAATTGGGAAGAATAGCACGGTGAGTAGTGAGATCACAAAGGAACGGACACAAGCCTCCCTCTTCTCCTCGGGTACCACATCCACTCGGGTCCAATGATGGTACAACTCACCATAGGACAGCCGCCCAAAGACGGGCTTCAGACCGAACAACTCCTTTACCCGCCTCACCACGGGCCTCTCAACATGGTACTTATCCATGTAGATGTCAAAATGTATAACCTCATCCGTCCAAGGAAGGCCGGTCATGGCTACCACATCAGAAGGGGTAATTGTAACTTCCCCAAAGGAGAGATGGAAGGTATGGGTGGTCTCGGACCACCTTTCAGTCAAGGCCGTTACTGAAGAATGAGGAAGCTTAGGCATCAACATAGGCATGATTCGAGCCAAATCCCCAAACCCCGTCTCGTTAATCGCAAGCGCAAGCTCAGGATCATTCTCTGAGATATGGTGCCATCACTCACCGATGGTGCCAATCCCCCCTGTGTAAGTCAGTTCGTATGGCTGCAAGGTAGAAAACAAAATGGATCAGTGATGCTTATGTTTGTCAGAAAAGCTGCTGATGTCGCATCTGTTAAAAGCGATATCGCCGGCGGCATCAATCCATACCGCCAGCGGCTTGGTTCATGTCGCCGACGACATCAACTTAAACTGAAGCGACATCAGACTCCCCCAAGGCCTTTTGCAAGGACTGATGCCACCAGCAACAACACTGATGTCGCCAGCGGCATCACTCATGCCGCCAGCGGCATCACTGTGCACGGGCAGAACCAGTTTTCTCCCTAAATCGCACCCATTATGCCAAAAATCACAAAAATTACAATCAATCGAACAAAGTCGATCCTAAAGCATGCAATATGACTGATATATTCCATACTTTAAACCCCTATCATGGCATGTTTTCAAATCTAAAGCAAAATCACATCGAATTTGAAAAGAAGTAATTCGGGTTTTTGTGGGATTACCTGGATATAACAGAGGTGTTTCTCCTTCTCCGGAGTCAGATTGGTGATAGGAGAGTTAATGCCATAGCCATACATTTTGGCCGTCTCCTTCAGGCCGTATGCAGTAGGAATAGAAAGGATTTTCAATCCCTCGATGGAAGAATCGGGCAGGCTCTCCCTAGCCTTGGATTTGCCCCTGAAAGCCTTACTAATCCTCTTCATAATTTGAAAAAAAACAAAGATAGAAATCAAAGAGCTTTGGGAGAGAAGAGAGGGGGATGCGGTTTGTGAATAGTGAGAAAGAAGGGAAGTTCCATTCCCTTTTAAACTGCCGCGCGGAATTCGAGGAGTTTTGATTTATCTGAAACTGTTCGACCATGCCGCCCGCGATATCAACACATGCCGCCGGCGATATTAGTAATGTCGCCGGCGACATCGCCTCATTTAGTTCAAATTTTGAAATTATCTGACCAGTCAAAGCTGCCATGTGGCATCCATACCGCCGGCGACATCAACCCATGCCGCCGGCGATATCAGTCATGTCGCCGGTGATGTTGCCCCTCCAAACTAGATTTTCAAAACGAGCCCAACCGAAGGGCATTCTCTTTAGAATGAGCCCAACCGAAGGGCAATCTCTTTAAAACGAAAGCCCAACCGAAGGGCAATCTCTTTAGAACGAGCCCAACCGAAGGGCAATCTCTTCAAAACGAAAGCCCAACCGAAGGGCAATCTCTTTAGAACGAGCCCAACTGAAGGGCAATCTCTTCAAAATGAAAGTCCAACCGAACGACAATCACTATACCAAACACGAGCCCAACCGAAGGGCAATCGCTGCAGAGTGAAAGTCCAACCGAAGGACAATCACTATACCAAACACGAGGCCAACCAAAGGGCGATCTCTTTAAAATGAAAGGTCCGACCAAAGGACAATCACTATTCAAAGCAAAAGTCCGACCATGGGGCAAACCTCTCTATCAGCAAAGCACGAGTCCGACCAAGGGGCAACCAATCTACAAAGCACGAGTCCGACCAAGGGGCAATCAGCAAAGCATGAGTCCGACCAAGGGGCGACCAATCTACAAACCGCGAGTCTGACCAAGGGACAGCCAACAAAGTGTAAGTCCAACCAAGGGGCAATCAGCAAAGCGTGAGTCCGACCAAGGGACGAATGATCTACAAAGCATGAGTCCGACCAAGGGACAGCCAACAAAGCGCAAGTCCGACCAAGGGGCAACCAGCAAAGCGCAAGTCCGACCGAGGGGTAAATCAGTCATCCATCAGGTATCATTCCTATCCCTTGCTCTTTCGTGTGATCATACTGACCCGTGGCAGCAGTGATCCCCCAAGGGGCAGCCTGTGAGCACGGGATTTTGCAGTCCCTCTCACGAGATGATGATGACGTGTACCCGATTTTAATACCTCAAGATAAAAGTTCTCTTTAGAATTTTTATTACCAAAATAATATTCCTTGTGAATTTTATACTTGGTAAGATCCAATTCGGCGTGACCGATAAACGCATACGGTAGGAGCTTGAACCGATGATTGACACCCAAATAATAAATACCCTTTAAAATATTGTTAAAGATCAAAAAGATGACTTTTTCATCCACTATTAAGCCACTTTTCCTGACTTTTTGACTTTTTTTGACCCACTAACTGACGGCATGCTGAAGGCTGATGCCGCCAAAAGCATTACCCATGTCGCCGGCGATATCACCATGCCGCCGGTGACATCGATCATACCGCCGACGACATTATCATACCGCTGGCGACATGACTCGAAGCGGGTCCTCTTACAGACAGCCTTTTCGGCCACTTTCGGTGGAATTATTAAAAAAGGCCCCAAAAAGCACCCCATTTCACCTATAAAAAGGCACCTTGGGCTGCACTTAAGGGGGGAGGGGAAAAAGAGAAAAGAAGAGGAATTTTTAAGGTGGAAATAGATGATAGTGAGATAAGAATTAGATAAAACAGAAAAAACGGGATTCTGACCCATTTTTCCTATTTTTTCTTCTTTGAACTCTCTGATTGTGAGTTGAAATCGACAAACCTTTAAATCAAAATCATCTTAGTAGAACTTAGAAACCAGAAGACACTTAAAATCATTATTAAATCATCGTAACAAGCTCCCCGGAGGTGTTTTATTCGGATCACGAAGACGTGGATTCACAACCCTGAGGTGAAAATCCTGAGTCTCATAGCCCTTTGGCATTATTATTATTGGTTTGCACTAATTTTTCGTTGATTTGTGTTCTTTTTTTGAGTTTTCGGTCACTTTGACTGCAAACCGCTGCTGCTGCTGCAGGAAATTGAAGTCGCCGGAGACATGCGATGTTGCCGGTTGTGTCACCCATGTCGCGAGAGACATCGTTGATACCGCCGTTAGCAATCCATTCCCCAGAGATTTCGCTTTCTTGCGGGACCCTTTCTTTACGGTACTCAGAAAGCCATGTGCCTGTCTGCATGCTGATGTCGCCCGTGATATAATCGATGTCGCCGGCGGCATCATTCATGCCGCCAGCGACATCAACTTATCTTCGGCGGCATCATATGCCCCACGGCGGCATGGCTTTCTGGACAGCAATATTGTCTTCATTTGTTTCCAAATTAATTTATTTTCTGAAGCTAGGACCTATAGTGTAACGATGGAGGTTCAAAACCTCCTGAAAACAGACCCGCCCCGCGACGAGTGGTATATTCACTTATAATCCGATTAAAGCAACGATCGAATCTGAAATTTGGGTAAAAATGGAATTTCACCGCAAATGCCATTCGAACCTCATTTTAGCCATCCAATCGGGCTTTATGATGTTATAAATAAAATATGCCATATTCGTGTCAACCATCCTCTGCAGGTATATGTATATCGGGCATTCGGGTATTTCATTTGTTACGTAGAAAATGTACAGGACTTGAAAATCTTGTAATGATTTTACTTTCCGCACTTTCTTTTCTTTTACAATTGTAAATATTTTACTCATCGCTTCAATTGCTTGACAAATGCGAAAACAACAAAATAACTAAAAATATAAATAAATAGGGTGGATTAAACCGATTAAGAAAGAATGAAGTATCATAACTTTGGCCTAATGAAAAGTAGATAACATCATCCGAACTCGGAATCTCTACTCAAGGTATGGTCCAACCACCCGGTGGGAAAATCATACCGAAAATTTTCCGGTTGAGCTGAACCGGGTGGCGACTCTATTCTAAATACGGGATTTCGATCTCGTATCTTTTAAGCATTAAAATACGCAAAACATTTTCTTTTCAACCACATCACACTCATCTCCCCGACACACCAAAAACGGGCCGGCACGACCCGGTCCGGCCCCGCGCCGCAACCGCGCGGATAGTCGTCCGCTCACAACGGCCCTAACTAACAGAGCTGTCTATTACTCCGAAGAGTAGAATGATATCAACCTAAGGCACCATTTGGACAACCTTAAAGAAAGAAGAGCGTGAGCTTGCATCAAAATGGCCTCCTATAAAGCCAAAATTGCCAAGTATCACGATAGGAAGGTCAAAAGCCTATGACTCAAAGAGGGAGACCTAGTCCTCAAAGACACTACCGCCTCACAGTCTCGCGAGGGCAAGGGCAAACTTGGAGCTAACTAGGAAGGACCATACAAGATAACAAAAGTCCTAGGCCATGCAACATATCGCCTCAACGACTTCAATGACAGAGAATTACCCAGAACATGGAACATTTCTAATTTGAGGCCATACTACATAGCATCTAACGGCTAGGGAACCAGATAACTACACTCTTTTCCTCTCTTTGGATTTTTTCCCACTGGGTTTTTTCCTCGGAAAGGTTTTTAAAGAGGCAGCATCCCCTAAGCCTTAGCCGACTAACAAAGCACCGGACAATGTAATTACTTGTAATCTATTTACACTCATCAATAAAAGCACTTTATTTGATTTCATGTTGTGTTTGCTATTATCTTTGCTTAGCCTTTAAAGGCCCAACAATGGCCACTACTTTGCCCCCAAGCGGCGTAACCCAGCCTTAGCCGGCTACCATCATCCCATAACTAAGCTAACAAGCCTTAGATTATCTAAACAAGTGACTACAGCTAAGCTAACAAGCCTTAGCTAATATATACAATGGTTATAACTAAGCCTGCAAGACTTGGTACCAAAGTCTCATACCTATGCTAACGAGCCTTAGACAAAGCATGTAAAGCAATTCTTAGATAAATCTAAGTCATGAAACCCCCAGGCAGGTAACCACGCATGTAAATACAAAATAAAAACATTCATTCAAGCAAACACAGCACAAAGCATGCTAGAGCAAGTGACAACAACATAATAATTCAACAACTAAAGCACAAATCAAAATATACTTTGCCATTAAATATAAAGTCAATAATTACAAGGCCTCAAGCCCAAAAAAGAAGGAAAAATCTAAGCTATGCGGCAGGAGGGTCTTCAAGTGGCACTTGAGATGAGCTCACTGGTAAAGCCTTGCAAACCTCGCTTCCTGCAGAAGGATCCACTTGGTCAGTAGGAGGGCTATCAGGAACTTCCTCAAAAGTGGGAAAGTTAACATTGCTCACCATCTCCTCAAAAAGCTCTGGCCAATGCTGATGGACCCCTTGAGCAACCTCTGGCCAAACATACGGCCCATTCTCACCATCCTCCCCATAAGGCTGTCCAGCTTGACGTCTCGTTCAACAATCTCTGCCTCGAGCTTCGCAACCTTTCCTTGCAATGGCCCTAAATCCTTCTCCAAAAGGGTATTGCAGTAGAGGATTTGGGTATGGGCGTCGCTCAAGTTCTCGAGCTCTTTCTTCGCCTCGGCCAACGCCGCCTCGATCTCTCTTTGCTTGGTAGCCTCGGCCTCTTCTTTAGCCTTCACGGCCTCAGCTTCCCTTTGCTTTGCCGCCACCACCTCCTTCCTAGTCGCCTGAAGGTCAGCCTTCGTCACTTGGAGGTCCGCCTTGACCTATGCATGGTTGGAGGCCCTCAGATACATCTCAACGCATCGAGACATAACCTACAAAAATATACATAATGTCATAGGCTGTACAAAAGAAATAACTTAAGATAAAATTAGTATCACATACCTCAGAGAGCTGGTCAAGTATAATTCCAGTCGTGCACGTACTGGACTCCTCTTTATAAACCTCCTTCTCCCTTGGCAGAGGGAGCATGCTTTGAAGGGCCAATTGGACTTGAGGGCTATTTATCCCCCCCTTGAGGACTAGCTATCTCCAGGAAGCTCTCCTTAAAAAGGGCAGAAGGAGAGACGGTGGCAGTGGAAACTGGAGTAGTCGGCAACCCATGGCGGTGGCTCGGGCCCGATAGCTCTTGGCTCTACAAACAAAGATAGCAAATTAGCAACATAAGACATACAAGGGAAATATAAGTTAAAAAGATAGCGGATTACCTCACACCCCTTTTTGGGCAGTGCGTCAACCTACGAATCACCTTTCTTGACGGGAGGAACCTCATCCCTCGGCCTTTTCCTATCCCCGACCTTTTTGGAGAGGGCTAGCTTTGAGGCGTCGTCCTTGGTAAGGTTAACCATCTCCGCCTCCTTCCTCTGGTTCTCCCGGCCCATGTCTTTGGTACTTTTTGCTAGATGTTTATTAAAGGCAGCATTAAGATAAGACAATGACATCCTAACAAAGAAAATAAAAAGATAAGCTTACCAGGAATACTGACTTCCCCATCGTAGTACATAATGTTCGGGCCGTCCTACCCGATAACCTTAATGTTACTCAAATAACCCCAAGCGATGGTCGCCAGTGACCATCGCCACTGCTCCAACTAGCTGAAGATGCTAAGGCAATTGTCTAACTCAAGCCCTCTCGTGGGCAATGCTTCAGGAATATCTTCCCTCCACCGAGGTGGAAATGACGGATACAACTAATTTATCTTCATGTAGAAATAGAACTGATTGAAGTTCCGAACCGACCGTGGCCAATCCGAGAAATGGTAGAACCCGTCCTTGTGGCTGAAATGTAGGTGGTCCTTAGAAGCTTTCCGCCTAAAGGAAGCCAGCCGGTGGAAGAAGACCGAGTCGAACCCAAAATCAAGGCCACAATATAAATGGTAGTGCCCTACAATGTTTGACCAACAGTTGGGATGTATTTGAGCCAGACACACACCCTAGTCGGTCAAGAGTTTGGCAATCTCCTTAGGGAGAGGATACGTGAAGCCGGCCCAAACTTGCTCCATGTATATACTGAAATAGCCATCCGAGGGAGTATGAACCTGATCATGGCGAGCCGACAACAGACATGGCTTTTCGATCAACCACTTATGCACTTATGCCTCGAACCCGATGTCTAACTCATTGAAGATAGACACCATACTCTTGATTTGAGGCATGAGACCCCTAGCACGGCTCTTCCTCACCCGCTTGAGGGCATCCACCTCCTAGGTCCTCCTTCATTTCGGAGTCGTTGGGGAGATGACATCCCAACCTCTTGCATGGATCTATCCCCCCCATGTCTATGGGGTCATCAACCCCCTCATACTCCTCTACGACCCGAATCTCCATATCATCCGAGTTAGTCCATGACTTAGAAGTTGATCCCGCCTGAGTAGTCATTATCCTATGCTCCCTTCGCTTAGTCCTGATAAAGGGACGCTGGTTAGTTCTATCAATAGTTATCGGCTGAGCCAGGAGACGGTCCAAATCCTGATCAAGCCTCATAAGACAGCCCAAGATCTCGGCAAAAAGGGCATTGCCACTTGAACTACTAGATGAGCTAATCCTAGGAAATAAACGAAAGAAAAATTCAAGCCCTGGGCTTGAGACCAAAGGGGACATGGCCTCGAGGCCGCCGCACTAAATCAGTAAGGGCCTAAAAGTACCTCTTTCCCCAGAACGCCTGTTAATTCAATGTTCAAACCTAGGTCTGTTCCCAGTCCATACAGAAGTGCGCGAAATACAAATTCATTCCTAGAAAAGCTTATCTAAAGGAATATATTGAAAGACACAAGAACCATGGAAAAAAAAATAGAAGAATCTATAAACGCCCATTGCAAAAAAGGCACGTTACAATTACTCCAAAGCATGAATCATCGCATTCTATAGAATTTGCAAACAGAAGCATAAATCAAAACATTTGAGGGTAAAAGAACGCTTACTTGTAATTGGGATCAAAAGGAAAAACCCTTGCCGTTGTAGAAGAAATGGAGAAAGCGCCGGATAAGTCTTGAAATTTCTTCGCCGGAAAATGCTAAGCCAATAGAAAGTTGAGTGTAAAGTGGTAACTGTTGAAAAGAGCGGCTTTTATAAGAATTTTTTGAATTCGAACAGTCATCTTGGGGAAAGATCCAGAAGCACACGTGGCACGTCTTTGTGGTATGGCACACTGGGCGAAGAGCTTTAACAGCTGTTACACGAATCATAAACGCCAGAAGGCACCATCCTCGAAATGGCATCCGCCTTGAGACGACACCCATCACAAGGAGACAGAAGCCTGAAGACTTCCGGTACTTGTGGGGGGACTCTTGATAACTGGTCATAAGCTCAAGGCGTACACTCTTCACTGGTGACACCGCCTCGGCTCACCAACCGCTATGACGTAGAAATTTTGAGCCACATGCTATTGGTATCCGTCTCAAAAGCAAGACGACACACGCAAGAATGTCATCTGCCTAATCACAGGAATAACTTCCCACTCCCTAAAAATGCGGAACTAACAGAATTTGACCAAGTCTTCCTACAATTTCGGGATCATGATCCCACATTCAAATCGTAACTATTAGATCATGGGTAACGGTCATAAAGAGGCCTATAAATACCAAAGGTCTACTACTGAAATGGTAATATATTCCTACACTTTTACCTAAACTCTGCCATTTTCTAATTATAACATATTCTTTCAAGTTACTGACTAGGGCATCGGAGGTTCCTCCGGGGACAAGCCCCGATCCTTTGACCTTTGATTGTTTTGCATGCCTTATTCCTAATTGACGTCCTAATCAATTTTCTGAAGTTCTAACGCGTTGAATATACACTCTTACGTGGAACTTTCACATGACATTTTTTCGTCAATTTTGTAAATTACAGAGATTGAACCAACAATCCACACATTTTAAGTTCTCCTAAACTTACCAAAATTTAACTAACTTTTTTTTACTCATATGGTGTGGAAAAAAGGAAATTTTTGTCCTTTAATCTGCAATAAGTTTCTACAACTCAACTACTCGATCCAACAAATTAAACATTTTAACCTCTTTTTTTTCGAAATTCAAACCAAATTTCTTATAATCAAAATTCAATTTCTCTCAAATTTATAATCCTTTATAGTCATAAATCATTCAATTAAACCCAATTAAACTGATAATATCGCATATCAATAACTATATTGGTTTAATGTTCTATACATTTACATAACATTCATAAACATTGCAAATTTTGTCATATTATTATGAGCAAAATATAGTGGCCACCAACTCTTAGAGAATTTAAGTTATGTGAAATTGTGAGTTTAGACCCACAATCAATAAAATTAGTAAAAATATCCGATATTACTTAAAAAAATACAATGTTTTAAAAAGAATTATGCACCAGTCGGGCAGCCAAGGCTTCCAAACGCCTAGAAGGGGACTAGGCGGATTTATATTTTTTTTATTTATTTATATTTATTAATACATAAAAATATAAATTTAAATAAAATTAAATTATGATATACTAAATAATGAAAAAACATCATTCAAATATTATTTTAAAAATTGTCAGGTGTTAGCTAGACATTAGGGGCCTCTGTATATGTGGCATGGAGCATATTATTTTTGATTTAAGACTTGAAACAACAATTCTATTGTGAAAATATTTTAGTTTTATCAACTAAACTACTTTATATGGGTAAAATGATAAAGTATAAGGGCACGTCCAATGGTTCCTCATTTCGAGGAATTCCTTAAAATGAGAGCACATATGGAGAATGGTTGCCATTCCCCATACCCCATGTCCCCAAAATCAAAATGGAGAATCTATTATTATACTTTTACTTTTTATAGTTTTGAGTTTTTAATTATTTTGTTAGTCGAGTAGAATAGAAATGATGTAAAGAAAATAATAATAATAATAATAATAATAAATATTATTAATTTTAGGGAATCTAATATGGGAAATGAAAAATAGGGAAGATGGTTGGAGCGAAAATATTGTACATTCCCCAATATGGGATTTGAGGAATGAGAAATGGGAAAAATGGTTGGACTTGCTCTAAATAGGCCATGTTCTTGGATAGCAATTCAGTTCAGTTGAAGCCACTTGAGTTCAATTTAGGTCGGTTCAAATATGTATAATTATAAATTTATACTAGAATAACTTCATTTCAGTTCACTTTAATTCAGTTCAATTTTCAAAAATTAGAAAGAACAAAGCCTTAATATAAATATAAATATTTTAAAAAATTAAATTTAAGAGGCTATAGATAAAAAAAATTGAATTAGGCGATTTCTATATAATAATAAATCAATCAAGCGTATTAAGGTGCCTTAAGGAAAAAAAAAAAGTTCCAATGGATAGGACGTGGGCGCTGATTTTTAAAACACTAAAAAAACACGAGCACAAAGACGACGATCGAAATGAAAGTGAAGGTGAGTGAACGAGTAGGGCAAATATGGACACTTTTACAAAATGTCACTTTCCAATGAAATGGAAATGTCCGTTATATTCCAGTACAATCCCTTTCCCTCACTCTATCATACTCTACTATAATAGGGCTCAAAACTTTCTTCCTCTCCGCCTCCTCATTTCTATGCATTTTCAATTTTGTAAGATCTATTCTTCCTTAATCTTTCTTCTTTCTGTGCTTTCCTCTTTCGTTTTGTATCTTTGTTTTTTCTTTTTGGAATTCGTTTGTTTTTTGTGGTCATAATTGTGCTCCATTTGGTTAATATTGTTGTTTTTATTGAACATGGATTGTAGATATTAAGTTCGTAATTGGAATTCAACTGTTTTGATTCGGCTGAATTATTGGATTCTCTTAGTTTTTGAATGGCTTAGGGACATTGTTGGCTAACCACCATTTGCCCTTTTACCCCCTCACCTTTGATTTGGCTGTATCACTCTTCTATGAATCAGACTTGTATAAAGAGAATGAACTTATCGTGGTCAAAATCAAGTCAGTATAATTCGGTTTAAATGTTGTAAACTGTAATAGGTTAAGAGCCATATATGCTCATCTAAGTCAAGTAAAATGTGTTGATTTATAATTTGTGAGAAGTAAAAGGGCAAATTCAAAAGGTCAGGGGGAAATTGGTGAATAGGTTAGGGTCCCAAAGGGCAAACTCAACTGCCTTTGTTTGTAATGTGTTTTTTTTTCTTTTGAATTAGTATATAATAGATTTCAAGTCAATATTATATGGGCATTGTTAAGTGTGGAATGAACTTCACTGGATGTTCTGCATTAGAATCTCGAAATTGTTGTAGAATACTAGACCAGTTCTGCATTTTGTTGAGACTTCTGTAGATCAGAATTTGATTGGTCATTTCGTCAATTATTTCTGTTTGTGTATACTTGAAAACGAAATGAAATTGAGCTACATTTTTACCCTAGGGTCAACATTGCTCTGTGCAAAATAAAGGTTAACATGTTCTAGATCCTCTTTAGAACTTTTGTAGATCTTATCACGTTTTCCCTATTTTCTTTCAATTGTGATAAAGCCATGACATTAATGATTAATGTCTTACACAATATGCCTATAAATATTTCTCAAACTTGCACTCTAAGCTCCTAACGAACGAAAAATTGAAGCTTAATACATTCATAGCCGCTCCAACTTGGCACTTTTTGCCAACTGCCCTCCTCAACTTTGTCTTGTATTCCCTCAAATTGGTAGAAGTGCGTCCGAGAGCCGCCTTAACATGGCAAAAGTGACCCTAGGAGCTGCCTAATGCTGACATTCATAGCTGTGGAACAAACCGTGTATTACACGCGCACTTACATGCATGGTGTACACGTACGTGAGCTTGTAATGACAAACTCTCAAATGGGAGAGTAAAAACTGATATTCAATTAATGAAATGAGGGAGCAGTACAACTCAACTCTACGTCAATGTAAGCTTTGCTATTTGTAGAGAGATAGCTAATAAAAGCTAGTTACAAGTGGTTTGTTAGAACAGAAAACTAAGAGAATGAAAACAGAAACGTAACAAACTAACAGAACGATAACAGAATGCAACTTATGTGTACAATACTTGGATTGCATTGCTGATGTGTCATGAAGCTCGCGATTGATGATGTGGCATCAATTCAAGCTGTTAATTGAGATAGTTGCTGCTGCTGCTGCACTTCTCCAATTAATCTTCGAACTCCAACATGTAATGCACGGTTTTCTCTAAAACTGCAAATGTAGGCAGCTCTCAGGTACACTTTTCTTTTGCCAAGTTAGGGCGGCTCTCAGGTGCACCTTTGCCAAGTTGAGGGGGCTCTCGGTGCAAGTCAAAGTTGATGGGGCAGTTGGCCAAAAGTGTTAGGTTGAGGCGGCTCTGGATGTATTAAGCCAAAAATGAAATCTAGTTGTGATTCTGTATAGACTTATTGTATCCTGGTTTCGTCCATTTGGTTTTCGTTCAGGTGAAAAGATGTCGACCGCGACACTTCCAACATCATGCACAATGAAACATGCATACCCTAGTAAAGCTGCAACGGCAGGCAAATCACGCGCCTTAATTAAGAGACCGAGTTCCTTCCATTCCGTGGAAAACGTCTGGAAAGCATTTGGCTTGAAGGCACCCTCGTTTAGGGTTTCAGCAATGTCAAAAGTATACAAGGTAAAACTGATTGGCCGCAACGGTGAAGAGAACGAATTTGATGCCCCTGACGATGCATACATTATGGACACAGCTGAAGAGGCCGGACTGGAGCTGCCCTACTCGTGTCGGGCAGGGGCATGTTCTTCGTGTGCCGGGCAGCTGATTTCGGGTTCTGTTGACCAATCAGACGGGTCATTTCTTAACGAGGAGCAGATGGAGAAGGGATATGTGCTTACGTGTGTCTCGTATCCAACTTCAGACTGTGTCATAAAAACCCACAAGGAAAGTGATCTCTACTGAATTTCATATTGTTACTTTATGAGTTCATTCATATTATGTTCACATTTGGCCTGTGAATTTTGTGTTTAAAATATTTGGATCAATTGCTTGAGAATGACAGTTGTATGGTAAATTAGTTTTATGGCAAAAACTTATTATTGAGATAAAATCAAATGCCTGACAAGATACATTTGTTGTTATGTGTAAATTGTGAACAAAAAATAAGTCCAAATACATCATTTTCCTCTTCTACTTGCCATAAAAAGCGCTGTATGTCACTTTAAACTTTTAATATTTTTAAGGGTAAAATATACCATGTGATTTGATTGTTTTACAAAAAAAAAAGGTTCTTGTGAAATTTTTTGTTTCAGAAGGGTACATGTGGTTTCAAAATTTAGCAAAAACATGCTTCTCAAAATTTTGAAACCACATTTGGAAGGGTAATCTTATCCATCTTGAAGTGAAATTTTCCAGCTTTGTATATAAATATACAGTACACACTAGTGATAAATTTTAGAAAATTTTAGAATTTTTTGAGAAGTATAAATATTTATATTAATTAAAAATTGACGATAACTTTAAAAAATCATAATAAAATGAAATGTTTTCAAAAAATAACCCAAATCTTAATAAATAATTCACAAATAATATAGGTGAAATATAGAAATGTTAAATTTATTGAAATAACTGAGATTACCCTTCCAAATGTGCTTTTAAAATTTTGAGGAACATGTTTTTGCTTACTTTTGAAACCATAGACCATTTTGAAATAAAAAATTCCACAATGAATTTTTTGCAAAACAGCCAAACCATTGGGAATGTTTTTGAAGTTTACCCTATTTTCAACTAGTGCCTTCAACTTAGCAAAAATTTACCAATTTAATTCTCTCATTGCCACATGTCAGCTTCTGAATGGAGAAAGGAAAATGATATTTTTGAAAAGCCAAACCAACGATATATTGACACGTGCATTGAGGGGTCAAACCACTGCACTTTTGTCAAGTTTAAGAGGCTAGTTGAAACTTTTAAAAGTTAAGTGGCATCCGATTTTTATGCCAAGTTTAAGGTTATGCACAGTGTTTTAAAACTCCCCGCCTAGCTCCACCTAGGCCCTGCCTAGGCGCTATTTTGAGGCTCGCCGCCCGACTTTTCATTCCTCGGATGCTATCAGGCGCTGGACTGACATATTGCCGCCTAGGCACCGCTAGTCCGATTTTTTTCCGCCTAGGCACTGCCTAGTCCGATTTTTTCCCCAATTTTTAAGATACTGATACCTATAATAATTATAGTTCAATTTTTTCAATTCAAAAAAGATAGCACAGCTGGTAAAACTAATGTACAATAAAATATTCTCACCATACAATTATCATTTTGAATCTCAAATCGAGAAATAGTACGCTATAAACCAAAAAAATTAGTGAGGATATTTGTTCTTAAGGAATTGATTTTAATATTGATGTATTTTTATGTAAAAATTAACTAAGACTTATATTTTCATATGCTAAACTATGCTTTTTGTAAAATATTATTGCATTATAATTAATTTTTTAGTTGAATGTATACTTTTATCTATTAATAATTATAAGAAATAAAAAATTTACAAATCTGCCTAGACGCCGCCTAGACTCTACTTAGACCCTACCTAAACATTCGAGGCCTCAACCGCCGACTAGCTCTTAACACTTTTTAAAACCATGCATAAATTTACTATGTTTCCATTCAATTGTGGACTTCATTGTCTTGCAGCTTTTTAATTGAAAATGCAGGTTATTATATGCATGCATAATCGATTTGCATTATCTAAATTTTAAAATCTTTAAAGTTATACATTTTACTCAATCATAATTATTCATTGAATTTTAATGGTTAAGCTTTATTTTTAGCAGTTTCAGGGGTCTACGGTGCAATTAAATTTCAACCATTAAAACTCAATAAATAATTAAAATTAAGTAAAATATACAACTTTAGAGAGTTTGAACTTTAAGGAATTCAAATCCACTGAAATTGAACTTAGAAATGGCAACTCGTAATTTCAAAAATGAGAGAAACATGTATAAAAATTAGAAGTAGCATTGATATAAGCTAAAAAACGGGACGAATTACTGGAAATGAATCCCTATTAAGGTAGATAATGAGAATTATTCAGGTTTATATTATTCCAGTTTACCAAATTTTATTCAGATGACACAAGAATATTCTTAAAACAATTACAATTTTAAGGAGAATAATATCAACTTCTTGTACCAATAATTAAAAATGAAAAATAAAATAAGATTGTGTTGATTAATTATATTAAAGTTTAAAACATTACATTACAATAATCGTATTTAGAGACTAAATATCCTAAAAATACAAAAAAAATCTAATTGTATCATATATACTAAGAATATAAATATAAAAGGGAAAATCCCTATGAATTTAAAATATTTCAGAATAAAATTTAATTCCAATCCAAATAAAAGAGAAGTGGCAAAGGCTTGGTCTAGTGGTTGAGTCTTAAAGCTGTGATCCTAAAGGTTGCAGGTTCGAGTCCACAAGTGGGATGAGATAAGGTTTTCTTTAAGCCGAGGAAAAAAAATTTTTAAAAATTGAAATTCCACATCCAATATGTATGCGATTTATATATTTAAGTATACAGTAATGAAAATTGAAATACATGTTTTTATTTTTCTAGAAAAATCGTTTTAAGAGTGTTTATTCTCTCCAAATATCATCAAACATTGATACCACGTAACAAAAGTAAACAAAAATAAAGAACAGGTGCGTTGTATTGGGAATTTATATAATATTTCTGACTTTTTATACCATTCTCTCATCTAATGATTGAGAATTGATGAAAAGAGATTTAATTAATATGAGAGTATATTTAATTAAGTGTTAAGAGAAAATGGTATAAAAAGTAAGAGCATTATATAAATTCCGGGGTTGTATATTTCCATTGCTGAATGATAAAGAATATGAGTATATATGGAAAGCAAATTATGTAAATAATCAAAACAAGGATAGCTATTTGATGTAGCATCTCGGTCTTTGGTGTAGCGGATAAGGGCCAATTATATTGGAAAATTGTTGAGTTAAATGCCTAAATAGAACTAAATTTAAAATTCTTAAGTTTCAGTTTTTTTAATAAATACCTAAATAAAATCAATTGAAACCAATAAATTAATAAATAAATATATATTAATATATGTATTTATATTATATCTAAACTTTTAATTAAATGTGATACTAATTATTAAAAATAATATTTTTTTTATTTTTTAAAGTAGACATTCTAGCCTAAAATTGAATTATTAAAATACTTGTCATTTATTCTATTTTAGGTATTTTTTTTATTATTCTTTCAACTATATTCTTAGTATTAATTGTACTTGAGTTAAAAAATTAAGGCATTAATTGAAGAAATAAGGGTAAAATAATATTTTTATATCATTAATAAATCAGTTTATTAAAAAGTGTGAAACTTATAGGAAGATAAATAAAAAAATATGGAGGGAATAACAAAGAGGAGAATTGTGTTGCTTTATAATTTAGGAATTAATATATTTCATTTTATAATTCATTAAATGTGCCAGTCATATCGCTTATATTATTACTTTTTTTATCTAAAAATTATTTTCTCTGATCATTTTAATAATTTTTTTAGTTATTAATTTAGATTATCAATACGTTTTATACAATTTTTTCTTTAATTTGTCCTTGTATTAACTATGAGAGAGATTATGTATTGTTAAAATTATAAGTGAGTAATTAAGAAGAAAGAGAATTTAGTAAAGGATAAATTTGTCATTTTAGTTGCGTAATAAATTTTTCATCGATTTTGATGATTCGAGTAAATGGACAATATTTTATGAATGGAGGGAATAATATTTATTATAGCTATTTAATATAGCATATCCGTAATTTGTCTAGCTGATATATTAGCAATTACTACTTCATTATTTTGTATATATTTATATTCATGCCAGTTCCCAACTTTTTGACGCCCAATTTTATTAAATTTCTTGTGTATAATATCTTTAATTTCTTTAATTTACATATCTGAATATACTACACCTTTTAATTATTTTGAGTTTGTTACATTTTTGTAAAATCAATTTTACTTATTAATAGATTCCCATACTTTATGTTGCCCATGGCTCTGTAAACCTAGGAACGGGCATGCCTCCACTTCAGGGGTGAATTCACGTTCATAAAAAATGAAGTCCCTAATTTTTTCGTAAAGTGGTATCCGAAATTAATATTGACTCCATTTTAAAAATTGATATAAATCCATAATGTCTAATTGATAAAATACCTGAATTTTTTTAACAAATGTCAAGATGAATTTCAAACTCCAATATAGGAAAAACAATTTAGTCCATCAAGTGATAGGATGCCTATATATATTTTTTTTCTTATTATTTTAATGCATATATATTTAATTACACAAAATGTGTGTCATGATAAAAAAAAATCACGCATCCACTGCTCCACTTAAATTGAGAATTAGTTTTAAGAATGTGACTAATTGTGTTTATATACTAATGGGATTTCGGAGACAATGAAATCCAAGATGATGATCGGTAACGGGATTCGGTCCTAAAATAGGTTGAGATTGGAACTTCAATTCATGATATTCGTGAATTCATACGAAGCATAATTTAATTGGGATATTGATACAGATACGAAGAGAAACACAATTCTGATGGGAAATTATCCAGTAAGTTTAAACGGATAAAAACAGAATTCCAAAAAATATAGCTGTAGAAGGAAGTAGGTATAATAAATATGAGATTGCTTCAAGAAAAAGAGGCATATTTATCTTGGAATAATATATTATCACACGTAACTCTAAGAAAAATAAAATTTATGTATCAAATTAGAAAAAAATATAGTTGATGTATTGTATGTGAGCATGGTTTTGAAAAATCGGATCGGATCGGATCGGGTTCGATCGGAACTGTGGCTGGTCCGGTCTGATTTGACTGGATTTTTAACACGGTCAATGATCGGTTGAATCAGCCGGTTCGATCGAAAACCGATCGATTCAACCGGTGACTGGTTTCCGGTTCTATTATATCATAATTTTTAAAAAATTGGTGGTGGGAATTGAATACAAAACCTCTAACACATGTTTCAATACATGCTCTATCAACTAAGCTACTATACGCAAGTGGTAACATTTTCTATTTATATACCTTTTATATTATATATTGTTAATTTTTAATAATATTTTATTATAAAAAATCATAATAATTTTTTTATTTTAAAGACTACATATTTTATTAAATTTAAAATATTTCTTTTAATAACAGCTTTAAATATTTTCCATAACGAAATAATATATAATTTTTTTAAATAAAGTTACTCCAAATTTTTTGATTAAATTTATATTAAATGAATATATAACTTTTTTATTTTATATATTGCGTACAAATTTTAATTCTTTTAATGATTAATTTTATATATCATAAATTAAATTTATTAACATTTTTTATCCAATCTATACAATATGAAATTCGGTTTGCATTCTTTCATTAGATTATATTAGTTATTATCTTGTATTTTATTTTTATTTGAAATATAACTTTAAATTATAGAATACTTTATTTAATAGTATTAATTTTTATATGAGTATAACTTATATTACATGTTTAATATCAAATTATATAAAATATTTAGTATTTTTACATGTTTTAAGAAAATTCGATTCGACTACCGATTTAATCCGATTAAACCTTAAATCCATAAACCATTGTCTTACCTGTTCGGTGGCCGGTCCGATTCTAAAAAATAATGTATGTGAGTTAACCCATAATTGACGCGTTGAAAAAATTAATCAAATAATTTATTTGAAAATTCAAAAAGCTCAAAATCTCGGGTTGGAATAATGCAATTTGCCAAATGATTAATGGATAAGAAAATGAAAGCTACAAGCCTACTACAACGGATATAAAACAGGAAGGAGCAGCGCAAATGATTCAAAATAATTAAAGTATTAGTACTTATTAATAAATATAAAAATATATTAATTATACTAGTAAAAATAGTACTACTTACTACTAAAAAATAAAAATAACATTTATTATGAATAGTAGTTATTAATTTAATAATAATATAGAATAACAAGTAATAATTGTTAGTAATAATCAAGTGATTAATTGATAAAAAAAATAATCACGTGATTAAATTATGTACTATTAATATAAGTAATATTAGTTTTCTTTAAAAAAAATTTTTATGCAATTATTCTTCCATTAAATAAATCTCTATTATGATATCATGACATTCACTAAATTAATATCTTCACCACAATAATAGCTATTATTATTATTACAATTTGTAAGATTAATAATAATATAATTAATACTAATATATACATAATTTTATTATTTATAAAATTATATTATTATTTCTTATTAATGTTTTTAATTCTTTATTATTATTATTATTATATGTATAACTATAATTATTGTTATTGTTTGTTATAAACACTTAGTATTTTTTTTAATAAATATTGTTATTACTATCATTCACTATATGTTATTTTCAATTCTCCTACTTTACTTTTATGTAATTTATTCACTTAAGTTTAACTAATTTAAGTTCAATTTTATTCTGAAAGAAAATCTCTATTTTATTATCATAGCAAACGGGTTACAAACAACGTAGGATTAGCCAACCACTCGTGTCTGAAACATTCTCCAAAAACACAGCTCAAGCTAGGGAATGAGTATGAATGTTTGCATCTTTATAAATGTAGCTAAAACAAATGCTACCTATAATCAATTCAACACCGTAATACGGAAATCCAAATTTCTTTACTTTTCCATTTTATACGTATGATTACTGATATGATCAAAACTTTTTAAAGTTCACCACTCCACTTTAAGATAGAGTTGTTTCATATCTATAAATAAAGGGTTATGATCTTCTTTTCAATTTTTGAAAGCTGAATTGAACTAAAATTAGTTGAATTGAACTGAACTGAGCTAAACTGAACTTATTTCATTGTAAATTTATAACTACACATAACTGAACTGAACTGAACCAAAGTGATTTGAACTGAACTATATTAAATTGTAGTCCAAGAGAACATGACCTAAATTGAAAAAATTGTATATTTTGATCAATATCAACCATCCATTGAATTTTAAAGATTTTAAAATTTAACATTAATAATTTATGGAGTTTACAATGCAATTAAACTTTAAATATTAAAACTCAATAAATTATTAAAATTAACTAAAATATATAATTTTATTAATTTAGAACCTTAAACAATCCAAATCCATAAAGAGAGTGCATTTCCTGAAATAGAAAATCTTTATATTTAAATATAAGAATCTTTATAGATTGGACCTCAAGCTCCTTGCTTAACTTTCTTGTTAAGCTTCTTTTCTCCCCTCTGTTAAAATCTCTTTATCATTTTCTGTTACACCTTTTCTCCATTTCTTTCATTTCACTCTCTTTGATTCTATCTTCTTTCATTAACAATGGGCAATTGCTTCTCTCAGTCTACCAAATCCACCGCCGAAATCGCTCCTTATGATTTCATCAAATCCAATTCCGCCGCCGCCGCCGCCGCCGCCGCCGTTAAGCTCTACGGCTCTCCAACCCCCGCTTTTACAGCTTACATTCGTTTTGCGCTTCTTTATAAGACGCTCTCATTTCAATTCATACCCAACGAATCAAACGAGGCGCAAACAGTGCTCCAAATAGGATCCGACTCTGTTTCGGGTTCGCGCGAGACGATGATCGCGTTCATCGATGCCAAATTCCCGCAACCGCGGCTGTTGATGCGGGAGAGTGAGGGATTTGGTGAGACGGCGCCGGTGATTGTAAGGGCGGTGGTGCTGCATCATCGAAGTATTCGGTGGCACTTGGAGAGAATTGTGCGGTGGGGAGAAGAACTGGCGGCGCGTGGAGGGAAGAAGACGATGAATCCGGCGATGGGGAGTCCGAGGATGGAGATCAGGAAATTTAGTAAGAGTTACTCTCAGCTGCTTGAGTTTATGCTTGAACACGCTCAAATGGAAGAGCGCCTGGTTTTTCCTCTACTTGAAATGGCTGATAGAGGTAAATGGCGATTTCACCTGAATTTAACCTTCTTTTTATTGGTAGAATTGGACTATTTGCTGAATGAATATGATCTACTGTTTTTCGTAACTATTTTGAAGTTGCTGTGATTTAGCTCTCAGGATTTTTCTTAATTAGCGATTGATTCCGGTTGATTGCAATCTCATTCAATGAATTGAAGGCAATTTGAGACAAGTTGATCCATTGTGATGTGAAATTGCTCTCAGTGTTTTGCGTAATTTATCTCCCGTTGATTGTAATCTCGTTCAATGAATTAAAGTATTCTCAGTACTGTAATCGGTAGCTTGAAGAATTAGCTATTTGAGGCAAATATCATCAATTGATGTTGTTTTAGACTGTGCTTTGCAGAAAAAGAAAACTAGCTAAGCAATGTATTAAGATAGCTACAAAGAAGAAGAAAGTTGAAAACTACAAAAAGAAATAGAAAAATTCATTTGTATAATGATAATTGAGGAATATTAATTGTAGTATCTTAGGAGCAGTGTAAAGGGCATATTCAATTGTGAAATGATTTGTATGGTTCAGGGTTATGCAAAGGAGCAAATGAAGAGCATGCAAGGGATCTTCCCGTAATGAATGGGATCAAAGAAGACATAAAGACCATTGGAGTTCTTGACAGTGGATCTGTTGATTATCGAGATGCTCTCTACAGCCTTTCGGCTCGCCTCAAATCATTACTGGTATAAAATTAACTCCGTTTTTTCCTTCTTAACCAATAGTTTAGTTTAATCTCGATTCTATTGCACTCTCATGTCGGAATATACTGCTCAGATGAAGTATTTTGCTTTCTATAGATAAAGGAGCCGTAAATTAGTACTTGCAGTCAATGTTATCAATACCGTACCGTAACGGCCGGTTTTACCCCGAACCGGTCACGGCTACGGTACGGTATATGTAGATACCGGTTTTAATAAAAAACCGGAGAAAACCAGATTGAGCTGGTAAAAAACTGCTAAACCGGCATACCGGTTGGAACCGGTTTTCTCAAAATATTTTTGGCAACAGATATAAGTGTTGCTAAAGATATAGAAAAGTGTTGCTAAAGACTTAAAAGCGTCGCTAAATACTTAAAAGCGTTGCTAAAGACATAGAAAAACGTTGCTAAAGACCTAAAAAGCGTTGCCATAACCACTGAAAATCATAAATAATATATATTCTTTAAAAAATAAAAAACTAGTAAAATCACTAATAATACCGATAATATCGGTTATACCGTGTACCACTAGCCTCGCCGGTATATAGCCGGTATGGTATTGATAACATTGCTTTCAGTTGCTAAATTTTGATATAGAGTCCCACAATTGGTAACATTTAGCCCTCATACTTCAACTTTGATTAGTGTGTTGCACAACTGAATAAAGTAAAGGGTCTAGACATGTTCACATGCCAGGATACCCCACCTGGCCCTGCCCCAGCTCACTCAAATAAACCAGGCATGTACACTATTTTTTTACAAAGCCTGCCCAAGTCTCAGCCCGCTAAAGTCCGAAGTTTGTTTTATAGGCCGGACTTAGTTTTTATCTAAATATCCGAGTCTGGCGCGACAAATAATAACTCTATTTATTAAATATTTATATATTATATATAATAATTGTTCTGAAATTTTACTTATATCTTGAAGTTTTACAATATCTCCAACTATTTATTATATTAAGTAAAAAATATATTTAATTATATGTAAGATTTAGACATATTTGTATAAAATTTATCTTTTTTACTCTTTTTTGTTTTTTTTTGGATCAATTACTCTTTTTTGTTTACCTAAAGATTAAAATGGAAAATTAGCTATGGGCTTTGGACCGGGCTTGAGAATGACCTCTTAAACCCAAGCCCAAGGTTTTAAAGTATGGGCCGGATCAACCCGGGCATGGGTTGATGTTTTTAGTGAAAAGTCCAATGAGGGTAAGGGGCTCTATATGGCTATATTGAAATTCAGGGGCTCAATGGAAAATTTTGATTTTTGTAATGTCCTGTTACCTAATATAACTCAATGATTAGAATTTCTGTGATGTAATATAAACAGGAACATTACAAAGAGCACTTTGAAGAAGAGGAGAGAGATGTCCTACCATTCATGGAGGCTGTGGACCAAAGCAAAGAGCAGCAAGAGAAACTATTAGAACAATGTTTTGACATGATGCAGAGTACACACTCACATTTGTTCAACTTTCTCATGGAGGGCTTGAAACCTTGGGAAGCTATGCATTATTTGGATTTGATCTTTGGGTGCAAAGAGGAAGAAGCAGCCGCTTTGATGCTTCGGAAAATAATCGAGTAAGATGTGGCAAGTGATTCGATCTATCCTACATAATTAGTAAAGAAAGAAATATCAAATATCTCTACTTGTTCATAGACCCGCCTGCAAGGAATTCAAATCAATTGATATCATTTTACGTAGATTAAAAAATCGTATACATAAAATGATTGAAAATGAACTGAATTCATTAGAAAAGAATGCTTCCAAACACCCCGGGAGCAATGATGCTTTTTGTGCTGTTATTCCTTATACAGAGGAACAAATGTTGTAGTTTGTATCTGTAATGCTTTGCATATGCCAATAGTGATACCAATTTGAAAAGGAATATAGGAGTAAAAGTATGTTTTAGTTAAATATAGTATATTTTCATGGATATGGGATAAAAAAAAGTTCGATAACTAGGAGTAGATAGCTAAACCATGCTTTAACGAAATTGTTGGTATCGATCACATTTTCAGTGCTTGTTTGCTTGATCATTCGCAGGACAAGATGTTACCTTTATATGAACAGCAGCAGAAAATTAAGTCCTCTAACCAAATGTCAAAAAGCTAATGATGATAATTCTGTCCTTTCAGAATTGTCCATGACCTGAAAAATCAATCAACAACCACCTAGTTATTTGCTTATGTGAAAGAATAATGTAACTGTAATATCAACTCAACACCAAATCTATCAGAACCGACTCTGCCCGCAACACAGCATGATTAGGAAATTCCTACACAACACAACTAATTCCAAATTTTAACAAATCCAACCAATTCCGACTAATCCTTTACAAGAACTTGTTTGTTGTTAACAAATCTAACCAACCAAGCTTTTGTAAATACAAATACCTTTGTGGATCCTATTCTATAACTCAAATGTCCTTTTGGTATCTCACATATGGAAATTGGCTATTTGGGGAATGACCTATTTAATTTTAGTACATTAAGTGTTAATCTAACACCACAAAAAACACGAAATACATATTTCTTCATTTGGAGTATGGATATATAGAATTGTAGGCCCTCAGTGCTCTTTAAGTTGTCGAGTATATGTTAGACACCAAATAGTAAGAAAATAAATATGTGAGGTACCAAATAGGCAATTTCAATAGGCAGACACCTGAGTTATGGAACCGGGCCCAAAAAGGTATTGAAGTCGCAAATATGTGTTTCAAAATGCTAGCACATCAAGCTGGCTTACCTATAGAGCTGCTCCAGAAGAACAACCAAAGCAATCTGATGATTCAAAACCATAGAAGACAATCTAATTGATATGTTAGCGCGCTTTCTTATTCTTTGGCCATGACCATAAGGACCACCGATACAGAATGACAACCTTGAAGCTCCCTGCAAATAAGGAAGACTTAGATTTATCACCTCTTTTAGTCGATTATGTTGCCAAAGTTAGACAGAATAAATATTAGAAAGGGTAGAATGTTCGCACGGTTTTTCCAGCATCTGCAACCAACTCAGCCATCTGTTCAGACCCGATATCCCGTCCACGCTCATCCAACAACACAACCTACAAGTAAATGACCACTGAAGAGATACAAATAAAAACAATTATTGATGAACATGAAGTTGTAAAAAATTTTCAGAGAAAAAATATCCCACAATTTAGAATTTTCCATTTTCAAGTTATTCAGGGAATTAACTATACGGTGACCAATAACTTTTCGGATGAAAATGGGGAAACTCTCTAGAGTACAAACATAGTTGTCAAAGGAGCGTCTCGCCAACCTACAGGCGAGGTGGTGTCCCTAAGTCTCAGACACACTTTTAGTTTTCAGGGTTCTAACTCGTATTCATATGTGTGGTCCATCTATATTTAAGGGTTTTAATAATAATTCAAGGCTACATATTCCTAATGCAATATGTAAATTCTACATAAATACGTACATCTAACATTTCTCAATTCTTTTTCTGGCATTCTTATTGCATTTAACTTCACTTTTCAAGTAAACATTTTTTGCAAATTTTTTGAGAGAAGGACGACTAAGGTGGTATGGACATGTGCTACGTAGACCAATAGATGCTCAAGTTAGAAAATGTGAGAACTTATGGACAGAGAGTAAAGGTAGAGGGAGAGGTAGACCTAAGATTACTTGGAGGAAAACTATTTCTTAGGATATGAGTTTACTCGGTATGGACGAAAATTTGGCTTTTGATAGAGCTTCATGGCGTCGGAAGATCCATATAGCCGACCCCACCTAGCGTGGGATTTAAGGCTTAGTTGGTTGGTTGGTTAGTGTACCCCGGGCACGGCTGGCCCTTTGCGCCTTTAACAACTATGGTACAAAAGAGCAGTTTATTGAAAAAATGACAAAATCAATATCTGAGGAAGTTCGACAGATATTTTAAACCACTTATTAGATGCTTAATGCAGTATGAATTAAGGAAATTTACAGAAAACTGTTAGTAAGCGAGTGTATATACCCAGTCATCAGGAGTCACAAGCTTCATGACTGCCAGGTCCTCGTCATCAATCTGAGCCTTGCTATCACTGAATACATGATACGAAATTAAGCATAAGTCAGTACATGGTCACAATAATAAGCCAAACAACATTGAAAATCCTAGATTTCAATCCTTTTAAAGACACAACACAAATGAACATAAGTACCGAACATTTTTAGGATTAGAGCGAATCTGAATATCATCAATGGAGCTATGAAATTTGAGTTTGCCAATGTACTCATCGACCAGTAACTGTACTCCAGGTAGCCTTTTCTTTCCCACTGTGATTATCCGTGTTGGCAGTGCTCTCTATCCAAAATGAACGGAGATTAATTTGATTTAGAATATCAAATTTGATATCGACAGGAAGCAGAGAGTCTGATTTTTGTTTACCACTGATTGACCAGAGTATTTACTATTCCTTCCTGAAAATTTCCAGTAGTGACCAGTCATCAATAACAGTTCTGATAAGCAAATTACAATCGATCACAAGAGAACCTGAAGCAAGAGCGCAAAAGCAGTAGTTAACTTGAAATCCACTGCCCGTTGAGATTGCCATTTCTGATTAATCACCAAGGGTACAAGAGCTCGAATGTTATCTTTCTCCACTGTGCTGTTGTTAACTAATCGAGTACAGAACCAAAAATATTAACTGAAAAACAGCAAGAAAAAGGAAAAGGTCATAACTAATACTCATGCATCAAGAGTTCTGTATATATGATTAAAAAAGATGATAAAAACGATGAAGGATACAAAGTGTCCACATTGGCAATTTCAGTGAAAATGGTATTGACAATGAAACAATCAACTATCTAATAAAGAGAAAGGTACATTCAGCTAAAGAATCTTATGGCTCTTTACAAAAAGATTGCTCTGTGATAATTGACATGATAATTAACATTTGCTAGGCAAGTTCAAATTCACCTAGTTTCACATACACTCTGTCTATAAGCATAGTGTTCCATGAAGCCAAGTTCCTTTAAGGCATTGACTCAAAAAAAAAAACTTTTCACACCCTTCACAAAGTCAACCCTAAAAAGGTAGTGATCACAGCATTCCTAGCTACAACATTTGGTTCAGGCATTTCATCGAACACCTTCCAAGCCAATCTAGAATCCACATTCTCCATAAAACTAAAGTTGTCTCATATCAACAACAACAACAACAAGATTACCCCAATGTCTCATATCAATACTTGAAAATGCAACTGAGTTCCAATAAAGAATGTGGCTAAAGACTCAAACATAATAGTCTAGAGAATCAGAGAGTGCAGGTGTGAAATGTAGCATGAGTTTTCCAATAAAGAAAGGATTAGTGGCAATTCACAGTACCGAAAAACTGATTTTCAATTGAAACCATAAAATTAGGTTACCTTAATCTAAATTACATTACTCATGAAATGTTTGGGATTTAACCGAATTGATCCACAAGTAACTTCCAACTAATCAATGAATTCGAGGTTTAAGATTTTACCAAGAAATTACGCAATAGAAATCAAGCTTCCTCGTCGATCATCCAGAGGATAATGTTGGACAATCAAAAGCAAACCTTAATAAATGGAAATTAGAAGAAACAATTGACGTTTAAAGCTATGCAGTGAATGAGGCCTCCAGTGCCTGTAATGAATACTGTGGATAGGTTATCTTCCAATTCCAAAACACTGATATCCTTTTTTGGGGTTTTTTTATTTTTAATTTGGGAATTTATTATAATTTGACATTTTTTGAATTCATTAATGATTTGTTAAAATATCTATAAGATTATCATGCTTGTTAAATATTTTTATTTATTAAAATATCTAAACATTTAGCCATCTACTTCTATATCTCATTCTCCCTTGCATGTTGTATTCTTCTCCCCCTTATTATTTTCATCTAATTGGAGGTCAATAACCATGTATGTGCGCTTGTCCCGGCTTTTCTGCCATGCCTCTGAGTAAATAGAATAGTCAACATTTCCTTGGGAGCGCTTCTCAAAAATTGTTTCGACTGTGGCAGGAAGGAGTTTGGACAGGTCTGACCAGGTTCCGGAGCTCTTTGTAGGATCTGGTCATTTTCGGAATCATTCGTAGTGCATGAGCTTGGTCTTCTTTGTCAAAATACGGGAAGAGAGCTTTTAGAAGAGTTACTCTGCATTTCTACCTAAAGAAGCTAGTGTCTCCTATATGCTTGACTAGGTCTTGGAAGATGGGGATTAGGAGACTCTCCGGAACAGAAGAAGAAGAAGATCTGGAAGCAGAGATTGAAAGATTAGCCATACCTGACTCTATAAGATCTATATCCTAACAGATATCTCTCCGGACGTTATGGATACTAGTGTTGAGCATAGTGAGATCCTTGTAAAAAGCCTCTTGAAGATTTTTATCAAATCGTTAGTTCCTGATATATGGCTGCCACAGTCATCACTGAATTCATCCATTTGCTTCTTTAACAGTATGGGAAGGTCTTCATGAAGGAAGTTAGTGAGCATTTCTTGAGCAGCTTGATGCTCCTCATCCAAAAGAGTCAATTCAGATACTATGCCCTTTCCACCTTCTGCAACTGATCCTGGAATAAATTTTTCTAGATTTTTAAACTTTCGTGCCATATAATCCTTCAGCTCAGTGGAGAGTTCAGTAGAGGTTGGGGTTATTAGTCCCATGAGAGTTACACAATTATTATCTCCTCCGGTGAGAGCTTGATTAGCAGAGCGATTTGCTCCTGCAATATTTGAGTTCATCTGCTCCAGGACTGGAGTGATCTTGGCCAGTGAGACTTCTGCCACTAATTCAGCAGTTGGGAAATCTTCTACTTTCTTCTCAATCCTCTACACACTGCCTTTTATCTCCCCAACATCTGACTGTAAATCCGGAGATAGTGATTGATCAGTTATTAATTTCTCTACGGATTTTAGAGTATTAACAACTTCCCGGAGAACTTTGGATATATTATCTTCCCAGTGTCCTTCAACAATGGCCTCTTCTATCAGTCTGAATGCAACCCTTAATTTTTCTCTCCTGCTTGGCTTGGGATTAATGATTTTTGGCTTTGTTAGTCCATCTGAAGAAGAAGAGGAGTCTAAGCTGGAACTACTTCCGGATGATTCAGATCCAGATGTCTTATTCTCTTCATTACTCTTCTCTTCTGCCCTTGGCACAACAGTTCTTTCCTCTAGAATGGCCTCGCCCGTAGAGTTCACTTTGGAAGTGTTCTCATTGGGTCCTAGACAAGTTCCCTCCTCTGAAACATTGTTTTTTTTTGAGATAGACTAGTTATCCCTAGATGCAATTTGGGTGTCTGCACCCAAGTTGTCCTGAATTTCAGCGACATCTCCAGCCGAAATTTCATCAGTAGTAGAAATATTAGGGAGGATGATTACCTGATCTTAAATTTGTTGAGTATCTGCTTGTTCATCTTCTTTCTGCTCCTCTATCCCATCATCCGAAAGACTGAAATTGTCCTCAGTCTCCCCATCCTTTGCCTTTACATGACTTACCATTTCCTCCTTTGTATCCGGAATGATAGTATTCTCCTCATCATTCCCTCTAATTGCCCAGATAGGACTTGCCATCACCACTATTTCGTTTCTTGGAATGGTGGAATTATCCTCACCATTCCCTCCTTTTGCCTTTTCAGGACTTTCCAGCTCTACCACTTCTGGTTCTACATTTAGCAAGTTATCAGGAAGAGGCCTTGATCTAGCTTTGAAGTTAAAGAGATCCTCATCCTGATACTTGGCTTCCTTGAGAAGCATTATATCTTTTGGTGCAAATAGGGTAGTGTGAGCTGACAACCTTTTTCGCCCTGACCCGAGTGAGAGGCAGGGAGGGAGAAAACAACAAGCGCGAGGCGGGAGGATTGATCCTCATTTTGACATGATGAAAAGATAGACTGATGAAATCGATGTTGAAGTTGATGTTTAGTTCAATTTTAGATGTTAAGAGATACGAGACTTGAAATCCCATATTTTAAGATAGAGTCGCCACCCGGTTTAGCTCTACCGGGAATTTGGACCCCCCCGGGTGGTTGGACCGTACCTTAAAACAGAGATTCCATATTCGGATGATGTTGCTTATTTTTCATTTATTAAATCAAGGCATTTCATTTTAATAAATGCGACTTTAGTTCTTATGCGATTTAAATCCAATTATTGTTTAGAGTTTTCGATTTATATAGCCATACATCACACAAAAGCAGTAAATAAAGCAGGAAAATCAATTATTACATGGCTTTACAAATACCTATACATTTTTTTAATGCGGGGAAGTAAATAAAGCAAATAAATAAATAAAAGGGCGAAACCGGGGTCCTAACGGAGCTTACCAACATGAACCCGGCTCCAAAGAGCATATATCAGACACGAATAATCACAAACAATACATAAACAATAAAAGGGCAAAAAATAGATCAAACAAGGGAGAAAACATATTTTTGGATTTTTCAGGACTACAAACATAATTTTTGAGCATTTATTAAATATCTAAATAACCTAAAATATTATTTAAGTAAACTAAACATCCTAAAATAATAAAGGAAAATTACAGAATATTTTTGAGATTTTATATGTGGTAAAAAGATTTGTTAATAATTTATTTAATTAAAAACCCATTTTTAAGCCATTAAAATAAAAATTTAATCAATTAAATAATTAATAAATTCTAAAAATAAATTAAAAATTATATTATGATATTTCAGATTATATGTGATTTTTTAGAAAATTTTCGGGTGAAAATCAGGGTAAAAAATGCAAAAAAATGATAAAACAATGCAAAAAACACAAAATAAAACATACAGGGACCATTTGACCATTTTTTGCCAATAGCCGACTCAGGGAGGTGGTAGGAAGACTAAGTGAGTCGGCCTAAGTGTCACTTAGTCAGCCTTCTGCCCACTGAAGTCGTCAACTAGAAAAAGTGCCTAAACAGGCGAGAATCGACATTTTTTGCGCCCGAAAACTTAAGATTATTGATGTTTCAAGTCGTTTCCCACATTATTTCAGTAGATTCGGACTTAAAACATCGACATAAATTTGATTTTTTGACTCGGGGGGGAGAAACCCAAAGATACCGGTGAAAAAGTGACTAGGCGCTTGAGCTACACGTAGGCCGACTGAGCGATGCGGTAGGCCGACTCACTGAGTCAGCCAGCCACGTCACTCAGGCGGCCTTCCGGTATCCAGAGTGGTCAGCAGGAATTTTGCCGAAAAGTCATAAAAATGCCGAAAACAATGGCTAAATGCCGAGAAAACCAAGCAAAAGCACAACAATAAGCAAGAAATAACTTAAGGAAATAGACTGGAACTCAGAAAATTACCTAAGGGCCGTGAATCCAATCTTGAGACTCGAATCAACCTTTAGCGAGCTTTTTTGACGATTTTGTGATAAAATACTGACGAGCAGTGACGAATTTAGCAAGGGATTTAGTGATTTTGTGAGAAAAAGTTCCTAAATACTATTTAAATTGATTTTAACTCAAGATTTCTACTTGATTTTAGTGTTTTAGACTAAAAGATCATGCCTAATAAAGCTTAGAAATCTGGATTACTTGGATTTCCATGGCTTTGTGAAGCTCTTTCTCTCTAAAATCCTATGAACTCTAAAATCTAAATTCCTTTTTCAGAATGGCAAAAAGTCCTAAATCTGGTGATTTTTAGGGTTTTTATAGACTTTAGAAAGCACAAATTTCATAATTAATCCTTCAAATGTCTTAATTTGACAGAAAAATCACAAAAATCCAACTTGAAGAGCAAGAAAACTCGAAAATCGCAGAGGGATTGGTCAGGCCATGCCAAGGCCGCGTCTCTGACGCGGCAAGCCCTAGGCCGCGTCACCTGACGTGATAGGCTGCGTCATACGACTCGGCCAGATCTGGGGTGCGTCATATGACGCGACCTAGACCTAGCACAGCGTGGTCTCCTAGGCATGGCCGACCATGCCAGGTGGGGCCCAAGCCGCGTGAGCCACGCAGCCTGCCTCTTGGACCATACGGTCTGTATCCCGGTGATGGTGCAGGCCACCGTTGCCTGAGCAGGGGCACCGGCGGGGGTAACGAAGTCCAAAATCATCAAAAGGCACTCCCTAAATGCGATTCAAACTAGGAGAAAAGGAATAAAAGGGGTCGTAAAAGGTCAGAGCAAAAAATCATCATCGTTCCGTGGGTCACCAAAAAGCCCGTGCTCATAGGCTGCCACTCGTGAGATTATCATTTGACGGGTCAAATGTGATTTCATGAAAGAGGGAGGGATATTAGGTTATACCTGAAACAAAGGGACCTCAAGTCGGTTGTCTACGGACGGTCATGGGATGCATCATTAACGGACCTATCGGAGGTAGAAAATTTTGACCTGGAAATTTTGATACAAACTGCTGGTTGCCTTACGTCACCATAATATAACTGAGGATTAACGCCCAGTTGAATGACAATGCGCCACCCCATTACAAGAATTTTGATAAAGACTGCTGGTTGCCTTACATCACCATAACATAACTGAGGATTGAAAGCCTAGTCGAATGGCATTGAGCGGCTCCAATACATGAATTTTGATATTTGCATTCTTGAATCAGTTGTTTTCTGGGGTTGCCATCAACAATCCTATCAAGAATAAAATTTGAGAAGTTAGCATGTCATAATTATATTCATTTTTTATTGCTTAATTGATTTTATCGAGACAAAAATTTTTGCCCCTTCAATTAACAATAAAAAAGGTGGAATATTAAATAACAAAGTTTAGAGATATCCGAGAGTCAGAAAGAGATAACCGATTGGAGGGTTTTGCCGCTTGTACTGAAGGGAATATTCCAGAGAATATGCTCAGCACTAAATGGAAAAAAGAATATATTCCTTTCTTTTATATATTCATACCCACTTCTTTTTCTTTCTTTTCATTTCTTCTTCTTTCCATTTCTTCTTTTTCTTTCCCTTTCTTCTTAGCAATAAAATCCGAGACATTCCCCAATTTCTCAGCTCCGAAGAAAATGTATTACAAGAAAGGGTATAAGAAATCCTACCATGTTGATCATGACTCGTTACCACGCGGAGACGATGGCCGATGAATTTGTCCGGTCCACTGGGCGTATGGACTGCAGGAATCCAACACATACGTGGGATATATATGGACTTCTCAGGTTTGGATGTTCACCAACTTAACCGCACATGCCTCTGACCTTCAGGTAAACCATTAAAACCCCGATTTTTGCCAGAATTTCCATAAAATGCTATGAACCCAAATTGGATTTTTAGGGTGTTTTAGGCTCAAAATTAGGTGAAATAGGTTGTATAAATGCGTTTAAAATGCATTTAGATGTGTTTGGAACTGATATGGTTGAATTTGGACTGAAATTGGGCTCGAAAAGGGGCTGAAATCGACTTTAGAGGAGATAAACCGTTGCCGGCAGGTTGCCAGCAACAAGACCGCATCAGCGGTGCCAGGCCGCGTTATTGAGGCGGCGGTTACTGGTTACCGGAAAAGGGGGGAATGGTGGAAAAAAAATTTCTGAGAGGCCTATCCTGACTGGTTTTTCTCGCTGAGTGATTTTGCTATTAAAATTCAGTTCTGAGATAATCTAGATGCTGAAAACTTTATTTTCCTCTGATTTTACACACTTTAACCATTAGTTCTGATTTTTTATGTTAATTTTTTTTTGCAATTGAAGGGTCTTAAGCAAATGGGTTCATTTCAGAGATGCGCCAAGTGGTGGGGTAAAATTAAGGATCGGGCTGAGAAGAATCATGATAACTCGATGGTTGTGGCTATCTGAGGTATAGGGTTAGAGTGGATACTGGATTTGCTGGAGGTTTTACGCTGCCCGTTGAGTCCAGATATATTAGGTTGCTTGATCGAGCGGTGGAGCGAGACTACACACACGTTTCATCTACCGGTTAGAGTGATGACTATTACCCCATCCGATATTTATGCTATGACCGAGATGCGATGGGAGGGTCATGCAATGATATTCGACTTCTATCCTGACTACTTTCACAAGGAATAGGAGGCCTATGCCCGGGTGGAGGCCCTTTGGGAGTTTCAATGCCGACCAACGACAAACTGAGATATGCGAGCTACATGAGCATTGGATCGCGGCGATCGACGTTAGTGAGGTGTGCCTCGATCGGTACCTTCAGTCATTTCTCCTGACCGTCTTGACATGCTTATTCTTTCCCTCTTCCTCGAGTAAGGCTTCATCGGGGCTACTATATGCTCTTGAGGATTTGATCAGCTTTAGGTCATGGAACTGGCCAGGGGCCATCCTTGGCCAGATCTACTATGCCCTTGACTGCTCAACGGGAAGGAAAATTACCGAGTTCAAGGCCGGGCAACTATGGGTCTTGGTAATGGATCCCCCTTGCTTGAAACCTTTAACATATGCCTTTATGCTTTTCGAGGTTTTTTGAGTTCCTTTGCTTTCCCTGTATTCACAGATGTGAGCTTTTAAGTACCATATCATCTATCCCCATACTTTAGAAGGTCAGCCACCACTCGGGTCGCATGCCATTGCCCAATGGATGGTTGGTTGGTCTAACGTTGATCGAGAGGGTGGACCATCCTGGTATAGAGAGTATTTGACATAACTTCATCGTCATCGGGTAACCTTATTTTTTACGCATTCAGTTTAAACATTAGTTTGAAACTGTATTTACAAAAAAGGAAAGAATACTTACATTGGTCATTGATGCGGTTTTCCTTTTTTTGTGTTTTGCAGATTGTTTCTAAACCATGGAAGAAACTGTCAAACTATGAGCACGTAAAGGAAGTTTAGGGGACTGTAGACATTTGTCAATTTATGTTAGAGTTCCGTTTAGCCTTGAGTGGTATTTTGGTAAGCGAGTCCGCCGATGGAGGACCAGTACCACAGCTCGGAGAAGAGTTCCCCCTGATGTTCCCATCGGCATCTTTTGGCCTTACTTCATGTCAATAGAGGATCAGGCTCGATTTAGGAGAGGTGACCAAGTTCGGGTAGCCTCGATTGGTAGAGATTACGATGCCCATATAAGGCGACTGATTCCTTCTTTCCCTAGGAGAGCGAGATGATGTGGAGAGGGACTTCGAGTTTGAGGATGATGGCATTTTGATGGAGGGTAGCACCGGACTTAATTGGGTTGATGAGGATGTCGATGATGTTCCCTCTAAGGATGATGACGGTATAGCTGATATTAACCAAGGTGAGATGTTTTCTGGCGATGCTGGCTTGGGTGTTAAGCAACCCGCCTCTAGTCGCGAGTGACGTAGAGGGGTACGTCTTTCAAACTTTAGGCAAACTCTCACCATTCTTGTTAGAACCACTCTATTATTTTAATTCTGATTCGACTAACTGATATGCCTTTTCTTTTTTTGATTTTAGGGGACCCAAAGAGATAGGAGGGGAGCCCCCATGCTAAGAACTGGAGAGCACCCGGAGCCTTCACATCAGTATGTGACTGATCCAGAGATGATTTTTGTGAGATCAGCTCCTTCTACTCGGAGAGTGTTCCCACCAGGATTCATTGAGGGAGTGCTGGTAAATCAGCTAGATACGCCTTTATGCCTGATGAGCCGCTCGGGGGTCTGAGAGCACAGGCGCATTGAAGAGTATACCGCACCTTTGACCTTTGCCCCACCGGAGACTACACACTTAAGAACTCATCTCATACTTTACTTTGTCAATTCTTATATGATGTTGCTGTCCAACCATGGTGATCGGTTTGTTCCGCTTTTGATTGTGTAGGTAATCATTTTAGAGGCTGAGCGTTTGGCCCAAAGATGCTTTAGCATAAGGGATCTAGTTATTGCACAGGATACCGCTAGCTGGGTAAGATTCTATCTTATAACCTGTTAAGATTTGAAATAAAAGAGCATATAGTATACTTGTTAGTTTTATGCATGTATGTATGAATGCATGAATTGTTGGGCTGATCACTGATATTTGCAGCTCTTGGTTAGGATGGTGCAAGATAAGTACCGGCTAGCTCTAGAGGTAGCAGATTCTGAGAGGCGGCTAGCTCAAGAGAAGGAGCGATATACTTGAGATATGGAGATGTTGAGGAGTTATGTTGAGAGGGTGGAGGAGCGATAAAACCAACTAGAGAAGGAGGCAGCAGATCACAATGGCCGTCATAGCGACGAGGTAGACGATACCGAGGTCACCATGATTGACACTAGCCAATCCATACACTTTCAGTCCACCCTGGAGATAATGGGTTTTTTAGTGATGCAGCCTATGGGTCCGACTGTCCCACTTGGACCTAGTGCGGAATGAGCTTTGATGCATGCTGCCGCGGAGGGGAGCTTTAAGGACCATCTCGCGGACGGGGGCAATGCAGACCTTTGAGGGCCCCTTCGGAGGAACACTTACTTTTATGCCTCTTGATTTCTCTTAATACACTAGTGAAATTATGGATGACTTAATTGCGTGATGTATGGCTTGCTTGTTTATTTGTTTGATTGCATTGTTTGCTCGTTAGATGAATGTTAGGCGCGGTAGATGCTTGACTAGGAATAAACTGATTAATCTCTACAACCATCTAAATTTAACGATAGTGCAATCTTATTTGTCAGGGGATTAGCAGATAGAGATTACTGATGGTAATGCATAATGCTTGACTGAGGCATTTCTTATGCACTTTGAAGAGCCGCGATTGGGAGAGGCTGGAGGTTTTTGGATTGGTAGGGCTTCGATACATTGCTAGTAGGCCAGTGAACATGGCCTTCCTTCATGCGACATTCTCCTACTAAGATTCAATGGATCACGTGTTCCACTTCTCGGATTTTAAGCTATGTCCGATGGTGGAGGAGTTTCATGCTATTCTCGGAGTGACTTGCACTCGAGGGATGCGATTTGCTATCCCAGAGGTGCTCTTTAGGGCCGAGGATCGATTGACCGAGTTATGGAACCTGGATGCCCCTACTACTTTTCTTTCATAGATTCCTGGGTCATCGGGGTTCGATCTTAGTAAGGTACTTGACTGGTGCACAGCTACCCCTAGATCGCACATTTCTTATCCCTTTATGGTGGCTTTGCTGCTTATAGCCGAGTTTATCTGTGGAGTCGGCACTATTGCTCTATTTCGGCTGGTTTTGATCATCAAACGTGCCTCAAAGTGTATTTCCCTATTGTTTCTAGGGTTAGATGAGACCCTACTTTATTTGGGTAGGGCTAACGGCAACCCTAATATCATCGGGGATCACTTCTCCGTACTACAGGTATTCCTCTAACTGAATTTTGAATTGGAAATTGAACCCAAATCTGAATCTGAATCCAAAATTGAAACTAAAACTGAACTTGAAACTAAAACTAAAACTGAATCTGAAACTGAATCTGAAACTAAATCTGAAACTGAAAAACTGAATCTTAATCTGAAACTGGATCTGAAATTGAATCTGAAATTGAATTTAAAACTGAATCTGAAACTGAATCTGAAATTGAATCTGAATCTGATGTGCAGGTTTGGCTCTTGGAGAAGCTAGCTTTGATTCAGGATCGTTGGGGGTGATCTGAGACAATATAGGCCTAGGAATTATCATGGGAGGACTCGCATTTTTGTTGATCATGACACCTTAACATTTAATGATTAGATGGAGATCATAGAGGGATGCGCCGATATGGACATTTGCTGGGTCTACTGCTAGTGGGAGATCTCTGATGTTTTGGTGGACATTGGCGACGGTAAAGTTCAGCTCGCAGGGTAGTGCCAGTTTGCGCATTATTCACCTTATCTCCTGTACCGACAGTGGGGACGATGACAGAGAGTCCCACTTCATCTGGATGACTTTGTACCTGGGCCATTCTCAGCCAATCTTCTTGACCATGGTAGAGAGGTTTGGGCACACCGAGCGAGATACGACACTCTGGATTACAACCGATTAGGCACTATCACTATTGATGGATTCTATTTAGGATGGCTTCGCCACATTCAGAGGGTGTGGATCAAACCGAAGCACCTGTATTTGTGGTTCGAGTTGAGGGATAGGCAGGAGGGACTAGAGCCTCATCCTTTAATAGTAGAGGAGATGATGGTCCGAGCTTTTAATTCTGACTATGATGATGATGATGATGATGAGGGCGCAGGCCCTTTGGAGTGATTGATGATAATCACACTATTTTTACTTTCATTTGTCTTTACTTTTGCATAGACTCGAACACTATGTTGGGCCCATCAGACTTCTATTTACTACTTTTATATCCTAAATTTTTCCTGGACCGCCCTTTTTGGGTTTTTAATCCAGTGGACTTTCCGGCTTTTGCATAGACCTGGATGTTTTCAGCCTATCAGAATTTATGCGACTTTATCATTATATGTTTTTTTGTATTATTTTTTATTAGGTGTTCAAGAATTTAGATTAAGTGGCATCCCAAATTCAACTTATCTGTAACATTTCGCCTTTAGAGCCCAATATATTCATTTGAACACAAATATAAGAGCTTAGTAAAAGTGACATTTCCATTAATTGAATTAAGCTTGAGTACATAATGATGATAACCATTTCTACTGACTCAAACTCTGGTGTTAACTAGCCTAAGAAGGTTTTTTAGCCAATAAACTCTCATAGCTCACCTTTACCCTAATTTTTGCCTAGACCATCCTCTACGGATTTTCAGTCTAGCGGGCTATTCTTGCACCCTAACTTTTGCCTGAATGGTTTGTACAATGCCAAACAATGGGATACACCCTAATTTTTGCCTGAGCAGTAGAAGACCACTCGTCGGGTGATTTATTTAATTTATTTTTTATGTGGTGCTTTTCTGGATTTGATTCTTTTAATTCAGATATGATAATGCTTTAACCGATCCTGATTGATGGGGTTCGTGAACTCATTACCATCTATATCCATGATTTTCATTCCACCTTTATCAAGAACCTTCTTGATTATATAAGGTCCTTGCCAATTTGGCCAAAACTTCCCCCTTGGATCAGTGTTGGTAGGCTTCACTTACTTTAAAACCAACTCACCGGGTTTCAACGAATATCTGAGATGCTTAACCCGCCTATTGTAAGCTCTTGCCATGCCCTGCTAATACATTTGGAGGCTATCTAAGTCTTTTAGGCATTGCTCGTCCATGGTATTCAGTTGTTCAAACCTTGCTCTTGTCCATTCAGTCACTTTAAGTTTAGACTCAAGCGCCACCCGTAGAGACTTCATCTTAATCTTAATTGGTAGATAAGCTTCCATATCATAAACCAAAGAGAATAGGGTTTGACTTGTGGGAGTTCTGATGCTTGTTCAGTACCCCCAAAGCGCGAATGGTAACTTATCAGCCTAATCACGATAACCAGCGATGGTCTTAGAAAGGATTTTCTTTATAGACTTGTTGGCTGCTTCCACCGCACCGTTGGCCTGAGGAAGGTAGGGTGAAGATCTATGATGCTCAATACCATATTTCTCAATCAGATCGGTGGTTACCCCTTGGAATTGAAATCTGACACGATAGGATGAGGCAGACAGTACCGAGCAAAGATGTGCTTTTCTATGAACTTGGCCATTTTCTTGGCGGTAATACTGGTGAATGATTCGGCTTCCACCCATTTTAAGAAATAATCCACTGCCACAATGATAAAGCGAGGACTGTTAGTTGAAGATGGCTGAATTTCACCAATTATATTGATCCCCCACACCGAGAATGGCCAAGGAGTAGATAAACTGTGAAGCTCGGTAGGTGGAAGATGCTGAATATCACCATAAATTTGGCATTGATGACACCTCTTAACCTCGGAGATACAATCGACGGTCAGAGTTAACCAAAAGTACCTAATTCATTGAATCTTCTTGGCTAAAGCCGTACTGTTCATGTATGGTCCATAATCACCCACATGAACCTCACTCACAACCCGACGGGCCTTAGATTCGATTAAGCATCAGAGCAACAAACCTTCTAAAGTTCGCTTGAAGAGATCATTATCGACTTAAGAAATTAAAAGGCCAACTTTCATAGAGTAGTTCGATCTAAATCAGTAGCATTCTTGGGATACTAACCATGATAGAGAAATTGCACAATGTCCAAGTACCAGCAGGGTTCATTACTGATGGTGAAGACTTGGGCAATTTCGCGCAAATGGTAAGGAACCTTTGCCAAAACCAAGATCAGAGGCCAAATAGGTTGGCGCTGAGGACCTTCCACATCGAAGCCAGTGTAGCTAATGAATCGGCCATCTGATTTTCATCTCGAGGAATATGCTGATATAAACATGTCTCGAACTGAGCTGGTAAATCCCAAATAGCATCGACATAAGGACAAAGAGATTCTTCTTTGATATCCCAATCGCCCATAACCTGACGGATTACCAAAGCCGAATATCCAACTACAGAAACATGCTTTTCCCCTACAAGCAGCAGGGCTTCAAGACCAAATTGGTAAGCTTCGTACTCGGCCCCATTATTATTCATGGGAAACTCTAATTGCTTAAACAGAGGGATGACTTTATTCTCAGGTGTGAATAAGATAACTCCGAGGCCCACTTTGAATCTGTTCATGACACCATCAAAATATATAGTCCATACGGGTTTCACTACATCAATCACTGCCAACTGCTTGTCGGGAAAATCCAATTTCTTGACATAATCGGATTCAAGAGCTTGGTTTGCCAAAAATTCTGCAATTGCTCTACCTTAGATAACCTTCTTTATGACATACTTTATATCAAATTCGGAGAGCAAAAGTAACCATCTTGACAACTATCTGGCTAAAGGTGGCGACTGAAAAAGATATTTCACTAGGTTAACCTTAGCAACGGCTTGAACTTTGTATGATTGGAAGTAGTGGTGCAACTTCTTAGCTAACCAAACCATGGCAGCACACGTCTTTTTAACAATCGAATGATGAGTTTTATAATCCAAAAGCTTTTTACTTAAGTAGCACAATGCATGCTCCCGCTTACTGTCATCTTCCTGAACCAACATTGCCCCTAATGCGGAATCATCAATCACTAAGTACAAGGTCAACGGCTTACGAGGGGTTGAAGGTTGAAGGACGGGTGGGTGAAGAAGATAGGCCTTGATTTTATCGAAGGTGATATGACAATGTTCATCTCACACAATCGGTTGACACTTCCTTAGTAGCTTAAAGATAGGCTCATAAATGGTAGTTAGACGAGAAATGAACCTACTGACAGATTGAATAGAACTGAGGAAGGATCGAACGTATTTTTCCATCTTCAGAATGGGCATATCCCTAATTGCTTTTATCTTTTCCGGATCCATTTCAATCCCTCTCTAACTGACCACATGACCCAAAAGCTTTCCCGATGTAACCCCAAATATGCACTTCTTTGGGTTAATACGTAAGTTGTATTTCTCAATGCGAGTCATAAACTTATCTAAAACTGCGAGGCACTCTTCGTTGGTAGTAGACTTAACCAACATGTCATCCATGTAAACTTCTACTTCTTTATGGATCATGTCATGCAAGAGAGTGGTGACAACGTGCTGATAGGTGGCCCTAGTGTTCTTTAGACCAAATGGCATGACTCGATAACAGAAGACTCCTCTTTCTGTGATGAAAGTCATCTTCACTTTGTTGATTATATCTAACAGAATCTAATTGTACCTCAATAATTGGTCCATAAATGAGTACATTGTGACCCTGGCGGCGCTGTCAATTAATATATTGATTTGGGGTAAAGGAAAGTCATCTTTCGATGAAGCCTTGTTCAGATCCTGATAATCCACACAAACCTTACCCTTTCATCTTTCTTCAGAACCAGGGCGATGTGTGATAACCAGGTCAGATACTCAATGATTTTAACATGCTTAGCTACAATTATATTAGTAACCTCCGCTCTAACCTTGTCAGCCCACTCTGGTCTTATTCTTTAGAATTTTTGGTTGACGGGATAGGATCTAGGATCAGTTGGAATGCAATGCTTGGTGATATGGCGATCGACACCAGGCATGTCCATATGCGACCAAGCAAAAGCGTTAACATGATCTTTTAGCACTTTGATTATCTCTATTTTTATCTCAGGGGTTAAGTCATTAGAAACGGTCATCTGTACTCAAGTTTATTTCAGTTAAAGAAACGTCATGAATACTGAACATATTATGCTTATGATTAAATGAATGCATGGGCCTATTGGGCGAAACACAGAGCAAATAAGCAAAATCAGAATCTTTCATTGAATTAAAGGCCTTATAGGCTACATTGTTCTAATAAAAAACACTAGAAATATTAGAAGTTACATCATTATAATCATCCTCCATAGGCGGTGGGTCTTTAGCAGTGGCATCAGTAGAGTTGACACCCTCGGTGGGTTCTATGAGCAGGTCATCTAGGTCGAGACCCAGAGCTTTCTCTTCTTCGGCATTCAACTTGTCTTCTTAAGTCACTAGAGACCTTTCAATCTTTTTCACAGCTTCGGCCAAAGAATTGGCTTCATCATTCTTCTTCCACTTCTTCTAAAGCAGAATAGACATGGCTTTAGATATAGTAGCCACATCATCTTCAATCTCTTGATCAACAAGCTTCTCTTCATCTAAATCAGGATACAGCTTCCCCTGGTCTTTCTCATCCGATGCAACAATAGATACAGGCTTGATCGCGTTCTCCTCCCCCTTAATAGGGCAGCCCTTCTCAAAGTCGTACACATCTTTAAAGATCTCAAAACCTAGCCAAATCTGACCACCATGCTCGACGGGTTCAGGTTCCCCCTTGTAGGCTCGCTTTCCTTGAACCTCATAAACATTAATCACGCCACAATACATGAGGTGAAGATGCCTTTAATTCTTCTTTGGGATGTATCCAAAACCAGCTCACTTCAAATGCTTCTTGATTGGGATAGGATCAACCATTCCTACATGGCGCTTGCCTAGCCCCTGACCTGGAACATGGCCGTGCCTTTTCATCATTTTCCTAGGAGCAGATGAATAACGCTTATAGCAATGGGCTTTAGGCTTATCATCACGGACAACAGCCACTGGGAATATAGAATTCTTTTCGGCCTCCATAACGGCCATCATATATTCTTGGCCGGCTTCAATGATAAAAAGCCTTCATCATTCTTTCGTAGCTTAATTTTTTGATGAAGCGTCGAAGAAACCTCTCCTAAAGCATGGATCCAGGAATAACCTAAGAGCAATGAATAAGTGACAGGAATGTCCAAGACAGTGAATTGCACCCTGGTAATGACCTCCCCTGCATCACCTCGGCTTTGAATACACAAATCACACCTCTCTTCAAATCATCATAAGCGCGGATAATGGTGTTGGATTTTTTGAGCATGTCTTCGAATAAACCCAAGTGAGGTAGAACTTTCAATGGAAAGATATTCAAGGCAGATCTATCATCAACCATGACATACAGAATGGTTCAATCCAAAATCTAAACACAGATGAAAAGTGCATGGTTATAGTCAATTCCTTCAGGCTGGAGATCCCTGCAGGATAATACGACACCCTCCTCACTTCTTAGAACTGGGAGGCCTACTCCTATCATACTGCACATTTCAACTGCTGAAGTAGTAGGCTTTGCTTCAATTTCCAAAAGCATTTTGATGAGAGCCCAACGATATTCATCGGAACTAAGGATTAGCTGCCAAATACTAAAATGGGCTTAAGTAGTCTTTAACTGAGTGATAAACGGATCAATGTCAAGGCTAGTTTTGACCTGAGGAGGCGGCGTCACTGGCCTAGCAATGATCTTAACGAGATTTTGGATAGGATCATCCTCAAGATGGAGACAATTATCGTTAGGCTGGTACACTCGACCGCTACGGGTGACATTCAGAATTCCGTCAACTAACACGCTCTTGGTGGTCGGGGTTTCTAATGGATATGGCAGCTCATGACAAACCAACGATGAGTCCTGAAGCTCATACTCATCCGCATTGAAAGCCTGAAACTGTTCATCAAAATACTATTCTTTTATAACATAATAGTTAACATTAAACAGTGCCTTTTTAACCATTTTGACATTTTCAATCTTGGTCTCATCTTCTTTCCCCATTTTTTTAATTTCCATGGAGCTTACCACAGGTTTGGATTGTGAGATCATGTCAAATACAAATCTCAAAGGGCAACCAGAGCCGATAACCATTACAAACTCCTTGGAGATCAACTTTAGGATGGATTCTTCCTCAAGACCAGAGTTGATCATAGAGACCTTGCCCTCCAAGCTAGGCAGAGGGTTTTCTATAGTGCTTGGCTTCCCAACTGGCTCATCTGTCTTCCCTTCTTTAACCATTCGTGGAAGCTAGAGTTCTGCACTAATCAGTTTGATGGCCCTTTTGTACGTAAAACTTGCAGAAGTTTCCCTTTTCATCCAGTCAAGGAACCCTATAATCACGCAGAGGTTTCAAGTGACCCGCTTCATACATCTTGGCAAATATGACTTTAAGGGGGAGTTTCTATGGAGACATAAATGGTTGCTGAGGAGGAGTGACTTGAACTACGGTCACTTCCTCTTGAGCCATAGTTTGCACCGCGGGCAATTTACCTTTAGCAGGAACCGGTGCAATTTCACTCGACTCATTCTTCTTATACCATGGTCGGTTCCCACTTGGCTTGTTTTCCTTCTCCTTACGATGCTCGATTTTCTCTACTTTTTCAAAGACCTTTTAATAAGATTCGAACGAGTCAGTTTCCATTTCCTTATGGAGAACCAGGAGAGCCACATCGAGCAACTTTGGGATCATTTCCTTCAAACTAAGCTTTTGTTTCAATAGAACTTAAGTGGCCATCCACCTATTAAAGTAGGACTTAAAGGGTTTACCTTCCTTTTTCTTAACAACCTCAAGATGCTGGATAGTCGTTTCCATGGTGGGATTGAAACCATAGCGACCGATTAAGGCTTATGAAAGAAGCTTCAAATCTAGGATTATTGACTCAGGGAGAGTATTATACCATTCAAGAGTTGGCCCTGATAGGGTACACAAAAATAACTTAGAAAGAACTTTGTCCTCGATCTTTTGAACACGCATAATTCGCTCGTACATCACAATGTGGGATTTGAAAGGTCGCTCACCGGAGTAGGCTTTAAATTGAGGCATCAAAAAGTTCTTAGGGACCCAATCTTCTTCTTCTTCTTCTTCTTCTTCATTCTAATTCAGAAGCTGCTTAAAAGATGCCGCCATTTTAGATGTCACGCCTGGAGGTTGCATGACCTAGTCGATTGCTGTCACACTCGAAGGCTGTGTGACCTGGTCGTTGTGCACTAAAGTATCTCTGAATTGAAATGGTGGAGGAGCTGAGATCTTAATCTTAGGGTGAGCAAAGGGATTATGAGGATAAGCAGTTCCACGTGGAGTAACCATAAAATTGGCAGGAGATGGCGCAAAAGGTGTTGGCGGTGTCGAAGAAATAACAAAACCTCTAGAGGGAACAACCATTTGCGGGGTAAAACCCCCTGAGAAAGCAAGGAATATGGAAGCCTGAGGGGAAGGCCTAAAGGGAATAGGAGGAAGAAAAGCAAACACCGGTAGAGCAAAAGATGGGGGAGGCTGAACTGAGATCTGAGCAACCTAAAACTGAACTGGTCAGACAGGTAGGAGTGGTAGAGCCAAAAATTGAGGTTGAACAAGTGGAGACTGAATAGACATATTATGAGCGATATCTATCTATCCTCGAGCTTGAAACACAGACCCTGATGGCCTCTGAGCATCTCTCTCTTTCCTTAGAGTCAATCGGACTTGCTCTTGGATGGTAACACAAAACATATTAGATTGCAAAAACATGGCCATAGCATTGGCTAACTTGGTGCCTAACTGTGACTGATTCTGATCGGTCAGAGGAGGAGCAAGAGGAGGAGTACCCTTAGATGGAACCCCACTAACTGGCGGAATATTAGATATAGCAGATAAAGCAGACTGTGAAACTAAAACAGAACTCACTGACTGGCAAACTAAATGACAATTAAGTCAAAGCCAAAAAGGACTGCGGCTGCGAGGACGTCTCGACCAAACTAGAGAATCCAAAAGGTGATCAGCCCTTATCGAACCATGAATGAAATGGATGATTACATAATAACTCGAGTGATGAATTCTATATTTACGGGCGTGGTTTAGAGAGGTAGAGAGCATAAAAGCTTATGATGCGAAGCTTAACCCTAAAATACGTGAGACGCGCGCACCTCTCACCATGTCTAGCGAACTAGATACGAGTTATTGGGATTCGAACGATCTCAGGCATTTTATTGAACTCCCCCTTCAAGCGAGGGGAGAGTAGAGGTAAGTGATAGAAAAATAAAAGTCGGCCACAGGCGGCCTATGCATGAGGTGCATATGCATGAGCACAACACAAGTAGCACACAAAAAGCGAATAATCCTCTTCCAACCTTATGACTCCCGCGCAACGCCGTTTAAAAGATCTGGGGGTAACTCTAGCTCCAACAAACCGTAAGAGAGTATGCGACCTAAATCTAAATTGTTTTGGTGAACCTAAGGGGAAGTTACTATGGCTAGATTTATCGCTGTTCATAGTCTCAAACTGCTGGTATCGTGGAACGATACTGTAGAAGGGTCTTATTTGCCTTGATTCCGTGTAACTCAACCACTCCTCAAATGAGTGCTATTGCATGAATTACACATTGGTTGAAACGAGTGATCCACCCACAAATATCCCCAATTCCTGGTGGGCATGAGGTATAAAAGTGAGCTTCACGGGGGTGAAATAATGGCACATTAAACTTAGTATCTAACTAAAACAATGGATTCAAAAGGAATAAGAAATAAATCTTTGATTTAAAAATGATTTCAGCACATCATCAAAATCTTTTAACCAATTTTGAAGTTAGGAGGAAGTCCCCAGCAGAGTCGCCACTGCGAGCTGACGATATTTTTCGCCCTGACCCGCGTGAGAGGCGGGGAGGGAGAAAACAACAAGCGCGACGAAGTGGGCCGGTAGGATTGATCCTCATTTTAACTTGATGAAAAGATAGACCGATGAAATCGATGTTGAAGTTGATGTTTAGTCCAATTTCAGATGTTAAGAGATACGGGACTTGAAATCCCATATTTTAAGATAGAGTCGCCACTTGGTTTAGCTCTACCGAGAATTTGGGCACGATATTCCTACCGGGTGGTTGGAACGTACCTTAAAACAGAGATTCCAAGTTCGGATGATGTTGCTTATTTTTCATTTATTAAATCAAGGCATTTACATTTTAATAAACGCGACTTTAGTTCTTATGCGATTTAAATCCAATTATTGTTCAGATTTTTTGGTTTATATAGCCATACATCACACAAAAGCAGTAAATAAAGAAGGAAAATTAATTATTACATGGCTTTACAAATACCTATATATTTTTCTAATGCAGGGAAGTAAATAAAGCGAATAAATAAATAAAAGGGCGAAACCGGGTGCTAACCGAGCTTACCAACACAAACCCGGCTCCAAAGAGCGATATATCACACACGAATAATCACAAACATTACATAAATAATAAAAGGGCAGAAAAATAGATCAAACAAGGGAGAAAACATATTTTTGAATTTTTCGGGACTAAAAATACAATTTTCGGGCATTCATTAAATATCTAAACAACCTAAAATTTTATTTCAGTAAATCAAATGCCCTAAAATAATAAAGGAAAATTACAGAATATTTTTGGAATTTTATATGTGGTAAAAAGATTTGTTAATAATTTATTTAATTAAAAACCCATTCTTAAGCCATTAAAATGAAAATTTAACCAATTAAATAATTAATAAATTCTAAAAATATATTAAAAATTATATTATGATATTTTAGATTGTATGTGATTTTTCAGAAATTTTTCGGGTGAAAATCGGGGTAAAAAACACAAGAAAATGATAAAACAGGGCAAAAACAAAAAATAAAACATACATGGACCATTTGGGCATTTTTTGCCAGTAGGCCGACTCGGCGAGGTGGTAGCCCGCTTAAATAACACGGTAGGCCGACCCACTGTGTCGGCCTAGGTGTCACTCAGTCGATCTTCTGCCCACTGAAGTGGTCAGCTGGAAAAAGTGCCCAAACAGGCGAGAATCGACATTTTTGCGCCCGAAAACTCAATATTATTGACGTTTTAAGTCGTTTCCCACATTATTTCCATAGATTTGGACTTAAAACATCGACATAACTTTGATTTGTTGACTCAGGGGGGAGAAACCCAAAAATACTAGTGAAAAGGTGACTGGCTACTTAAGCGACACGTAGGCCGCGGCCTGCCGATCGCCGGAGTGGTCGGCTGGAATCTCACCAGAAAGTGATAAAAATGCCGAAAACAAGGGCTGAGTGCCCTGGAAAACCAAGCAAAAACACAACAATAAGCAAGAAATAACTTAAGGAAATAGATTGGAACTAAGAAAATTACCTAAAGGCCGTGAATCCACTCTCGAGACTCGAATCAACCTTTGGGGAGCTTTTTTGACAATTTCGTGATGAAATATTGACGAATACTGATGAATTTAGCAAGGGATTTAGTGATTTTGTGAGAAAAAGTCCCTTAATCCTATTTAAATTGATTTTAACTTAAGATTTCTACTTGATTTTAGTGTTTTAGACTAAAAGATCAAGCCTAATAAAGCTTAGGAATTTGGATTACTTAGATTTCCATGGCTTTATAAAGCTCTTTCTCTGTAAAATCCCATGAACTCTAAAATCTGAATTCCTTTTTCAAAATGGCACAAAGTCTTAAATCTGGTGATTTTTGGGGTTTTCATAGACTCTAGAAAGCACAAATTTCATAATTAATCCTTTAAATGTCTTAATTCTATGGAAAAATCACAAAAATCGGACTTGTAGAGCGAGAAAACTTGAAAATCGTAGAGGGATTTGTCAGGCTGTGCTAAGGCTGTGTCACTGAAGCGGCAGGCCCTAGGCCGCATCATAGGATGCAGCCTAGACCTGACATGGCGTGGTCTCCCAGGGATGGGAGACCACGCCAGGTAGGGCCTAGGTCGCATGAGCCACTCGGCCTGCTGTATGGACCACGCTGCCATCCCTGACGTCGGCGTCAGAGCAGGGGCGCCGGCAGGGCCTGAAAGGCAACGGAAAACCTAAAAAGATGGGTCGTGGGACTAGACCTAGGCAACGGTGATCTCTACCGACTTAAATATATTAGAATTCATTTTTAGGGGGTAACGAAGGTCCAAAATCGTTAAAAGGCACTCCCCAAACGCAATTTGAAGCAAGAGAAAAGGAATAAAAGAGGCCGTATAAGGTTAGAGCAAAAAGTCATCATCATTTTGTGGGTCACCGAAAAGCCCATACTCATGGATAGGTGGACTGTATGTGGGTACTACTGCTCCGAATGACCCTCCGGGTCCTTCCTTGGTTAGGTTGTTCATCTTTTGATTATCCCGGACAGCAGAAAACATTTCAGCAAATTAAGGATCCTCCGAAAATATATTATCCGAAAGGACTAGCTTCTTAGTAAACACTACCAGTTCTTTCCCTTTGCTTATGTCTACTGGTGTAGTTGATTTAGGAGATGGCTCTTGAATTAAAATCCTAGCAGCGGGCTTTTTACTGAAGAGCTTTGCTTTTTCAGCCTTTAATGCCTCATGGAAGGCTAACCCCCTCTTCTGGAGTTGCCTTTTCTTAGGCACTATCTCTTCTTCCTCTGTTTCCTCTGCTTTATCATTTACTTCTAGATAACACACTGGCTTCCTCCTTTTATCCATAGCCTTAATGAGCCTTCCTCTTAGCTTTTTAGGCTATTCTAGTGTAGTTTTCATCAATTGTGTGAGAGGAATTCTATCCTCATCATCATCTTCTATAACAACCTTTAAATTGATCTTTCTTTGAGCCTTTATCTTTGTTGTTCTAGCTTTCTTTGCCTCCGGAGCAATATCAGTTCCTGCCTTCTTGACCCTTGTCTTTTCATTCTTTTAGTCCTTGAGCCTGATAGCCGTTTCTTCATCCCAGGTCTCTCCAAAGCCCAGTTTCTTAAAATTCTTTTGAAGGATCTCCTTACCTTGAGTGGATTGAGCTCCAGATAAGTTTATTCCATTAGCAAGAAGGATCCAGGTGATTAGAGTGCCATGGGAGTTTCTGTGCTGCCTCATGAAGTGAATGATCAATACATGTATATTCACAACCCTACTGTCTACCTAGTGCTGCATAATGTATTGTTGAAAGGCGGAAACAGTAGTTATGGATCCTTTCCGGATGAGGACAAACTTGGCTTGCACATGTTAGAGGATTCTTGGTTTTTGAGGCTAGTAGGTGGAGAACTTGTCTCCAAAATAATGAGAAGGAAGCCATTTCTTTGGGTAGTACATTACCTGGAGTTCATCCTCATCATTTCTTAGTTAAACTCCGTCATTTTTCATGTTCAAATTATCCATAAAAAATTACGTCGATACAGTGATGACTTTTCCCTAAATAGTGGTTCTTAGAGCATCATAGTAGGAGTGTGCTCTCAAGTCATCATAGAATTCTTTAACCAGCTCCGGATAGGTGGGACAATTGATCTTCAAGAAATCCATAAGGTGTTGATCCTTTAGAAGCTGTGAGTAGGGCTCTATGTCGAAGAGAAAATTATCCCCCAAATAGTCTGTTGGCACTACAGAGTCAGGGTTTTTCAATTTGAGAGGGATGAAATCCTCATCTTTAAGATTGGATTCTTTAAAGATATATCTGGGAGGAGGAGGAGTGAGTTGAGTGGATGCCATTTGTAAGTTTGAAGTAAGTTTAGGGATTTAGGGTTCTGAGATTTGAAATTTGCAGAGTAACAGTAGAAAATTACTTGCATGAAGGAGAAGGATTTTTAGGGGTTTTTTTTTATAGAATTCCCAAAGTGACAATATAATCGTAATCTGAACACTGTAAATTTTGACCGGATTGATGATGTGGCAGGTAAATTTGATGAGAGAGGTAAATGCCGTTTAATCGGAAAATTGGAACAATTTATTTTCCAAAATAGCTGCTGCTTTTGACGAACGTATGATACCCAATAAACGATTGAAATTCAAAACATGTACAGTTACTTTTTTTGCGCTTTTACTGCCATTTGTCTTTTCTGTCTGCTAAGCTGGCAGTCTTTTCTCCGGATTCAGAGTCAACATTATTTCTTCTTTTCTTCTTGACTCCTTGACTTTTAAAAGTCCAAACTAATCCCTGATTGTCTTCTGGATTTTTCTTCAAATTGGATTGGACATTCCAATTGACTCCTTTAGCTTGTTGAATTGATCTTTACTTAATGGCTTAATAAAGATGTCTGCTCTTCTCTCATTGGTTGGAATGTACACCAATGCAACATCCTTCTTCATCATTTGATCCCAGATTAAATGATGCCTAATGTGTACATGCTTCATCTTGCTATAGAACACTGGATTTTTTGACACATCAATGGTACTTTTGTTATCACACATTACCTCAACACATCCAGAGTGAACACCATAATCTTCTAACTGTTGCTTGATCTATAGGAGTTGAGCTACACAACTTCCCGCTGCCATATATTTTGCTTTCGTGGTTGATAAAGCAACTAAAGTCTGCTTCTTGCTATACCATGATACCAAGAAATCTCCAAGAAAGTGATACCCTTCGGATGTACTCTTCCTCTGAAGAGTGTCTCTGCCATAATCTGCATTAGTGAAGCCTTAGAGTGAAATTTCCATTACTAGGATACCATAACCCAACTTCAGTAGTTCCTAGGAGATATATAAGGATTCTCTTTACTGCTTTAAGATGTGAATCCTTAGGATTGGATTGGTATCTTGCATAATAGCAAACTGCATAATGTATGTTAAGTCTACTAGCTGTCAAGTATAATAGTGATCCAACCATTCCTCCATAGAGCTTCTGATCTACTTCTTCTCCTTCACAATCCTTTAATAGGACTGTATCTAATCCCATGGGAGTGGACATTGGCTTGCTTTTTTCCATTTCAAACTTCTTTAGGATCTCCTTGGTATACTTGGATTGATTAATGAAATCCCATCCTGACTTTGCTTGATTTGCAAACCAAGGAAGAAATTGAGTTCTCCCATCATTGAAATCTCAAACTCCTTCTGTATTTGAGTGCTAAATTCTTCACACATCTTTTCATCTGTTGCTCTAAAGATGATGTCATTAACATGAATTTGGACCAGAACCACATAGTCCTTCTTCTTCTTGATGAAAAGAGTTATATCTGCCTTGCCCCGGATATACCTCTTGGATATGAGAAATGTAGTGAGTCTCTCATACCAAGCTCTTAGTGCTCGAGTTAATCCATAGAGGGCCTTTTTCAGTTTTTACACATGATCCAGATGCTTTGAGTCTTCAAATCCAGGTGGTTGCTTGACATACACTTCTTCTTGGATAACTCCATTTTGGAATGCACTTTTGACATCCATTTGGTACAATGTGAATCCCATGAAAGATGAAAAAGCACATAGAATCCGGATAGCCTCCAATATTGCTATAGGAGCAAAGGTATCTTCAAAGTCAATACCTTCCTATTGATTGTAGCCTTGGGCAACCAATCTTGCCTTGTTTCTCACCATAACTCCAGATTCATCAAGATTGTTTCGGAATACCCACTTGGTGCCAATAATTGACTTCCCCTTTGGTGGTGACACTAGATCCCAAACATCATTTCTAGAGAACTGATATAGTTCTTCTTGAATTGCCAACATCCAACTTTCCTCTCCTTCAGCATCTTGAAATTTCTTTGGCTCAATGAGAGAGACAAGAGCAACATGGCTCATCATTCGCTTGAGTTGTCCTCTTGTTCTAACTGGATTTTGGACATCTTTCAAAATGGCTTCTACATGATGATTTTTATGAGTCCAGATTTCTCTTTGAAGATCTGCATGCTAGTGTGGATCTTGTTCCTTAACTGCTTCAACTTCTTCTTGACTATCCATAAAGTTTATCTCATGGTGATTAAGATAACCTTGTGGAACTTCCGAGTTGAGAGTAATTCCTTCATCTTCTTCCTTATAATTCTTGATTTAGAAGGAATCTGGAATCTACACTTCTTCTTTTTCTCCAGTGTTTTCAACTCCGGAGTTAAATCTTCCGGATTTGAACTTCTTCTTCTTGTATGGTTAGTCTCATCGAAATCTACATTTATAGACTCTACTATAGTTTAGGTTCGTTATGTGTTGAGTAGCCAAGGAAAATTGCTTCATCAGACTTAGGATCAAATTTTCCTAATTGCTCTCTATCATTCAGGATATAGCATTTACATCCAAAGGCTTTGAAATACCCAAATTTAGGTTTCCTCCGCTTCCAGATTTCGTATGGGGTCTTTTTAAAGGTCTTTCTAATGAGAGCTCTATTCAAAATATAACATGCTGTGTTTACAGCCTCACCCCAGAAATACTTAGGCAAACTATTCTCACTAAGCATTATTCTAGCCATCTCAACTATGGTTCTGTTTTTTCTTCCAACAACTCCATTTTGTTGAGGTGTATGAGGGGCAGAGAAGTTATGTTCAATGCCCTTGGATTCACAAAATTCAACAAAGTGCCTATTTTTGAATTCTCCTCCGTTATCACTTTGGTTATATGCAATGCTTATGTCCTATTCTACTTCTATCCGGATGAATATTATTGAGAATTGGTCAAAGGCTTCATCTTTGCTAGCTAGCAAAACAACCCAGCTATAGTAAAATAATCATCCATAATGACCATGGTGTATTCTCTTTTACCTAAACTCATTGGTTTGATTGGACCAAAGAGATCAATATGCAAGAGTTCAAGAACTCTCTTGGAAGGTATGTATGAGATGGAAGGGAGGCTTTTTCTATGTTGTTTACCTAATTGACATGCAGTGCATATGTGATCCTTATCAAAAGCAACCTTAGACAAACCCTCAACTAATTCCTTTTTGGCTAATTTGGACAGGAGGTTCATGTTTACATGTCCCAACCTCCGGTGCCATAACCATGATTCTTCTTCTTTAGACACCAAGCATATATTCTTTTTCTCATGTTTAATATTAAAAGTATAAACATTATTTACTCTAGGTGCATAAAGAATGAGTTGATTTGACTTACTATCAATGATTAAGCAACCTCCGGAGTCAAAGGTGACTTTCCTCCTGTCATAGAGTTGAGCAACAATTAGCGGGTTGAACTTCAGTCCATCAACTAGTGAGACATCTTCTATTTTTAATTCATATCAATTGGTTCCATTTCCTATGATTTGTCCCTTTTGATTGTCTCCAAAGCTTACTTTTCCACCTTTCTTTCGGACTAAAGTGATGAAGGCTTTCTCATCACCAGTCATATGCCTTGAGCATCCACTATCAATGTACCATGTGTGTTGATCTACTATAGATCTAAGGTATACTTGCAAAATAGATCAAGTGGGTTTGGGTACCCAATCAGATTTGGGTCCTCTCGGGTTATCAACCATTTTAGGCCAAGGATAAACATCATAATAACCATTTTTTTAATCTACATAATTTAGTAAGATGATTGTTTTTTCCACAAAACCTGCACTCTGAGATAGGTCTGTTCTGCTCCTGCTTCTTCTGGATCTTTTCAAGATCCTCCTTTCTATAAGTTCCCATATATCCAGCTTCTTGTATGCTTCTTTGTTCGGTATGTACCCGGAAGCTGGTTGGAGGTGCAATTTCTACTCCATAGTTTCTTCTTTGCTTGTAAGTGGCTTATTATGGACTAGTTTAGCTTTTCTTTTTGAGCAGTTGTGTATCTCTATGCTTGAGGTTGCCTCTAAGGTTTCTTCTCTTTTTGATTAGAGGGTCCTGGATTCTTTTTAGCACCAGAGTTTTTATTTTTTTGTGTTCCTTACCTTGGATTCCTTCTTTGTTGTGAAGGACTAGGTTTCCTTCCTGATGCTTCCTTCATTAGAGTTTGCTCCCTATCTAACCCGATTAAGTTTGCACTCAAGATTTTCACTTGATTTCTTATGAAGTTTTCTTCAACCATATCAATGTGGTTGGTGGCTCTTATCAAATTGACATCTTGTGCCAATGCTTCACCATCTTTAACAAGCTCCATCACTTGTCTTCGTTGAGATTTGATAGCTTTTGTGTTCTTCCTTACATTCTTGATCATAATCCCTAAAGCTCTAGCAAGTTCAAAGTTATAAACAGAATTAGAGTGAGAGTTTACCTCAATATTGGATGTCTCTAATCCTGATTCTTTAATTTGCACAATATCTTGCTTGGATGGATTTCTTCCGGATTGTTCTGCTTCTGGATCAGTCAGTTCTATGAATGCATAGTTGGTAGTTTCTTCTTCTTCTATTGAAGATGAGCTACTGCTTTCCTCACTATTGCCATAGGTGGCCACCATTGCCTTTTTCTCCACATTTAAAATAGGCAGCTTCTTTTTCCGGATCCTTCTTTTCTGTCGGAGCCTTTCTTGGCGTGTCTCTTCTAGAGGTGCCTTCCTTTAATCTTTTGGATTCATATCTTCTGGAGTTCCTCCTATCTTTTTTTTAGGAATCTATTAAAATATTTGGCTAGCATAGCCATATCCTCTTTGCTGTAACAAGATTACTTTTGCTGTTTGTCTTATTCGGAGGAGGCTGATCCGACGGAGTCTGCCTTAAGCGCAATGGCCTTCTTCTTTTCTTCTAGCTTTTTCTCCTATTGACTATATCTCTCCAAGGATAACTCTTGAGTTAGGAGATTACCAATGAGCTCATTATAACTATAGAAATTTAAGTCATGAGCTTCCTCAATGACAGTCTTTTTGTTGTCCCATTCCTTGGTGAGACTCCGAGGCACCTTCTTAACCATCTCTACTTTAGAGATTTCCTTTCTGAGCCTCTTCAACTCATTCACTAGATTTGGGTATCTAGTGTTCATGCTGCTAATTGATTCTTTAGGCTCCATCTTGAAGGTTTCCAGCTTTTGTTGGAGTAGATCAATGTTGGCTTCTTTGACCTTGTTTGTTCCTTCATAGGTAACTTCCAGTTTCTACCAGATCTCTTGTGCAGTTTCACATCCAAATATCCTGTTAAATTCTGCTACACTAAGAGCACAATGAAGCATGTTAATAGCATTTGCATTTTCATGCAACTTTTTATAATCATTCTCATCCTATAGACTTGAGGGTTTGCGGGTAGTAATACCCTCTACTTTATGAGTAGGTTCATATGAGCCATCTTTAATGGCCATCCATGCCATTATGCTTTGTGCTTGAATGAAGTTCTTCATCCGGTTTTTCCAGAACGTGAAGTGTTCACTGATGAAGAGTGAAGGATGGGTAATAAAGATACCCTCCGGAAGGAGTTGTGAGTTTTGGAAACTCATTTTGATTATTGGATCAAAATACGGACCTTTAGCTCGAGATTGTTAGACCTCTAGTTTGAGCACTTGCTCTGATACCACTTATTGGTCCATGTGAGGGTCTAAATAAGTTCAGAGGGGGTGAATGACCCTTTTTTTTGCGGAATTAACAGACTTTGAAAAGTCTTAATATAGCGTGTTTGATTATGTTCCGGATATGATGGATCCGAATGATGCAAATAAATAAAGAGTAAGAAAATCAAAAATAGAGTTTATCCTGGTTCTGCCCCGCCTACTCTAGTCCCCAGAGTTTCCTTCCTCCGAGCTTTTTCATTAGTGAATTCCTTTCTAACTAGCAAGAATTAAGCCTTATAATTTATGTTCGGATGGTAACCCCTTTCAGATGTAGGATATACCACTAGAAGCATCAATTCCTTGCTGAGTCCTCTTGTCTTTAACTGGATATACCACTTAGATTTCTACCCAAACCTAAGCTGAGTCCTACAAGGAGATCCCACTTAAAGCACCAACTCTAAGCTATATCCCAATCTCACTACTTGCCCAAGTATGAGATTTTTACACTTTGTCTTTCTCAAAGATTTTGGTTTGGAGTTCCTCAAGTTTATAACTCACTTGGAATCCTTACATACAGATTTAAAATAGTTTGACTCTTAGAGGGATGTGGTTACTGATTGCAATAGTGAATTCCCTTGTTTATGATTTCTTAAAACAACCAGCTCCTTCTTAACTTGTGAAGCTTTCCTTTTATAGGCTTCTATCATAAATGTAGCCTTTGTGAGTTGTTTTAATCTTCACCGTTAATCAGGTAATATGTGGCGCTTCCGGAGTCATTGATCAATCCGTTAGACAGTTATGAGCACTGGATTTTAACGATCCTTCTCACAAAACTATGATGAGAGCTATATGATGCAATGTGTTATAAGTGTTGTCCATCAGAGGTGTTCTTACTACTGCAGAGTTGAGTTAATCTGGAGTTAGGAGACCTAGTCTACCATTAGGGACCTGTACGGGTGCTACCTAGTGGTATGGACCTACTGGCAGACCCATATGGGTAGATTCCTTCTATACTCCAGGGAGGGGACCCGCATAGATCCCAAGACCTGTAAAGGTAGGGCCCCACCTGTACAGGCCCTCTTGTTGCTTGATCAGGCTCTTTCGGAAGCTATCTCTTACCTTTTTCGGGAAAAGACAAGTCTTGAATGTGGTTTATTGCATTCAGACCTGATTTTCACCTTATAAAAAGGGCCTTTTCCCAACCATTTGAACACATAATTCATATGAAAAATATACTATAGAGAAATTATAGTAAGGTTTTAGTAGTTTTTATAGGTGTAGAAAAGGTATAGTGGAGGTATGGGAGGTATAAAATAGGGAGAAAACCCGTTCCTTGAGGTTTTGTCCACATTTTATTCATTCCTAGCTTCATTTATTAGGATTTAGGGGAGGTTTTGTCCACACAAATACTCACCTAAATAGTCCTATTTCACCATCTACTTTGGCTAGACTCTCTCAACAGCAAAGGGATCACCTCAAAGTGGATTCACGCCGTAAAGGTAATGCTCCAGAGTTTCAAAGAGACTCACATCTCAATTATTTCATTATTATTCTCTGCCTTTGTTATTATGTTCTTGCTATTATTTTGGGTCAGGTCCTAACCCGTATGAGCCTTGTTGGCACCATATATCCCTAAGGGTATTAAATCGGTGCGCCGTACTCATACGGAAGAACATCCCATTTTTATTTTATTTTTCTTCTATTAATCTGTTTATATCGAACTAAGTTTCTTCCTGGGACCAGGCAGGACCCGTACGGGTCCCCTATACCCGTACCGATCCCCTCCGTTAGCCGTACGGGTCCCACCTACCCATACGGGTACCGACCCCCAGGCAGAATCTAGAATTCATTTTAATTCGATTAAAAATCAATCCAACTCACCATATGCCATGCGATCATTTTCACTAATAATCTGGTAAATCAACCCACAAAAGTTAAAATGTGTTTTTACAACAAAGTACATTGAAGACTCGTTATTTCTTTCCGTACCTAGAAGTCGCCCGAACAGTATCGATCGTAAAACCACCATGCTAACATAATCACATTTTTCCTAATAAAATGCTGACTTATGATGTGATATGAACTATGCTGATATCTGTAGATGCAGGGGAATTTATTTTTATTTTGCTTTATAACTTAAAACAAATGTATAGGTTCTCTTGCAATTTCCCCCATATTTCCCCGGTTGTAATTTTTATTCTCCCATTTATTGCTTGTGCGTTATTGTAATATGTAAACACATGTAACGAGTATGAACGAGTGTAGAAAAATAGGATTTCTGTGATGATTCCACGAATGATAAAAACGAAAAATGTTTTACGCGGTGAATGTAATTTTGAATCAACTAAATGAGAAATAAGTGACCCATCCGATACCCAAATCTCTGATCCAATAGGTATGAGTCTCCAGCCTAGAGGAAACTGTACCAAAACTCTTTTCCAAGTAGACAACTTGGGTGGCGACTCTATCATTTGTATCGAGATTTAGGTCTCAATTCTTTCATTCATTAAAACTGGCTTATTGTGCAAACTTGAACTAAAAAATGTTTTGCCACACCTAAATCCAACCAACCCCCAGTAGACCCACCTCTCACACAGACGCCAAGGGAGATCCATACATCATCGACACCTCACAGTGGCGACTCTGCTGGGGATATAATCACTTAATTTGCAAAATTTTGGTTTGTTTTAAAAGCTTAAAAGATTAAGATGACCACCAAAAATCATTTACTTGATTCAACCTTTTTTCTTTTTCGTCATTTGAGAAAATTATCACACTCTATCTTTTCATCTCCTTCTCTCTTTATTTAGATGCACTCTTCTTCTAGCGCTAGGTTAGGGTGCCCTATTATTTCCACGACGCTTGCGAAGGTGTTACCCATGCCCGCCAGGAAATGGGGATGCCTTAGTGGGTGGAGCACTCATTGTCATCTCCCTCCAAAAGATTCTTAATGCGATGGGAACGTTCTACATCAACCTTCTAATATGTCCCTATGCCATTCTTATCAAAAGCCTTAGAATTTTACATTTTAGGTACCCTGATTTCTATGAGAGATTAGACTAAGGAAGAATACCCTCAGACTCGGTGGGAGAAATAAGGACGAAATCGATCGCTTCACATGTGTTGTGTTACATACCCTTATGATTAACCCCACCATGCATCATTGTAATTTGCGCATGCATACCACATCCCATGCATGTGCTCATCTCTTGGTTACTACCTTAGTTTAAGACAAAACTAACAATCTCATCCAGCACTCATCCCGGTCACCATCATGGCTCAGTTTGGTCAATCAGTTCAACCAGCGAACCCAACGCTCTGCATAGCTAGTAGTGGGACTCATTCGCTCCACCAAGAGTCTATTTTGCAAGTTCACCATAGCAAAGACCCGATTCAGTTGTTAGACTTCGTGGTTATACCAAAGGGGACAATCCTCCCTTATTTCATGGGTTTACCCTACGGCATGACCTACGATCAAATGGTTCATCCTATGACTCTAGATGACATCTCACCTTGGGATACTCCTCTTTTGAACATCTTCAAGAATCTGAAGAAATACCAGTTGATTCATTATCTCCGACCGTATATTCAACCAAAGTGTAACACCCCCCTATTGGGAGTGCCACAGTAACTATAAACACCCAATAAACAGCTCTACTCCATTATATGAAGTTCAATACTTATAGATTTACTATGTACAAATACAAATATAATGTTTGAGACTCCAAATTATTTCTCAATGCTAATTATTCTTCAAATATTTCTCAATACCATTTTATATTTCTTACACTATCTAGTACATGCCATTATTCTACAAACCATAATATTACATTAAATTACAAATCCACCTCAAGTCTTTCCTTATTTGCTCTTCAAGCTGATCCACTTATTCCACTTTGGTCCAAGCTATCTACAAGTTCTCCACCTACGTGTAGAAAAAAAACTACACGCTAAGCAATTTGCTTAGTGGTGTCCATAAAAGAAATATAACAACTTTGAACATTTTTAAAATAGAAACAAAGTATATTTATAAGTAAAAAATAAATTAACCAACTTTATGGAACCAAATCACAAAACTTATATAGTAATCCTTTCAAAGTACAATCAAATTTGTATCCAATTTTCCAAACACTTTAACCACATATTGCCCAAAGGAAACAAGTCCTGAATAACGGTAAAATGGATACGGGAGCGGACAAACCCGAAGCCGAAGCTTTAAAATTAATATATCGGTCAAGCCCGAAGCCGAAGCTTCAAAATCAATATAAGCCGAAGCTTCAATATCAATGTATATATATATATATATATATATATATATATATATATATATATATATATATATATAAAAGCCCGAAGCCAAAGCTTCAATTGTTTGTACAGTATTGTACCCCCCTTTATTGGCGCCAATCTACCCTGACCCGTATTCTACTCGTTTAATAAGGGCAATAAATCAAAGTAACATCTTAAAAATTCCAGCATAAACTATCAATCATAATTCAACATAACTTCAGTAATTAAGAAATCCAAATCCCAAATTTTTAAGCATCAAACTTCAATTAAAACTCAATAAAATCAATATTCATACTTTCCAGAATTTTTCCAGGTTTCGTAACCTGACTTCCCCTGCATTTTTCACTCTTAAAACATCATCCAATCGAAGAACTTTCTTCTATACATAATTAGCTACATGTCTCAGATTTCCAAAACCACCAGAATCACGGAAATCCAAATTGTATAACCAAAGTTATGATCAAAATACTAAACAGTGTACAAAGCTGAGATTTTCCGAAAAACAGATTTCATGACTCAACTTCAAACGAAAATTTCACATTGAAAATGAACGAAATTCAACAAGGCTCCTTCTGAACATATATTCCTTACTTTCTGTAGATATCAATAAAATCAAGAATCATTCAAATCGGATTTATATAACAAGAGAAAACATTAAAACAAAACAGGGATACAAATCTGGAAATTTTTTCAAAAAACCGAGAAATCGAAATTTGAGACACAAACCTTTTTCTATGCTCTTTCTAGCTCTCTTCTACCTCTTTTGCCTTTGATTTACTTGCATTGGCTTCCTCTGCAACAACCATATATAATTCTATCAAGATATTATATAAATAAACTTCCTAATACCATAAATATGCTTAATCTATCATGAATTCTACTAATTAAGCTTTAATTTCACCAAAAATCATTCACCTCAAATTCGGGTTACTATTCATCCGAATTTTAAAATATGAAATCCTCTTCTTCTAACCTCAATTCACTGAAATTGATGATGATAGAGGGCTTTATGATCGATTTCTAACAAGAATTTAAAGTTGAATCGAAGAAATCGGAAGTTTTTAGATTATGAAAATTTTGATAAGGTTTAGGAAGAAACGGAGGAGAAAGAAATGAAGAAAATGATGGAGAAAAAGGGAAGAGGCTGAAATGTATTGATTTTTTTTTGTTTTATTTTTTTTTTAATTTCTCATAATACCCTTGAACAAATAATTAAATGCCCAATTCATCCCTCTTACTTAATTAACTCTTATTCCTTCGTGCCTTATATCCAATAATAATAATAATAACTACAAAAATAATTTCCATGATATTTTAATACCATAATAATTTATTATAAGCAAATTTTTAGAAATTTCGGTTCGTTACACAAAGCTTGAGGAGAGGGGCAATTTCTACATATATTATGTCAGTCCTGATCATTCGACTAGAGTATATGATAATCTCCTCAAGGCCATCACAACACTAATTGGCAAAGGAAAAGTTTGTGAACCCCGGAGAAGAGGGGAAAAAGTCTCCATGATCAACTTAGGATTAGAGGAAAATGAGGTATGGAAACGCATTATAGAGACCAAGAAAGCAAGAGAAGAACCATCCGTATTTGACCTTATAGCTATTAGACAGTGGAGTGGGGAACCTGTCCATGACTACTTTCAGAGGTGGTTAACAGTCATGGTAGCACTCAAAAGGAAACCTCAAGAAAAGGAATTAGCTGACCAATTCATCTTCAGGTTATCTCCTCACCTCTGCAAGATAGCATTTGTGAAGGCATAAAAAACCATCCCTGAGAGTTATGAAGCAACTATAGAAGCAGAAAAGTGTGCCAAACGAATAGAAGACAGTGACCTATAAAAGATTGAAGTAGACAAAGCTATTGATGCTCTTACCACTTCAATATACACCATCTTATGCTTTGGGGATAAGAAGAAGACATTGATTCAGCAAGCCTTAAGAAACCTAGCCCAAGCCACAGAACAGTTGCAAGACCTGGATCGTGATCTGACTCACATTCTGATAGGTGACCAAGAAGACCCTCTTGCTGTGGAGGATGACAATGCAATTATATGTAATGAAAATGATATAGCCTTCGGGCATCCTAATTATAATAATAGTGTTTTTGCTTACTTGTTTGATATTTCACCTGATGGCACCATCATGATGCTTCATTGCATGACATTAATTTGGGTACTCAGGAAAATCCAAAAATAGCAACAATATCCAATGATCTGACCCCTATAAAAAAAGAGAGATGATAAAAGTCCTTAGAAAATATGTTAACGCTTTTGCTTGGTCCTACAAGGACATGCCCGATGTAGATCGCTAAATTGCTAACCATTGCATCCCAACCGATCCCAGGTTCAAACCAGTCAAACAAAAGTTAAAAAGGTTACGTCCAGAATGGGCCGATAAAATTAAAGCTGAAGTTGCTAGATTACTAGAAGCTAAATTCATTGAAGTAATTGAGTACCCAGCATGGTTAGCAAATGTTTTCCTGGTTCCTAAGAACGATGGAAGGGTCAGAATGTGTGTCAACTTTTGCGATTTAAACAAAGCATCTCCCAATGATGACTTCCCATTACCGTACATTGATGTATTGATAGATAGCGCTGCCAGGGATGCAATGTACTCATTCTTAGATGGGTTCTCTGGATACAATCAAATTCTAATGGACATTATCGACAAGGTCAAGGCAGCCTTCATCACAAAATAGGGAGTGTACTGCTATAAGGTAATGCTTTTTGGGCTGAAAAATGCAGGGGCAACTTATCAAAGAGCCGTGACAGCCTTACTGCATGACATGATCCATAAAGAGGTTGAGGTTTATATAGACAACATGTTAGTAAAGTCTAATACGAGGGAAGAGCACCCTAAGATCTTTGAAAGGTTCTTGACGAGGATTGAAAAATACAACCTCGTTTAAATCCGAAGAAGTGTGTGTTTGGGGTTACATTAGGAAAACTCTTGGGCCACATCGTCAGTCAGAAGGGAATCGAGGTCGACCCTGATAAGAATAAAGCTATTCAAGAAATGCATATTCCTAGAACCGAAAGGGAAGTTAGGTCATTCCTTGGATCGCTCTAGTATGTGAGTTATTTTATTGCCAAGCTAACGACCATATGTAAGCCAATCTTTAAGTTTTTGAGAAAGAAGCAGCCGATAGAATGGAATGATCAATACCAGATAGCATTTGACAAGATAAAGGCTTATCTCATGAGCCCCCCAGTCTTGAAGCCTCTGATGCCCACAAGCCTTTGATTCTCTATTTGGCCATAGAAGAGTCGTCTGTATAGGTAATGTTGGTCCAAGAACAAGAGGATTAGAGCGAACATGCCGTAGACTATTTTAGCAAGAAGTTAGAATATGAAACAAAATAAACGGTAGTGGAAAAGATCTGCACAAAAATGGTATGGTTAACCAAGAAGTTAAGGCATTACTTCCAGTCCTACAAAATTCAAGCAGTTGCAAAAGTAGATGCAATGAAGTATGTTTGTCAATCCCCCACATTGGCAGGGAAACTCTCTCATTGGCTCTTATTACTGTCTGAGTTTGATATCGAGCAGTGGCTGAGTTTTTGGCAAGGCAACCTATTGAGTCTGATTATGTTGAAAATCTAGATTTCCCTGATGAGAAGTTGACAGAAGTGAAAGCTTAGAAGGCCGAATGGATCATGTATTTCGATGGAGCTATGAATCAAAAGGGCACTGGTCTTGGGGTAATCATCATCATGCCACAAGATGAGGTTATCCCACTGAGCAAGAGATTAGAATTCCCAGTCACCAATAATGGGGACGAATATAAAGCTTGTCTCTTTGGTTTTGATGCTTTCCTAAAAGTAGGGGCAAGGGAAGTCAGGGTGATGGGAGATTCCGTGCTGGTGATAAAGCATGCCGTAGGAGAGTGGGAAATCAGAGAAGAGTCACTCAGGCCATATACGGAAGCAGTCTAGGAGTTGTCAACACAGCTCAGTCAATGCTTCTTCCAACATATACAAAGGGACAAGAATCAGATGGCTGATTCTTTGGCTACCTTAGCCTCGATGTGGGAAGGAGAAGAGGCACAACCCATCCATCCGCTCATAATAAAAACGGCTCATTCTCCATTTCATGAGAAGATTCGAGTTATGATCATAGAGGAGAAAAAGGTTTGTTGGTATGACGACATTAAAAGGATCCTAAAAGAAGGGAAGTGCCTCGAAGGGTCATCAGGTTCAGATCGCCTGACTCTCAAAAGGTTAGCAACACAATTCAGACTAGTTAATGAAGATCTCTTCAAAAGGATGACTGAAGGATTATTATTGAGATGTTTAGTAGAATAGGAAGCAAAAATGGTAATGACTCAGGTACATTCTAGGGATTGCGGCCCACATTTGAATGGGATGACTTTAGCTAGAAAAATTTAGAGGATGGGGTACTTCTGGACCATAATGAACGCCGACTGCGTCGATAAGGTTAGGAAATGTAATGAGTGCTAGATTTATACTATGTACAACATCTACCCCTGTTTAAACTTCACAATTTGTCTACTCCTTGGCCATTCTCGGTGTGTGGGATAGATATAATCGGTGAAATTCGGCCATCATCAACCTATGGGCACCAATTCATCATAGTCGCAGTTGATTATTTTTAAAAATGGGTAGAAGCCAAATCCTACAATAGTATCACTGCCAAAAAAATGGCCAAGTTCATAGGGAAGAATATTTTTGCTCGATATGGGGTTCCGCATCATGTGGTATCCGATAATGGGGTTCAGTTTCAAGGGGCCACGACTGAATTGTTTAAGAAGTTCAATATCAAGCATCACAGATCTTCTCCATATAGGCCACAAGCTAATGAGGCAATTGAGGCTGCCAATAAGTCAATCAAAAAGATCTTGTCAAAAGTGGTAGCTACTTACAGAGACTGGGCTGATAAACTTCCATTCGTAGTTTGGGGGTATAGAACTAGTATAAGAACTCCCACTGATCAAACACCTTTCTCCCTGGTATATGGAATGGAAGCCGTGTTATCATAGAAACAGAAGTAAGATCTCTAAGAGTGGCACTCAAAGCTCAGTTGAAAGAATAGGATTAGGCAAGAGCCAGGTATAAACAGTTGAATGCAATAGACGAAAAGCAGCTCAAGGAACTTGATGACTTATAGATATACCAACAGTGTATAGCTTGAGCTTACAATAACAGAGTCAGATACCCAAAGCAACATCTCAAAGCTGGTGATCTGGTTCTCAAACAGCTACGCTAGGTCAACACTAAAACTAGGGGCAAGTTCAGGCCTAATTGGGAAGGACCATTCGTCGTGAAGAAAGTCCTTGGTAAAGGAGGAATCGAGCTTATGGATATGGATGGAAATGAGTTCATGAATCTAGTGAATCATGATAGGCTTAAGCGTTATCATGCATAGGTCAAAAGAAATAAAACAGAAAAAAGCAGCACAAAGAATAAAAGAAATAAAGAACAAATCACCTGAGTAGCGGTCCTTTACTGCTTAGGAAAAAATTAGGGTGCAGCCAACTGATCGCTATTCCGCATACTGGTCAGGCAAAAATTAGGGCACTCTAACGCAAATAAAGCCCACTAAGCTGAAAACTTGAAAAGGGCGACTTAGGCAAAAGTTAGGGCATCGAGAGAAAAATGTCACTTGGTTTCTGGAAAATCTGTAAAAGAATAGTAGGCAATAGGGGTTAACCATTGGAAATTGTTACCATTGCCTATGTACTCAAATTAATCTCATCAATGAACACGTTATGGTTTTTCTAAGAATCTTAGTCTTATGAATGCATGCATGTCTTTAGGTGAAATAATCGCAGATGTGTGAACATCAATTTGTCTCTACGTGTTATGCATCATTGTATTCATCTTCACCGCACATATGCAATATTCAGAAAAGCCTGCTGGATTGAAAATCCGAAAGAGCGGTCTAGGAAAAAGTTAAGACAAAAGAAAAAGTCTGCTAGACTGAGCTGTCATGGATAATTTAGGCAAAAATTAAGACAGACTCTTGGATTGAAAACCCGAAAGGGTTGTCCAGGAAAAAGTTAAGACAAAACAAAAAGAGAAAGAAAAGCATGCGGGGTTGAAAACCTGAAAGGGCAGTCCCGGCAAAAATTAAGGCAAAAAAATAAAGAAAAAGCTTGCTAGGTTGAAAACCCGAAAGGGCGGTCTAGGCAAAAGTTAAAACTAAAAAGAAAAGTCCATTGGATTGAGCGTCAAGGACAGTTTAGGCAAAAATTAGGACAAAAAGAAAGAAAAATAAATATTCGATAGGTAATCTCACATCGAATGGCCTATGCAAAAGTTAGAACATAATTTATTCCCCTCACTATGAAATCGCTGGATAAAAGCAATATGAATTCACAAAGCAACAATACTCAATAATCTCAGTTCAAGAAAAGTTAGCATGCATAAAAGTTTAATGGCAAGAGCACTAATCCAAAGTTTACAATCAAAACAAGCCGCGCAGGGCCCAAAAGTATCAATAATTCAAGAAGTAATCATAATCTAAGCTATCGTGGGATCCTGTCCCTGGCGACCCCCCTAAGTCTAATCCTGAGTATCCGCCAATAGATAATCCACATCTATAGTTATATGATCCTCTGCTTCACCGATATCAGCAGCTGGCTGGGCTCTAGTCTCTGATGTCCCTGCAGTAGCCCTAGCAGCACCAGCTCCCTCAGCACCCATATGGGCCATACGGTATGCAGATTGATCATCCTCGAACTCGGCATCAGATGGATCCGATGTTTGTCTGTCCTTGGTCATTTGCGCCAACTGACCCATTAGCATCTTAATCTCGGCCTTTGCTCGAGCAATTTCAGCCCTAGCCTAGTCAGCCTCAGTAATGGCTGCCCATAGTTGGTCCTCCATAGACCTGGCTCTCTCCTCCGAAGGATCCAAGTCCTGAACGGACCGACTATACTCCGTAGCCAATAGAGTCTGCAATAAGAATAATAAGATCAGTGCACATACATAAATGTCTTGGCATGTATAATGCGTAATTTATTGAATTTTATAGGTTGAAGAAACTTACTGAGGCTAGCGCATCTTGGGCTAATTATAGATCTCGGATAGAAAAGTAACCCCTGATGATCCTCTCAACCTCAGAGACAGTCACCTGAAAAGGAAAGTCATGTCAGGATAAGACATTCTAAGCAATCACTATAGTGGACAAGGTTAAAAGTGAAGGATTCCTTGCATGGGTAGAACTGGAAGGAGTAAAATTGACAGGCTGGACCGACTCCTTAAGCTCCTTGACAGTTTAATTCCTCAAATGATCGAGGAGTCAGAAGAAAGTATCTAGCACAGCTTGGAGGACTCCCCCTCTTGTGGACCCAAAAACATGAGACCGCTTCACCGGTGGCTCAGGGGCAGCAGCAGCAATAGGCCTCTTCCATGTAGAAGCGGAAGGCTGTATCAATAAAGGATCATAATCTGGACCACAATCAATTTCAAGAAATGGTAAGATATTCATAAAGGCTAAGTTAGAAGTATATATGAGAAGAAGGGGTAGCAAACCTAGCCGAGCCCCCGATGCCCCGAACTATGGATAGACCCCCGCTGTTGCCCCTCAATCCACCCTCCTCCTCATCATCATCATCATTGTCATCTTCACTGTCACTCCAGTAAAACTCAAGGGGCTCATCCTCATGGTGAATCCTCTCACAAGGAGGAAGAAGTGAGGAATCGACAAACTCAGCATAGGAGCCCTCTATAGATAGCATGCGAGCCCCCTCGCCTAATAGGTACAACCCCTGGTCAGTCCGTGACATGAGGTGAGGCTAAAAGATGCCTGCTGGGATCAGAGGAGGGATCAATCTTTCTACCTTGGCACTGGTCCTCCACCATCAAATCCGCTCATAGAAGTACCTCTCGTAGCAGAGTGGTGACTCCAAGACAAAGCAACGATCATCCACGCTAGCCCGCATCCACTCTATGGCCTCATACATGTCCAATCTCTCCCACGGGTCTCAGATAACCTGCATAAAATGAATGCACTGTAGGTATCACAACCTTATGAATATAGTTTCTACTAATGGTTTGTTGAAATGTAAAATACAGGTTTAGTAGGGAAGAAGTTTACCTGGTCAGAATGCAGTTGGCGTAGGAACTCTCTATACTGTGCAGTGGTCAAGGGCTGACCCTACCAGAGCCCCATCCACCTAGAAATGATATGTGCTGTCTTGAGCTACATGGGCAAACCCGGCCTGAGGATAAACTAGTGCTCAAAGGCCTAGATCTGCAAGACAAAGTAAGGATTAGTTGCGGCACAGTTTGAATAAAAGGTTAAAGTACAAGAGATAAGTTCGTGATTTACTAATAGAATCAGATGGCAGATCTTGAGCTCAGACTGTTCACCACGAACTCCAATGTCCAAGCTATAGTATAGCTATGCTAGAATGGCCCGATACCTCTTCTTGCAGGGCACAACGGCAAGATCCTCTATAGCAGAGAGCAAACCAAAGTTGAGGTTGCTCTAATAAACTAGAAAGAAGACGGTGGTAAGGAATGTCAGCAGGAAGGATTGGGCATACTGGTCCCTCCTATCCGCAGCAACGGGACTCGGCTGCCCGATCCAATAAGTATGCATGTCCCCATACTTGAGCTTGTTTGTCCCGCCTAGACGAAGGCCAAGTAATCTAGCAACATAGGCCTTCACCTCAGGCCGGGAATGCCACCTATCGGCATAAACATCAAAGTGGATAATATCCCTGCTCCACTCCAATCCCATCATGGCGCACACATCTAAAGGAGTGATAGTGACCTCCCTAATCAGTAAATGGAAAGTATAGGTCATCTCCGACCATCTCTCTGCTAAGGCTGAAATGGCCCCTGAGGCCATCATCCTTGGAGCCTGAGGAATGGCCCCGATAATGTCGTTAAAGCCAAAAGAATCAATGCAAGCCAGCAACTCTGCATCCCATATGGTACAGATCTCATCATATCACTTCCTACAGAAGCTCAAGGCTTCCACAGTCTTATATTGAAACCGCAAAGATAAGATTACAGTTCAGCAGAGTTAAAATATAGTAGACATGTTAGAAATTAGAAAAGAATGGCAGAAATCAAAGTAACCAACATTTTTCCATGAGGATAGGACCTGTATGGGTAGGCCCCACCCATACAGGTCTATAAGTAGCTCCTGCATCAAGTTTGGTACCCGTACGGGTACCCTACAAACAGTCCCTTTGTGGAAAAACCTCCTAAAAATCCAAATTCATCCAATCTCAGTCCAAGCTCAATCAAAACTACCCTAAAAGCATCCTAGACTAAAGTTACATGCATCAAGCTCTATTCCAAAGTCTAAAACACCCTAATTCATGCCAAAATTCGAGAAATTTCAAAAGGTTCAAAAATTGAAAATGGTGAATCAAGCAAAATTACCTGGAGTTTTGAAGCATAGGTATCAGGAGAAGGGATTAGGGGCACTTTGGAGATAGGAGTGAGCCCCAAAAATGAGTCTCCTTCGTAAAAGGCATACCCGATGGAAATCAGGCATTCTCAAAGCCCCGAATCACCCACGAAGGACAAATCCTTGAGTCTAAGGGAGAAAAGGCCAGTCTTCGGGAATCATTTTCTACATTTTGATCGATTGTGGGAAGAAAATTGCCAGAAAATATAAAAGGGGAAGATTTTGATGGGTCTAAACAGCCTTTTGAAACCCCTAGCAGGGATTCGTACGGGTCCCAACCCACCCGTACGAGTCCCAACTCTTAAGGACCCCACCCGTACGGGGTCCTGGCCTACCCTGTACGAGCCTTCTCTTGCCATCCAGGGGTAGATTTTGGACCAATATTTTAGAAAGCACCAAAAGTTCATCCAGTCCGAGTTCGGGGCCCACCCCACTCCCCCTCAACTTTATGCTTCAGTTATATTTGGGGTGAACCCCTTAGCTCACCTTGATCCTTGATTGAAGGGGCAAAAGTTTTTGTTTTCATAAAGGTCAATCAAGAATCAAGGTAAGCCACTCTTGAATTGATTACTAACTAGGATGATTTTCGTGTACAGGTCCATCCTAGCACAGGAATTCTTCCCCAGCAAACAAATCTCGTAAGAAGAGATTTCCCTAATAGAAAAGAATTCACCAAAGAGCATTACTAAACTCCCTAGCCGAAGAGTAGATCTAGGGGTATCCCCCATTTCCCAATAGCGGAACCAGATCCAGGGGCAACCCCCCATTTCCCAGCAGCGAAACTAGATCAAGGGGCATCCCTCCATTTCCCAATAGCGAAACTAGATCCAGGGGCATCCCCCCATTTCTCGGTAGCGAAATAAGATCCGGAGGCATTCCCCCATTTCCTAGTAGTGGAACCAGCCAGTCCAGGGGCATCCCCCCATAGTTTAGCCCTCCAAGGGACATTCCTTAAGAGGCACCCTTCCAAGGGGCATTTCATTCTAGAGCTATTGGGATAGACCCTACATTTCTCATACTCAGTTTATGGATTATTATGGGGCCACCCTTCCATCCACACATCTTTATTCATAATTGAAGGGGCAAAATTTTTTTTTCATTACAAAGTCAATCAAGAATAAAGACGTGTCGGCTTAGATAATGACTAACCTAATAATTGATTGTTGTCTTTTTACAGGTCATTTAAATCCCCAATAGGAGAGTCATCTGCCTTAGGAAAGGGATACACATCATCTAGGAGAGTCATCCGCCTTAAGAAAGGGAAACACATATCTTCCCCAACAAAGTCACTAGGGATATGCATCAGTAGGAAAGTCATCCACCTTAGGAAAGGGATACACCAGCAGGAGAGTTAATCCACATTAAGGAAGGGATACGTGTTGGTTGAGAAAGTCATCCTCCTCAAGAAAGGGATGCTTCAGCTAGGAGAGTCAATCCACCTTAAGAAAGGGATACACATACCATCCCCAGTAGGGTAACAAGGAATACATCAGCAGGAGAATCATCCGCCTCAAGAAAGGGATACACATTGGTAAGGAAAGTTATCCGCCTTAGAAAGGGGCACCCAGAGAAGGAGTTCGCCTCGAGGAAAGAACTCACTTATGTCATCACCTCAGTTATAATTTCTAAGCCCTCGCTCACATTGTGAGATCATACAAATCTGTATCTACAGTGATCCTATGAGGGGTAGTCTGTGAGCACTGGATTTTAACGATCCTTCTCATGAAACTATGATGAGAGCTATGTGATGCAATGTCTTACAGGTGTTATCCGTCAGAGGTGTTCTTACTACTGTAGAGTTTAGTTTGGCCAGAGTTAGGAGACCTAGTCTGCCCGTAGGGACTAGTACGGGTGCTGCCTGGTGGTGCGGATCCACAGCAGACCCGTACTGGTATATTCCTTCCATACGCTTAGGAAGGGACCCATATAGGACCCATACGAGTGGGGCCCTACCTGTACGATCCCTCTTATTACCTGATTAGGCTCTTTTAGAAGCTATCTCTTACCTTTTTCGGGAAAAGGCAGGTCTTGAATGGGATTTATTGCATCCAGACCTGATTTTCACCCCATAAAAAGGGCCTGTTCCCGACCATTTGAACACACAATTCATATGAAAAATATACTATAGAGAAATTATAGTAAGGTTTTAGATGTTTCTATAGGTATAGAAAAGGTATAGTGGAGGTATAGAAGGTATAAAATAGGGAGAAAACCCGTTCGTTGAGGTTTTGTCCACATTTTATTCATTTCTAGCTTCATTTATTAAGATTTAGGGGAGGTTCTGTCCACACAAATACTCATCTAAATAGTCCTATTTCACCATCTACTTTGGCTAGACTCTCTCAACAGCAAAGTGATTGCCTCAAAGTGGATTCACGCTATAAAGGTAACGCTTTAGAGTTTCAAAGAGACTCACATCTCGGTTATTTTATTATTATTCTCTGCTTCTATTATTATATTTGTTCTTGTTATTATTTTAGGTCTGGTCCTAACCCTTATGAGCCTTGTTGGCACCACATATCCCTAAGGGTATTAAATCGGTGCGCCATACTCATATGGAAGGAAATCCCATTTTTATTATATTTTTCTTCCATTAATCTATTTATCTCAAACTAAGCTTCTTCCTGGGACCAGACAGGGCCCGGACGGTCCCTGATACCCATACCAATCTGTCTGGTAGCTGTTTGGGTCCCACCTACCCGTACGGGTACCAGCCCCCAAACATAATCCGGAATTCATTTTAATTCGGTTAAAAATCAATCCAACTCACCATAAGTCATGCAATCATTTTCACTAATAATCCGATAAATCAACCCACAAAAGTTAAAATGTGTTTTTACAACAAAGTACGTTGAAGATTCATTATTTCTTTCCGATCCTAGAAGCTGCCCGGACACTATCGATCGTAAAACTGCCACACTAATATAATCACATTTTTCCCAATAAAATGCTGATTTATGACGTGATATAAACTGTGCTGATATCTGTGGATGCAGGGGAATTTATTTTTATTTTGTTTTGAAACTTAGAACGAATGTATAGGTTCTCTTGCAATTTCCCCCATTTTCCCCCAGTTGTAATTTTTATTACCCCATTTATTGCTTGTGCTTTATTGTAATATGTAAACTCATGTAACGAGTGTGAAAGAGTATAGAAAAATAGGGTTTATGTGATGATTCCCTAAATGATGAAAATGAAAACGGTTTTACGCGATGAATGTAATTTTGAATCAACTAAATAAGAAATAAGTGACTCATTCGATACCCGAATCTCAAATCCAATAGGTATAAGTCTCCCGCCCAGAGGGAACCGTACCAAAAATATTTCCCAATTAAACAACTTGGGTGGAAACTCTATCATTTGTATCGAGCTTTGGGTCTCGATTCTTTTATTAATCAAAATTGGCTTATTGTGCAAACTTGAACTAAAAAATGTTTTGTCACGCCTAAATCCAACAACCCCCAGTGGGCCCCACCTCTCATACAGGCGCCAAGGGAGACCCATACGTCATCGATACCTCACAATAGTGTATATGTCCTGTTTGAATCCTTGGGATTGAGGCTGAAAAGTTGTCAGTGATCATTTTCCTTGTTTTTTTAGTGATTCACCAACTTTTACGCCATTAGTTCGGTGTGTGAGTTCCACGCGCTTTTCTTATTGGTCTGGGTACAAAAAGTTGTTACCTTTTCTCTTTCCTTTATCAGTCCTTCTTCCTTTTTTTAAAAGGCTTGCTAGCTGCCATTTTTATCTTTCTTATGGGGAAAGGATCTTTGACTTGGAGACCAAAAAGGAGAAGGGAAAAGTTATTTTCAAAACTTTTCCCATTGTCTTTTTTACAGTATCTTCCGGATGACTTTAGTCTTGATATATCCGAATGCTATTCGATAAGTACTTCCAGATTCTGATTTTGATCGGTTCAAAGTTTGTTTCCTTTCCAAACTTCAACCGGATGCTTCCATTATGTGCTTAGGTACTGATGATCTTCAATGGATGTCCTTATGGCCTGAACTGGACCGGATGCTTCCATTTGGATTTAAGAGATTACATGTTTAAGTTTTTAAAAGTTTTTATTTTCTTCAAACTTGATCCGGATAATTACTTGACTGTTTTTCCGGATTATTGTTTTCCAACAAGAAGGAGATGAAATACTAGAAGCTCTAATTGGAAGTAAAATATTTGATCGAGATGTTAATTATTGGAATCATTGTAAAATGTAACGGAACAAGTAATTTGAAAGTAGTTCATCTCTAAACCGATACTCTTCCCAATAAATAAATTTAGTGAAAGCTATAAGACTGGCGGTGATGTGGCTATTTTGATGATCAATGCAGTGAAAATTAAGTTTTTTAATGAGCAAAAAAAATGTTTTTAAACGAAAATAAATAGGACATGAAGGGATGGGCTGGGTTTTAAACTTTAATGCTTTTACTTGAGTCCAAAAATTTAAAACCCCAAAGTGTTGTCGTATGCACTTAGCTAGGTCGGGGCTCCAATTAACAGTTTTTTTTCTTTTCTTCCTCCCCGCTGCTCATCTCCTTATTCTCTACAGACAGGTTCTTCTGTTGAGCACAAGGCCCCATAAGTCGCAGTTGCAAGAATGCAGAATAGCAACAACGACAAGAATCAACAAGAATCGACTAAAGTCGACTAGAGTCAATAAGAGTCGACAAGAATCAACCAAATATGCAAATAAAATAAACAAGCCACATAACACCAAAGTTTTTACGTGGAAACCTCTCTGATGTGAAGAGTAAAACCATGAGACCGATAACGGAGTCCACGCCTATTGATTTTATTGATAAGTTGAGGAAAAAGAACTCAACAAAGTCTTACAAGAGTTGACTTCCACCAACGTCTATCACTCAATGAGAGCAAGAAGAGAACAAGTGAGAAAATACCGAAATAAGCAAAACAGACAATCTGCCCACAAACAGAATAATCTCAGAAACTCTCATTGAGAAATCCAATGGTCAGTCTTTAGAAAAGGATGTCAAAAACACTCTGACCAAATTTTACAGTAATCCAACGGCTAGAACTCCAGCGATCGTCCCATGAGTAAGCTATGCGCAGCTCCCCTTTAGTCTCACTTTTCACTCTCTTACTTCTTTTCTCTCCTCAATGTAAATAGCTTTTCTCATGCCTCAACAATAGCCACAAAGAGGCTTTAAATAGACTTCCAAATCTTAGTGAATAAGCCAAGACTCCTCGAATTCCATGCCAAGACTCATAGTCTTCTACAACAAGACTCTTAGAGCATCTTTAGTAGATTGTCTATTCCAAAAAAAGTCTTGACACATAAGCATGAATAGACAATGAACTAAAAAATGGCTCACACTAGCTCTTCTATTTTCTCTTTCCTATATGATGTGGCACAATGAATGTTAGACATTGTCTATTTGATCTTCTACATGTAGACAATTAAATAGAAGGCCAACTTATCAAATTACTTAATTTTTTAATACTAAACATTGAAACACTCCCATTTAATTTGAAATTTATTCCTTTTTTAATTATTTTATTATACAAAACTAAATGAAATAGACAATCTAGTGTAACTTGTCTATTTTCAAAATCATTAACATGTCATTAATGTGGGTTTCTATTCCACATGCCACATAATCTTAGAATCCACTATCTACTAAAGATGCTCTTAGTCTTCTACAAGTGCATGCATCCTTAATTATGACAAATACATGAACCATTAAATGCATAAATTTGAGCTAGAACCCTAACATCTTCAACGTCAACAGTGGAGGGTAGGGTAAAGATGACTAATATACACGGGGTTCTTCATATTTCTGGCGGTTAGGGTGGTCGGATGTACCACAGGACCCCACCTTCCCGCCGTCCCTAGTTTTTTTTGTTGCCCGTCTGGTTCACTAGAGTTTTGCTCCAACTACATTTAGATCCTATTCGGGTCGCGCACCTGGCTGTGGTGGGTGAGTCTCCCAATAAGGATTTTTTGCATTCACTACGACTCAAACTCGAGACATTGCTTAAGCGATACCAAGGCGTTTACCACTTGGACCAACCCTTATTGGTCCCGCCGTCCCTGTTGGTTGTGGTTGATTGGAATGGAGTCATTCATCTTTAACCAAAGGTTCAGAAATATATCTCGAACTTTGCGTACATAGCAACATTATATCCTTAAGCCAGTTGTTAATAGGGGTGTGAAGAACCAAACCGGAATCAAAACTCAAACCGAATTAAAAAAAATGGACTAAACTTAAAAAATTTATTTCAATTCAGTTTTAGTTTATCAAAGTCCAATAATTTAATTTTCGGTTCTTATAATAAAAATCGAAATAAAACCGAACTGAAGTGAATTATTAAAAAAAAATAAAAGTTTTTATGTATATGTCTCTATTATAAATATTAATAAACACAGTCTTCAATATATTTTTAGTAAAATTACGGACTATTGCAGATACTTTAAAAGTTTAAAATAATGTGTTTATTTAAGATATTTAATTAAAATAGTCAAGTAATGTGTTGACTCTTGAATTATGTATTTTTTCGTTCGTTGAACTAGCTAGAATATTTACCATTTTTAGTTTGGAGAAGAGAGTTTACTAAGCCTGAAATCAATCTCTTTATTTATATATTTGTCTACTTTCATATTAATTGAAAGATTAAGCTACGTATCAAAAAAGAGTGAAAGATATAAGCTAAGGGTAATGAGACTTAAAATGCGTTTAAGCTTTGTTGAACAAAGATTTTAAAAATGTATTTTGCAATTGGGACTATATGGCATTTGATTTGATGGTATACAGTGATTGAAAAAATCATATATCTTGATAATTTTCCCTAACTTATATTACTTAGAAAAATATATCAGATTGTATTTGAACAGGAAAATGCATTATGCATATTTATTTGCGCTTAGTTTGCATGATATGCTTCTTCCATTTTTATTTTTCTCCACTTTCTTCACTCACTTGTTCAACGAAAATACAAGGTGATGAAAAGAATGTAAACCTTGCAAATCACTCCATAATAAGGTCATCTTTATTTCAACTTCTGAAAGTTGAGTTAATTGATTTGCAGTCCAGGAGAACAGGGCCTAAAGTGTTTATGAATCCCAAACATGTTAATTAGTTAATAAAAAAATGTAATGTTAGAATAAGAATAATATATAAAAAAAGATACCAATCACAATTAAATGTTTAATTTCATTGGTTCATGAGAAAGTTTGTTGATTTGCACAGGTTGATAGGTTGAAGCTCATGTGAAGAGCGGTTTCTCATATTCAGTTTCATTGTTTTGTTCATATGTGAGGGGTCTGACTCAGATTTTAAATTGAAATTCTTATCACTATACTACTTTTTATTTATATAAATACGAGCCATCCTTTCCTTCTTTAATCCTCACTTCCCTTTCTTGCTCATATCGCCTTTTTTAGCTCTCTCTCCTTCCCTTTTTTCACTCTAATGGCTGCTCGAGGCTTTTTTGCCAAGCTCTTTGATACCCAATTACCTAAAAAAACTTCATCTTCTTCTTCTTCATCATCATCTTCCTCTTCTTGGGTTGATGTTGAATCCCCTGAATCCCCTGAATCCGCTAATGACAATAGTGTGTCGGATTTTCTTGCTAGTCTTTGTCTTGATGAAAATGAGGAGACAAAATTACCATATGAGCCTTTCATTGAAGCTAACAAAGAGAAAGAGAAAAAGAATCTATCCTGTGTCGAAAATGATAAGCCGTTGGAGAAAGTTAAGGCCTTTCCTCCACCGATTTCTTGCTTGAAACTTTTTGAGAGTGGAAAACATTGCTCGTATGTGTCTTTTAACAAAGATGAGGAAAAGTATATTGTTGAGGACGTAATTGTCCCGAACTGTGACATGTTTCGTGCTAACAGAGAAGGCGGACGACTGAAGTTGTACTTCAATGTGTCGGACGATGAAGAGGGAACAGAAGGAGAAGAAGTGGAAGAGGAAACTGAAGAGGAAATGGATGATTAAGAAGAGGATTAGCTTTGTTTTTTTTTATTGAGTTTAATTTCATGGTTTTTGAGTTTGATGCTCCTAGGTTGTTTTATTTAGCTAAAACTATGTGTGTTTGTATCTTTAATTACCATGCTTCTGGTTTGTTTGGAAGATTATCTTATGCCAAATGCTTTTGTTTAATATATATACTATTATCTTACCTTTGGTTAAGTACAAATTAAACATCTTTAATTTGATATAGAAAATGATGAATATTAATAATGTCTTGTTAAGTTTATGTTAAGAAAAAAATGAGAACTGAAATCAACCTTTAATTACATTTAAATGGCTGAATTTAATGTGTCGTCAACTTGTCATAAGCTTTATTTTAGAGACTCATAACCTCATTTGAATGAGTTCATTTATACATTGAAGTAATTTTTTAAGTGCAGAAAATGAACTATTATTTGTCCAAGGCAACTTCATGGATATTAATTTCAAGACGGGCATGTATTTTTATTTTTACAATAAAAGAGTTTTACATATGATACATAGACAATAGAAAGTAAACAAATCAAATAAAATACACTATTATAATTATTATAACATTATTCTCCATGGTGAAAGAAAGAAAACACTCCATAACAACAACTCGTTTTGCAAATCTTGAATCTTGCTTAAAAAAGATAGATATGGATACTTATGATGAAAGATTGAAATGTGTCCTTTTTTTTTTGAAAACCCCCCGGAGGAACAGCGTGTTCCTCCGGAGAGAAAAAGGTTGGGGCAGGTGAAAATTTCGAGGCGGACCTCCGAACTATGTTGACACTTCCGCTTACTTACAAAACACTTACCCCTCTTTTATTAATATAAAGTGTTAATCTCAAGTTGAGATCAATATAAAAAATTACAGCCCTATGCGAGTAATAGACTCGGGTTACAAAAAAGATCCGACATAACAAAACCAAAGCCTTCTACGGTTACATTTGAAAAGAAACCAATAAAAATTTAAGCTATAATTATACGGGTATAGCTGCAGGAGGACACCCTCGAACACAAAATGGTTTCTTCTCTTCCAAATAGTCCAGGCAACCACAAACCAAACCGAGGTAGCAAACTCGCGGATCACCCCTGGAGTAAAATAGGAGCGCTACAAACTTGAAAATGCATCCCCCTTCCTCGGAATCACCACATGAATATTTAGCCATCTAAACAGATATTTCCAATGTTTCGAACTTTCACTACAATGAAATAAATGCATAGTCCATTGTCTCTATATCCATACAAAAAGGGCATTTATTTTCCAACACCGCTGAACACCCACGATGAAGCAAAAAAATCTATTGTTGGTAAGCATTTGTGATACACTAACCACCCAAAAAATCTGACCATAGGCGGAATACACGTAGTCCAAATTAAGGAAAAATCAGCTTGGGGTACCCGCCATCTTCAATCCCTATAATAAGCATCGAAAAAAGCCCCGACCGAGAAATCTTTTCTTTCACCCCTTGCCCAAGAAAAGACGTCACTCAATGTAGAAAATACCGATTGTGGCCAATCAACCACATCAGCCCCATCAACCCCCATAAAGCAATTCGGGTTTGCTTGCCTCCTTAATTCTTCCCAACATCAACCTACACCGATCTTGCGCAGCATACCTTAAGCTTCTCTGCCAAAAATGCCTACAGAAAACATCCCGCCCTATTAAACTCAAATAACCCTCATCTATTGTAACAAACTTGCAATTACATCGCTTGTACAAATCTGGAAAAGCCATTGCCAACGACAGTTCCGCTATCCAAATATCATGCCAAAACACGCCATCTTTACCATTACCCACTTTGACCCTAATATTCAACGAAAAATGTCCCAAGCCTGCCCATCTTCCACGCAACACTTGATAATTCCTTTCCAAATATGAAACACATGAGGCGGGGCTGAAAACTTTACCCCATACCAAGACGAAAAACCGTGTGGTTTTGCACAACAATCAAACCATAACGAGTTCTCATCCCCAACCCGTAGCTTCCAAAGCCACTTAAATAATAAACTACAATTCACCACCTTCAAATCTCTAATTCCCAAACCCCCTAATTTTTTCGGGAGGCACATCGTCTCCCAACTCACTTTGCATAAGCCTCGCATGACCGCATCTCCTTTCCATAAAAAATTCCTCATCAAACTAGTCAATTTATCATTAATGATACCTGACATCTTAAAAAGAGACATTAGATAAATCGGTTGTGAAGAAAGAATCAATATAATAAGTACTAACCTTCCGGCGTAAGATAAGCAATTTCCTTTCCACGTTGCTAACCGTGACTGAAATTTCATCACTAAAGGGTTCCAACCCGACACCGGAACCCTTTTAAAACCAAGGGGAACACCCAAGTATTTTATCGGAAAAGTCTCCACCTTACAACCCACCAAATCCGCATATAATTACAGATGGGATGGTTCCAAATTTATCCCCAATGTAGATGACTTTTGGAAATTTATCCGAAGACCCATATCAGCTCGAAACAACATAAAACTCTAATAAATTCCATAAGGGTTGATTCTATGGCTGGAATAAAGCACAAGGTGTCATCCGCAAATTGAAGAATGGACAAATCAACCATTGACCATGAAGGCAAAACCCCGGGATAATCCCTTCCCGAACCTCATCCTCAATCAGGCATTTCAGCCCTTCAACTGCGAATATAAATAGTAAAGGAGACAACGGATCACCTTGCTTCACATCTCGGCCAATACTAATCGGATTAGTTGGAGAACCATTAATTAAAATCGAGGTTGATGAATTTAAGCAGCAGTTCCTCAGCCACGATATCCACTTTCGATCAAAACCCATACTCACCAAAACCTCATCAGTATAATTCCAAGAAATACTATTATAAGCTTTCTCAAAATCTAGCTTCAACACAAAACATGATTGGCGGTTTTTATGAATAGAATGAATAATATCAGACACGATAAAGGAACACTCATGAATGCTTCTACCTTTGACAAAACCAAACTGATTTTTCAAAATTAGAAGTGGTAACAAGGGCTGCAATAGTAAAGACAATGTCTTTGCCAATAACTTATATATCCCATGAATCAACACAATCGGTCTAAAATTATTCAATAAAGACGTACTCGAAATTTTAGGAATGAGTACCGTAAAGGAAGTCTTGATATTATCAGGAATGGTTTCAAAATCGTGGACGTGATCAAATAGCTGCATTACCTCCCCTTTGATTTCATGCCAAAATCTCTTGTAAAAATAAAAATTAAAACCATCCGGCCCCGGAGCCTTATTCTCATTACACGAGTTCACTGCCGCCCAAACATCATCTTCACTAAACGGAGCCACAAACCGAGCATTTGCTTCTTCATCAACATGGCTAAAAATCAGCTTATCAAAGGAAAAGGGGGCTGTTACCCTTTCCATAAACAAGCGGCCATAAAAATCCCGAATAGTCTCCTCAATCACGTATGGTTCATGAACAAGTGTTCCATTTACTTCTAAGTGCAATATCTGATTCGACCTCGCCCTCCCCGATGCAACCCTATGAAAAAATTTCATGTTATCGTCCCCTAGCAACGTCCAATTAACACGTGATTGCTGATGTCGTATGCTCTCAAACAACCGCTTGACCTCAAATAGCTCTTGTCGAGTTCTCACCAAAATTGAGCCCTCCGAGATGTCAATCAGATGAGCTATCGAGCTTGAGATCAGTCCAATAATTTTCACTTCCAACTCTGAAATTTTCTTCTCCAAGTTACCAAAATTAGCCGCGTGCCATGGCCGAATATAGTCCTTTAACCGACAAAGTTTTTTTATTAATACCCCCATTCGGAATAGCACTACTTATAGTTCTCCATTTGGCTACAACAAAAGGCAAAAAATTCCCATTTTCCCACCAACAATTTAATATGCGGAACGGTCTTGGGCCTCTACTTGAAACTACGTGAGACCTAAATAATATCGGGAAATGGTCCGATAATGCCGAGTCTACAGTTGATAAATTTTGATTCGGCCAAAGATCTACCATATCACCACTAACCAAAACTCTATCAATTCTCGAAAAAGCTACACTATTCGACCATGTATAATCACGCCCATGCAAAGATAAATCGAAAAGTTCACAATCATTCATAAATCCGTTAAAATCCATCATAGCGAACGTCATCCCCCCACTAGATCGCTCTTCACTATTTAAGATCTCATTAAAATCACCACACAAAATAACATTTGAAAAATCACTAATGACCTCCGTGAGTTCGGCCCACATCTCCCTTCTCTCGATAGAATCAGTGGAACCGTATAAAAATACCACATTGACATCAAGATGAGAACCCAAAAAATGCATATGAAGCCATCTATCACTCGACCGTAACAAGGTACCCTGAATTGAGGTAAGATTCCATGAAATTGCTAACCCACCCGAAAGACCATTTGCTGGAATACATTCGAAATAAAAATCGTTATGACCCCAGAAATTGCGAACATCCTGAACCGATACATCACCAGTCTTAATTTCAAACAAACCAAAAAACTACAACCCCCATCTTCTAATGCATGACTTAACAAAGGATTGCTTCGCCCTATTACGTACACCCCCTCTACAATTCTAACACATAAAAGACAACGACATAAAAAATGACTATTAACCTCAAAAATAGCAGCCAAAAGCTACTCACGTTGGTCTACATGCATCTAAGATGTCTATGATATTCGCCCTTTATTGTCTTCGAAATAATCCCAATTTTTTGTCCTTTAAGAAAAATCTGTAGATTTTCATCCACCTCCATGTCATCCCTCAATAGTAACATCCTATTCATGTTAGCGTTGTTCGGTCTTGATGAAACTGACCCAACTGCAGCTTCACCAACGGATATGGGTGCATTAGTCTGTTCAACCGAACCTTCACCTCTAGTCTCCAGAATTACACTACAAGAGTCTTCCTGAATAGGATCCACAGGTTCTATATCTCTCCGGGCCACTACCTCCCTTTCCACTTCCTCCTCCTCTCTTTCCACTTCCTCATCAGTGAACTCCTTTTCTTTTGAACGAACACCATTATGACAGGAAATAGCTTGTCTAAAAGAAATCTCTACCCTATATCCCTTGTCACCGAAACAAATCTCAATTTCCTTATTATGCATGCTTCAACTAGCAAATACGAGGCAAGATACCACATCCACGCGATCTGGGTATACGCAATCATAATCAAGGGAAATAACCGACCCAAATTGGCTTGCTAACTTCCTTAACTAGCCATCTATAATGATAGCCGGTGGTAAACCCATAAAATTCGCATACATTAGGCAGCCACTCGGCACAAAATCTAGGTCATATGATTTCACTGATTCTAGAATATCATCGAACTTTCTCCAAACACCATCAATGAATGACTTAACAACATCCATAGCCTGAAAAATAATAATAACCTTATTATCTCCAGCCACAACCATGCTTTTCACACAATAATCCCTTTCCCGCAAGGTCTCAAATAGAGTCAGAATCTTGTCAACACTCCGTACCGTAGCCAAACAGCTAAGAGGCACCCAACCCACGATCAAAGAATCTGCCTCCTTATCGCCTCCGTTAGGTCTTTTTCCTAGGATAACCAACATACGATCATTCATCCCTCAGGAAATCGATAAACGGTCTACGAACCGGGGGCTGAATTGCACCTCTTCTTTCTGGTTCCCTATTCTGCATGGTAGCTGCTTGAATCAAAAACCTTGTCTTATATGCTCGAAGTTGGATGATTCCAATTATCATCATGTTTAAATGATAGATAGCCTCATGTAGCGGTAACGAATCATCAATGGATACAAATCCGAAATTCAAATTGCGAGCATTCCACTTCTTCACAACATACACGTTCCCTGAAACACTATACTTCTTGAACACGCATTTCATAGCCTCAGCTTTATAACCATTCAGGAAGTTCTCGAAATAGATTCGATTCTGATTCCGATCAGATTCAGATGGTCAATTTGGGTAGCCTGGCTTGATTACGACTCTAGGGTTTTTTGTGGGGTGATTCACAAGGTGAGGGGGATTATGTTGGTGATGATTGGGGGCTGATCGATGGAGGGAGAGGTGATGATCGGGGTAGGGGTGGCAGCGGGTAGGAAAGGTGGTTCTAGGGTTCGCCATTGGAATGCCCATGAAATATTTTCTATTGAAATGTGTCTTTGACTAAAAGTAGATGAGGTTTAATCTAGCAGTAAAACTTTGAAAATCGTGTTGTGCAGTAGCAGATTCATAGTTGAAGAAGATGATCGTGTAGTGGAAGTTCAATAAAAAATAAATGCATATTATTTCACATAAGAAACTAAAAAAATATAGAAGGATCAAAATTTAAAACAAATCGGTAAGAAAGGAAGAAGAAGATCACTCGAAATCTAATTTAAAAAGGATGAAAAGAGAGTAAAAGCTGATAGAGTTTTTGAAAGTTTGTAGAGAGTAAAAACGACATATATGACTTATTATTTAATTATATATAAATCATGATATAATCGACGTTCAAAATTCATTATGATATGTTTCCTAAATATAAATGGCGAGTAATTAGATACACGACAATAACATTCTAGCATATGCTACGTAAGCATCATAGCATCATTGTCAACTTGTCATATATGTACCGACCACATTTATTAATGAATATAACGATAAGACTGCAAACACGTGCATTTTATAACGGTAGTAATAATATATAGTTAAATAGTCAAATACTTAGCTTACTATTTTTCAGTAAAGTTCAAAACATGACTTGTGTTCACTGCTTTTCAAAAGAGGGCATATGGAAATTTGTTTTTATAAAACGGAGTATGTGGTTTTCAAAAAGTTTGAAAAAAATTTGTGAAAAATAATAGTGTTACAAAGGATATTTTAAGCAATTCAATATTCTAATAATTTAACTATTTTATTTTAAAATTATAGATCAAGATTTGAGTATGTTATGGAGGTTTTTCATTATTTATTTTTTTAAAAGTTTATCATCATGTTTTAATTAAAAAATGTTTCCACTTCTCAAAGATTTTCAAAATCTATCATTGATTTGGATTGTATTTTTATTAACTAACCTACAAAATTTTAATTCAAAATATAAAAATTACTCTTTGTCATAGTATAATTTAATATTTGGGATCATTTATTCGCCAACTTTAATAACCACGAACTCCATGTACATAAAAAAAATACTCACATATCTCCTTGTTAAAATAATGAAATCACATGTCATATTTTTTAAATTACCCTATTTTTAATGTATATTACATTTTCACTTCGGAAATAAAGAACTTTGTGCAAACATATAATAATCTCTTAAAACTTTGATTTTTGGTAATATGTTGGAATTCAATATCCTTATTTTAGCAATGTTATTAAGCAAAAGAAAAATATAATAAATGCAATAACTATTATATACTGAGGTTCACCAATTATGATTCTTTAACGTTAAGTTGGTGATATAATTGAAATTAATGGTCGATATTCAAATATGTAATTATTTATAAGTTCTATAACGTAATAAATTTTAACCATTTAAATTTAATAAATAATTGATATTGATGAAACATTATAACTTTATAAAATTTTAGCTTTTGAGCATCATAACCCTTGGTTCACAATGTGATTAAAAAATAAATATAGTTTGTTGACTTGAAAAAAAAATGTGATGTTAGAATAATTGTTACTCAGTCATGTGAAAACTAAACCAATAACTGTCATTTATTTTGTAACTCATGTAATTCACGTTTAGGTAGTTTTCTTGGGTTTTGTGTATACAATATGTGGCACTTTTGTCTGTGTATTTTTTATGAGGATGGGAGTTACTAATGAACCAATTTAAATTAATATTTCAAAATTCAAAATGGAAACAGATTGATGCATTATTGAACATCAAACTTTTTCTTCTACAAAAAAAAAAACAAAACACAAATAACTTAACTATATTAGATTATGTGACCATGTGAAAGAACTGTTAGTTTATCCAAATAGCTTGATCATATAAATTATGATAATAAAATGATAACTGACTATATGCTCGTGGCGTACACCCCTTATAGGTTCTATCGCCTCGATTCACCATCTACCGTATCACAACATCCTTTAATCGCGAGCTACCGATAGTCTCCTCGAGAGCGAGACAACGCACACGACCGTGTCATTTACTCAGTCAAAGCAGTTACTTCCCACTCCCTAAAAATGAAGAATTAACGGGATTTGACCTAGTCTCCCTACAATCTCGGGATTATGATCCCATTTTGAAACTTATAACCGCCAGATCATGGGTAACGGTCAAGAGAAGGCCTATAAATACCAAAGGTCTACCACTAAAATTGTAATTAATTCTATACCCCCTACCTAAACTCTGCCATTTTCTACTAACAATATACTCTTTCAAGTTACTGACTTAGGCATTGGATGTTCCCCCTGGGGACAAGCCCCAATCCCTTTATCTTTGATTGTTTTGCAGATTCAACCCCTAATCAATGTCCTAATCATTTTCTAAAATTCTAAGTGCGTGATGACCATTTTCCAGGCAGAACTTTCAGTGGTGCGGTGAGTGTGGATCAAATTTACTTGATCCATTCGAGAACTTTGGTCTACTCGTGAACACAAAAATGATGGAAATCAACGACAACCATCCTTCCGAAACCCGTGCTCTCCAAGGCACCCCCGAGGGTCTTACCAGTCTTGGAGGCTCCTCTACAACACCCCACCACGGAGTGCCGTGGAGCAGATGCTGAAAATCTTTAGGGATTACAACATCCCGCCAGAGCAGCAACAAATCATCGTAACAAGGTTTGAGGAGCAGTACAATATGGTGGGGACTACCCTCCAGGGAATCCCCGACGACGGACCCAATCGCCAAGGCCTAGCTAGAGAACTGTTTCCCTCTAATGACAATCACCATACGTCCACCACTACAGAGGCGCTCCCCGTTGTCCCGGCTGCCGTGGCTCCTTACCCGGCATTAATGATTCCTCAGGCTAGCGCCGCCTCGAACCCGGTGATACAAGCATAGATGCTAACGATGCTCCAAGCCTTTAGTTCCCTAGGCGGTAACCCCCATTTCCTTGCAGGAGTACCAGCGCTAGCCATGGGCATGCAGATGTCGTACTCATATGGAGCGGCTCCGTCGGCATGGTTGAACCCCTTCTCCCAAGCTCTAGGCGCACCATCGGCACTCCATCCCTTAAACACCGAGCTAATGGATAATGCAGACAAAGGAGATAGTGACTCAAAAATTGATCCAAAGCTTAGAGGAAACCTTAAAAAGTTACTGAAAGACCTAGCAGTACCATACCAGGAGTCGCTAGTGGAGAAGAGGCTCTCCCCATTCACCAAGAAGATCTTGAGCATCAATTGAATCCATACTTCATTGATCCCATCTTCACGAAGCTATACGATGGCCGCGACGACCCGATGGTTCATGTGAGGCATTACGTGAATAGGATGGAGATGGTCTACGCCCCAGAAATCTATATATGCCGCTACTTTGAACAGACACTCAGCGGCCCTGCTACTATTTCCACAAATTGAAGCCCAACTCTATCAGCTCCTAGGACCAATTAAGTGTGATGTTCTATATACACTTCCTCGATTCCACTCCCTCCTCGTTTGTGAGCCGACAACTGCATGAGGTTGTCCAAGAGCCAGACAAATCACTCCGATCTTACATCCACTGCTTCAATGAAGTGTGCATCAGTACCGATGACCTCAATTTTAGCACCACTAAGGAAGCCCTTATTTGAGGCATGAGGAACGATAGGCTCTGCACGAAAATCATTACAAGGAGGCTTAGAGACACCACACAGACGATAGCTATGGCCAAGAGAATGATTGAGGTGAATGAAATGAACAGTTCCAGAAAGAGGAAAGTTGAGGAAAGATCAAGCGATCAAAGAGATGACCGTCGCCCCAGGAAACCTTCAGGCGACTCTGGTAGAAGTAGCATCCCGCAAGTCGATGTCAACCGGCCAGCCTTGAATGCCCCGCTTAGCCAAATATTGGCTATAATAAAAAAAAGACTAATGAGAGGAGGAACTTAAGGTTCCTAAAGATACCCGAGGGCCAGACAGTGGGCCGCAACCCAGAGAAATATTGTGAGTTCCACCGACCAAGAGGACATCACACAGATGAGTGTAGGGTGTTGGCAGATGAAGTGCACACCTTGATTCAACCTAGAAAATTGAGTCAGTTTGTTAAAGGAGTCACAAGGGAAGAAAAGAAAGCCGCCCCAGAGACATCAAAGTCCTGTGATGATAGGGCATAAAAGGAAAAGGGACTGATAATGGTAATAGCAGGCGGACCAGGATTCGAGTCCCCCACAAGAAACCTAAGGTAGTAGATTTAACGGGCTGAGACGCCAAACGTTTCAAGGTCTATCAAAGGCATTTATTGGTAAAGAAGGGCCACACGGACTCTTTGGTCATTAAAATGCTGACCAAAGGATATATAGTTAGAAGGGCTTGATCGACACAAGAAGCTCAGTCAACTTGATAACCAAGCCAGCACTACAGGAGCTAGATGTCTACCACGGTAGAGCTCAGTCAGGATACAATCCCCTTGTAGGACTCGGAGGGCAAACTGTCCCATCAATAGGATAAGTTACACTAGAGATGGAGATAGGAGACAAGGACTTGACTTGGAGAGGGGAAGTAGAGTTCACCATAGCTGACATCTCAGTTGGTTGCAACATCATTTTGGGATGACCATTCCTGGTCGAGTCGAAAGCCGACATCTTCATAAGATATCCGACACTTCAAATCCCAACCAAGAAAGGAAAGGCAGTAGCAGTGGGTAACCCACAGGTAGCCCAGGAAATATAGCTAGCATCCTTGTAGACTGAAACCATCTCTATCGATGTGGAGGAGTGAGAAAGAGCATAGCTAGTGGGAGATCTAGAAGTCCTCACCTTAGGCCAGAATAGAACGCTCAAGATCGCGAAGGATTTGAGAGAAGATACGAAAGCCGCCATAATAAAGGTATTAAGAGAACAACAATACACTTTCTCCTGGTCTCCAAACAATATCGAGGGTGTGCGTCCCGAGATTATGTGCCATAAGTGGAATATAGATCCTTCGGCCCCCCAGTGAAGCAAAAGAAGCGTAAGCACACCCCCGAGCTACAAAAGGCGATTGAAGTAGAAATCAAGAAGCTGCTTGAGGCGGGTCAGATACAAAAAGTAAACTACCCATAAGTGGCTAGCCAATGTAGTACTAGTGAGAAAGCCTAATGGCTCATGGCGAATGTGTATGGACTTTACGGACTTGAACAAAGCTTACCCCAAGGATAGCTACCCTTTGCCAAGCATCGACTAGCTTATAGACTCAATGGCTGGGTTTGCCGTCTACTCCATACTGGATGCTAAGGCGGGATATCATCAGATCCCGATGGACCCTAAGGATGAAGAAAAGACTTCTTTCATCATACATGAGGGAATGTACTATTACAAGGTGATGCTGTTCGGACTTAAAAACGCAGGATCCACTTACCAGCGGCTCGTAAACGAGATGTTCAAAGGGCAGATAGGTGAAAACATTGAGGTATATGTAGACGACATGATCATAAAGAGCAAAGATGATGCTAGCTATGTAGCTGATATCGAGAAGGTCTTCAAAGTGCTACAAAAGTACCGGTTGAAACTAAAACCAGAGAAATGCACCTTTAGAGTGAAGAGTGGTAAGTTCCTAGGATTCCTCATCTCTAAAAGGGGTATGGAGGCCAACCCCAAGAAAACTGAAGTTATCATCAAAATGCAACTGCCTTAGAATCTGAATGAGGTGCAACATCTCAATGGTCGGATTAATGCCTCGGGATGGTTTATCTCCTTTTCCGTAAAGAGATACCTGCCTTTCTACAAGGCAATTAAACAAGACAAAGCCTACAAATAGGACAAGTGCTGGGATCTAGCCTTTGAAAATTTGAAGAAATTCCTGGCTTCGCCCCTGTTGCTTAGCCATCCTATCCATGGCAAACCACTACACATCTATCTAGTAGCTACTGATGAAGCGTTTGGAGCAGTCCTAGCAAAGGAGTAAGACAATGGGCAGCATCCCATCTACTACACCAGCAAGGTACTGTAGAATATAGAACTAAGATACTCGAAGATCGAGAAGCTAGCCTTAAGCCTAATTTCTGCCTATGTGAGATTAAAACCCTACTTCCAAGCGCACACCATAATTATGAGAACCAGTTTTCCTCTGAAAAAGGTACTCCAACGGCTCAAGACATCGGGCAGAATGGCCGAATGGGCGGTAAGGCTGGGAGAATTTGATATCAGGTTCGAGGGCAGGACGGCTTTGAAAGCACAAGTGCTGGCCGATTTTGCGGTAGAATTTGCAGGCCTCGAGCCAACGAAGATAATCAAAATAGAACCCTAGATCTTCTATGTAGATGAAGCTTCCTCAAATGAGGGAGCAGGTGTCGGAGTATTGATAAATAGGCCAGATTGCATCCGCCTGACATATGCTACCAAACCTGCTTTCTCGGCAACCAACAATGCCACAGAGTACGAGGCCATGATCAAGGGCCTAGAGTTGGTGAAAGAGGTTGCTCCCGATAGGGTAGTCATTCAAAGCGACTCACGATTGGTGTCCAACCAAATCAATAGAAACTTCGAGACAAAGGAAGGGAGTATGGTCAAATATTTACGCAAAGTACAAATGTTGGTGGAAAATATGGAGTAGAAAGGAACAGAGTGGAAGGTTAAACATATCCCTCGGGCTCAACATGAGATGGTAGGTGAGCTAGCAAAATCCATGGATAGCTCAGATGACTGTAAGAAGCTAAGCTACCTGTTTAAAGTCCTAATCGACCCAAGCTATGAAGAAGAGGAGGTAATTTGCGTTGAGCAAGGAAACAATGACTGGCGTCAGCCCATAATCACTTACCTCAAAGAAGATAAAATCCCAGATGATAAGGAGGAAGCCTTTAAGATTGTTTGAAAATCCATGAGATACTACTTTAGAGACGACGAGCTGTACAGAAAATCTTATGCGGATGCCTGGCAGAAATGTGTGACTCCATCTCAAGGCAAGAGCATCCTTACAGTTAAAATTTTAATGGCACCATACTTATTACTTCCTCCATCTTTTTTTACTTGTCTTCTAACACATTTCACACTTTTTAAGGAATCAATTGAATAAGGCAGAAAAATACTATTTTACCCTCTAATTAATGTTTAGTTTTCCACTCCATTGCAATTAATGATAATGGGACAAATGAGGGTATAATTGGAATAATAATCCAAAAAGTGCCTAGATATTTGAGAATGACAAGTAAAAAAATATTAGAAAAAGTGGCTAGATTGCCTATTTTAGAAAGATGGAGGTAGTATTTTACAACAACCATTTTTATTACCTACAAAAAGGTTGATGGGTTTTTCCATATGAAAAAGAATCCAATTTTTACTCTATTCTTTCTCCCTCTTTTCTGGATATGATAAGTATTTCTGATTCCTGTACCCAAACTCAAATCGAGTTTGAAGGAGTTGTTTAATCCTGGGAGGAACTACGAAGTATCCTTTAAGGACAGAGTCTCCTACTCGACTCAACTCATCCTAACGCTTATAAATTCATTCTTGTTGTTTTAGTGATGTTTCAAGTGGTTAAGATCATTATTTACAGCTTTTGAAGGTCGTTTCAATTTCAGCAACAAGTGTTGCCTCATCTGAGTAAACAGTTGCCTAATTTCTGCATCCGGATCTACTGCAACAGATTGTGAACAATAAAGAGTTGCCTTTGGTCTAGTTTCGAAGCTACTGCAACAACTTCTAAAAAGAGTTGCCTTTCATCCAGTTTGCCTCTGAAAGTGTTGCCTCTGGAAGTGTTGCCTCTAGAAGTGTTGCCTCAGATCCAATTTCTGAGTTTCTGCAACAGTTTCTTATCAGAAAAGCGTTGCCTATTAACCTATGACTCCGGAAGCAATTCCGTAGCTAAGTTTAAAGAGCAAATTTTCCAGCATCAACAATACACATAAGTGATCTTTAGGAGCGATGGGTGTGCATTTTTCCTAGGATAGCCGATAGATTTTTGTGGACGGGAGATTCACTCAATAGGTATTCAGCGGGTTCTTTTTGCCATATTTATTTCCGTCAACTAAACTGGCCAGCCCCCACGTTGAACTATAAAATCATTTGGGGGTCGAACCTTATCCCAAAAATATAGTTTTATGGTTGGCTCATGTTCCACGACGGCTTACCTATGAGATCCTTCCTACTACGTCGAGATTGCCGAGCCATTGAAAATGAGGACTGCCCGTTTTGTGGTGCTAGCGAGACCATGGAGCACACATTATTTCTCTGTTATGGAAGTCTAAGGATTTGGCACCAACTCTTTCATTTATTTGGTGTTTCAATTACAATCCCTTCTTCGAGCGGGGTATTCATCGAACTATGGGGTTCCTTCTTCAGCGTCGGACCGTGTAGAGATTTTGCAACTTCTTTGTGGTTTGTGATTTCATGGTTGCTATGGAAAAGGAGGAAAAAATATATTTTCAAAGGAGTATTAGGTTCGGAGGACATTCTAGTATCGAGCATTTACTTTTGTTGGTTTTTATTTATTTGTAAGAAGCGCAACATGGGCTTTCTCGTTACTGATGTATTTACCTGTCCACAGCAGCTACTTTCTTGTAGTTAGGAAGTGAGATCACACCTTGTGATTCTTTGCTTCGTTTTTTAATAAAGTGCCTGGAGATTAGCCACATTGGCTTTTCTTTGGGTATGTTCCTTAAAAAAAACGTAAGGGATCGTTAAAGTTTGTTATGATATGTTTTCTAAATATAATTAACTGATGAGTTAAGTAGTCAACGATACACATAAGTGATCGCTAAAGTTCGTTATGATGTATACCCTAAATATAACTGACCGATGAATTAAGTAGTTAATGATGTACATAAATGACGGTTAAAGTTCGTTATAATATATTTCCTATGTATTCTATAATATACATGCCACGTATAAGAATGATTGTCGTATATACGTAACGAGCACACGGATTATAAAACATTAGTGATGATAATTCACTAGGCAAACATATAGTTCATTATTTATAATATTACATTTTACTAAATAAAAAAATATTGTTTTCATTCAAATGATGAAACTTTTCAAAACTTTCCGTTTTGGTAATAGGTTTTAAAACTCAATATTAGAAAAAATAAAAATTGAAAAAAAAGGGTAATTATGCACTAAGCATGCAAACGTTTGTTGGCTGCCAAATAACGTGATGGTAGAATGAAGACAACGTTTTATTACTCTGCCATAAGAAAAGTTGACCAATAAACTTGTTTTGTAACTCATAAGTTCGCGATTCAAGTGGTTTTCTTGATTTCGGTGTACACAATATGTGGCAATTTTTCGTATGATTTCTCTTTTTTTGTGTTTTTTTTAATTATTTTTATGAAGATGAGAGTTATTGTTTACTAAGGCTATGTTCTTTTTAATTTATAAGTAGTAGTACTGATCTGAACTAAATTGAATTGATAAGTACTTATTTCAGTGTATATTTATGTGCTGATAAGTACTGAACTGAACTGAACTAAATAGATTAGAAGGTGAAAAAATAATTCTTCACATACTCCATTAATAACCTGAATAAGAAGTTGAATTTAGTTCTTCAAATTATAAATATACACTGATTAAGTTTGATTTAAATCAATTTAGTTTAATAAATTCAGTTTATTTGACGTAAATTCAAGAACAAAGCCTTACATGTGGATTTTATTAAATATATAGATCTAATGAACATATTTAATATTTTAATTTTAAATTCAAAATAAAAAATATTGATCCAATAAATATAAATCAAACTGTTTATTTTTAACCACCCAGCAATAAATTCTTAAAGAAAATTAAGAATTGTGAAGTTATATTAGTTCAATTTAAACAATATACATAATAGACAAATAATATATCATATTTATATTTAAAAAAACTTTTTCTTCTATATTAGTAGTACAAGGTAAAAAAGAGAAAGAATATGTGAATAAAATAATTTAATAGTACAAGGTCTCCATCGTGCATCCGCAGACGAACGGCTAGACAGAGGTCACTAACAGAACACTTGGTGAGGGGATGAAGAAGAGCCTCGAAAGAGGAAGGAAAGGATCTTGGCCAGAAGAGCTTATAAGCATACTATAGTCATACCGGACTACCCCGTGCAGACCAACTAGCGAGATGCCCTACTCTCTTGTGCACGGGACGGAAGCCATGATCCTAGTGGAAATCACAGCCCCAGCTGACAGAGTCATCTATTACTCTTAAGAGAAAAACACTAGTATAAAAAAGCTCATTGCAGACGGTCATTTTGGGCCTATTCGGACGGTTTCAAACCATCCGGAAAGGTCGCGACGGGAATGATCGGGCTTATTGCGGACGGTTTTGAACCATCCACAATAAGGATCATTGTGGACGGTTCGTTAAGAAGAACCGTCCAAAATAACATGACGAAATGGCTGCCTGAATATTGACTATTTCGGATGGCTCTCGTAAACAACCGTCCGAAATAATATGAATTTTTTTTACAGTTTTAATGCTACCTATTTCGGACGGTTCTTGTAAACAACCGTCTGAAATAACAAAATGACTGCCTAAATAGTAACTATTTAGGACGGTTCTTGTAAACAACCGACCGAAATAACATGAATTTTTTTTACAGTATTTTTCAATGCTACATCACAATCAATGAACCTGTAAACAGCAGCAGTTCCAGTGAACCCAATATAATACAATCGATTTTCAGTAAACCCAAAACTCAATAGCAAAACAAATATAAAAAAAACAATACAATCGATTATATTCCAAACTCAACTTCATTTCTCCAAAACAATAAAATCGATTTCTCCAAACAAAACACTTCAAAATACATGTACATTATGAGAAGCAAACTACTATCGATTTTCAAGCCTAGCTACCTATAAGAAATTTAAAACCTTAAGAAGCTAGGTAATAAACAAAATACCTTAAAGCCAAGCATAATTTGGTTTCAATGCTGCATATTTCTAACAACCTCTAACAACATCAGTAGTATATATTTAATCTCAAACTCAACTTCATTTCTCCAAAACAATACAATATCGATTTCTCCAAAACAAAAAACTTCATATACATTACAATTAAACACTTTCTTGCATTTACAATTATAGATAACGTTAATATTTTGGGGAAGGAACCAATAATACAAGAGTAATTGAAAAAAGTACTCTAACTCATAGTTGTAAGAACAACTCACAGTTGAAAGCACACCATTATCACTACGACACCTGTTGCATACAAAATTGAATCACATAACTAAGGAAAATTCCAAAAATCATTGAAAGCTTGTTAATCTAAATTAAACTCCAAGTTTATCTCTTTGATACTTTAAATCATCAACCTGAACCTAAAGTGCATGTACATATAGTTTAGACTTGCAACAAAGCTTGAAAGTCAAATACGCAAACATTGCTGAAACAGATAGTAGATTGACTGAACAAAAAATCAAATTAAGGACGTAGAGATAAAATGCAGGTTAGCATGTCTCAAGGATTCAAGATTTCCACATCAAATTAATTACCATTACCTAAACCTAAACTAAATGAATCTTCCAAAGTAACTGATAATTAATCTATAAAGTAGACTTAGCAATACCAAATAAACAATTACAGAATGGTTCAATTTTTTTGTTTCATCCATTTCTCAATTGAAAATTTCATCTAGAAAAAAATATGTAAGAGAACTGAGGCAAACCGAGACAAATAAAAGGCAATAGAGTGCTGAATAAGGGGAATAATGGTGCAGCAATTTTAGAATTCGAAGAAAATGGGAAAGGAACCAATAATTTCAAGGAAATGGGGAAGTCGAACCACCAATTTCAAGCCATCAGAAGAACTGCATTCAAAATGATAACAAGAGTCAAAATCTGAAACCACATACCATTGACCAAAAGAAATGTAATTAGATGAATTTCATGCTAATTAAACTAAGGATGATTTGGATGAAATCAACGAGATTGTTAAATACTTTCGAATTTAGAAATGAAACACCTACCCATTCTCAAAGTAAACACTTACTCATTCTTTGTATTTCTCAAATTAAGCACTTACCCATCAAAACTCCTAATTTTGAGCCACACATACATTTTGAGTTCTCAAATGAAACACTCACCCATTCTTTGGATTCCACAAATTAAACACTTAGCCATCAAAACTCCTAATTTTGAGCTAGATATAGTTCGAATGCTCAAATGAAACACTCACCCATTTTCAAATAAACACTTACCCATTCTTTATATTTCTTAAATTAAAAATATGGAAACGATGTGTATCAATAACCTAAAATGACTAATAATGAACTGAAGCACGGGACTGGTTCTAAAGTTAATAACTTGTTAACAATAATGGTATGGGAATATAAACAACGAAACACAGAAAAATCACGGGAAAGAGGAACAAAATAATCTTACGTCGTTTAGCTTGATCTTTAGCATTCTTGTGATATTATTAGATCCATAAATTTCTTGTTTTATTCCATTAGAAAATGAGATGCTAGTTTGTGTGCTCCCCCCATTATGAGCAACATCTAATTTTGTAGAAGATGAGAGACCACTGTCCAAATTTTTGAATTACCTATATAACAATAATAAATGATTATAGACAGTTGAAAAAACAAACAGAAAAAGAGAAGAGAATAGGCAGTGGATGGCGAACCAAGAAGATGCAATATGAGGCCAAAGACCGAAAGAGAAATCATGAAGAGAGCAGAAAGCAAGCAAACCTCCGTCCACGGCGAATGGAGCATCAGATCGACGGAAAGGATACAGAGGCCGTGGAGATGGCAACGACGAAGGAGAATACAAAGGCGGCAGCGGTGGTGGCAAAGACAAAATGACAGAGAGCGGCATGGGATGGGTTATGCGATTTCTCTGAAGGAGGCAGTGGATGGGTTATGCGATTTTTGAAATTAGAGAGAGTGGGGGGCTGGTTTTGATTTAGGTTAATTTTAGAGCAATATGGACGGTTATAAATCTATAACCATCCATTTAAAAAAATACTGAAAAAATTAAAAATAAAAATTAATTTATTATTAAATAATACGGACGGTTATCACTAAATAACCGTCCGTGTTGCACTAACAACTATTCTATACGGTTATTAAATATAACCGTCCAGAATGGATTAAGCAAAATGGATGGTTATTACTCAATAACCGTCCGCATTGTTCCTCCGTGTTTTTTAAAACGCTTTTGCCAATGGTTTTACTCTTAACCGACGCCAATGATGCATCCTTATTGGCCATATTTGTACTATTAAAATGATATCAACCTAAGGCACCATCTAGACAGCCTCAAAGAAAGAAGAGAACGAGCTTGCATCAGGATGACTGCCTATAAAGCCAAAATTGCCACGTATCACGACAAAAAGGTCAGAAGTCTATGACTCAAAGAGGGGGACCTAGTCCTTAATGACACCACTGCATCGCAATCTCGTGAAGGAAAAGGCAAACTTGGAGCTAACTGGGAAGGACCATACAAGATAAGAGAAGCCCTAGGTCAGGCAACATATCACCTCAGTGACCTCCACGACAAAGAGTTACCCAAAACATGGAACATTTCCAATTTGAGGCCATACTACAAAGCATCTTACTACTAGGGAACCAGACAATCACACTCTTTTCCTTCCTTTGGATTTTTTTCCCACTGGGTTTTTTCCTCACGAAGGTTTTTAACGAGGCGGCGTCCCCTAGGCCTTCGCTGGCTAACAAAGAACCGGGATATGTAATCACTTGTAGTCTATTTACACTCATCAATGAAAGCACTTTATTCAATTTTAATTTGTGTTTGCTATTATCTTTAATTAGCCTTTAACGACAATTATTTCAAATGCCCAATAGTGGCCACTATCCCGCCCCCAAGCTGCGCAGCTCAACCTTAGCCAGCTACCATCATCCTATAACCAAGCTAACAAGCCTTAGATAATCTAAACAAACATCTACAGCTAAGCTAACAGGCCTTAGCCAATATAAACAATGGTTATGACTAAACCTGCAAGACTTGGCACCAAAAAGTCTCATAACTAAGCTAACGAGCCTTAGACAAATCATACAAAGCAATTCTTATATAAATCTAAGTAACGAAACCCCCAGGTGGGTAATCACGCATGTAAATGGAAAATAAAAAATTTCATCCAAGCAAACACAAAGCATAAAGCATGCTAAAAACAAATGGCAGCACCAAAAGAATTCAATGATGGAAGTATAAAAAAATATACTTTGGCATAAAATAAAAATAGTCAATAATTACAAGGCTTCAAGCCTAAAATAAAGATAAAAAAAATCTAAGCTAAGCAGCAGGAGGGTCTTGATGCGGCACTTGAGATAGGCTCACGGCTAACTCCTTGTGAACCTCGCTTCCTACAGAAAGATCCGCTTGGTCAGCAGGAGGGCTATAAGGAACTTCCTTAAAAGTAGGAAAGTGAACATCGCTCACCATCTTCTTGGAAAGCTCCGGCTAGTGTTGACGGACTGCCTGGAGCAACCTCTGCCTAAATAGACGGCCTATTCTCACCATCCTCCCCACGAGGCTATCCAGCTTGATGTCCTGCTCCGCTAACTCCACCTCCAACTTTATAACCCTTCCTTGAGCTAGCCCCAAATCCTTCTCCAATAGAGTGTTGCGAAAAGGATCTGGGTATGAACTTCACGCAAACTCTCTAGATCTTGTTTTGCCTCAGCCAAAGCCGCCTCGGTCTCCCGTTGCTTGGTGGTCGCCGCCTTAGCCTCTTCCTTGGCTGAGGCTGGAGGTCAGGCTTTGCCACCTGGAGGTCCGCCTTGACCTTAGCATGGTTAGAGGCCCTTCGATGCATCTCAATAGACCGAGACATAACCTACAAAACACAAATACAATGTCACATGTTATTACAAAAAAGAAATAAATTAAAATAAAGTTGTACACATACCTCAGAGAGTTGGTCAAGTATGATTCCAGTCACGCACGTTCTAGACTCCTCTTTATAAGCCTCTTTCTCCCTTAGCAGAGGAAGCACGCTTTGAAGCTCCAATTGAACTTGAGGGCTATTTATCCCCCCTTATGGACCAGCCAGCTCCATGAAGCTCTCTTTAAATTAGGCCCAGAAGGAGAGATAGTGGTAGTGGAAACTAGCACAATGGGCAACCCCTGGCGTTGGCTCGGGCCCGATAGCTCTTGGCCCTACAAAAAGAACAAATTAGTAACACAAGATAAAAAAAGGAAAAGGGGTCGTAAGGGTAGCAGATTAACTCTCGACCCCTCTTGGGTAGTGCTTTAGACGATAAGGCAACTTTCCCAGCAGGAGAGACCTCCTCCCTTGACCTCTTCTTGTCCCCGACCTTATTAGAAGGAACCATTTTTAGGCATCGTCCTTGGTAAGGTCAACGGGCTCCGCCTCTTTCCTTTGGTTCTCCCGGCCTAAGTCTTTGGCACCTTTTGCTAGATGTTTATTAAGGGCAGCGTTAAGTCGAGACGACGACATCCTAAAAGAGAAAACAAAGAAATAAGCTTGTTAGAAATACTGACTTCCCCATCGTAGTACACAATATTTAGGCCATCCCACCCGATGACTTTAATATTCGTCAAGTAGGCCCAGGCGATGGTCGCCAGTGGCCATCACCCCTGCTCTAACAGGCTAAAGACGCTAATACGGTTGTCCGGATCAAGCCCTCTTGTGGGCAACGCTTTAAGAATGTCCTCCCTCCACCGAGTTGGAAATGACTAGTAAAATGGATCTATCTTCATATAGAAGTCAAACTATTTGAAGTTCCGAACCGACTGTGGCCAATCCAAGAAGTAATAAAATCCATCTTTATGGTTAAAATGGAGATGGTCCTCAGAGGCTTTTTGCCTGAAGGAAACCAGCCGGCGGAAGAAAACCGAGTCAAACTCAAAGTTGAGACTATGACATAGATGGTAGTGCCCTACGACATCTGACCAACAGTTGGGGTGTATCTAAGCGGACACACACCCCAGTCAGTCAAAAGTTTAGCAATCACCTCAGGCAACGGATACGTGAAGTTAGCCCAAACTTGCTCCATGTATATATTAAAATAGCCATTTGGAGGGGCATAAACCCGCTCATATTGCGCCAGCAACAAGAATGGCTTTCCAATCAGCCACTTATGCACCTGCGCTTCGAAGCCGATATCCAAGTCATTGGAGATAGACCCCATATTCCTAATTTAAGCCGTAGGGTCCTTGGTGCGGCTCTTCCTCACTCGCTTAGGACCACCCACTGCCCTAGTCCTCCTTCAAGTCAGAGTAGGCTGAGAAGATGACGTCCTAACCTCTTATACGGATCTAGTTCCCCTCACATCCATGGGGTCGTCATCCCATTCATATTCGTCCACGGCCTAAATGTCTGAGTCAGCAGAGGAAACCAGAGTCCATTACTTTGTGGACAGCTCAGCTTGGTTAGTCATGTTTCTACCCGCACACCTTTTAATCCTAACAGGGGGATGGAAGTTAGTTTTGTCTACAGTTAGTGGTTGGGCCGCAAGCCGGTCCAGCCCATTGTTAATCTCCCTAAGATGGCCAAAGGCCCAGTTAAAGAAGGCATCCTGACTCTCACTGCTAGATGGGCTCATCCTAAAGAATTCAACACGAACATTACAATTCATCCTGCAGTACGAGCTCAATAGGGCCTAAGACGCTAACATCAAACCTCAACCCTAACCTTAAAAGGGGCTTGCCTCAACCCTCACCTCTGACGGCACTAAGTCAGCACAATTAACTACAACAGTCAACAGCAAAAGTGCTAATTGCAAAATAAAGGAGGGCGTACCACAAATGGCAGCATCAAAGGCGCTAAGAAGCAAAATAAAGCACAAATACCAACCAAAGCATGAAAATTAAATAACCAAATCATGCAAAGCCTAATTCCTAGGTGAGGAACAAATGCGAAATCGGGCAAGATAGCAAGAATTTGACACAAGTTCATCGGAGAATGACGACAAAATAAGTCCATTCCTTCCCCGACAAAAAGGGAAAATAAAAAGTCAATGACAAAAGGCATAAAATAATTACTCTTAGAAAGGAAGCTTACTTGTATCATGGAAGAGCGAGGTGTTTGGAAGCTTCAAAGCCGTCGGAAAAGCCTGCCGGAGTTGGAGAGTAGATTTCAAAAATCGCAAGAGCAAGGGAGAGGAGCAAAACTGGTAACTGTTGGATATCCCGCATTATTTATAAGAAAGCTTTGAATTTGAAAATACATGAAAGGTTCGGGAAGACACGTGGTGCCATACCACTAGAACCAGCACGCCGCATGAGGAATCAGAGCTGTTAGGTGAATTGTAAACGTCAGACAACGCCCTCCTTCAAAAGATGTTCATTTTGGGATGAAATCCATCGCGAGATGACAGAAGCCTAAAGACTTCCCCACGCTTGCTGTGGGGGACTCTTGATAACTAACTGTATGCTCGAGGTGTACACCCCTCATAGGTGACACCGCCTTAATTCACCATCTACCGTATCATAGCACCCTTTAATCGTGCGCTACTGGTAGTCACCTCGAGAGCGAGACAACGCACATGACCTCGTCATTTACACAGTCAAAGTAGTTACTTCCCACTCCCTAAAAAGGAGGAATTACAGGATTTGACCTAGTCTCCCTACAATCTCGGGATTATGATCCCATTTTAAAACTCATAACCGCCAGATCATGGGTAACAGTCATGAGGAGGCCTATAAATACCAAAGGCCTACCACTAAAATGGTAATCAATTCTATACCCCTACCTAAACTCTGCCATTTTCTACTCACAATATACTCTTTTAAGTTACTGACTTAGACATCGGAGATTCCCACCAGGGACAAGCCCCGATCCCTTGATCTTTGATTGTTTTGCAGATTCAACCTCTAATCAATATCCTAATCATTTTCTAAAGTTTTAAGTGCGTGAAGACCATTTCCTTGGCAGTACTTTCACTAAACGTTAAAAGTTTGTTATGATATGTTTCCTAAATATAACTGACCGATGAGTTAGATAGTTAACGATACACTTAAGTGACCGTTAAAGTTCGTTATGATATGTTTCCTAAATATAACTTACTGATGAGTTAAGTAGTCAACGATACAAATAAGTGACCATTAAATTTCGTTATAGTATGTTTCCTAAATATAACTGACCGATGAGTTAATAGTCAACAATACACATAAGTGACCATTAAATTTCGTTATGATGTGTTTCCGAAATATAACTGACTGATGAGTAAAGTAGTCAATGATACATATAAGTGACCATTAAAGTTTGTTATGATATGTTTCCTAAATATAATTGACCGATGAGTTAAGTAGTCCATGATACACATAGGTGACCGCTAAAGTTTGTTATGATATGTTTCCTAAATATATCTGACCAATGAGTTAGGTAGCCAACGATGCACATAAGTGATTGTTAAAGTTTGTTATGATATGTTTTCTATATACTATAGCATATACATGCCACATAAATATAAGGATGATTGTTGTATATACGTAACGACCACAAGTTTAACAAGTATCATGATAATATTGCAAACACGCGCATTATACAACAGTAGTGATGATAATTCACTAGACAAACATTTATATTTCATTATTTATAATATTACATTTTACTAAATGAAAAAAATATTGTTTTCATTGCACTACAAGAAAACAGCAGTTTTCTGACGGAAATCATCTGACAGATCCATTACTGTCAGTATTTTCTGACGGATAAACCATCAGGACGTAGTCTGTCAAAACGTATTGACGGGCTTTCTAACATGGTTTGATTTCATGTCAGAAATTACTTGTTTGATGGAAGTTCTGACATTAAGCACCGTTAGGAACTTCAATTTCTTTTATTTCAAAATATTAATATATATTAAACCCCCAATCCTTATTTTACATAGAAACCCAAATTTCTTCAATTCCCCGATGGTCTCTGTCTTCTCTCCCTCTCTCCCACTCGCTCGGTCTCTCTCTCATTGAATTTCTTCCCATTACCATCAACGAGGTCAACTCTCTAAACTGTTTCTTCTCACTCTCTCTCTCAATAGGCAATGGCATATCATACCACCATCGGCGGCTTTCATCTAGGGTTTGCGATGGGGGCTTCTAATAATTGGGTAACCACCGTCCATTACAACTGTGTTTGAGCCTTCCACTTAAGGTAATAGAACTCAAACCCTAATTCTAGTTTCATTGTCTGTGCCTGTGACTCTGTGAGCCAAACATGTGTCATCTTAATGTCTTATATCTGTTTTAGAATAACAGGAAATTCATTCCAAGACTAATTATATTTCCCCTGCTAGATTTTGCTATTTAGTCTCCATTTTCATTATCAGAGATTCCCAGGTTTCCTTTTTTAAAACTTTTAGTGTATTAGGAGTGGATTCAAGAGCGTTCATGGAGGGTAAACTAACCCCCAAATTTCTGAACAAAATTATAGCTCCCCTTAATATATAGATGCCTTAAAAGCCATGGAGGTTTGCTCTAGCTCTGAATAATGCAGCAGCTGATGAACAAGAAGAAAAGGTTAATTACATTAGGTTTAGTTTTTTAATTGGGCTAGGAAGGGTAAACCCAACTCAGACATTGGGCTTTACATTAAAAGGGTTTTCTTTAAATACTTCCAAGTAATATCTATACTTAGAAAGTTTGAATCCGCACAAAAACTCTGCCTTCATTATGTTTTTCTATATATGCTAAGCCCTCTACATGCTATTAATTTAGTGCATTATTAATAGGAAATAAAGTATAAGTCCAAACTAGAATATTCAAATTGAAAATGAATTAATCCACGTGTGAAAAAAAGATAAAAAAAACTCCAATTAAATACATTTTTGAATGGTAAAATTTTGTTGAATTAGAATTTGGTAAGAACAATTTTGATGGTCTTCCTCTACTAATATGCAAGCTACAAATAACTTAAAAGGAAAAGTGATTTGAATTTCCTCAATCACTAACTTTATTTTTAATTTTAAGAAACAATTGTTACTTTGCCACCAATTTAAGATAGTATATAGACTATAAACATTACTTTGCCACCGGATATAAAAACCAATTTTTTTTGTAATTAGAGATAATACAAAGACTTTTGTAAGCACACATTTTTGTGAACTCATTTATATGTCAAATATTATTTAATTTATATTTTTTTTTGTATGAATAGCTGAAAACTTGACCCCCAACTGTATTGAGCTGGATTCGCCACTGATTATACACTTAGGGATGATTATGTTGAGTAATGGAGTAATTGATTTGGTTAATAATATGTAGTTGGAGTACGGATATTCACCTTAATAAAATGTTTTATGAAACTAGGCCGAGAATCTGACAACCAATTCTAAAATTTGTGTAGTGATGTGTTGGGACATATATTTGGCCAGGTGCTGAGTATTGAATATGCTCACCATTCTTTAGAGAAGTAGCCCGTTTTTAGTGAAAATACAGAAGAAATATGGTTAGTTGATATTCATCTCCTATTGGTTATTTATATACTCTGTAAATTTTTGGCTTATCTCAGTTTTAAACCCTTCAACTTGTATGCTTTTATGCCGTTGAGATCTTCAATTTGGCTTTTGTTTCATTAACTAGCTAAAAATTATAATTGAGTTCTAATAACTGACAAGCATTGAAAATGCAGCAATGTGCGCCATGAAATATGTGTGATAGAACTAAAAAAGAAATGAAAAAACTGGTAGATATGTTGAAAGGCTCAACGACACGGAGTAAAATTTAGGTTTACTAGGAAAAACATTTAGTTGAAGTTGGCTCAATATCTTAAATATGTCAAGTTTAAGTGCTGAATTTACCTAAATAGTTTTGTGCTATGTTTTATAGAATGATATAGAATTTATATATTGACCCCAATATATTTATTTTTGATATTTCTAGGTTTTATATTGTACATGGAAGATGGAATATTAAGGCGAGTTAACTAAAAGGAAATAATCTAAGCTGACTTATATGCTGCTCTCATAAATATGAGGAAATTCTCACTTATGATTGTCCATTCCCTCTATTTCATCTCTTATTTAAGCACAAAAAAATGAATAACTAACTTATCATGTATTTATCCGAAGGCTCATATGAGTTACTTAAGCATGCCTTCTTGCTCCGTGTTTGATTCTTCTATATTAACATAGTTGTTTCTTCATTGTAAATTGTATGCGAGAACTTGGAGAGATATGTTAATTGTGAAATATTGATTTTTCTAATGGAGAGATATGTTAACTGTTACAGTGAAGAATCAACTATGTTAATATAGAAGAATCAAACATGGAGCAAGAAGCCATGTTTAAGTAACTCGTATGAGCCTTTGGATAAATACATGATAAGTTGGTTATTCTTTTTTTTGTTATAAGCAAGTTGCAGTAGGGTCCTACAACCACATCCATGCTGGGTGAATTTATGGTTGCAGTATTTTTCTTTGTTGATCCTTTCTCTTTTTGCCAGCTTCATACTTTTGAATTGAGGATGCTTCCTACTCAGTTCAACTACTTCAGTTACATTTTTATTGTAAGTACAATTTTTAAAAAACTCTGTTTCTTGTTCTCTCATCTTCAATAGCATTTCTTCTTCTTTCTAGTTCTTGATTTTGTTATCTATAGGATCTTATGTGCTTTACTGTTCTTTTTTATTCTGTTGAGAATTTTTTTTTATTCATGAATAAGAATTTGATGATTTTGATTATGAAGTAGGAGTCTATAATGCAGTGTTGTCACGGACATGAGGCTTCAGCCTCGGCCCCATAAAGCTTTCTAGGCAACACATATGCGTCTAGGCAGTTTAGGCACATGCACCAAGCGCAAGTTAGGCACAAAATTGATTTTTTTAATAGTTTTTATTTATTTATTTAATAAGTATTTTGTTGAAAAATAATATTAATAATATTTAATATGTATTAAAAGTCCAAACATCTATATTACTTCCTCAAGTTTTGTCAAAATAATAACAATTTATGTTCTTTGTGCTTCAATTTAGGATTTGTTAGCCCAAGTTGTTGTTGAGGAAGTTCAGAAAATTTATCAAAGTAAGTTGGACCCATAGTTATCAGAATCTTATGATTCTCGATACGAATCTTACAATTCGATTCAATTCAACCACAAATCGATTCAAATCTATGGGATGAATCTAAATTCACCCTGAATCTACGATTCAATGCCGATTCGGTGGCGAATCGGCCAAATCTTAAGATTCTACCGATTCGGTCGATTCATGAACCATAGTAAATTAAAGCATGATAGAAGCGTATTATTTTGAAGATAAAATTTAAGATATGACTCAAGGTAGCCAAAGTCGATTGCTCCACAAATTAGTCGTTGGATGGAGGGGGAACCCAACGCCACACTACCTGCAATGGACTTCCGGCGACGACTAAGCGGTGGAGCAATTGTGCACTAAAGCAAATTGTGTCTATACTTTTCTTTGAAATTAGTCTCTAATTTAGGAAAAGTAGAAAATAAGTCTCTTTGAATTCTAAACTTGCATATCTAGACTAAAATTTAGTAGTATCTTTAAGTTAAACATTTCAAATTTTATATTTTATTATTTTATGAACTCGAACCCGAATCTTACGATTTGATTCGATTCACAATTCTCGATTAACAAAATTTGGATTTCGATTCTGGATTCGAATTCCTATTTGACCACTATTGGACCTTAGCCTATTCCATAAATTGTTCCTACAGAACCCGTTACGTTTCATTCGTAAACAGAAATACCTTGAAGCTAAGGACAAGTTGGTGCCCCATAAGTTCTTGCACTGATTTGAATTCTGAAATTTAACTAAATTATGAAGCTTTCTTACATATAACACTGAAATTTAGACAGGCAACAAACAGTGAATGGTGGTGGCATGCAATCTTCTGGCTTTTTTAGGTATTTTTTCAAATTTCAAATCATGTTTTAGGTATTTTAAATTTGAAAATCTTCATTATTTCGAGGGGTTAATGTCTTATTTATTTGATATCAGTAGAGATTTACACTACACAAGCGATAATTGTATAAGATATTAGACCCCTGTAGATGCTTTAGGTCAGTCCAATTTCGAGCCTTATCTTGATATTATTATTTGGCTTCTTAATCTGAAGTTTGGTGTTGTGAAAATTATTCATAGGACATTATATCTATGGTACAATATTTAAAGTTGTAACTTGTATGTGAGATTATTATATTTTAAATGTATTTATGAGTTGAAAGTTTAGATATGGATCTTTTCAGTTTGAGGATAATTAGGTTACTCTGTTCTTATTTATTACAGTTTCTGTACAGAGAGAAATCACATTTTAATGATATGAAGTCCATACCATACTTGAAATCAGTACATTAATGCTTTCTTACTTATTCTATTGGTATATATATATATATATATATATATATATATATATATATATATATATATATATATATATATATATATATATATATATATATATATATATTCCTTTTATCTTCTAATCTCCATATAATTTGTTTTATTTATTTGAATCTTAAATTTTTGTTGTCTAATAGTAAATTGGGTTTCTAGCTTGAGTTTTTTTAGCTGCTTAGCTTGAGTTATTCAATAATGAAAGATTATATTGTCTTTATTAACTTGAGCCTATATTTTGGATTTACTTTCAATCAGTTAAGCTATTTTTAATATTAAAGTAGCCAAACTACAATTAAGCTATTTGTGTGAATATTGAAAATGCAGTTTGCATAGGCAGTTGCTTTAACTTTTTTGCTTTTAATTTGCATAGAATTTCGGTTTAGGTAGAAGGATTATGTATTGAATATAAGCCATCAATATTTGCTACTTATTTCTTCTGATTTGTTTGTATCTCTCCTTTTGGTCAGGTTTTCTAACACCGTCAATCAAAAAGAACTGAAGGAGGTGCTGGATACATATCATAATATGTTTGGCTGTGAAAGGCTAATCAAATTCTAGTGATAATACACTTATCTTGGTAAGCACCATATTAGTCGTTATTAAGATATGCTTTTATTTTGATTTAGAATATGACTGCAATTGTTTTGTTACTTAATATGATTTCAGGACTTACTTTAGGATGTGTTGATTTGGAATACGACTGCAATGTGTTGTTACTTAATAGGATTTCATGACTTACTTTAGGACTTACTACAGCTTTAAAATTTAGAAAATAGATGAGGTGATATAATTGCACATGTGGAACACAAGGATACTTGTAGATGTTCTTATAATGCTATGTTGCATATTATTCCCTTTCATAGTGTTTACTAATGTGTCAATGAATTTAGTTTGAATTTGTTATCGAACATAACGAGTAATGTTGTGGCAACTTAACTTTAATTTGTTAGTGCTATTGCATTTTTATTTGTATTTGTAGCTCTATTCAATCCAAAATTGAATTAATTTTTTTTAAAGAAATCAGAACTCTGTTTAAAGGTGTCAGGACGGTCTGACGGGTAAACGTCAGAAAATTTGCCAGTATATTCTGACAAGGAACCGTCAGCTGGAGTCAGTACGTGCTGACGGTTTGCTGATGGAAAATCGTCAGGATATCCATCGGCCAGACAGTCAGACAATTCCTGACAAGCAGTTTCTGATGGTATTCAGACCGTCATATGCGCCGTCAGGAAGTGCCTTTCTGACGGATTTTAAGGTCTTTGCTGACGGAATTTGCCATCAGAAATTCGCTGTTTTCTTGTAGTGAGATGATAAAACTTTTCAAAACTTTCAGTTTTGGTAATAGGTCTTAATACTCAATCTCCTTATTTGAGAAATTATACTAAGTAAAAGAAAATCTAATAAATGCGATAACTATTATATGGTATGTGCATCACAGCTCTATAAAGAAAAATAAAAATTGAAAAATTGTAACTATGCACTAAGAATATAAACATGACTCGTAGAGTTTCACTTGGCATATGGAAATTTGTTTTGGTTTTCAAAAAGTTTTAAAAAAAGATAAAAAATATTTTTTTGAAGAATAATAGTGTTATGAAGGATATTTTAAGCAATTCAATATTCTAATAATTTAACTATATTATTTTGGAATTATACACCAAGATTTGAGTATGTTGTGGAGATTTTTCATTATTTATTTTTTTAAAAGTTTATCATCATGTTTTAATTAAAAAATGTTTCCACTTCTCAAAGATTTTCAAAATCTATCACCGAGTTGGATTGTACTTTTATTAAGCAACCTACAAAATTTTAATTCAAAATGGAAAAAATTTACTCTTTGTCAATGCATAATTTAATATGTCGGATCATTTGTTTGCCAACTTTTTATAACCACGAACTCCATGTAGGTAAAAAAAAACTCACATGCCTCCTTATTAAAACAGTGAACCATATGACATGTTTTTTTGTTTGTATTTTTTTTACGAGGATGGGAGTTACTAATGAACAAATTTATATATTTCAAAATTCAAAATGAAAAAAGATTGATGCGTTATTAAACATCAAATTTTTTTTCTAACAAAAGTTCAAAATACAAATAAAAATATTATATTATGTGATAATGTGAAGAACTATTAGTTTATCCAAATAGCTTGATCATATAAATTATGATAACTAACCGTTAAAAGCTCGTTATAATATGTTTCCTAAATATAACTGACCGATGAGTTAATAGTCAACGATACACATAAGTGACCGTTAAATTTCGTTATGATATGTTTCCTAAATATAACTGACCGATGAGTTAAGTAGTCAACGATACACATAAGTGATCGTCAAAGTTTGTTATGATATGTTTCCTAAATATAACTGACCGATGAGTTAAGTAGTCAACGATACACAAAAAGTGACTGTTAAAGTTTGTCATGATATGTTTCCTATATATTCTAGCATATACATGCCACGTAAGTATAAGAATGCTTGTCGTATATACGTAACGACCACAAGTTTAACAATTATCACGATAATATTGCAAACACCCACATTATACAACAATAGTGATGATAATTCACTAGACAAACATTTATGGTTCATTATTTATAACATTACATTTTACTAAATGGAAAAATATTGTTTTAATTGAAACTATAAAACTTTTCAAAACTTTCAGTTTTGGTAATAGGTTTTAATACTCAATCTCCTCATTTAAGAAATTATACTAAGTAAAAGAACAATCTAATAAATGCAATATGGTAAGTGCATCACAGCTTTATTAGAGAAAATAAAAATTGAAAAAAAAGGGTAATTATGCACTAAGCATACAAACGTTTGTTGGCTGCCAAATAACGTGATGGTAGAATGAAGACAACGTTTTATTACTCTGCCATAAGAAAAGTTGACCAATAAACTTGTTTTGTAACTCATAAGTTCACGATTCAAGTGGTTTTCTTGATTTCGGTGTACACAATATGTGGCAATTTTTCGTATGATTTCTCTTTTTTTGTGTTTTTTTTATTATTTTTATGAAGATGAGAGTTACTGTTTATTAAGGCTATGTTCTTTTTAATTTATAAGTAGTAGTACTGATCTGAACTAAATTGAATTGATAAGTACTTATTTCAGTGTATATTTATGTGCTGATAAGTACTGAACTGAACTGAACTGAACTAAATAGATTAGAAGGTGAAAAAATAATTCTTCACATACATGTTCTTCTCGATTAATAACCTGAATAGGAAGTTGAATTTAGTTCTTCAAATTATAAATATACACTGATTAAGTTTGATTTAAATCAATTTAGTTTAATAAATTCAATTTATTTCACGTAAATTCAAGAACAAAGCCTTACATGTGGATTTTATTAAATATATAGATCTAATGAACATATTTAATATTTCAATTTTAAATTCAAAATAAAAAATATTGATCCAATATATATAAATCAAATTGTTTATTTTTAACCACCGAGCAATAAATTCTTAAAGAAAATTAAGAATTATGAAGTTATATGAGTCCAATTTAAATAATATACATAATAGACAAATAATGTATCATATTTATATTTAAAAAAACTTTTTCTTCTATATTAGTAGTACAAGGTAAAAAAGAGAAAGAATATGTGAATAAAATAATTTAAAATGAATTTCATTGCTTAATTATCTATTGGATGAGAATGTGTTTTCTTATGACACTCGTTTTATCTTTCAAGCTATTTTCTTAGGCTTATGGATTAAAAATATTCCTTTTGATCAATTTATATTTGTTGTGTACAGCTTCGTTCTCTTTTCTTTGACAAAGCAAAAGAAATTAAAGTTGGTTAGTGATTAACACTGAGCTGTGATCTCTAAAGGTTTTAAATTCAAGGCACATTCGAAAGACGTTGGAGATTTTTTTTTTTCATTTTAATATAAGCCGAAATAAAATAAATATTTTTAAAAAAGAAATTAAAATCCAAAAAATTAATCATTTCTTTATTTTGGATAAGAAATAATTACTAGCTAGAATTAAGGCAACTAGATCCTCTCTTGTTTTACCAAAAGAGAAAAGCAAATATTAACCGTCAATGGTTAATGAATGCACCATCAAGCTTTTAGGGATTTTAATGGAGAGATTATACCATGTTCATGGAATATTGTTCCCTACTCTCTGTCTGAATGATAAGTGTCTCAGAAAATACTTTATGATATTATTGTTTATTTTTTATAAATTTCTGGAATACGTGTCATTTATGCATGGAGCAGTGAACAATACTCCAAAAACATGATATAATGATATATTTTAATGAGTGACAACAGCTAAATGTAGAAAAAAAATGAACAAAAGGAACCAAACAACACCACAATAAAGAGTTGAGTTTTAATAAAGGTGAGGAACTGATTTGTTAAGAAATGTTTATTGTATTATGACATGAGTAATGAGATAATTATGAAATATGCGATTGTTTTATAAATAAATAATCACATCTTCCCAAAATAGAAATTGAACTATATTTATCTCTCTCTCAAAAGCTAAAGCAAAGAACACCCAAAGCTAACATAATTTAGCTATCGAAATAAAATTAAAAATCTAGGATCACAAGTCCTCTTTTCTCCACTTCATTGATCACTTCATATTTGGCATAGTACAATTCAGCATTTGTATCATAATAATACTGCAAATACATCAAGTTAGTGTGCTTTTATTAGATTCTCAATATCATATATACATGTAAATATGAAAAAATAAAATAAAAGATACAGTAATAAAATGACCAAATACATGTTTTTCCCCAACTCTGTTTGGTATTGCCTTTTCAAGACGCTGTCTCAATAAGTTGCTCTCACAAACTTTTGATAAAACTATATATTTTGGCCTCGAACAACACATTTTGATCATTCAAACTAATTAATTAGGAACTGTCTGATTTATTTTCTTCTAAAATCAAATCTGCTGTTTGTAGGAAAAGCTTGAAAATGGAGTTTTTCAGAAAAACAGCTGAAATAAGCACAGCCAAACTGGTTGCCAAGTGCCACCCTGAACTTTCATTTGTTCCTAATAGTTCCTCAACTTGGCAAAAGTGCACTATCAGCCCCTCAATACCACGTGTGATCTTCTAGTTGGAGAAGAAAAAAATTAAAAAAATAACACCTTTGAAAAGTCAAACCAATCAGAAGCTGACACGCGCCATTGATGAAGCTCACGAGTGTATTTTTGCCAAGTTGAGGGGCTATTAAAAAATAAGTAAAAGTTCAGAGCGGCAGTTGGCTAAACCTGTCAAGTTAAGGGAGTTAAACATGTATTATGCCTTATAAAATTCATACCCTGTATAACCTGCCACCGCGCATGATTCTTTCCTCCGCGAACCAGCCAGCGGGTAACCAGCCATACCCAGGGAATGAATGGTCATAATAGAGTCTAATGCTCCCTGGTTCCGCTACTCTCCCTCGCCGACGTTGGGCCATTCTTATAAGTGTAGTTCTATTTATTTCGGTCCTTCTGTAATCTCCACGATATAGTATCTCCAGGTGCTCCCATTCTGCAACAATAATTAATATAATAAAATCATATTAAAGAGTATAGAAATTTGTAGGATTTAAACAAAAGAGGATTGAGGATTTACCACCATTTTGCGCCATTTTGTTTATAGCTTCAATATAGGCCAAAATCTTTTCTATATAAAAAAAAAATTCACCACTCTATCTCTCTCTCTCTCTTTCTTTCTCTCTCTAACGCTCGTTTCTCAATTTGAATGTGTTTTGTTTAATTTCGTGTACTCAATTTATAGGCAAGATGATAGAGTAAAAGGGTAATGTGAATTCTCCTTTGGACCCTCTTACTTTTACCCGTAGCAACTTACCAAATATATATCAAAATAATCACTAGACTTGGTCTAGTGACCACAACTTCCTCTCGAAGTGGAGAAAAAAGCTTGAGGTTCTAGGTTTGAGCCCCCATGTTACTCAAAAAATTTAAATGTTCCTACTTCTCAAAAAAATATATATCAAAATAAAAACTTTTATAATCTTTTAAGACTATTTTTTTCAAAAATAAAGGTATTCATATATATACGAATTAGTTCTTTGTGTTTTTAAAAATAAGTGTGATATGCATACTAGACGTAATGACTCATGCAAGCAAAATTTATTGTTTACGAGTAAATTTATGTAAAAGCTTATATTGAAACATTCGGTTGTCGAAATCGATTTCAAGTTTGTTGTAAAGCATTAGTACATTCTCATGTTTTAACTATCTAATTTTAAATTTCCCTTAAAAGTTGGTTACATGATTTAGATGCATATCAATATATTTAGTTTTAACAGTTCATAAAATCTCAAAATTCAAGTTCTTTTTAATGGAGTATTACATTTGTCTTTATAAAGTTAGAAAAAAATCCATATACTATTTCCCTAATTTATGAATAAAATATGACATATGATAATAATGATAATACAAAAAAACAAGTTATGGTACCTAGCACCTATTTAAGGATATTATTTGCCAAGTTAAGTAGGTTGTTGGATTTTTTACTAAATTAAGTACGTGTAATCTGTAAAAACAAATAATTGACCGAATACAAAGCATTTAAACATATTATATGCTTTCTTCTTTTTTTGAACATCCATATTTTTTTATAACGGTTACAAACCTTCAAAACTATTAATATGACCTTATTTTAAATACTGATACAATTATCAATTCGGTATAGTTTAATTGGTACACCACTCAATGTAATGATGGGAGGTCATATATTTAATATCTAGCCTCTTCAAAATCCATACTTATAAAAAAAATACTGATACAATCTTATTATTTTATGTAGAGAATTCGTGGGTCTGGAGAGTGTTGGGTTCAATAGCTTGAGCGAACATATAAGTTGGGTTGAGCCCATATAACATAAAATCAATTGACTTGTGTTACGATCCAATCTACTCCACTTTTATATTACTTATTATTCTTGGGATTTCTCCACAGTTCTCCAATGCCGTACAAGTTAATAATAACGCGTAGTGAAATATCAACTAATAATTCTTTTTAGCTTATCATTCTCTTCCTATACATTGGGTTATTCACAATTTAAATTAAGGAAAAAATATTTTAAGTCCCCTTAAGATTCATGAATTTGATAAGTGGCCATGGGATAGAAAAGTTTAACGCATTAGGTATAGATTTTTTTTTTTAATTTGATAGTCTTAAATCTTAAGCTAAATAGATTAGAGACTTTAGGGCTAATACTATCAAAATAAAAAGGTAATACTTGTAATCGATGTGTCGAAAAGAATAATAACGGGCTTAGAATGTGTTCTCGGTTAAATTTGTATGGAATAATATTGTAGTACAAGAATAAGCATGGGGCACTTGCCTCATCTCAGCAGCCGGAAAATCTCATTCCACCGAAAACTATTCATTGAATTAGTAGGGTGAAATATAATTTAATGGTGACTATCAGCAAAACATAACTTAGGTTTACAAAAACAAAGTCACTAGTATATTATTATCTTACCTTTGGATAATAATTAAAAAAAAACATTATAACATAAGTTGATATAAAAAAAAATGAATATTAATATTGTCTCGGAAAGCTTAAGTGAAGAAAAATGAGAACTGAAGATGATATGCTTCTCCAAACGGTTTCATTGTACACTAAGCTAATTTCTTAGATAGAATGAACGAAATATTAGTTTTTCAAGAAAACTTCATCAATTATATTTTCCATACATGCTTCAATTGATTTTAGTTCTTTTTAATAGAGATAGGGAAAAATATGACACATATATTAATAATCATTTGATGAGGTATATAATTTATGATATAACTAATTAACCGTTGAATTTCATTATAGTGTGTAATCTAAACAAATACCAATGAGTTAATTAGTAAGCGGCACATGCGACAACTATACTTTAGCATATTGAGTTAATTAGTCGAAGGTACACAATAATAATATTCTAGCATATACGCTGCCTAAGTTCCAGTGGATCATTGTCGTATATATATAATGACCACATTTATTAACAAATTTAATGATAATACTGCAAACACGGGCTTTATGCAACAATAATATATATAATTCATTATTTAAACATTTGGTTTTTTTATCTATATCGTAATCTTTATTTATTAAATAAAAACTTTTTCATAATAATTAACTTTTATGAAAAAGTATTAATTGTAAAAGAAAACTTAATGTGAAGAGACAAAAAAACCCTAGCCGCCCCATGAGTTCCCTTGCCCACCGGCTCTCCGGTTATTCTTAGGCCTCCGATCAGCTTCACCGCCGTCCCCCTCGACCCTTTTAACCTTCTTCTGCCCTTGTGTTCCTCAGATTTGGTGTTGTTGATGCGCTCTTCTGCTAGAACCAGTGCAAGTGTTGCACTATTTGAAACAAGATGGTTTTTCCAAACCGTATCTTGAGAGATCGCAGCCCATGGCATAGTTCTGGTCGGGTTTACTTCGAGAATTTCCAACCACACATGATGCTAATGCCCTGAAGCTCGTTTTCTAGAAGTATGGAGTAGTGGGAGATGTTTTTGTTGCAAGGAAACGGAATGCGAAAAATCTCTATTTTGGTTTTATTACCATTGATGGCTCAATTCCAATGCACGATGCTTTATATAGATTAAACGCGGTATTGATTGGTAATATTGAGATGCGAGCATTCAAAGCCAGGTATCCCCCCTAATTAAATTGAATGTCCTAAATCAGAACCATACAAAGCAACCTCAAGCTCAGAACAAGCAAAACCGATGTTCAGAGAATCCCCTAGAGATAACAGGTCCTATGCTATGGTTGTAGCTCCACCTTCGGATTCACTCAAGGTCTGCCTGGAAGATGGATTTTCACAAGTTAAATGTCTCAATTTGCGTGTCTCTTGATAGTTAGGAAGCTATCCTCTATTCCTAACCTTGAACAGATGGTCACGAGTAGGCAATTCTCCTCATCTTCATTGCTCCTACATGAGGAAGTCAGGTAATCATGGTGTTTCACTCTTTTGATGTGAAAATGGCTTTCTTGGAGGGAGACTGGTTACATCTACAGGATATCTTCTCTGAGTGCAAGGACTTACCAATGACTTTTGCCCCGTAAAAATGCCTCATTTATGTCGACTTCTTTGGATTACCTCCTAGTTTGACTACTGAACACCTTGTTTAACAACTTGCTTCGGTATTTGGTTCTTTTGTGGCTCATGATTTTAATTATCTTTGTCTGGATCCGCTGGATGTCGTCTCGTGTTTGATTTCTGCGCCCATTAGGTGCTCTAGCCATCAATTTACACTGATTAGTGAGGATAAAGAATTTATGATTCATATTAATTTTAGGCAGACCATAGCGTGTTCCAGGTGCTTTAATAGGTTCAGTGATAATAGCTCAAAATATCAGGTCTTTATTCCATCCCGGCAAGAACCTACTCCAACCAATGATCTTGGGTTGACTGATAGTGTCCCCAACTCTCCTCCTTGTACGATTCTACGGAAGGAACTAGCTAAAATTTCTGGCAAGCAGCATACTCCAGACCTATACGGGTTGATTGATAGTGTCCCCGGTACCCTCCCTTCTTAAGGAAGGTACTGAAATTTTTGTCAAACGGTGTATCACTTGTGAAGAGGGGTTGACTAACAGTGTCCCCAGCTCTCCTTCTCAACCCTAGGGAGAACATACCTAAAATTTCTATCATACAGCGCAAAGACTAAAATAGGGTTTTTTGACAGTGTCCCGAGCAATCCTCCTGTTAAGGAGAATTTAGCTAAAATTTTTGTCTTGCAGCGCGAGAACAATGGTATATGCATTAAGTTTACTGATAGTGTCCCCAGCCATCCTTCCCTTTCAATCGGTAAGAAATTAGTCATGGGATCACCGAAAATCTCTAGTTCAGTATCTCGGGTTTCTGCATCATGGGAGGATGTAGCTGAAATTGCTGTGGAACATCGTCCTATATCCCAACCAAATTTAGTGGCTAAAAATTTAGATTATTAGTAGGCCATTAACCTCTCACCAGTTCCTGACAATGCGGGTTTAAACATAACCAGCCTAAATCATAATACACATTTGGTCAATTCTAGCTCCTCGGCCCAAGAAAAGGATATAACCACCGAAATATTCATCCTTGCGGGTGGGACAAGTAGACAAGTTTCATCTTCCAAAAAGGCTATATCATTGGAATCTTTGGGACCTGATATTGCTAATATGAATAGGGTTATTACTTGATCCAGAGCTAGACAATCGGGAATGAATGAGAATAGCGCAACCTTTGAAGTGGGAAAGCATTTGGGTGTTTTTCAGGACAAGCACGCTAAAGTCATTCTGAAGGCGTTGCACTTGCGTAGGAATTAATTCACTCCGCTTTCAAGGTATTCTTATTATTAATATGTCATTAAATTTCTTGAGTTGGTATTGTCGAGGGGGTCTCAATAATGGGGGAAAACAATCTTTGGTAAAATCCCTAATTCATAAGTGGAGCCTACATGTATTTGTTCTTCTAGAAATGAAAGCTAGTGGGATTTTGGGTATGGTAGTGAGAAAATATTGGGGAGATAATGACTTCCAATTCCATTGCATCTCAGCTATAGGTTTATCGGGGGCAATTGTAATATCATGGAATTCATTGTTGTTTCAAGGATCGGTTTTTTGTTAATTGGATAGATGGTTGGTTGTTCGTTTGGTTTTGAGTCAGGCCAAGGTGCACTTGGTTTGTATTTATGCGGACAATAATGCTGAAATTAGGAGACAAATGTGGAACGAGTTAAGTGACATCATCGCTTGGAGATTTCAATGAGGTATTATACGTTTTGGAAAGGTTTGGGAGAGATCATCGAGATCGATGTTGTATTTTAGAGATTAGTAGATGATTGTGCACTTTATGATTTGCCTCTCCATAGGAGAGAATACACGTGGCCCAATTCCCAATCCTACTCTAGAATTGATCGGGTTCTTATTTCTTGTGAGGTGTTGGACCGATGGCCGATAATGTGAATTTCAACAATTGATTCAGCTCTTTCTGACCACTTCCTGATAGTTTTTACCTCTCATGCTTCTAGGAATGTAAAAAGGAAACCATTTAGATCCTTGAATGTTTGGTGGGAGAATGATTCCTTTTTGCCTTTTACAAAATAGAAATGGGAAATGATTTCATCAACTTATCCTGACTGAGACATTCATTACAAGTTATGTACATTGAAAGAATTCATTCGCACATGGCATCGGTCGAATTTTGGTAAGATGGAGGAGAGGATTAAAGAGTTTGAGACTCGTGTGATTAGCCCTACATCGATTTTAGTTGCACGGCCTATAGACAGTTTATAGGGGTTAAAATTACATGGAATACGTATAAAATTGCTAGCTTGTAGGAGGAACCTAGAAAGCATAAGACACCAATAATCGAGAGTTTCGTGGACATTGATGGGTGATGATAACACAAGCTTTATTCATAGCACTACTTCTGTAAGAGCTCAAATTAACCATAGTAGCCAGTTGGAAGTAGATAAGGTATTGATTGGTGATGTGGATACTATTGTTTCAAAAATTTGAGAGTTTTTTTCAAGTTGTTTGCCAGAAAACAGGTGGTACTGTTTTTGCTAAGGAGGATGGACTTTTGTTGTGTGGATTCATCATTTAACTCTAAGCTGATAGCTATATTTTCAGAGGAGTAAATTTGGAGTGCTCTGTGTTTGTGCGATGAGAACAAGGCTTCAGGACCTGACGGTTTCAACTTTTATTTTTATAAAAGGTTCTGGAGGAAAATTAAAGAGGACTTCAAACAATTATTTGCTAGCTTCCACATGATGAATAGGTTGTTGAAGAATGTCAAGATGTCACACATGATCTTGATCCTGAAAATACCGGGTTATTGCGCCCTTACTAACTACAAGCCAATCGCCTTGATCCATGACGTGTACAAACTAGTAGCGAAGGTGTTACCTAATGGAATGAAACCTTATTTATCGAAGCTCATATGAGATTCTCAATTTGGTTTTGTTAAAGGAAGGAACATCCACGAGTGCTCCTTCATTGCTTCAGAAGTGTTACATGCAATTCATGCACGTTATCAGTCTATTTTGTACTGAAATTAGATTTTCATTAGGCATACGATAGTGTGTCTTGGACCTATATAGACGAGGTGATGAGGAGAATGAAATTTGATGACAAATGGGTTTCTTGGTTGTGGAATTGTAGAAAGAACTCATCCACATATATTCTTATCACTAGAATACCGAGTGACCAAATTCATCTTCGGTGTAGTGTTAAATAAGGGGACTCGTTGTCTCCTTTTATTTTTTTATTAGCCGTAGAAGGGTTGAAACAAATGTTGGATGTAAGTATTAGGGAAGGGCTGCTCCCGGGGTTTCGGATTGAGGGTTCGGCAAAGGATGTATCAGTGTTATAATTTGCCGATGACACTATTTGTTTTGTACCTGCGGATGAAGCTGTACTGCCAATGTTTATTAGAGTGCTTTGATGTTTCGAGTTTATTTAGGGCTTAAAAATAAAATACAATAAGAGCTCGTTAATGGGGGTAAATGTTCATGAACTGGTATTACTCTCGTGTGTGGATTTCATCGGGTGTAAAAATGAAAACTTTTTCGATTACCTATTTAGGTGCCCCCGTAGTTGGAAATAACTTCCGATGTCAGCTTGGACTCCATTGGTGTTGAAATTTTAGAACAGATTGGCAGGATGGAAGGGCAACTGTTTGTCATATGGAGGGAGAGTAGTATTGATCAAATCAATTTTATCTTTGCTTTTGATATATAAAATGCCTGTGGTGATTAATGATAGGTTAATTCAATTGATGCGGAACTTTTTATGGAAGGGTGATTCTGATGAAAGAGGTCTTTGTAAAGTGGGATGGAGTACTATTGCTTTACCGAAAGAAATAGGAGGTCTATACATAAGGGATTATAGACTTGTCAACTGTGGTTTGCTCTTGAAATGGTTGTGGAGATTATGTAATGTAAACCAATAGTCGATTTGGTATGATGTTTGTGTTAGTCGATATGGTTTCTCATCGTGGACGGAGCTTGCAAACTGTGATGTTCGAGTTTTATCTCCTATTTGGTAAGGAGTGGCTGCTTCTTGTATTTCAGATGGATAATTTTGGTCTCTATTTAAGAGTAACACCCGAGTGATTGTTGGAAATGGGATCACCACATCATTTTGGTATGACAATTGAACCTCGGATCAGCCCTTTAGCGACATATTTTCATATGTATTTCCTATTTGTAATAGACAATCTTGCACAGTACAACAGGGGTGTGATTTCTTGTTTGGGGTTAATGCCTTTAGTCGACCCTTTTGGAAACGAAGTCTTCGTATTTCAACAAAGGAACGATGTCGACAATTTAAAAGATGGATTAACGAGGCATATCCAGGCCACTTCAAAAGGAATGAGATGTTATTGGTTACTGATGATCAGAGGGTGTGCATTTTTCCTAGGGTGGCAGATAAATTTTTATTATTGGGAGATCCACATAATCGATTTTTGGCTGGTTCCTTCTGCCGACTTTATTATCGATAGCCTATATGGACGACTCCAACATTGAACTTCAAGTTACTGTGGATATCAAATCTTATTCTGAAATTTTGTTTCTTTGGTTGGCTTATGTTTCATGGGTGCATACCCACAAGGTCTTTTCTGCTACGACGGGGTTGCAGGGCAATAGATAATGATGACTGCCCTTTTTGTGGTGCTAGTGAGACAATGGTTCACGCAATATATTTCTATCCTAAGAGTTTGAGAATTTAGCACCAACTCTTCAGAATGTTTGGTGTCTCAGTTACAATACCATCCTCGAGTGGGGAGTTCATTGAACTATGGCGTTCACACTTCACTTCAGGACCCAGCAGAGATTCACGACTTCATTGTGGTTCGTGATTTCATGGTCATTGTGGAAAATGAGAAACAAGTTAATTTTTAAGGGGGTGATAGGATCGGAGGACATTTTAGTGTCAAACATTTATTTTTGTTGGTTCTTGTTTATGTGTAAGAAGCGTAATATGGGTTTTGTAATTATAGATGTATTTACCTTTCGGTAGAAACTCCTTGTAAATAAGAAGTGTGATCACACCTTGTGATTTTCGCTTCACTTTGAATTAATAAGTTGCCCAGGAATGGCCACATTGGTTTTCATTGGATATTTTCATTCAAAAAAAAATTAACTTTTATGAAAGATAATCTCTTAAAACATTTGGTTTTAGCAATGATGTTAAGTAAAAGAATAATCCAATAAATGGAACAACTATTATATAAGGTTTACAGCATAATTGAAAGATAAAATTTGAAAAATGTAATTATGTACTAAATATAAAAAAAGTTTGTTAAGTGACAACGTAATGTGATGTTAGAATAAGGCAAACGTTTTCATGTCATGTAAAAATTAAACCATTGTAACTCATACAGTTACTGTTGAGGCAGTTTTCTTAATTTTGGTGTACACAATATGTGGCAAAAAATTTTTTGAGAACCGGAACCCAGTCTCCATATATTAAAAAGGGAAAAAAAATAAAAATGCAATAAAAAGAAAAGAAAAGGAAAAGAAAATAAAAGACATAAAGCAAGTAAGATTAAAAAACAAAGAAACTCCTTATGAAGGAGATTGTCAGCCCGATTTTCTGCGGTCACGTTGAACTTGCTCCCTAGTGGCAATAACTAAGCCCTTCTATTTCTGGATAAAAAATGACATCCAACTAGAAGTTGCAGTTTGCGTGACCGCAATCATTTTGCATGTAGACCCTCTTCCATTAGGCCCAGATTCTGTGCTTTTGGAAGCACTGGCAATAATTGAATCTTCTAAAGCCCTCAATCTCGCATTCGACGATAGACTCTGCCGACTAGTTTTCTTTTTCCTCTTGACTATTTTCCAAGTATTTCCTTCTTCCATAGCCTCATCCTATTCGGCTAAATCAGCCCAAGATTCCCCCTTCTCTGTAATGGCAAGAGTTTGAGTCCCTTATTATGATGCAAAGATACTTCTAGCTCAATCCCTTCAATCTCGAGTTCTATATCAGCTATGCTGTTCTTCTCTCTAATGAAATACTCATCATCAACTTCCTCCTCCTTCGAGGATTATTGACTTACGGCCGAAGTAGCATCTTTTTGCTTTTTCGTCAGGATTCCTGAGGTAACTTTAATAGGCTAAAAATTATCAAAGGTATATGAACTTGACATATACTAACATAATGATATATGAAATCCATAGAAATAAAAAATGCTCTCTAGCGATGTTCAGTGCGAAACCCTAGCCTTCGATTCTTGATCCTCTCTGGTCAATTCTTGATTGGATTCTTGCTTGTTTTTTGTCGGTTTCCACCATGGAAGACTCCTACTTAGCCTTCTACAGCAAAAAGAAGGACAATAATTTGTTTACTAAAAAATCAAATAATGATGCTATCAAAAGCCCTAACCCTAAAACTACCTTCGCATGGGTTGTCAAGGGGACGAGCTCGATAGATTTGAGTGGTGTGAATTCCAAGATTTTGGATTCAGCAGAAGTATCAACTAAGGGAGGATTCACTTCAATTAAAATTCCTCATTCTTTGGTTGAGAAATGGATTGCTATGTGTTCGAATTCTCTTATTGGTTGCAACTAGGAGATTCTCCTTACAAATTACCATAACTCAGGGAAACCCTAACTAAAATTTGGGTAATCAAGGAGCAGTGAAAGCTTATTTCCCTAGGTAAGGGTTACTATCATATATTACTTAGTTCTTAAGATATTAAGCAGGGAATATGGAATAAATGACCGATTGGCCTAAAGCCTGGAATGTTATGGCTTCAGGCCTAGCAACCGGAGTTTGACCCGGCAGCTCAGAAAATGACTAAAGCCTTAGTCTGGGTTAAATTACATGGTCTACCTTAGGAATAAAAGGATGTGGGAATTCTTGCTTGCATCACTAAGGGAATTGAATAGTTCTCAAGAGTTGATAATATTACTCTAGATGGTGACTATGGACACTTTGCTCGTGTATTGATTGATGTTGATTTGGCAGGAAGCCTCTATACGACTACTGGGGTGGAGAAGGAGGGAAAACAAATCTAGGTGGATGTTGAGTACAAAGACATTCCCCACTTTTGTAAAATTTATTCTTCCATTGGACATTTATGGCGTGATTATCGTGAATATAAGGCCAGTCAACTGGGGGTAAAGAAGGAGGGATTGGTAGTAAAAAGGGTTGAGCCTCATAGGAATTGGGACCAAGGGCAGCCCCAGAAAAAAACCACAAAAGAAGCACCTGCTAAAGTTATAGTGCCTTTACAGGATGTGTAAAATTGTTTACTTGATGACTTGGGAAACAAGGAAACAAAAGTAGGTAAATGGATGGTTGTTTCAAGAAAAGATACGACTGGAGTTAACTTGGTGGTGGACCTTAGCTCGCAAGAGAAAGAGATGCAATCATCTAAGCCTCATATGAGCAAGCATGGTGTTCTCACTCTGATTTTTTGTGATTCTGAGATTTTGGGGTCTAAATCTTCCCAAAGCAAGAGCAAGTTTTAGGCAGATTATATAGATGATGAGGAGGACATACAAGGTCTAATTGACACTAGAAAAGGGGTTTCACAAACCCCGAGTGTAGGAAATAAAGAGAAAGAATGGCATGTACAGACTAGTAAGAAAAAAGCTAGTAATGTTGGCCTTAGTAGGCGATGTGGATGAGGATAGGCTACATAAGCCGGGAGAGATGTGACTCGGCAGAATCCACCATATAAACATTAATGAAGGTGTTATACTAGAATTATAGAGGTATTTTGAATTCCTCTACTAAAATGGTTTTTTTAATTTCTGTAGAATGTTACATCCTGATTTTTGTGCTTAGTGGAACCGATGATTCCTTTCTCAGCTAGGGATTGGAACTTGTTGGGATTATCTTTTATTGGTTTGCATAATAGGTCTTTAACTACTATTTAGGTCTTTGTAAATAGTAATTTTGTTCAATCTTAAGTGATCTGCTCGGATCAGCATGTCACTATTGACGGTTCCTTTTATGGCCGTCTGTTTATTTTGTCTTTTATTTACAGAAGTAAATTTATGGCTGGTAGTAGGAGGCTTTGGAGTAATTTGTTAGGTTTATAGGTTGATTGTCCTTTGGCAGGAAATATTAATGTTCACGCCTGTCGTGAGTTTATCTCTTTTGCAGATAATGTAGAAGTATCAGATATGCCTATGTAAGGTTTAATATATACTTGGTCCAATGGTCGCAGGGGGAGGAAAATATACAGTACAAACTTAATCGTGCTATGGTTAACATCGAATTTGTTGAGACATGGGATAGGATATAATGTTCGGCATTGACGCGTCATCATTCGGATCACAATCTGATATTTTTTGAGTGTGAGATGTGCTCTATTCAAAGGGACCATTTTCATTTCTAGAGTATGTGGTTGACTCATCCTGATTTATTTTAGTTTATGGTTAGCAATTGGATTGAATATCCGAATCTATCTTCTATGCATGCTTTGACGGCAAAGCTGAAATTTAGTAGAGGGAAGTTGTGAGAATGGAACATGAATGTTTTTGGGCACTTGAGGGTGCGTATTGGGGCTTGCCAAGACAAGCTCTCTGAGATCCAATCAGAGATTGAAGCATATGGTTATACGAATGATCTAGCAGGTCAAGAATTACAAGCACACACTAACCTTGACATTGTTCTGAAATGAGAAGAAATTTACTTGCATGACAAGGGGCACGTATCATGGGTATCAGCTCAGATTAGAAACACTAACTTTTCTCACTGACACTTGGGTTTACAGCGAATGCAGCTTGGTACTAACTCCTTGTGCATTGATGGTAATATTACCACTGACCAATCGGCAATCTCAGGATAAATTATGAGCTTCTATCAAAATCTGTTTATATATCTGGGTACTAGCTGGCCTCAACTCGAGCAGGTTAGAGGAGTTATACCTTCGATTATTACGGAGGAGGAAAATAACTCTTTGATTATGCGACCTATAGTCGATGAGATTAGGGAGGTGGTTTTTTCGATGAAAGGGAATAGTGCACCTGGGCCAGTTGGCTTTATGGGGATGATGTTTGTCGCTGTGTTTTGTCCTTTTTTATCATGGAAAGTTGACTACGGGGCTTAATTCGAGCGTTATGGTGCTAATTCCCAAGGTGGAGGGGGCGGATGTGGTTGAGAATTTTAGGCCAATTGCATGTTCTAATTTCATCTTCAAGGAAATTACGAAGATTCTTGCTGATCATTTAGGAACAATTTCATCTCGAATTATTTCTAATCAGCAATTCAGCTTTATTAAAGGAAGGCGAATTAATCATGCCATTGATTTGGCTTTGAAAGGGGTAAATGTCCTAGACGGTAGGGAGTTCGGAGGACGTATGTCAATAAAGGTTGATATAAAGAAGGCCTTTGACACTTTAGATTGGTGTTTTCTCTTTGATGTACTTGATTGTTTCAGCTTTTCCTTACGTTAACGGATTCTTAAAATCTTGTCATCTTGTCGTATCTCGATTTAACTTAATGGGGCACCCTTAGGTTACTTTAGTTGCTCTCGAGGGGTTAGATAGGGAGACCTTTTATTGCCATTACTTTTTTGTCTTGCAGTGGAATACCTAAGTCAATCCATTCTTCAGATGGTGGAGGATGGTACTTTTAGGCCTATGAGGTACACTTCGGACACTTATTTTCCCAGTCACATTCTTTATGCTGATCATGTAGTGATTTTTGAAAAAGTAACTTGTAAAAACCTTATAGCATTATGGTGCTTTTTCAATGATTATGCGTCTCTATTTAGACAAGTGGTCAATTGGAACAAAACCTCTATTTATTTTGGTAAAGGGGTAAGCTTGCAGCGGGCAAGAAACTTGGCTAGCATGTTTGGAGTTCGTAGGTTGGATGCCCTTTTTGACTATCTCGGGGTTCCTTTGTTTAGTGTTGTGCCTAAAATATTAACTTTAAGGAAAACATCAGATAAAATTTTAAGCAAATTTACAGGATGGATCGGTGATAAAAGAAATAACTGATTAGTCCTTCTATTGAAGGCATTATTTTTTTTAGGATCATGGGATCCTTTTCTATCAGAAGGGCTGTTGAACAAAATGTATTTCTAAGTAATTACCCCATAGATCCTATATCTATCTATATGAGGAAGAAATCATGTAACAAATTCTTATTTATACAAATGGTACTTCAAAAGTTCTTCTCTCTCTATGGCTAGACATTTATGTCTAGTTAATTCTGGTACTTCAAAAGTTCTTCTCTCTCTATGGCTAGACATTTATGTCTAGTTAATTCTGTAATTCAAAGTTCTTTCATAAATTCTTTTGCGGTTTATCATTGATCGATTAGTTTATTGAAGGAACTTGAAAAGGAAATGAGGAACTTCATTTCAAAAGGATCTATTTGCCAACGGAAGTTAATTATGGTTCCATGGCATGTTTGTTGTAAGTTGATCCAAGCTGGGGGATTAGGTGTTAAAAGTTTATGAAAGCTCAATGATGCTCAACTTGGGAAATTGAGTTGGGAATCACTTGACGGTAGTACATACATCATGTCTATCCTTAAAAGGTGCTTTCTCCTTGGTAATGGTGACTTTAGAAGGCTGCCTATTTGTTCCAGCATTTGGAGTTCTATTAAGCCAATTTTTAGGTTTGTTAGAGATCGCACAACCTGGTTGATCAGGGATGGAAGTAGAGCTAGTTTTTGGTATGGTAATTGGGCTGGTATGAATTTCGTGAATAGGCTGAATTTTTTATATACGGATAGCTGTCTTCATTGTGGTATAGTTAGCAATTTCTTTAAGAATGATGAGTGACAAGTTCCCGTGGTACCTGATGACATTATGCCTGACATTATACATATTGATAAACTAGTTTCCACCCGTGATATCTGCTTTTGGAAACCCGAGGTAGATGGTTTTTATTTAGTTAAGAGCGCATACAACCTTTTGTAGAACTCGATTCATCGGGATCAAATTTTCTCTTTTATTTGGAAGGCATTTCTTCCTCCTTTGAGATCAACTCTTTGTTTGCATTTGGCTTGGGGTTATATATTGACCGATGATGTTTTATAGAAAAAAGGGATTTATATGGCTTCTTGTTGCTTGATGTGTGGAAAATAAGTTGAAACGATTGTGCATCGTTTTATCGGTGTGAGTTTGCATCTATTTTATGGAATTCTTTGGCTGATTTTTTTGGACACCCTATTCATAGAGGAGGTAATGTGCTAGACTTAATAATACATGCCATGGTTCTGTGGTGCGACCCGCAATTATTTGCTATTTGAAATATAGCGATTCTATCCTTTTTTTGGCTAATTTGGTGTGGCAAGAATATGGCAAGGTTTAAGGGTGAAATCCCTAGTGTGGCGAATTGTTTGAGGACCTTATGGACAACCATGAAGGAGGTCAAATTTTTTAGGGCAGGGTACATCAAATAAGTGATTGATTTTTAGATTCTAAAATGGCTAGGCTGCTCATTTCTACCTTCTAAACCGCAGAATATTATTCAGGTTAATTGGCAAACTGTTGGATATGATGTATATCCTTTAGACAATTAGGACGATATATCTTAATTTTGTATTAGTACAAATAATTTATTTAAATTAATAAAGGCATTTAATCTTTATTTATATCGATGTGTTCATATATATATATATATATATATATATATATATATATATATATATATATATATATATATATATATATATATATATATATATATATATATATATATATATATACATTATGACTGGTTAAAATATATTCATCGATATCTATGTGCAAAAGTCCTTGTAGCATGAAGAGAGAGATATCATAGTAGGACTATGTTTAGTGAGACCTTCTTCATGTGCAATTATGATTATGTCTAAACTATCCCTAGTCATGGTTTCATCAAGAAAGGATATTGATGAGACAGTAAGACTAGCATGTGGTCAACTTTCTTGGAAAGGGTCCAAGCAGTTAACCTTTTAAGACTGAAGGTGGTGCCTTAAGTTTGACACATGGATATATCTGGAAGATATATTAGAGACCGCAATAAGATAAACACTTGGTAAATATATCATAGTGTTAGTGTTTATCTTTATGCAGTAGCTTTATTGATATCCTCATACTTAAGATACTAGTTGCCTTGTGTAGTACTGTCACTATACTTTGGGTCATACCTATGCATTCATTAATTTTGGGTGTTGCAGGTGATTATGGGTATAGTGATGACAACACGTTGGTAAGCTATGTAGTTGGAAAAAATCCATCGCTTCACCTGGCCACTTGTTAAAGTGATGATTGCTATAAACCTCTGATTAGAGTATGTGTCTGATAGAAATAGTTTCTAGTCAAACACATCATGGTAAAAAGCAATATACATCGGTAACAAGTAAATAACTAGGATAGCTTGGAGCAACCTTGCTATTGGTGGGTTGACACTTTAACCGAACCCAATAAACCAGAGGGTACTAATATTAAAGAATTGAAGGAGTTCATTGCATTGGCCAACTATTGCATTAACCAGGATTAAGTCATAAGCACAAATGACGTTTCGAGTAATGGGGGATGGTGGACCCTTACTAGAGGCATACTATAGTCATTTAAGGTAATCGAGTTCTAATCATTGTCTAGTACCTTGAGCCAATAGTTCCTACAGAATAAGGATTGGTCAAGCCTTAACAGCTCAATACTTTGGGATCCTATAAGGTCACACACATTGGACTTTCATCTGACTGAGTAAAGTATTAATAGACTTAGTCTATTACAAGAATAATAAATGTAGAATGGTTAGACCATTGCGTGGTTAGACCAGAGATTTTATTTTTTGACCGGTAACTAATTTTATTCGGGTCATAAATAAATTAAAATGTTGATTAAAATGATTAGATTAATTTTTGGTCAAGCCAAGAATTTATTTTGACCGGTAACTAATTTTATTAGTGTCATAAATAAATTAAAATGTTGATTGAAATGATTAGATCATTTTTTGATTAAGATAGGAATTTATTTTGCCGGTAACTAATTTTATTAGAGTCATAAATAAATTAAAAGAAAGGAGAATTAAAACGGATTTCCTATCCCCCATTGCTAAATGGAGAGAATTTTTGCTCTCCTTCTATAAAAAGAGGCATTCTCCTCCTCTTCTGAACACTTCAAGTTCACATCTTTGAGACATTTTTTGAGAGTCTTTAGTGAGGATTCTCGAACCGATATATGAGAACTTTTTTATCCTCGCGGATCATAGTTTGAGGATCCCAAATTATAATTTAATTTGGGGACCTCTACTTAATATTTTTGGGTGGGCTTTTGGAGTGGTCTAGCAGCTACTCAAAGCTTTGGAGTTCTTCCTTATTGGGAGGTTTCAGTTGGTGGGGTTTGTGTGGATACTTATAGAGGCTATCCTACATTTGGGGGCTTATGCAAGAGGGTTCTGCCAAAGAACGCTTCAACTGGTAAGTTTTCCTTTTCTCATTTTTATTAGTTTTTTATTTTTTTTGGACTTAATAATTATTATGCTTAGGTTGTTTTGCATGTTTAGTTTATTTTATGCTTAGGTTATAGCTTAGAGTTATAACATGCTTAGTATAAAATATTTATGCTAGGATATAATTTAGAATATGGTATGCCTAGCCTATGCATGCTAACCTAGGTAGAGAATTAATTTAGTTAAGGCTTTACTTAATTTATATGCAACTGACAGGAGTTCCTAGGGACAAGGGACAAAATTTTAAATTTCTGCCATGTTTGTTATGCATTTCAAAGTGCTTGCAAGTTTCTGTTGGTCTCTATGCATACAATCATTGAGTCAGAGGGGGGGGTGAATGACTCACTCAAGAACTTATGAAACTTTTCTGCGATAATTACTTGCCCCGCTGAGTGAGGTCAGTTGGCTAAGTGGAAACCTGGAAAATGCGATTAACTAAAGAACACTAAGATTTTTATACTGGTTCAGCAACATGTGCTTACATCCAGTCTCGAGAGAGTGTCGCGGCTTTAAGCCACTAATCTTAACTCCTTTACCCTAGGCGGAGAAGCCTTTCAAAAATTCCCCAATTACAGTATATACCCTCTAAACTGCAATCCCTCACCTGCTGACTAGAATACCCTCTTATATCAGCAACTCATTAGGAGTCTAAACAAGAGTAGGATTCAACTTATAGAACGTTGATCGAGTTAAAAAATGATCTGATATTACAATGAATTGATCTATTCTATTCCCTCTTGTTCTAAAGCAGATTCTTGTTGAGTAGTGCTTTCTTGCTTGAACTTCTTTAAGCTTATATTTTTACATAGTTTAGCTTCTTGAGAAATTCAGGTGTAATCACCAAGTTCTAACACTTGCCTTCTTGCTCCTTTTATAGTTGGATTGAAAAAGTAGCCGTTGAACTTATCTTGGCATCTTTTAAAACTGACAGCTCATCTATCCACCTATTGCTTCTTCAAATCAATCCGTTAAGAGATAGAATTGCACCGTTCTATCAATCCATTAGATTGAGATTCGAGCTTCAATTTGAATTCTTTGTTATTTGATGCCAGTCTTCCATTAGAAAGAACTCGCGCTGACTTGCCACGTGTCTTCATCCCATTCCCTGTAGTATTCTGACATATTGTAGAGTGCACGATACAAGTTTGGTAGATCTGCAAAATTGCCCAAACTAGCAAATGACTTTTTGCATCTTTGCTTTGGAAGACTTTGTCATTTTGTTCATAATTATGAGTCTTGTCAAGGCATTAATTCTTTTTGTCTTTGTCTCATTAATGTTCCAGCAAAAAGCAGCACTAAAAGCAAAGATACCTTTTTACCTTAAAAGGTAAAGTCAGCAGCTTTGACAGACTTAAAGTAATTCAATGGAAATGATATATCATAAAGCACACAACTGAAACCAAATCTAAATATCAAGCGCTGAGTGAATATTACTAAGTCGGTGACTAAGTAGATACTCAACCCAGAAACAACTCAGAGTTAAACTAAATAGGTAGGTTAGCGGAGACTCAAAATTCTACCCTTAAATTTGCTAACTCCCTTACAACCATAGACTATTTATTTTAACATCATTATTGATTTAATTAACTCAAGCTGAAATTAATTGTTATGATCAAAACTTAAGCACTACTAAGTCAGTCAAACTCGTGCTTGGTTCAATAATCTCCCCCATTTTGATTAATGGGAATTAACTTGAGCGAGAATTAAATCAATAAGATATCTAGATCAGAGTTACCTTATCCTTATGCTTGATATGTCTTTTGTTCAACATCTTCAATTTGCTCAGAGTGAATGATAACTCCGTAATTCTGGAATCTTCTGAGTTCAGCATTCCTCAATACTTCTCATATATTTCTGCAAAAGATCAGACCATATATATACAGCAGAAAATATATGAAGTTAAGAAGATCTTAACTTAGAACAGAATATGTAATCTTTCATTAAATAATAACTTAAGTACAGACAACAATGAGTTAATCTATACTAATTTTACAATTAGCTCTAACAATTACATAGATATTCTATTCTACTCTTTTGGCATAGGCGGGGCTCCCAAATTTGCTTTCCTTTCTTTATAAACTTGCTGATCCCATGTTGACTTCTTTTCATTGGGCAATGCAATCTCCTTGCCTTTCCTCTTTCTGTTCTCATGATATTCTCTTTGTATGCGCTCTAGATCCTTTGACAAATTATAAGAGAATTCAGCTATCCTCTGATCTCTCTCCCTTTCCTCCTGCTCACGCTTCTTGCGATCCTTCTCCCCCATTGCCATTGCATCCAAAATGGCTTGGGCTTCATGATCAAACGAGCTCAGAGACTCTTCAAATGTTTTGAGCTGACCATAAACATTAGATGAAAAATTTTGCATAAGCAGCTCACAGATTTCCTGTGACATAACATCTTGTTCTTTGAGGAAGGTAAGCAACCCTACCAAAGTGCGGGATTGAGATAGGTTAACTTGATATTGAGTGCTTAGTCCTTCTATGGATATCTGGGTGAGACTTGCTAGAGCCTTCGCTTGATTGTTCTCTCTCAAAATACGCTATAGTTTTGGAGTGCTCCTGATATGAGTAGTGACTTCATCATGGGTTTTTTCAATGGCTTCTCCATCATTGATGACATAAGATTGAACTTGCTTGATTTGGTCTCTGATATGACCAAGCTTCTGATGAAGTGTAGGCTCCAGTTAAGCATTTGCCATAACTATGTCACTATTTAGAGCATCTAAAATATTAAGCCTCTTTAAGGCATTAAGCACAGCTCCCTTTGAGTCCTTGAATCCTTTCAGCATCTCCTCCTTCATAGACCTTAACTTAGTGTGTAACCCATGATGCCTGGTTACCACTACAATTAGAGCATTAATCCCATCAACAATAGCATTCAAGTGCACTATGTTGTCTTCATTCTCCTTGCTCAGAATGCTATACCCATCAAGCACCTTTAGCATAGCTTCCAACTGGGGGTTGAATTTATCAATCTCATTCAACACTTTGCAGTTACTCTCATAGATCTTTTCCATCTGCTTCTTGAGCTCTGCAACTTCCATCTTCAATCCACCAGCCTGCCTACCTGCAATAGATAATAAGGGAAATACATGGGATGCTATTGCCTTGACCAATGAAAATTGTGTAGGTACAGATTTGATGTGGGCCTTCATCTCCTCAACTACTTTTACAAAACCTTGCATTAGCTCCACAACCTTTGCAATCCTCCTCAGAACATCCTCAAACAATAATGATTTTTCTATCTCAGCATCAATCTTAGCATCAGTCCTAAGTCCTAGAAACCTTACTCTCCCCATTCTCCTTTTATCTCCCAATAACTCAGCTTGGGGTTGAATTGGGGTTGAGGTTGAGGTTGGGTTTGTTCAGGAATCTCCCCTATAATTGGAGGCCCTTTGACAATTGGGGATCCTTCCAAGAGTAACAGTTCATGCATTAGAGATCCTATAGGTGAGAGGTATGGAATAATGGTTGTTTGGTTTGGATGTGGTTGTGGATGGTGTTTGGGTTTCAGATAAGGGTAAGGTAAAAATTGGTGTTGGTGAGAGTGGTGTTTCAGTAGATGGGTTTTGAAAAGCAAAAGGTTCTTCAGTTTCCTCCTCTTTCTCTTTAATAACAACTTCAACAACAGACTCGCTTACTTAAGATTAGGATTCCTCAGTCTGCTAAGCTCTGTGCTGAACTATAGCTGCCTCCTCCTTATCCTCAATATCACCTTCATGTTCATCTATTACCACCTTCATTCTCTTTAACATACCTCTCTTCCTTTCCTTCCTAGCTTCCTTAGCATCATCAGCAGTTAGAGTGACTTGCTGGTCAGAGTTCGACACATCAAATTCCACAACTTCTACTTCTACAACATTATCTTCCTCTCCTTCTTGCTCTTCTTGGTTTTCAATACCCTCAAGAGCCCTAATCATTTCTTTAATTACCTTAGGCACTTCTTTCTCAGCTAGGCTAGCAACAACAAACTGTAAAGTTTGTTCCATGTCAGCCTTAACTCTAGCTGCTGCTTCCTCAGCTTTTCTCCTAATTGTAGCCTCTATCTCCTCCTACTTCCTTCTAATCCTCTCTTCCTCTGCAGCCTTCACTCTCTCAGCTTCTGCAAGATCTTGGACTACTCCAGTCCCTCTTTCCACTATAAGCTTCTTCTTTGGCTAACCTACTTGGGGAATGAAACTGATGTAGCTTCCTTTCCCTTTGGAGTCACCACATCCAACTGAGCTGCATCAACTTTCCTCTTCTTCTCCCTTTTCAGAGGCATTTCTTCTCTTAGCTCCTCCTTAGCTTACCTTTCTTCCTCAATCTCCTTTAGAGTTAGCTCATGGGATTTTTCTTTAGTTGGAGTGTATGTGAACTTGACTTCTCCTTTAAGCACATGATCCCTTATGAAGTGATATCTAATATTGACATGCTTCATCCTGTTGTGTTGAATTGGATTCTTGGATAGGTTAATTGCACTTTTATTGTCACACATGACTTCAAGACATCTAGACTTCATACCATAATCCTCTAATTGCTACTTGATCCATAGCAGTTGTACTACACAACTTCCTGGAGCCATGTACTCAGCCTCAGCATGTACTCAAAGCTATAAAAGTCTACTTCTTGCTATACAATGTTACTAGACAATAACCAAGGAACTGACAACCTTTTATGGTGATTTTCCTTTCAAGCTTGTCTCTTCCATAGTCAACATCTGTGTATCCTCTCAGAGTGAAATCTACATTACTTGTATACCATAATCCTGCATTAATAGAGCCTTCGAAATACCTGAGAATTCTCTTAACAGCAGCTAAGTGAGATTCTCTGGGATCAGCTTGATATCTTACACAATAATATACAACATACTGAATGTCAGGCCTACTAGCAGGCAAGTAAAGTAGAGAACCAATAATACCTCTGTAGAGCTTACTCTCTACAGGTTTCCTTCCTCATCTTTACTCAGAATAGTATCAGTAGCCATAGGTGTTGACATTGGCTTGGCTTTATCTATGTCAAACTTATTGAGTACTTCCTTGGCATACTTAGCTTGGCTGATGAAGATTCCATCTTTACCTTGCTTGATTTGCAAACCAAGAAAGAAATTAAGCTCTCCCATCATTGACATTTCAAACTCTTTCTTCATCTGCTAGCTAAACTCTTTGCATAGCTTTTCATCAGTTGCTCCGAATATGATATCATCAACATATATTTGGACTAGCAACACATCTTGATGCTTCTTCTTGATGAACATAGTTATATCTGCTTTTCCTTTGACATAACCTTTGCTGATGAAAAAGTTAGTCAGTCTCTCATACCAAGCTCTTGGATCATGTTTCATTCCATATAGAGCTTTCTTGAGCTTAAAGACATGATATGGAAACTTTAGATCTTCAAAGCTTGGGGGATGTCTGACATAGACTACCTCTTGAATATAACTATTAAGAAATGCACTTTTAACATCCATTTGAAACAGCTTGAAGTTCATATGGGATGCAAAAGCATAAAGAATTCTTATGGCTTCAAGTCTTACTACTGGTGCTAATTTTTCTCCATAGTCAATGCCTTCTTGTTGATTATAGCCTTGAGCAACTAATCTGGTCTTGTTTCTGACAACATTTCCGGCTTCATCTAGCTTATTCTTGAAAACCCATTTAGTGCCTATGGTTGACTTTCCTTTGGGTTTCTCCACCAAATCCCAAACTTCATTTCTTCTGAACTGATCTAGCTCTCTTGCATTGCAATCATCTAGTTGTCATCAAACTTAGCATATTCAAACTTCTTTGGTTCAATCAATGAAACAAATTCTGAATGGCTCATCATTCTGTTCAGCTAACCTCTAGTCAGCACTAGATTTTGCACACTGTCAAGAATCTTCTCAACTGGGTGATCTCTCCTTTTTCTAATGTCCATTGGTAGATTAGGATTAGCTCGCTGAGCTACTGTCATTGGTGGAGCATTTACATTATCACCAAAGTCGATTGATTAGTCCAAGTTAACTTCATCTTCTTCTTTTTCTAGCACTGGATCAGGAATAATAATGGGCTAACTGACTGATCCGCTGATTTATTCCTTTTCTCTTTCATCATCACTGGCTTCTTTACTTACACTGTTAGTTTCATCAAAATCTACATGCATAGACTCCTTTAAGATACCAGTTCTCTTGACATACTCTCTGTATGCCCTACTATGTGTTGAGTAACCCAGAAAGATTCCTTCATCAGCCTTGGGGTCAAATCTAGCCAATTGGTCTTTAGTGTTTAATATGAAGCATTTACAACCAAAGGCCTTGAGATGACCAGCCTTGGGCTTGCGCCCCTTCCAAAGTTCATAAGCAAATAACTAGGAATTCCTAGTTGTACCTCGTGAAAATGGACTTCTTTTGCTTTTGTGGAATTAATCATTCCCCTTCTTTTTTTTAAGAAACTAGAGTTTTGTTCAAAATTGGGTGAATTAAAACCTTGTTTAGAATATAACAATCTGTGTTAACAGCCTCTCCCCAGAAATGCTTTGACAGATTGTTATCACTCATTATTGAACGATCCATCTCCATAATAGTACGATTCTTTCTCTCAATAACCCCATTCTGCTGAGGTGTATGAGGGGCAGAAAAATTATGGTCAATATCATGCTTGGAACAGAATTCCTCAAACTGCCTGTTTTTGAACTCTCTTCCAGGTTACTGTGGATTCTATTAATTTTAAGGTCTTTTTCATTCATGATCTAGGTAGCCAACCTAGAGAATGATTCAAATATTTCATCTTTGCTTGCTATCAAGACAATCCAAGCGGACCAGGTCAGATCATCTACAACCACAAGGGTGTATTTCATTCCACCTAAACTTGTTGGCACAACAGGCCCTAACAAATCTATGTGTAGAAGATTAAGGGGATGAGAAGAAGATATATCGGCTAATGATTTAAAGGTCTTCCTAAATTATTTCCTAAGTTGGCATGCTGAGCAAAGTCTATCTTTTTCAAAGGCTAGATTGGGTAAAACCTCAACAAGATCATTTTTAGCTAATTTGGATAGATTAGTCATATTGATATGTCCTAACCTTCTGTATCATAGCCATTAGTTTTCCCCCTTTGAAACTAGGCATATATCATTGGAGCCGGAGGATAAATCAAACATATAAATATTATTAATTCTAGAAGCATAAAGAATAGTTTGTTCAGAGTTACCGTCAATGACTAAGTAGCCCACTGAGTCAAATATCACTTTCCTATCTTTGTCACACGGCTGAGCAACACTTAGTAAGTTGAACTTTAGGCCTTTCACCAGAGAAACATTATCAATTGAAGGCTTGAATCCTATTGTGCCATTGCCAACAATCTTTCCCTTTTGGTTGTCTCTAAAACTGACACTTCCATTTCTTATTCGTTCCAATATGATGAATTGCTTTTCATCACCTGTCACATGCTTCGAGCATCCGCTATCCTAATACCACATTCTTCTGCCATCAGTGGATCTTAGGCTCACCTGCAAAATAGTTAAGTTTTTTTAGGTACCCATGCCTTTTTCTGGCTGGGTCCTCCCTTGTTAGTGGTGGTCATCCTTGACCAGTCATACTCATCATAGTAACCATTTTTGTGCCTACACATGACTGTAGCATGTCCTGGCTTACCACAAGAACTACAAGCGGCCTTAGGATTAGGCTTGCTCACTTTACTCTTTTGAGAAAACTTCTCAGAGTGGTGAGTGCGGTTACTTTGAGTATTCCTACTAGGTTGAAAAGGGACCCGCACCTTTTTCAAAGCTGTTAATTCAGTAGCTAGCTCATCCAATTTCTTAGTGAGTTTGCAGTTATATCCATTTTGGTACTCAGCTTTTTCCATTAGGTATAGGATATTGTGAGCACGGTCTATCCCAGGCTTGATGATGTCCAAAACCTTTTAAGGTGATGGCAAGCCAGTACTGACAAAGGACCACGTTTTGCCCAAACTACAAACCCCTCTGAGGAAACAGGATTCTGACATCCTAAGCTTGAGTGTCGATCGACACTGATTACACCCAAAATTACGTCGATTGATGCTATCCATTGCATCGATCGACGCTGCTACGTGTAAATTTCTCTGATGACTCAATAAACCTACAGCCATGACTCAGCAAGGCTATCACAGCCCAAATTGCATCGATCGAAGCTTCCTTATTGTGTCGATTAATGCTCATAGGGGAATCTAGACCTGATGACTCAGCGAAGCTATTTTGACACCCTTTATGTCGATCGACGCTACCATATATGTCAATCGAGGCTTCTAAAATTTCTATAAAAGGAAATCGCTACCAGCATTTCTAGGTAGAGGGAGGTGAATCAATAGAAATAGCAAGCAATATCCAAGTTTGAGTAGTCCTCTCTTTAAAAATCCCCGCAGTATCGAGTCTATACAAAGACTATCCCAAAAATATACCAAGGGATAGAAACCCTTCCTTGAAATAGCCTTCAGCTAAAAAGCTATCTACTCATTCCCAAACACTCAAACAAACCCACTACACAATTCCTCGAGGTTATCTCCACAGAAATTTTAATGACCAAATCAAAATGCGGTCCTAGTCAGTACCAGGCCTTCCAGTCATCCTACAATAAATAAAAGGTAACTGAGGGTCGTAGGGTTATTTTCAATCATGCATTCTTAGCTCCCATGAGGTAATCTAACCACGCCGGGCCTACGCTCCAAGGGCTAGGCCCGCAAAGGTCGTATCTCTCAACTCATTTCTTTTGCCTATTAAAATAACAAAAGGTTTTCAAAGTATGCTTTATCCAAATTCAAATGGCAAGTTACTATTTCATTCGAAACTAGAATCTCTCTTTTATCGGTATAGGAATCCTACCCGGATCAACTATACCACTAATTTCCCGGAAGAGCTGATCCGGATGGTGACTCTAATATTATATAAAATAGGGACCCTGCTCCGGCAATAAAAGGGCTAATCTCCATAGGAGTCCTTGACCCTTTTGTCTAGTTGGAAATGCCAAGTATGTTCACACATACAACGAGCCTTGCGCTCTAGTGGTGTCTCCCCGCATTAAAACCTTGGAGTCCCGCATTGGCCATGCCAATACAACCGACAACCCGAAAGGGTCCGAACATCCAAAATTTCGCCCGCTCACAGTGGCGACTCTTCTAGGGACATAAATATTTTCATGATTGATTTTTTCTTAGAAAGATCAATTGAAGATGGAATAATGAAAGTCATTTGAATTTGAAATTATTAGGGTTTACTGCATAGCATCTGCATATATCCCTACCCGAGATCCCGGTGTTGTCAATAACGTGTCTCTAGAACTTGCTTCAAGTTTGTATAGGGGCACGGAGTCGGGATTCACTAGCCGTGCGTAGTACAATATAATCTAGTCGGCTTGATTAAGGCCACTAGGTTTGAGTATATTAAATGTGGAAAACGGGCTCCTGGACTCGATTAGCGTTCTTCGGCTTACGTACATAATGCATGGTAACCATCAATTGTAACCATGTCAGACTTAGCCCAGCATATAGCAAGACAACCCTAGAAACTTCCCCTAAGGATACCCAATGATTTTCTTAAAATCATAAAAGAGAGTACATCCTCGCCTACCCCAGGTTGGTAATAGAGGAAAGAACCCCCCACCTAGGAAAAATACTCGTCACGATGGAGTGAAAAGGTTGGAAGGGAGAGTTTAAAAAGTACATATTGGCCTACTCGAACGTTGTGTCCCATATAAACCACTAACCACAATCCACGTGCAGCCATGACATGAAATAATCATACCATACAAGCACACCATCGTACATACCCTTGGTATCAAGCTATACAACCATAGAAAAAGCTGCTTCTAGAGCGCACCATCGCGCATGCCCTTGGTATCAAGCGATACAACCATAGAAAAACCGCTCATGGAGCGCACCATCGTGCGTACCCTTAGTATCAAGCGATACAACCATAGGAAAAGCCGCTCCTAGAGCGCACCATCATGTATACTCTAGGTATCAAGTGATACAACCATAGAAAAAGTAGCTCGTAAAGTGCACCATTGCGCGTACCCTTAGTATCAAGAGATATAACCATAGAAAAAGCCGCTCCTAAAGCGCACCATCGCGCGTACCCCTGGTATCAAACTATACAACCATAGAAAAGTTGCTCCTAGAGTGCACTATCGCACATACCCTTGGTATCAAGCGATACAACCATAGAAAAAAAAGCTGCTCTTAGAACGCACTATTGTGTATACCCTTGGTATTAAGCGATACGAAAACAACACCGCCTCACATGAAAGGCAACACGCATACATCGCAGAAATACACATGCACCACAAACATGCTAGAAATGCCCATAGGAATGCGCATTATCATGCACATATCTATTTTCATTTCAGCTCACCGAAAATTACCTGCGCTGGCACCCAAAAAGAAACAGCCTCAGAAAAGAGCCCCCTGAGGAGGCAGATTCCAACGATCCCACTCTTATAGAACAAAGCGTCAAAATGACTGATAACCACAAGGCAACACTCATAGCCGTATAGGATATGATCCTTTCTGAAGATTTCAACGAGAAATTATGAGGCCTCTAAATAGACAGGGTCCGGTCCAGGTGATAAAGCCACAGAAATTGAGAAGAAATTCTCTGACTTCAAAGAAATACTCCCTAAGTTGAAGCGCATTACAGGGCCCTCTAGCACCAAATACACAGATTCATAAAAGTTTGAGCTCTCAATCCTAAAGCCTCTACCCACTAATTTTATCATGCCCTACATCCCGCCATTTGATGGCATAAGCTCCCCCGAAGCCCACATCAAGGGGTACCTCCGCATTATGATGAGCATGGGCATTATTGAAGTCCATTGGGTTAACTTATTCTAAACAACCCTAAGAGGTCCAGCTACTGATTAGTATATGAGAATGTCTAGCCAAGTAAAGTCAAGTTGGAAATTACTCAGTACCTCCTTCATTGAAAACTATGCACAAAATGTTAGGGTGGAAACAACCTTGCAGGACCTAGAAAGGGTCCGGTAGGGTATCAAGGAACCCTTTAAAGCTTATTACCTTAGATGGGTGGCAGTACAATCCCTGGTAGACGGTGCCCCAAAGATGGATGCCCTGGTTATCAAACTGGTAGAAGGGTGTAATCCAAAATTCCGTAAGGAAATGAAAACAAAGAAATTTCATACCTTCGGTGATGTTGTGGAATATGCCAAAAGAATCGAGAAATATGAAGAAGAAGAGCGCATCAGATAGGAAGAGGCATCCTATTACACAAAAAATAAACCGTACGATAGGGTGGCTCCCCTAAAATCCTATCAGCCGAAAGCTTCCTACGCCAAGAGAGAAGAAAAGTAAACCAAAGCCGTTAGCGCCGCGATCGCTCCTACGCCAGCTCAACTAATTTCACCATGGACTGAGTCACTATCATAGATATTCACCAAGCTAAGAAAGTTTGGGGGCATACAAAGCTTAAAGCCCTTTGTGCCACCATCCCCGACTGATAGAGACAACTTTTGTGCATATCACGTAGTAAAAGACACAAAAGTAATGAATGTGTTCGATTACTACGGGATCTATAAAGTATGATCCAAGAAGAGAATTTAGAAGAGCCAGAGCAAAAACTGAGTACCCAAAATAACCCACTTCCGACCTTCGAGTCCCCAGTAAATGCTATCCTTCTCCACGAGGATGATGATGGAGGAAGGGATAATGCCCAGTTCAATCCGGGATTTAGAGAAAATGATATTAGATGGGCACTCGCAGAAATAGGCCAGGTAGATGCCTAAGCAAGAGAATTATGGAGGTCGGGGAAACTCTTGGCTTTAGCAATGGAAGAACTCTGGTACAGAGGGGATATGGATGCGGTCATATTCTTGGCTCACTTCTACGATCTCTTGGTGGAATACGATGTACCACCTTATGGCATGGTCACCGCATTCCCTATACTTCTCATAGGAGATGCGATGGATTGGTACCAATCCTTGTCGCCTCAACAACTATAGGATTGGGTAGAACTAACATCAATTCTTGGAAGCTTTCCCTAGCGACAGGATTAGGATCTTCCAAGAACCCCTCAATGCGACCAGTCAGACAGTATATCTTATCGAGCAAGAAGAAGCTCCATCTGGGTGGTGGTAATCAGATGACACCCCGATGCGCTCAACAGACTCGAGAGCCGCGGGACTCATAAATATTGAAGATGATCGGATTAAAGTAGGATGATCTAATTAGCCTTCTTAACTTATTTCGACAGCTCGGCGATACCATGGCCCCGACCCTGCTAGCCACATTCCTCGATGACAAAGTTTGCAACTGGAATAATGGGGTGCCAATCGAACGATACTAGGATCTTTTAGCTGTAAGCTCTAACTTCGCACGTACTTTTGCAAGATGTGATTCCTTAGATCTGGTGTTAAGCAAGGAATCAACCACTAAAAGTACTGCTTTGTCTCATCCTAAGGAAGATAAAGCAGAATCAAACTTCTGTAAAACATTATTCATTAATGCCATTTCACTGGATAAGGAAGAAGAGTGGGGGATTGATAACCAGGACAAAGACCCTTGCTTCGATAATAACCCTATATTTGATGAAATGCACATGATTGAAAGGGTATCAACTTATAGAGAAGAACTCAGGTCACGGGGCCTCCTTTACATAGCCTATTGGGAGGGAAATGAGAATAGGTTTTCAGGAAACTCTGACCTAATCAAGTTCCTGAGGTGGTTTTTACTAACCCTGGAGCTATATAACATCTGTGTCCTAGGGGTACCAACCCTCGTCCCTCAATTTCAGACCGGTCAGGCCCTGGCTTGGTATTTCCAAATCTTGCCCCACCAATGATGGGATTGGCCATTAATGTGCCAGAAGTTCATCCAAGCATTTGGTCCTCATATATCGTTCTTCAGAAATGACGACGGATCCTACTCTTGGGTCCTTTCGCCTTCCCCAGAGTGCATATGCTTCAGGCCCATTTAGAAAAGATATGTTAGCATGCCTAAACATGGAACCGTACATATGATCTGCCGCACTACCATCACTACCCTCACACAATGTGAAGGGATGCCAAGGCCATATAGATTTGAGGAACAAACACCTCATCTAAACCTTCACTTTAAGATGGGAGAGAGCAGCAGAAACCCCCATACAAGAGGTCCTATGAGCGAAGCAGCACCCCCCGATCCACCTCGGTTTGCTCATCTCGAACATTCAAATGGTAGGCCAACCTGGCAGTGATGAGATAAGGCATGTCCAAAAATCCTGCCGAGTATGCCCGCACCATACAACAGGCCTAACGTGGAACCATGATAGGATAATGGCGCTGCATATTAGGATGATTCTGACGAATCCGTGGTTGTGGGCACCTGAACCAGTATATTTCTGGGACCCCCCGTCAGAAAGAATTACAGATCCCCAATTGCCGTAAAACCCTAAGTCCCTATGCTCTCAATTAATAAGAGAAGATTTATAGGGAATCATGGATGGATCGACTACAAAAATCAACATGATCGGGGCTGGACGCCTTACCGAAAGACTAGTTATCCAAAGAATCCAACAAGAGAATAAGAGACCCCCGCGTTAGGGAAGACATCAGCCCAATGCTCCTATCAATCCGATGGCATTCACAAGCCTGCAAGATGACCAAAGATTTTATAGAAGACTCAATGCAACCTATGAATCTACGATCGCTTGGGAGGCCACCCACGGGACTATGCTCTTCCCTGATTTACCCCTAGAACTTGGATATGACCGGAGTGGACACCCTTGGATCTACCTCGCAATATTCACTAAAGTAATGAATTCAAGGGATAAGCACTATCACCGTTGGCCTGAAATCTTTGGCACCACACTTGAAGGAAGCGCATTGCAATGGTAAAACTGGACTTGGAATAATCCGGCCACACACTGCTATCGCTACTTCTGAGGCATCCTGAGCCAAGCCTTTCTATACTATTTTACCATGGAAGAACCAGATGAGGGACTGAGGGGCGACCCTTCTAGGATGGAATCATACCCGAGGGATGGGCCGGCAGCCTGGGCTTATCCATTCTTTACAACGGTACCCCATCCGGAAGTAATGGAGATACTAGACGGATTGGTCCTTGCTCCTTCTGATGTTATTAACATGATCAGAGGGGTTGAACCACAAGCGTATGTGATAGACGAGATCCTCCAAGAAAACCCTGCCATTGCATTACTAACAAATGTACGCTATGAGCTTAAAGGCGCAAAGGCCTCAGCCCCACGCATTGATAGGCCCATACGGCTAAAAGACATTCCTCTCGAAGAGGATTTTGATGAATTTGTAGTATTTGAGCATGAGTGCACTCCCCAAGAACAACAGGAGTGCATCAATCATGTTACCAAATGTGGGAGAATTTATCAGCCCCAGATCCAGGTTAATTTAAGCCATGTACAGGTTCCATCGGCGGACGACCTAACAAAGGGAATCGTCATTTCGGTAATCATACAATTAACAAACACCCCTGTCAAAATGAGTATTTAGGATCTCTTACGGGGATCCTAGATGCACATGAGGGCTATCATACAGAAACTGATGGAAATAGAGGCACCGTCGCTAGCCTTGCCAGCAGAAGTGTGTGCCTTAATCAGACACAGACTCCCCACTAAATCTCCTGATATTGTATTCTCAAAGAGAGACCTACCAAATGACGGGCTATGCCACAATCGGGCCTTGTACTTGAAAATTGAGATACTAGATCGAGTAATGCCATTCATGGTGGTCGATGGCTCAGCACTCAACATCTGCCCTCGAAAGATTCCACCAATCCTGGGGTTGAATAAAGGAATGCTCAAAAAATATAGAATAGCTATCAAAGTGTATGATAACTCAAAGAGGTCCATCCTGGGGACTTTTGAGACAATAGTAAAAACATGGGAAGTCTAGTCCCTCACGACTTTCACCTTCATCAACATCCCAGTCACATTCTCCTTGCAACTCGATCGACCATGGTTTCATGCGCTGGGGGGGTGTCCCTTCCACCTTACATCAAAAGGTAAAAATCCCCTACAAAGGAAAGATAGTGACCCTTGAGGACGACGAGGATTCTACTGTGGCCTTCACATAAGCAACCTAGAGTATGTGGGCAGATTCCTAACAGTCGCCATAGGTAAAGACGAAAAACATGCTCAATGGTCCGAATGGGTAAAGAATTGCATGGACCAGCACCTAACTACGGGAGCTAGACTCGGGGCGCAAGAACAAGGTCCCCCAGAATTCAAATTTGCAATAGCCTCCCGTAGCCCCTTCGGGCTATGTTATAGGGGCAGGAGCTGATAAAGGTTTTGGACCAAAAGGCGCCGGATGTCAGAGATCTTTGTTCGTCCCTGAGAAATCTTTTACCAAGGTGAGCCAGAGCTAATCAAGATCGAGAAAGGAGAAGTGCCTAGATTTGAGATATTCTCAGACGTTGCAGGCTTTAAGAGCCCCGCTTGTCTGATTAATCATGAGAACCAACCTAAGAAGAGGAAGACCTCGTCAAAGGAAGAAGACCCCAAGAGGTAAAAGATGACAAACCACACAAGTGTCAAGGAACTAGTAGTAAGGCTAGCTAAGCTAATGGAGGCCCACCTTAAAGACAAGAAGGCTGAATCGCAAAAGGGAGAACCTGTAGAGGAAGGAATGGACAAAATAATTGCTAGACTAGCTTAGCTCTTGATCAAAGGAAAATCCAAAATCAAAGACGCGACTGCCAGCAGCAGCACAGAAATTCTAAGTGAGGAAGCTACTGCCCTAGAAGTTTATAATGACGCTTCAATTTCTGATGTCTTTGAGCTTAACAACTTGTATTATGAAAGTGATAATGACAATAAAATGAATGACTTTGCTTATTTATGTGATGCTATCAATTTCGCGCGTTTATCTCACCATGCACCAAGCGTCTTTAGCATTCATGACACTCTTACAAAAGAAATAAATTTGGGAACCAAAAACAACCCCAAGATGATATCAATTTCCAATGACCTTGCTCCTGAACTTGAAATAGAATTAGTGAGAGTGCTCAAATCGCATGTAAAAGCATTCACTTGGTCCTACGACAACATGCCCAAAGTCGATAGGGCCATTGCGGAACACAGAATTCCCATTGACCCAAAAATCCGACCGGTTAAGCAAAAGCTACATTGGTTGAGGCCTGAGTGGGCAGAAAAGGTCAAAGAAGACCTAACCAAGCAAATCAAAGCTAAGTTCCTTGAAGTCATGGAATACCTAGAATGGTTGGCCAATATAGTACCAGTCGCGAAGAAGGATAGGAGAGTTTAAGTCTGTGTCGACTTCCGTGATCTCAATAAAGGTTTCCCAAAAGACGATTTCCCCTACCTCACATAGATGTACTGATCGACAGTGTAGCACGAGCAACCATGTATTCCTTCATGGACGGCTTCTCGTGATATAACAAAATATTGATGAATGGTATCAATAAATTTGAGACAGCCTTCATCACGGAATGAGGGTTCTACTGCTATAAAGTCATGCCATTTGGACTTAAGAATGCAGGGTCAACCTATCAAAGGGCAGTCACCACCTTGCTTCACGACCTGATCCATAAGGAGGTTGAAGTGTACATGGACGATATACTGGTGAAATCACCAACCCCCGAAGAGCACCCAGTTGTGCTCAATCACTTCCTCACCTGAGTGGAGAAGTACAATCCATGACTCAACCCAAAGAAATGTGTCTTTGGAGTGACTTCCAAAAAATTGCTAGCTCACATTGTCAGCCAAAGAGGCATAGAAATCGATCCCGATAAGGTGAAGGAAATTCTCGATATGCCTTCACCTAAGACTGAGAAAGAAGTTTGGAGTTTTCTCGGGTCCCTACAGTATGTCAGTAATTTTATAGCGAGATTGACCACTGTCTGTTAACCCATATTCAAACACCTCAAGAAGCAGCAATCAGTTGTTTGGAAGCCTCAATGCCAGGAAGCCTTCGATAAGATCAAGGCATACTTGTCTAACTCGCCGGTACTAAAACTGCCTACACTGTATAAACCTCTCACCCTGTACCTAGCCATTGAAGAAACCTCCATAGGGGAAATGCTAGTACAAGAACACAAGGATAAGGAAGAACATGTCATTTATTATGTCAGCAAGAAACTCTTAGAGTACGAAACTAAGTACACCATAGTCGAGAAAACCTGTGCCGCCATGGTATGGTTAACCCAGAAGCTCAGTCATTCTTGGAGAATCAGAAAGATATTTTTCAAGTTTGAATTTGTTCATTTTGAATCAGGACTGATTCTACCATATAGGCCAACGATAGATAATAACTCCCCCTAGATTGTTTGTATTTTTTTATATTTTCTATTACTTATACTAATATTTTTATTAATAATAAATTATTTCTATTAATAATAAATATTATTCTAACTTCCAATCCTACAAGATCCAGGCCGTTGCAAAGGTTAATCCCATGAAACACCTTTGTCAAGCACCCTCGTTGGCCGAGAAATCATCCCGATGGTTACTACTCCTATCAGAATTCAACGACGAATATATCACTAGAAAAGTAATCAAAGGACGGGCCGTGGCACAATTTCTGGCCAACCAACCTTTGGAATCTGATTATATTGAGAACCTTGAGTTCCTAGACAAACAATTAGCCACAATAGCAAACGAACCCCGGAGGTGGACCATGTTCTTTGACGGGGCGGTGAACCGTAAGGGAGCTGGTTTGGGAGTCATAATTATGACCCATGAGGGAGGATTGATCCCGCTTTCTAAGAGACTAGAATTCCCAGTAACTAACAATGGCATCGAATATGAGGTGTGTCTATTTGGCCTGAGCTCGCTGCTCACACTAGGGGCAGAAGAAGTAGAGGTTGTGGGAGACTCCGCTCTTATCATTAAACAGGTGATAGGTGATTGGGAAATAAAGGAAGAATCTCTCCGACCGTACCTTGAATCAGTATGGACGAAGGCATCCCTCTTCGGGAAATGCAAATTTTGACATGTGTTACGGGAGGAAAATCAGATGGCGGACTCACTAGCCACCTTGGCTTCCATGTGGGAAAACCCCGAATGATAATGTATGAAACCAATAATAGTAGAAGTTGCACACTCTCCGTATCACCTAGCTTCGGTCAGATAAATCTCCACCGAGTAAGAACCCTAGTAAGGTAACATATTTCGGTATCTCAAAAGGAGGACCTTCCTTACAGAAGCTACGGACGCCGATGAGACCACCCTACAAAAGCTGGCAGTCCATTTTAAGCTTATCAAGGGGCAATTATTTAGGATATCCTCTGACGAAATGCCCCTCAAATGCTTAGGACAAGCAGAATCTAGCGAGGTCATGCAAGAAATACACGTAGGAACATGTGGTCCTCATATGAATGGAGTGATGCTAGTTAAGAAGATACAACGAATGGGTTACTTCTAGCTGACCATGATAGCTGACAGCACGTGCCTAGTCAAGAAGTGCCACGAATGCCAAATTCATGGTTACATCAGTCACTTACCGCCTATCGAGCTACAACATCTAGCCACGCTCTAGCCTTTCTCAGCCTAGGGCATCAACATTATAGGAGAAATCAGACCATCATCAACCAACTATCGCAAGTTCATCGTTGTAGCTGTGGACTAATTATCAAAATGGGTTGAAGCTGAGTCCTACACTGGGATCACTGCTAAGAAAATGGCAAAATTTATTTAAAAGCACATCTTTGCTCGGTACAACATACATCATCATATGGTATCCGATAATGGAGTATAATTCTAGGGGGAAACTGCTAACTTATTGGAACAACATAATATCGAGCATCATCGATCATCGCTATACCGCCCTAAAGCCAATGGAGCTGTGGAAGCAGCCAACAAAGCTATAAAGAAGATTCTGTCAAAAATGGTGATTACCCATCGAGATTGGGCTGATCATCTCCCTTACGCCCTCTGAGGCTATAAAACTTGCATCAAAACCCCAACATGACATAGGCCATTCTCTTTGGTGTATGGGATGGAAGTAGTTCTTCCAATAGAAATTGAAGTCAAGTCACTTCGTGTGGCGCTCGAGCCAAAATTGTGCAAAGACAAGTGGCCAAGATCGCATTACAAAACGCTCAACACCATCAATGAAAGATGCCTAGGAGCCCTTTATAGTTTAAGAATATACCAACAACGATTGGCCTGGGCCTACAATAACCGGGTAAGAAGGGTTGATACGCCCCTTAAGGCAGGCAACCTCATGCTGAAACAGGTCAAAGCCACCCATAACGACCCCAGAGGTAAATTTAGACAAAACTAGGAGGGTCCATACATGGTAAAATGAGTTCTTCGTAAAGGAGATGTAAAGATAATGGGTATGGAAGGAAACTAGTTCACAAACCCAGTTATTCGAGATAAGCTCAAGGCATATTATATTTAGAAGACCGGTTCGAAATAAAGGAAAATCACATTGAAAAGCCATCATCTTCATAAAGTCGTGAACATTAAGGGTAGAAGTTACAAAATAAAATGAACTACATTAAAGGGGAACACACGTACATAGCACTCATGCCCAAAATAAAGTCAAGGCTTTATTGCAAAAACTCAAAGACATGACTCAGTGGCTAGGGTATGCCACATGATGACTGTAACGGTGAGAAATTGCTAGCCTATCTACTCTAGTAGGCGCTACCTTGATGATAGAAAGCCACTCTAAATAAGTCTCATCGAGCGACTTGTTAAATGGTTGATCATAGTTCATGACGACAAATATGCGATTCTCCCACTTAGTGCGGATATGGTCCGGCCATAAAGAAAGTAGTATGACATCTTCTCCAGGCCTAGCAATTAAACGCCCTAGGGACAGTCCGGGTAGCCACCTCGTCATTTTTCCACCAGGGGCAAGTCCACCTAATATCCCTCTCAGTTAGCCTCTGTAGGAAATACACCCATTCGCGTAAGTGTTGATTCCTATGATACCCAAGTTGCATTCCTCGACCGCATAAGTCCTTAGGGACATAGGAATCTGCCAATCCAGCTGGTACTCTGATGACCTTCATATGCTCCATTAGCCATACCTGCCATAATACAAACCTATCGGTAGGCCACTACCAGTAAAAGTTAGTGAAAATAACAATGAAATCTACCTGAAGGAGGAGCCTACTCCCTCTCACCATCACATCCTCTTCTTGATGAATAGAGTCCATGTAGATGAAGGTCTTAGCTAGGATCACAGCCATGGGTGATGACCCCTCTAGAGTTGTTTGGATCACAAACACCAACCGAGGACTGGAGACCCCGTTATTAGATTCACACGGGAAGCCTTCCATCAGCAGTGCGACCATAAGAGGTACCCAGCACCGGTGATTGGTAGGAATGGAAGAGCATATTTCTAAATCCACCCCCAAAATCAATCCGGGTTGCTCGGGGTTAGTGGACACGATTTTGTTCCTCCAATAATCAGGAAGCCTCAGGAAGACCACATCATGCTGCCCCATGGTGACATCATAATCAGGCACTACAATTTCTTGATTGCAAGAAATGTACATTATGGCATAGAACTCTTCATAAAGTGGGCACAACTCTTGATTGCTGAAATAGAACACGTGGTTGAGAGGATCCCACTAACTTATTGCAAATGAGTCATCTAGAATGACTTTGTAGTAATGCCGTATATTGAAAAGACATCCAGCTTAGAGCTGATACCAATCAGCCAGATTCAGAATCTATAGGTAGTCTGTCAGTCGGGTCTTGAACCTATCCATGTCGATTTGATCGTCGCTCAACAAAGGTGATGATAGATCATAAGATCAGTACTAACTGCACAAGAAAAAGATCATCTTTAGAAAGAGGACATTAGAATAATGAAGTTAGCATGCCACAGCGATAAAATAAATCATCCATCCCAAAAATAAACGAGGCCTCAGAGGACCCACCAATCCACGAAAATAAAACAATAAAGGGACAAAAACACGCCCAATCCAACCATCAAATGTACTGGACAAAATTGCCACGCAGTGCCCACACAAAAAAATGTACGCTAACCTAAAGACCTAAGTACTATATCCTAAATTGCCCAAATAAACAGGAGCCTCCAGGTCCGCCTGCAGTACCTCGTTGTTGTCTCCAAGTCCCTCTTGGCCCCCTAGGCCCGACAAGGTCTGAAGCGAATGCCCGAAGAAGGGACAGGTGCAGATGACGGAGCCGGTGGAAACTAAGAAGGCATCCCTGTGAAACCAGCCTGGGCTAAATAACCCTGCACTCTATAGCCAGGGGAATGTTGCTCATATGCCACCGGAGGAACCTGCCCATAATGGCCATAGCCGGAAGGCCCCGTCGGCAGAGGCGCCCTGTAGCTGGCTCTAAGTTTGTCCACCTCCGCGTTTAGTGCCCGAATCCTACCCTGTTAATATTTCACACTCCTATGAGCATCCGTCCATGCATATTTACTAGGGAAAGGGAAAAGGGGAATAAATAAAATATGATCGGTCATACCGCCATCGCGAAGTTATTCCCCAGCATAATATTCTAGAAATCAAAGAGCAGGCGTCAATCCCTTTTGATATCTTCTCTTGGCACCTGACAATAAGAGCAAATTGCATTAGCACAAGCCAAGAATATTATCAAAATGCATAATAAACTCATATGAGTCATGTGGGAAGGCGAAAAAGTCATATCCACCCTAGTTGAGTCACCCGCGTCAAAAGGGGGAAATAGACGGACAGGTCAGGCTGGTAGATGTGCAACCCCATGGGAACCTGGCAGTCCTAGTGCCCTGTGACATAAGAAGTGGCCTCGCTCGACATATGTGGACCCTTCATCCTTTTCCCCTGTAAAATGAAACAAAATTAGCACCCAAAAAAAGCATAAAAGGACGGATGTTAAAAGGCAGAGGTAAACCCCCTGTGATGCAACCTGATCCTCTGGTGGCCAACTAAGTAAACACTCGATCACAAAATTAGGATAGTAGCCGGCCTTGCCATACAACTCCACCATCTCGCCCTCTCCCTTTAAGATATCGAGAGCCTCCTCAGCCAGCTCTGGCCAGAATAACCACCTCGGAAGCTCAGGTGGCACCAGTCTCTCCTCTGGAGACTTGTCACACTGCACCACCCATTCCCCTAAGTACCACTCATGGGAAGAAGGGCTCTCCACATCTCCCCAGAAGTCGTCATAACTCTACTCTAGCTAAAAGGGTTCCCCCACGGAGCATGAGTAACTTGTAAATGAGTGTTATTAGATGATAGTAAAGTAATAAAGGGAAGCACACATAAAAGCTCACCTTATTAAAGGTAAGATTCTTGATGCACTTTTCAGCCTCAGCAGAATCTAGGTTCCCCCAGGCAACCAATAAGGAGGGGAGACGAGGAAAGTGAGCAATGTCTCTGCGGATCTTGGCCTTCTTCAGCCAGGGAAGGATTCCCTTCTCAAAACCTAAAATCTACAAAAGGAGAAATGTTAGACAATCCACGACACAAACACATATATATAATAAATTTCCCAACAAGTTACCTCGAGAACAAGCTTCGAGGATTTTAGCTCCAAAGTGTGCTTTCTCGTACAATGATCCAGGGCCAAATATAGTTGCCCCAGCGCAGCCCTACCCCAAGCCATTCCCTTAAACTTTCTCAAATCCACCAGAGAACCCAAGAGGTTCAAATTAAGGGCCGAATTGCCAATAGGGAATAGAGTGTTAGTGAAGGCATATAGCATAAAAGAATGAGCACATTTCTCTCTAGCCTCAGCATCAGCAGGGGCCCTGTTTCCCGAGGCCGACCAGAAAGTGTATAAATCATTAGCTAGAATTTCATTACTAGCACTATGAAATCCCAACAATTTCTACACAAGTACAGAATCATAATTGCCTATGTTCATGGCGCAATTGAAGTGAATAATCTCCCCATCAAAGCACAAACTGGTGATGGCAGCAAAATCCAACGGTGTGATGGTATACTCCCCGAACGGCAAATGAAATGTATGGGTTAAGTCCGACCATCTAATTAAAATCAATGGTAAGACAGCACGGGAATACCGAACCAGGTTAATCGGAATGAATCTTTCAATAAATGCACTAAAGCCCGCATCCTCCAGAATCCTCTTCACTTCAGGAGAAAGGAAACCCCACTAAGTGACAAGATCCAGGAAGTTGCTTGCACCCCAATGTTTGACTTTCTGCAAAATAGACACAAATAAATCAAAAATTGCTTATAGTGATTAAGCATTTAAGAATCTTTCACCTAAGATCATGCTTATAGTCATTAAGCACAAGTCACCAAATTCACAAAAAAAATACCCGCTTGTAGTCATTAGGCAAAAATTCATCAAGCTACCTAAGAATCAGGCCTTCTAGCTATTAAGGATGAAGTCATCGTTGAAATCACCAAGACAAGCTTATAGTTACTAAGCTATGACCAAATATAGGAATTCCAAGGCATTACAAGGCTTATAGTCATTAAGTTATCCTAAAAAGTTCTCGGATTTTGTAAAAATAGCAGCAGCATGGCATTACAAATTACTTTACAGACTGCAAAAGGCTTCAGAACACTCAAAATTATGAAAAAACAAGCTACCGAAAATAAAAGTGTTGATCGACACAAAGGAGCATCGATCGATGCATCATGGAGAATCAGAAGTGTCGATCAATGCTAAGGCCAAAATCCTGAAATTACAGAATATCATACAGGTAATTTACAGTGAAATAGGAATAATAGGGCATTCAATAGAACATGTATCATCAAAAAGGTTCCTAAAAGCATGCCAATTCTAGAAAATTTGGAAAAGAGAGATAGGAATTTACCGGGACCCAAGAGAGGTGTCGTTTGGGTTTGAGAACGAGTGGGATAGCATTGCCTGTATCCACGCCATGAAAAATCTTCCTCGTAGGAAGCCTATAGTTATCCTTTGAGGCAATGAACGAAATTTGGACTACTTCACCATGAAAGGTTACCTCTAACACTGAGGTAGGGGCATGAGTTCGGTCTAGGGATGTCACGATTTTCGTCCACATCATAACAAATGAAAACTGAATGAAGATCAAAAGGAAAGAGAGTGCAAAAAGCCCCAATATAGCTTATATTGTAGAAAGAAAGCACAGGAGGATAGAGTTTCTGTGTGGGAAGTTTTCTGTTCGCAGAAGAAGTACGCAATTTATAAGATTTTTGATTGTGTTGATCCATACAATGCATATGTATCGATCGACTCAATCCTCGACACATCTTTTAATATCTACAACCGATAGAATTCAAATGTTTAAAATTCAAAGGGTTGCATCGATCGACGCAACCCCTATGTGTCGATCGGCACATGTTAAAAAATGACCATTTTTCAATCTTTTAAGGATAAAATTGCAGTACCAATTGAGTCCTAGTTTTGAAAATCTTATTTTCTAGTATGAAAATTGTTTTCCAAAATACTGGCAGACCAGGTATTTTCAAACAAGCACTCCAAGAATCCCAAATAATTTTCCTAAAAGGTTCTCAAAACCCGTTAAACATTAATTGATCGAAGGGGCAAAAATATTTTTTAAAAAAATTTAGTCGATCAAATAATGTTGACTAAAGTTCTCATAAAATCATGCGCACTTTTCTACTGACGGCGCTCACTTCGCGTATGCAAAAACTTTACCTCCATACTATAAGTCAATCTACGCGAGCGGCAGCCTATGAGCACGGTCCGTCCCAGGCCTGATGATGTTCAAAACCATTTCAGGAGATGGTAAGCTAGTACTGAGAAAGGACCACATTTTGCCCAAACTACAAACCCCTCTAAGGAAACAAGATTTTGACATCCTAAGCATGAGTGTCGATCGACCCTGATCACACCCAAAATTGTATCGATCGACGCTCTCCATTGTGTTGATCAATGCTACCATGTGTTAATTTCTCTGATGATAAAACAAACCTACAGCCATGACTTAGCAAGGCTATCACCACTTAAATTGAGTCAATCGAAGTTTCCTTATTCTGTCGATCGACGCTTATAGGGGAATCTAGACCTGATGACTCAGCGAAGCTATTCTGACACCCTTTATGTTGATAGACGCTACCATATGTGTTGATTGATGCTTCTAAAATTTTTATAAAAGGAAATCGCTCCCAGTATTTCCAGGCAGAGGGAGCTGAATCAACAGAAATAACAAGCAAAAGCCAAGTTCGAGCAGTCCTCTCTTTAAAATCCCCGCAGTATCGAGTCTATACCAAGACTATCCCAAAACTATACTAAGGGATAGAAACCCTTCCTTGAAATAGCCTTTAGTTAAAAAGGTATCTACTCATTCCCAAACACTCAAACAAACCCACTACACAATTCCTCAAGGTTATCTCCATTAAATCTTGAAAAAATCCTAAGCAAAATGCGGTCCTAGTCAATATCGGGCCTTCCAGTCATCCTGCAACAAATAAAAGGTAACTGAGGGTCGAAGGGTTATTTTCAATCATGCATTCTTAACCCCCCATGAGGTAATCTAATCACGTTGGGCCCATGCTCCAAAGGCTAAGCCCGCAAAGTTCGTATCTCTCAACTCATTTCTTTTGCCTATGAAAATAACAAAAGGTTTTCAAAGTATGCTTTATCCAAATTCAAATGGCAAGTAACTATTTCATCCGGAACCAGAATCTCTCTTTTATCGGTATAAGAATCCTACCTACATCAGCTATACCACCAATTTTCTAGAAGAGCATATCCGGGTGGCGACTCTAATATTGTATAAAACAGGGACCCTACTCCCGCAATAAAAGGGCTAATCCCCAAAGGAGTCCTTGACCCCTTTGTCTAGTTGGAAATGCCAAGTATGTTCATACATACAACGAGCCCCGCACTCTAGCAACTCTCCCTGCATTAAAACCCGGTAGTTCGGCATTGGCCATGCCAATCCAACCGACGACTTGAAAGGGTCTGTCCATTGAAAATTTCACCCACTCACAGATATCAAGTGAGGTAGAAGTATTAACATCTTCTTGATCATCACACCTCCTCTAAAATACTTTGATTTATTTTATTGACTTCTTTGTCACATTAATAACATTATTAAGTACTGTTGTAAGCTCATCTGAAGACAAAGGGGGTTCAGAATTTACCTCAAGGTGGTTTCCTTTGTCTAGTCAGCTGATCATCTTGTAGCAGAAGTAGTTCATTGGTCAGCTGACTCTGAGTTGGGTAGATCATCCTTAGCCATAAGACACACATTAGCAGAATCTTGTGCCTCTTCATCAGAGAATGATGACTCTTGTTTAGAGTCACTCCAGGTAGCAGTAAGGGCTTTCTTACTCTTCTTCTTCTTCAACTTGTCCTTTTTAGCTTTAGGACAGCTCGACTGAATATGCCCCTTCTCATTATATTCAAAGCATTTGATATCTTTGTTATGCTATTTGTTATACTCCTTTTACAGTCTTTCATCTTCTCCTTTCTTATACTTGCCTGTCTTTTTAATCTTTTGAAAGTTCTTATCTTTTCTCAAGTGTCTTCTGAAATTTTTGGTCATTAGAGCTATTTCTTCTTTTCTGTCCTCTAGATATCCTTCCTTGAGGAATCTTCTTCATCATCATCAGCTCTCAGAACAACAACTCTGCTAGAGCTCTCTATCTCCTTGTGCCTGTGCTTCTTGGACTCATCTTCGTATTGCTTTAAGGACATCTCATGAGTCAGCAGAGTTCCAATCAGCTCATTAAACTTATAAGTATTCAAATCATGGGCTTCTTCAATAACACTCCTCTTGGCTTCCCATTCCTAAGTCAAACTTCTCAAGATCTTCTTGACAGTCTCTTCTTTTATGAAGGTCTTGCCAAGTCTTTTCAGCTCATTGACTATATTCATGAACCCGATGTTCATGTTGGAAATATCCTCCTTTGGCTTCATGTGAAACCATTCATAACCCCTCATAAGTTACTTCCAACTTCTGCCATATCTCTTTGGTTGTTTCGCATCTAGAAACGCAATTGAACTTAGTTGTATCAAGAGCGCAATGAAGATAGTTGATAGCAGCTGCATTTTCTTTTAATATGATCAAGTCCTAACTGTCCCATTCATCAGAGTACTTATCAACCTTTACTCCATTCTTCACGATGGTGGGAACATATGGCCCTTCTATAATAGCTATCCAATCATACATACTCAGAGACTGGATGAAATTCTTCACCATGTTCTTCCAATAAGTATAATGCTCTCCATTGAACATCAGAGGTCTGGTGACTGATATGGCTTCTAGCAGAATATAAGCTTGGGCTCTTCCACTGGATTCTCCTTTGTACGCCATGGTCTTTATCTCAAAGATTGTGAAATCTGTGAAATGAGAACTACTCTGATACCACTTGTTGGTCCCTATACGTACAATCACAGAGTCAAAGGGGGGTGAATGACTCACTCAAGAACTTATGAAACTTTTTCGTGATAATTACTTGCTCCGCTGAGTGAGGCCAGCTGGCTGAGCAGAAACCTAGAAAATGCAATTAAGTAAGGAACATTGAGATTTTTATACTAGTTTGGCAACCTGTGCTTACATCCAGTCCCAAGAGAGTGTCTCAGCTTTAATCCACTAATCTCAACTCCTTTACCCTAGGCAGAGAAGCCTTTCACAAATTCCCCAATTATAGTAAGTACCCTCTAAACTGTAATCGCTCACCCGCTGACTAGAATACCCTCTTCTATCAGCAACTCACTAGAAGTCTAAATAAGAGCCAGATTCAACTTATAGAATGCTGATCCAGTTATAAAATGATCTAATATTACAATGAATAAGTCTATTCTATTCTCTCTTATTCTAAATCAGATTCTTGCTGAGTAGTGCTTTCTTGCTTGAACTTTTTAAAAGCTTGTATTTTGACAGAGTTTACCTTCTTGAGAAATTTAGGTGTAATCACCAAGTTCTAACGCTTGCCTTCTTGCTTCTTTTATAGTTGGATTGAGAAAGTAGCCGTTGAACTTATCTTGGCATCTTTTAAAATTGACAGCTCATCTATCCACCCGTTGCTTCTTCAAATCAATCCATTAAGAGATAGAATTGCACTGTTGTGAGATAGAAAATCAATCCGTTAGATTGAGATTTGAGCTTCAATTTGATTTTTTTTATCATTTGATGCCAGTCTTTTGCTAGAGAGAACTCGCGTTGACTTGCCACGTGTCTTCATCCCATTCCCTCTGGTATTCTGGCATATTGCAGAGTGCACAATACAAGGGTGGTAGATCTCTAGAATTGCCCAAATTGGCAAATTACTTTTTGCAGCTTTGCTTTGGAAGACTTTGTCATTTTCTTCATAATTCTAAGTCTTGTCAAGGCATTAATTCTTTTTGTCTTTGTCTCATTAATGTTCCTGTAAAAAGTAGCACTAAAAGCCAAGATACCTTTTTACCTTAAAAGGTAAAGTCAGCAGCGTTGACAGACATAAGGTAACTCAGCAGAAATGATATATCTTAAAGCACACAGCTGAAACAAAATCTAAATATCAAGCACTGAGTGAATATTACTAAGTCAACGACTAAGTAGATACCCAGCCCAAAAGTAGATTAGAGATAAACTAAATAGCTAGGTCAACGGAGACTCAAAATTCTACCCTTGAATTTGCTAACTCCCGTACAACCATAGACTATTTATTTTAACGTAATTATTGATTTAATTAACTTAAACTGAACTTAATTGTTATGATCAAAACTTAAGCACTACTAAGTCAGTCCCCTGAGTCAGTCAAACTCGTGCTTAGTTCAATAGTTCACAACACAACCACCCCCAATTGGTTACATGAAGGTGAACGTGGACGGGTCATCTCTTGGATTACCTGGTACAGCAGGATATGGGGGTATTTTTCGCAATTCAAGAGGGTTTCTGCATGGTGTTGGAGTTCGCACTCGGCGTTTATTAATCGCTATATTACGGATGATTATGTTTTATGTCTACAATTTCATTTTGTTAGTTAATTTACTGGGTATTGTTGGCTGTTTATTACGGCATGTTACTAGATACCTTCGGATGACATTTGCAATTTTCTTTTTATTTATAAAATTCATTGGGGAAGGTTTTTAATGGCGGTGGGAACCTTTCCCACCCACCTTTCCCTCTCTCGAGTACCTTTTAAAAAAAACATAATAATATATGAACTTTAAAACTTGACATAATGATGTATCATTGTTGCACTTTATTAACATAATGGTCAAAGTTACTATTGACCATCAAAAATTACATTTGACTCCGGTTTTAACCTTTATAAAATGGCATGTCACCCTTAATCACTTTTTATTATAATTATCTTCCAATTTTACCCATATCTTCTACTTTTTTTTATTTACATATGAGATTATCTTTTAAATAAATTGAAAAAATACTCATTCATCTTCTTCACACTGATTGAAGGAAAATGTAAATGAAAGAAATTGAATTCAACATTTACTAAAAAATCAAACAAACTTTCTTTGATTGCATTCAATATTATCACCAAATCAAGAATATGCATTAAGCTGCAATCTATTCTCCACTAAATTGTGTCCTACAGATTAAAGAAGGCATGCCATGTTCACTTTCAATTTTTCTATAAATTACTATTCATATGAAAGTGTTATCACAGCTTGATTTGAAAATCATCGTTTCACACAAAATTCATTTTCAATTTCAATCTGATAGAATGTCCCTTAATTTTTCAGGTCATTGGCACTCATCTGTTGCCTGAAATTTCATACTAATACTTGTCGAAAGCACCTATGCAATTCCTCCAAATCTGTTTGCAATTTTGTATATGTTTAATTAGGAAATCAATTGAAAACATCTTGATAGTTAAAATGAAAAACATTGCACCTAAAGCAAATAAAAAGATTTCTTCCATTTACTATCAATCGTAGATGAAGAAGGTGAAAGGTCTTTTTCATTTATTTTAGGAAAATGTAGTTTATCAGTAAAAGAAAAAAATTGGTACAAAAATTGGGTAAAATTGGAAGAGAATTAAAAGAAAGCGTATTTAAGAGGTGACGTATCATTTTTATAAAAGTTAAAACTGAAGCTAAAGGTAACTTTTAATGGTCAAAGGTAACTTTGACCATTATGTTAGTAAAGTGCAAAGTTGGTATACTATTATGTCAAATTTTAAAGTTCATATACCATTATTTTAGTAGATGTAAAGTTCGTAAACCATTGATGATTTTTAGAAACCCTACCTTTCATCTTATTATTTTGAATTTTGGCTTGAGAAATATATTTACTCGCTCGATCGATATTTAAAATTATATTGCAATTGTTTGTGCTTTTTATTTGGCACTAGTGACACTGACAATGTATGTTCTATTGAACTTATATTTATAGTGTTAGAAAAGTGCGAACATTAGGAAGTCATTGATTATGAAAATATTTTTGAATGAAATATGAGGCTTCGAATGTGTAAGGAGACGAACATCCTAACTAGGTCGGCACCTCATTAACCTTTTGCACAATCGATTTTAATAATGAAGAAATAAAAATGTCATGAAAAAACAAAAGAAAATGAAAATAAAGTGAACTAATATATATCTCTGCAAAATAAGAAAAAAATAACTAGATCAAAATTATGTTAATGAATCCCATTAACTAAAATCTAATGAAGATCGCCTATAGTTTGCAATCGCAACCTGATTCCCTTCTTGATAAGTAAGAGTAATCACCACTTGCATTTTTTCCATTTTCCTAAGACAACCCACGAAACCAAGCGACAACATGATTTGAAAAGATTAACGACATAGGTCGAATGTATTTCTAGCAAAATATAAATGTAGCCATTTTCTAATGCAATTTTGATAGCACATATGCCCCTCTTAAGCTTAGCACAAAATGCAAAAGAATCAAAGGATAAGAAAAGGATCCTAACAAGTGACCATAAGAGTTATGAATAATGCTACCACAACCTTCTTGTCCCAAAAAAACTTTGGTCTAGCGGTTCCCTTTATCCATTCCAATGGGGCCATGGGGAAAGTTATAGATTGGAAAGAATGTTTAATTGAATAATTCCAAATAAACCCATATTAAATGTATTTGGATTGAAAATCATTGGTCTAAAAGCAAGATGGATGTTTGTGGGTTCATTCTAAAAAGTGCATCTATTACACATAGATCACTGTTTTTTATTCCATAGGATTGTACTTGGCTACTTAAGTGTTAGCAAATAGTTAAGCTTAAGAGAGAAGAAAACATATCGTTGAAATTAATCAAGTGACCAAATAGTGTTATAATAATGGTCAATAGTATCCTAGTAAATTGGCAGTAAACGAACAAGTGTTGAATGCATGGTTTCAGAATCCAATAGGTATAGAGAACATTTCAGTACGATAGAAAATCATAAGACTTCATGGGTTGGAATGTGCCCCTTAGAGTTCTCCAACACACAATAGAGTGAGATGGCGGAATGACAACATGCCATATAAACTTATACACAAGGTCCATTGGAGACTCACACTTAACGAAAGATAGAATAATTTGACCCTGAAAATTCCCACACTAGTCAGCTTCCAAATGCAAATTTCTTTCGCATCATTTATTTGTTAAATGACTACAATTTACTGCTCTAAGTTTAAAGGTAATGCAAAAAATTCTATCATCCATCTGAAGATAAGAAATCGCTTACTTGTTGAGCAAGGTTATGTCCAAAATGTAGATTTTAATCAAGTTGTTCAACCATCAAAGGCTCTATCCAATTGGAGTTCTAAAATGACAGTTGAGAATCTTGGCCAATAAACCAAAATGAGCGAGATCTTAATGTGTTATTAACACCTTCCACTGAATTCTAAATACTAGAGTGATGAACAAATGAGCAGACCACATCATGATTAATAAAGCGAGAATGTAATAATGAAAAGCATGTTGATTTCCCACAAAGAATACCCCAAGCAAGCTTCCACGATATGGCCAGATTTAATTGAGAAAGATTCTTAATTCCAAGGCCCCCCTCTTTGATCTAAAGACAATATTTCCATGGAACAACTATTAACTTGCAAACATTAATTGAGTCTGACCATAAAAAAATTTAAAATGTCATTTGTTAAAGAATTTATTAGCAATTGTGGCTCTTTGTAGATAGCGAAGGAGTGCAGAACAATCCGCCAATAATATTCATCAATGCAACTGTTCCTACCACAAATAAAGATTGTTCGTTCCATTTTTTAGATGATTTTATCAAGAACGGGATAGAGAAAAATAGCTTGAGGTGCTCCAACAAATAAAGGAACCCCAAGATATTTAAAAGGTGATCATCCAATGCAAGTTCTGGTAGTAGAAGTAAGAGTATTTTGATGTATATAAGAGACTGGTTTTCCAAAAACACATCCAAATTTTGCCAATCGACATATTGCCCAAAGCGATCGCCATAAGTGTAAAATGCATCTATGATTTACCTGAAATTTTGTAAAGTAGTTACAAAAAAATTAATTTTCTACACTAGAGCAGGCCGAGTTTTCATACTTGTAGACTAGGGTTTCTTGTGTTTAAATTCTCTATTTATAGCTCTATTAATTCTATTAGGGTTTTAGGTTTAATTTAATTACAATTTGGCCATATTAGAATATAATTTCTGATTGATATATTGTGATTACTCAATCAGACCATACATTATTAGTACTCATTCAATTATATATCTAACTACAAAATAATGTAATTAACTAAATTAGATAATTAATTATTTTAGTAGAAATACTTACCTTTGAACAATAATTAAGAAAATAATATAACATTATTCGATATAGAAATATCGAATAATTTTTTTTGGATAAAGCAGAGTAGAACCCTAAATGAGGTTCTCTCGACGCCGCCGCAACCAATTAAGGCCCATAGCAGTCCGAGTCTCAATAGTAATCATCCCCATTGTAGACCTCGTGAGTCAACTCTTCGACCAAAACGTATGGCCTCCTACAAAGATGAATCCATGTCGGTCGATCACCCCTCCTCTTACATGTTTTTTTCCTTCTGAGGATGATGATAAGCAAACCACTACACCCCTAGTTACGATCTTAGGTAATTATTATCTTGCCCCAATGTTTGACAGATAAGGTTCTTAAGTCTGTAAAGATTTCTCATGAAGTTTATAATAGTCAAATCAATATTTGTTGTAATTAAATGATTAGTAGGATTGTTTTTACAAATGGTGCATCTTACATGTGATTACGAGTCAGGCTGACTTCTTCTTAATATGTTTATATATTCCTACTAATTAGGCAGATAGGAATCAACTGTGGTCCACATTGGCTCCTCATATACAAGGTCTTGATAGGGTGTTGGTGTATGGGGATTTTAATGGAGTTTTGGATAGTTCGGAGAGATCGGGGGGGAGGCATTAGTTTGACTTCTATGGCTCAGTTCTAGGATTTTATGAATGACTGTGTGCTTTATGATATGTTGTTACAAGGGAGGGAGTACATGTGGTCCAATATTTAGTCATTTTCAAGGATTGATCGTGTTTTAGTTTCGTGTGGGATTTTAGATTTGTGGCCGAGAATGGGGTTGAGAACCGTGGACTCCATCTTATCTGATCATTTTCCATTATTGTTTCAATCTTATGAATCAGGATGTTTTGGTAGTAAGGTTTTTTGGTCCCTGAATTATTGGTGGGATAACGAAGGTTTTTTACCTTTCTTAAAGATAAAGTGGCACGAGATTAGCGTGTAATTGGCAGATAGGGATATTGGTTTTAGATTGGGGCATTTAAGGGATGCTATTCGGCCTTTGCACAATACACATTTTAGGGGTTTGGATTGTAGGATTAAGGAGTTGGAGACTTCAAACATTATTGCGCGGCTGATTGATGCGTCTATTGGTTCTAAATTACAGATTAAGAGGTCTGCTTTGTTTGATTATCAGCAGAGCTTGAAAAAGGTTCAACATCAACAATCGAGGGTTCAATGCAATATGTTAGGTGATGATAATATAACTTTCTTTCATCGAATTTCCTTTACCCGATCGAGGGGTAACATGATCTCTCAGCTTGAGGTTGATGGTGGGATATCAAGTGATCCGAGGTTGATTAATTTGACTATCATAAATTAATATGTGAAGTTGTTCTCTAAGTCCATTGAAGTGTCGTATGAGTTAGCCAGTCTCAATTTTCGTACAGTTGATGCTATTTTAAATGGACAGCTAGTAAGTCCATTCAGTGAGGAAGAAATTGGGGAAGCGTTCTGATCTTGCAATGAAGGGAAAGCTCCTGGGCCCGATGGTTTTAGCTTCTTTTTTTATAGGACGTTTTGGGGAGAGATAAGGTTGGATGTCCTTGAGCTTTGCAATAAGTTTCACGAGTTGTCTCAACTTCCGAATTCGATTAATTCCTCGTTCATTGTCCTGATTTCGAAGGTCCCTGGCTCATCCTTGGTGAGTAACTATAGGCCTATCACCCTTATTGATGGAATTTATAAGTATTGGCTAATCGTTTGCAAGGGCTTCTTCTAGAACTCATTTCGAAGAATCAATTTGCATTTGTGAAAGGTTGTAGTATACATGAGTGTTCACTTATTGCTTCTGAAGTTGTTCACTCAATTCATTAGAGTAGGCAATCATGCTTGATTCTAAAGCTTGATTTTCAGAAAGCATATGATAGTGTGCCATGGTCTTACATTGATGCGGTGTTTAGAAGGATGGGGTTTGATGAGAAATGGATAAGTTGGCTTGCTAGCTTTAGAGAAAATTCTGTGACATCAATTATGGTAGCCCATATGAACCGATTAGGCTTGAAAGAGGTGTCAAATAGGGTGATCCTATATCTTTTGTCCATGCTATCGAGGGACTGAAATAGTTAGTTGATGCTAGAATTTGCGAAGGCCTTCTACCTGGCTTTCGGTTTAGTTGTTCAGATGTAGACATCTCCCTTCTTCAATTTGCTGATGATACGATGTGCTTCTTAACCGCAGATGAGTCTCTTTTACTTATCTTAATGCATATTTTACGTTGCTTTAGGTTGATTTCTGGTTTGCACATTAATTATAGTAAAAGTTCTATTATGGGTACACATGCTAGTGATTCGTTTTTACAATCTTGTGCGGGAGGTTGGGATGTAAGGTTGAGTCTTTTTCGATAACTTACTTAGGTGCACCCCTTAGTACTAAATGCATCCCTATTTCATATTGGAATACATTGATAGGTAAATTCTAAAATCAGTTATCTAATTGGAAAGGTCAGTGTCTTTCGTATGGGGGGCGGGTGGTTCTAATAAAGTCGGTTCTTCCATCTCTTCCGATTTGTTTATTATCTTTGCATAAAATGTTTTCTTCAGTTAATGTGAAGCTTGTCCAATTAATGAGGAATTTTTTATGGAAAGGTGATGCAAATTCAAGGGGTATGGGGGGGGTGTTTATTTATTAGAGGCTTTAAGCTTGTTAATTATAGCCTTCTTTTGAAGTGGCTTTGGAAGTTGTCAATTACGGGTCAAGGTACTTTGTGGTATGAGATTTATGTTTATCAATATGGTTTTTCTTTGCGGAAGGTTGTTGAAAACTATTACGTGAAGTGTTTATCACATATATGGTGCGATATTGCATCTTGTTGCATTAGGAATGATGTGTATTGGGTCTACTTTAGATCACATGTCCATGTAGTTATTGGGAATGGTGTTGGATGTTCATTTTGGGATAATAATTGTACTGTGAATCAATCAATTTCGATTTTTTTTCCTGATCTATATTAATTGTGTAACCAAAATTTTTGTTAGTGCAGCATGGGTGCATTCATTTGTTTGGGACTGAGGCTTTTACGAAGCCTTTTTGGAAAACAAATTTGAGAGTTTCGAGCTAGGAGAGATGTTGTTAGCTTTGTAATTGGATACTTATTCGATTTCCTTCGTTCTTTCAAGGTGAGGGAGGGGTTGTTGAGGGGCAGCCGCAGTTATTAAATTTCCCTCTAGTGGCTAATCGATTCATATGGGAGATTGGTGACCAAAAGAGATCCTTGACTTCATCCTTTTGTCGGGGGTTTTATAAAACCTCGAGGTGGCCTATACCTCGAGTTGAATTCATGTTGATATGGAAAGCTTTCCTTCTTCCTAAAGTCCAATTTTTTGGTTGGCTTACTTTCTATGGCCGATTACCCATGAAGTTGTTCCTTATTAACCGCAACTTTCAAACTGTTACTAACGAAAATTTCCCTTTCTATGGAGAGATGGAGACTACTGGTCATGCCTTATTCCATTGCACTGGTAGCTATCGAGTATGGTCATAATTTTTTGGAATGTTTGGTGTTTCAGTCACTATGCCTTTGTCTGGGGTCAAGTTCCTGCAGTTGTGGCAGCATCATTTTCATCCTAGGACATTTCATGAATTTGGTACTTCTTTATGGTTCTATATTGCTTAGGCGTTATGGAAGCGGAGGAATAAGTTTGTATTCGAGGGCGTGTTGAGTTCGGAAGACCATTTATTTTCTTGCATCTATTTTTGTTGGTTTGTTATGAAATGTAAGGGTAGTCAACTTGGTTCGTAGTATCAGATGTTTATAATAACCCAAGCTTATTTTTATTGCAACTGACTCTTTGGATCTCACCTTGAGATCTTTTTATATACTACATGTCAAGTGGGGGAGTTTAGAGGAGTTGGGAAGGGCGGCGTCTCCCTTGGTGGTTCATCCTGTCTGCTCCCTTCGGGGTGAGCTAATGTAAGCGGTGGATCATTGAGGATGTAATGTCATGCTTGCTCTTTTATTCCTGTCCCTTTACTTTCTTAAAAAAATATTCAAGCCACATCAGACATGACTTAGTCCTATGCAGCTGATGATGTTCACCATGTAGTTGAGCTTAGGTCAGCCACTGTGAACGTCATAGACTCTTTTATTGTGTTGGAAATTTATAAATTGATCACACTTCCTTACAGGAGGATGATTAGCACGCACTTTATCCAAGAGTAATGGAAGATGTTCGCGAAGAAAATGATAAACCTAATACAAATATTGATAAATCTAGATCAACATCAAACTATTCTTCACCTAGGAGAGGTGTTCAAGGTTCTTGGAAAGATTCAGCAGAAAGAGAAGAGGCCCGAAAGAAAAATAAAGTCATTGTGGTTACACATCTTTCTGTTGAGAGGCGAGAATCTTCATCTTCATCTTATGAAAGCTCATGGCATGAGTCAGATGAGAGCGTTATTGTCTTATAGAATTCGTTTGTCTTAAAAAGAAAAGATTATTTGTGGCTAGTAGAGAACAAGCTGAACGTGATCACTGACCACTTGAGAAATATTCTCCCTAGTTTGGAGTATTTATTTTTTATTTCCTCAATTGTTTGATTCTTTCTTTTATTTTGTCATATTTTAATATTCTTTTTCTTTTGTTTTTATTTTTGTTTTTGTTTTTGTTTTTTCTTTTCTTTTTTTAGTATTTATTATTTTGTTAACATATTTAAGTCCGATGTATTCCGGTCTCCACTTTATTAAAAAACAATAAATATTAATATTCTCTTCAAAAGTTTAAGTTAATAAAATGAGAATTAAAGATGATTTGTTTCTCCCGGTGGGATCATTTTACATTAAGCTAATTTATTGGATATAGTAAATGAACTGTTGCGGGCTCGAGGACACCGCATATCCTTATACTTGTATAATATTATCCACTTTAGATATAAGCCCTTATATATTTACTCCTGAATTTTACCTCAAAAGGGCCCAATTCATTGAGAATATTTTCTATACTTATATACAATGAATCTCCTTTATTCTAGCCAATGTGACGGATTTATTCGCCCGACATCAACTACTAGTTTTTCCAAGACACCTTCATTAATTTTAATTTTCATATGAGATTCAATCATTTATTTATTTTTAATAGAGAAAAATATTGCAGATATAAAATTGGAACATATGATATAACTAATAAACTGTTAAAGTTCGTTACGAGGTGTTTGCTTGATATAATTCACTAATAGTTAATAAGTCAACGACACAAACAACAATAATATTCTAGCATATCTGCTATCTAAGTACCAATGAATTGTTGTCGTATACATTTAACGACCACATATATTTACACATATAACGATATTACTGCAATCACATTCTTTATGCATCAAAAGTAAGATAATACATTATTTAAACATTTCATTTATTATTCTATCTATAATGCATTTTTACTTTATTAAACAATGATTAAAAATTATTATGAAAAGATATTATAATCTCTTAAAACATTCATTTAGTTTTGATATTAAGTTACGATCCAATATCCTTACTTTAGCAATGGTATTTAAATAATTGAATATTCTAATGAATGAAATAACGATTATATGTTTTCCAATGACAATTGATAAACATATCATATGTTGTATTGCTTTCATTCTCTTTTCGCCTAACGTTATCCCATGCCCATTAATTTAAGCAAAAACACATTTCATATCCCTCAATTTTAGAAAGGTTCTTCGAACTACCCTAATTTATAAAAAGTGCATCTCCGTGCTATCTCATACCCACTCGTCCACTCTCAGCTGGGAGAGTGCATTCCACTTGCTGTCAAGTTGACATATTTGGAAAAGTCAAACCAATAACATAACGACACATGGCAGAAACTAAAAAATTTCAAAAAAAACCTTGAAAAAATTTCTTTTAAGTTCCTATAATTTTAATTCAACTAAAAGACCATTTCTACAATGAATTTATTAATTTGAATAAAAGTCAAACCAATATTTACTTAACACATGTCATTTATATCGTAAAATTTTTAAAATATCCATGAAATTTTTTTATTAAAATCCCTATCAATCTTTTCCTTACAATAATATCATTTTCTACACAACTTTTATGTGTAATTTTAGTTTAATAAAAAACACCATAAATTTGAAATAGTCAAACCAATGACATAATGCCACGTGGCATAAACTAATAAAATTTTAAAAAAAAATATTGACAAACTTCTTTTAAGTCCCTATAATTCTTTTTTATGAAAATAGGAGTATATTAATTAGTCGACTAGCAAAGCAAGGAGTCAGTAATTAAGCCACGTCCCTCTAATACTATTTTGAGTACAAGCTCAAGCCAAATCAAGAGCATCAAAATTAGGGTCTCTACCAACTAAAGAAAATAAGCAAAAAGAAAACTCATACGAGAAAATTTTACAATCTGAAACAATAGACATAAAATAAGAAAAAACTATCATCCCCTTCTATCAAAGCTCGATAGAGAGTTTTATTATCAATCTCAATCACCACATGCGTGTATCCAAGGTCTTTAAGCCATGATAAAGCCTCCCTCACAGATAATGTTTTACCTTCTAGCACTGATATTAATGAGGCAAGTCGCCCAATTTTGTTGCTATAAAGACACTACCGACGTTTCGTAAAACCAAGACATAGCCAATTCGATCCCCATCATTATAAAAGAGTAGTCCGAATTGCATTTAATATAAGGTATGCATGGTGGTTCCCACAAATTCAATACCTGAACACTGGCATGATTAGAGGATCCATGTCTAGCACCCAAAGAGGCTAGCACCCAGTTTGAAGCTGCTGCAATTCCTGCATAATCAGCAGCATTTCCAATTCGAGAAACAGCAGCCCATGATGCACCATCCATGGCCTGCTTCCACTGTCGCAAGATCGCTTCAGCCATTTGCAAAGCAGAGATCGGTTGCGTAAAAATTTGCTGCCATAAAACTTTGTTTCGGGCAATCTAAATTGCCCACAAGATGAATATGACCTGTTGTAAGAAGACAGATGGTTTATGTTTCAACCAAGAAATCAATAAATCAGTCACAGATATAGCAGGTGAAATTAATGTAGATAAATTTGCATCATTCCAAACTTGACTAGCAAACGAACAATGGAGGAACATGTGAGATTCTTCTTCTTGGGCCAGTGAACAAAAAGGACACACCCCACTATCGATGCAATGCCTCCTAATCAAATTCATTCGCACCGGTAGGATATTAGACGACAATCGCCAACAAATTACGAACTTAGGACGGCAGATTTAAATGCCAAATCCGATTCCAAGGCAACATATGAACCGGAAGATAGGCTTGACGGGAAATAGCAAGGCAACGGTATGCACTCTTAACCGAGAAACAGCCCCTCATTTTGTGAGGCCAATACAATTTGTCATGTACCTGATGAATAGGTAAAATAGTAGCAAGAATAAGCCTAGCCTCGTCATCACGAAATAGAGACCGAATTTTCGTAACATCCCACTCTCCATTACTAATTAACCATGATACTTACTTATCATAAATATGCTCAAAATTTCTACCCGAAAGTAAATATCTAGTCTGCCCATTCGCCCAGACATTATTAATAACCGTTATAGAATTTCCATTTCCAACCTGCCATCGCACTTGGCTTTTGAAAAAATCGAATCAGGAGACCAAACTATGCCACACATAGCTCTGATTTTTGGCTAAGCCAATTTCTAGCAAGGAAGAATTAGGGAAATACCGAGCTTTGAAAACTCTATATACAAGCGAGTCAGGCGAGTTTTGAAAACGCCGAAATTGTTTACAAAGCAAAGAAGTATTGAAATCAAATAAGTTTCGAAAACCCATACCCCCAACTTCTTTGGACGATATAGTAACTCCCATCTTTGCCGGTGAATTCCCCTATCTCCGTTATTTGAGGTCCACCAAAAAGCATTTAGCATCTTATGAATGGAATCACATAGACTAGAAGGGAGTCGAAAGATAGACATGAGATATGCTAGAACGGACTGAAGGACAGATTTGATGAGTACCTCCTTACCACCCCAACTAAGATGCTTCACTCGCCAAGAGTTGATACGTTTCCAAATTCAGTCTTTGATGAAGCTGAAAGAGCCAATTTTGCTTCTCCCCACCGACATCGGCATACCCAAGTAAGTAGTAGCACTCGACAACATAGATACATAAAAAAAGTCACTCAAAAGCTGCTTATAACACCCATCAAGATTGTTGCTAAAAGCAACTGAGGAATTCTGAAAGTTGACCTGCTGGTCCGATGCTTTCTCATAAGATAGCAGACAATTCTTTATATCGGAACATTCAAAAAGAGTAGATCTAAAAAATTAATAGCTATCATCTGCAAAAAAAAATAAGTGGGAAACAGGTGGAGCAGCCCTAGCAATTTGACAGCCATGTATTATCCCCCTCTTTCCATTTTTGAGATACTCGATGAGAGACCTTGGGCACATAAAATATATAGATAAGAAGAGAGAGGATCACCCTCTCTAAGCCCTATTTCATGTTTAATAGACCCAAAAATTTGACCGCTAGAAGAAAATGAGTAGCTAACTGATGAGATACACATGACTATCCAATTCACCCATTTTACAGAAAACCCCATACGAATGAGAACTGCTCAAACATATTCCCATTCAATACGATCATACGCCTTGGCCATATATAGCTTTAGCGCCACTAAAACTTCTTGACCCTTCGTTTTCGTATGCATAAAATGCCCCACTTCATTACTATAAGTACATTATAAGTTATCAGACACCCGAGGATAAAAGCACTTAGAGTCTCAGCTACCAAACCATCAAGGACTAACTTTAATCTATTGGCCGAATTTTTTGCAAGAATGCGGTATATGGCATCACATAAAGCAATCGGCCTAAACCCATTCAGATGTTCAGGAGCACTCGATTTGGGAATTAAAACAATAAGAGTCTCATGCATATCAATGGGCATAGTACAATTATCAAGCACACTCAATAAACAACAAAACACATCTTCTCCAATAACAGACCAAAAGGTTCGATAGAAACCTGGATTGAAGCCATCTGGGCCTGGGGCCTTGTCCGGATCCATACTGAAAATCGTGGCTCATACTTCCTTCTTTGTTATCTGCGCATAAAGAGCCTCATTTTGCTCACTAGATAAATGGCCTTGTATGTCATCAACAATAGAAAGGTCCAAATTCTGGGCAGTTTTGAAAATTGATGTATAGTACTCTACAATATGTGCCTGCAACCCATTCTCCCACATAATTCGATCACCATTTGAGTGCAAGAGATAGTCAATACGGTTTTTCCGCCTCCGCCAGGAAGCATATGAGTGGAAGAAACGCGTATTGTTATCCCCACTCTGAAGCCATTGAATCTTCGACCTCTGTTTCCAATATCCCTCTTTATCCCTGTAGATTAGTGCAAGATGATTTCGAACTTCAACATACTGCCTACTTGCCCAGTTACTCCTACAACGCTTTAGGCGTTTTATTCTTTCTGGACATTCATGAATCTATCTTGAAATCCCATCTTTCGATTCTCGTCCCCGGACATATAGCTCAATTGCAACTTTTTTAAACTTTCCAATTAAGGGTAAATCAGTCTCCTCCGACTAGCATATGTCCACCACGGCCCTACAACCCGCTTTATAGCCCCATTCGTTAATACAAAGAAAAGAATTCTGCCAATGAGTTAAGTGATTGACCAAATTTAGTAGAAGAAGTGAGTGATCACTAGAACTGGAGTCGATGTGATGCAATCTGAAATTGGAAAAAGTATGTAGCCAAAGGTCATTGGCCAAGCCACGATCTAATCTCTCCTTCAGCACTACAACCTCATTTCTAGTCCATTCCCAAGTAAATGGCGATCCCGAGAAACCCATATCTGTTAATGCACACTGATCAATGGCTTCTTGAAAATCATTCATTCCTGAGACTGGTTGATGTCGACCACCCCACTTCTCCGAAGCATCTAAAATTTCATTAAAATCTCCCATAACTACCCAAGGCACCGAACGTAGATCATCTATTTGTCTCAAGAGAGACCAAGTTTGATGACGGAGAAGTCGCACTAGGTGTCCGTAGATACCTGTAAAACGCCAAGATACACCCCCGAGCATGATTAGCGTATCCACATGAAAAATGTTATGGCTCCTCAACTGCACATTACACGACTTATCCCATAGCAAGGCAAGACCTCCTCCTGTTCCCGCTCCTCGAATATGGAAAAACTCTGATATTCCCATTCTTCGACCAACATAACTAATTCGCGACCTAGAGCATCTAACCTCCATAAGGAAAACTAGACTAGGCCTGTAATGAGTCACAACTTCCTTAAGCTCTTGAACTGTTGTGGCGTGATCCAAACCACAACAGTTCCAGCATAACACACTCATGGCTCTCGGCGGGTCTTCCCGTCCACAAAATCCGCTTGAATAGATAAAAAAATGCTCACTGGAAATCATAGACGATTCTGAAATCGCAGGCGAGCAAGAGACTCTTTCCACCGTTCTCTTTCGTTTCAATTCTACATAATATGCCATATTGTCCTCCAACTGGCTACCTGCCCTCTCCACCGACCATAATAGTCCTATAAAGTTAACTGAATTCAACCAAAAACATCATCTTCTACAATTAATTTTAAAAAAACCTTAACAAAATTTATTTAAGCCCCCTATAACTTTTATTATATAAAGAATATAAATTTGGTGGAGGAAATTTTTAAAAACATGTTTATGAAAGGGTCCGAAAAATGTGAAAATACATTTCGGGGCCCGGTTTCGTAAAAAATCGAAAAATCCCAAAAAATTATAGAATATACAAAAAATAAAGAAAATAAATTTGATGCAAGAAATTTTCATAAAATATTTTTGGAATGGCCCGAAAATGCAAAAATACGTTTCAATGTCCGGTTTCGTAAAAAATAAAAAAATCCCAAAAAGTAATGGATTATTTGGAAAATAAAGACAAGAATTTTTCAAAAGATATTTTTAGAATGACCCGAAAATGTGAAAATACATTTCGAGGTTTGGTTTCGTAAAAAGTGAAAAATTCCAAAAAATTATGGAATATCCGGAAAATAAAGAAAATAAATTTGGTGCAAGAATTTCTCAAAAAATATTTTTTAAAGGGCCCGAAAATGTGAAAATACATTTCAGGGTCCGGTTTCGTAAAAAATAAAAAAATCTCAAAAAATTATGGAATATCCGGAAAATAAAGAAAATAAAATTGGTGCAAAAATTTTTCAAAAACTGTTTTTGGAAGGGCCCGAAAACGTAAAAATACGTTTTGGGGTCCAATTTCATAAAAAATAAAAAAATCCAAAAAATTATGGAATATTTGGAAAATAAAGAAATAAATTTGGTTCAAAAATTTTTCAAAAAATGTTTTTGGAATGGCCCGAAAATGTGAAAATACGTTTCGGGGTTCGGTTTTGTAAAAAATAAAAAAATCCAAAAAAATTATGGAATATCCGGAAAATAAAGAAAATAAATTTGGTGCAAGAATTTTTTAAAAAATGTTTTTGGAAGGACTCGAAAGGAGGAAGATGGTCATTTTGCAATACATAAATTATTTAGTGATTTTCTTATGATTTTTTTTATAAAATATTAATTTTATTTAATTTCTTATATATTTGGAAGTCAAACACGCGCTCCTTTGGTTAAACTCAGACACATCAAGTGTCACGTCAGCTTAAGATAGCACAGAGGTGCACTTTTTATAAGTTGGGATAGTTTGAAGGACCTTTTATAAGTTGGAGGTACACGTTTTCGTTCAAATTGGGGGTATAATATAACATTAGTCCTTCTCTTTTATTGAACGAAAATCAAGTCGCACTCAATATTGTTTCTTCAATTTGGACAAGAAATTATGCTAGAATTAAGCAACTAGATCTTCTCTTGTTTTACCAAAACTAGAAAGGCTATATTTATGGATGTACCATCAAGCTTTAAGAATTTTAAAGAGCGACAATGAGAAAAAATAATTCTTACTTTATGTCTGCAATTATAAGATAAGTCGATATAAAGTGCATTAAATGTAGAAAATAAAATGAATAAAGAACCAAAGTCCATCAAAATATGGAGTTAAGTTTTAACAAAGTTGAGGAAGTCATTCAAATATTTATTGCATGACATCAATAATGAAATAACTATGAAATATTAAAATAAGCAATTGTTTTTTATAGCAAAATTATGTATCTTGTAAATTGTTTTTAAAGCAAAATTACTTATCTTGGCAATGGGAGAAATTATGTTAATGTAGGATGATAGTTTTCTAAGCATGACCTTTTTTTCTTAATTTTTTTGTTATCCATTGGAATATTTAACAAATACCTTAATATGTGAATGTTTTATATATAATCACTTCTTTATCAAAATATCAAAATTTACACTGAAATAAAACTATATTGATATTTGAATAGAAAAGAAAAGGAACAACCAAAGTAATTTACATAGATGAAATTACAAATTCAGAACAGTAATTCCTAATCGCATCAGTGCAAGGAGAGCATCACATTGATAATAGTATATCATACCTTCTGGATCATAATAGTATTGGTCCTAGAAATTCCGAACGCTCCCCGGTTCATATCGACCTCGCCTACGTTGTGCTGTGTTAAGAAGTGTCGCCCTGTTTTCATCAGTTCTCCCATTCCTTAGTGCAGGATTTCCTCAATAAAATTATCATCAAAATGAAAGCTTCAAGACTTGAAAAAAAAAAATATTCATTTTCATTTTGGCCGAATGTTCTCTAATACCTCCAACTTATGCACTTTTGCTTTAGACATACCCAAACTTTGAAGTGGACCTCCGAAGTTGTCTAAAGTGGACCTCCGTGTTACCTATTTTCACTCGCCCAGTCGCAGCCTGGAGAGTGCATTACACTTGCTCTCAAATTTCAAAAAAACCCTCTATAAAATTTCTTTTAAGTCCCTGTAATTTTAGTTGAACCAAAAAACACCAAAAATTTAGAAATATCCAGAAAATAAAGAATTTCATAGGAAAATAAAAAATTAAAATATTTGAAAAAATTATAGAAAATCCGGAAAATGAAGAAATAAATTTGGTGCAAGAATTTTTCAGAAAAAATTTTCGGAAGGACCAGAAAATGTAAAAATACTTTTCTGGGCTCGATTTCCTAAAAATCGAAAAATCCCAAAAAATTATGAAATATTCAGAAAATAAAGAAAATAAATTTGGTACAAGAATTTTTCAAAAAATGTTTTTGGGAGGGCCCGAAAATGTGAAAATACGTTTTGGGGTCCGGTTTTGTAAAAATCGAAAAATCCCAAAAAATTATGAAATATTCAGAAAATGAAGAAAATAAATTTGGTGGAAGAATTTTTCCAAAAATGTTTCCGGAAGGGCACGAAAATGTGAAAATACGTTTCGGTGCCCGATTTCGTAAAAAATCAAAAAATTGAAAAAAATTATGAAATATCCGGAAAATATAAAAAATAAATTTGGCGCAATAAATTTTCAGAAAATGTTTTCGGAATGGCCCAAAAATATGAAAATACGTTTCGGGGCCCGATTTTGTAAAAAATCGAAAAACCCCAAAAAATTTTGAAATATCCGGAAAATAAAGAAAATAAATGTGGTGCAAGAATTTTTTAGAAATTGTTTTCGAAAGGGCCCGAAAATGTGAAAATACGTTTCGGGGCCCAGTTTTTAAGTAGTAAAAAAATCCCAAAAAATTATGAAATATAATTCAAAAAATAAAGAAAATAAATTTGGTGCAAGAATTTTTCAGAAATTTTTTATGGAAGGGCCTAGAAATGCGAAAATATGTTTCGGGGCCCAATTTTGTAAAAAATTAAAAACTCCAAAAATTAATTATTAAATATCTGGAAAAGAAAGAAAATAAATTTGGTGCGAGATTTTTTCAAAAAATGTGAGCTTTCCAAACACATTCTAAAGGAGGAAGAGGGTCATTTAGCAATTAGAAAAGTATTTATGGATTTTTTAATGATTTTTTTATTAATTATTGAATTTATATAATTTTTTTACCCATTTTTTAGTCAACACGCGCCCCCTTGGTCAAAGGTAGCACAGAGGTCCACTTTTGATAAGTTCAAGTATCACGGAGGTCCACTTTTGACAAGTTCAGGTACCTCAGAGGTCTACTTTAAAGTTTGAATATGTCTAAGATAAAAGTGCGTAAGTTGTGAGATATTAGAGAGCATTCGACCTTTCATTTTTAAATGAGACGATTTACCTTCATTTCTTTACACCATTTCTATGTCTTTTTTCTATCTCTCTATCTGATATCTCTTTTATCATCTCTTTTTCTGAGTAACTCTCACTTCTTAATTTGAATGAATTTAACTTAAAAAGTTCAATTTATAAAGAGATGATAAAAGATAAAAAGGGTTGTATGACTTCTAATTTAGACCCATTTACTTTCGTAGCAAATTAATTACTAAATACGTCAAAATAAAAACTTTTCAATATTAAAATTACTTTTAATGATAAATGTCATGATATATCATATTTATAAAAAAAAGTTTAAGTGTATACGTAAAAATATGATTAGTATACTTGATATAAAGACTCATGCAAAATTTACTATTTACGAGTAAATTTACTTAAAAGCTTATACAAATAGATATGGCATGAAATCTAATCTCAAGTTATTATGCATTAGTATAGGTTCTCATGTTTAACTATCTAATTTATATCTCGCGTACTTTGTCTTTATTGCATTACCTCCATTTGTTTACTCAAAATATTTATTACATGATGCAGATGTATATCCATAAATTTAGTTTTATGATTTCGTAAAATCTGAAAATTAAAGTTTACGTGGAAAGTATTACTCACTTTGGGGTAGTAAGTGTTGGAGAATTTCGGTAGAATGAAGCCTTGAATATCTGTAAAAAAACGTCTCTCAATCTTTATTGAAGAAATCTAATAAAATGATGCATGGATAATTCTGAAGTCGTGACGAACACTCTCAGATTAAATCTTATTTGGCGGTTCTACCAAATAGATCAATCGGATAAAATCAAAAACGACAAGAACTTAGAATGAATTTTTGTTGTATAGAAAAGTGAACCAAAAATTGCAGAAATCGTTGCAAAAAACTCTCTCTATAAGTGTTGACAATGCCATGTTTTATAGACCTCATACGAACAGTTGCAACTCTTCAGAATAGAAGTGTTGCAAAAAGACATGTCCATTCGAGCAGCTGCAACAATTTATAATAAAAGTGTTGTGAAAGGTAGCTCCCGGACCCTCGTAAGCTAAGTATCGTAATAGAACTCGAACAAACGTGCACTCCGCACTCTCTTAACTTGTTCGATGAAATATTATGATTGCATTGGTCAACTAGTTGATCCAATTACACTAAAATACCAACAATCCTCCCCCATTTTAGTGTAATCCATGATTAACTAAACAAAATCACAACAAATAAAAAACTTATGCATAAATGAAATATCGTGACGATTGAATTTCATCTTGGTATATTACACATTCCAAGTATTCGAATAACTAAAGGTGTCACTATGGATTGAACCTTGGTTATCCATCTTGAATACTCGAAGATAATATACACATAAGTTAACATTCTAACATGTTCTTACTTGACACTATCTTTTACTAGCCTTGTGTCCTTATCCTTCATAAGCATATCAAAGCCAAGTCCAAGCTTCTTGAAGCGGCTAAACTTCATGCTTATCTAGGTAGCTCTTTTACTCTTGCACCTGCGTATGCAATTTTTCAAAAAGGCTATTAAGAAGTTAAACTTCAACCTCCTTTACTTGCAGGTCTGAACATACACCTTGGGATGTCTTAATCAGTGTGTTCCAATCTCTAGATGTTAAGCTTTCCTCATTGAATTTAGCACCTAACGTCTTATTAGGTGGGAATTGGGTATCTTAACATGAGATATTTCAATTGGACTTTAATTTCATTCCCATAGCCGACTTTTGCACAAGATCTTTCCTTAACCCTTTGGTTATATGATCGGCTAAATTATGCTCAGTTATTACAAACTCATATTCCATTGTCAAATCACTCACACAAGTTTGTTTCTTAGACACCTAAGAAGTAGCACCTCCCCCAAGAAAAAACACTCATCCACTTGTGGAAGAACTATACTCCTCATAAGAAAAATAACTTGTATCCGACTAACCTTCCAAAACCAAAGGAAGCCATTAGAAACGTGCTATGTGGCATTATGTTGACCGGTCAACTTTGACTTTTGACTGAAATGTGTCAGTCAACCATTGACATGTCAACCCCAAAAGTTAAACCAATGCCACATTAGATGACAGTTAAAGTGGATAAGGACAAGTTTCTGGCGACGCTTAATTTCACTAAAGTGTTGCTAAAACTGCTCCATTAACATTCTTTCTTGCGACACAAAAAAATATTCTGGCAACGCTCTCAAATTGGTTCCATATCAACCAGTAGCCTTGTTTCCGACAACACTTCTAAAAGCGTCGCAATAGATCACAAAAGCGTTGCCAAAACTGCTACACGAAGCATCACCACATATCATGAATCGTTACAAATGGTTGTCACAAAAACTAACCTTCCTGACTTTTCATTTTGTGACTGAATTTCTGACGGAGGCAGAATCCCTCACAAACAACCTAACCGACGCATTCAGAAACCGTCAAAATAAAATGTCCATTGACTTTTCCTTTCATGACGGAATCAGAATCCCGCACGAACCGTCACAATGAACCATGAAATGCCGCGAATAACAATTGTCGCAAACGAACCATCGCAACTTTTCATTCTGCAATGAATTTTGCAACGGATTCAGAATCCCTTGCAAACTTCAGAATCCCTTGCAAACTGCAGAAAAACGAATTCAGATTTTAAATCATTTCAAAATCAATTTCGGCCACCGACAAAACCCCTCCTAAGGTTTTTTGACGTCCCGAGTCCAATGGAGCTGTTCTTTTTATGAAAAAAATTAAGCTAAACACGTCGTTTACGCAAAACGACTTAAGAATCAAGATTTTTTTCAAGAAAAAGAACTTTTATACCGCCATGAACAACCAAAAATGAAAATGGCCGTCAAACATAATTCATCACAACTTCAATAATTAAGAAATCAAATCTTAAATTTTAAAGCATCAAACTTCAATTAAAATACAATAAAAATCAACATTCATATTTTTCAGAATTTTCCAGATTTTATGACCTGACTTCCCCTGCATTTTTCTCCCTTAAAACATCATCAAATCGAAAACTATTATTCTAAACATAATTAGCCACATGTCTCAGCTTTCCAAATACACTAGTCACAGAAATTCAAATTGTATAACCAAAGTTATTATCAAAACACTAAACAGTGTACAAAGCTGAGATTTTTCGAAAACAGATTTCATGACTCAACTTCAAACGAAAATTTCATGTTGTAAACGAAAGAAATTAAATAAGGTTTCTTCTGAACATATATTCCTTAGTTTCTGTAGATATCAATAGAATCAAGAATCATTTAAATCGGATTTATATAGTAGGAGAAAATATCAAAACAAAACAGGGACAAAATCTGGAAATTTTTTGAAAAATCGAGAAATCGAAAGTAGAGACACAGACAATCAACGCAAGAGAATGGATCGAATTCGTACCTTTTCGGTGAAAACTCAGGCTTCAAGCGAAAAATAAGATTCAATCTTTGTTGGGGAATTCTGGTAGAATAAAGCCTTGAATGTCTGTAAAAAACGTCTCTCAATCTTTGTTAAAAGAAATCTAATAAAATGATGCATGGATAATTTTGAAGTCGTGACGAACACTTTCAGATTGAATCTTATTTGGCGGTTCTACCAAATAGATCAATCGGATAAAATCAGAAATGACAAGAACTTAGAATGAATTTTTGTTGTAAAGAAAAGTGAACCAAAAATTGCAGAAATCGTTGCAAAAATGTCTCTCTATAAGTGTTGACAATGCCATGTTTTATAGACCTGATACGAACAATTGCAACTCTTCAGAATAGAAGTGTCGCGAAAAGACATGTCCATTTGAGCAGTTGCAATAGTTCATAATAGAAGTGTTGCGAAAGGTAGCTCCCGGACCCTCGTAAGCTACGTATCGTAATAAAACTCGAACAAACGTGCACTCCGCACTCTCCTAACTTGTTCGATGAAATATTACGACTGCATTGGTCAACTAGTTGATCCAATTACACTAAAATACCAACAGTAAGTAACTTACTAAATATATTTCGTCCGTCTTGGCTAAAAGACTAGGTCAACGAAAGGGCTATCTAGCTCGTCCCTCACACTGAGTTGGGGAGGCCCGGCAAGATGATCCGTCTGGAATCCCGTCCTTGCTTGAGAGCCCCTTAGACTGGGACCACAAGAAGTCTTGGACAGTCATAACCCCGATGAGGCTTATGGCCGGCTCAATGGTCTCTCTTCGCCCCACAAGAAAGGAGAGTCCAGGTCTGACTCTAGTTCCTATATTCTCTCCTCTATTCTTATCCTCATCTACTTGTGGTGCAAGGATCAGATATACATGAAGAATCCTAAACTCATCATGATTGGGACTCCCTATTTTACTAGGAATAAGGCAGCTCCTGCACCTATAAATAGGCCCCTAGGTTAGTTCAACAGGTATCTAACAATCACACTCTTTCAAATACATTCACATTATTTCTTAAGAATCCTTTACTGACTTAGGCATCAGAGGGTTCCCCCCGGGGTAAACACCGATCACCCCCAAGTTATGTATTGTTTTATAGGAATTAGCTCATTGATACACACAGGTTCATAATAATCAAATTTTGAAATATCGAATCCAGGTACGATATTTTCAGTGGTGCGATGAACGTGGACTTTGTTTACTTGCCCAGGCAAGAATCGTTGTTTATCGAAAAGAACACTTTAATTCAGATTATACCCAATTCTCGCTTGTGATCATGTCGCACGAGAACTTCAACCTAACCATCAATGATGGTGAAAACACCTAAGGTGGTGCCGGGAATGTCAACACAATAGGAAAAATGCCAATCATGGCGGATCCAGTGGCCAAGGCACCGTTCACAGCTGGGAGTTTAGGAACCAAGGAAACGGAGGAATGCTCCTTCCATCCTCAAAAGGAACTGGACCCATTCATGGAAATTGCTAGCCAGGCGGCACTAACACCGGAGTAGTAATAACTCATGATGTGGTCGACCCATAGGCACTTTATGTCGATCGACCGTCTGGGAAGAGAAATTCATGAAGATATAGAAATTTTGCCTGAAATCACTGTTAACTGAAATCTACTCATACAATTTAACTCAATTTTAGGCATTCCAACATCATTATCCTAGCTAACAATGGGATTTCAACACCCCGTAGTGACCCAGCTAGTATCAGCCCACCCGGTGGCCCTGGCCACAGAGGAGCCTACCTCGAAGGTACCACTTCTAGGTGGCTTCACTGACTCAGATCTCGCAACGTTGAGAGGGATACTAATACTGGCGCAGGAAGGAAGAGAGAATCCAGTGGGAATAAGGCTCCAAAATAAGGGCCCCAAAATAGGAGGAATAGCAATTAACTTAACGGTCGTGACTGTTGAGGAGGAGGATTCGGATAAAACCAGATCCAGGCGGAAATCGAAAGGAAAGGGTAAGGGGAAAAAGCACAAGACACCCACTCCCTTGCCGTCTGGGTCATCTTCATCCGAATCTAAATCAGGAAGTTTAGAAGACTTCGATTCAAAATTCAAGAGACGGCTGAAGAAATATGCTATATCATTCTAGGAGCTAATCAGCGAAAAGGACCTCTCCCCATTCAAAAAGTGCATTCTAGATCAGAAGCTGCCTGATTACATTTTTCCCCCAGTTCTAGATAAATATGATGGGAAAGACGACCCTAGAATGCACTTGGTAGATTATATAAACAAAATGGACTTGATTAATGCCCTAGAAGCTTTCAGATGTAGGTATTTTCCCACCGTCTTAACTGGAGCGGCCAAATGCTGGTTCCTCCGGCTTATACCTAACTCAATAAAAGATTTCAAAACATTGAGGGGAAAATTCCAGAAACACTTCTTGGGATCAGCTCAACCAGAGAATGACAGCCGGGACCTTCACGGAGTGGTGCAAAAGCAAGATGAATCCTTGAGGGATTATCTAAAGAGATTTAATGAAGCCTGTGTAGGCATCGCTGATTTAGATTATGGGACGAAAAAGGAAGCTTTGATTAAGGGAACAAGAAATAACCGGATCAGGCAGGAAATAATTACCAGAAAACCAACTCAATTCCCCCAGTTGATTGGCATGGCCCAGAACTTTGTAGAAGTTGACGAAGTAAGTCGCCCGAGCTAGTAAAATTCAGATGACAATCCCAAAAGGGATGAGAGAAGATGAAAGAGGAAAAGAGACCAGAGCGGCCGAGGATCCAGCCGGTACAATCAAGAGGAAGACAGGCCATAATTGAATGCATCCTTGATTCGAATTTTGGTGGCAATCAAGAATGGACCAGAAAAGAAAACATCCACTTTCCAAATGTTCTAGAAGGGAAAACAGACTATGATAAGTATTATGAGTTTCGTAGAGCTAAGGGACATCATACAGACGACTATAGGGTCTTGGCAGAAGAAGTTTACGCCTTAATCAAAGTAGGAAAATTCAGCCAATTTATCGAAGGAGTTACAAGAAGAACAGATGAGCGAGATGAATCCAAGGAAAATCTCAGGGATGAGAAAACGGATGATGATGACCGGGGAATAAATTGATTGTCATAGAAGGCGGAGACGACTGATGGCCCCCTTCTAAAAAAGTAAGGCGTTCCTCTGACTGTCCACTCATAAAAAAATGGCATTTCAGAGGCCAACAAAGCTTTCAGGAAGGTAACTAAAACTCACACGGACCCGCTTGTGATAGAAGCTAAGGTAGAGAAATGCACGGTCTACCGGGTCCTAGTTGATATGGGAAGCTCTATCAACCTAATAACTAGAACAGCATTCGAACAATTGAAGATAAACAATTGTGGAGTCCAGCCAGGCTATGCCACCATGTCAGATTTAAGCGGTTATAATAACGTTTATCTAGGAGAGGTTAAGTTAAACGTAGCCATCGGGGATAAAGAACATGTATATCGCATGGAGGTGGACTTTACCATTGTCAAAATTTCAGTCGGATTCAACATTATCCTGGGATGTCCTTTTTTATGCAAATTGTTCACTTCAATTTCCCCAATCTACTTGGTATTGCAAATACCAACCCCAAAGGGGACTACAGTGGCAATAGGAAACCCCTCGATAGCGCATGAAACGTATGTTGCTCATTAAGGAAAGAGAAGCAGCCGGCTCAAAGAGATTCAGAGGAAGACCGGGTGAGTGCAAATTCAGATGAAAGTAGTCCAATAGCTGAGCTGGTTGGGGAGCATGAAGTGTTTATGGTTGGACCTGGCAGAGCATTGAAAGTAGTGAAAGATTTAAAAATAGACACCAAGGCGGCAATTAACTCGATCTTAGTAGGTCAACATCATTCATTCTCTTCGAGTCACGATGACGTGTTGGGAATTCGGCCCAAAATCATTCAGCACCGCCTCAATCTTGATCCAAGAGCGGCCCTAGTAATATAAAAGAAGAGAAAGCATGCTCCAAAGAGACAGAAGGCTATTGAAGAGGAAATTGACAAATTGCTCAAGGCTAAACATATCAGAGAGGTAAATTACCCCATATGGTTGCCGAACGTAGTATTGGTTAAGAAACCAAAAGGGAATTACCGAATGTGTGTGGACTTCATTGATTTGAACAAAGCAACGCCTAAAGATAGTTATCCTCTGCCAAGTATTGATCAATTGGTAGATTCTACAGTCGGGTATGCAGTGTATTCTTTCTTGGATGAGAAAGTAGGATATCACCAGATTCCCATAGACCCGTTAGATGAAGAGAAGACCTCCTTTGTTACACGTAAAGGGACATATTGCTACACAGTCATACCGTTTGGATTAAAAAATGCTGGAGGAACTTACCAACGATTGGTGAACAGAATGTTCAAAGACATGATTGGCGAGACAGTAGAAGTTTACGTGGATGACATGATAGTGAAAAGCAAAGATGAATAGTCACATACACATGATCTGAAAAAGGTGTTTAAGATATTACAGGCCTACCAATTGAAGCTTAACTCAGAGAAATGTATCTTTAGGGTTAAGAGTGGAAAGTTTCTGGGTTTCATGATTTTAGAAAGAGGCATTGAAGTAAACCCAGAAAAAATTGAAGCCATAATTAGGATGGAGCCGCCTCGCATATTGAATGAAGTTCAATGTCTCAATGGTAGGATCAATTCCTTGGGATAATTCATCTCTTTCTCTGCGAAGAGATGTAGGCCATTCTTCAAGGCCATCAAGAAAGATCGTGAGTTTAAGTGGGACAAAGATTGTCAAGAGGCCTTTGAATAGATGAAGGACTTCTTGGCCAAACCTCCGCTTATGAACCGCCCTAATGTTGGGGACACACTCTACCTTTACCTGGCAGTAATGAATGAGGCGGTGGGAATCGTCCTAATTTGGGAAGATGAACAAGATCAGTATCCTGTGTACTACACGAGTAAGGTGCTCAGGAATGCAGAATTGAGATACCCTAAAATTAAAAAACTAGCTTTAGCCTTAATTCACTCGGCAGAATAGCTCAGACCTTACTTTCAGACACACACGATAGTTGTAAGAACTAGTGTTTCCCTTAAAAGGGTCTTACGGTGGCCGAACACGTCTGGTCGCCTGACCAAGTGGGCTATTAGGTTCAATGAATATGATATAAGGTTTAAGGCAAGGAAAGCCTTAAAACATAAGTATTAGCAGACTTTGTGGTAGAATTCGCAGGAATCGAGCCAGAGAAAACCATCCCCTCAGAAATATGGACGGTTTTTATGGATGGTTCTACCTGTGTAAAAGGAGCTGGAGTCAAAGTTTTTATCCAAGGACCGAGAGAATTAGGTTGTCTTACACCACCAAACTAGCATTTCCCTCTAATAACAACGCAGCTGAGTATGAGGCGGTAATCAAAGGGCTAGAGTTAGCCAACGAAATAGCTCCAGACGTTATGGTCTTAAAGAGCGACTATAGATTGGTAGCTAACCAGATCAACCGTATGTATGGAACTAAAAGAGCTGAGATGGTATAATACTTGGCCAAAGTAGGTAAATTATTGAAAAACCTAGAGGCCAAGGGAACCGAATGGAAGATTTGTATATTTCGAGGAGCGAGAATGAAAAAGCTGACGAATTAGCTAAAGCGGTTGCTGGGATAGACTCATGGAAAGAGCTAAGCTGCCCTTATGAAGTCTTGACCCGGCTGGCTTGTGAGGAGTAAGAAGAAAATTTATAGATTCAGAAGAAATCGCTTGGGTGGATGCAACCCCTCTATGATTACTTGGCTTGCGATAAGCTACCAGAAGATAAAATTGAGGCAGAGAATATTACCCGAAAATCTTTCTGGTATGCTTTGATAGGAGATAAGTTATACAAGAAATCCTACTCAGATGTGTGGCTCAAGTGTGTCACCCCCGAGTTGGGAAAATATATCATAGAAGAAATTCATGAAGGAGATTGCGGATCCCACCAGGCGGCAGAGACACTATACAGAAGAATTGCCTCGCAGGGTATTATTGGGAATCGATCAAAGCCGACACAGAGGAATATGTGAAAACTTGCCATCAATGCTAAATACGTGCAAGGAAGTCACACCTCCTAAGAGCAAATCAAAAGGCAATTTTGACTGGCTGGCCATTCGTGTCTTGGGGAATTGATATTGTGGGGCCAATGCTAGATGTGTCCGGACAATGAAAGTGGATACTAGTGGCAATTGATCACTTTTCTAAGTGGGTCGACGCGAAAGCACTTAACTCGATCACAACTGAGAGGGTTATTGACTTTGTCTGAAAGCATATAATCACTCGATTCAGGATACCAAAGAGGATAATTACGGACAACGACTCGCAGTTTATCTCAGAAAAATTCAAGGATTTCTGGAAAGAGTTAAAAATAGAGAATCACTACTCATCTGTGGCACATCCGTAGACGAATGGATAGGCGGGGGTAACTAATAGAACCCTTAGGGAAGGACTGAAGAAAAGAGTGTTGGATCGAAAGGGAAGATGGCCATATGAACTAATCAAAGTCTTGTGGTCCTATAGAACCACCCCCTGCGGAATAACTGGCCAAACCCCTTACTCCCTAGTTCATGGAGTTGAAGCAATAATCCCGGTTGAAGTAGGAGCACAATCCAATTGAGTGGCATATTACATGAAAGAATAAAATAACATCAACATGAGGTATTACTTGGACAACTTAGATGAAAGAAGGAGCGAGCTTGGATCCTTATAGCGGCTTACAAGGTAAAAATCACAAAATACCATGACAAGTGATTATGAGAGGTTGTTCTCAAGGAGGGAGATCTTGTTCTTAAAGACTTAGCCACCTCACAAGTCCACGAAGGCAAAGGAAAGATGGGCGCTAACTGGGAAGGCCCATATAGAGTTATCAAAGTCATTGGGCCGGCGACATACAAGCTAGGGAATATAAAAGGCAAAGAGCTTCCTCGCACTTGGAACATTGCTAATCTTAGACCCTACTACACAGCAAGCACTTAGGGATACTAGCAGTCGCGCACTTTTTCCTTCCTTGGGGATTTTTTCCCAGCGGGTTTTCCCCTAAGGAAGTTTTTAACGAGGCGGCACCCCTAAAGTAGATATCCGGATGTGTAGAATTCTCGGACCTATGTTTAGGGTTATCAATTACTAATAAAAGCATTCTTTTATTCATATATTAGCCTCAAAAAGTATTGATCACACTTTAGGCCAAATTCCCAGCACAACATAAGACCGGGTGAAATTAAAAATGTTTCGCACGAATAAAGACCTAGTTAAAACTATGGCAAAAAGTTTTCAGGCGGTAACACCCTTGAACAATATATAACCCGGCAAAGAAATGTAAGACCGATCCAGATAAATGAAGGCACGAAAATAAGACCTTGCGAGAGCAAAATATGCCCCAGTAGGCTTAAATGGAATCAAATAATGTACTTATAAAACGTCAAAAGAAAATTGGCTAAGTACAAAACAAAACAAAATAAAACAAAATCCTATACAATAGAGGAATCATAATTGACAGGCGGGATCCCGGCCTTACCAACCTTCTCATCATCTGCTTGCTCATTTGGGGTGCCACCTCTAACCTCCTTGGCTCCCGCATATTCAATGCCTTGTAATAGGTCATCTGGAAGATCCGGATGGAGCTACTTATAAGCATTAAAAATGTGGCACCCAAACCCGAAGCTGTCATCCACCATCCCCTCAATTGCTCGGATATACTCGGCCGCGTCCTCCTCCTTTTTACCAATAGCGGCTTTTAGATCTTCCTGGGCGGCCACTATGTTGACTTTGTCCTCCTCGAAGCTCTTGTAAACCATCTCATAAGATGATTGGAGAAGCCCGTGATCCTCTCTCAACTTTTTTAGGTCCTCTCCCAAAGCTTTATTTTGGCCGGTCACCTCCTTCACCTGGGCTTTCAGCTTGCGGCACATACTAATGGCCTCGGTCAATTTCTCAGCATTTGTTTTCTCTGCATCCACCCGGTGGAAGAGATCGGCCTCTCGGGATAACGGCTGTATAAAAAACAAAGTGGTGTCATGTCAAGCATATACCAGGATTCATAAGATTGATTTTTTGAAAGGGAATAATACCTAGGTAATGGACTCAAATAGATGAGCCGCCGTTGTATGGAAATCTTCTTGGTCGTGCAGACGGTCATCTCCCTCCAATGGAAAAGCCTGGAGAAGAGACTATTGAACAATCAGCATATTGGGGGAAGGCATGTTGCCAGCAACATGAACAAAGGTGTCCTTCACTAAGGAAAGAGGAACCTTAGGTTGCTCCATCGGGGTAACGTCGACCTCCTACCATGAATAATGTTAGTAAATCAAACCATATGAAAGCACACTAAGGTATTAGATAAGATAGAAACATACCGCGTCAACGACCTTAGCCTTTTTCTTCCTGTCCTTAGTGGACACCTCGGCTGCATCTGCACCTCCTCTTTTGACCCCCTTCTTAGGAACAATCTCCTTGCTCTTACCTAAAAAAACTATATTATTATTTTTGTTAGAAGTGCCATCAATAATCTCGTGAGCCTGGCAGTTATTGGCTTATTGCAGGTTTTTTCCTCGCTTAGCTATAGCATCAGAAACCATGTCTTTAACTCCTGACATTGCTGGAAAATATAAACAAAAGTAAATGAGGTAGAAAAATAAACTCACCCATAGTCGAAGGGAAACATAATACTCATAGCTATCGGCGCAGCCTAAGTTATAGTCGAGTAGTCTATAATTATGAATAAAAGTGTAAGAAACATCGACCAAAGACCACATCTCTCTTCTCAAACATCCAAATATCTCTACTCGGACGTCCGAGTCATTCTTGGGAACTCTGAAGGGAGGCGGTACATCAAATGACCACCGAGTGGCAAACGAATAGGCCCATCCTTAAGCTCAATAAAGATGAAGAACTGCTTGAAATTCTTCACTGAATCGGCTCTATGGGTAAAGGAATAAAACCCGCTCCTGTGTGAGAAATGTAGGTGGTCTTTGCCTTTATTCATCTTACATGAGGCAATCCGCCTGAAGAACTTCTCATCAAAGCCCAGGCCTAAGTTCTCGCATAGGTGGTAATGACCGACTATGTCACCCCAGCAGTTAGGGTGGATTTGAGCTGGGCACACCTTCCAGTAATTGAGAAGGTCGTATATACCTTGGGGTAGAGGATAGATGAAGCCAAACTAAGCCTGCTCTAAGTATAGGCTGAACCATCCTTCAGGCGGCTGATGGACCCGTTGCTTTTCAATCGGTAGCATTACTCGACATCTTTGCATCTAAGGGAAGGTGGCCCTCTCGAAGTCTACGTCCACCGGATGAACTATTGACACCATGTCTTCGATATGAGGAGTCGCCTTTTTCTCCTTCAAAGCTAGCCTAGACGGCTCTACCACTGTCTCCGCCCTAACCCTCTTAGCTACTCTTTTATTCCTATACCCTTTGGGTCCATGGTGGGGACGCTCAACAAATGTCAGCTTCTCTATTAGGTCGGATGAATGAATTTGTGATCTGGAGGTGGCTTGACCAGATGCTGCCCTCTCTTCATTATCCTCTACTCGGTCCATCCTCCCGGCCGTTCTTTTAATCCTAATGTTAGAGCGAATGTTAGATGGGTCAACACTAACATAGCACCTTGACACCGAGTCAGGAAACTCGGCACAATATTCATCAAATAACCTATCGGCTGAGCCTGTACTTATGGAGGTAGTAGAAGACATGACGGCCTAGAAAGAAAGAAAAACCTAGAATAGGTTAGAGACGGATCTAGTCACTTTATCAAGATCTATGGTCGTTTTTTCAGCCGGGAGGGGTTTAACCTTAAAGCCTATGTTCATCATGTTCATCAATGTTCATGCCTAAACCCAGAATCCGGCCAGCATGAACCCAGATTTCGGCGATGTTAAGTTAGCAGTCAAGATCATTTCCATAAATAAAGGTGTTCACCTACCCTAAAAGTTTGAGATGCACCATATATAAAGCATATAAAGCATTCATTAAGCAAAGATTTATGGCATGGAATCCAGGCTATAGGTGGCACAAAATAGAAAGCATAAACAATTCACAGAATAAGAGAATCATTAAAAAGATATGAAGAAGAGTACTTACTTGCAAAAAGTGGAAGGTTCGAAGAAACAAAAGTCACCGGAAACAGCGTTGAGAACTTGAAGACTTAAGGGAGTTAAGCAGGAAAATCAAATGGGCAATAGTAATGAAATGAGGGGAGAAAACACTTAAATAGGAAGAGAAAATGAAAGTGAAGGGTCACAATCATTAAAGAGCAGACGCACAGTGCCACGTATCACTCAAGGTGTTGCTGGTTTCAAATTTCGAAAAATCATGCCTATCACCAAAGGATATGAACAGACTTGGGCTTCTCAAGGAATCTTCGAGAATGATTAGGCCACTATCTATCACGTAGCCCTAAACCATAATTCAAGATCGATTCAATTCGTCAGAAGCTCTAAAGAGCTTCTCTCACTTATGGGGGGGCTTTTGATAACTTACTAAATATATTTCGTCCGTCTCGGCTAAAAGACCGGGTCAATGAAAGGGCCATCTAGCTCGTCCCCCGAACTGAGTTAGGGAGGCCCGGCTAGATGAACAATCTGGAATCCCGTCCCAGCTGGAGAGCCCCTTAGACTGGGACCATAGGAAGTCTTTGACGGTCATAACCCTGAGGCGGCTTATGGCCGGCTCAACGGTCTCTCTGTGCCCCATAAGTAAGGAGAGTCCAGGTCTGACTCTAGTTCCTATATTCTCTCCTCTATCCTTATCCTCATCTACTTAGGGTGCAAGGATCAGATATACATGAAGAATCCTAAACTCATCATGATTAGGACTCCCTATTTTACCAAGAATAGGGCAGCACCTGCGCCTATAAATAGGCCCTTAGGTCAGTTCAACAAGTATCTAACAATCACACTCTCACAAATACTTTCACATTATTTCTTAAGAATCCTTTACTGACTTAGGTAACGGAGGGTCCCCCTCGGGGTAAACACATATCGCCCCCAAGTTGTGCATTGTTTTACAGGAATTAGCTCGTTGATACACACAAGTCCGTAGTAATCAAATTCTATCGAATCCAGGTACGATATTTTCAGTAAGTCTTTTTTTTAAACAAGTATTAGTTTCTGAATTACAATGCATTTTTGCCTAACTTTTTCCCCTTTTACTCTTATTTACTTATTCATTGTAAAAAGCATAAATAAAAAGAAGAGTAGCTTTTAGGGCATATTTAATATTGTCTTGGCATTTGGAAACCTACCAAAAGTGACACTTAGGCCTTGTTCTCTTAGACTACAATTTAATGTAGTTCAATTCAGTGCAGTGCAGAGCAGTTTAGTTCAGTTCAGTTCAGCTATGCGTAATTATAAATTTACACTGAAATAAGTTCAGTTCAGTTCAGTTCAACCAACTTCAGTACAGTTCAGCTTTCAAAAGTTGAAAAGAATATAGCCTTATTTGAAAAGGGATGGAGTAAATTTGTGTTAATAATACTAGAAAAAAAACCCATAAAATATGTCATCACTTCGTGGAAAATGTAACAAAATGTAATAAAAAACATATTATGGCAATCTGCACCTATTTAAGAATTATTTTTTTTACCAAATCAAGTAGGCTGTTGGATATTTGTGACCAAACTATGTACGTGTAATTTGTACAACACACATAATTGACCGGATGCGAATCATTTTAAACGTATGATTAGTTTTCTTCTTGTTTTAACATCACGGTTAAAAAATTTCAAAATTGTGAATCTGACCTTATTTCAATTTTAACTGCCCCTCAGTGTAAATATGGGCAGCACCTGTGGTTGGATCTTCGGGTGCTTTCATAGCTGAACCTCAAGTGGTGATCCCTGCTACAAACCTTTCTGACGGAAATCGTAAAGAAACGAATTCGAATACTTGCCTTTTCCGTGCCCGAGATCGAAGAATGCTGCAGTAACACCGTTCGTATGCAAAGTCGTTGACTAACCCACGGTATGCCGGGTTTAAGTCGTTGTTTCCACGACTTCTTCAGGGTTAGGCGAAGAACGGATGCAAAAACCCGAATTTCGGGGTTACCGGGAGAGATAATATATGTTCGTTTAATAGTATGAAATACACAGTGGATCTTTATACAGAGAATTAAAAATTGAATAATTACAATTTAGTCCCTTGACTATGTATTATTTATAATTAAATATTAAACCTCAATAACTTTTCAATTAAGTCCCTAGACTTAATTAATTCTCTAATTGAACCAATTATCTAAATTGGATCGGGTCCTTTGACTCAATTGACCCGCTCATGGACGGATCGGGTATTTCCAACATCTCTCACTCGCACTTGACGGGTCACATTTCATACAAGGTCATCATATCTTCTTTATCCTGCGAAGTTGTGCGACCTACATACTATCAGGAACACTTTCTCTTGCACCTGTTAGGGTCTGCCAAGACTATCCCGAGTGGTACTTAACCAAATAGATTAACATCTCATATTCAGAACATCTTGCACCCCTAGGGTCTACCAAGATGATTCTGATTAGTATTTAACCACATAGATTAAACTATAGTATTACTAATAATATCACATTGATATATTGTGTGTATGTTTTACCCTAGATTGGTCGACAATCACCCACTTCCACATCATTAGGGATCTCGGAAGCCTTAATTTGTTGTTCACTATCTTACGTCAAATGTAATGATGGGCTAGCCAGTGAAATAACAGAACTCTGGTGAATGTTCATTGGCCACATCTTCCTTTTGAGTTATCCATTCCATACAGAACTGGTTCGAACCACCAACCAATCTCTCCCAGATTGAATCGAATCATAATCTGTCAGTGATTTATCAAATTGTCCTTGCTAGTCCTTACTTCTCAAGATAACACAATAGTAATGAGGGTAAGGTCCAAAAACACTTCAGTTAATGGACTGAGTATCACATTATAGAAGTTGAGATCCTTGTACAACGTATAAACTTCTCATCTCATGGTCGCTAAGCACACATTATCCCGAGGACTCACACCTTTACCGCTTTGATAATGTGCTATGGTGTTCTTTCCTTTTACCCTTATAAAGGAGCGCATGTCTATTCTCAATAATATGAACCAACACCATGTAAAGGTTTCGGTTACAATGCACCTTAGGATTTAACCTTATTCTACTTAAAGAACTACCTTTAGCTATTCAGACAAAACATGACCTATCGTCATGTGAACTACACAGTTCTTACATGATTCCTTCTTGGATTCAGTACACATTATTCCATACAATGCGACTTTCCTTGTTACTTAAACAAGTCGATTCATGATTTTGAACAGGTTCCAAAATTACACACAATATGCTCAAAATCAATCTCATCCTAGTCTGTACCCTTGTGGTAACACTAGGGTAAACACCTATGTGAGTAGGCTACTTCTCTGTCTGACATGCTATGAATGATAAATAAGATAAATACATAACACACAAACACACACACACACACACACACACACACACACATTGCTCATAGTATAAAACTAATTTATATCATCACGATATCGTTCACGATTTGAAGGGTAGGTTAAATGAGGTAATTAAATAAATACAATAACATATGTTTGACCCTTTAATATATTTCATACATACATCTTTAGGGACATGCTTCGAAAATAAATCTGCAAGCATGTAATACATAGATAGATACCTCATGTTGACCTCTGCTCGTGTACTTAAGTCTATAACTAATTGATAGTTGATTTCGATATGCTTATACCTTAAATGATATTTTGGGTCTATCGTATAAGCTATCAAAGATTGACTCAATTGTTGTTTGGAGCACTTAGCATAAAATGACTCACTAGTCACTCTAGCCAACAAAATCTGTTGGACCATGGTTGGAAAACCACAAAATTTAGCTTTGGCCTTAACCAATATGCATCTGAGTATCCTATAAGGTCTACTTCCTTAGCTTAATACATCATAGCAAAGTCAACACTCCTTTACAAGTATCTTAAAATTTCTTAACGGTGTTTCGGTTCTCTATTACTAGAATAGATCAATATTTACTTGCAATGCCCACAACATAACAAATATTAGGTCTGGAGTGAGACATAACTTATATGATGTTTCCATCAGATTGACCTATTTCCATATCCTCACACTTTTTAGGAGTTTCAGGACAAATGCTTAAACTAAGAAACTATACTCTTAGTCATAGGAATACTTACGGGTTTATAGTTATGCATAAAGAATCTTTGTCAAATGCTTTTTGTGAAAGATTCTTGAGGTAAAAATACTCATTTATCTTTCTATTCATTAAGATCTTAATCCTTAGGATATATGTGAACTCCCCCATATCTTATATATCGAAGTTACTTGATAACCAATCTTTCACTCAATGGTATATATATAATGGTCCTCATTTACCATTGAATACCATAACCTTAAGACCACATGAGATCATAAATTGACTTATTCAATTATGCAAACCTCGTGTTTGCAAACAATTTGGACAAACCCTCTTAATTGTACCATATAGATATCTTATGACAATTCTCCATTGAGAAAAGAATTCTGTACATTCATTTAATGTAAGTCTAAGGTAAGTATAACTACCAAAGTAATATAATTCTTATATATGTAAATGTTGAAACTGAAAAAAAAAATATTCTCATAATATATTCTTATCATTTTTAGTATATGTATTCCTTAATTTTAAGCCGAGTGCTTTTACTTTATCTTGAGAATTCACTTGTTGTCAATAACTTTATGCCCTTTATGTATGTCAACTTAATTCTTCTTCCATCACATGTAACTATTCATCTTCCTTAAAACACTTAATTTTTAAGGTGGAATATTTTCTATTTTGACCACTTAGGCTCCAAGTCTTTATAAATATATCTCATATACTTATCATAACTCGAAATTCTTTCCTTTATGCTCATTTCTGTACTCCCACTTGGATCAGAAGTACCATAATGATCTAAGCTCCCACTTGAGCTAAAAAACATTGACTGCCTCTTAGAATAATAACATTTACTCCCACTTGAATCAGTAACATTGTTGGGTTCTCGGCTCCCCCATGGAACAAGATCCCTTTGATTAAAATGATCATTATGAATTGCTTCATTTGAATTACTCCCACTTGAAGATACATCCAAAATATCAAGTTCAAGAGTCTTATTAAACGGAAATGTTTTTGCCCAATATGCATGGTCTTTGAAACTCATTTTCTAAGAAATTGACATATCGTGATTCAAATTATGTCATATATCCTTCCACATTCTCCCCCACAAAAACATACCCTTTTGATATGTCAGAGTATCTTGTAAAGCCGCTCTTTCTACCTTGTGAGCCTAATTTATCAAAGGTATGTGGGTATAAGCGATACAACTACAAAGTTCTAAATAGGATAAACTCAAAATTCTTCCAATTCATATCTCATATGGGATGGAAGAAACAGATTTTCAAGGGTATTTAGTTGATACACATATCGAACCATTTCAAGGAGAAGCTTATTCTTCTTCCATAAACTCCATATTGCTATGGAGTGTAGGGAACAAACAACTAATGTTTAGTCCTTTATGCATCACATAAAACTATAAACATAACTGAAAATAACTCCTTACCACTCCAGTTCCAAATCTTTACAGTCAAATCCAATTAATTTGCTACAAGATTCATAAATCTTTTGATAGCTAAAAGCTTCAGATTTATGGGAAATCAAGTAGTTGATTCCATAACGAGTATGGTCATCAATCAATGCGATGAAACATTAGGCCCATGCCTTACCCTCACGTCTATTAAACCACAATGTCATAATGAATAAGTTGCAAAAATATATTGTTCATCTCTATGAATTGATTCGTTGTTTGCTTTCCTTTAGTGGAACCCACCACACGGTGGAAATTTAACATTTTTAAATTATCCATCACAATATGCCTAGAGAACTCAATCTTCTTAGCATTTGTGATATAATCGTCTATGCGATATACTAACATTATCATTTTAAAGATGAATTAGTTAATAGAAAAACAAACATTATCCACTTGATAATTAGTAATGTAGACTCATTACAATAATATCAATCTTATAAGAACTAGACATATAGAATCTACTTTAAGGAATGAAGAAACAAAAAAATTGGAAAAATTCATAAATAAACTAATTAATCATAAAACCATAACATAAATTAAATTTTGACAAATAATAGGAGAGTACAACACATCATGTAGATATTTGATTTGCCATTGTTGCAAATCTAATCTACATGTGTCAATCTATAGAACTCCAACCCGATGGTTTTCTATATAGATGCCTATGTCTCTTGTGATAATTGTCGGAAGTTCACAAAGATACTTCGATCCCTGCTTATATTACATGTTGCAATTGAATCAATTCCCAATGAATAAGATTCCATCAGTAACATAGAGCTTAATACGAAAGTATAATTCACATTAGAATTTAGTACTTAACATGTCTGTACTTAATGCTCTATAGCATAGTTACATTTATATTGGCAATTTTAGTAAATCACCTTTGTGATGTTGACTGTCTATTGCCTCTAGACTTCTTAATTTATCTTAGTATGGTTAAGACCCATTTTTCTTATTCTCTTAGCTTTACATAGATGCTTCGCACCAACCAAAAATCCTCAGTTGTCGCTATGCCAAATGCATTTAAGACAAGATTTGGTTGGTAGAGGACAATATTCTTCCAAATTTAAAGAGCTGGTGACATCATCTAAAGAAGCTAATCTATAAAAATTGAGTTAGATGCATCACATATGCTCCCACTCGAAGTAAAGAACTTATCACTAGTTAGAACTATTTTCAATTTAGTGATCAAATAAACATGTCTCACATACATGTAATCCCTTAGCAATACAATTATTAATAGCACTTAGCAAAATGATTTGGGTTAGTGAATTCTTCCTCCCCATGCAAGAAACATATTCTTGTCATTCAGGAGTTTGTTTGTGCTGCTTTCTTTGAACTCATACACAACAGTTTCCAAAGCATAAAAAGACTGTGTTCATCCGCACAAACCCAATTTATAAATTCCAGATTTGATAATAATTACCGTTAAGTTTTTAAGTCTGCTATAAATACTTTTGAAGGAGTAATCATTATTGATCTTCTTTATCAGTAATGGTGAGACTAAACACAAATTCAAGGATTTAGTTAATTATTATGAGCAATTGTGTGTTAATTACTATCCACTTAAGAATAAATTATCCGAGAAATATAAGCATTAACCCTAGTTTTGAAAGAAGTACGTATACTCAATCATCAACTAGGTGATAACACTCATATTTACTCAATTCATTCCGCCATGTAATAGTAATTATATGTGTTTGATTTTTTTATCATATGGTTCTCTTTAACTATAAGTTATATGTTTAAATGCACTTTAGACATATTATCTTGAATTAGTTCACTTAACTAATTGCATTTAAGTATATGTACGGGGAAACATTTATTATGCATTATTGAAACCATATGGGATTAAAATAGGGCACTTTAGTCCTAAAAGTTTTATTATGACTTAAATAGTTTTGTTACTTAAAATTTCTTTAAACAAATATAAAAAACATAAATAAACAATAACTAGATAAACCAAGAATCACATAGATTTTAAAATAAATCATAATCCCGAAACTATTCAATAAATAGCATGCAATTTATCCATCTAAACACAAACAAACAAACACATTAATGATGCTAAACAAATAACATTCTTATACTGTTAACCACCACAATATACTTATTGTGTGTATTAATTATACGTCACTTTAGAATTTTATTATACACTAAGTACAATAAATTCAAAAATTGATTTATCAATATGATGCTCTTATTATTAATCAACGTTGGCCCATTCTTTAGGTATTAACATTCTTTCCTCTAATTGAACTTAATGACACAATATTAAATGATATAAAAGAACCTTTGATGTTCTTTGACACATTTGACCATACAAACAAATTGAATAACATGATTTAAAAATCAAGTATCTCAAAGACCTAATCATAAATACATAATATCCTTTGCTAATAACAGCTGGTGTTGAAGCCATTAATACACTGTTAGAATTGCATTTCTATATGCAATATAATTACATGATCTACAAAGTATCAAAATTTGATATACAACTACATTATTGAAAATTTATTTTTCTCAAAAATTTTCATCATATCCATGACCCTTCTATTGAAATGGTGTCCATGATGATGTAGAGTTTGCACCATTTTAAACATTTACAACACATGATAAAAGTCAATGTTAATTATTACATAAATAATTAACTTAAATATATTACAAAAAGTATATTTATATAATTTATATCACATATAAATAAAAATTTAATTATCACATAAATAATTAATAAAAAACATATTTTTTATATATTTTATATCTTCACAAATATAAAATAATTTAATCATTATATAAATGGTTGGTTATTTAAGCATATTACTACAATAATTAATTAAAATAACACATATATAATTAAAATAATCATAACACGAATAATTGAAAGACATAAATATGTTACTAAAATATATTCAATCACATTATACCTCACATGTATAATTAAATTCAACCATTATATAATAATAAAATTGGATATTAATGGTATATTTTCAATTAATATGTTTATGTAACTAATACAAATATATAAAGAAAATAATTATCAAAATTAATCAACAAATGAAAATTTTTAATTATTTTTCAGCAGGTTCTAAATTATTTTCTAATCAATAGAAAATATTTTAAAAATTCAGGAATTGGTTTTCGAAAAATTTTAAGCATTTATTAACAAAAAATAAATAAAAAACAATATTTTCTGAACCTCAACAAATTCTGGAAAAATCACCATTAAATCAAAAAAATATGAGAAATGGAGGATAAGGAAATTTTCAGAGCAAATTGATAATGTATAAGGCCTTAGAATGAAAAATATCAAATGCACCACTAGAAGGATGCCATGTGGCATGCTTTGATTGGTCAATAATTGACTTTGACTACCACGTGTTAGTCAACCATTAGCCCAAGGGTTGACCAAGTGTCAAGTCATACGCCACACGGAAGACACGTGGATAAAAAAATTGGCCATTTGAACATTTTACCAAGAAAAAAAATCCTTTTTGGCGACAGTTTGCCAAAGGCGTTGCAACAGATTGCTTCTGGCGACAGTTCTCCAAAGCGTTGCAATAGATTGCTGTTATCATACGCCACCATGATCCATAAACCGTCGCAACTTTTCATTTGTGACAGATTCTGCAACGGACGTAGAATCCGTCACAAACTGCAGTTTCCGGAATTCGATTCTAAATTGTTTTCGAACACATTTCCGGCCTCTAACCAAACCCTTCCTACGGTTTTTTGACATTAAGAGTCCAATGGTAATGCCTGTTTTACGAAAAAATGAACATAAATGTGTCGTTTACACAAAAACGACATGAAAATCGAGACTTTTTCTGATGAAAAACAATGCAACATCGCAAAATTTCGAACACACTCAAAATTTTATGTGATTTGAACACTAGAATTATATAAATTCATCACACTACCAATTAAAATACAAAATTCTGATCAAAATACTCCAAAAATGAGACTTTTCAACCATTTTTCATACTTGAACCGTAAACTCATTGAAAAATCTACTGAAACTTGTTCCGGGACAAAAACTTCCAGAAATACAGAACAAGAAGAACAAGAATTGACATACAAAACACACAATATCATCGCAAAAAAACTGGCTTTGGGACCAATGATGAAACTCGTAAAAAAGCGAATTCGAATACTTACCTTTTCCGTGCCCGAGATAGAAGAATGCCGCAATAACACCGTCTGTATGCAAAGTCGTTGACTAACCCACGGTATATCGGGATTAAGTCGTTATTTCCACGACTTCTTCAAAATTAGGTAAAAAACAGATGCGAAAACCCGAATTTCGGGGTTACCAGGAGAGATAATATATGTTGGTTTAATAGTATGAAAAATGAAATCAAATATTTCATCACTTTTCAATTATACACGGCGGGTTATATAGAGAATTGAAAATTGAATAATTATAATTTAGTCCCTAGACTATTTATTATTTATAATTAAATATTAAACTTTAATAACTTTTTAATTAAGTCTTTAGAGTTAATTAATTCTCTAATTGAATCAATTACTTAAATTAAATTGGGTCTTTTGACTCAATTGACCCGCTTATGGATGAATCAGGTATTTCCAACACTTTCAATTTATTTGTAATTTGGATTGTTCTTTGGATATAAGCCCTTATATATTTGCAATTAGTTCTTAGATTTTACCCCAAAATGCCTCATTCTCATGAGGATGTTGTCTAAATATACTCAGGCCTGCCATGGAGCGGTGGCGACGGGTGCGACCTCCTGTGGCTCATAGTCGGAATGGGCCCAAAAATATTTTATTGTTCATAAATTTAGTTGTTGTTAATTAAAAGATAAAAGTAAATAATAATTAATATTTAAACAATTGGTACAATACATATTAAATTTGTGAGAGTACAACGGTTTAATTCTTATATTTTACAAAAAGTAAGTTTTTTTACATTAATTTTTTATTGAAAGCCTAATTTTACTACTTTTAATATTAATTTACCTAAAACTCCTAAATTATCAGGACCGACCCTAAATATATCCATGAGTCTTATTTCTTTTAGCCGATGTGAGATATTTATTTGTCAACATCAACTATTAGTATTTCCAAAATGCCTTCATTAATTTTAATTTCCATATGTGCTTCAACTGCTTTTGATTTTAATAGAGAAAAATATGATATATACGAATAATAATTGTAATTTATGATATAACTAATTAAGAGTTAAAGTTCGCTGTGATACGTTTCCAAAATATAGTTCATCAATGAGTTAATTAGTCAGTGATACAGACAACAATAATATTCTAACATATATGCTACGTAAGTACCAGTGAATTGTTGTCGTATACATTTAATGACCACGTCTATTAACAGATTTAACAAGAGTACTGCAATCACGTGCTTTATGCAACAATAGTAAAATAATTCATTATTTATACATTCAATTTATTATTTTATCCATATTGCATTTTTTACAATTTATTTAACAATAACATTTTTTTATAGATAAATAATTATAGATTTAATACATTCAGACTCCTCTAATATATTTTTAATAGCCTCTTACTTTCTTAAACTTTTAAAATATTTTCTCGCCTACTTGAACTTATCTAAAGTGCACCTTTTATATTTTCTTTTTTTTTACGTATTTAATAGTTATCTGGTCTTTATCTAGTAAGAAACTGATAGTTTTCTAAATTCGCAATTTTCATCAAGCTTGGATATTACCCGTTTTCTAAATTTATTGTGTTTTATTGGTTACAAGTTAGGTTTCATTAGAAATACTTTTCTTATCGGGCATCTAACAACTTACTTACCAGTTTCCTACCTGTTCATTACTTAATTTTTTTTCATACAGTGATTTTGAATTTATTGCAAATCATTTTACATTCCCTACCAGATAGTTACCACGTACTTACCAAATACCTACCATATACATTCAAAAACTTTTTTCAATTATTGAGTTAAAAACAGATACTTATCAGATACCTACCAGATTCTGTTGAATTAAAAACAAAAATTAAAAACATATGAAAATACGATTCTTACTAGTTACTTACCAGATACCTACCAGATTCTGTTGAATTAAAAATAGAAATTAAAAACATATGAAAATACGATTCTTACTAGTTACCTACCAGATTCTATTGAATTAAAAACGGAAATTAAAAACATATAAAAATACAATTCTTACAAGTTACCTGCCAGTTACTTATAGATACCTACCAGATTCTGTTGAATTAAAAATAGAAATTAAAAACATATGAATATACGATTCTTATTAGTTACCTACCAGTTACTTACCAGATACTTACCAAATACTTACCAGATTCTGTTGAATTAAAAACAGAAATTCAAACATATGAAAATACGATTCTTACCAGATATGTACCAGTTACTTACCGGATATCGCTCAACCAAAAAAAAATTCAAAAAAGTATATCACAATAGATGTCGTTTTAAAGATAAAAATGAGATGAACAAAAAACTCTAAAGCGACGTGTCAAAAAAATGAACGGTTTGAAAGATAATGTCAAAATAAGATGAAAACATTTTAATATTATGAATAGTGCATGAACAGTAGTGGAACGTATTGGAGAATAATGAAAACTTAAAATTGGTCAGAGAATCCAAAGAAAACATAAAAGACCAATTTAATAAATATAAAACTTAAACCATATATTTTTAACACTTAATTTATTTTTTTATTTTTACCAAAATAAAAAATAAATTGATCAGCTATGGTTACTGTTCAATCATCTCTATCTTCCCCTTTCTTCAATTTTCCTGATGCTCACTTTGTCTTCTCCGGTGAACCTCGACGGTCCCATGAAATGCCAGAAGCAATACACATATAAAACCATTTTCGATTGCTTTTCCCATCTAGTTTTACCAACAGATGCTCATAATCATAAGATAATTTATTTGAAAATCCTAATTAAGAAAAACACAATCATTGGAAAAATTCACCGGCAATCCGCCTAAATGCTCGCAAATGAATTCATAAAAGGAAAAATCCGATAACTTTGAGAAATTAATTAAAGGAAGGCCATCCTCTGATGGTGGTTGTAGACAAGGTCTGCTCATCTGGCCGGCTCTTCTGCCTAATGAGTATTTGGCCGAAGCCGATTCCAAAGTCGGCGAGGCGTTGCTGATTGTTGGCCCATCGCACCACCAGTAGTCGTCGATTGGGTTTCCGGTTTGGCATTGAATGGTTTGTTCGCCGGAGAAAAGTTGTCTTCTTGATAGAGAATTTACTCTTCTATAAATAAAAAATAGAGCAAAAATGGGGATTAATTAATTGAAAACAATGATTACCAGAATGTAAAATCTTAAAATTAGTTAAACCCTGATGTAGTTTTGTATTACAGAGATGGAATATGAATACACACTTTAATCAAAGAGGTGAGAAATGGATTATAAGCCAATAGTGTTTTAGTAGGTTTTGATTTTGGCATTTTCCTTTGCTTTCTCGCCAACCAAACAAAACTTTGGTGTTAGGAGACTCGGACTGGGCTTTGTAGAAAATAAGTGTCTAAAACCGGCCCACTTAGGCAAGCTCAAGCTAGGCCGGACGGGTGCCCTAGCCTGTGATTATGTAAAAGATATCCTTTTCATGTTTTTATTTTAAAATTATGATTAAAATATGATATTGTTTATAAATTTTTTGACAAGTTTTAGTACTAATTTGAAAGATCAATACAAGAAGGCTTCATCGTATATTGTTGAAATGATTAAGCTTAATAAAGATTGGCTAATGCATGTTTCCCACTTCAAGCATAATCTAATTAGATAATACTTGATCCACACTCCAAGTATTATTCTAATCAGTTGAAGTCATGCTCCCCACTCCAAGATTAAGTCATGCTCCCCACTCCAAGTTTCTTCCACCCCACTCAAAGAAATAATAAATGTATTACCTTTGTTTCAGTTAGAGAGAAGCGTATAAATAGTGCTTTGATTTGTCATTTGTAATCATCCTAAAATCTCAATCATTTCTTCTATCAAATAAAAAGAGAGTTTCTATTTCAAAGTGTGAGTGAGAGCAATTGTTATGAACTAAGAGTGTTGTTTGCTCTATAAATACTTCATACTTCCTCTACATTTCTCTAACAAAGTGGTACAAGAGCTAATTTTTAACCCGGTCCTCTTAACTGAAAGAAATTTAAAAGTCCAAGAAACTACAGGCATTGCAATAATCCAGCAGTGTTGCAAGAAGTCTGTCCGAAGCGGTGCAAAAGACTTCTGAAAGTGTCGCTTTAAGTCTAGAGTGTTGCAAAAGGCATACGAGATTATTGCAGTAGCCCCTGTATGCCTAGAAACAAATTTTTTCTTAAAAATCCTTCTTAAAATTAATATCAATGGTGTTTCCTTCAACTTCCCTCAACTTACTAAAACTAATTATAAAAATTGGTGCATTAAAATAAAAGCGATTCTTGAAGCCCAAGATGTTTAGGACATAATCGAAAAAGGTTACATAACCCCAATTGAAGATGCACACCTGTCATAAGCAAAAAAAGAAAGTTTGCATAAAAGTCGCAAGAATGACCATAAGGCGCTTAGTCTGATTCATCAAGGGTTGGACGATGTAATGTTGGAGAAGGTGGCAAAAGCAACCACCTCCAAGCAAGCTTAGGATATACTACGAGTTTCTCTTTAAGGAGAGGAGAAATTATAGAAAGTTTGACTGCAAATGTTGAGAGGAGAGTTTGAGATGATGAAAGTGAAGGAAACATAAGCTGTTGTTCATTATTCCTCACGAGTAAATCTGTCGCCAATCAAATGTGCTAGTATGGAGAAAAACTTGATGAATTGAGAACTGTAGAAAAAATTCGACGGTCGCTACTATCGAAGTTCGATTACATGATAGTGGCCATAGAAGAGTCATGAGACACAAGTGCAATGACCGTTGATGAACTTGTTGGCTCATTATAAGCACGTGAGGAAAGGCTTCGTTCAAAGGAGAAAGTAGCCAAGATCCTACTCATTACGGACGAGGGTGCGATAGAGGCCATGGAGGAAATGGTAGAGGAAGAGGACATGGCAGAAATCAATAATTTGGAAGAAATGACGAAAGTAATCAGTCCACAAGATGTAGAGGTTGTGGACAAGGACGAGGATGAGGAAGAGGAAATTAGAGGCAAAATGATGGACATGACAAGTCCAATATCCAATGCTACAATTGCTCTAGATTTGGCCACTACGTAGCAAAATGTAAGAGCCCACTGAACCAAGCAAAGGAGACAGCCAACAACATCCAAGATGAAGAGGTAACTGACACAATTTTACTAACTCGTGAAGGTAACCACAGTCAAGAAAATAACATTTGTAATCTTAATAATGGAGCGAGCAATCACATGTGCGGTGATGAGAAGATGTTTATAGAACTGAAAAAATCGTTCAATGGAAATGTCATCTTTGAAGATTTGTCAAAAGTTCCTATTTGAGGCAAAGGAACCATTATGATTCGTTTAAAGAATGGAGAGCACTAATTTATTAGTAATGTGTATTATGTTGCAAACATGAATAGAAACATTTTAAGTTTGGGATAGCTACTGGAGAAAAACTACCAAGTTCACATAATGAACCGAAAGTTAGTGTTATTGAACAAGAAGAAGGAGCTGCTTGCAATTGTGCCTATGTCAAAAAATCGGATGTTCACTTTCAACATCAAGATGGATGTTGCAAAGTGCTTGAAAGCTTACGTGAAGGATTCTCATTGCCTTTGGCATTTGAGATTCGAGCATCTCAATTTTGGAGGTTTGAAATTGCTAAGCCAAAAGAAGATGGTGCATGGTCTTCCCCTGATTGATAAACCACATCAGCTTTGTCAAGGAAGTCTTGTTGGAAAACAATCCAGAACCAGTTTTCCAAAAGAGTCCATGTCGAGAGCAAAGGCGCTGTGTGAGCACGGGCTTTTCGGTGACCCTCGGAACGATGATGACTTTTTGCTCTAACCTTTTACGGTCTAGTTGGTCCATTATTTTAGAATCGAATCGCGTTTGGCAAGTTCTTTATTGACAATTTTGAGATCTTTTGACCCCGATTATAATAATAATTAGATCGCTTTTAGGATGTTAATCACTCCCTTTCCCCTCGCGCGTAGTAAATTGTTTTGCAATTTTTTTCCTTAAAAATCCGGACATTTTCAGTGAGTCTTGTTTGAATCGATAGATTCTTGGTTCCCCGAGCTTTTCAAAATGTCAAGAATCACCCCGGTCGAATGCCCGTAGTGTAATTTGTTTGCGTTTCGGGCCCGACAAGCTGGGCCCCTTTTGCCTTTTTCCCTAAGGTTCCCCCGATCCTTCGGCGGCGGCTGGTGTCGCCGATAGAAGGCCAGGCAGCGTGGTCCACGCGCCGGGCCGCGTGGACTATGTGGCAGGAAGCGTCAGCTACTCGATAGGCCGCGTGGCTCACGCGGCCTGCCAGGCTGCGTCGCATGACTCGGCCTAGATCTGGCCACGTCATATGATGCGGCCTCCCACGTCACCTGACGCTGCCTTGGCGCAAACGCTTCGATGGCGCGACTTCCTTGCGGGGTTCCTTTATTTAGATTTTTTTTGGGTTTTTTCTTGGCCAAAAAATCAGGTTTTGGGTCTTTTCTGTCAAATATTGACATTTGGAGGATTAATTTGGTATTTTGCACTTGAAAAGGCTATAATTACCCCTCAAAAATCAGATTTTTGAGGTGGAGAAACTTTTCTTTGGCTGATTTTTCAAGAGAAAAATTCTTAGAATTATAAGACTTTAGGGAGAAAAAGTTTAGTAATATTGGGAAAATCTAAGCCAATATACTTGGTTCTTCATTTCTAAATATTATCAGACTTAATCTCTTAGGTTAAATTATTAAAATCTATTAGAAATCTTAGGTAAAAATTGCTTTAAATAGGATTTAGGGACGTATTCCTCACAAATCACTAAATCCCTTGCTAAATTGGTTGTTTCGTCGGGTTTTCATCTCAAGTCCGTCACAAAGCTTGCCAAGCATCCGGTTCGAGTCTCGAGAGTGGATTCACGGCCTTTAGGTAACTTTCTGAGTTCCAATCTATTTCTTTCTGTTATTTATTTCTACTGCTGTATTTTTGGTTATTTTTTCGGGTGTTTGGCCCCTTTATACGTCCTTTTTATGATTCTCTGTCAAAAATTCGGCTGACTATTCTGGCGAAGGTTAGGCCGACTGAACGTCACCTAGGCCGCCTCACTAAGTCGGCCTACTGCTTTGTCCAGTCGGCCTACGGGTCGCTCAAGCGGCCAATCGTCGTTTTATCGGACTTTTTGGGTTCTTTTCCCCCAAACTGAAAAACCAAAGTTATTTAAGCATTTTAAGTCCGAATCTACTATAACAGGTAAGAAACGACTTGAAATTTTAGCAATCTTGGGTTTTCAGGCACAAAAAGGTCGATTCCAACTTGTTTAGACACTTTTTCCGGCAGGCCACTTCAGTTGGACGAAGGTCGATTGAGAGTCATCTAGGCCACCTCGTTGAGGCAGCCTGCCATGTCGCTGAGTCGGACTACTGGTAAAAACATCCAAATGGTCCCTGTTTATTTTATTCTATTGTTTTTGGCCCCATTTCGGTCATTTTTTGACCCGATTTTTGTCATTTTAATGCGTTTTCAGTCCCGATTTCGACCCGAAAAATTCCTAAAAATTCCCAAATAATCTGAAACTATTTTTTATTATTTTATTCTGTTTTTAGATTTTAGATTTTATTTTTATTTGATTTAATATGCATTTTAATGGCTTAAAAATAGTGTTTTTGCTAAATAAATCTAAATAATTTGTTTTCCACTAACTAAAAATACCAAAAATATTCTGAACATATTAAATATTATTTTAGGATGTTTAGTTAATTTATTTCACCCTTTTAGGTTGTTAGATAATTGATTAACACTAAAAAATTATGTTTTTGTCCCAAAAATTCAAAAATATCATTTTCTTCATGCTTTGCGTTTATTTTCCACATTTATTTATCCATGCTTTATTTATGATTATTCTTATATATCTATTGCCACGTTTGGAGCCGGATCCGAGTCGGTAAGCTCGGTTAAAACTCGATTTCGCCCGTTTATTTATTTATTATTTTATTTATTTTCTCGCATTAGAGAAATGTATATGTATTTGTAAAGGCTTGTAATAATTTTGTTTTCTTGCTTTGTTTATTTATCGCTTTTCGTGTGATGTATGGCATATTAAACCAAAAACACCAAACAATAATCGAATCAAATCGCATAAGAACTAAGGTCACGCTTATTAAAACATAATCGACTTGATTTGAAAATTGAAAAGTAAGCAACATCATCCGAACCTAGAATCTCTGTTTTAAGGTACGGTCCAACCACCCGATGGGAATATCGTACCCAAATTCCTGGTGGAGCTTAAGCGGGTGGCGACTCTATCTTAGAATACGGGATTCTAAGTCTTGTATCCCTTAACACATTAATCGGACTAAATTTCAACTTCAACATCATTTTGATTATCTATTTTCATCACGCTAAAATAAGGAATATCCCTTAGCCCGCTTTACAGCGCTCGTTGTTTCTCCGCCCACGCCAAAGAGCATTAAAGCTTACCGTGCGGCGGGGGATCGGGGGTCGTCGGCTCACAGTGGCGACTCTGCTGGGGACTTTCCTTTAACTTAAAACTTGAAAATTGCTTTCATTTTCAATCTTTGGTTAACGGATTTTGATGATGTGCCTAAATCGTTTTTAAATCAACACTTTATTTCTTATGCCTTTTGGTCCACCACTTTAGTTAGATTCTAAGTTATAAGGTGCCATTTTATCGCCCCCGTGAAGCTCACTTGTATACCTCATACCCGCTAGGAGTTGAGGATATTTGTGGGTGGAACACTCATTTCAACCAACGTGTAATTCTTGCGGCCGCACCCATTTGAGGAGTGGTTGAGTTATACGAAATTAAGGTAAACGAGACCCTTCTACAGTGTCGTTCCATGACACCAGTAGTTTGAGACTATAAACCACGATAAATCTAGCCATAGCAACTTCCCTTTAAGCTCACCGAAATAATATAGATTTAGGCCGCATACTCTCTTGCCATTTCCTGGCGCTAGAGTTACCCCCAAACTACAAATTGGTGATACGCGGGAGTCATAAGGTTGGAAAAGGTTTATTTAATTTCGTGTGCTACTTGTGTTGTGCTCATTCATGCAAAGCTCATGCATAGGCCGCATGTGGCTGACCGTTATTTTTTATTTTCACTTTCCTCTACTCTCCCCTCGTTTGAAAGGGGGAATTTCATAAAATGCCTGAGATTGTTTGAGTCCCGACGACCTATACCTAGCTCGCTAGGCATAGCGAGGAATTCGTACGTCTCGAGTATTTCGGGGATAAGCTTTGCATCATAAGCTCTTTTACTCCCTACCTCTCTAAACCACCCGTATGTATAACATTCATCACTTGAATATTTATGTTATCCTCCATTTCATTCATGGTACGATTCAGGCTGATCATCTTTCAGTTTCTTTAGTTAGGTCAAGGCATCCTCGCCGCCGAAGTCCTCTTTGGTCGTGACTCGGTCGCCATTTAGTTTGCTATTCGGTGTCATAATCAGTTATTCCCACTATGTCTGATATTCCTCTGTCTAGTGGGTTTTCAGCTGAGGGCACTCCTCCCCCTGTCTCTTCTCCGTCGGTTGATCAGGGATAATCTCAGTTAGGTTCCAAATTAGCTAATGCTATGGCTCTGTTCCTGCAGTCGGATATGTTTTGGGCCACTATTAAAGCGCAGATAATATCTGCTCTTAGGGAGGAAAGAGAGTCTCAGAGGCTAGTAGGGCCTATTCTTCAAGCTCTAGGAGAGATAGTTTAGTCTCTACCAGTTCAGAATCCGTCTTTGGTGCCAACGCTCCCTCCTGTTCGTCCTTTCCAGCAAAGCCAATTCCAGTTTGGACAGAGCTCTTCTCAGCTACCCTTATCATCTGCCCCACCAATCTTTGGTTTTTATCCCTTGGCGCACTCAAGGCCTGTTCCCTAATCTCCTATTCTCCCTGCTTTCTCAGGGGTATTTACTCCTCAAATGAGAATTCCCTCGAGTGGCTTTATCGTTCCTCCGGTACAGCCGACTGTTTTCACAACTCTCCCCCTAGCTTTGTGGTCGCTCCCTACAAGGCCACTTACCCTTAAAATCCTTTTCCTCGCCCCTAGATCGAAACCTCGACTCCTCTGCCCTTTCAATTCGGGTCATCTTCATACGACTAGGTCACACAGCCTCCGAGCGTGATGGCCCGAAATGGTGGCTTTCTTTAGGCAATTTCTGAACAGGAGCGAGGATAGGGAAGAAGAAAGAGATGATGACTGGGTGCCTAAAAACTTCTCGATGCCCCGAATGAAGGCTTATTCAGGCGAAGGACCGCCTAAGTCCCATATAGTCATGTATGAGCGAATTATGCATGTCCAAAAGATTGGGGATAAGGTGTTGGCTAATTTATTCCCATGTACCCTTTTAGGCCCTGCTCTCGAGTGGTACAATACTCTTCCGGAGTCCACAATCCTAGATTGGAAACTCCTATCTAAAGCTTTGGTTGCCCACTATGGATTTAATTCTACAATGGAGACTACCATCTAGCATCTTGAGGCAATCAAGCAAAGGCTAGGTGAATCCTTTAAGTCGTATTTCAACAGATGGATGGCCACTCAAGTTCTCTTAAAGCAAAAGCTTAGCCTGAAAGAAATGATCCCAAAGTTTCTTGATGGGGCTCTCCCGATGCTATGAAAGGAAATGAAGACTGATTCTTTCAAGTCCTATCAGAAAGTTTTGGAAAAAGCTGAAGGAATTGAGCGCCGGGAGGAGAAAGATCGGGCTAATAAGTTAAGTGGGAATCGACCATGGTTCAAAAAGAACGACTCAAGTGAAATTATGCCAGCTCCTACTAAGGGTAAGTCGCCTGCAGTATAAGCTATGGCTCAAGAAGAAGTATCGACAGTTCAAGTTTTTCCCCCTACTTAGCAACTGTTTGTCCCTCGGTGTCATTTTTGCCAAGATGTATGAAGGGGGCCAGTTAAAGCCCCTTTGCGATGTTTGGGCTCCTCGACCAGATGAAAAGGGGAACTTCTGCAAGTTTTACGTGCAAAAGGGGCACCAAACTGATCAATGTAAGGCTCTAGCTTCCATTATTGCTCGTATGGTCAAAGAAGGAAAAATGGCTGAGCCGACCAGAAAGCCGAGCACTATGGAAAACCCTTTGCCTAACTTTGGAGGGAAGGTCTCTATGATTAGTTCAGGCATTAAGGAAGAGTATGTTCTAGGAGCGATATCTGAGGAATTCGTAATGGTTGTCGGCTTCGGTCTCCCTTCGGGCTTTGTATTTGATATGATCTCACAGTCCAATCTTGTTGTAAGCTCCATGGAAATTGAAGAAATGAGGCAAGAAGAGGGGACCAAAGCTGACGATGTGGAAATGGTCAAACCGACGCTATTCAGTGTTGATGGTTATATTCTAAAAGGGGAGTATTCTGATGAAGAGTTTCAGGCCTTCAATGTGGATGAGTATGAGCTTCAGGATTCGTCATTGGTGTATAAAGAACTGCCACATCTGTTTGAAGCCCTTGCCATAAAAAGCGTATCGATTGATGGGATTCTACATATCACCTGCAGTGGTCGAGTGTACAACCTAAGGATAACCGTCTCCATATTAAGAATGATCCAATCCTGAACCCCGTTAAGAGTACGGCTAAGCCATTAGCACCACCTCCTTAGGTTGAAGTAAGTCCTGATATTGATCCTCTCATTACTCAATTGAAGATGACCCAAGCCCATTTCAGTATTTAGCAATTAGTTCTTGGTTCTGATGATTATCGTCAGGCTCTAATCAAGAGGCTTCCGGAGCTTGAAGCGAAGCCTACTACTTCTATTGTTGAGATGTACAACATGGTAGGGAAAGGAATACCGCTCCCAAGAGGAGATGATTTGATAATGTTCTCTAATCAGGACCTTCCACCTGAGGGATGCTCTCATAACCGAGCCTTGTTCATCCATGCCCAGATCCTCGATAGAATTTTCCCATGCATCATGGTTGATGATGGTTCTTCTCTGAATCTATGTCCTCTGAAAGTTCTTTCGCATCTAGGTTTATCTAGGGAAATGCTCAAGAAATCCAACACTTTTATCCGTGCTTATGATGATTCGAAGAGAGATGTGATTGGGGTTTTCGAAGCTGAAGTAATTACGGGGGAAATTTCTGCTAAGGTTTAGTTTACTGTCATCGATATTCCTATCACCTATTCCTTACTCTTAGGCCGACCCTAGCGTCACTCTGTGGGAGCAGTCTCATCGACACTCCATTAAATGATCAAAGCCGTGGGAAAAGATGGAAAGATTAAGGTAATTGAAGCTGATCATGCCTCGGTCACGGCTATTATGAAAGCCGAGGAGGAGTCTGGATTTTGAATGGCCGTTATCAATAATAAGAAGCTTAAGGCCCCTTGCTATGAACGATGCTCACCTGTAGTGAGGAAATTGATGAAGAAGCATGGCCATGAGCTGGGTCACGGTTTAGGGAAGCACCTTGGGGGAATTGTCGATCCTCTTTCAATTAAGATATATCCCAAGAGAGCTGGTTTTGGGTACACTTCAAAGAAGGTATATAGGCATGTTCATCCATTCTACTGCAACATGGTGACTATTTATGAGGTTTAAGGGAAGGGTGTCTATAAGGGAGAATCTGAGCCTGTTGAGCATGATGGTCAAGTCTGGCCAGGTTCTGAGATTTTCAAGGATATGTATGATTTCAAGAAGAATTGCTTTATTAAAAAGGGGGAGAGCCCGATTGAGCTAATGTCTACTGATGCATCCAATAAGGATAAGGGAAAGCTAGTCTCTAATTCAGACGATGAAAAGTCGATGGACCAACGAATTGAAGTTGCAGTTGCTGCTATGTCTAAGGCCATATCTGTTCTGCTTAAGAAGAAGTGGAGGAAGAATGATCCTCTGGCCAAAACCGTGAAGAAGCTTGCCCGATCTCTTACTACTGAAGAAGGTATGCTATCTGCCGATCAAGTGAAAGCCCTGGATCATGATCTGGATGACCTGCTTATGGAACCTACTAAGGGTGTCACCTCTGCTGCTGCTGCTGCTCAAGACCCTCCGCCTGTGGAGGATGACTCTATCTATGATGATGTAACTTTTAATATCTCCAGTGTTTTTGATGGGAACAATGTAGCCTATAAGACCTTTAATTCAATGAATGATTCTGATTTCGCTTATTTGCTCGATGTTCTGCCCAAGGGGTCCATGCATTCATTTAATCATAAGCATAATGTGCTTAGTATTCATGACATTTCTTTAACTGAAATAAACTTGAGTACAGATGGTAACCCTAAAATGGTAATCCTTTCTAATGACTTAACACCTGAGATAAAAAGTGAGATAATTAAAGTGCTAAAAGATTATGTTCACGCTTTTGCTTGGTCACATATGGACATGCCTGGTGTCGATCGCTATATTGCTGAACATTGCATTCCAACTGATCCTAGATTCTATCCTGTCAAGCAGAAGTTTTGAAGGATGAGACCAGAGTGGGCTGACAAGGTCAGAGTAGCGGTTGCTAACATGATTGAGTCTAAGCATGTCAAAGTCATCGAATATCCGACCTGGTTATCTAACATTGTCCCCATTCCAAAGAAGGATGGAGGGGTAAGGGTTTGTGTGGATTACCGAGATCTGAACAAAGCTTCGTCAAAGGACGACTTTCCTCTACCCTACATCGATGTGCTAATTGACAGCGCTGCCAGGGCTGCAATGTACTCATTCATGGACGGGTTCTCAGGGTACAATCAGATTTTGTTAAACATAATCGATAAGGTTAAAATAGCTTTCATCACAGAATGGGGAGTATTCTGTTATTGTGTTATACTATTTGGTCTGAAGAACACTAGAATAACCTATCAGCATGCTGTCACCACTCTATTGCATGACATGATCCATAAGGAAGTAGTGGCCTATGTGGATGACATGTTAGTTAAGTCTGCTACTAGAGAAGAGCACCCCGCAGTTTTGGATAAGTTTATGACTCACATTAAGAAATATAACTTATGCCTTAATCCAAAGAAGTGCATATTTGGGGTTACATCAAGAAAGCTTTTAGGGCACGTGGTCAGTAAAAGGGGGATTGAAATGGATCTAGTTATGATTAAGGCAATCAGGGATATGCCCGCTCTAAAGATAGAAAAAGAAGTTCGGTCCTTCCTTGGTTCCATCTAATATGTCAGTAGGTTCATTTCTCGCCTCACCACCATTTGTGAGCCAATCTTTAAGCTATTAAGGAGGCATCAACCGATTGTGTGGGATGAGCATTGCCAGATGGCCTTCGACAAAATCAAGGCCTACCTTCTTAGCCCACCCGTCCTTTATCCGCCCACCTCAGGCATGCCATTGATCTTGTACTTAGCAATTGATGACTCCGTTATAGGGGCAATATTGGTTCAAGAAGATGACAATAGGAAGGAGCATACCGTGTACTACTTAAGTAAGAAGCTGTTTATGAAACTTGTTACTCAATTGTTGAAAAGACGTGTGCTGCCATAGTTTGGTTAACTAAGAAGTTGCGCCACTACTTCCAGTCCTACAAAGTTCAGGCCGTTGCTAAGGTTGACCTAATGAAATAACTTTGTCAGTCGTCCACCTTATTTGAGAAGTTATCCAGATGGTTACTGTTGCTTTCTAAATTCGATATTGAGTATATCACGACGGATGTCATCAAAGGAAGAGCAGTTGCAGAATTTTTGGCAAACTAAGCTCTCGACTCTGATTATATCTAGAACTTGGACTTTCTCGATGAGCAATTAGCTTTGACCAAAGTCGCCAACCCCATATGGACCATGTATTTCGATGGTGCTGTGAATAGATTCGGGGCGGGCTTGGGAGTTATCTTATTCACACCCTACAATGAAGTTATACCTCTATCTAAGCGGTTGGAATTTCCCACTACTAATAATGGGACCAAGTACGAAGCTTGTCTATTTGGTCTTGAAGCCCTTTTGCGTGGAGGGGCAAAGCATACTTTCGTGATTGGAGATTTAGCCTTGGTTATCCATCAAGTCGTGGGAGATTGAGAAATCAAAGAAGAGTCTCTCCGCCCTTATGTCCATGCTGTTTGGGATTTATCAGCTCAATTTGTAATATGTCTCTATCCACATATCCCCTCGAGACGAGAATAAAATGGCTGATTCGTTAGCTACACTAGCCTCGATGTGGGAAGGTCCCTAGTGCCAACCCATCTACCCTCTGATCTTAGTTTCGGCAAAGGTTCCTTACCATTCGCGCAAATTTGCCCCCATTCTCACCATTAGTGATGAGCCCTGCTGGTACTCGGACATTGTACAATTTCTCTGGGGCGGTCAGTACCCCGACAGCGCTACTGACTCCGATTGTGTTATGCTCCAAAAGTTGGCCTTTTAGTTCAGGATTGTGGAAAATGATCTCTTCAAGTGCACTTCCGATGGGTTGTTACTCCGGTGTCTGACTGAATCAGAAAATCGTTGGGTTGTAGGAGAGGTTCATGCGGGTGATTGTTGACCTCATATGAATGGCCTGGCCTTGGCCAAGAAAATTCAGTAGATAGGGTACTTCTGGTTAACTCTGATTGCTGACTGTGTCCCAGAAGTTAAGTGATGTCACCAATGTCAGATTTATGGAGATATTCAGTATCTTCCATCGACTGAACTTCACAGTTTATCTACTCCTTGGCCATTCTCGGCATGGGGGATAGATATAATTGGCGAGATTCGGCCATCATCAACTAATGGTCACCGCTTCATCATTGTGGCAGTGGATTATTTCTTTAAATGGGTAGAAGCCGAATCGTACACCAGTATTACCGCCAAGAAGATGGCCAAGTTCATTGAGAAGCATATTTTCACGCGATATGGTCAACCTTATCATATTATCTTAGATAATGGGGTTCAGTTCCAAGGGGCAACTGCGGAGTTGATTGAAAAGTACGGTATAAAGCATCATAGATCTTCGCCTTACCGTCCTCAGGCCAACAGTGCGGTGGAGGCAGCCAACAAGTCTGTTAAGAAAATCCTTTCTAAGACCATAGCCGGTTACCAAGATTGGGCTGATAAGTTACCATTCGTTCTTTGGGGGTACCGAACGAGCATCATGACTCCCACAAGTCAAACCCCCTTTTCCTTGGTTTACAGTATGGAAGCCGTTTTACCTGTTGAAATTGAGATAAAGTCTTTATGAGTGGTGCTCGAATCTAAGCTCGAAGAGACTAAATGGGCAAAAGCAAGATTTCAACAGCTGAATAGTCTGGATGAGCAATGCCTAAAAGCCTTGGATAGCCTTCAAATGTATCAGCAGTGTATGGCAAGAGCCTAAAACAGCCGAGTCAAGCACCATAAGTGCCCATTGAAAGTGGATGACTTGGTCCTAAAGCAAGTAAAACCTTCCTCCACTGATCCAAGGGGGAAGTTTCGGCCAAATTGAGAAAGACCTTATGTGATTAAGAAGGTTCTCGGTAAGGGCAGAATGAAGATTATGGATATGGATGGTAATGAGTTCACGAACCCTATCAATTAGGATCGGTTAAAGCGTTATTATATCTAAATCGAAAGAATTAAATCCAGAAAAGCGGCACTCATAAAAAGTAAATAAAATCAGATCACCCGGAGAGTGGTCCTTTACTACTTGGGCAAAAATTAGGGTGCATCCCGCTGATTGGTGTTCCGTAAACCAGCCAGCCAAAAGATAGGGTATAGTGAGGCATGAGAGCTTGTTGACTAGAGAACCTTCTTAGGCTAGTTAATGCCAGGATTTGGGTCGGTAGAAATGGTTATCATCATTATGTACTTAAGCTCACTTCAATTAATGGAAATGTCATCCTTACTAACCTCTTATGTTTGTGTGCAAATGAATATACTAGGCCCTAAAGGCAAAATGTTGTAGATAAGTCAAGTTTGGGATGTCGGTTAACTCAAATTCTTGCGCTCCAAATAAAATGGAAATCATAAGAAATAGAAAGAGGCATAAATTTTGATAGGCTGAAAGCATCTAGGCCTATGCAAAAGCCGGAAAGTCTGCTGGACTGAAAACTCGAAAAGGGCAGTCCAGGCAAAAGTTAGGACATAAAACCAGCAAATAAAAGTCTAATGGGCCTAACATAATGTTCAGGCCTATGCAAAGGTAAAGACAAACAAAAGTAAGGATAACACAATCATCAATCACCCAGAAGGCCCCACGCCTTCGTCATCATCATCATCATCATCATCATCATCATCATCATCATCATCATAATCAGAGCCGAAGGCTCGAACTAGCTTCTTCTCCACTGATAAAGGATTGAGTCCCGCTTGTCTGTCGCTCTACTTAAGCCATGAACACAGGCGCGTCTTTCGATACTATAATCTTCTAACCTGTCAAAGCCACCCTCGATTGAATCCATCAGTAGTAGTGGCATCCAGTCGATCGTAGTCTAAGGTTTTATAACTCGCTCGGCGAGCCCATACCTCTATGGCGTGGATAAGAAGATAGGCTAAGAACGGCCCTACCTTAAAGTCTCCTAAGTGCAGTGGGACCCTCTGTCATCGCCCCCACTGTCGACACAAGCGAGTAGTGCTCAAAGTGCAGTAGCCCTACAAGCTAAACCTTGCCTCCACCGGTGTCTAATAAAACATCAGAAATCTCTCACCAGCAGCAGACCTAGTGAATGTCTACATCGGATAGACCCTCCATGATCATTGTCCATTCGTCAGTCGTCAGGGCATTATGGCCAGTAGTGACATAGGCCCTGCCATGATAATTCCTAGGCCCATATCATCTCAGGTTGGCTGGAGGGTCCTGGAGCAAAGCTAGCTTCTCTAAGAGCCAGACTTGGAGATTCAGATTCAGATTTAGGTTCAGTTTCAGTTTCAATCTCAGATTTAGATTCAGTATTGATTTTGGGGTTCAGAGTCAGTTAAAGGGAAAACCTGTAGTATGGAGAAGTGGACTCCGATGTGATCGAGATCACCGATAGCTCTACCCAAGTGGAATAGGGTCTCAGCTAACCCTAGAAATAATGGAGACATGCTCACTGAGGCCTGCCTAATGATCGAAACTAGCCGGAAAGGGGCGACGGTGCCAACCCCACAAATAAACTCAGCCATGAGCAATAGAGCCACCATAAAAGGATAAGAAATATGCGACTTGGGAGTGGCTATACACTAGTTGAGTACCTAGCCGAGATCAAATCCCGGTGATCCAGGAATTCGGGAAAGGAAAGTAGTACGGGCATCCAGATTCTACAACCCGGTTAGCTGATCCCTAGCCCTAAAATGCACCTTTGGCATAGCAAAATGCATCCCGTGAGTATAGATCATCCCGAGAATAGCGTGATACTTCTCCACCAATGAGCAAAGCTCAAAGCTTGAGAAGCAGAATACATGGTCCATCGGTTCCTAATGGAAGAGTGCCGTATAGAGGAAAGCCACGTTCACAGGCCTGCTAGCAATGTATCGAAGCCCCGCTAATCCAAAAACCTCTAGTCTCTCCCAGTTAGAGCTCGCTAAAGTGCGCAAGAACTACCTCAGCCTAGCATTGTGTATATCCATCAGTGATCTCTATCTACTAGTCGCCTGTCAAATAAGGTTACATTCATTAATTCACATGATTGCAAGCGTTAATTAGTTCAATCCTAGGTAAGCATCTATCGTGCCTAGCATTCATCTAGCGAACAAGCAACACAATCAATCAGACAAATAAGTCAAGCATCACACAATCAAATCATCCATCAAAGTCACCAGTACATCAGAAAAATAAAGATGCATAAGAGTAAGAGCTCATCCGAGGTGACCCCCGGACCCCCTCTCTGTGGCACTAGGCCTCGAAGCTCTACCCATGTCAAATCTAGGAGGACAAGCCGAGCCTATAGGCTATATCCCCGGAAAGCCCATCATCTCCAGAGTAGCCTGAAAGTGTTTGGACTGGCTGGTATCGATTATAGTGACCTCAGTCTCATATTCTCTGTGGCTATAGCTACCCCTACGAACCTCAGCCTCCCCCTCTAATTGATCTCGCCACTTCTCCACCCTCTCAACATAACTCTATAATATCTCCATCTACCGGGTGTAGTCATTCCTCTACTCAGCCAGTCACCTCTCACAGTCTACTAGCCAACACTCGTAATCTGTCCTCTCTCCAGCTACCAGTTCCTCGTGATCCATTCTCTCTCAATCCAACTGACTCCGGTAATCCATACACTCGTGCTCAATCCGCATCCACTCCTCTCGCTCACTCCAATACTTGTCTTGCTCCATCTTGACTAAGAGCTATAAATATCAGTGATCAGCCTAATAATTTACGCATTCTTAACATTCATTCATAAACTAACAAATATCCTATATACTTTTCTCGTTTTAAATCTTAACAGGTTGCAAGATAGAATCTCACCCAGCCTATGGAATCCTATGTAATGACCAAGTTGCTCATACTAAAGCAACCCCTGGCCAAGCGCTTAGCCTCCGAGATAGGTACCTGTGCGATTAAAAGTAGAACCAATCAATCACTATAGTTAGGTGACACCAGACTATAAGAACTGATAAAGTAAAGCATGAGTTAGATTCTTACATGTATGGTCTTTGGCGGAGCAAAGGTCAAAGGTGCAGTGTACTCCTCAATATGTCTATGCTCTCGAACTCCCGGACGAATCCCGGTGGGAATGGTCTCTGAGTAGGAGGATCTGGCTGAGTGGAAGCAATCTCTGGATCAATTGTATTCTGGTGTGAAGGCCCTGCATGCGCTCCTGTGTTAAATATAGGGGATCCCCTCCTATCTCTTCGGGTCCCCTGAAATCAAAAGAAAAACAGATTGATCAGCTAAGGCAGAATCAGAGTAATATAATAATTCAAGCATATATAAAAGAAATTTGTTAGAAGTTTAAGTGTCGTACCCCACGGCGCCCCCGCCTAGGGGCATGTGGCTTAACGCCCGACCCGGCATCGCCAAAAAGCATCTCGCCTAGGTCCATATAAGCCATCTCATCGTCAGCCTCAGAAGGGACTTCGTCGGCATCATCATCCACCCCGTTGAGCCTGATGCTGCCATCTGTCTGAACGCCATCATCATTGAACTCAAAGTTTCACACCACATCATCTCGGGCCCTCCTAGGTAAAGAAGGAATCAGTCGCCTCAGATGAGCATTATAATCTCTGCCAACCGAGGCCATCCGGACCTTATCTCCTCCCCTAAACCAAGCCTGGTCATCTGACGACATAAGGTGAGGCCAAAAGATACTGACAGGTACGTTAGGGGGGACTCTCCTCCAAGTAGTGGTGCTGGTCCTCCATCGGCGAACCCACTTGCCAAAGTACCACTCCATGCTGAATGGGCACTCTAATACCAATCGGCATCCATCTATAGTCCCCTGGATTTCTTTCACGTGCTGATAATTAACCAAATTCTTCCAAGGGTTAGAAATGATCTGCCAAATAAGAACAAAGAGAACCGCAACAGTTATTAATGTAAGTATTTTTACTCTTTTATAAATACGGTTTCGAACTAATGTTTAAACTAAATGCGCAGAAAGTGAGGTTACCCGGTGACGGCACAGCTACCTCAAGAACTATCGGTACCAGCACGGCCCACCCGCTCGATCAACATTTAACCAGCTAACCATCCACCAAGCAATGGCATATGACCCGGGTGGTGGCTGATCATCTAAGTTCCGGGGACAGATAATTTGATACTCGAAGGCCCACATCTGTGAATACAATAAGTAAAAAAGCTCAGAAAGCATCCAAAATTAGAAGTGTATGTTAAAGATTTTAGTCAAAAGGGATTCATTACCAAGACCCATAGCTGCCCGCCCTTGAACTTGGTGACCCTTCCTCGCACCGAGCAGTCAAGAGCATAATAAATCTGGCCAAGAATGGCCCTCGGCCAGTTCCATATAGTAAAGCTACCCAAATCATTGAGGGTGTATAGTAACCCAAGTGAAGCCCTACTCGAGGATCAAGGAAAGAATAAGCATGTCAGTATGGTCCGGAGGAACTACCGGAGGTACTGGTCAAAGTGCTCCCCGCTAAGGTCGGTCAATGTGACCCAATGCTCATGCAAATCCGCGTATCTCAGCTTGCCGTCAGCTGGCATTGGAACCCCAAAAGTGTTGTAACCTGGACGCGGGCCTCTGGCTCATGGCAAAAGTGATCGAGATAGACGTCGAATACCATTGGGAAGCCCTCCTATTGCATCTCGATCATGGCACAGATATCGGATAGGGCGATCGTCATGTAACCAACCGGAAGATGGAAGGTGTGCGTAACCTCACTCTAGCACTCCACTAAACATCCTAGTATATCTGGGCTCATTGGATGGCGTGACATGGTCAGAGAATCTAGCATCCGCTCGAGCCCCATGCCCCGAATGGCGACAACCAACGAGTTGTCGGCCCAACCTTTAATCTGATTTGACCACTTAGCACACCTCTGTAATGATCCCATTGCCTTGAGACCGTGTGGCTGCAAAAAATTAATGTTAAGCGTTAAAACCAGCAATTAAAGTATGCAAAATTAGTAACAAATCAATTTTTCAGCATCTAGCCTACTTCAGATCTGAATTTCGACTGCAAAATTGGACTCAGCGCGAAAAACTGGTTTAGATAGGCCCCTCGGTTTCCCCGTAAGATGCCATTTTTTTCCAACCGCCTCAACGTGGCTAGGCCGCCTCATTGAGGCGGCCATAATTGGTACGCTGAGGCGGCCATCTGCCTCGTCGAAGTGGTAGGCCACATCATCGAGGCGGTAGGCTGCCTCATCAATGCGGCCTGGCCGCCGACGATGGCCGGCCTCCCGTCGGTGGCAGTTTGCCCCCAAAAAAGCCTATTTTCAGCCTTTTTAGGCCTAATTTCAGTACAAATTCATTCAAATCAGCCCCGAAACACACCTAAATGCATCCTAAACATCTTTCCTCAACCTATCTCGCCTAATTTAAAGCCTAAAGCACCCTAAAAATCCAAATCAAGTTCATGGCATTTTATGGAAACTTTGGCAAAAATTATTTTTTTATCGGTTTACCTGAAGATCAGAAGCATGCCCGGCCAAGTCAGTGAATATCGCGACCTGAGAAGTCAGTGTATATCCCATATATATGTCAGAGGCCCGTAGTCCGTAGGCCCACTGAATCGGGCAAATCCGCCGGCCATCATTCCCTAGTGGTAGCATTTTATGGTCAAGATTGTGAGACCTCTTGAGCCCTTTCTTACAGTACATCCTTCCCCAAATTCGAAAAATTGAGGAGTATCTCAGGTAGAGAGGGAAGAAATGAAAGGAAAGAATATGGAAAGAAAGAAGTGAAATGAAATGAAAAGAAAAGAAAGGAAGTATATTCCTTTTTTTTTGTCTTATAGTAGAAGGGAATATTTCTTTCAACAAGGAGCAAAATCCTCCGATTGGTTATTTCTTTCCGCCTTCCGGGCGTCTCTAATCTCTGTTTTATTCTCACCTTTTTATTATTATTATTATTATTAATTGAAGGGGCAAAAATTTTTGTTTCACAAAATCAATTAAGCAATAAAAGAAGGGGCATATTTATCACATACTAATTTCTCAAATTATATTCTTGATAGGTCTGTCAATGGCGTGCCCAGAAAACAACCGATTCAGAATTCCTACACTCAGAAATTTTTTTATCTCGACTAGTCTGTCAATGGTGCGTTCCCAAAACCTCCAGTAAACAACCGGTCCGGGATTTTTAGCTCTAAAAGGTCCGTTAATGACGCGTCCCTATACCATCCGTAAACAACCATTTCGGAGTTTCACTTCTAGGACTGTCTTGTTCCTCCTAAATGATCTGTCGATGGCAACCCCGGTAGACAATCGGCTCTAGAATTTGCAAGTCAGGTATAGCCTCCTATCCCTTGCTCTTTCGAGAGATCATAACCAGCCCGCCCCAAGTGACAATCTCTCGAGGGTAGCCTGTGAGCACGGGCTTTTTGGTGACCCTCGGAACGATGATGACTTTTTACTCTAACCTTTTATGGTCTAGTTGTTCCATTATTTTAGAATCGAATCGCGTTTGGCAAGTTCTTTGTTGACAATTTTGAGATCTTTTGACCCCGATTATAATAATAATTAGATCGCTTTTAGGATGTTAATCACTTCCTTTCCCTGGCGTATAGTAAATTGTTTTGCGATCTTTTTCTTTAAAAATACAGACATTTTTAGCAAGTCTTGTTTGAATCGTTGGATTCTTGGTTCCCCGAGCTTTTTGAAATGTCCAGAATCACCCCACTCGAATGGTCGTAGTGTAATTTGTTCGCATTTCGGGCCCGATGAGTTGGGCCTTGTTTGACTTTTTCCCTAGGGTGCTCCCGATCCATCAGCGGCAGCTAGTGCCGCCGATAGAAGGCTAGCCCGGCCTAGATTTGGCCGCATCATATGACACGGCATGGTGCTAGGGCGCGTCATTTAACGCGGCCTATCGCGTAACGCGGCCTTAGCGCTAAGGCGTCGGTGGCGCGACTTCCTTGCGGGGTTCCTTTATTTAGATTTTTTTTGGGTTTTTTCTTAGCCAAAAAATTGGGTTTTGGGTCTTTTCTATCAAATATTGACATTTGGAGGATTAATTTGGGTATTTTACACTTGAAAGGGAGAAACTTTTCTTTGGCTGATTTTTCAAGAGAAAAATTCTTAGAATTCTAAGGCTTTAGGGAGAAAAAGTTTAGTAATATTGGGAAATTATAAGCCAATATACTTAGTTCTTGATTTCTAAATATTATCAGACTTAATCTCTTAGGTTAAATCATTAAAATCTATTAGAAATCTTAGGTAAAAATTGGTTTAAATAGGATTTAGGGACTTATTCCTCACAAATCACTAAATCCCTTGCTAAATTGGTTGTTTCGTCGGGTTTTCATCTCAAGTCCATCACAAAGCTTGCCAAGCGTCCGGTTCGAGTCTCAAGAGTGGATTCACGGCCTTTAGGTAACTTTCTGAGTTCCAATCTATTTCTTTCTGTTATTTATTCTACTGCTGTATTTTTGGTTATTTTTCCTAGTGTTTGGCCCCTTTATACGCCTTTTTGTGATTCTCTGTCAAACATCCGGCTGACTGTTTTGGCGAATGTCAGGCCTACTGAAAGTCACCTAGGCCATCCTACTGAGTCGGCCTACCGCTTCGTCCAGTCGGCTTGCGGGTCGCTCAAGCGGCCAATCGTCGTTTTGTCGGACTTTCTGGGTTGTTTTCCCCCAAACTGAAAAACCAAAGTTATTTAAGCATTTTGAGTCCGAATCTACTGTAACAGGTAAGAAACGACTTGAAATTTTAGCAATCTTGGGTTTTCAGGCACAAAAAGGTCGATTCCGGCTTGTTTAGACACTTTTTCTGGCAAGAAGGTCGACTGAGAGTCATTTAGGCCACCTCGTTGAGGCGGCCTACCATGTTGCTGAGTTGGCCTACCACCTCACTGAGTCAGCCTACTAGTAAAAACGTCCAAATGGTCCCTGTTTATTTTATTCTATTATTTTTGGCCCCATTTCGGTCGTTTTTTGACCTAGTTTTTGTTATTTTAATGCTTTTTCAGTCCTGATTTTAACCCGAAAAATTCCCAAAAAATTTGAAACTATTTTTTTATTATTTTATTCTATTTTTAGATTTTAGATTTTATTTTGATTTGATTTAATATGCATTTTAATGCTTAAAAATAGTATTTTTGCTAAATAAATCTAAATAATTTGTTTTCCACCAACTAAAAATACCAAAAATATTTTAAATATATTAAATCTTATTTTAGGATGTTTAGTTAATTTATTTCACCCTTTTTAGGTTGTTAGATAATTGATTAACACCCGAAAATTATGTTTTTGTCTCGAAAAATCCAAAAATATCGTTTTCTTCATGCTTTGCGTTTATTTTCCACATTTATTTATCCATGCTTTATTTGTGATTATTCTTATATATCTATTGCCTCGTTTGGAGCCGGATCCGAGTCGGTAAGCTAGGTTAAAACCCGATTTCGCCCGTTTATTTATTTATTATTTTATTTATTTTCTCACATTAGAGAAATGTATAGGTATTTGTAAAGCCTTGTAATAATTTTATTTTCTTGCTTTGTTTATTTATCGCTTTTGGTGTGATGTATGGCATACTAAACCGAAAACACCAAATAATAATCGGATCAAATCGCATAAGAACTAAGGTCACGCTTATTAAAACATAATTGACTTTATTTGAAAATTAAAAAGTAAGCAACATCATCCGAACCTAGAATCTCTATTTTAAGGTACGGTCCAATCACCCGATGGGAATATCGTACCCAAATTCCCGGTGGAGCTTAATTGGGTGGCGACTCTATCTTAGAATATGGGATTATAAGTCTCGTATCCCTTAACGCATTAATCGGACTAAATTTCAACTTCAACATCATTTTCATTATCCATTTTCATCATGCTAAAATAAGGAATATCCCTTAGCCCTCTTCACAGCGCTCGTTGTTTCTCTGCCCCACGCTGAAGAGCATTAAAGCTTATTGTGCGGGCGGGGGGGATCGGGGGTCGTCCGGTCATAAGCCCCTTGAAATCATTCATACCAATGTTTGCGGATCAATGGCACCAACATCATTGGGAGGCAACAAATATTCTTGCTATTCATAGATGATTATAGCAGGAAGACATGGGTTTACTTTTTGAAGGAGAAGTCAGAAGTTTTTGGAGCTTTCAAGAAGTTTAAGGCGTTAGTGGAGAAAGAAAGCAGCTGTTGCATCAAAGCCGTAAGATCTGATAGAGGGGGGGGATTCACATCAAATGAATTCAAAAGATTCTATGAGTATCATTGAATCCATCATTTCCTGTCACTCCTGAGATCGCCATAAAAAATGTTGTAGTTGAAAGAAAGAACAGAACGGTGATGAATATGGTGAGAAGCGCTATAAAGAGCAAGAATATTCCCAAGGAGCTATGGGCAGAAGCAGTTGATTATGTGGTCTACATCTTGAATCGGTCCCCGACAATAAGTGTCTCAGATATGACACCCCAAGAAGCATGGAGTGGGGGAAAGCCTAATATATCTCATTTTATTATTTTTGGGAGTGTTGCACATGTTCGTGTTGCTGATGAAGAAAGGAGGAAGCTGGACGAGAAAAGTAAAAAATACTTATTTGTGGGAAACTCAAAATTTTCAAAAGGTTACAAGATGTTCAATCCTGACACGAGAAAGGCGATTATCAGTAGGGTCGTGACTATTGGCAAGGAAGCAATTTGGGAGTGGAATGATGGTAAGAGGAACTACAGTTTTTATACTTTTCCCATGGATGAAAGCAATGATAGTAATGAGGAGGAACCAGTCATTATATCAACATCAAGCAATCCTATTTTGAATGCATCTCCCGAATAAGAAGATGATGAAGGTGAAAGTCCTAGACAAAGGCTGAAAAAGTTTTGACGAATTGAAGATCTTTATGACGTCACAAGAGAGCTCGGTGAAGAATTAACTCTCTACTGTCATCTCATTAATTGTGAGTCCATTGACGCTGAAGAGGCTATGAAAGATGAAAAATGGAGAAAAGCCATATAATAGGAGATAAATGCAATAGAGAAGAATGAGACATGGGAGTTGACCAAACTCCCAGTTGACAAAAAGTGTATTGGAGTCAAATGGGTGTTCAAGGCAAAGGAGGATGCAAATGGAAAAATCATTCGACATAAAGCAAGGCATGTTGAGAAGGGCTATAGTCAAAAACCCGTTATTGACTATAATGAAGTGTATGCACCTGTTGCAAGAATTGAGACCATCAGATTAGTGATCTCAGTTGCTGCTCAAAATGGATGGAAGATCCACCAAATGGATGTTAAGTCATCATTTTTAAATGGCTACTGAGAGGAAGAGATCTATATTCAACAACCGTTTGGTTATATTGTTAAAGGCCATGAAGACAAAGTGTTAAAGCTGAAGAAGGCGTTGTACGGACTCAAGCTAGCACCGAGAGCTTAGAATAGTTGTATCGACAAACCGAGAATTAAGCTTAAGAGGGAGTATTGAAATGATTAAGCTTAATAAAGATTGACTAATGCTTATTCCACACTCTACGTATTATTCTAATTAGTTAAAGTATTCCTCCTCACTCCAAGGTTAAGTCTTGCTGCCCACTCCAAGTTTCTTCCTCCCCACTCAAAGAAATAATAAATGTATTACCTTTGTTTCATTTAGAGAGAAGCCTATAAATAGTGCTTTGATTTTTCATTTGTAATCATCCTAAAATCTCAATCATTTCTTCTATTAAATAAAAAGAGAGTTCTATTTCAAAGTGTGAGTGAGAGCAATTGTTATAAATTAAGAGTGTTGTTTGTTCTATAAATATTTCATACTTCCTCTACATTTCTCCAATATAGATTAGCCACTTTTCTTTTGTTTTCTACTTTCTCACTATCTAAAGTCCTATTTTGTTTAACATAATGGGTATGGTTAGGTGGAATGGACACATCCATCCTTAACCAATGGTTTTGGGATCGATCTTTAGCTTTAGGTATGGAGCATTTTTAACTCCTTGGGCCAATAATGGGGATGTGTAGAATCGAACCGGAATCAAAACTCAAACCAAATTAAAAAAAATCGAACTAAGCTTAACCAAATTTATTTCGATACGGTTCTAGTTTTTCAATTTCTAATAATTTAGTTTTCAGTTTGGTTTCAATTTTTATAATAAAAATTGAAATAAAACTGAACTGAAGCGAATTATTAAAAAAAATTAAAGTTTAAATGTACATGTCTCTAGTATATATATCACTATATGTTTTTGAGTAAAATCTCAGGCCAGTAATCTGGTACCAAATATTATTAAAATTGAAAATAAAAAGCGTACAATAAAATAAAAAGAAAAGAATGCTTCTTATATGAAGCTTACAACAAGAAAATGTTTATAACAAGCAAAATCATAAAACACAAAGCTTGAAAAAGCTTTGGGTGATGATCCTAAGATCTGGCCTATCACCATAGATGGCAAATGGTTGAGTTGGTTCCTTTCATTGATATGACTCCAGTGTTGCTGGCGCAAGTTGTTACCACTGATAGACTCGACGACATCTGAAACTTGTTCCCGACAGATCCACCCCTCCCTTGGTTAAAGCATTTACATGAAAACTGGTGAAAGAGGGGGGGGGGAGTGATGGGTGTCGAGATAAAAAAAAATAAATCCAAGAACAAAACAAACTAGTAGTTAGTAGCGAGCAAAGGTCGGATCCACAAGGAATGGTATTTAACAATGTTATTTTTAAAACATGACAGACATCATGACCTAGAAGTGATCTCTTTGGGAATTTGTGAATCAAAACTGTTTAAAGCAGGAATGAAATTAATGAAAGACAGTGACTCAATCAAAATAGAGCAAGACTGAACATCATGGTGATCATGGGACAAGATATAAATTGCACCGGAACCTAGATTTAGTTATACTAGCACTCATGCACCGTATAGTACTAGCAACTCTTCCTTACTGTGAATGGAGACTGGACTTCACACCATGACCTCCCTCTTACTCACTGTGTCTCTCAACTTTGAGCTAGAGAGCTCGTCGGTGAATAACAATACAAATTAGAAAAGCCTAAACCCATACCGAGAGGTAGTGAAGCATTCCCAACAGGTATAAGATTACCTTTCTCTAGTCTCGATAGAGAATGTCGTTACTTTATCCCTCTTCAGGCACAATTATGGATGCAAGAATAAAGATTAACAATAATCATAAAGACTTACCAAATGGTTGGCCAAACCACACAGTGAGATTAAGTGATTCTCTCACCATAAAAACCTTAAAGTACCAAGATTGGTAAATAGGTCGCCTTGGAGATTTTTGTATTCATTTGCGGTCCTCATGCCATTCAAGCTCAGCCTTGACCCTTACTTGGTCAAGTCTAAAAGACTTTAGCTAGATATGACTGAATTTAAATGTGCAGAAATGTAAAGAGACTTAAAGTAAAGCATGTGAAGAAAGAAAAGACTTGTAAAGTAAATTGCGAATAAAAAGAGTGTTTGAAAATGAAATAAACTATTCTAAAGAACAATGAACTAAATCTAAACTGAGCTTAGGTATTGGATGTTGGCTTGAATCGATGAATGTGTCAGCCATAGTATTTATAGGAAGTCTTGCCTCTTGCTTCCTCTTTAGAGTTAAATAGGACTCTTTGCTATTATCTCTTGAATAGGCTTTATCTTCCTTTTAGTCTTTATCTTCAAATGGTAGTAAAATCTCTTCCTTTATAGAATTAGGAAAGAGATTAAACTTCTTCCTTAAATTGGGCTCTTCTTAAATAGGATTTTGTCTGAATTAAGTATCTCCTAGAACTTAGAACGAATGTATAGGTTCTCTTGCAATTTCCTCCATTTTCCACCTGGACCAGCTATCGCTCCCACTATCTACATCAAGATCTCGGTGAAAAGCTCTTTAGGAAGTCCTTAAGTGACAAGGATTCCTCTTTAAGATAAGGAAAGGAATTAATCACGCCACTTTCTCAATTAGGATCTGATCATATTTGGCTTTTTGTCAGTCGTGGTGAACACACCATAATCTCTGTGACTGGTAACTTTTCAGCAGGACTTTCTCTTTTCATTTCTTCTTACATTCTAGAAGGCTTCCAGGTCACCGGGACTAAACTATTCTTCGTGCATCCATCAGGAGTCTCCTTAATTGCTCATTTTCTACCCAGAATTACAACTTTTCTCCAAATTACCTTAAAAACCTGAAAAGATAGAAAAGGAAGTAATAGCGGCCAAAAAGACTAAAAGCATGGTCTCAATGATATAGAAATAAGCACAAATACAAGCTGAAAATACAACCCATCAATTCTCCCCACACTTATTCAATGCTTGCCCTCAAGTATGCATCAAAGATCAGGAAGAAGAGAAATTTAAACTGTGCAAATAACCTTAAATAACTTTATAGAGACCATATTCTTTCACCGAGACTTATATCAAGGCTCTTCATTAACTATTGAGTATTCCAATGTAAGATATCGTCAAGAAGTCCTTGTTCAAAACTTTGCCCGAGAGTATTTACCAAATTAAAGCACGAGTACATAAAATTTTGTTTTCGTTCATAATTACCCTGATTTAAATTTTAGCTTGTCCTTGTGATTATGAGATGACTCCTTCTAAACCTTTTATTTATTTGAAGCACATTTTTACTTAGTGGGGTCCCTAAGATGCATCTAGCCATTATTTAGGTTTCGCTTTGGTCTCTTTAGATTTTTCAACCTATTTTGTCTTATTTTGTACTTTGCCATTTTTCTTAGCTCCTGCTATACTTTTCCAACCATCAATTCTTCCTTTTGAAAGAATCTTCACCCGTTTTTAGCCATGGATAGATATTTCTTCTAACTCTCCTTATGAAAGAGTCTTCACCCAGTTTTTAGCCGTGGATAGCTCTTTCTTCAATCGGCCTTATAAAATAGAAAAACAAGGTTGCAAGCTAAGTAAGTCTCATTTTGACTGATTGCGGAACTCACATTAGAAAATAACCACCAAGATTGATACTATGATTGTAAGGTCTCGATGGAGGATCTCATGATACACAAGGACTAACTAAAATCGAATCAAGTCTAGATTAAAGCACTTTAACCAATAAAATTATATTACATATTTCTGAACTCTTTCGGGACTAAGAAATTTGCAAGGTGATTATCAGAAATCTTAGATTGGAATATCAATGTTCAATTCAAGTCTCAATGATAAGTTTTAGTTAATCAAAATAGTCCTGTTAATTATTTAATTACTTATTTACACAATATTTCCTATCTTATGTATCCTCGTTTCTCAATAACAAGTTAGAGTGCAAACTAGGTCATTGTAGGAAAGAAAAGATAAAAACACAAGTCTTTTTGAAGCATGATAAAAAGAAGAAGTAAAAAGGTAAATCCCCTCCCCCAAACTTAAAATTTGCATTGCCCTCAATGCAAACGAGGAAAAAAAATAAAAAGAGGAAAAAGAAAAAGAAAAAGAAAAAGAAAAAGAAAAGAGAGGGGAAAAAGAACGTTACTGTCCTGGTGGCAAGGGAAAGGGAGGAAAAGGGACTCAACCTCTGGGGTCTTGCTGGCCTTTCCTGGCAACGCTGATGTGCTGGATTAGGAAGTCTACATTGAGTTCGAAGGCATCGCGCTGAAAGCAGAGCATCTGGTTTTCAGCACCGAGCTCAAGGATGCTTTCATAGAGGTCTTTGTACATGTCTTCAAGACTATTGTACTTCTAGAGGAGCTCGGTATAGGTGGTGGAAGTAGTGGGGTCTCAATGAGCAAGCTGGTCCTTCTGGTTTAGCTGGGGCTCAATGGGAGGAGGATGAGTAGTCTTGATCTCAAGAGGACCAGAATGATATATAACCATGGTCCCATCGATCGTTTCTACAAGTAGCATGGTCCTAAGATTCTCCATTCCCAAGAGCGGGTCTCGGAGCTTCTAGTGTAGGGGGCAGGATCAAAGTGCTCCATGCCATATACGATCATCGAGATGATGACGCCCAGGATTAGAGGTCTCTTGGGGTGGGTACGGATGTAATGGAACTGCTAGGCCAACCAGCCTCCTAGATAGAGCTTCTTGTCGTTTTGCATGCACCATAGAATGTGCACTTACCTTTTTGTTCAGGGTCCCGGAACTTCTATAGCGACAAAAAAATTAAAGGCAAGAATTATGTGGGTATACTTGACATGGGGCTCATGGATGTAAAAGGCGCGGGAGTCACCAGACTTTCAGGTGGTGACTCAAAGATCATTATTGCAGAGAGAGAAGTATGTCTCATCAGCATTAAAGTCATAGGGAGGAGCATCACATATATCATCAGATGGGTGAGTCACCCCTAGAGCTTTGTTGAAGTCATTGACACTCCAATTGAAATATTTTCCATGGAGATGAAACTTGATCACCCCCTCTAATTTATAGCTTGTGTAGTCCTGCTTGAAGTTGAGAGTCGCGTAGAACTCCCAAACAAGCTCCTGGTAGGAGTGGAAATAGATGAAGAGAAGGGGAATCCACGAGATCATGGTCAATGCATCAATGATCGCCTAATTGATGCCAAGAGTGGTCATGGTCTCCTTGTAGGCGGACTCGCAGGGCTAGAAGGGCTGGCTCTTAAAGCGGCTGTAGGCGGTGCGTGGATAGTAATGGGATTAGGAGCAATCATGGCCTCAATTATTTGCATAACCATCATAAAATCTCTATCATGACTGCCACATCACCCACTGATACATGAATCAAGGCACGTGATCCGTTTCTCATTCGTTGTCCCATCACTCCAGTCCTTTAGCATGTGAAGTTTCAGCTACTAATGTATGTATAAAGACTTGTACCTGCAATAAATTATAGAGAGAGGGATAAGTTCTAGTTTAGATTCAAGTAATAAAAAAAATAAAACACAAATAAAAACGAAATGGAGATAGAGAGTCAGAAATGCTTGGGATGCCTCCTAAGACCACTTTGTTTAATGTTGGTGAGCTCAACGCGCCATACAGAGATCATGGTGAAGGCTAAGAAGTCTCAATGTGAGTGATCTCCTTAGAGTGAGCTTGGGCTGACTCCCAAGAGCACATTGTTTTATCATCGCTTGCCCGATGTTGTATCATGGTCATGGTTTATGGTAATGAGCCTCCTTAAGACTCAGTTCATTCGAAAGAGCTTTGAATCCCTTATAATATGGTTTCAGGTGAGGAGCGTTGACTTGGGGTGTGCAATTGGTCTTCATGCTCTATACCATGACTGCATCTTAGGTTAATACATTAGTCATGATGGACTGGTCTGCCCATCGGGACTGATGTTGTTCTTGAAATAACATAAGATGAGAATGGGACATCAGGACTTGTGGTTCTACATGGGAGGTCTTCCTAAAGTTATGGAGATTATTCTGCCTTTCTCTAGAGTCTTCATGTACAGCTTGCTTATTAGATTTTCCCTTATAGCTATCATCTTTGATACCCCTGGTCAATTTTAGCTCTTGCTATCTCAGACTTGAATCATTAGAGGTTTCATTCAAACTTGACTCATCCACAGTTGTACTCAGTACGACCGCAACATAATCCTTGTGCTCCTTCTCAAAGATTAGCTTGGTCTCCACAGGTGTGACATTCTCATCAATACCAGCTAATGAAGATGTGATTGATACTCCCTATTTTAAGCTCTTAGTGTTGTTTGTTTCTATTATTGAGACCTCCTAGTCACTCTGTATAGGTCTCGATGATAGCATAGAGATCGCACTGACATTATAGATTAAGTAGCTCTTCATCTAAGAAGGTTTCCTCTCCATGGATTCAATCCTGGTAAGAAAATTTGCAATTTCATTCATCTGAATCCCAATGATTTGCATGCTCCCTTGCATCCCTCAAATAGTGACATCCATGCTCCTCAAAGGCTTGTGGGTACTATCAGCAAGATCAGCTACAAAATCAGTAAGAGGCTGTTGGTCTTGATATCCTTAGAACTAATGTTGAGGTCTCTGCAAGCTCTGAAGTAGTTGAGGCTTCCTCTCATTATCTCTTCCCCATCTTAGAGTTGATGATCTCTCCAATTCTCATTGAAGTCTCCTTGATGTGGGAAAAATTTATGCCTCTCCCCATGGATTCCTCTAAGATTTCCTCCATTAGTCATTCTGCTACTTGGGCTTTCATCAGGACCACCAAATTGTTAAACATTATCGGCCATGGTCTTGATCAAATCCAAAGCTTGAGTGAGTGTCTTGTCCAATAGAGAACCTCCACTTGCTGCATTTATAAAGTCTCTCTGCGTGGGTTGGAGGCCTTTATAGAAAAATTGTATCAAGGAAGGTCGTGTAAACCCATGTGGTGGACAGCAAGATAAAAGGTGTTGAAATCATTCATAGTAGTTATAGAGACACTCCATTACCTCCTGGTACATGGTGCAAATCTGCCTCCTTAGTGAGGTAGCTCTTAATGGTGGGAAGAATTTGTCCAAAAAGGTCTTGGTCATCTCGCTCCAGGTTGTGATAGTTCCTGGTGCAAGATAACAAAACCAATCCATAGCCGTTCTCTCAAGAGAGAAAGGAAAAGCTTTCATCTTTACAAATTCCAAAGAGACTCTTGGTGGCTTCTTTAAAGTGCAAGTCATGTTGAATAATTACAGATACTTGTAAGGATCTTTAGTAGTGCTTCCCGTGAATTTAGGTAGGCTTCTAATGAACCCGATCTTCATCTCGAAAAAATTTTGCCCGTTCTCCTCAGGATACGTAATGTATAAGGATGGTGGTTGATCCATCGAGACCCAAATGAGGTCTCTTATTGTCAACTCTCTCTGATTTTCTCTGTCAGCCATGGTCATTATGACTGTAGGAATATGAGATCACTCAAAATCAGAGGGAGTCTTCTTGGCCATCCATAAAAAATAAGTAGTCAAAAGGAATTATTCCCCGATAACGGCGCCAAAATTTGATGGGCGTCGAGACCACCAAAAATAAATCCCTGCACAAAAAAACTAGTAGTTAGTAGTGAGCAGAGCTCGAATCCACAAGGAACGATATTTAACAATGATATTTTTAGAAGATGACAGACAGCATGACCTAGAAGTGATCTCTTTACGAAATTGTGAATCAAAACTAATTAAAGCCAAAATGAAATCATTGAAAGACAATGACTCAACCAAAACAGAGCAAGACTGAACAACATGGTGATCATGGGATAAGATATAAATTCCACCGGAACCTAGATTTAGTTATACTAGCACTCATGCACCGTATAGTACTAACAACTCTTCCTTACGATATATGGAGACCGGACTTTGCGCCACGACCTCCCTCTTACTCACCATGTCACTCGACTTCACGCCAGAGAGCTCACCGGTGAATAGCAATAGAAATTAGAAAAGCCTAAACGCTTACCGATAGGTAGTGAAGCACTCCCAACATGCATAAGATTACCTTTCTCCAGTCTCGGTGGAGACTGTCGTTAGTTTTTCCCTCATCAGGCATAATTACGGATGCAAGAATAAAGATTAACAATAATCACACAGACTTACTAAATGGTTGGCCAAACCATAAAGCGAGACTAAGTGATACTCTTACCATAAAACTGTTGAAGTATCGAGATTGGTAAATAGGTCACCTAGCAGATTTCACACCATTCAAGCTTAGCCTTGACCCTTACTTGGTCAAGTCATAAAGATTTTAGCTAGATATGGCTGAATTTAATTGTGAAGAAATGTAAAGAGACTTAAAGTAAAGAATGCGAAGATTGAAAAGAATTGTAAAGTAAATTACGATTCAAAAGAGTGTTTGAAAATGAAATAAACTAATCTAAAGAACAATGAACTAAATCTAAACTAAGCTTAGGTAGTGGATGTTGGCTTGAATGGATGAAAGTGCTGACCTTGGTTTTTATATGGAGTCATGCCTCTTGCTTCCTCTTTAGAATTGAATAGGACTCTTTGCTATTATCTCTTGAATATGTTTTATCTTCCTTTTAGTCTTTATGTTCAAATGGTAGTAAAATCTCTTCCTTTATAGAATTAGGAAAGAGATTAAACTTCTTCCTTAAATTGGGCTCTTCGTGGATAGGATTTTGTCCGAATTAAGTGTCTCCCAGATCTGGAAATTTGCGTGCCTTGGTATTGATGTCATCTTGGTCGTTTTGGAATGCTCTAGGATCACCAGGACCAGTTATCGCTTTCGCTGTCTGCATTAGGACCTGGTTGAAAGGCTCTTTAGGAAGTCCTTGAGTGACAAGGATTCCTCTTTAAGATAAGGAAAGGAATTAATCACGCTACTTTCTTAATTAGGATCTGATCAAATTTGACTTTTAATTTCTGCTCCTAAATGTTGCCATATCATTGGGACCTCGTCAGTCGTGGTGAACACACCGTGATATCGATGACTGGTAACTTTTTAGTGGGACTTCCTCTTTTTATTTCTTCTTATGTTCTAGAAGGCTTCTAGGTCACCGGGACCAGACTAGTCTCGGTGCATCCATCGGGAGTTTCCTTAATTGTTCGTTTTCTGCCCAGAAATGCATCTTTTCTCCAAATTACCTTGAAAACCTAAAAAGATAGAAAAGGAAGTAATAACGGCCAAAAATACTAAAAGCATGGTCTCAATGAAATAGAAATAAGCACAAATACAAATACATGCTGAAAATACAACCCATCAGAGAGCTTGAAAAATAGGCTCGAAAACAAACCCATATTCATAAAAGCTTGAAAAACAAGCTTGAAAACTTAACTCATATTCATAAAAGCTTGAAAAACAAGCTTGAAAACCTAACCATAGTATGAGTTTTCAAAGTAGGTGGGAGACTCTCCTCTCTTGGTTAGAGAGAAGGGAACCTCCCTTGGTTTTAGAGAGAAGAGAGACATTCTCTCTCTTAATTGAGTAACTGTTTGGATATCAACATACTCCCTCCGATTTCAAATGTATGTCATTTTAGGATTTTTAATAAGATCAATAAAATATTTATTATATTATTTAAATGACTAATTTATCCCTTATAAAATTCTCTTTTTTCTTAATTGTTACCTTATAACTACATTTATACTTATTCTCTTTCCTAATTATTACAAGGGCAAATTAGGAAAAAAGTGTAATGATGCATTGAAATTTTAAAATGATAAATAAAAAAATAAAATATTTTTTAAAATGACATACATTTTGCACCGGAGAGAGTAATTTATTCAATATTTTTTTAGTGAAATTACTTCATTTATTGCAAATTCTTTAAATGTTTGAAACAATGTGTTTATTGAAGATATTTAATTAAATTAGTCAAGTAATGTGTTGACTCTTAGTTTTTATATTTTATGTTCTTTTTTTTGATAAAATATTTTATGTTCTTTTAGAACTAGCTATATAGACCACTTATTAATTTGGACAATAGAATTTACTAATCGTGAAATCATCCTGTTTATGTATATATCTGACATTTACTCTATTATTCTATTCTCATATCAAGTGAAAGATTAAGCTCAAGGGTAATGAGATTTAAAATGCAAATAAGCTTTTTTTGGAGATATATTAGTGAAAATACTTATATTTATACAAAGATTTTAAAAATGTATTTTGGGAACACTTTTGATATTTTTTTTAAATATTAGTTTTACTATATATCATTTGATTTGATGGTATATATTGATGGAAGAGAAGCATATCTTGATAATTTTCCCTACCTTATATTACTTAGAAAAATAGATGAAGGGCATTCCCCCATTTCCCAACAGCGGAACCAAATCCAGGGGTATCCCCCCCATTTCCTGATAGCGGAATCAGATCGGGGGTATTCCTCCATTTCCTAGTACTGGAACCAGCCAGACTAGGGGCATCCCTCCATAGTTCAGCCCTCCCAGGGGCATCCCTTGAGAGGCACCCTTCCAAGGGGCATATCATTTCAGAGCGATTGGGATGGACCCTACATTTCTCACACTCACTTTATAGATTATTAAGAGGCCACCCTTCCATCCACACATCTTTATTCTTAATTGAAGGGGAAAATTTTTTTATTCATTACAAAGTCAATCAAGAATAAAGACGTGTCAGCTTAGACAATGACTAACCCAGTGTTTGATTGTTATCTTTTTACAGATCATTCAAATCTCCAGTAGGAGAGTCATCCGCCTCAGAAAAGGGATACACATCAGCCAGCACAGTCATCCGCCTTAAGAAAGGGAAACACATATCTTCCCCAGTAAAGTCACTAGGGATATGCATCAGTAGGAAAGTCATCCGCCTTAGGAAATGGATACACCAGCAGGAGAGTCGATCCATCTTAAGAAAGGGATACGTATTGGTCGGGAAAGTCATCCGCCTCAAGAAAGGGATGCTTCAGCTAGGAGGGTTGATCCACCTTAAGAAAGGGATACACATACCTTCCCCAGTAGGGGTAATAAGGGATACATCAGCTAGGAGATGATCACGCCTTAAGAAAGGGATACACATTGGCAAGGAAAGTTGTCCGCCTTGAGAAAGGGGCATCCAAGGAAGGATTTTGCCTTGAGGAAAGAACTCACCCATGTCATCACCTCAGTTATAATTTTTAAACCCTCGCTCACATCGTGAGATCATACAGATCCATAACTGTAGTGATCCCACGAGGAGCTGTCTGTGAGCACTAGATTTTAACAATCCTTCTCATAAAACTATGATGAGAGCTATGTGATGCAATGTCTTACAGGTGTTGTCCATCAGAGGTGTTCCTACTACTATAGAGTTTAGTTTGGCCGGAGTTAGGAGACCTAGTCTGCCCTTAGGGACCCGTACGGGTGCTGCTTGGTGGTGCGGATCCACTAGCAGACCCGTACGGGTATATTCCTTTTGTAAGCTTAGAAGGGGACCCATAAGGGTCCGCTTTTTCCTGATCAGGCTCTTTCGGAAGCTATCTCTTACCTTTTTCAGGAAAAGGCAGGTCTTGAATGCAGTTTATTGCATTCAGACCTGATTTTCACGCTATAAAAAGGGCATGTTCCCCACCATTTGAACATACAATTCATATGAAAAATATACTATAGAAAAATTATAGTAAGATTCTAGCAGTTTCTATAGGTATAGAAAAGGTATAGTAGAGGTATATGAGGTATAAAATAGGGAGAAAACCCCGTTCCTTGAGGTTTTGTCCACATTTTATGCATTCCTAGCTTCATTTATTAGGATTTAGGGGAGATTCTTTCCACACAAATACTCGTCTAAATAGTCCTATTTCACGATCTACTTTGGCCAGACTCTCTCAATAGCAAAGGGATCGCCTCAAAGTGGATTCACGCCGTAAAGGTAACGCTCCAGAGTTTCAAAGAGACTCATATCTCAGTTACTTTATTATTATTATTCTCTACTTCTATTATTATATTTGTTCTTGTTATTATTTTAGGTCTGGTCCTAACCCTTACGAGCCTTGTTGGCACCACATATCCCTCAAGGTATTAAATCGGTGTGCCATGCTCATACGGAAGGAAATCCCATTTTTGTTTTCTTTTTCTTCCATTAATCTATTTATCTCCAACTAAGCTTCTTCCTGGGACCAGAAAGGACCCGTACGGGTCCCCCATACCCATACCGGTCCCCTCTAGTAGCTGTTCGGGTCCCACCCACCCGTACGGATACCGGCCCCCAGGCAGAATCCAGAATTCATTTTAATTTGGTTAAAAATCAATCCAACTCACCATAAGTCATGCGATCATTTTCACTAATAATCCGGTAAATCAACCCACAAAAGTTAAAATGTTTTTTTGCAATAAAGTACGTTGAAGACTCGTTATTTCTTTCCGATCCTAGAAGCCGCCCAGACACATTCTATCATAAAACCGCCACGCTAACATAATCACATTTTTCCAATAAAATGCTGGCTTATGACATGATATAAACTGTGCTGATATCTGTGGGTGCAGGGGAATTTATTTTTATTTTATTTTAACACTTAGAACAAATGTATAGGTTCTCTTGCAATTTCCCCCATTTTCCCCCGGTTGTAATTTTTGTTGCCCTATTTGTTGCTTGTGCTTTATTGTAATATGTAAATACATATAACGAGTGTGAAAGAGTATAGAAAAATAGGATTTCTGTGATGATTCCCCAAATGATGAAAATGAAAACGGTTTAACACGGTGAATGTAATTTTGAATCAACTAAATGAGAAATAAGTGACTCATCCGGTACCCGAATCTCTGATCCAATAGGTATGAGTCTCCAGCCCAGAGGGAACTGTACTAAAAATGTTTCCCAATTAGACAACTTGGGTGGAGAATCTATCATTTGTATCGAGATTTGGGTCTCGATTCTTTTATTCATTAAAATTAGCTTATTGTGCAAACTTGAACTAAAAAATGTTTTATCACGCCTAAATCCAACCAACCCCCAATAGGCCCCGCCTCTTATACAGGCCCCAAGGGAGACCCACATGTAATCGACACCTTACAATAGTGTAAATGTCCATTTGAATCCTTGGGATTGAGGCTAAAAAGTTATCAGTGATTGTTTTCCTTATTTTTTAGTGATTCACCAACTTTAATGCCAGTAGTTCGGTGTGTGAGCTCCACACGCCTTCTTATTGGTCTAGGTACAAAAATTTATTACATTTTCTCTTTCCTGTGTCAGTCCATCTTCCTTTTTTTGAAAGGCTTGCTAGCTGTCATTTTTGTCTTTCTTATGGGGAAAGGATCTTTGACTTGGAGACCAAAAAGGTGGAGGGAAAAGTTATTTTTAAAACTTTTCCCATTATCTTCTTGACAGTATCTTCCGGATGACTTTAGTCTTGATATATCCAGATGCTATTCAATCAGTTCTTCTGGATGCTGATTTTGATCGGTTCAAAGTTTGTTTCCTTTCCAAACTTTAACCGGATGCTTCCATTATGTGCTTACATACTTATGATCTTCAATGGATGTCCTTATGGCTTGATTTGGACCGGATGCTTCCATTTGGATTTAGGAGATTACATGTTTAAGTTTTCATAAGTTTTTGTTTTCTTCAAACTTGATCCGGATAATTACTTGACTATTTTTCTGGATTATTGTTTCCCAACAAGAAGGAGATGAAATACTAGAAGGTCTAATTCGAAGTAAAATATTTGATTGAGATGTTAATTGTTGGAATCATTGTAAAATGTAACGGAACAAGTAATTTGAAAGTAGTTCATCTCTAAACCGATACTCTTCCCAATAAATAAATTTAGTGAAAGCTATTGGACTAGTGGTGATGTAGGTATTTTGATGATCAATGCAGTGAAAATTAAGTTTTTTAATGAGCAAAAAAAATGTTTCTAAAGGGAAATAAATAGGACATGAAGGGATGGGCTGGGTTTTAAACTTTAATGCTTTTACTTGAGTCCAAAAATTTAAAACCCCAAAGTGTTGTTGTATGCACTTATCTAGGCTAGGGCTCCAATTAACAGTTTTTTTTTCTTTTCTTCCTCCCAGCTGCTCATCTCCTTATTCTCCACAGACATGTTCTTCTGTTGATCACTAGGCCCCTTAAGTCGCAGTCGCAAGAATGCAGAATGGCAACAATGACAAGAATCAACAAGAATAGACTAAAGTCAACCAGAGTCAACAAGAGTCCATAAGAATCAACCAAATATGCAAATAAAATAAACAAGCCACACAACACCAAAGTTTTTACGTGGAAACCTCTCCGATGTGAAGAGTAAAACCACGGGACCAATAACAGAGTCCACCCCTACTGATTTTATTGATAATTTGAGGAAAAAGAACTAAATAAAGTCTTACAAGAGTTTACTTCCACCAACATCTATCACTCAATGAAAGCAAGAAGAGAACAAGTGAGAAAACACCGAAATGAGCAAAACTGACAATCTGCCCACAGACAGAATAATCTCAGAAACTCCTGTTAAGAAACCCAACGGTCAGTCTTTAGAAAAAGATGTCAAAAAAGCTCTGAACAAATTTCACTATAATCCAACGGCTAGAACTCCGGCGATCGTCCGATGAGTAAGCTATGCGCAGCTCCCCTTTAATCTCACTTTTCACTCTCTTACTTCTTTTCTCTCCCCAATGTAAATGGCTTTTCTCATGCCTCAACAATAACTACAAAGAGGCTTTAAATAGACCTCCAAATCATAGTGAATAAGCCAAGACTCCTCGAATTCCATGCCAAGACTCATCGTCTTCTACAACAAGACTCTTAGTCTTCTACAAGTGCATGCATCCTTAATTATGACAAATGCATGAACCATTAAATGCATGAATTTGGGCTAGAACCCCAACATCTTCAACGTCGACAATGGAGGGTAGGGTAAAGATGACTAATATACATGGCGGTTAGGGTGGCTGGATGTACCACACGACCCCACCTTCCAGCCGTCCCTGTTTTTTTTGTTGCCCGTCTAGTTCACTAGAATTTTGCTCCAACTACATTTAGATCCGATTCGGGTTGCGCACTTGGCTGTGGTGGGTGAGTCTCCCAATAAGGATTTTTTGCATTCACTAGGACTCGAACTCGAGACATTTCTTAAGCGATACCAAGCCGCTTACCACTTGGACCAACCCTTATTGATCCCGCCGTCCCTGGTGGTTCTGGTTGATTGGAATGGAGTCATTCATCTTTAACCAAAGGTTCAGAAATAGATCTCAAGCTTCGTGTACATAGCAACATTATATCCTTAAGCCAGTTGTTAATAGGGGCGTGAAGAATCGAACCGGAATCAAAACTCAAACCCAATTAAAAAAATGGACTAAACTTAAAAAATTTATTTCAATTCAGTTTTGGTTTATCAAAGTCCAATAATTTAGTTTTCGGTTCTTATAATAAAAACCGAAATAAAACCGAACTGAAGTGAATTATTAAAAAAAAAAAAGTTTTTATGTATATGTCTCTATTATAAATATTAATAAACACAGTCTTCAATATATTTTTAGTAAAATTACGGACTATTGCAGATACTTTAAAAGTTTAAAATAATGTGTTTATTTAAGATATTTAATTAAAATAGTCAAGTAATGTGTTGACTCTTGAATTATATATTTTTTCGTTCGTTGAACTAGCTAGAATATTTACCATTTTTAGTTTGGAGAAGAGAGTTTACTAAACCTGAAATCAATCTCTTTATTTATATATTCGTCCAGTTTCATATTAATTGAAAGATTAAGCTACGTATCAAAAAAGAGTGAAAGATATAAGCTAAGGGTAATGAGACTTAAAATGCGTTTAAGCTTTGTTGAACAAAGATTTTAAAAATGTATTTTGCAATTGGGACTATATGGCATTTGATTTGATGGTATATAGTGATTGAAAAAATCATATATCTTGATAATTTTCCCTAACTTATATCACTTAGAAAAATATAACAGGAAAATGCATTATGCATATTTATATGCGCTTAGTTTGCATGATATGCTTCTTCCACTTTTATTTTTCTCCACTTTCTTTACTCACTTGTTCAACGAAAATACAAGGTGATGAAAAGAATGTAAACCTTGTTAATATGGAGTTTTGAAAGATAGAAAAAAACTCCATATTAGCAACTCGTTTTGCAGATATTGAATCTTGTTTCAAAAAAAGATGGATATGGATACTTAAGATAAAAAATTGAAATGTATCTTTGACTAGAAGCAGATGAAGTTTAACTCACCGATAAAACTTTCATAATCGTGTTGTGCAGTAGCGGATTCGTAGTTGAAGAAGACGGTCGTGTACTAGAAGTTCAATAAAATATAAATTCATATTGTTTCACATAAGAAACTAAAAAAAGAACATATAGAAAGATCAAAATATAATATAAAACGGTAAGAAAGGAAGAAGAAGATCACTCGAAATCTAATTTAAAACGGAAGAAAAGAGAGTAAAAGTTGTTAGAGTTATTGTAAGTTTGTAAAGAGTAAATACAACATATATGACAAATTATTTGATCATATACAAAACTCACTTTCAAAATTCATTATGATATGTTTCCTAAATATAAATGGTGAGTTAATTAGATACGCGGCAATAACATTCTAGCATATGCTACGTAAGCATCAGAGCATCATTGTCAACTTGTCATATATGTACCAACCACAGTTATTAACGAATATAACGATAAGATTGCAAACACGTGCATTGTATAACTGTAGTAATAATATATAGTTCAATAGTCAAACACTTAGTTTATTATTTTTAGTAAAGTTCAAAACATGACTTGTAGAGTTTCATTATTTTTCAAAAGGGGGCCTATGGAAATTTGTTTTTCCAAAACAGAGTCTGCGGTTTTCAAATATTTTGAAAAAAACGATAAAAAATATTGTTTTGTGAAGAATAGTAGTGTTACAAAGCATATTTTAAGCAATTCAATGTTCTAATAATTTAACTATATCTTGTGTCTTGTGAGGTATTGGACCGTCGGCCTTTACCAGAGAATTTCAACAATGGATTCAAACCTTTCAGATCACTTCCCGATTTTATTATTGTCTTATGCTTACGGGAATGCCAAGAGGAAACCGTTTAGATCCTTGAATGTATGGTGGGAGAACAATACATTTTTACCTTTTATAAAACAGAAATGAGAAATGATTTCATCAACCTTTTGACCGGGACCTTCATTTCAAGTTGTGTAAGTTGAGGGATTTAATTCGCCCATGGCATAGATCTAATTTTGGTATGGTAGAGGAGAATATTAAGGAGTTAAAGGCACACGTGATCAGCCTTACGTCGAATGCAGTGGTGCGACCTGTAGATGGTTAGGAAGGATCAGAGTTACATGGGGTTCAGACATAACTGTTAGTTTATTGGAGAAACCTAGAAAGCATAAGGCACCAACAGTCGAGAGTTTCGTGGACATTGTTGGGTGATGATAACACAAGCTTCTTTCATAGAACGGCGTCGGTAAGAGCTCGAATTAATTATATTAGCCAGTTGGAAGTGGATGGGGAATTGATAAGTGACTCAGATCTAATTGTAACGAATATTCGAGGTTTTTACTTAGATTTGTTTGCTAAAAGACTGGTGGTACCGTACTCGCTAAGGAGGTTGAATTTTCGGTGTGTTGACTTAGCCTCAAGTTCAAGGTTGATAGTAGCCCTTTTGAAGGGGGAAATTTGGAGTGCTCTTTGCTCGTATGGAGAGAACAAGGCTCCGGGGCTGGATGGTTTCAACTTTTATTTTTATTAAAGATTCTAGGTGGAAATTAAAGGGGATTTAATACAATTATTTGATAGCTTTCATGCGACAAATAGGCTGTCGGAGTCTATCAAGACATCTCACATGATCTTGATTCCCAAAATCCCAGGTTCTTATGCACTTACGAATTATAGGCCGATTGCCTTGATCCATAGAATTTATAAATTGGTAGCGAAAGTGCTAGCCAATCGATTATAGCCATGTTTGTTGGAGTTGATATCGGATTTGCAATTTGGCTTCGTGAAAGGAAGGAGTATTCATGAATACTATTTCATTACTTTAGAGGTGCTACACACAATTCATTCACGTCGACGTTCATGTTTTATATTGAAATTACATTTTCATAAGGCATACGACAGTTTGTCATAGACCTACATTGATGAGGTGATGACGAGAATGAAATTTGATAATAAATGGATATCTTAGTTGTAGAATTGTAGAAAGAAATCATCTACTTCTATTCTTATCAACGGGATACCGTGTGACCAAATTAGACTTCGGCGAGGAGTAAAACAAGGAGATCTGCTATCTCCTTTTCTCTTATTATTGGCCATCGAAGGTTTGAAGCAATTTTTAGATGCTAGTGTTAGGGAAGGGCTGCTCCAAGGGTTTCGGATTGAGGGTTCGACAATGAATGTTTCGGCACTACAATTTGCCGATGACACCATTTGCTTTTTACCGGTGGATGAGGCTGTATTGCCAATGTTTATTTAAGCACTTTATTATTTCGAGTTGATCTCAGGCTTACAGATTAACTACAATAAGATCTCGATTATAGGGGTTAATGTTTATGAACTCGTTCTTCATTCGTATGCGAATTTTATTGGGTATAAAGTGGAAAGTTTTTCAATCACTTATTTGGGTGCCCCCCTTGAGTTAGAAATAACTCCCAAACTCTTCGTAGACCCTATTGGTGTTGAAATTTTACAATAGGCTAGCAAGTTGGAAGGGAAATTGTTTGTCTTATGGAGGGAGGGTAGTATTAATCAAGTCAGTTCTGGCTTCACTTCCGATTTATTTACTTTCATTGTATAAAATTTCCACGGAGATCAATGGTAGGCTAACCCGGTTAAAGCAGAACTTTTTATGGAAGGGAGATTCTAATAAAATAAGTCTTTGTAAGGTTGGATGGAGTACTATTGCTCTACCCAAAGAGTTAAGAGGGTTATATACAAGGGATTTTAAACTTGTCAATTGCAGTTTCTTTTGAAATGGATGTGGAGAATCCAAAATGTAAGCCAATAGTCGATTTGGTATGAAGTACGTGTTCGTCATTATGGTTTTGTATCATGGGCGGATTTTGAAAATTGTGATGTTCGGGTTTTATCCCCCATTTGGAAAGGGGTGGCTGCTTCTTGTGTTTCGGCTGGTCAATTTTGGAATTTATTCAAGAGTAACACCCGTGTGATTGTTGGAAATGGAATTACTTTGTCTTTCTAGCATGACAATTGTACTGCAGATCAGCCCCTTAGTGACCTATTTCCAAATTTAGTTCCAATTTACAATAGGAAATTATGCACAGATCAGTAGGGTTGTGAGTTCTTATTTGGGGTAGAAGCTTTCGGGCGGCCCTTTTAGAAGTGTAACTTACATATTTTAGCGAAAGAGTGTTGTCGGTAATTAATGAGGTGGATTACGGAGGTGTATCCATGCCACTTCAAAGGGATTGAGAAGAAATCGGTTACTGATTTACAAAGGTAGTGTGTATTTCCTTAGGTGGCAGACTGATTGGTATGGGTGGGGATCCGAATAATCAGTATTCAGCTAGTTCCTTTTGTTGTCTTCATTATCGACAACTTAGATGGACGACACAGACATTGAATTTCAAGTTAGTGTGGGAGTCGAATTTATTATCGAAAATTCACTTTTTTGGTTGGCTTGTGTTTCACGAGGAACATACCTACGAGATCCTTTTTATTACGATGAGGCTATAGGGCTATGGATAACTATGGTTGTCCCTTTGGTGATGCCAGTGAGACGTTGTCTCATGCCCTATTCTTTTGCTCGAGGAGTTTGCAAATTTGGCACCAATTATTCAAGCTGTTTGGAATCTCGATTACAATACCAGTTTAGAGCGGGCAATTCATTGACCTATGGCGATCACATTTTAGTCCAGGTCCCAGCCGAGACTTTGCTTCCACATTATGGTTTGTGATTGTGTGGATGTTATGGAAATAAAGAAACAAGTTCATATTTGAGGGTGTTAATGGATCGGAGGATATTTTAGTTTCGTCTATTTAATTTTATAGGTTCTTGTTTATGTGTAAGAAGCGTAACATAGGCTTCATAACTTCGAATGTATTTACTTTTCCGTAGTGACTCCTTTCATGTAACTGATTTTGTTGATCACACCTTGTGATTAACATTTTTGAATCAATAAAATGCCCGGGATTGGTCACATTGGCCTTCCTTGGGTGTCTTCATTCAAAAAAATATAATTATATTATATTATTTTAGAATTATACATCAAGATTTGAGTATATTGTGGAGATTTTTCATTATTTATGTGTTGAACCAAGCACGAGTTTGGATTGACTCAGTGGATGACTCAGTTGTGGTTAAGTTTTGATCATAACAATTAAGTTAAGTTTGAGATAATTAAATCATAATGATGTTAAAATAAATAGTCTGTGGTTGTAAGGGAGTTAGTAAATTCAAATGTAGAATTTTGAGTCTCCGCTGACCTAGCTATTTAGTTAACTCTAAGTGGTTTCTAGGCTGAGTATCTACTTAGTCACTGACTTAGTAATATTCACTCAGGGCTTGATATAGATTTTGTTTCAGCTGTGTACTTTACATTTTACCATTTCAGCTGAGTTACTTTAAGTCTGTCAACGCTGCTGACCTTACCATTTAAGGTAAAAAGGTATCTTTGCTTTTAGTGTTACTTTTTGCAGGAACATTAATGAGACAAAGACAAAAAGAATTAATGCCTTGACAAGACACAGAATTATGAAGAAAATGACAAAGTCTTTCAATGCAAGGCTGCAACAAGTCAATTGCCACTTTAGGTAATTCTACAGATCTACCAACCCTGTATTGCACACTCTGCAACATGTCAGAATACTCGAGGGAATGGGATAAAGACACGTGGAAAGTCAGTGCAAGTTCTCTCTAAAGGAAGACTGGCATCAAACGACAAAGAATTCAAATTAGAGCTCGAGTTTCAATCTAACGGATTGAAATGTATTTCACAATGGTGTAATTCTATCTCTTAACGGATCGATTTGAAGAAGCAATGGGTGAATTACTGAGCTGTCAATTTCAGAAGATGCCAAAGTAAGTTCAACGGCTACTTTCTCAATTCATCTATAAAAGGAGTAAGAAGGCAAGCGTTAGAACTTGGTGATTACACCTAAATTTCCTAGAAGCAAAAACACTGTCAATTTACAATCTTTAAAGGAGTTCAAGCAAGAAAGCACAACTCAGCTAGAATTTGCTTGGAACAAGAGAGAATAGTAGAGATCAATCAATTGTAACATTAGATCATTTATAACTGGATCAACGTTTCTATAAGTTGAATCTAGCTCTTGTTTAGACTCATAGTGAGTTACTGATAGAAGAGGGTATTCTAGTCGGGAATTTATGAAAGGCTTCTCCGCCTAGAGTAAAGGAGTAAATATTAGTGGATTAAAGCCGAGACACTCTCTCGGGATTGGATGTAAGCACAGGTTACCGAACTAGAATGAAAATCTATGTGTCCTTTATTTAACCGTATTTTCCAGCTATTTCACTCAGCGTGCTGACCTCACTCAGTAGAGCCATAATTATCATAAAAAAGTTTTATAAGTTCTTGAGTGAGTCATTCACGCCCCCCTCTGACTCAGTAAGTGTGCGCATAGGGACCAACAAGTGGTATCAGAGCAGTTCTCATTTCACATATTTTACAATCTTTAAGACAAAGACCATGGCATACAAAGGATAATCCATTGGAAGGGCTCAAGCTTATATTCTGCCTGAAGGCATGTCAGTTACCAGGCCTCCAATGTTCAATAGAGAGCATTATACTAACTGAAAGAATAGAATGACTAATTTCATTCAGTCCCAGAGTACGCATGCTTGGATGGCCATTGTAGAACGACCATATATTCTATCACATGTGAAGAATGGAGTTACTATTGATAAGTACTCCATTGAATGGGATAATAATGATTTAGCCAGAATTAAAGAAAATGTAGCTACTATCAACTATCTTTATTGTGCTCTTAATGCTATTGAGTTTAATCATGTTTCTAGATGAGAGACAACCAAAGAGATATGGAAAAAAATTAGAAGTGACTTATGAAGGTACTGACAAGTGAAAGAGTCTAAGATCAATATCCTTATGAGGGATTATGAATGGTTTCATATAAAGCCCAAGGAGGATATTTCCAACATGAAGACCAGGTTCATGAATCTAGTCAATGAGCTAAAAAGACTTGGTAAGACCTTCACCAAAGAAGAAATTGTCAAGAAGATTCTTAGAAGCTTGACTCAAGATTGGGAAGCCAAGAAGAGTGCTATTGAAGAGGCTCATGATTTAAAGACCTATAAGTTTGATGAGCTGATTAGAACTTTGCTGACTCATGAAATGCCCTTAAAGCAATATAAAGAGGAGTCCAAGAAGCACGAGTCCAAAGAAAAAGAGAGCTCAAGCAGAGCTATTATTCTAAAAGCTGATGATGATGAAGAAGAAGATTCCTCTATGGAAGGATATCCAGAGGAAAAAAAAGAAGAGATAGTTCTAATGACCAAGAATTTTAGGAGATATCTGGATAAAGATAAGAATTTTAAAAGTTCAGAAAGACAGGCAAGTACAAGAAGGGAGCAGTTGATAGACTATGAAAAGAATTCAATAAAGAGCATAATAAAGACATCAAGTGCTTTGAATGTGGTGAGAAGGGGCATATTCAATCAAGCTGTCCTAAAGTTAAGAAGAAAAAGTTTAAGAAGAAGAAGAGTAAGAAGGCCCTTACTGCTACCTGGAGCGACTCTGAGCAAGAGTCATCATCCTCAGATGAGGAGGCACAAGAGTCTGCCAATGTGTGTCTCATGGCTAAGGATGATTTGACCAAATCAGTGTCAGCTGGCCGTCCAACTTCTTCCGTTGCCAATCAACCATCTGACTAGAGCAGAGATAAAGGAAACAACTCTAAGGTAAAATTTGAACCCCCTTTATTTTCACATGAGATTGCCGCAGTACTTAATGATGTTATTAATGTGACAAAGAAGTCAACTAAATACATCAGAGTACTTCAGAAGAGGCGTGATGATGTAGAAGATGTCAACTCTTCTACATCACTTGACATCCTACACCTGATGGAAAAAGTTAAGTACCAAAATGGATATAACAGCAAACTCACTAAGAGATTGGATGAGCTAGCTGTTGAATTAACAGCTTTGAAAAAGGTGTTGGTCCCTCCACAACCTAGCAGGAATACTCAGAGTAACAACACTTACCACTCTGAGAAGGTTTCTAAAAAGAGTTAAGTGAGCATGCCTAATCCAAAGACTGCTTGTAGTTTTTATAGTAAGCCAGGACATGTTACAGTCATGTGTAGGCACAAAAATGGTTACTATGATGAGTATGACTATGACCACCACAAATATGGGAGACCTAAGGAAACTTAATTGTTTTGCAGGTGAGCCTGAGATCCACTGATGATACCAGAAAGTGGTATTTGGATAGTGGATGCTCGAGGCATATGACAGGTGACGAAAAGCAATTTATCACATTGGAGTGAAGAAGAAATGGAAGTGTCAGTTTTGGAGACAACAAGAAAGGAAAGATTGTTAACAATGGCACTGTAGGAGTGAAGTCTTCAATTGATAATGTGTCTTTGGTAAAAGGCCTAAAGTTCAACTTTCTAAGCGTTGCTCAGCTATGTGACAAAGGCAGGAAAGTTGTATTTGACTCAGCTGGCTGCTCAGTCATTTATGGTAACTCTGACCAAACTATTCTTTATGCTCTTAGAATTAATAATGTTTATATGTTTGATTTATCCCCTGGCTCCAATGATATATGCTTAGTTTCTAAGGAGGAAAACTCATGGCTATGGCACAACATATCAATATGACCAATCTAACCAAATTAGCCAGAAATAAACTTGTTGAGGGATTACCCAATCTAGCCATTGAAAAAGATAGACTCTGCTCAGCATGCCAACTTGGGAAACAGTTTAGGAAGACCTTTAAATCATTAGCTGATATATCTTCTTCTCGTCCCCTCGATCTTCTACACATGGATTTGTTTAAGCCTATTATGCCAACAAGTTTAGGTGGAATGAAATACACCCTTATGGTTGAAGATGATTTGACCAGATGTGCACTTAGATTATCTTGCTGGCAATTAAAGATGAAATATTTGAATCATTCTCTTTGTTGGCTACCCGGATTATGAATGAAAAAGACCTTAAAATTAATAGAATCCACAGTGACCATGGAAGAGAATTCAAAAATAATCAGTTTAAGGAATTATGTTCTAAGGATGGTATTGACCATAATTTTTCTGCTCCTCATACACCTCAGTAAAATGGGGTTGTTGAGAGAAAGAATCATACTATTGCGGAGATGGTCATTCTATGTTGAGTGATAATAATCTGCCAAAGTACTTCTGGGGAGAGGTTGTTAACACTACTTGTTACATTCTAAATAGGGTTTTAATTTGCTAAGTTTTGAATAAAACTCCTTATGAACTTTGGAAGGGGCACAAGCCCAAGGTTAGTCATCTCAAGGCCTTTGGTTGTAAATGCTTCATATTAAACACTAAAAACCAATTGGCTATATTTGACCCCAAGGTTGATAAGGGAATCTTTCTAGGTTACTCAACATACAGTAGGGCATACTAAGTGTATGTCAAGAGGACTGGCATCTCAGAGGAGTCCATGCATGCAGACTTCAATGAAACTAACAATACAGGTAGATAAGCCAGTGATAATGAAAGAGAAAAGGAACAAGTCAGTGGATCAGTTAGTCAGCCCATAATTATTCCTGATCCGGTACAAGAGAAAGAAGAAAATAAAGTTGACTTGGTCTAATCAATCAACTTTGGTGATTATGTGGATGCTCAACCAATGACTGTAGCACAGCGAGCTAATCCTGATCTACCTAAAGAAGTCAAAGCTTGGAGAGATCACCCAGTTGAAAAGATTCTTGATAATGTGTAAAATCAGTGCTAACTAGAGGTCAGCTGGATAGAATAACATTCCAGTCAGCATTTGTATCATTGATTGAACCAAAGAAGTTTGAAGATGCTGAGTTTGATGACAACTGGATGATTGCTATGCAAGAAGAGTTAGACCAATTCAGAAGAAATGAAGTTTCGGATTTAGTTGAAAACCCCAAAGGAAAGTCAATCATAAGCACCAAATGGGTTTTCAAGAACAAGCTAGATGAAGCTAGTAATGTTGTCAGAAATAAAGTCAGACTAGTTGATCAAGGCTATAATCAATAAGAAGGCATTGATTATGGAGAACCATTTGCACCAGTAGCAAGACTTGAAGCCATAAGAATCCTTTGTGCTTTTGCATCCCATATGAACTTTAAATTATTTCAAATGGATATGAAGGGTGCATTTCTTAATGGCTATATTCAAGAAGAAGTCTATGTCAGACAGTCCCCAGGCTTTGAAGACCCTAAATATCCAAATCATGTCTTCAAGGTGAAGAAACCTCTAAGAGCTTGGTATGAAAGACTGACTAACTTTTTTTTCAGCAAAGGTTATATCATAGGGAAAGCAGATACAACTCTGTTTATCAAGAAGAGGCATCAAGATGTGTTGCTAGTCCAAATCTATATGGGTGACATCATTTTTAGAGTAACTGATGAAAAGCTATGCGAAGGGTTCAACCAATAGATAAAGAAAGAGTTTGAAATGTCAATGATGGGAGGGCTTAATTTCTTTCTTGGCTTGCAAATCAAGCAAGGTGATGATGGGATCTTCATCAGCCAAGCTAAGTATGCCAAGGAAGTACTCAAGAAGTTTGACATGGATAAAGCCAAGACAATGTCAACACCAATGGCCATTAATACTATTCTGAGTAAAGACGAGGAAGGTAAATCAGTAGAGAGTAAGCTCTACAGAGGTATTATTGGATCTCTACTTTACTTAACTGCTAGTAGGCCTTACATTCAATATGATGTACGTAATTGTGCAAGATATCAAGCTGACCCAAGAGAATCTCACTTAGCAGCTATTTAGAGAATTCTTAGGTATTTGCTAGGCTCTATTGATGCAGGTTTATGGTATCCAAGTAATGTCGGCTTTACCCTGAGAGAATACACAGATGGTGACTATAGAAGAGACAAGCTTAAAAGGAAAAGGACCACAGGAGGTTATCATTTCCTTGGTGACTGTCTAGTAATATGGTATAGCAAGAAGCAGACTTCTATAGCTCTAAGTATAGCTGAGGCTGAGTATATGGCTGTAGGAAGTTGTGTAGCACAACTGCTATGGATTAAGCCACAACTGGAGGATTATAGTATAAAGTCAAATTATCTTGTAGTCATGTGTGACAATAAGAGTGCAATTGACCCATCCAAGAATCCAGTTCAACATGGCAGGATGAAGCATGACAACATTAGACACCACTTCATAAGGGATCATGTGCTAAAAGGAGAAGTCAAGCTCACATACATTCCAACTGAAGAACAGCGAGCTGATATTTTTACAAAGCCTATTAGAAAGGATCAATTCAACACACTAAGATAGCTGATCAGAATGTCCAATCCAATTTAAAGAAAAACATCTAACTCTGACGTATTCTGGAGCTGACCAATCTAGGGCATACTCAGAGCTTCTATGAATTAGGTTAAGTATTTCTTTTACCGCTTGAATTTCGGACACATCATTACTCGTCACCGCTTATCTTTCAAATTTAAACTTGATGGAAACTGTAGCAAGTTATGAAATGATCCATATTCAGAGTAGTTATCCTGTGTTTTTCATCTTTATTAATCCTATGATATACGTTATGCAATCTAACTGTTGAATCTTAAGACCGTGGATTATGAGTCGTACACGTAGCTTTGCAGGTTTATGCGAAGATTTTTTGGCTATTTAAGGAGAAATTCAGAAAGAGGAAAGGTTACTTTACCAAAATTCCTTTCTCTGTAATTTCCTTCCTGAATTCCTAAAATCTCTACCTTTCTCAAAGCAAATTCACTATGACGAGCACATCAGGGAGGAAATCTGATCTCTTTGTGAGAAATAAGAAAGATACTTGTTGGGTTACTACCAGAGATCATATGTCTCTGTTAGCAATCAGTATGGATAAGATCGAACAACTCACAATCCTAGCAGGAACAAAGTACATTCCAACATCTTGGTGTTTCATGGAGAAAATGGAGGTAGATCGACTAACCACAGTAGACATGCTGAGTTTCTATAGTAAAGAGAGGTTTGGGAAGTGGGCGCGTCAGTACCACTTGAGAGGATTCTTTGAACTACCTAATGGATGCTATAAGGAGATCATGGATAGATTCAACAACGGAATCCATATGGTGAAAGGTCAGAAGGACCTGTTCATAGCCACTATAATGGGGAGGAAAGTGTGTGTCACCCCCAATCTTATTGCAGGTCTACTAGGAATGAAGGAAAGAGGACTAAAGCTGCAAGTTATCAATGATGAAGATCATATTGATATTCCTATCGATTATAAAGTTCCTACAGACTATAAGGCTGGTTAGCTTATAGCTGTTATGTTTACAAAAGAAGGAAAACAAGCACATGAGCTAGTAACCAAACTACTGCTACCTAAGACAGGCTCTATAGGGAGTTTTTCAGTTTAAAAGAGTGTTTGTCTATGCGCTGACCCATAGCATGAGCATTAAATGGCCCATGGCCATACTTCACAGATTTTTGAAGGTCAGTAAGCATAAGGTGTATGGACAATTGGTTGTGGAAATATGTAGGGCTTATGAGATTGATATCAAAGGATGGGCTGCCAAGAGTAACATCCAAATTAAAGTAATTGACTCTAGAATCTTGAGCAATGCTCACTTTTATGGACTCAAAGCAAATGAGAGACCTGCAAACACAAAGTATATAAAGCTGAAAAGAGGGGAAGTAAGAATGAAGGATCCAAAGGCCATCATGTAGATGAAACCTATCCAGCCCCATAAGGAGGATAAGACTTTAGATGCCTTTGTGGCTAAGGAGCTTAAGAGAATGCCAAGCTCAGAGTTGAGAGAGGTGAAGACATGTCTGAGAAGTAGACTATACAGAAGGAGGTAAGGATAGATTTCAAAAAGGAGAAGAAAGGAAGCTCAATTAGCTCAGTTCCAGCTGTTATCCCAAAGAAAATAAGATCTTCTAAGGAAGCTAAAGAAGATAAGAGCAGGGAACTAATCCCTACAGAGATAAAGGAAGAAAGAGAGGAGATGCCTTTGAAGAGGGAAAAAAGAGGAAGGTAGATGCTACTCAGCTAGATGAGGTGACTACCAAGGAAAAGGAAGCTACATCAGTTCCTATTCCTCATGTAGGTCAGCCTTAGAAGAAGTTAATTATGAAAAGATGGACTAGAGTAGTCCAAGATGTTTAGGAAGCTAAGAGAATGAAAGCTGCTGAGGAAGAAAGAATCAGAAAGAAGTAGGAGGAAATTGAAGCCACTATAAGGAGAAAGGCTGAGGAAGCAGCAACAACTAAGGCTAAGGCTAGCACTGAGCAACTTTTACTGAAGGCTGTGGCTAGCTTGGCTGAGAAGGAAATTCTAAAAGTTGTTGAAGAAATGATAGGAGCTCTAGAAGGAATTGATAATCAAAAAGAGCAGGAAAGAGAGGAAGATGATATGGTTGAAGTTAAAGCTGTTCAGTTTAATGTGTTAAACTCTGACTAGCAGGTAACTTTAACTGCTGAGGAAGTCAAGGAGGCTAGGAAGGAGAGGAAGAGGGGTTTGCTGAAAAGAATAAAGATAGTGATTGATAAGGATGAAGGAGATCTAGAAGACAAGGAGGAGTAAGTGAATGTAGTTGAGCATGGAGCTCAGCTAACTGAGGATTCTCTAACTCAGGTCAGCGAGTCCGCTGTTGAACGTGTTGTGGAAGAGAAGGAGGAGGAACCTGAAGAACCCTTTATTTTCCCAAACACACCCACCCAAACACCAGTCTCACCTATACCAATCTCTGCCTTACCCCTATCAAAAAGCCAAACACCATCCACATCCAACTCAAACCAAGCCTCTAACCAAAATGACCAAACCTCTGACCAAACAGCCATCATCCCATACATTTCCCTTATAGGATCTCCTGTGCATGAACAGTTATATTTGGACGGACCTCCACTAGTCAGAGGACCTCCAATTATTAAGGAGATTCCTGAACAACAACAACAATAATAACCTCAACAATCACAATCACAACTACAACCCCAATTCAACCCAAATCTGATCTATTAGAAGATATAAGGAGATTGGGAAGAGTAAGATTTCCAGGACGAGGGTTGATGCTGAAATTGCAAAATCACTACTGTCTAAGGAAGTCCTAAGGAGAATTGCAAAGGCTGTGGAGCTAGTGCAAGGTTTTGTGGAAGAAGTTGAGGAGATGAAGGCTCACATCAGATCTGTACCTACCCAATTTTCTTTAGTAAAGGCAATTGTATCCTTTGTATTGCCCTTGTTATCTGTTGCAGGTAGGCAGGCTGGTGGTTTAAAGTTAGAAGTTGCAGAGCTTAAGAAGAAGATGGAAAAGGTATATGAAAGCAACTGCGAGGTGCTTAATGATGAAAGGGATTTTAGAAATTCCATGATTTGCAAGTTTAATCCCTTGTTAGAATCAATGGTAAAGGTGCTAGATGGGTATAGCATTCTGAACAAGGAAAATAAAGACAACACAGTAATTCTAAACGTTGTTGTTGATGGTTTAAATGCTTTAATAACCGTGGTAACCAAGCATCATGGGTTACACACTGAGCTAAGGACTGTGAAGGAAGAGATGTTGAAGGGAGTCAAGGACTCAGAGAGAGTTGTGCTTAATGCCTTAAAGAGGCTTAATATTTCAGATGCTCTGAGTAGTGATATTGTTATGGCAGATGCTGACCTAGAGGCTACTCTTCATCAGAAACATGGTCATATCAGAGACCAAATTAAGCAAGTTCATGCCAATGTCATCAATGATGGAGAAGCCCTGGATAAGATGCACAATCAAGTTATTACTCATATCAGGAGTACTCCAATGCTAGAGCGAATACTTAGAGAGAACAATCAAGCTAAAGCATTTGCCAGTCTCACCTAGATTTCTAATTAAGCGCTCAATACCAAGTCAATCTCTCTCAACCTCATGCATTAGTTGGCCTATTCACTTATCTCATAGAACAAGATGCGATATCACAAGAAATTTATGAGCTGCTTGTACAGAATTTTTCAACCAATGTATATGGTCTGCTAGAAACATTTGAGGAGTCTCTGAGCTCGTTTGATCGTCAAGCCCAAGCCATTTTGGATGCAATGTCAATGGGGGAGAAGGATCATGAGAAACATGAAAAGGAAGAAAAGGAAAGAGAGCAGTGGATTGCAGAATTTTCATACAACCTGTCTAAGGATCTGGAGCGCATTCAGAGAGAATATCATGAGACCAAAAAAAGGAAAGGCAAGGAGATCGCTCTGCCAAAGGAGAAGAAGACCAGATGGGATCAACAAGCCTTTGAAGAAAGAAGAGCAAATTTGGAAGCCCGCTTATGCCTGTTGGGAACTGACAGTCAAATTGAACATGCATAAGAGGCATGACGGAAATTTAAAATTTTGTCCCTGTCCCAGGAACTCCTATTAGTTGCATATAAATTAAATAAAGCCTTAACTAAATAATTCTCTACCTAGGTTAGAATGCTAAAGGACTAGGCATACTATAATTTCAAATTATATCCTAGCATATTTATTTTATACTAACCATGTTATAACTCTAAGTTATAACCTAATCATAAAATAAACTAAGCATGCAAAAATAACCTAAGCATAATTATTAAGTCTAAAAACACTTAAAGAAAAAGACTTAATAATTAAAAGAGAAAGAAAAAGAACTTACCAGTTGAAGCGTGCTTTTACAGGACATTCTTGCACAAGCTTCCAATCGTAGGATAGCCTCTATCAGTATCCACATGAACCCCACCAACCAAAACCTCCCCAGGAGGAAGAACTAAGAAGCCTCGAGTAGTTGCTAGACCACTCTAGAAGCCTCACACAAAAATATAAACTAGCGGTGCCCGAATAAATTCAGGCTCCACAAAAATAACTTGCTCAAGTACCCGAGAGATTAATTATCTCTCTTAGGATTTATGCTTTGAGCTTGGTACGATTTGAAAGGAAAGGAAATAGCCTATATAAGCTTGGGGGAGCAAAAATGCTCCCCCTTTCATCGATGTGGGATGGGAGTATTACTCCCATCCCATTAATTTATATATATATATATATATATATAATATATATATATATATATATATACACACACACACACACACCCACCCCTTTTCATGGGCTGCCTTTGTGCAGGCCATAAATAAGGGCTGCACATTTTTCGGCAACCGAACTTTGTACAAAATATTTCATACTTTTTGGTTCCAACTTTTCAATGCAAAATCCCTTCTAAATTCTTTCAAATAAATTTTTATTTTTTACTCTAATAAATTAGTTACCAGTCAAAATAAATAATTTTGGTCCAACCAAAATTAATCTAATCAATTATAATTTATTTACGACTCTAATTAATTAGTTATCGGTCAAAATAAATTCCTTGGTCTATCCAAAATTGATCTAATCAATTTTAACCAATTAAATAATAATCCAATTATTATTCATGTTATATTGTTGTAATAGAATAAATCTATTAGTTCTTTACTTAGTCCAATGAAGGTCCAATGTGTGTGACCTTATAGGATCCCAAAGTATTAAGCTGTTAAGGCTTAACCAACCCTTGTTCTAATGGAACCATTAGTTGGATGCTCTAGACCGTGAATAGAACTCGATTACCTTAAAAGACTGTAGTACGCCTCTATCAAGGATCTACCATCCCCCATTACTTGGAACGTCATTTATGCTTATGACTTAATCCCGGTTAATGCAATAGTTATCCAGTGCGATAAATTCCTTCCATTCTTTAATATTAGTACCATTTGGTTTATTGGGTTCGGTTAAAGTGTTAACCCACTAATACCAAGGTTGCTCCAAGCTATCCCAGTTATTTACTTGTTACCGAAGTATATTGCCTTTTACCATAGTGTGTTTGACTAGAAATCATTTCTATCAAACACATACTCTGATCAGAGGTTTGTGGCAATCGTCACTTCAACAAGTGGCCAGGTACAACTCCTTAATATTCCGGAGCAATGGATTCTTTCCGACTACTTGGCCTACCAACGTGTTGTTATCACTATACCTGTAATCACCCATAGCACCCTAAATTAATGAGTGCATAGCAACGACCCAAAGTATAGCAATAGTACCACACAAGGCAACTAGCATCTCAAGTATGAGGACATTCGCAAAGCTTATTGCATAAAGATAAACACTAACACATTGATATTTATACTAAGTGTTTATCTTGCTACGGTCTCTAATATATCTCCCAGATATATCCATGTGTCAAGCTTAAGGCCCCACCTTCAGTCTTTAGGAGATTAACTGGTTAGACCCTTTCCAAGAAAGTTGACCACATGCTAGTCTTTCTGTTTCATCAATATCCTTTCTTGATGACACTTTGGCTAGGGATAGTTTAGACATAATCATAATTGCACATGAAATAGGTTCCACCAAATATAGTCCAACTATAATTTCTCTGACTTCATGCTATGATATGTCAAGGACTTTTGTATACATAAATCAATGAATATATTTTAACCAGCTATAATATATATGTATAAAAACACATTGATATACACAAAAGAACAAATGGCTTTATTAATTAAATAAATTATTCGTACTATTACATAATTAAGATATATCGCCCTAATTGCCTTAAGGGCATACATCATATCTAACAAACTCCTTCTTGCACTAAGGCCAATTAGCCATATGTTTTAATCCGTATGCTCTAACATGCTGGTCGTGTTTGACTTGAGTCAATGGCTTTGTCAGACCATCCGTGAGGTTCTGATCAGTGAGCACATATTCTAATCTTATTGTCTTAGCATTAACAATCTCCCTGATTATATGATACTTTCTGGATACATGTCTGTTTTTCTGATGAGATCGTGGTTCCTTTGCCGGAGCTATGGCACCATTGTTATCACAATATAAAGTAATTGGATTAATAGCCTCAGGCACCACACCGAGATCACCAATAAATCCCTTTAACCAGACAGCTTCTTTTGCTGCTTCGCATGCAACAATGTATTCAGATTCTGTGGTTGAATCAACAGTAGTTTCTTGCTTGGAACTCTTCCGGTATACTGCCCCTCCATTTAACACATACACAAAACCTGACCGAGAATTAAAGTCATCCTTGTCAGATTGAAAGCTCGCGTCAGTGTAATCTTTGATAGTGAGATCACCTTCTCCATAAATCAAGAACTCATCCTTAGTCCTTCTCAAGTACTTAAGGATTGCCTTGAAGGCCATCCAGTGCTTTTCACCTAGATCTGACTGATATCTGCTCGTAAAGCTCAAAGCCTGAGAGACATCAGGCCTAGTACATATTATAGCATACATGATGGATCCTATCGCGGATGCATAGGGTATATCCTTCATGCGCATTCTCTCTTAAGCTATCTTCGGACACTCAGCCTTAGATAGGTTGATCCCCTTTGTCATCGGTAGATAACCTTTCTTAGAATGCTCAAGGTTGAACCTATTCAACACCTTGTCTATATATGTACTTTGAGAAAGACCTAACAGCCTCTTGGATCTATCCCTGTAGATCTTTATACCTAGTATAAATGCTGCTTCACCAAGGTCTTTCGTGGAGAACTTTCTTGACAGCCATACTTTAAAGTTTTGAAGAAGAGAAATGTCATTTCCTATTAGCAGAACGTCATCAACATACAATACTAGAAAAACGACTGCACTTCCACTAACCTTCTTGTAAACACAAGGCTCATTTGCATTTGGGCAGAAATCCAGTTCCTGGATTGTCTGATCAAACCTTATTTTCCAACTCTTGGATGCCTGCTTAAGTCCATAAATGGATCTTTGTAGCTTGCATACCTTCGAGCCATTCTGAGATGTAAAACCCTCAGGTTGTGTCATATACACATCCCAGTCTAAATCCCCATTCAGGAATGCTTTTTTTACATCCATCTGCCAGATCTCATAATCGTAATGAGCAGCAATGGCGAGGAGTATCCTTATGGATTTGAGCATGGCTACCGGTGAGAAGGTTTCATCATAGTCAATACCTTCCCGTTGACTATAACCTTTCGCAACCAACCTTGCTTTATAGGTAATTACATTACCGTCCATGTCTGTCTTCTTCTTGAAGACCTATTTGCACCCAATTGGTCTAACCTCTTGCGGTGCATTAGCCAAATTCCAAACTTGGTTCTCGTACATGGAATCCATTTCTGATTTCATGGCCTTTTGCCATTTATCAGAATCTGAGCTTTTAATTGCCTCATCATATATCCTTGGTTCATCATCCTCCACAAGATATAGTTCCTTATCATTAGTGATGATAAACCCATATCTATCGGGACCCTTATGAACATGACCTGATCTTCGCAATGATTGTGTTTCGACAGTTTGTTCTTGGATCACACTCTCTTGTGTATCTAGAATGGGGTTAATCAGTTGATCGTCTGTTTCTTCCTCTTGAACTTCCAGTTCAATATTGCTCCCACTGACCTTTTCAAGTAAGTGTTCCTTTTCCAAAAAGTGAGCATTCCGAGACACAAATACCTTTTGTGCTTCAGGTTGGTAAAACAGATATCCAATTGTTTCCTTTGGATATCCAATGAACAGACATTTATCAGCCTTGGCATTTAGCTTATCTGACGCTATCCTCTTTACCATAGCAGGACAACCCCATACTCTTAAGTGATTTAGAGATGGCTTTTTGTTACACCATCTTTCATAAGGTGTAAAATCAACTGATTTAGAGGGCACTCTGTTTAAGACATAAACCGTGCTCTCAAGTGCATATTCCCAAAAGGATTTACTAAGAACTGCATGGCTCATCATGGACCTGACCATATCTAATAAAGTTTGATTCCTCCTTTCTGACACTCCATTGTATTGGGGTGTATAAGAAGGGGTCCAGTGGGGAACTATCCCATTTTCCTTTAGATAATCCTGAAACTCCTGACTTAAGTATTCTCCACCTCGATCCGATCGAAGTGTTTTAATATTTTTCTCAAGCTGTTTCTCTACTTTAGCTCTGAATAGTTTGAATTTTTCAAAACTTTCAGACTTATACTTCATCAAGTACGAATAACCGTATCGTGAGTAATCATCAATAAAGGTTATGAAGTAGGAGTATCCTCCTAGTGCCTGAACACTCATTGGACCACACACATCAGTGTGTATAAGTTCCAATGTACTCGTGGCTCGTTCACCCTTTCCTTAAAAGGGTAACCTTGTCATTTTTCCTTTTAAACAAGGTTCGCAATCACCATAAGACTCCAAGTCTATTGGGCCCAAGTCTCCACGCTTATGCAACTTGGTTAAGCGATCTTTGTTTATGTGGCCTAAATGGCAATGCCATAAGTAGAAGGAATTCTCATTATCTAATTTAACTTTCTTCACATTATTTATATTGAAAACTTCTCTTTTAGTATCAAGAATATAAATGCCACCTTTCAACATTCCATAACCATAAAGAATATTATTCAAACGAATCTGACAATTATTATTCAATATTCTTAGTAACACTTGGAATGTAATAACAATTATTCAAAACTAAAACAAGTCCACTTGGCAAAACAAGACTAAAGCTCCCTACGGCTAATGCAGCAACTCTGGCTCCATTTCCCATGCGTAGGTCCATCTCCCCTTTTGCAAGTTTTCTATAGTTCCTTAGTCCCTGCACAGAAGTACAGATATGAGAACCATAACCAGTATCTAATACCCAAGTGGATTCTTGCGAAAAAGTAGCAAAGTTTTCAATTACAAATATACCTGAAGTAGATGCCTCTGTAGGCTTCTTCTTCAAATGCTCAGAAGCAGGAGCTTTGCAATCCCTCTTCCAATGTCCCGGTTTCCCACATTGGAAGCAGACATACTTAGATGCCTTCTTTTCATTCTTCTTCTTACTGATTCTTTTCTTGGCACCCAGTGCCTGCTTCTTCTTCTTAGAAGCCTTGCCTTTTTCAACCAACAGTAGAGGTTTCTAATCTTTCTTGATCTGAGGTTCTACTGCTTTCAGCATGTTAATTAATTCAGGGATAGTTGAATTAATCATGTTCATGTAATAGTTAGTTACGAAGCCTGAGTAACTATCTATCAAGGACATCAACACAACGTCAATGCTCAAGTCATGATTCATCTTGAATCACAATCGATTCTGCTTCTCAAGGTATCCTAAGAGTTTCAGTACATGCTGAGAGGCAGAGGTGCCAGCCTGCATCTTAGTCCCGAAAAGGAGCTTGAAGATCTCATACCTCTCTGTCCTCTCCCTCTCCGAAAAGATTTCTTCAAGATGGAGAACCATATCCTCCAAGGGCATGTTCTCATGTTGTTTCTGAAGCTCAGGATTCATGGACCCCAACATAATACACATGGCAGTCTCACGATCTTTCCTGTGCTTCAACCAGGCATCATGTTCCATATGATCCTCAACATCAGGTTCTACAGGGAAAATTTCACTTAGGACATAGGCAATTCCCTCAGATCTGAGAACTATTCTCACTACTCGGAACCAATCAGAAAAGTTCGAGCCATTCAATTTGGTGTCAAGTAACATACGGAGATTAAAATTGGAAGCCATTTTCAACCTAAGACACAGGAAAAGAAAAGTGTTTAGATATTAGTTTAAGTACATGTATTTATTATGAGGACTTTTAATTAAATACATTTTCCTACTATTTTCTTCGAAATTTACAATAGCCCATTCTATTGAATTCGTGAATTTTAGCCCAGCTAAATTTCCTAGTAGGTAGCATCTATAACTAGTCTATTACAACCCCCAATTTTATGAGTCAAGTCATAATAGTAAGTCGTAGTTGGAATCCCATTCCATTTGCATCGCATGCAATTGCTAATTCATTCAAGTTCCCTAATCCCAAGGGACGTGTGCTCTTATATTGGCATCTCCTTGAATATGTCTCAGATCCTGGCCTAGCCCCCAATTTTATGGTGGACTACCCAGCTCTGTTAAGGCAGACCCTATCTCAAACTTTACAAGCAATCAATGTGGACTAAAAGGAACGCTTTGCGTAGCACTTTGATAGCCCAAAAAAATCGTATTATAAATTTGAGTAAGGAAGACTATAACTTGCCTTAATATACTTACTTTGGGATTTTATTAGTGTTAAACGTCTCACCCAATCTAGGATTTTATCAGATGGACAAAATTATAATGACTTGTATTAATTCAGGGAATTTTAGAATTAATTTATAAGGTCTAACCTTAGGTGGGTTCAGCTCTTTATTATAATTATTCCATCAACCTAGATTATATGCAAAATAATTAACACTTTTATTTATTATATTTATATTGCATTTCCTTTAAGCTTTTATTCAATAATTTTAATTTTTTACTTTGTCATAGAAACATATATAAGCACCATCTTATATACTAAAAATAAATTAGTTCATATAAATCCCCGATTGGTCAATTCAAATTGCACCGATATAGGTTCCCAGTAGGAGAGGTGCCCTATGAGGAGTAGACACCAAGTCTAATCCTTAGCCAGAACAAATACGGGCACAAACTTGAAGACCAATTGATTCTCTTGAACTAATAAATTTTGTTCTTCCAATTCATGTAAATTGGGAGCATCTATAACCCATATAATTTAAATAAATTATTGACACTTGTATAATTTGAGTAAGTTAAGCAGGCTTATTCAAAATTATTCATAACTAATTTCTAACCTTGAAATGAAAGGCAGAAGTTTATATATATTGTTCCAAACAATTAAATCATTTCATTTAGAAAATAATATAGTTTGCTTCTAACTTAATTATGCACTAAATAGGCAGGCTCTGATACCACTGTTGGGAACTGACAGTCAAATTGAACATGCATAAGAGGCATGACGGAAATTCAAAATTTTGTCCCTGTCCCAGGAACTCCTATTAGTTGCATATAAATTAAATAAAGCCTTAACTAAATAATTCTCTTCCTAGGTTAGCATGCTAAAGGACTAGGCATACCATAATTCCAAATTATATCATAGCATATTTATTTTATACTAAGCGTGTTATAACTCTAAGTTATAACCTAAGCATAAAATAAACTAAGCATGTAAAAATAACCTAAGCATAATTATTAAGTCTAAAAACGCTTAAAGAAAAAGACTTAATAATTAAAAGAGAAAGAAAAAGAACTTACCGCTTGAAGCGTGCTTTTATAAGACCTTCTTGCACAAGCCTCCAATCGTAGGATAGCCTCTATCAGTATCCACACGAACCCCACCAACCAATACCTCCCCAGGAGGAAGAACTAAGAAGCCTCGAGTAGTTGCTAGACCACTTTAGAAGCCCCACCCAAAAATATAAACTAGCGGTGCTCGAATAAATTCAGGCTCCACAAAAATAACTTGCTCAAGTACCCGAGAGATTAATTATCTCGCTTAGGATTTATGCTTTGAGCTTGGTACGATTTGAAAGGAAAGGGGAAAGCCTATATATAGGCTTGGGGGAGCATTTTGCTCCCCCTTCTAAGCGATGTGGGATGGGAGCAATTACTCCCATCCCATATGCACAGCGTGTCACACGCTGTGCACATGGCAAGGTAAAGCCCTTGTGGGCTTTGCCTTGCTTTTGGGCTGCGCATGTGCAACCCATTTTTATGGGCTACTGCAAGCAATGTCCAGCATTGCTTGCACACCTTTCGGTATACTCCCGCGCACTCGAGTCTGTACAAAATATTTTTATACTCTCGGTCCAATTAAACTCGCCAATGCAAAATTCCCCTTTTTAATCCCTTTTTAATTATTTATTTTCTGACCCTAATAAATTAGTCATCATTCAAAATAAATTTCTTGGTCCAACCAAAATTGATCTAATCAGTTTATAATTTATTTATGACTCTAATTAATTAGTTACCGGTCAAAATAAATTCCTTGGTCTATCCAAAATTGATCTAATCAATTTTAACCAATCAAATAATAATCCAATTATTATTTATGTTATATTTTGTAATAGAATAAATCTATTAGTTCTTTACTTAGTCCGATGAAGGTCCAATGTGTGTGACCTTATAGGATCCCGAAGTATTGAGCTGTTAAGGCTTAACCAACCCTTGTTCTAATGGAACCATTGGCTCGATGTTCTAGACCGTGAATAGAACTTGATTACCTTAAACGACTGTAGTACGCCTCTAGCAATGGTCTACCATCCCCCATTACTCGGAACGTCATTTATGCTTACGACTTAATCCCGGTTAATGCAATAGTTATCCAGTACGATAAATTCCTTCCATTCTTTAATATTAGTACCATCTGGTTTATTGGGTTCGGTTAAAGTGTTAACCCACTAATAGCAAGGTTGCTCCAAGCTATCCCAGTTATTTAATTATTACCGAAGTATATTGCCTTTTACCATATTGTGTTTGACTGGAAATCATTTCTATCAAACACATACTCTGATCAGAGGTTTATGGCAATCATCACTTCAACAAGTGGCCAGGTACAACTCCTTAATATATCTGGAGTGATGGATTCTTTCCGACTACTCAGTCTACCAACGTGCTGTCATCACTATACCCGTAATCACCCGTAGCACCCTAAATTAATGAGTGCATAGCAATGACCCAAAGTATAGCAATAGTACCACACAAGGCATCTAGCCTCTCAAGTATGAGGACATTCGCAAAGCTTATTGCATGAAGATAAACACTAACACATTGATATTTATACAAAGTGTTTATCTTGCTGTGGTCTCCAATATATCTCCCAGATATATCCATGTGTCAAGCTTAAGGTACCACCTTCAGTCTTTAGGAGATTAATTGCTTGGACCCTTTCCAAGAAAGTTGACCACATGCTAGTCTTTCCGTTTCATCAATATCCTTTCTTGATGACACTGTGACTAGGGACAGTTTAGACATAATCATAATTGCACATGAAGTAGGTTCCACCAAATATAGTCCAACTATAATATCTCTGACTTCATGCTATGATATGTCAAGGACTTTTGTATACATACATCAATGAATATATTTTAACCAGCTATAATATATATGTATAAAAACACATTGATATAAACAAAAGAACAAATGCCTTTATTGATTAAATAAATTATTCGTACTATTACATAATTAAGATATATCGCCCTAATTGCCTTAAGGGCATACATCACATCTAACAGCTTAAGTAATACCAAACCGATTACCATTTAGACCAGCCCTTATTACTACACCAAAATAAAGAGTTGAGTTTTAATAAAGGTGAGGAACTCATTTGCTACGAAATGTTTATTGTATTGTGACATTAGTAATGAGATAACTATGAAATATTAAAACACACAATTGTTCTTTTATAACAAAATTAAGTATATATCTTGGCTAAAGGGAGGAGTGTAAGACTATTTTATATAATTGCAGTGGCCATATATATTATAGTTCCTGATTTAATAATTATATGTGACTTTGTGTGATGGTTGCAAACCTTACGGATATTATATTGGATAAGGTTTAAATTTTCTTCCCTCAACGATTAAATTGGCATTAAAGTAAAAGGATTGGACTAAAAAGATAATGCCTAGAAGTATAAGAGTAGTAGATGAGTTATTTGTTTAAAACTAATCAATTGTGAATGACGTTTTATATTGGTTAATTAGCAATAAACGTTTTGTTAATTAACTTTCATTTATTTATAAATGAAATTAAGGAATAGAAACAGATGGTGAGAATTATGCAACGGAAGTTGGACAAATAATTGATAGAAAACATTAAAGTGAGAAATAATATTAAATGAATTAATTGTTTCTAAATTAATGAATTGCACCAGAATTTTCTACTTATATATATTTGTTCCACTTTGTTTTTATATAATAAACTCAAATTTGGTTTATTGTCTACCAATTGGAATTGCTCCAATCATTTATTTCTCTTATCATCAAGAGGCCGATTGCTAAAAGTAGAGGAGAACGAACGTTCGATATAATTCAACACGTAGTAAGGTACGCTTCCGCTTAATCGTTAATTTACCATAGTTTATCAATCAATTCTAGACAAGTTGATCTTAGGTTTTATCCCGATTATATTTTATGGCTAACAGTTGATATAGATTTCATTATCGAAATTGTTACGGGATTCTAAAATTACTTGTAATTGGTATCAGAGCCATCTTATCCTAAGATTGTTTGTATGAACGTTTAATTGAATTATGGTTCATGAGAAAATTTTAGAGATTTCAAAGTTGAATAGATTCTCATGAAATTAAATTTGTTTTTACCATATAATTGAATTTCGTTAATGGATCAAATGATTTCACGAGAAATTTTGAGTTTTCCTAATAAGGATTAATTAAATTATTTTCTATATTAGGTATATTTCTTTCATTATAATTAAGAACGGTAAAAGAAAGATGGATTATTCCTTTGTCAGTAAATATAAAACTATACACATATTTCCTTAAATATTGTTATTATTATTTTTATTTAATGAAAATTTAATTGGATAAAAGAAAAGAATATGAAAAGAAAAGAACATAATAGATATCAGAAGAAAAGAAAATGAAGAAATATAAATGAAAGTTTTGCATAGAAAATATGAAAGTAAAGAATCTATTTAGGATTTTTCTCCAGAAAATAAAGATATGCACAAGTATAAATTTCAAATTTTAGGGTTATGCTAGTTAAATGTATATTTAATTTGATTATGGCTCAGTACAAATAAAAAAGAAAGGATTGTTTTTTATTTGATATTTGTTGGTCCCTATGAGAGTATTTATAAGGGCAGAGAGGGGTGAATGACCCTTTTTCGCGGAATTTACAGACTTAGAAAAGTCTTAGTGTAGCGTGTTTGATTATGATCCGGAAGATGGATCCGGATGATGCAAATATGACAATAATATGCAATAAAGTAAAAGAGAAAGAAAATCAAACACAAGTATTTTATACTAGTTTGACCCCGCCTACGTCCATTCCCCGGAGTTTCCTTCCTCCGAGCTTATCAACTAGTGAATTCCTTTCCAACTGGCAGGAATCAAGCCTTACAGATTTGTTTCCGGATGGTAACCCCTTTCAGAAGTAGGATACACCACTAGAAGCAGCAACTCCTAGCTGAGTCCTCTTATCTTTAGTAGGATATACCACTTAGACTTCTACCTCAAATCTAAGCTGAGTCCTACAGGGAGATCTCACTCAAAGCACCTACTTCAAGCTATATTCCAATCTCTCAACTCTCCCAAGTTGGAGATTCTTACTCTTGGTTTTTAACAAAGGGTTGGTTTTTGGAGTTCCTCAAGTTTATAGTTTCACTTGGGAATCCTTACAAAACAGATTTTGAATCAAAAGGTTCTTGGAGGGATTGTATCAACTAATTGAATATGTATTGCTTTGTTACTTGCTTTTGTAAATCAACCAGTTAACCGTCTCATTTGGTGAAGAGCTCCTTTTACAGGCTTTGATCATATATGTAGCCGTTGTGGTTGGTGAGCTTTCATTCAATCTTCACCCTTGATCAGGTCGTGATGTGGAGCTTTCGGATCCGTTGATCAATTCGTTAGACTGTATTTTGGCCCGTTTGAAATCTTGGGATTGAGGTTAGAAAGTTGTTAGTGATCGTTTTACTTGTCATTTTGTGATGCACCAACTTTCATACCAATTGCTTTTTGATGTGAGCTCTACGCGAGTCCTTATTGGCCTAGGAGAAAAAGGTAGTTAGCTTTTTCAGTTTGGTGTTAGTCCTTTTTCCGTTCTTTGAAATATGCAAGCTGTCATTTTGTCTTTATCTTAGGGAAAGTATCTTTGACTTCATAGACCAAAAAGGTGAAAGGAAAGTTATATTTGAAACTTTTCCCTATGTTTGAAATATAGGTCTTCTGAATGTCTTTTAAACCTATATTCTCCGGATCTATCTTCTTCCAGAGATAGCTTCAATCAGTTCTTCTAGATGCTAGTCTTGAAGGACAGAAGTTTGTTTCCTTTCCAAACTTTATTTGGATGATTTCCTCTTGTGCTTAGGTATTTAATTTCTTCAATGGATCACTTGTATCTTTATCTTTGTCCAGATATTTCCATTTAGATTTGGGGTTATTACATACATAGTTTTTGTTTCTTTCAAACTTGATCCGGATTTGTTTTTAGATTCTAATCCGAGTCATTGTTTCCCAACAATCTCCCCTATTTGATGGAAACAAAAACCTGAGTTGACTAAGTGTTGAGAAGAGATGGATTTATGATCGAAGTATGATTCTTGATACTTAGTCATTTACAATGCTCCCCCATAATTCTAGCATCCTAACTCCCCCATAATTTTATGATTCTAGCTTCTAAGTTTGTTTTAGTAGAATTACAGATTGTACTTTAGAAGCGATTGTTTTGATATTTAAGAATTTTCACTTCATATATACTTCTGCTCTTAACAATGGTTAACATCATGAAGTTCAGAATTACAAATTACAGAAATACATATAAAGTGAATCTAGCTATTACATAAATATTACAATATCATCTAGCTAGCTTAAATATCTCTCTGGAAGGACCGCTCTTCCTGACTTGCAGCATTTTTCCCTTGCCACTTCCTTCACTTTGATGACTCGGATCTTCCTCCCCCTTTTTGCTTCCATCAAGGGGATCAATAACCATGTAGGTTCGCTTTTCCTATGACTGCTGCCAAGTAGAGGAGTAGATAGAGTAGTCTTTGTTTCCTTTAGCCTGCTCATCAATAATGCGATCAACTATAGGCGGAGTCAAATAATAAGGGTGAAGAGACCTCCGAAGATGATCATAAGATTGTGAGACTTGAGGAAGAATCCGCAGGATGTGTTCTTGGTCCTTGGGATCAAAATAGGGGAACATAGCCTTGATAAGAGTAGTTGTACCTTTTTGGCTCATGAATCTGGAGTCCCCTATGGCTTGAACAAGGTTGTGCAGTACCGGAATGAGCTGACTTTTCAGAATAGCCGGAGGATAAGAAGGTTCGGAGATAGACAAATTATTGTTTCCAGTTTGGATTTAGGTTATTTCCTCTGAGATCCTCTTCCGGATATTGTGGAGTGACTCCGTTTGATCCTTTATTTCTTTGGAGACTGACTTCTTCCAGTCATTTATTGATTTTTCGATACCAGAGTTTCTGGCTTGCATCTCATTACCCATATGATCTGGTATCTTCTCCTTGAGTTTGGGGATGGTTTTATCAATGAAGTGATCAAGCATGTCCTGGGTTACTTGTTGATCAGTTTCTAGGTTGGTAAGAGCAAGTTTCAGGTCTCTGTCTTCCATGAATTTTATCAAGTTTTCAAACTTCGAATCCACGTAGTCCTTTATTTCGGTGGATAGATCAGTGGTGGATGAGGACATTCTTTCAAGCATAGTTATACAGTTATCAGAGGCTAAGGTATTGGCTTGACTGGCAGTCCGATTTGCTGTAGCGGCGCTTTCTTTAAGCTCATTCATAATTGGCTGGATTTGAGACAGAGTGGCATCAGCAATAGCAGCAGGAGCGGGAAATTCCATAACTTGCTTCTTGATGCGAGGAAGGCTTTTCAAACTCTCCTTAATTTCACCAAACTCCTTTTGAATAGTCAAGGGCTGGAACTCTTCATAAAGCACTACTTCAATGGATTTTAAGTGTGAGCAGATGCTTCAAAGGCTCTGCTAGACATACCCTTCCTCTTGTTCCTTATGTGATGCTTCTTGAAGTATCTTGAGTGTAGCCGTAACTTTGGCACTCTTGGTGTTGGCGGTGGGAATGTTGATTGGATTGGCGATGAGAGGTGCCTTTTCTCCGGATGAGGTGGATTCATCTCCGAAGCTTGAACTACTTTCGAAGGACTGATGTTTCTCTTCCTTTTTAGTTCCTTTTAAGCTAGAGCTCTCTTCTTCTTCCTCCTCCATCCGTTCCTCTGGATGAGCCTCGCCCATAGGGTACACTTCAGAAGTGTGCCCTTTGGAACTCAAACGCTCTCCCTCCTCCGGAGTTATTTCATCTGGGTTTGGCACTATATCCTTAGCTACATTATAAGAGTCTGTAGCTAAGTTGTGCTTATCAAGATTAAAATTAAGATGAAGTAGAGCAGGGGTTACCTCAGTGGTTTGTAGCGTCTGATTCTGATTGTCCTCAACTTCTTGCTTTTCTTCCTCCAGCCTAGCCTCCGGATGGTTGGAACTATCCTCAGCCACCCCTACAAGTGCCTTTATAGGACTTATCTTTTCTCCCCCAGCCGTATTGGTATTTTCCTCAACACCCTTATCTAGTGCCTTTTCAAGACTTTCAAGATTAATAATTGGAGTGTCGGATCCAAGAAGATTTTTTAGAAGAGCTCCTGGTATGTCCACAAAAATGAATTTATCAGCTTCCGAAAACTTTGACAATGTATCTATGTCTTGTGGGTCAACAAGAATTGGAGGTACTTAAGATGAGTCTCCGGGTCCTTCAGTTCTCTCCTGATTTATTTTGTTGTTGTCCTTTATCACAGCTTGAATGATCTCATATTGTGCATCATCTCTCCCCATAATCTCTGTTGCTCCGGGTACATTTTTCCCTATACTTGATTTTGCTTTTTCCAAAGCAGCTTCTCCCTATACTGCTTTGCTTCTTCATTCAGCACTATTCTAGCTAGTCTCCTCCCTTCACTGGCCTTCTTCACTTGGGCAGTAATGGCTTCATCATAACTTAGCCCCTTTCTTTTGAGTTTCTTTTGAGGAGGAGCCTCATCCTCTATCTCCTTATCATCTTCCTCCTCTTCCATTTCAGCTAAACTACTCTTAGCTTTCCTCCTTCCTGCCTCAACTGCTTTGGCAGTAATTTCATCAACCACATTCTGACCCTTCTTAGCTGCGGCTTTAATCAATCTCCCCCTAGGCCTAGGCTTCTCTGAAATTAGGATCTGAGTGAGGCGCAGAGAGTCCTCATCGACCTCTTTAGGAACCACTTCTATTTGTTTTTGAGCTTTAGCTTTGGTGGTTCTAGGTTTCTTAGGAGCAGGCACTCGCTCTTCCGGATCCACCATCTCCCGGTACTTAATTCTTTTCTCATCCCTTTTGTTTGGCCTTTTCTTTGTCCCACTCCTCATCATATCGGAGATTGAGGAAATTCTTCTAAAGAATAGGCTTTCTATAGATGCCTTCGAATCTAGTTAGATCTACTTCTGCTGCTTGTAGAATTCTTGTGATTAAGGCGCCATGGGAGTTTACATTCGTCTTGAGATAGTGAATGACCAAGACTGGCCAGTTTACTTCCATACTTCTAACCTAGTGCTGCAAGATGCAATGCTGGAGGGCAAAAACTGTAGTCAATGATCCCTTCCTTATCAGGATGAGTTTTGCCAGAGCGTGCTACAGGAATCTGGGTGTTCTGGGAAAGTATGTGGAGAATTTATCTCCGAAGTAATTTTGGTGAAGCCATAGTTTAGAATCATAGACAACTTTAGTCTCATCGCCATCTTTTCTTATCAATATACCAGAGTTCTTCATGTTTAGATTCTTCTCAAAGAACTCTGGATTGATAATTATGACCTTCCCCTATACTTCAGTGCGTAAGGCATCAAAATGGTTATGAGGACTGAGATTTGCAAAAAATTCTTTCACTAGCTTTCAGTAGGTAGGGTAATTTATCTTCAGGAAGTCACCCAGATTCTGATCTTTGATTAGGGTGAAGAACGGAGGGGTTTTGAATAAGTAATCATCACCAAAGTGATCAGTGGGAATAACAATTTCAGAGGTTTTGAGATTCAGGGGTTCAAAATCTGTATCCTTCAAGTCAGACATTTGAAAGAAATTTTTGCTAGGTAAGTGCCCGAGGGTGTTTGAGGTGTTTGTGGCTGCCATTTGAGAGAGATTTTTAAACCTAGGGTTTTGGGTTTGAATTTTTACAGAGTAACAGTAAGAGTATGTTGCTCGCGTAAGGAGGAGGATGAATTTTAGGGGTATTTATAGATTTTTCAAGGTAAGGGTATTTTGGTAATCCAGACTCCGGTTGTTTTGGATTTTAAAGCGCTTTTTCTGCCATTTGTCCTTCTTATCTGCTGACGTGGCATACTTTCCTCTAGATTAGGCTTGTATTGGCAATTACCTCTATTCCGGATGATCCAGTTGACAGGAGTCTCAATTGACCATGGATTCACTTCTGGATCAAATTGGATTTGACATGCCAATGGCCTCCCTTAACTTCCCAAATTGATCTTTACTTAGGGGCTTAGTAAGGATATCTACTCTTTGCTGAATAGTTGGAATGTATACCAATGCAACATCCTTCTTCATCATATGATCTCGGATGTAGTGATGCCTTATGTTGACATGCTTCATCCTACTATAGAACACCGGATTCTTTGATACATCAACAGCGCTTTTGTTGTCACACATAACATCCACACATTTGGATTGCACTCCATAATCTTTTAGTTGTTGTTTGATCCATAGGAGTTGAGCAACATAACTTCCAGCTACCATATACTCAGCTTTTATAGTGGATAATGCAACTAAAGTTTGCTTCTTATTGTACCATGATACTAAGCAATCTCCAAGGAAATGGCAGCCTCGGGATGTACTCTTTCTCTCAAGAGTATCTCTTCCATAATCTACATCAGTGAACCCTTGAAGTGTGAAATCTCCATTACTAGGATACCATAACCCAACCTCAGTGGTTCCTAGAAGATATCTAAGGATTCTTTTAACTGCTCAGAGATGGGAATCCTTAGGATTGGCTTGATACCTTGAACAGTAACAAACTGTATAGTGTATGTCAGGTCTGCTAGCTGTCAAGTATAATAGTGAGCCAATCATTCCTCTATAGAGCTTATGATCAACATCTTCTCCTTCTCAGTCCCTGGATAAGATTATGTCTGAGCCTATTGGAGTGGACATAGGTTTGCTTTTGTCTATTTCAAACTTCTTTGGGATCTCCTTGGTGTACTTTGATTAATTAAGCAAAATCCTATCTGGACTTTGATTGATCTGTAGAATAAGGAACAAGTGGAGTTCTCCCATCATGGACATCTTAAATTCCTTCTGCATTGGAGAGCTGAATTCTTCCAAAAATGATATCATCCACATAGATCTGGATTATAATAATATCATTGTTCATTTTCTTGATAAAGAGTGTGGCATCTGCCTTGCGTCTAGTATATCTTTTGGATATAAGGAATAAGGTTAATCTTTCATACTAGGCTCTTGGTGCTTGCTTTAATCCATAGAGAGCTTTCTTTAGCCTATAGATATGATTTGGATGCTTTGGATCTTCAAATGTGGGTGGTTGCTTGACATAAACTTCTTCTCAGATGACACCATTTAGAAATGAACTTTTAACATCCATTTGGTATAATATGAACCCCATGAATGATGCAAAAGCACATAGGATCCAGATTGCTTCCAGCGTTGCTACAGGAGCAAAAGTTTATTCGAAATCAATTTCTTCTTGTTTGTTATAACCTTGGGCAACTAGTCTTGCCTTGTTTCTCACCACTATTCCAGATTCATCAAGCTTGTTCCGAAACACCCATTTAGTGCCAATGATTGATTTTACTTTAGGAGAGGGCACAAGATCCCATACATCATTCCTGGTGAATTGATCTAGCTCTTCCTGCATCGCCATCATCCAGCTTTCATCGCCTTCAGCATCTTAAAATTTCTTTAGCTCTATGAGAGAGACAAAGGCAGCATAGCACATCATCCAATTAAGCTGACCTCTGGTTCTAACTGGATTCTGAACATTATCCAGAATATTTTATATGGAATGATCTCTGTGGGTCCAGATCTCCCTTTACAGGCCTTCATATTGAACTTGGACTTGCTTTACTTCAGTTTCAACCACTCCTTCTTGGCCTTCATTAAAGTCAATCCCTTGTAGTTTGAGATTAACTTGTTGTACCTCTGGATCAAAGAATATTCCTTCATCTACCTCTTTGTACTTCTTGATTTTAAATGAATAAGGAATTCCTGCTTCCTCCTTTTCTCCAGATTTTTCAGCTTCCGAAACTTGATCTTCTAGAGTGGAGCTTTTCTTTCCTATAGTGTTAGTCTCATCAAAATCTACATGTATTTAATCTACCACAGTTTGGGTTCGTTTATTGAAGACACTATAAGCCTTACTATGTATTGAGTAGCCAAGGAAAATTGCTTCATCAGATTTTAGATCAAATGTTCCTACTTACTCTCTATCATTAAGGATGTAGCATTTACATCCGAATGCTTTGAAATACCCAATTTTGGGTTTTCTTCCCTTCCATATTTCATATGGTGTCTTTTTTATGGTCTTTCTAATAAGAGCTCTATTCAATATATAGCATGCTGTATTTACGGCCTCACCCTAAAAATACTTTGGCAAACAATTTTCATTAAGCATTGCTGTAGCCATCTCTACTATGGTCCTGTTCTTTCATTCAATAACTCCATTATGTTAAGGAGTGTGAGGGGTAGAGAAGTTGTGTTCAATGCCCTTGGAGTCATAAAAATCAGCAAAATACTTATTTTTGAATTCTTCACCATTATCACTCCGGTAGTGTGCAATGCTTATGCCCTGTTCTACTTCTATCCGGATGAATATTTTGGAGAATTGGTCAAAGGCTTTATCCTTGCTTGTTAGTAGGAGAACCTAGGCATACCGAGAATATTCATCCATAATGACCATGGTGTATTCTCTTCTACCTAAACTCAATGGCTTGATTGGACCAAAGAGATTAATATGTAAGAGCTCAAGTCCTCTTTTGGAAGGAATGTATGAGATGGAAGGGAATCTTTTCTTATGTTGTTTAGCTAGTTGGCATGCAGTGCACAACTAATCCTTATCAAAAGCAACCTTGGGCAAACCCACTACTAATTCCTTTTTGGCTAGTTTAGGCAGGAGGTTCACGCTGACAAGTCCTAACCTCCGGTACCATAGCCATGATTCTTCTTCTTTAGACACCAAGCAAATATTATTTTTTTTATCATTTTTAATGTTTATAGAATATACATTATTTACTCTAGGTGCATAGAGAATTAGTTGATTGGACATACAATCATAGATTGCGCAGCCTCCGGAATCAAATGTGACTTTTCTTCCTTTGTCACAGAGTTAGGCCACACTTAGCAAGTTGAATTTTAGTCCATCAACCAATGAAACATCTTCTATTTTTAATTCAGATCCAATGGTTCCATGGCCAATGATTTGTCCCTTTTGATTATCTCCAAAGCTTACTTTGCCTCCATTCTTCTGAGTTAGTGTGATGAAGGCCTTCTCATCACCTGTCATGTGCCTTGAGCATCCACTATCAATATACCAGGTGTGTTGATCTACTGTGGATCTAAGGCATACCTGCAAAACAAATCAAGTGGGTATGGGTACCCAATTAGATTTGGGTCCTTTCGGGTTAATAACCATCACAAGCCAAGGGTAAATATCATAATAACCATTTTTTAATCTACATGATTTAGTAATATGATTATTTTTCCCATAAAACCTGCACCCTAAAATAGGTATGTTTTATTTTTACTTTTCGCTGATCTTTTCCAGATCCTTTTTCCTATAGTTGCCTTTATACCCAGATTTTTGCACACTGGTGGATGGTCAAGTGTTAATCCGGAAGCTGGTTGGAGGTGCAACTTTTGCTCTATGTTTTCTTTTTTATTTGATAGGCTGTTGGTTATAAGCTACCTTAGCCTTTCCTTTTTAAGCAGCGGTATATCTTTGAGCTTGTGGCTGCCTGCTAGGTTCCTTCATCTTTTGATTGGGGGTCCTTTGATATCTGTTTTGAGCAGGAGGAGGATTATCTCTTCTTGGAGTCTTTGTTTCGGGCCTCTTCCTGGATGCTTCCTTTAACAGATTGATTTCGCTATCCATTCCCATTACATTTGCATTTAGGATTTGGACTTGATTCCTCAAGAAGTTTTCCTCTACAACATCAATATGCTTGGTTGCTCTAACCAGAATGACGTCTTATGCCATTACTTCAGCATCTTCTGCCAACTCTAGTACTTCTATTTTAAGAGACTTGATGGCTTTTGCGTTCTTCTTCACACCCTTGATAATAATAGAAAGAGCTTTTGCAAGGTCAAGGTTAGAAGCAGAATTAGAGCAAGAATTTACCTCAGTGTTTGCTGTATCTGATTTTGATTCTTCTATTTGCACTATTTATTTCTTGGAGGAGTTCCTTCCATATTGCTCTGCTTTCGGGTTAGTCAGAGCCATGAACGCACAGTTTGTAGTCTCCTCTTCTTCTGTTGAAGATGAGCTGCTACTTTCTTCACTGTTGCTCCAAGTAGCAACCATTGCCTTCTTTTTGAACTTCTGGGTTCTCTTGAGCTTGGGGCACTTTGTTTTGAAGTGGCCTTTCTCACCACACTTGAAACAAGCAGCCTCTTTCTCTAGATCCTTCTTTTCTTTCAGATTTCTTCTGGGCTTGTCTCTTCTGGAGGTGCCTTCTCTTGGTTGCCGGGATTCTTACCTTTTTTATTTCCTTCTATCTTTCTTTTGTATAAATTGATTTAGCCTTCTGGTTAGTAGAGCAAGTTGATATTTGGTGCTTATTGATTCATTGATTTGCTCTTCTTCTCCGGATGAAGCAGATCTGGTGGATTCTGCCTTAAGAGCAATGGCCTTCTTTTTCTCCTCAGGCTTCTTTTCTTGTTGGCTATACCTCTCCAAGGATAACTCTTGGGTTAGAAGATTACCAATGAGTTTATCATAACTGTAAATATTTAAGTCATGAGCTTCCTTAATGGCAGTCTTTTTATTATCCCATTCCTTGGTGAGACTTCGGAGCACTTTCTTCACCATTTCTACTTCTGGAATCTCCTTCCCCAGCCTTTTCATTTCATTCACCAGATTTATGTATCTAGTGTTCATGCTGCTGATTGATTCTTTAGGCTCCATCTTAATGGATTCAAACTTTTGTTGGAGTAGATCAAGCTTAGCCTCTCTTACTTTGGTGGTTCCTTCATAGGTTACCTCCAACTTCTCCCAAATATCTTTTGCAGTCTCGCATCCGGATATCCTATTGAATTTAGCTGCACTAAGAGCATAATGAAGCATGTTAATAGCATTTGCGTTTTCACACAACTTTTTAAAGTCATTCTCATCCCACATGCTTTATGGCTTTTGGGTAGCCATGCCCTCTACTTCATAAGTAGGCTCATATGGACTATCTTTTATAACTAACCATGCTTGCATACTTTATGACTGGATGAAGTTCTTCATCCGATTTTTCTAGAACGTGTAGTGTTCACCGGCAAAGAGTGGAGGACGGGTAACAGACATACCCTCGAGAAGGAGTTATGAGTTTTGGAAACTCATTTTTATTTGTGAATCAAAATATATGGACCTTTAGCTCGAGATTGTTAGATCTCTACTTTGAGCACTCACTTTGATACCACTTGTTGGTCCCTGTGAGAGTATTTATAAGGGTAGAGGGGGGTGAATGGCCCTTTTTAGCAGAATTTATAGACTTTTAAAAGTCTTAGTGTAGCGTGTTTGATTATGATCCAGAAGATGGATACGGATGATGCAAATATGCAATAATATGCAATAAAGTAAAAGAGAAAGAAAATCAAACACAAGTATTTTATGCTGGTTCGGCCCCGCCTACGTCTAGTCCCCGGAGTTTACATCCTCCGAGCTTATCCACTGATGGATTACTTTCCAACTGGCAGGAATCAAGCCTTAAAGTTTTATCTCCGGATGGTAACCCCTTTCAAAAGTAGGATATACCACTAGAAGCACCAACTCCTAGCCGAGTCCTCTTGTCTTTAGCAAAATATACCACTTAGCCTTCTACCTCGAATCTAAGCTGAGTCCTACAGGGAGATCTCACTAAAAGCACCTACTTTAAGCTATATCCCAATCTCTCAACTCACCCAAGTTGGAGATTCTTACTCTTGGTTTTTAACAAATGGTTGGTTTTTGGAGTTCCTCAAGTTTATAGTTTCACTTGGGAATCCTTACAAAATAGATTTTGAATCAAAAGGTCTTGGAGGGATTGTATCAACTAATTGAATATGTATTGCTTTGTTACTTGCTTTTGTAAATCAACCAGTTGACCTTCTCATTTGGTGAAGAGCTCCTTTTATAGGCTTTGATCATAAATGTAGCCGTTGTCGTTAATAAGCTTTTATTCAATCTGCACCCTTGATCAGGTCGTGATGTGGAGCTTCCGGATCCGTTGATCAATCCATTAGACTGTATTTTAACCCCGTTTAAAATCTTGGGATTGAGGTTAGAAAGTTGTTAGTGATCGTTTTGCTTGTCATTTGTTGATGCACCAACTTTCATACCAATTGCTTTTGGATATGAGCTCCACGCGCGTCCTTATTGGTCTAGGAGAAAAAGGTAGTTACCTTTTTCTGTCTGGTGTCAGTCCTATTGTCCTTTCTCTAAAATATGCAAGCTGTCATTTTGTCTTTGTCTTGGGGAATGGATCTTTGACTTCATAGACCAAAAAGGTGAAAGGAAAGTTATATTTGAAACTTTTCCCTACGTTTGAAATATAGGTCTTCTGGATGTCTTTTAGACCATGGTCTTCCGGATGTCTTTTAAACCTATATTCTCCGGATCTATCTTCTTCCGGAGATATCTTCAATCTATTCATCTAGATGCTAGGCTTGAAGGACAGAAGTTTGTTTCCTTTCCCAACTTTGTCCGGATAATTTCCTCTAGTGCTTAGGTATTTAATTTCTTCAATGGATGACTTGTATCTTGATCTTTGTCCGGATATTTCCATTTAGATTTGGGGTTATTACATACATTATTTTTATTTCTTTCAAACTTGATCGGGATTTGTTTTTAAATTTTAATCCGGATCATTGTTTTCCAACAATATTATGACATACTTATATACATTTGATGTAAAAGATAAACTCTAATTGTATTGTTGAAATTGGATATTTTATTTGTGTATAAATTACAGTTTAGATGAGTATAATTGTTATATTTGATACTACGGTTATCAATAAAAGATTAAAGATTAAAGGATAATTTATGGAGCAGTTAATTAAAAATTTATCAATTAATTAAAGTTATAATTTAATTGGCATCTATGAGTTTTTTTTAATTAACCAATTCTAATAATTGGCATATATTTTTATATAGGAAATTAAATTATATAAAAGGTTTATAATGTAAAAGGGTATTTGATTACATTTAATTGAACAATAATTACCCTTTTATGAAACGTCTCTTTATTTATTAATTATGTATATATGTGGTTAATTAGAATTGAAAATAGACATAATAGATAATTGTCCTTGAATTAATTAATCCATATATACATGGAAATAAATTAAAGATATTATTTGTTTCAAACAAATAATTAATTGTAATAATTAATTTTCATTAGTTGTAATTGACAATAACGGTTTTGTCAATTAATAACTGTTATATATATAATGTCATATATATAAATTAAAGGAAGGAAATTAATAGTTTGAGAATAATGAATAAAGGGAACTGAAAATAAAGGAATATAAAAGGGTTTATGGTAGTTTCCTATTTGGTTAATTGGAAATAAATGTGTTTTACTAATTAACTATTATAAATTAAAGAAGGGTTATCTACAATTTGATATAATAAAAGTGAAAAGAAATGAAAAGAGAAAATTAAATGAATTATATATGATTTATATTCCTTTAATTAAAAGGCATTGTTTTTTTATTCAATTAAGTTCATGAATTGAATATATAGTAGTAAAAGAAAACATAAAAGTAAATGGGTTTCTATTTCCTTAATTAAAGATAATAGTTTTCTTTGTTTTCGGTTATAATTATTCTAATTTTTTAACATGAATAATTATATAATATATTATATGATATAAAGGAAATTACATGTATAATGGAATAAATTACATAATGAAATTATATATCCTTAAATGAATTAAAGACTAAGGATCAAGAATTGATCATTAAGTTAATTCTTCATGTTAAATGCCAATTAAGGTTTTATTATTGTCATAATAGTATAATTGAAGAGTTATGGTTATCATTTAAAGATTAAGGAAATAATTTGTAACTGTTATTTTCATTGATTTGACAAAAATGGATGTTTATTATTTAATAATAATATATATGTGCCAAATTGAAAAGAGAAATTAATGATAATAGAAAGACACTGAACAAATAATAATGGAATGAGGCAGAAATAAAGAGAGAAGTTTTTCTTAATTAATATTGTTTTCTATTCTTTAATTAAAAAAAGAATGAAATAGGAAATATAAAAGTTAATAGAAATGTAAGAAAAACTAAAAGGAGACTCTTTGTTCTTTAATAATTGAAATTGGTCTATATGTATGATGGAATAAGTTAAAGTGTCAAATAAGATAAATATCAATGAAAGTATTTGAGTTTATGATTTATTTCATAAAAGTTTTGTATTGTAAAAATTAAATGTTCAATTGTATATGAAGCATTTTAGTCACCAAAGTGACATTGCTTAATTTATTGAAACATTTATTTATACATATAAATTATCATATATAAAAGACTAAAATTAAGGTTATATGACAGTAAAAGATTCAAATTATAAATGTTAAATGTACGGAAGGCATGTTCGTCACTAAAGTGGGCTTGCCTTATTTGATTAAACATTTTACTAGGGTCTGATATATTTAAAAATTTATTGAATAGAGAACATGTTAGTCGCCAAAGTGGCCTTGTTCGGTGTAAATAAATTTTTAAATATGGTTAGTTCAATTGTCTTAGTGAGAGGGATGCTAAATGACATTAAAAGTTTACACAAGACAATTGAGAACATTAATCAAACTGCTAGGAGATGACCCCAAGGTAGATCATTGCTTGTGGTTAATGACATTATAGGATTTTATTGTTGTATGTATGATTAACATGTATATTATGCCGAAAGGTGTTTTGGGTGTTAGTCAAAGCGTAATGGAATAAAATCAATTATTTGATTAAATTCATAGCATCAATGATAGTTAAGGTTATGTATTTAATTTTCTGCCCAAAGGTGATATTAAATACATAAAATGAAAGTCAAAGAATTAAAGAAAGTATTTATGTATATAAATTAAAGAGGTCAAAATATGGACTGAAATGAACTTCCTATCAATGGTATTTAGGTTTAACAATAACATTGTTTGTTACTATTATGGACATATATGAAGGTCAGTAGCAGTTTATTCTATATTTTGACAACATACTTCTTGTTACTTATGATATGTGATGCAAAGAATTTACCATCCAAGAAAAGATATTGGAGTGGTATAATAGAAAAGTGGGAGCAAGTTGTCATTACTACTTCCACTACAAATGTTGAAATTGGTGCATACTTTGAGACCGTGATTCTATGATTGTGGTTGTAGAGCTTAATCTCAAGTACATGAATAGTCAATATTATAGCAAACTGTTGAGATTGTATTGTAAAAATTCCACAACGGTCTTCTTTTGGCAGAATGATAAGTATTGTAAGGATGTGAAACACATGATGTAAAGTACTTGACATAAAAGAAGAAGTGCAAAAACGCAAAATGTTTATTGAGCATATCGAAATAGAATCGACTGTAGAGAATCGCTAACGAAAGGTTATTGGCTAAAAAGATTATTGGCCATGTACGGAATATGAACATTATAGAAAAGTTATTATTAGCATAATGAGTTGTATATATAATAAATTTTTTTAGCTCAATTTGATAGTAACGACACTATGGGTGTGATAACATTAAAGTTTTATATTTAGTAACAATGAAATAATTGTTATAGTAAAGTGAGCAATAATCTAATATTTATTGCATAATAAAATACTGGGAGTTAAAATAATTTGTAGTACATGGAAGGGAACGGGACGACATAAATGACTTGTAACCGACATGACTCAGTTGTTTTTAATTTTGTAAAGGTTATATATGTGTGTTAGGTTTTGCAAATTAAAGATGACTCGTATATACATATTCGTTTCCATATGGGCGAAGTGAGAGATTGCAAGACTATTGTATATAATCTAGGTGGCCATGTGTATTATAGTTCTCGATTTAATGATTATATGTGGCTTTGTGAGATGGTTGCATGCCTTACAGACATTATATAGAATGAGGTTTAATTTTCCTCCCCTCTATAATTAAATTAGCAATAAAGTAAAAGGAATGGACTAAAAAGATAATGCCTAAAAGCATAAGCATTAATAGATGAGTTATTTGTTTATAACTAATCAATTGTGAATGAAGTTTTATATTGGTTATTTAGCAATAACATTTTTATTAATTAACTTTCATTTATTTATAAATGAAATTAAGGAATAGAAACAGATGGTGAGAATTTTTTTTTTGATGAACAGATGGTGAGAATTATGCAACGGAAGTTGGACAAATAATTGATAAAAAACATTAAAGTGAGAAATAATATTAAATGAATTAATTGTTTCTTAATTAATGAATTGCACCTCGGTTTTCTACTTATATATATTTGTTCCATTTTGTTTTTCTATAATAAACTGAAATTTGGTTTATTGTAACAATTTAAATTTTTCGGATCATTTGTTTCTCTTATCATCACGAGATCGATTACTAAAAGTAGAGGAAAAAGAACAGTTTATTCTCTTCGATATAATTCAACACGTATTGAGATACGTTTCTGCTTAATCGTTAATTTACCATAATTTATCAATTAATTCTAGACAAGTTGATCTTGAGTTTTATTCCGATTATATTTTATGGCTAACAGTTGATATAGATTTCATTATCGAAATTGTTACGGGATTCTAAAATTTCTTACACGAATTTCTGTTCATGGAGGGTGAGAGTTTTCTAGGCATTATTTTTTTGCTAGTCTGTTATCCATCAATATACAAATGCGATTGGGATACTCACCCACCACTATTAGGTGCGCGATCCGGGTCGAATCTAGATATAATCGTAATAAAACTTCAGTAAATCAGATGGGCAATAAAAAAAATTATATAAATGCAATTGTTTTACAAATAACCACATCTTTCCCAAAATACAAATTCTTACATTGAAATTGAACTATATTTATCTCTCTGTCAAAAGCCAAAGTAAAGAACAACCAAAGCTAACATAATTTAGCTAAGAAACAAAATTAAAAATCTAGGATCACAAGTCCTCTTTTCTCCGGTTCATTGATCACTTCATATTTGGCATAGTACAATTCAGCATTTGTATCATAATGACACTGCAAATACATCAAGTTAGTGTGCTTTTGTTGGATTCTCAATATCATATATACATATAAATATGAAAAAAATAGAAGATAAAATAATAAAATGGCCAAATACATGTTTACCCCAACTCTTTTTATTATTGCTTTTCAAACTGCTGACCGAATAAGTCTCTCTCATAAACTTTTAATAAAATTATATATTTTGGCTTTGAACAACACATTTCGATCCTTCATACTAATTAATTAGGAATTATCTGATTTATTTTTTCTAAAATCAAATTTATTGTTTATAGGAAAAACTTGAAAATTGAGCTTTTCAGAAAAGCAGCTGAAATAATTAAGCACAACCAAAACTGGCCCTTAGCAAGTTTTGCCAAGTGCCGCCTTGAACTTTCATTAGTTCCTAATAGCTCCTCAACATGGCAAAAGTGCATTCGAAGCCCCTCAACGCCACATGTTATAATCTGTTGGAAAACGATAATAATATAGTTGTAGAGAGAACAATTAGAAAAATGGCATTTTAAAAGGGTCAAACCAATTAGAAGCTCACACGTGAATGATGGTCTCATGAGTGCACTTTGCCAAGTTAAGAGGGCTACTAGAAACAAGTGAAAATCCAGGGCGGCAGCTGGCAATACCTGTCAAGTTAAGGGTGTTAAACATGTATTATGCCTGTTAAAATTCATACCCTGTATAACCTGCCCCCTAGCATGATTCTTTCCTTCGCGAACTAGCCAGCGGGTAATCAGCCATACCCCGAGGGAATGAATGGTCATAATAGAGTCTAATGCTCCCGGGTTCCGCTACTCTCCCTCGTCGACGTTGGGCCATCCTTAAAAGTATACTTCTGTTTATTTCTGTCCTTCTGTATCCTCCACGATACAACGTTTCGAGGTGCTCCCATTCTGCAACAAAAATTAATGTCATAACATTATATTAAAGAATATAGAAGCTTCAAAAATTTGTAGGATTTAAACGAGAGAGGATTGAGGATTTACCATCATTTCTTTGCGCCATTTTGCTTATAGCTTCAATATAGGTCAAAATCTTTTCTATCTCTATCTCTAACTCTCACTTCTCACTCCTCAATTTGAGTGTGTTTAGTTTAGCTTCCTGTGCTCAATTTATACGCAAGATGATAGAGCAAAAGGGCCATATGACTTCTCCTTTGGAACCTCTTACTTTTAGCCGTAGCAACTTACCAAGTATGTGTCAAAATAAAAACTTTTCTACCAATAAGAGTTGGTTCAAGTGGTAAGCGACTGGGTATCGCTTAAGCAAAGATTTGAGTTTGAGCTCTAGTGAATGTAGAAAATTCTTATTGGGAGACTCACCCACCACAGCCAGGTGCATGACCCGGGTCGGATACGACGTAGTCGGGGCAAAGCTCTGGAGAACCAGATGCGCAACAAAAAAAAATTCTCTGATCTTTTAAAACTATTTTTGTAAAAAAATAAAGGTATTCATATATTTGTATTAGTTTTTTGGTCTGAGTTGCCTTCTTCCAGATTATTGTTTCCCAACACTTATGCTTTTTAAAGTTTATCATCATCTTTTAATTAAACATGTTTCCCCTTCTCAAAGATATTCAAAATTTACCACCGAGTTGGGTGATATTTTTATTAACCAACCTACAAAATTTTAGTTTAAAATGGAAAAAATTACTCTTTACTATGACATAATTTAATATTTGAGATCATTGGTTTACCAACTTTTTGTAACAAGAACTCCGTTTAAGTTAAAAAAAATATTCACATACCGCCTTATTAAAACAGTGAAACCACATTTCTTATTTTTGAATTTACCCTATTTTTAATGTATATCACATTTTCACTTGAGAAAAAATAATTTTGTGTACTATAATAATCTCTTAAAACTTTGATTTTTGGTATAGGTTGAAAATCAATATCCATATTTTAGCAATGTTATTAAGTATAAGAAAAATATAATAAATGCAATAACTATTATATAGTATGCATAGGTTAACTAATTATGATTTTAAAAAGTTTAAGTTGGTGGTATAATTTATTTATAGATTCTACAACGTAATAAATTTTAATTATTTAAATTTAATAAATAATTGAGATCAATGAAATTTATCAAAATTTAACTTTTGAGAATCATAACCCCTAGTTTCACAATGTAATTAAAAAAATAAATATAGTAATATTGTACAAGGATAAAATAGTCTGTTAACTTGAAAAAAAATGTGATGTTAGAATAGGACCAACATCTTGTTACTCAGCCCCATTTGCGGTGAGTTTCTTCAGTTTTTTTAGCAGATTTTTTGAAAAGTTTCATTTTAAAATTTTTTAAAAGCTGCAGATTTGATTTTAGAAGAAATAAATCAAACAATTTCTAAATAATTAGTATGAAAGATCAAAATATGTTGTTCAAAATCAAAATACGTAATTATGGTAAAAGTTTGTGAGAGCAACTTATTTTAACAATAACTTAAAAATCAATGCCAAACTAGCCCTCAATTATGTGAAAACTAAACCAGTAACTTTTATTTATTTTGTAACTCATGAAATTCACGTTTAGGTAGTTTTCTTCGGTTTTGTGTATAGAATATGTGGCACCTTTCATATGGATTCTCTTTTTTTTTTGTTTATGTTTGTATTTTTTTATGAGGATGGGAGTTACTAATGAATAAATTTAAATATTTCAAAATTCAAAATGAAGAAAGATTGATGCATTATTAAACATCAAACTTTTTCTTCTAAAAAAAATCAAAATACAAATAACTTAACTATATTAGATTATGTGATAATGTGAAGAATTATTACTATATCCAAATAGCTTGATCATATAAATTATGATAACTAAACATTAAAAGTTTGTTATGATATGTTTCCTAAATTGATCGATGAGTTAAGCAGTCAACTGTTGAAAAGATAAGAGTTTTATGTTACTTCTAAAAGAAATTGTTTTATGATATTTTTATTGATAAAATATCTTTAGTCAAAATATTTAATGTGACCGTTATTGGTTTTAACTCTTTCATGAAAGAGAGTTTTTATTGTGATTAATTTCATAACGGCTATATTTTGATTAAACATTTGTAACTCCTTGCGGTTATAATTTTAATGGCACCATACTTATTATTTTACAACAACTATTTTTATTACCTTCAAAAAGGTTGGTAGGTTTTTCCATATGAAAAAGAATTCAATTTTTACTCTATTCTTTCTTCCTCTTTTCTGGATATGATAAGCATTTCTGATTCCTGTACCCAAACTCAAATCGAGTTTGAAGGAGTTGTTTAATCCTAGGAGGAACTACAAAGTATCCTTTAAGTACAGAGTCTCCTACTCGACTCAACTCATCCTAACGCTTATAAATTTTTTCTTGTTGTTTCAGTGATGTTCCAAGTGGTTAAGATCATTATTTACAGCTTTTGAAGGTCATTTCAATTTTAGTAGAAAGTGCTGCCGCATCTGAGTAAACAGTTTCCTAAGTTGTGCATCCGGATCTACTGCAACAAATTTTGAACAATAAAGCGTTGTCTTTGGTCCAGTTTCAAAGGTACTGCAACAATTTCTAAAAAGGATTGCCTTTCATCCAGTTTGCCTCCGGATCAGTCCGGATTAGTTTGCCTCTGGAAGTGTTGCCTCAAATCCAATTTATGAGTTTCTACAACAGTTTCTTATCAGAAAAGCGTTGCCTATTAACTTACGACTCCGGAAGCAACTCCGTAACTAAGTTTAAAGAGCAAATTTTCCAACAATATTAAAGGATAATTCTGAAATGGAAAATTATGTTACTCCATGGGGATCCAATTCCTTTGAGAAAATGAAAGCAGTTGTCCCTCCACTATAAGCTAAGTTGTTTATTTACAAAAATTAAATTTGGTGCTATTTTTTGAAAGTTGAAGCTAATGAGATTTGGGAATATTTGATTTCCAAATACAATTACGAGGGTACTCATAAGCAAAAGTTGCATTGGCCTAAATAAAGTCAATTGGAAGGAGATCGAAATAACTAAAGAGAAGGAGATAGTCTTAAAGGCAAACACCATGAAGACCAATCATCGCTAAGGAAAAAGGTATGAATTTCTCTATGGTTAATTTATAAAGCTCAAAATTAATAAAACCTTTAATAATATAAAAAAGGGAAACTTTATACATGTGACCACCATGCTCCTAAATGGAGGAAGAGAGTTATGAAATGTGACAATCCTACTCAACTTATAGTTAAGTAGATGATATTATTTTTATAGTCATTTCACAAGTAAACATGGTGATTGATGTGAATGAGTGGGTTATTGACTATGGAGTAATGATGCATGTTTGTGAGAGTAAATAAAAATTCTCCATAGTCATATATACTCAAGTTGAAAGTGGAGAATAAAGGTTCTCCTTAAGCTCACATCTTTAGCACATAATGAGGTGCTACTTGTTCCCAATGTTTAAACCGAATTGGTTTTAGCGAGCCTTTTAGGCAAAAATAGAGTGAAGGTAACTTTTGAGTCCGACAAGGTTTTAATAACCAAAGATAGTGTGTTGTCAGAATGAGCTATATGAACCATAGAATATATTTGAGATTATTAATTTATATGTTTGCTTTTCTTTACCAATTTGGTTGAATTGTGAGATTTGCGTTGTGATAGTTAAAGACTTATGAATTTGAGTAGTTTTATTTCATAAGTTCATATTTCAAAGTTTTGGGTTGAATCAAAATATTTATTTGATGAGATATAAATGAGGTTTTGATATGTTTTATGTGGATCAATATGTTTTGAATTAAGTTGTTTTGAGACATCTTGATTTCAAAATTATTGGAGTTTTGTTGCTATATAATTTGTGATAAAACTCTTATTTTATGTTTTTGCTGAAAATTTCAGTTTTAAACATTCTTTGTTGTTTATGAGTTTTCTTGAGTTTCACAGGTCTGTTTTGAGTGATTCTTGTTTCTATAGTTTCATGAGACATATTTAAAAGAAATATTTTTCAAATTCTTTCGTTTAGTGATATTTATTGAAGTTGAGATTGAAATCTCGTTTTTATGAAAGTTCAGCTTTGAGCGCAGCTGATTGTTTGTGGCATAACTTTAGTTATACAAATTGGTTATACATGTTTTTAGTGGCATTGAAAACTTGAGATAAATATGTTTTTATGAGTAGAAGAAAGTTTTGTCAAATAACTTGGTTTACATATTCAAAATTTGAGTTGAATTGGAATCTTGAAATCTAGAGTTGAGTAGATTTCAGGTTTGCAAAAGTGTTAGTAACCATGTGTGGTTATATGAGTATAATTTTGGTGCTTTTACCTTAAAATTTGATGGTTTATAATTTCTAGTAAACTTAAGGCACATGAGAACATATTGTGAGTTATTAATAGGGACGGACTCACGTGTTAAGCCATAGGGGTCCGCCCACCTAAAATAAAAAATATATATTATTACATATACATATATGTTAAAGGAATTTCATGGTAGAATTGGTTGAGTGTGGTTGTTTGGGTAGAAAAGGGTGTATGATCAAACCTTGGCAACATCATTATTTTTAAAGTGCTATTTTTTTCAGCGCCCACCCACGCTTTATTTTTTTATTATTGTCTCTTAATTTTTTTTGTACTCCTACACTTTTATTTATTTTTGTTCTCTTAATTTTTTTAACAAAAATGCCACAAATTAAATTTACAAAATATCCCACGCTTTATTTTTTATTATTGTCTCTTAATTTTTTTGTACACCTACACTTTTATTTATTTTTGTTCTCTTAATTTTTTTAACAAAAATGCCACAAATTAAATTTACAAAATACTACAAATTATATTGATATTGTGTTATTTTGCATCAATATAAGTATTGATATTATTCAATCGCATTTTTTTAAATCATGTCTATTAAGGTTGGGCCCCCCTCATATCTAACTCTGCGTCCGCCCCTGGTTATTATTAAGTATATATCTGAGTATCATATTTAATATGTTAGATATATACTTGAGATATTTGTTGGTGGAACTATTTGTTAAGTTTTCTGTACAAATATAATTTCACATGAAAAACCGATAAGATACCATATGAGAAAATGAGAGGATTATGATCCTAATTTGAAATATTCAAAAGTGTGGGGGTGTCTTATTGAGGTTATTATTCTTCAACCTATATAAAGAGAAATAGGTACAAAATTTTATGTTTGTATGTTCATAAGTTATGTTGAACAGAGTGATGTGCTTGGAAATAATATCTTTGAGGCAAAGAACACAAATTCTTTGTGAATGTTTTCAATAAAGACTAGAGAGATTTCCATTTTTAAGTATTGCTCCGGATGTTGACCCCGTTGCACTTATTTTTCAAATTGAGTTTGAAAATGATATTTTGAGGAAAGGCAAGAGAACTTTAAAAAGAAAGTTTTGGTGAAAATTTTTATAAGTGTTTGATTGTAGATGAATCTTTATTTTTATGGAGCTATTTCATCTTCTGAATCAAAGTGCTTGAAAGAAGCTTTTTATTTTGAGTTTGTTTCTATTCTTTGGGATATAGAACTTTTGTGTTAGCTTATGATCCTCCAAAGCTAAATCCATTGGTTACAAGTGGTGTTTGTTTTCTACAAGAAAATCTTTGGTTTTATGCCCTGATAAATATGTTATTTCTATATTTATGCTATAGCTTCTTTTTACAATTGAGTTCACCATATGGGTGTTAAAATTGCTTTCAAAATAAAGTTTTTATATGGTGCAACTTGAGGGGTATGTAGAGCCTGGACATGGATGGAAAGGTGATTAAGTTCTTGTGTGTTTTATTGACAAGCACCTAAATAACAAATTGATAAGTTTGATCATTTGAGGTGAATATACGTGTATATGCTAAAGTGATTAATGATATATGTGTGATTATATGTGGATGATATGACTATCTTTATTCCAAGTATTGATGTTGTCAATAGAATAAAGATAATTTTATTATCAATATTTGTCATGAAAGACATAAGATAAGCTAATGTGAGTATGAGAATCATAAGGATGAATGAGAGTGTCTTGTTAACCCAAGAACACGATGTTGAGAAACTTCTTGAAAAGTTTGAGTTTTAAGATGTAAATCATGTGAGTATCCCTTATGATTCCATACTTAATAAGAGGAAGATAATGATGATCTAGTAGCTAAATCCAAGTATGCATTTGTACTTGATGAGTTTCACACATTGAGATATAGCATATGCTATGTGAGCAAGTATACACATAATCTAATCATTAATTATAGAGAAGCTATATTGAGGCTTAAAAAATATTTGAGAGGAACCATTAAATATGGTATTCTGTATAATGAATTTCCCATTATTCTTGTAAGGAACAATAATGTTGAATGAATCTATGGTTCATATGAGAAGAAATTCATTAATGAATTTCCCATTGTTCTTGAAGGGAACAATAACATTGAGTGAATTTTTTAATTCATATGGGAATAATTTTATTAGTGGTTATGTTCTCACATTTGGTGGTAGAACAATAACATGAAAACCAACTTAAGCAAGTTATGTTAAGAGTTAGTTGCTTGAGAGTTGGAATATACAATGTGACTAAGTGGTTGGAAAAACTTTCTTAGTAAGTGTTATAATACATGCAATGTATTGATATTGCAAAATATATTGAGAATGCCAAGATGCAATATATATTTTGAGAAATAAGACCTATAATGGCAAAAGTATACGTATACATTTGAGACATATTATTGAGATAAAATTTTATCCATTTAAGTTTAGAGTGATTCTGATCTCATCTGACCAATATTTGAGAAATAAATTTTTGAAAAAGAAATTTATTTTTGATACAACAGAGAGGATGAGACTTAAACCTATTTGAAATTAACGAAGGGTGGGAACCCAACCTACATGAGTGGAGATCCCACGGAATAGGTTCATATGGGTAATAACAAGCCTTCCGTTAGTTCTGCTAGCACTATAAATATTGTCCCAAATCCAAGATGTGTGAAAAGTGCTATGTTGCATATCTTGAGAGGTTGAGTCAAAAGGACTCTTAATGAGATTTCATCGCTCTTATGAGTGGTATATAAAGTGCAATATACACCTGATAATATCGCCTATGTGAGTGTGAAGTTGGGCCGCTTCTATGAGATATAATATTGGCAATATCTCTAGAGCACTCATCAAAGACCAGGCACGCGCAAGGCCTATTTGCGTAAAACCGCGATGAACAGAAATGTACTTGGTATAATGCGATATGGTAAAATTCCTATCTTAAAATAGTGCTTATTTGGTTCATAGAAACTATATGTTTCACCGAATATTCTGTAAGTTAAATTTTATCTATCAAGTTCTGGTTCATAGTCCACAAGACACGAGTTCCATGCATTTTATGTATGTAGAAAATTCTTTTTATTAAAACTTCTTTTCGAAGTTGTGGGAGATTGTTGGAAAAATAAGAGTTTTATGTTACTTTTAAAAGAAATTATTTTATGATATCTTTATATATAAAATATCTTTAGTCAAAATATTTAATGTGACTGTTATTGGTTTTAACTCGTTCATAAAAGAGAGTTTTATATAACGGCTATATTTTGATTAAACGTTTGTAACTCCTTACAGTTAAAATTTTAATGGCACCATACTTATTACTTCCTCCATCTTTTTTTACTTGTCTTCTAACACATTTCACACTTTTTAAGGAATCAATTGAATAAGGCAGAAAAATACTATTTTACCCTCTAATTAATGTTTAGTTTTCCACTCCATTGCAATTAATGATAATGGGACAAATGAGGGTATAATTGGAATAATAATCTAAAAAGTGCCTAGATATTTGAGAATGACAAGTAAAAAAATATTAGAAAAAGTGGCTAGAATGCCTATTTTAGAAAGATGGAGTAGTATTTTACAACAACCATTTTTATTACCTACAAAAAGGTTGATGGGTTTTTCCATATGAAAAAGAATCCAATTTTTACTCTATTCTTTCTCCCTCTTTTCTGGATATGATAAGTATTTCTGATTCCTGTACCCAAACTCAAATCGAGTTTGAAGGAGTTGTTTAATCCTGGGAGGAACTACGAAGTATCCTTTAAGGAAAGAGTCTCCTACTCGACTCAACTCATCCTAACGCTTATAAATTCATTCTTGTTGTTTTAGTGATGTTTCAAGTGGTTAAGATCATTATTTACAGCTTTTGAAGGTCGTTTCAATTTCAGCAACAAGTGTTGCCTCATCTGAGTAAACAGTTGCCTAATTTCTGCATCCGGATCTACTGCAACAGATTGTGAACAATAAAGAGTTGCCTTTGGTCTAGTTTCGAAGCTACTGCAACAACTTCTAAAAAGAGTTGCCTTTCATCCAGTTTGCCTCTGAAAGTGTTGCCTCTGGAAGTGTTGCCTCTAGAAGTGTTGCCTCAGATCCAATTTCTGAGTTTCTGCAACAGTTTCTTATCAGAAAAGCGTTGCCTATTAACCTATGACTCCTGAAGCAATTCCGTAGCTAAGTTTAAAGAGCAAATTTTCCAGCATCAACAATACACATAAGTGATCTTTAGGAGCAATGGGTGTGCATTTTTCCTAGGATAGCCGATAGATTTTTGTGGACGGGAGATTCACTCAATAGGTATTCAGCGGGTTCCTTTTGCCATATTTATTTCCGTCAACTAAACTGGCCAGCCCCCACGTTGAACTATAAAATCATTTGGGGGTCGAACGTTATCCCGAAAATATAGTTTTACGGTTGGCTCATGTTCCACGACGGCTTACCTATGAGATCCTTCCTACTACGTCGAGATTGCCGAGCCATTGAAAATGAGGACTGCCCGTTTTGTGGTGCTAGCGAGACCATGGAGCACACATTATTTCTCTGTTATGGAAGTCTAAGGATTTGGCACCAACTCTTTCGTTTATTTGGTGTTTCAATTACAATCCCTTCTTCGAGCGGGGTATTCATCGAACTATGGGGTTCCTTCTTCAGCGTCGGACCGTGTAGAGATTTTGCAACTTCTTTGTGGTTTGTGATTTCATGGTTGCTATGGAAAAGGAGGAAAAAATATATTTTCAAAGGAGTATTAGGTTCGGAGGACATTCTAGTATCGAGCATTTACTTTTGTTGGTTTTTATTTGTTTGTAAGAAGCGCAACATGGGCTTTCTCGTTACTGATGTATTTACCTGTCCACAGCAGCTACTTTCTTGTAGTTAGGAAGTGAGATCACACCTTGTGATTCTTTGCTTCGTTTTTTAATAAAGTGCCTGGAGATTAGCCACATTGGCTTTTCTTTGGGTATGTTCCTTAAAAAAAACGTAAGGGATCGTTAAAGTTTGTTATGATATGTTTTCTAAATATAATTAACTGATGAGTTAAGTAGTCAACGATACACATAAGTGATCGCTAAAGTTCGTTATGATGTATACCCTAAATATAACTGACCGATGAATTAAGTAGTTAATGATGTACATAAATGGCGGTTAAAGTTCGTTATAATATATTTCCTATGTATTCTATAATATACATGCCACGTATAAGAATGATTGTCGTATATACGTAACGAGCACACGGATTATAAAACATTAGTGATGATAATTCACTAGGCAAACATATAGTTCATTATTTATAATATTACATTTTACTAAATAAAAAAAATATTGTTTTCATTCAAATGATAAAACTTTTCAAAACTTTCCGTTTTGGTAATAGGTTTTAAAACTCAATATTAGAAAAAATAAAAATTGAAAAAAAAGGGTAATTATGCACTAAGCATGCAAACGTTTGTTGGCTGCCAAATAACGTGATGGTAGAATGAAGACAACGTTTTATTACTCTGCCATAAGAAAAGTTGACCAATAAACTTGTTTTGTAACTCATAAGTTCGCGATTCAAGTGGTTTTCTTGATTTCGGTGTACACAATATGTGGCAATTTTTCGTATGATTTCTCTTTTTTTGTGTTTTTTTTTAATTATTTTTATGAAGATGAGAGTTATTGTTTACTAAGGCTATGTTCTTTTTAATTTATAAGTAGTAGTACTGATCTGAACTAAATTGAATTGATAAGTACTTATTTCAGTGTATATTTATGTGCTGATAAGTACTGAACTGAACTGAACTGAACTAAATAGATTAGAAGGTGAAAAAATAATTCTTCACATACTCCATTAATAACCTGAATAAGAAGTTGAATTTAGTTCTTCAAATTGTAAATATACACTGATTAAGTTTGATTTAAATCAATTTAGTTTAATAAATTCAGTTTATTTGACGTAAATTCAAGAACAAAGCCTTACATGTGGATTTTATTAAATATATAGATCTAATGAACATATTTAATATTTTAATTTTAAATTCAAAATAAAAAATATTGATCCAATCAATATAAATCAAACTGTTTATTTTTAACCACCCAGCAATAAATTCTTAAAAAAAATTAAGAACTGTGAAGTTATATTAGTTCAATTTAAACAATATACATAATAGATAAATAATGTATCATATTTATATTTAAAAAAACTTTTTCTTCTATATTAGTAGTACAAGGTAAAAAAGAGAAAGAATATGTGAATAAAATAATTTAAAATGAATTTCATTGCTTAATTATCTATTGGATGAGAATGTGTTTTCTTATGACACTCGTTTTATCTTTCAAGCTATTTTCTTAGGCTTATGGATTAAAAATATTCCTTTTGATCAATTTATATTTGTTGTGTACAGCTTCGTTCTCTTTTCTTTGACAAAGCAAAAGAAATTAAAATTCCGTGACTAAGGCGTTGATTAGTGGTTAATACTGAACTGTAATATTTAAAGGTTCCAAATTCAAGACACATCCGGAAGAAGTTGAAGATTTTTTTTTTCATTTAATATAAGTCGAAATGAAATAAATATTTTTAAAAAAGAAATTAAAATCCAAAAAATTAATCATTTCTTTATTTTGGATAAGAAATAATTACTAGCTAGAATTAAGGCAACTAGATCCTCTCTTGTTTTACCAAAAGAGAAAAGCAAATATTAACCGTCAATGGTTGAGGAAAGTAGAAAATAAAATGACAACTAGATACAATTCTGATTGTATATGTAGAAAATAATATGAACAAAATGAAGAAAAGGAACCAAATAACTACACCAAAATAAAGAGTTTTTTTTTTTCATCTGGTTCATCGGAGCTTTGCTCCAACCACATCTAGATCCGACCTAAATCGCGGATCTGACTGTGGTAGGTGAGTCTCTCAATAATTTTTTTTATATTTATTAAGACTTAAATTCGAGACCCTACTTAATCGATAAGGTGAGAAACTCATTTGTTTCGAAATGTTTATTGTATTATGACAATAGTAATGAGATAACTATGAAATATTAAAATACACAATTGTTCTTTTATAACAAAATTAAGCATATATCTTGGCTAAAGGGAGAAGTTCTGTTCATGGAGGGCGAGAGTTCTCTAAGCATTATTTTTTTTTTTGCTTTTCTGTTATCCATTGGTATGTGGGTAACAAAAAATCCAATCAAACCCAGGCTCGCGAGACCACTAAAAGTCAACAAGCTCACAACAGACACCTATAAACACATCAAAAGCCCATACAAGGAGAGGCTTTGACATCCATTTCTATTCTATAACTTTCTTATCCACTAAAAGTCGTTGACTAGGGGGTTTTTGTTAGGTCCCATTGTCTGCTCTTTCATCTACTGATCTCACATATTAAAGGTTTTGGGAACCATCCTTTACCAATTGGTGTGGTGAGCGTGGAAACTCATTTGTTCGGCATTTAGATCTCTTATAGATGAAGAACGGTTCGGTTTGAAGATGGGAGAAGATTTATTTTTTTGCCAGAAAAATTCACCATGCAAAAAAGGACTCTTGTACACTAAACTTAAGAGCCTAAGCTTCAACTTCACTAGCGAAGTGTTCTTCAACCTCTAAATTTTCTATTTCTCTTACATCTCTTGGAAAGGCTTCCGCTTGTGATTCCCTTCAATTGTTTCCTTTGGGTTGATAAATTTATTGGGTTGGCATCTCAATTCGCAATCGGAGCATTCAAGCACAATCTAAAGTAATGAGAGCGTGCCAACCAAGTGGCAGAGACGATGGTACCCTTTCAATATCATCTCCAAGCTATCAACGAGGATCTTCATCCTTCTCGCGAGAGGCAATCACTAGCGAGTCTTGAACCAAAGACTATGATGATAAACTAATCATGGGTAACATTGTGTTTCTTTATTTAGCCTCCCAGTTTCGATTTTCACACTTAATATGATGAAAGATACATGCGTAGATAGTTCACAGCATTACTTCCTTATAATCATTTGTCTCATTTCATAATAAGTCTTCGAAAGCCACCATCTTCAATTTAATTTATTGTTGTCGTGCTCATTAGTAGAATTCCAGTTATGAGTTTTCATTTTCAATTATTGATATAAAAAAGGGAAATCAAACCATTATATACTATGAAATTAACTGATATCACATATAGCTGATTATTACATGCAATTACACATCTGACATGTCCATAGGTAGCAAGGTGACAATGCAAGGTTTTATCTTTCAAAAGACAACATTATACTTTGAAATAACTCCAGCATACATGATTTTACACGTGTTATGTTGCCTTCAACAACTTCAAAGGCTTCTCAACCGACTCCAAGCATCATCCCTAGTACTTCCTGTAAAGTACTCCATTCCACTAAGGAAAACTTCTTCCAAGGCTCGTTGAATGAAACTGTAATTTCTAAAACTTACCGTGAGTTCCCAATTGCTAAGTCACATCCTCACTGCTTCTTAGACTCACCAATAGTTCCTAGTCGCTTCCAAAACTCAGCAAGAGTTCATTGTGACTTTCACGACTTTTAAAAAGGACTTCGACACGTCCTAGTAACTTCCAAAACTCACCAAGAGTTCCTCGTGACTTTCACCAGTCTTAAAAAGGACTTCGGCACGTCCTAGTAACTTCCAAAACTCACCAAGAGTTCCTCGTGACTTTCACGACTTTTAAAAAGGACTTCGACATGTCCTAGTAACTTCCAAAACTCACCAAGAGTTCCTCGTGACTTTCACGACTTTTAAAAAGGACTTCAACATATCCTAGTAACTTCCAAAACTCACCAAGAGTTCATCGTGACTTTCACGACTTTTAAAAAGGACTTCAACATGTTCTAGTAGCTTCCAAAACTCACCAAGAGTTCCTCGTGACTTTCACGACTTCTAAAAAGGATGACATAGTAGCTTCCAGAACTTACCAAGAGTTCCTCACTCAAATTTCTAAGCCACGTCCTAGTTGCTTCCAAACTCACCAAGAGTTCCCCATGACTTTAAAAGTTGCGTTCTAGTCGCTTCCAAAACTCACCAAGGGTTCCTCGTTGCTTCTAGAACTTTCCAAAATGACTAAGTCTCGTCCTCGCTGAACTCGCCAAGAGTTCCTCATCCCTTCCAGGGCTTACCAATCGGGCTTTTTCTAAATCTCATCCTCGCTGCCTCCAGAATTCACCAAGAGTTCCTCGTCGCTTCTAGGATTTACAAAATGATCAACTTCCATTTTAATTATCATCCTTGTTGCTAGAACTCGCCAAGAGTTCCTTGTCGCTTCCAGGACTTGCCAAAAGGACTTCAATTTTCTAAGTCTCGTCCTTGAGGCCTCTAGAACTCGCCAAGAGTCCCTTGTGGCTTCCAGGATTCAGTTCTCGTAACTTCCAAAACATGCAATATTATACGAAGACTTGCAACATGCAAACTATTTCATTATATCACAAAGGAATTAAGAGGCTATTCATTAAGGCTTTAACCATAAATAGACTATTGAATACTAATTAGAAGCAAACAACTCAACTCGCTTCTAACCCATCTAGAAACAAAAAAAAATAAAAATTGACCTCCCAAGGTCCCATACTTGGATTTGAAATCGATGGCATTAAACAATAACAAGATGCAAGACTTCTTAATGGCCAAATCCTTGCGCCTTTTCTTGGAATTTTTTAGCTTCACAATGGCTAATCCTAGACATTTCCAAAACTCAAAATTCCTATGGCAATAATGACAAGTCATATACGAAAACATACACTGTAAAAAGGAAAGATGCTCATCTTTCAAGGTTTCTTGACCTTACAACAAGTCCTCACATAAGCCTAGGCCCTAGAGCAAAGCCCTTTTCCTCGAAGGCAACCAAGAACTCTTCTAGGGCTTCCCAACCCAAGACCTCAGTTTCTAGAATTTTTCAAGGCTCCTCCTCTCGAAGGACTCCTCTAGGGCTTCTCGTCCCAAGGACTCAGTTTGCAGAACTTTTCAAGGCTTCTCCTCTCGAAAGTATCAATTGTTAAATCATTGTCATAACTAAGAACTCTCGATAAAGTTCTCCCTCTTCAAGACTTCTAATGGCTAAGTATCAATATTTCCAAGACTTTGTAATGAAATTACCATAATTATACTCATGTTCCTGACATCAAGGACTCCTTGAAGGCAAGGTCTTGCCATAACCAGGGCTTTACAATAACTCAATTGAAAAGCATTCTATATCTTATGAAGACTTTGCATTACAAAATACATGTCCTTACATCATTAAGGCATTGATCATAAATTGACTATTCAATAATATTTCATCAAACGCAAATACCTCATTGATTGAATGGTCATCACTATTTCTTGGATTTCTTAACGGCTACAGTGCATTTCTAAAAACTTTATATTTGTCAACCTCGGTATAATAGATTCAAGAAGTCTTAGCTATTTCGAAGGCTTTGCAACTTAACAGCTAGTTCTTGGCATTTACATAACTCACAAAGACTTCAAGTTTTTCCAATTTCCAAGCTTTTTCCTCATCGCTTTTAAGGCTTCCGTATCACATTGGCTTAATTATAATTTGATATACAAACACTGATCTAATTTACAAGACTTTTCAACTAAGAGTGCTCGAAACAGCTAAGACTATCCTTGCAAGTACTCATCAATTTTTATAAAGTATTTGGAAGGGTAAGGGCATCTCGTTGTCCTAAATCCTATTCATTGCTATTAGGGCCAAACATTTCTTAATACTTAATTACTAAGCCATACCTTCATTCTTTCAAAGGCTATGCAAGAGTTTACCTAACATAATGGAAATATTCTCATTAATTACAAAATTAAAAAAATCTCCACATGACCACTTTAACAACAAAATGAGTTACTAACATCTGGCAACTTTAAAAGCGGTATCTCATTATCAAAGTGGATCATTATCAAAATACAACTGAAACCTACCCCAATTAGCATATTTAATTACCAACATCAAGTAATTCTATAAAATAAACAAAAAATAACCACATAAAATCAACTACGTAGGATTCTTCCTCTTCCTATTCATTTCTTCACGCAGATTGATGGCCTTAAATCTCATCAACATCATACTCTTCAATAACATCCTCCATATTAAAAAGATCTGTATGAAGCGAATAAGTCCCAAACCTTGCTTCTTCTTCATCAAAGGCAATTTCCTCCAAGTCATCAAATTGATGCGCAAGTTCTATTCCTGCAAAAATATAGATTATCAATAAGTAAAAAAATAATAAGGTACTTATCCTAAGCACAAAATGTCTTACTTCCAAACCTCGCAATCATCACGAAGACATCCTCAATATCCGCTATATCTTCCTTAGTAACATCATTCTTCTCAAACCACTCAAACTATTTTTCGATACTCAAAATCATCAGAGTTTGCCAGCCGCCATTCTCGAATTATATAACAACTTGAATTCAGGAACTCCCCCACAGCTGTTGTCATATCTACATCCTTGAGCATTGCTCTTAACCGGTTTGCCAAAGATGCTTCAAAGTCCATAAGATCTCTTTTAGGGGACCAAACTTGCTTCGAAGTAGGTTTATCATTCTATTGCGTTGGGAAGGGAAAATCCTCAAGAGAGGACAATAGAAAAAAATCAAAGTGCCACTCCGAATTCTTCCTCTCCAAAGTACTATATAACCTCTAACCAAGAGGTGAAAATACCACGTGACTTGATCGAAACATTAGAATAGGTTCATAAAACTTTCAAAAAACTGCTCCAATCAAGTGACACCCCCACCTATGACACATCCAATACCCTGCAACTAAAAGCTTCCACCCATTTGGGTGGATGTGAGAAAGACAAAGATTAAATTCACTTAGCACTTCCACAAAGAAGGGCAACAATGGAAACCTCAGACCAACTAATATTTGACTTTCATATACAGTAATCTCCATTGGACTTCGACAAAAGCTTTTCCCCACCTTCCCTAGAACCATCTTTTTCTCAGCTATCCGACATCTTCTTCGAAGCTTTTCCACAAGGGATCCCAGATGGTTATGAAGGGGCTCCAACCCCGCTGGTAACACCACTTTCTCGCGATATGAATGCAATAACCCACTAATCGGCACACATACAGCATCTACTGAACTACTATTCACAGACCCTCCCTCACTCATAATACAACACTCACCCAAAAACAAAAAATAAACAAATATAAAAATTAACAAAAGAAAGAGCAAAATCTTACCAAAATCGAACTGAAATCCGCAAAGCCAAAAAGACACCATCTCTTTACTATAATCTCATATATAGCAAACTAGATAAACCCTCACTAAAATTCCAAAACCTAAAAATATTTTAGCCCAAAAACTTTCTAAAATCTTCCAAAACTCAGCTCTGAAAAACCTCAATTAACATGCTAGCCTCTGCATCTATAACTCTTCTTTTTTACTACCATCCATATGCACCATTTATTTCAGCAGTCTAATCACCAACCCCACCAAAATAAAAAATAAATTACTAGATACAATCACCAGGTTATGTACTTTAACATCTCAAATATCGCACACATCAATATGTGCCACAACACGTTGGGGGGACATCTTGGTATGTGGGTAACTAAGAACCCAATCAAGCCTAGGCCCAGAAGACTACTAAAAGCCCACAAGCCCACAACAGACACCTATAAACACACCAAAACCCCATCACAAGGAGGAGGCTTTAACATCCATTTCTATTCTATAGCTTTCTTATCCTCTAAAAGTCGCTGACTTGGGGTTTTTTGCTAGGTCCCCTTGTCTGCTCTTTCGTCGACTGATCTCACATATTAAAGGTTTTGGGAACCATCCTTTACCATCCATCAATATATATATATATATATATATATATATATCGTAAACTTAATATGTACCTTAATATACGATTGTTTTATAAATAATCACCCGAAATACAAAATCTTAAATTGAAATTGAACTATATTTATCTCTCTCTCAAAAGCTAAAGCAAAGAACAACCAAACCTAACATAATTTAGCTATAGAAATAAAATTAAAAATCTAGGATCACAAGTCCTCTTTTCTCCAGTTCATTGATCACTTCATATTTGGCATAGTACAATTCATCATTTGTATCATAATAATACTGCAAATACATCAAGTAGTGTGCTTTTGTTAGATTCTCAATATCATATATACATGTAAATATGAAAAAAAATAGAAGTTACAATAATAAAATGGCAAAATGCATGTTTTCCCCCAACTCTGTTTGGTCTTGCTTTTTCAAGATGTTGTCTCAGTAAGTTGCTCTCACAAACTTTTAATAAAACTATATATTTTGGCTTCAAACAACACATTTTGATTAGGAACTGTTTGATTCATTTTTTTTCTAAAATAAAATATGTTGTTTGTCGAAAAAGCTTAAAAATGAAGCTTTTCAGAAAAACAGCTGAAATAATTAAGCACAGTTGTGAGCACGGGATTTTGCAGTCCCTCTCGCGAGACGATGATGACGTATACCCGATTTAATGCCTCATAACAAAAGTTCTCTTTAGAATTTTTATTACCAATATAATATTCCTTCTGAATCTTATACTTGGTAGAATCCAGTTCGGCGTAGCCGATAAACGCGTCCGGTGGGAGCTTGAACCGATGATTTACACCTAAATTAAATTAAATCGCTAAATACCCATTAAAATATCATTAAAATTTAAAAAAGATGCATTTTGACCCACTTTTAACCACTTTTGGTGACTTTTTGGGCTTATGGGCCCGCCGGTTGTCAGCTTGCCGAAGGCTGATGCCGCCGGCGGCATCAATGATGTCGCCGGCGGCATCATCCATACCGTCAATGGCATCACGATGTCACCGGCGGCATGGCCCAAAATAGGCCCCTATACAGATAGCTTTTCTTGCCACTTTGGGTGGAATTGGTCAAAATGGTCTCGAAAACCACCCCATTTTGCCTATAAAAACACACCTTAGGCTTTGGGGAGAGGTGGAGGAAACCATCTAAGACTGGAAATTTAATGTTAGAATGAGAAAATAGATTTTAGTGAGATAAGAATTAGATAAAGCAGGAAAAAGGATTCTAATCCATTTTTCCTGGTTTTTCTTCTTTGAACTCTCTGATTGTGAGCTTAAAATCAGTAGGTATTTCGTTAAAATCAACTTAATAGGATTTGGAGACTTAGAACTCTTAAATTTTACTACTAAATTATCGTTACAAGCTCCCCGAAGGTGTTTCTTTTCGGTTCACGAAGAGTTGGGTTCATGACCCGAAGGTAAAAATTCTGAGTCTCATAGCTCTTTGGCATTAATATTACTGATTTGTGCTGATTCTTATTGATTTGTGTTCATTTTTGGGTTTTTGGTCATTTTTTACTACTGCCCGCTACAGCTACAAGAAATTGAGGTCGCTGGAGACATATGATGTCGCCGGCGGTATCACCCATGTCGCTAAAGACATTACTGATACCGCTGGTGGCATCACATTCCCTAGAGACCTCACTTTCTTGTAGGACCCTTTCTTTATGGTATTTAGAAAGCCATGTATCCTGCCTACACAATGATGCCTCTAGAGACATCATTTATGACACCAGCGGCATCAGTCATGTTGCCAGTGACATCAACCATGTCGCCGGCGGCATCAGTTGTATCATCGGCGACATGACTTTATGGACATCTATTTTTATTTCATTCATTTCCCACCTAGTTTATTTTCTGAAACTAGGATACACATTGCAACGATGGAGGTCCAAAACCTTCTGAAAATAGACCCCACCCCGTAACATGTGGCATTTTCACTAATAATTCGGTTAAAACAACGATCGAGTCTAAAATTTGGTTAAAAACGAAATTTTCCCGCAAATGCCGTTCAAATCTCATTTTAGCCATCCAACCGGGCTTTATAATATTGTAAATAAAATATGCCATGTTCATGCTAACTCGGGTCTTGTTTGGTTTGCTAACTCTATGTGGTTCATGAGATATCTCGTACGACGTACCGTATCTGTGCTAACCATTTTCTGCAGGTAGATGTATATTAGGCCTTTAGGTATTTTATTTATTGCATAGAAAAATGTATAGGACTTTGATGCCTTGTAATAATTTTATTTTCCACACTATGACTGTTATAATTTATTCATCGCCTCAACTGCCTGATAAACGCAAAAACAACATAATAACTGAAAACACAAATAATTAGGATGGATTAAACCAATTAAGAAAGAATGAAATATCTTAAATTGGCCTAATGTAAAATAGATAACATCATCCGAACTCGAGATCTCTACTTAAGGTATGGTCCAACCACCCGGTGGGAAAATCGTACCAAAAATTTTCTGGTTGAGCTAAATCGGGTGGCGACTCTGTTTTAATTACAGGGTTTCGATCTCGTATCTTTTGAGCATTAAAATATGTAAAACCATTTTCCAATCACATCACTGGCATCCCCCGTTATTTTAAAGAGGCCGATCCACCGGCATCACTTTACAGCCACCGCGTAGAACTTCACCCGCTCATAGTGGCGACTCTGCTGGGGAATGATCTCTTGAATTTATCTTTTCATAAAGTTTAAAAGATTTTGATGATGTATTGAAATCATTGGCCAAATGAAAACTTCATTCTTTTTTTATAACGTTTTATCCTTACACGTGTAGATAGTTCGATAATTTTTAGGTGCCCCATTTTAGTCGAGAAGCTCGCAAAAGTATCACTCATGCCCTATTGGTATTGAGGATGCCTAGTAGGTGGATCACTCATTTTAACCAACACGTAAACTCCTGCAATCACACCTATTTGGGGAGTGGTTGAGTAATGTGGAATCAAGGTAAACAAGAACCTTCTACATCGACAACCCTATACCAAAGCCGCGCTAGAAAAAGCCTTAGCACATCATTCCTTTAGGATCACCAGAACAAATAAAACATTTGGGACGCGCTTCTTTTGCCATTACCTGCAAAGGAGCCAAACTCCATCCTTCCAAAAAGGCGTTACACGGGAGTCAAAAGGTTGGAAGAGGGACGATTTGCGTGCTATGTACTCTATGATCATGCACCCCCATGCATCGGCTTCTGGAGCCAAAAATTGATCAACTTACCCTTACTACTTCCACCCACGGAAGAAGTATAGCAACATATGTAGGACTTCTCTTCTGCCTCCGCTGTGTCATCACATATCACTATATATGACATGAGATACAAACATCCCATGTATGTTGGAGGGATAAGCCATCACATTATCTCTAACCACATCTACATGCAGCCATACGTATCATGCACCTCTTCTAAAAAGCATGCATACCATCCATACCATTTACATTCCATTCATGGCCTGACCCACGGTTCATGATCCTAAATAGTCTTCCTCCTGAATTGAGACCTTTACAACCAACCATGTCTCTTTCTTGCAACAACTCCACCTCGCCTAGAGAACAGACTAGACTACCCCCCACCTTAGAAGCAGCAGCTCACCCTCTGTCTATTGGGTCAGAAATTGCCACCACCATGACCTTATTTATCTGTTCAGATCTCTTCTATAACACTATTTAATAATAAATCTAGGCAACAGTGTAGTTGTTTGTCAAGAAAGCCCTAGCAAGTGAGAACGCCGGTTGGACTTTAGGATCAGACTGTCAGCCCCAGTATCAGAATGAATTCATTTGAAATGGTTCAGATCATGTTCCGTTCTATCCAACAGGAGCGCAACCAATGCGGTTTACTTAACTTCCCATCCAATCAGTTCAGACTCGGCCCCAGCCCAGTCTATTCCAATGCAACCAGATTTCCATGACTCAGCCAACTTTCTCTTTATTACCTCCAAGCCCAAGGCATATAGCCCAAAACTCAATCCTCCTACCATTCCCCGGCGAGCTCACCCAGCAAATCTCAGCTCTCCCTAGAGGACCAATCCAACCAGTAATGCCGCCACCTTCTTTTGACTCAGCACCTCAAGGGATGACCTACCAGCCAAACCTTCTTGACTATTATATGAGGGCTGGTCCCTAACTCGATCAACCCACTCTTTATCCCTATAGCTAGTTTGGAAGCCACGACCAGGTCATACGATCTCCAGGCGTGACACCTGAAGCCATGCATCAGATAGCCAACGGCCAACTCATACAACCTCGGGATATGACACATAAGGTGGAAGCTTTCATGCACCAACTTGTGCCGGCATGCCAGAAGGAAAAGCCTCTCGGGTGTTGCCATCTTAGGTTTAGGGAAGCTAAAAAGCCTCTCGGGAACCTATCTCAACTGACGTTGTAACCCCTTGGGTTTCACCCCTCAATGTGATTTTCACTAGATTAAAGAGAGATGGTCTCATCGAACCCCTTCATGAGTATAAAAACCTAATGAAAGACGAGGAGGGCAACTTTTATGGGTATCATGTCCAGTGAGGACATCGCACGAATGAATGCCGAACCCTGGCCCGAGCTATAAATCGTCTGGTGAAAGAAGGAAAGATAGCCAAACCGGATAGAATGCCTAGGGTCACAAAGCTCGTTGACCAGGCAAGTATGCCCATTTTTTGTACACCTAAATGAGCAAATGGGCCATATATGCTCACTAGGGTTGTCGGTTCCAAGAATAAGGCTGGTAGAAAGAGGAAAATGTACCTTGGCAACGAGGCTAAGAGGGCCAAATTTAAGCAAACTGGGAGAATGGAAATTGTTTGGCTTAGAAAAAATGATGATGTCCAGGCAACAGCCACCCAAGCTTTTCCGATAATGGCTGTAGTCCAGTCTAGCTGTCCTCATTTTACCCTAGAAAAGGCCCTCAACACTGCACTCCTGATCAATTCTCGTCCAAAAGCATGATCTTGCATAGGCCTCCGCCTGTAGGGGTTGACGAATGTTAATATGTGCAACTTTGAGCTCCACGAGCAACTTCTATTTTTTCTTACCTATGTCATGTCTCTACCATTTGGTCCATGCATTCATATAAGCATACGCATGATGCTTCCAGTATTCAAGATATTTTACTATATGAAATTAATTTGAGTCCAAATAAAGGCTCTTATGTGGTAATCAAACCCAATAAGTTTACTCCTAACAAACACATATGAGATAATAAAGTGCTTAAAGACCGCGATAATGCTTTTGCTTGGTCCCCAGATCAACAGTTAGATTGTCGAACACCACGGGTCTCTTCCAGAATTAACTCAGCAACCCTGCAACGGTACACCTTCTAGCTACCAAAGAAGTATCAAATGGTCCCCTGAAATGGAAAATCACGGCATACACCCACCAACGACTAATGGAACCCAACCTCCATTAAATAAACAACCGTAGCCGAATCTCACACCAATGTCACTGCCAAGGAAGCGACCAAATTCACAAAGAAACATATCTTCATCCAGCATAAATTAACCCACATCAAACCCCTTGACCAACAAAGATCAGAGGGCATCAAGTATGAAGGCAAGCACCTTCATCCCACAAGCCATAAAGATGAGCGCACAACCGATGTCGCGATCACCTTGCCAAATAAACCAACAAAACAAACTACCACTTCACCTTTCAGAGGCACCAAGTAAAAGACCCCCCAAACCAAATATCACTTGGTTAAAACCATCCACCACTAGTACAAAGGGCAAATTTAGGCCTAACTAGGAAGGGGTGTACAAACCGCAGACTAAAGGAGCAATCAGAATAACAATCAAAACGGTAATCGAACTAACCAAAAAGGCTCCGTGTAAGCGCTAAAACTCCCACAAACTAAGCTCCTTGCAATGTCGCCAATCAGGATCAAAACAAGGTTGCCCAATGTAACTTTGAAGGTTAGAATGAATCGGATGATCCAGGCGAAACCCGAATGGACACTAAAAACCTTGGAGAATCTACAAGGGCACAATCAAGCACACAATAACAAGATCCTAATACCCTCACCAAGAGTCATAGACCCGACATTGAAGTATCTGGAACCTTCCAACACAGACGTTAATAAAAAGCTTTAGATCAAATTAAGAAGGCTATCATGTGGCCGAAGATGGTACCAAATAAGCAGGGCTATTAAAGTCATGAGCACAGGACAAGAGCGAGTTCATCAACCTAGTCAACCAGGACATGCTTAAGTATTATCAGGTCTAAAAAAAAGAAATAAATCATAAAAGTGGCACACTAAAAAAATATATTTAATAATCACCCGCCTTTCAGTCTTTTACTGATTGGATAAAAATTAGGGTGACACTCGACAGTCGGTATCCTGCAAATTGGTCGTATAAAAATTAGGGGATATGTCAATATCGCCTGCTGAACTAAAAACCCAAAAAGGGCGGTTCAGACAAAAATTAGGGCACGAGAGAAAAATAGTGAGATGTTAACTTGAAAACCTGTAAAGGCTGGTTAACACTAGGGGTTCCATTAATGGAAATGATTGCCCACATCATGTACTCAAATTAGATTCACTCAATAAAAGTGTCTTTTGTACTGAAACCTCTGTGTTTGTGATTGTATGAATGTCTGGAGACCAAGTGATGGAAACATCATAAGTAAGCTTAATCGAGGATACTCCGAGCTCATCAGCATTTCTTAAAAAAAATTCGGATAGACTGAAAACATCTAGGTCTATGCAAAAGTCAGAATAAGTCTGCTACGTTGAAAACCTGAAAGGGCAGTCCATACAAATGTTAGAGTCATGATGGAGCCCAAATTTCTTCAGTCCGCTCCAATCTACGTTCCCCAGGCTCCGCAGGAAGCCCGCAGCTGTTAAGTGTGGCTCGCCGAAGCAAAATTTAAAGAAATGGTCGAATCTGTGTTTCTGGGAAGTTGATGCCACCGGCAATATGGGCGATGCTGCCGGCGACATGGATTGTTTTGGGTGATATCAGTTGATGCCGCTAGCGACAAGGGTATAGGTGGTTTTGAGGTGATGCTCCTGGCGATATGAATCATGTCGCCAGCGGCATGGAGTTAATTTTTCGGGCGGCATCAGAAGTAATCTTATCACTTTAGACCTGTACAAAACCTGTAAACAATCTTGTACACCATTTCCAATACCTTTTCAAACTGCAACACATTTTTTATTCAAAGTAAAAAGCCCAAAGGCGCAAACCACTCAAATATACCAAACATCTCGCCTACCAAACCAAAATGAAACAACAAATCCAAATTATTCAAACCCCAATGTGTCAAAGGTACAAGCCGAAATCCAAAATAAAGCAAAATGAAAGTATAAATCTAGGCATGCCCGCCACTACCGGCCGGGCGAGATGAAACATCCTTGGGGCTCACTATCCAATCATTAACTTCATCCTTCTCTCTTCCCTTAGTCATCAAGACACTGCTAGACTCCTCAACCACAGCAAACAAGCATTAGCCGGCAGACATTTTCACCCCTCTGCGACTGGTGCTATCGGGGTGCGTACGTTCTAAGTTTTGCTTACTCCTCCGCTCCTGAACAGTAGCCTCCAGTTGGCCCTCAAGGTCACTCATGTGCATCAAAGTTCTGTAGTCTCCTACAGGGCCGCATCGGCATCTAATAGGGAAAGGGCCAAGAAATCCAACAAACTAAGGAAAATGTCAATAATGCACTTCATTCATAGCATTTGTACATGCATCTTATCTTATTTTGGTATGTCATAACAGGGAATGTACCTGAATAAGCAATGATTGCCTAATAAGCGTGTCTCGGAGAGTGAAGTTATTCTCCGCCAGTTGCACCACATGACTCCACGCCACTTGAAAAATCCAAAAGGAAAATCAATAAGCACCCGCATCCAAGGGTGAGGAAGGAGGCAATTATCATGTTAGCAAGCCTTATATAAATGGTGCTCTCTGGCATAAAGATCGGAGCATGCCGGCTCGAGCTGATGTTCCTAGGGTGGAACTCACCTCGGGAATTCATCAGTAGGAACTGGGTTTCCATCGAGTTGACCAGATGCCCCTCCATGAAATTTATACCCTCCGGTATACCATAGTACTGTGTCCCACACTAGTTATCCCAACCTCTCTTCCTTGCAGGTTCCTAAAAATCACGAAATACACACCTAAGCGACATTCCTAAACCTAAACAATTGCAAATCATGCACATAAACGCAATCATACCTCAAAAGAGTGATGCCCCCCTGGGACATTAGCACACTCCCGCTAGCTACATCCACACCTACCTCATCCTCCCCCTCAGGCTTGATCCAAACATTGTCTTCAACCTCCATCTCTTCCTCCTCTTCCTCTTCTTCTTCCTCCTCCTCGACATCCATAACACCTTTGAGCTGCCTCTTCTCCTCCTCCAGCCTTTGCTCATTATGGTACTCAATTGTATCATTCCTATGGATGCGGGGGCACAGGGGGAGTAGACGTTGCTAGTGCCGCTCGTAGGAGCCCGGAATACTCGGAATGACCCGGCCGTCCCCTTCTATATATTCAGCTTGGTCAGCCGCAGATGTAATCACCGGATGGGGCCACCATAAGCCCTTGGAAGGATTGATAGGCACCGGTCTATCGGCGATAGGGACAAACCTCCAGCCCCAGATGCGCTCCCCCAAGTACCACTGCTGAGACAAAGGGCACTCCACAATAAACCTACGGTCATCTACCTCCCTCCTGACCCTTACAACTTCCAGCAAGTTCTCCACCCCGTGAAATGGGTCCAGGACAAGTAGCACCAACAACCAACCAAAACAACCATGTAAATTTATAAATGCGTTTTGTTTACTAATGTGTTGTTCTAAGTGTGCAACAGGGACTAAATCCAAAGATCGCATACCGAGCTTAGTCGCACACTCCTCAGGACCTCCCTGTACTTTGTAGGATACTTGGCCTTCTCGCCAATACCCCCGCACTAGCAAGGGAGAAAATGGGAGCTCTGACGGTACGGTCTTCTTGAACTCAATCGGCGGGAGGATCTGGTGCTCAAAAGCCTAGGCCTGCACAAGTAACAATTAATAAGTTCAAAAAGAAAAAAAATCCACAGTAAATGAGACATACACAATCAAGTAAAATGCTTCCAAGGAAGGTATACCTGAAGTAGCCGATGGTAGAGATGGAGAGCCTTCACCTTCTTTCGAGCGCTCGTATCAAACCCATGATACATCTGTGCTAGGATGACCCTCGGCCAGTTCTTCTTCTTGATGTCCGCCGCATCCTACATGGCGGATATTAGCCCATAATTATTTTTGCTCCCCAAAACCAGGAAGAATAGCACTATGAGCAGGGAAATCATGAAGGAGCGGACGCAAGTGTCCCTGTCATCTTCCGGTACTATATCCTCCCTAGTCCAATATTGGTGCAGCTCACCATAAGATAGCCGCCCTGAGACGGGATTCAAACCAAATAAATCCTTCACTTGCCTCACCACTAGCCTCTTAATGTGATATTTATCCATGAAGGCGTCAAAATGGATAACCTCGTCCGTCCAGGGTGCCCGGTCATAGCTATAACATCAGAGGGAGTGATTGTCACCTCCTTAAATGAGAAGTGAAAGGTGTGGGTGGTTTTAGACCACCTCTCTATAAGAGCTGTCACAGCCTAATGGGAGAGCTTTGACATTAACAACGGCATGATTCGGGCCAAGTCCACGAAGCCCGTATAGTTGATCGCTAGTGCAAGTTCAGGATCCTTCTCAGAAATATGGTGCTACCACTCGCCAATGGTGCCCATACCTCCAATATTAGTCAACTCGTGTGGCTATAAAAAACAGAAGCAAAATAGATAAGCCCCTGTTTATTTTCTTATCGCTGATACCTGTTGGCAGGCTGCTGATGTCGCTTCTGCTAGAAGCAATATCGCCGGTGATATTATCCATACCGCTGGCGGTATGGATGATTCCGCCGGTGGCATCACCTTAAGCAGAAATGGCATCACGTCTCCTTAGGCCTTTTTGCAAGGCCTGATGCCGCTGGCGACATCGCTCATGTCATCAGCGATATCACAACCTATGGACAGAACCTGTTTTCCTCGAAAATCGTATTCATCATACCAAAACCATAAAATCACAAACAATCAAATAATAAGCCTAAAAAACAGTTAAAATCGAACCTAAAACATGCAATATCAGTTTGTAATCAATCTATTTCACGCATATGACTCCTATCATGGCACGATTTTGAGCCTAAGGCCAAATCAAAACTCCACCCAAAAAGAAGAAATTCAAGTTTTACAGGATTACCTGGACGTAGGAAAGATGTTTTTCCCATCTCGAGAGTCAGATTGGTGATGGGGGAATTGATCCCATACCTATACATCTTGGCCGTCTCCTTCAAGCCATAAGCAGCAGGAACCGAGAGAATTTTCAGCCCCTCGACGGAGGAATCAGGCTGATTCTCCCTAGCCTTAGCAGATTTTCCCTTGAAAGCCATGGCAATTCTCTTCATGGTTGGAATAGCAGAGAAAATCAGAAGATTTGGAAAAGAATGGAGCAAAGAGGTACGGTTTTGCAGAATGAGGAAGAGAAAGGAATTTTACTTCCTTTTAAACTACCGCACGGAATTTGAGGAGTTTTAATTTATCTGAAACTGCCCAATTCATGCTAGCGGCGGCATCACTCCATACCGCCAGCGACATCACCCATGCCGCCGGCGACATCGCCTCCTTCAATTTGAAGTTTGAATTTGTTTGACCAGTCAAGCCTACCACATGGCATTCATGATGCCGGCAGCATCATCTATACCGCCAGTGACATCAGTCATGCCGCCGGAGTCATCACCTCATTCAATTTGAATTTAAAACTTATTTAATCGGTCAAACCGACCACGTGGCACCCATGCCACCGGCGACATCATTCTATACCGCCAACGACATCATCCATGTCACCGGCGATATCAGCTACCTCCATGCCTTTTTTCAGCCATCCTCGGCAAAATTCTGGCTCTAGCCCTGACATCCCAAAACTTGCACAAAGCCATAATCACAAACCCAATACACTCATACTGTACGCTACCCAGAGATTACGGCATGACCCTATACATATCACCCTTTGGGTTCACCCCAGAACGCCAACTGAAGGTCCCCGATACAGTCTCTGCATGTATCACCTTTCGAATTCACCCCAGAATGCCAACAAAAGGTCCCTGATACAGTCTCTATACATATCACCCTTTGGGTTCACCTCTGAATGCCAACTGAAGGTCCCTGATATAGTCTCTATATGAATAACCCTTTGGGTTCACCCCTAAATGCCAACTGAAGGCCCCTGATACAGTCTTTGTACATATCACCCTTTGGGTTCACCCCAAGAATGCCAACTGAAGTTCTTGGCATGACCCTGTACATGTAACCTTTGGGTTTACCTCTCCATAAAGCGTAAGTCCGACCAAGGGTCAACCACTCTCCAAAAAGCACAAGTCCGACAAAGGGACAACCACTCCACAAAGCAGAAGTCTGACCAAAGGGCAACCAATCCACAAAGCATAAGTCCGACCAAGAGGCAACCAATCCACAAAGCACAAGTCTGACTAAGGGACAATCTCCCTATAAAGCATAAGTTCGACCAAGGGACAATCTTTCCATAAAGCACAAGTTCGACCAAGGGGCAACCAATCCACAAAGCATAAGTCCGACCAAGGGACAATCTCCCACAAAACTTAAGTCCGACCTAGGGACAATCTCTCCATGAAGCATAAGCCCGACCAAGGGGCAACCACTCTGCAAAGCATAAGTATGACCAAGGGGCAACCAATCCACAAAGCACAAGTCCGACCAAGGGACAATCTCCCTACAAAGCACAAGTCCTAACAAGGGACAATCTCTTTACAAAGCACAAGTCCGACCAAGGGGAAACCAATCCACAAAATATAAGTCCGACTGGCAATCTCTCCACAAAGCATAAGTCCGACCAAGGGACAACCACTCCATAAAGCTTAGGTCCGACCAAGGGGTAATCTCTTAGCAAAACACGAGTCCGACCAAGGGGCAAAGAAGTCGTCCATCAGGTATCATTCCTATCCCTTGCTCTTTCGTGCGATCGTACTGACATGTGGCAGCAGTGATCCCCCAAAAGGCAACGTGTGGGCATGGGATTTTGCAGTCCCTCTCACGAGACGATGATGACGTATACCCGATTTTAATGCCTTATAATAAAAGTTCCCTTTAGAATTTTTATTACCAATATATTATCCCTTCCGAATCTTATACTTGGTAGAATCCAGGTCGGCATAGCCGATAACGCGTCTGGTGGGAGCTTGGACCAATGATTTATACCCAAATCAAAGTAAATCACTAAATACCCATTAAAATATCATTAAAATTCAAAAACGATTCCTTTTGACCCACTTTTAACCGCTTTTAGCGACTTTTTAGGCTTACGGGCCCGCTAGCTGTCGGGTTGTCGGAGGGTGATGCCACTAGCGGCATCAGCCATGCCGCCGGCAGCGTCAATGATGTCGCCGGCGGCATCATCCATACCGTCAATGGCATCACCATGTCGCCGGCAGTATGGTCTAAAACGGGCACCTGAACAGACAACTTTTCTTGCCACTTTCGATGGAATTGGTTAAAAAGGTCTCGAAAACCACCCCATTTTGCCTATAAAAACACACCTTAGGCTTTGGGGAGAGGGGGAGGAAACCATCTAAGGTTGGGAATTTAATGTTAGAATGAGACAATAGATTTTAGTGAGATAAGAATTAGATAAGGCAGGAAAAAGGACTCTAATCCATTTTTCCTGGTTTTTCTTCTTTGAACTCTCTGATTGTGAGCTTAAAATCAGTAGGTATTTTCGCTAAAATCAACTTAATAAGATTTAGAGACTTAGAACTCTTAAATTTTACTACTAAATCATCATTACAAGCTCCTCACAGGTGTTTCTTTTCAGTTCACGAAGAGGTGGATTCACGACCCTAAGGTAAAAATTCTGAGTCTCATAGCTCTTTGGCATTAATATTACTGATTTGTGCTAATTCTTAATGATTTGTGTTCATTTTTGGGTTTTTAGTCATTTTTTACTGCTGCCCGCTGCTGCTGCAAGAAATTGAGGTCATCGAAGACATGTGATGTCGCCGGCAGTATCACCCATATTGCTAGAGACATCACTGATACCGCTGGTGGCATTACATTTCCCAGAGACCTCACTTTCTTGTGGGACCCTTTCTTTATGGTACTTAGAAAGCCATGTAGCCTACCTGCACACTGATGCCTCTAGAGACATCATTGAAGTCGCCGACGGCATCAGCCATGTCGCTAGCGACATCAACCATGTTGCCGGTGGCATCAGTCGTATCGTCGGCAACATGACTTTCTGGACAACTACTTTTATTTCCTTTGTTTACAACCTAGTTTATTTTCCAAAACTAGGATACACAGTACAACGATGGAGGTCCAAAACCTTTTGAAAACAGACCCCACCCCATAACATGTGGTATTTTCACAAATATTCCGATTAAAACAACGATCGAGTCTAAAATTTAGTTAAAAACGGAATTTTCCCGCAAACGCCGTTCAAATCTCATTTTAGCCATCCAACCGGGCTTTATAATATTGTAAATAAAATCTGTCATGTTCACGCTAACTCGGGTCATGTTTGGTTTGCTAACTATACGTGGTTCGTGAGATATCTCGTACGATGTACCGTATCTGTGCTAACCATTTTCTGAAGGTCGATGTATATTAGGCCTTCGGGTATTTTATTTATCGCATAGAAAAATGTATCGAACTTGGAAGCCTTGTAATAATTTTATTTTATACACTTATTTTTGGATGACTGTAATAATTTATTCATCGCCTCAACTGCCTAATAAACACGAAAACAGCATAATAACTGAAAACACAAATAAATAGGATGGATTAAACCAATTAAGAAAGAATGAAATGTCTTAACTTAGCCTAATGAAAAATAGATAACATCATCCGAACTCGGGATCTCTACTTAAGGTATGGTCCAACCACCCGGTGGGAAAATCGTACCAAAAATTTCTCGATTGAGCTAAACCGGGTGGCGACTCTGTTTTAAGTACGGGACTTCGATCTAGTATCTTTTGAACATTAAAATATGCAAAACCATTTTCCAATCACATCACTCGCATCTCCCGTTAGTTTAAAGAGGCCGGTCCACCGGCCCAGCTTCGCAGCCGCTGCGTAGAACGTCGTCCGCTCACAACAGCCAAACAGGTCCTTAACAAGTTTTGCCAAGTGTCGACCTGAACTTTCAAGTTAAGGGTGTTGAACATGTATTATGCCTAACAAAGTTCATATCCTGTATAACCTGCCACCGAGCATGATTCTTTCCTCCGCGAACCACCAGCGGGTAACCAGCCATACCCAGGGAATGAATGGCCATAATAGAGTCTAATGCTCCCGGATTCCGCTACTCTCCCTCGCTGACGTTGGTCCATTCTTAAAAGTGTACTTCTGTTTATTTCTATCCTTCTGTATCCTCCACGATACAATGCTTCGAGGTGCTCCCATTCTGCAACAAAAATAATGTTATAAAATTATATTGAAGAGTAGAGAAATTTCAAAGATTTGTAGGATTTAAACAAGAGAGGATTGAGGATTTACCATCATTTCTTTGCGCGATTTTTCTTTCTTTCTTTCTCTCTCTAATTTTCACTTCTCAATTTGAGCGTGTTTAGTTTAGCTTCGTGTGCTCAATTTATAGGCAAGATGATAGAGCAAAAGGGCATATGACTTCTCCTTTGGACCCTCGTAGCAACTTACCAAGTATGTATGAAAATAAAAACTTTTCTACCAATAAACGTTGGTCCAAGTGATAAGCGATTGGGTACCGCCTAAGTAAAGTTTCGAGTTCGAGTTCTAGTAAATGCTGAAAATTCTTATTGGGAGACTCACCCACCACGGTCAGGTACGCGACCCGGTCGGATCTGGACGTAATCGAAGTAAAGCTCCGGTAAACCAGATGAACAATAAAAAAAAAACTTTTCTAATCTTTTGAAACTATTTTTTTAAAAATAAAAGTATTCATATATTTTTATTCGTTCTTTATTTTTTTAAAAAATTAGTGTGTGCGTAAAATGTGGTATGCATAGTAGACGTAAGGACTGATGCATGCAACATTTATTGTTTACGAGTATATTTACATAAAATCTTATATTGAAACATTCGTATTCGATTCAATTTCAAGTTTGTTGTACATTCTCATGTTTTAACTATCTAATTTTAAATTTCTCTTAAAAATTGGTTACATGATTTAGATGTATATCAACATATTTAGTTTTAACATTTCATAAAATCTCAAAATTCAAGTTTTTTAATGGAGTATTAAATTTGTCTTTATAAAGTTAGAAAAAAATCCATATACTATTTCACCACTTTATGAAAAAAATATGAAATGATAATAATGATAATACAAAAAAAACAAGTTATGGTAACTAGCACCTATTTAAGAATATTATTGGCCAAGTTAAGTAGGTTGTTGGATTTTTTACTAAATTAAGTATGTGTAATCTGTAGAAAAACAAATAATTGACCGAATACAAAGCATCTTAACATTTTATATGTTTTCTTCTTTTTTTTAACATCCATATTTTTTTTATAAAGGTTACAAACCTTCAAAACTGTGAATATGACCTTATTTTAAATACAGATACAGTTTCCTTAATTATTAAAAAAATACAGATATAATTTTATTACTGTACAAGCTTATAATTACTGTAATGAAAGATCGACTAAGGCCTTGTTCTCTTTGACTGTAATTCAATTCAGTTCAGTTTAATTCAGACCACTTCAATTTAGTTCAATTCAGTTCAGATCACTTCAATTTAGTTCAGTTCAGTCCAATTCAATTTAGTTTAGTTCAGCTATGCATAGTTATAAATTTACACTAAAATAAGTTCAGTTTAGTTCAACTCACTTCATTTCAGTTCAGCCAACTTCCAGATTAGTTCAACTTTCAAAAGTTGAAAACAACATGCCCTAATAATTCTTTTTAGCTTATCATTCTCTTCCTTTACATTGGTGTAAGCAATTTTATAATCCCGTAATGATTTCGATTATTAAATCTAAACCAACTGTAATGCCATAAACTATAATCGGGACAAACCACAAGACAGACTTGTCTAGAATTGATTGATAAATACAAACTATTAGGCAGAAACATACCTTAATACATGTAATAAACTGTAATGAATAGATCAAACGTTCTATCTCCTCTACTATTCACAATCGGCCCCTTGTTCCATTGACGTTGTCTTTGAGAGAAGTAATTTGATTCCCTACTATCTTTGGTGACAATAGCATGGATGGAGCAAGTGATGATTCAATCTTTTACTGTAATGTTCTTTTATAGAAGAGAAGAAGAAGAAACAGTTTCAGTTCATTACAATTAACGTATTCTCTTAACGTTAATTAGTAGAAGAAACTGTAGTTTTAATTAACTCTCTATAAAATATATTTTAATGTTAATTAAAATTAAAATGACAGTTTCAATCACCTATTAATAACATATACATTAATGTTATATTAAAACTGCAATATTAGAGTCTGCATACTTTAATCTTAATTAAAATCAATATCTTCTACTTTTATTTCTCTCAAGTGAAGAGATAAAATCAGCCTTTTATATTGTCTTATTTGATAGTGACAAAAGGGTCACCTACCCTTACCGATTTAAACAACCTTTGGTTAGCAATCCATCATGCGACACTATCATATATGTTTAATCGGACCATTTATTTATGCATGTGGAGCACATAGATTATGAAAAAATAATCTTACATTCTCCCACTTGGTCCTTATGCATAAATATATCCATGTGGAAGCAAATATGTATATACGAATTATCCTTAATTTACAAAAACTAACACATGCATATAACCTTTAGAAGATTTAAAACAACTGAGTCATGGCGGTTACAGGTCATTTATGTCGTCTCGTTCCCTTCCATGTACAAATCATTTTAACTCCCAATTATACTATTATGAAATAAACATTACATTATTGTTCACTTTAATGTAACAAATATTTTATTGTTACTAAACATATAACTATAATGTTATTACACCAAAATAAAATGCGCAACTGTAATGTGGATAATAATTAAACGTGCAAAAATCCAACTTTAATTGAATATTCCCAAAGTATCGTTACAGTCATATTGAGCTAAAACTTTTATTATACGTACATACAATTACAATGCTAACAAGGACTTTTTATAACGCCCATATTCAATGCATGGCCAATAAACTTTTCGAGCGATAAACCTTTCATTAGCGAGTCTATACAATCAATTTTATTCTGAAATGCTCAATAGATACGTTGCATTTTTGCACTTCTTTTTATGTCAAATACTTTATATTAATGTGCTCCACACCCTTACATTACTTTTCAATCTTTCAAAAGAAGACTATTGCAGAGCTATCACTATACAGTATCAACCATTTAACAATAATATCGACTAATCCTTATTTGAAATTAAGTTCCATAACCACAATCATTGAATCATGGCCTCAAAGCACGACACAATTTCAACATTCGTACGTACTGGAAGTAGCAATGACAACTTGCTCCCACTTTTCCGTAATACTACTTAAATTTTTTCATTGGAGAGTAAAGTTTTTCCATCACATAACATAGGTGATAAGAAGTATGTTGTCAAAATATATGACCAACTCCCACTGATCACATGATACTGTTAAACTTAAGGTACCATTGTAGGGTAGTTTATTTCAGTTCTTATATTAACCTCATTAATTTACATACATAAATACTTTCTTTACGCTTTGACTTTCATTTTATATATTTAACATCACCTTTGGGCAGAAAATTAAATACATAATCTTAAAATGTCATTGATGCTATAACTTTAATTAAATAATTTATTTATTTATTATAATCCAACAACACACATAACACCTTTGGACAGATATATATGTTAACCATGCATACAATAATAAAATACTATAATGCCATTAACCACAAGCAATGATCTACCTTTGGGTCATCTCCTGGCGGTGTGATTAATGATCTCAATTGTCTAACGTAAACTTTTAATGTCATTTAGCATCCCTCCCACTAAGACAATTGAACCAACTATATTTAAATTGTCCACATACCCGAGCAAGGCCACTTTGGTGACTAACATGCTCTCTATTCTATAAACATTTAAATACACAAACACTTATAAATTGTTTAATCAAATACGGCAAGACCACTTTGGTGACTAACAAGCCTTCTATACATTTAACATTTATAATTTGAATATTTTACTGTCATATTACCTTAATTTTAGTCTTTCATATATGACCATTTATATGTATAAATAAAAGTTTAAATAAATTAAGCAATATCACTTTAGTGACTAAAATGTTTTCTATACAATTAAACATTTTATTTATACAACACAAAACTTTTATGAGATAAATCAAAATCTCAACCTATTTCAATTATTAAAGAAATAAAGAGTCTACTTTTAGTTTTTCTTACCTTTCTATTTACCAACTTATATGTTTTCTATTTCATTCTCTTTTTAATTAAAGAATATAAAATAATATTAATTAAGAAAAACTTCTCTCTTTCTTTCTGTCTCATTCCTTTATTATTTCTTTCTACCATTCTATTATCATTCATTTCTTTTTTCAATTTGGCGCATATATATTATTGTTATTAAATAATAAAACACAATTATTGCCAAATCAATAGAAATAAAACACAATTTGGCAATCATAAAACCTTAATTGGCATTTAACATGAATAAGTAACTTAATGATCATTCTTTGATTCTTAATCTTTAATTTATTTAATGATATATTATTTCATCATGCAATTTATTCCATTATACATGTTATTTCCTATATATCATGTAATATATTAGATCATTATTCATGTTAAAGAATTAGAACAATTATAACCGAAAATAAAGAAAACTATTCACTTTAATTAAGGAAATGAAAAACTATTTACATTTATGTTTTCTTTTACTACTATATATTCAATTTATATACTGAATGTAATAAAAAGAAAAAAATCTCTTTTAATTAAACGAATATAAAAAATTGTTTCTTTAATTTTTTCTTTTATTATATCAAACTATAGATTTCCCTTCTTTAATATATAATAATTAATTAGTAAAACCCAATTATTGATAATTAATTAAATAGGAAAATACCATAAACCCTTTTATATTTCTTTATTTTCAGTTCCCTTTATTCATTATTCTCATAACTATTAATTTCCTTTCTTCAATTTATATATATGACATTATATATATAATTTATTAATTGACAAAATCGTTATTGTCAATTATAACTAATGGAAATTAATCATTACAATTAATCATTTGTTTGAAATAAATATTATCCTTAATTTATTTCCATGTATATATGGATTAATTAATTCAAGGACAATTACCTATTATGTCTGTTTTCAATTCTAATTAACCACATATATACATAATTAATGAATAAAGAGACGTTTCACAAGAGGGTAATTATTATTCAAATAAATGTAATTAACTACCCCTTGACATTATAAACCTTTTATATAATTTGATTTCATATATAAAAATATATAACCGCTATTAGAATTGGTTAATTAAAAGAAACTCATAAATGTCAATTAAATTATAACTTTAATTAATTGACAACTTTTCAATTAACTGGTCCATAAATTATCCTTTAATCTTTAATCTTTTATTGATACTCATAATACCAAATATAATAATTATAGTCATCTAAACTGTAATTTATACACAAATAAAATATACAATTTCAATAATACAATTAGAGTTTATCTTTTACATCAAATGTATATAAGTATGCCATAATATCAAATAAAAAAAATAACAATCCTTTCCTTTTTTATTTGAACTGAACCATAATCACATTAAATATACAACTAACCATCATAACCCTAAAATTTGAAATTTATACTTGTGCATGTCTTTATTTTCACGAGAATAATCCTAAATGGATTCTTTACTTTCATGTTTTCTGTGCAAAACTTTCATTTGTATTTCTTTATTTTTCTTTTATTTTGTTATATATTCTGTTCCTTTCTTTTCATATTCTTTTATTTTATCCAATTAACTTTTCATTGAATAAAAATAATAATAACATTATTTAAGGAAACATATTTATACTTTTATATTTATTCACAAAGGAATAAACCATATTTCTTCTACTGTTCTTAATTAGAACGGAAGAAATATAAATAATATGGAAAATAATTTAATTAATCCTTGGTTAGGAAAACTCAAAAAAATCTCGTGAAATCATTTGATCCAATACCATAATTCAATCATATGGTAAAAATAACTTTAATTTCATGAGTATCTATTCAACTTTGAAATCTCTAAAATTTTCTCATGAACCATAGTTCAATCAAACTTTCATACAAACAATCCTAGGACAAGATGGCTCAGATACTATTTGTAAGTAATTTTATAATCCCGTAACGATTTCGATAATGAAATATAAACCAACTGTAATGCCATAAACTATAATCGGGACAAGCCCAAGATCGACTTGTCTAGAATTGATTGATAAATACAAATCATTAGGCGGAAGCATACCTTAATACATGTAATAAACTGTAATGAATAGATCAAACGTTCTATCTCCTCTACTATTCGCAATCGGCCCCTTGTTCCATTGACATTGTCTTTGAGAGAAGTGATTTGATTCCCTACTATCTTTGATGACAATAGCTTGGATGGAGCAAGTGATGATTCAATCTTTTAATGTAATGTTCTTTTATAGAGAAGAGAAGAAGAAGAAACAGTTTCAGTTCATTACAATTAACGTATGCTCTTAATGTTAATTAGTCGAAGAAACTGTAGTTTTAATTAACTCTCTATAAAATATATTTTAATGTTAATTAAAACTAAAATGGCAGTTTCAATCACCTATTAATAACATATACATTAATGTATGTTAAAACTGCAATATTAGAGCCTCCATACTTTAATATTAATTAAAACAAACATCTTCTACTTTTATTTCTCTTAGTTAAAAGATAAAATCAACCTTTTATATTGTCTTATTTGATAGCGGGAAAATGGTCACCAACCCTTACCGATTTAAACAACCTTCGGTTAGCAATCTATCATGCGAGACCATCATATATGTTCAATCGGACCATTTATTTATGCATGTGGACCACATAGATTATAAAAAATAATCTTACAATTGGGTTATTCACAATTTAAGTTAAGGAAAAAGTATTTTAAGTCCCTTAAGATTCATGAATTTTATAATTGGCCATGGGATAAAAAAATTTAACGCATTTGGTATAGAATTCTTTTTAAAAAATTTTATAGTCTTAAAACTCAAGCTTGATAGATTAGAGACATTAGGGCTAATGCTATCAAAATAAAAAGGTAATACATGTAATTGATGTGTTGAAAAGAATAATAACGAACTTAGAATGTGTTTTCGGCTAAATTTGTAAGGAATAATATTGTAGTACAAGAATAAGCATGGGCATCATGGGGCACTTGCCTCATCTCAACAGCCGAAAAACCTCATTCCATTGAAAACTTTTCATTAGATTAGTGGGGTGAAATATAATTTATTGGTGATTATAGGCAAAACATAACTTTTACGTTTACAAAAAAAAAATCACTAGTATATTATTATCTTACCTTTGAACAATAATAAAAAAAAACATTATAACATTAGTTGATGTGGAAAACAATGAATATTAATATTGTCTCTCAAAGCTTATGTTATGAAAAATGAGAATTGACGATGATATGCTTCTCCAAATGGTTTCATTGTACACTGAGCTAATTTCTTAGATAGAATAAATGAACTATTAGTTTTTCCAAGACAACTTCATCAATTTTATTTTCCATACGTGCTTCAATTGCTTTTAGTTATTTTTAATAGAGAAAAATATAACATATATTAATAATCATTTGATCAAGTATAATTTATAATATAACTAATTAACCGTTAAATTTCGTTATAATGTGTAATCTAAACAAACACCAATGGGTTAATTAGTGAGCGATACATACAACAATAATAGCATATTGAGTTAATTAGTAAACGATACACAATAATAAGTTCTAACATATTCGCTACATAAGTACCAGTGGATCATTGTCGTTGTACATATATAGCGACGGCATCTATTAACAGATTTAATGATAATACTGCAAGCACGTGCTTTATGTTGGTTTTTTTTTATCTATATTGCAATTTTTCTTTATTAAACAATAACTTTTTTTATAATAATTAACTTTTATGAAAATAATATCTTAAAACATTTGGTTTTGGTAAAAGTTGCAATCTAATATCCTTATTTTTGGCAATAATATTAAGTAAAAGAATAATCTAATAAATGGAATAACTATTATATAAGGTTTACATCATAATTAAAAAATAAAATTTGAAAAACTTAATTATGCACTAAACATAAAAAAAAGTTTGTTATGTGACAAAAATGTGATGTTAGAATAAGGCAAACGTTCTATGTCATATGAAAATTTAACCGATAATTTTCACTCATTTTGTAACTTATATACTTAATGTTGAAGCAGTTTTCTTAATTTTGGTGTACACAAAGTGCGACAATTTTCATAGGCTAAAAATTATCAATAATATACGATCTTTACATAATGGTATATGAACTTTGAAACTCGACATAATGATATATCAACTTTACACTTTACTAACATAATGGTTAAAGTTACCATTGACCATCAAAAATTACATTTGACTCCGGTTTTAACCTTTATAAAATGCCACAACACCTCTTGATCACTTTTTCTTATAATTATCTTCCAATTTTACCCGTATCTTCTAGTGTTTTTTTTTCATTTACATATGAAATAATTTTTTAATAAATGAAATAATTTTTTAATAAATGAAAAAAGTACTCATTCATCTCCTTCACACCGATTAAAGGAAAATGTTAATGAAAGAAATTGAATTCAACATTTACTAAATCAAGCAAACTTTTTGTGGGTCCCTGTAAAGGGGTGATATAGGAGTTAGAGGGGCGGGGTGATTGACTCCTTTTCGAATACGGATGTGAAATAATAAATTTTTTTGTTCAACTGATGTTAATTTAAGTGTTGACACAAGTTTTATTGATGAATTTAGTGTTTGATATAAGTTTTTTACTTGTTAGCGTAATATGATTAATGTAAATTGCTCAAAGTAAATAAGTGCAGGGTACAGAAAATCAAACACAAGATTTTTATATTGGTCCGGCCCTGCCCACATCTAGTCCTCGGAGTTTCCTCCTCCAAGCTTAAATCCACTATATGATCTCCTTCTGAGGCGGAGAAGCCTTTACAATCTTGGAATACTATGCACACAGAGAGTACACCACTCTTGCTGCTTCTGATTGCTTAATCTAAGAGTACCCTCCTCATAGATTCTTCTACCTCACCAACTTCTTGAAGTTGTGAGCAGGGTTGAAGACCTCAGAACTCTCGCTTAGTCTGTTATGACTCAAAAGCCTCGCCAAGTCCCCATTGCCTAGCTTCTGATCACCTTCTTCTTCAGTGAATTGATTGATGATTTTGTGCTCTTGTACTTTGTTATCAAGTAGCACTTACAAAAGATTTGAAATGTGGTGTTCTAATCGAGCTTGTGTATTACAGATAGATATATGAGTGAATTTGTTTACATTTGAGAATTTGCACAGTTTTGTTATGATGTATGCACTTGTGGAATTGCTCGGCCCATTGATAGTTATGGATAGATGTGTATTTATACTCTCTTGCTGTATTTGACCGTTGATGCATGCCATGATGAAAGAGAGTTCTTTTGACTGTTGTAATAAGACAAATACATTCCTCAAAAAGACTACATCATGAGGAGCCTTCTAATTGTTGTCTATAAATGGCTTTTTCCTTTGTGAATGTTGGATTTATAGTTGGACTAAGATCAATCCTTCCATTAGATAAGTCCAAACTTGGTCACCTCTATCCGTACTCTGACTTTTTCCAGTTATAGCATTTTGGTGCTTCCGGCTTTCCATGTTTCAGGAGTTAGGTGGCAGAAAGTAGCTTTTGCTTTTATTAGTCAACTCACTTTGTAGAAGTGTCTTATCTCTTTTAATGAAAGCCAAGTAGCTAGCTTTATAGGATTTCTGAAGATTAAGACTACCATTCTTGGAAAAGTTGGATTCACTCCAAGGGATTTTTAATTTCTCAGAGATATTAGTTGGTTCTGAGAACAATGAGGCTACCAATCCTTTTGTTCTTGAAGTAATGTCCCTATGAGCATGTTTTCTTCTTAGTTGAGGTGAATAACTTCTGATGTGGTAGCATGAGCTTCTGATGCATGTGATTTTTAGGAATTCTTGGTGTTTCTCAAAATCAAGTTTCTAGTGCCCTTCTTCTGGTATGATATTCCTTCTGACACATATTCTTCTTGATTAATGATTGTCCTTGGATTGATGCTTCAGAGGTTAATATATGATGTCCTTAACTCTAAGCTTGCCCTATATCCTGAAAGCTCTTCACTTGAATATATCCTTCTTACGAGTGCTGAGCTTTGAAGGCTTATATAGTGGATTTTCCTTTTGATCCTTCTGGTTATTATTAGATATGATGTATTCCCTAAAGGTAATTAGGGCGATGTATCTTAATTATGTATTGGTACGAATAATTTGTTTAATTAATAAAGACATTTATTCTTTTGTTTATATCGATGTGCTCACATATATATTGTGACTAGTTAAAATGTATTCATTGATATCTTTTTACAAAAGTCCTTGACATAAACATAGCATGAAGTAAGAGATATCATAGTAGGACTAAGATTGGTGAGACCTACTTCATGTACAATTATGATTATGTCTAAACTATCCCTAGTCATAGTTTATCAAGAAAGGATATTGATGGAACAACAAGACTAGTATGTGGTCAACTCTCTTGGAAAGGGTCTAAATATTTAAACTCCTAAGACTGAAGGTGGATCCTTGAGTTTGACACATGGATATATCTGGGAGATGTATTAGAGACCGCAATATAATAAACACTTGGTTTATATATCAATGTGTTAGTGTTTATCTTCATATAGTAGCTTTGCGAATATCCTCATACTTAAGATACTAGTTACCTTGTGTGGTGTTATGGCTTTACTTTGGGTCATACCTATTCACTCATTAGTTAAGGGTGCCACGAGTGATTACAGGTATAGTGATGACAACACATTTGTAAGCTATATTGTCGAAAAGAATCCATCGCTCTGGATATAATAAGGAGTTGTACCTGGCCGCTTATTGAAGTGATATTTACTATAAACCTCTGATCAGAGTATGTGATTGATAGAAATAGTTTCTAGTCAAACACATGATGGTAAAAAGTAATATACTTCTGTAACAATTAAATAACTGGGATAGCTTTGAGCAACCTCGCTATTGGTGGGTTAACACTTTAACCGAACCTAATAAACCAGATGGTACTAATATTAAAGAATGAAAGGCGTTCATCGTATTTGACAACTATTGCATAAGCTAGGATTAAGTCATAAGCACAAATGACATTCCGAGTTATGGGGGATGGTGGACCCTTGATAGAGGCGTACTATAGTCATTTAAGGTAGTCGGGTTCTATTCACGGTCTAGAATCTCGAGCTAATAGTTCCTATAGAACAAGGATTGGTCAAACCTTAATAGCTCAATACTTTGGGATCCTATAAGGTCACACACATAGAACTTTCATCGGACTGAGTAAAGAATTAATAGACTTAGTCTACTACGAGAATATTAAATGTGGGATGGTTAGACTATTACCTAGTTAAATCAGAGAATTTATTTTGACCGATAACTAATTTTAGTAGGGTCATAAATAAATTAAAGTGTTGATTAAATGATTAGATCATTTTTTTGGTCAAGCCAGGAATTTATTTTGACTAGTAGCTAATTTTAGTAGAATCATAAATAAATTAAAATGTTGATTAAAATGATAATATCATTTTCTGGTTAAGCCAAGAATTTATTTTGACCGATAACTAATTTTATTAAGGTTATACAATAAATTAAAAGAAAGGAGGATTAGAATGGAATTTTGCCATGGATCTATGAATTTATTCATAGGGTCCATATATGCAAAAAGGGCCAACCCATGGGGCTTATCGCAAGCTGGGCTTGCAGCCAAGGGCTTGCCTTACTCTGGCTTGGGCGGCAAGCCAAGCTTGTGCTTGCCACCCAAGCTTGAGGGTGGGATGGGTATTTTGACCCATCCCACATTAATGAGGGGAGCTCTACTCTCTCCCTGTAGAAGGAGCTCCCCTCTTCCTCATTTTAACACACCACTTCTTCCTATAAGCTCTGACTTGAGATTTTAATGCGTTTTCTCAAGTCAACTTAGAAGAATAAAATTAAGGAGTACCTTTAGTTTATATTTTCGGGTAGTTTTGGAGTGGTCTAGTAGCTACTTAAAACTCTGCAGTTCTTCCTCGTGGGAGGTTTTGGTTGGTGGGGTTCTTGTGGATACTCATAGAGGCTATCCTACACTTGGAGGCTTGTGTAAGAAGGCTCTGCTAAAGCACGCTTCAACTGGTAAGTCTTCTACTTCTCTTTTAGTTATTTGGTCCTTTTCTTTAAGTGTTTTTAGACTTAATAATTATCATCCTTAGGTTGTTTTGCATGCTTAGTTTATTTTATGCTTAGATTATAACTTAGAGTTATAACATCCTTAGTATAAAATATATTTATGCTAGGATATAATTTAGAATTATGCATGCTAACCTAGGTAGAAAATTTATTTAGTTAAGAGTTTAATTAATTATATGCAACTGATAAGAGTTCCTAGGGAGAAGGGACAAAATTTTGAATTTTCGCCATGCTTATTATGCATATTCAAAGTAACTGTCAGATTTCAATAGTAGTATCAGAGCATGCCTATTTAGTGCATAATTAAGATAAAAGCAAACTGAATTTTATTTTCTATATGAAATGATTTAAAATTTATGAAATTATTTGGAACAATAGATGAACTTAAGCTTTCATTTCAAGGTTAAAAATCAGATATAGATAATCTTGAATAAGCCTGCTCAACTTACTCAAACTTATCAAAGACTCAATAAATTATATTAATTACGTTGGCTATAGATGCTTTCAATTTACATGAATTGAAAGAACGAAATTTATTAGTCCAAGAGAATTCATGTTTCTTCAAGTTTGTGCCCGTGTTTGTTCTGGCAAGGATTGGACATTGTGTCTACTCCTCATAGGGCACCTCTCCTACCTGGGAACATATATCACTACAGCTTAAGTTAACAAAGAGGGGATTAAATATGGACTGATTTATTTCTTGTATATAAGATGGTTCTTATATATGTTTCTATAATAAAGTAAACATTAAATTGTTGAATAAAATTTGAAGGAAATGCAATATATATATATAACAAATAAAAATGTTAATATTTTGCATATAATCTAGCTTGATGGAATAATTATAATAAAGAGCTTGAACCCACCTAAGGTTAGACCTTATCAATTAATTCTAAAATTTCCCGAATTAATATAAATTATTATAAATATGTCCATCTGATAAAATCCTAGATTGGATGAGACGTTTAACACCAATAAAATCCCAAAATATTAAGGCAAGTTATAAGCCTTCCTTACTCAAATTTATAATACGATCTTTTTCGGCTATAAAGAGTTGCGCAAAGCGTTCATTTCGTGTACATCGACCGGTTATAAAATTGAGATAGGGTCTGTCTTAACACGACGGGGTAGTCAACCATGAAATTGGGGGCTAGCAGCAGGACTGAGACACGTTCAAGGAGATGCTAATATAAGAGCACACGTCCCTTGGACTTAGGGAACTTGAATAAATTAGCAATTGCATACGATGCAAATGGAATGGGATTCCAACTACAACTTACTAATGTGGCTTGACTTATAAAATTAGAGGTCGTATTAGACTAGTTGTAGATGCTACCTACTTGGAAATTTAGCTAGGCTATACTTCCCGAATTCAATAGAATGGGCTATTGTAAATTTCAAAAAAATGGTAGGGTAAATGTATTTAATTAGAATTCCTTACATTAAATACATGTACTATATACTAAAGTCTAAACAATATTTTCTCTTTTTTATATCTTAGGTTGAATATGAACTTCGATATTAAACGTTGTCTTAACCACATCCAAATTTTAACTACAATTAACTACCATGAATGGATCAAGGAAGTAAGGGATGCCCTTATGGATTATGAATTGGCATATGCTCTTGAAAAGACATTCGTAGAGTGTCCTAGCACTGATGCACCAACTGAACTTCAGTGGGCATGGTTGAAATTGTTGGATATGATGTATGCCCTTAAGGAAATTAGGGCGATATATCTTAATTATGTAATAGTACGAATAATTTGTTTAATCAATAAAGACATTTGTTCTTTTGTTTATATCAATGTGTTTCTATATATATATATATATATATATATATATATATATATATATATATATATATATATATATATATATATATATATATATATATATATATATATTGTAGTTGGTTAAATAAATTCATTGATGTATGTATACAAAAGTCCTTGACATATCATAGCATGAAGTCAGAGAAATTATAGTTGGACTATATCTGGTGGAACCTGCTTCATGTGCAATTATGATTATGTCTAAACTATCCCTAGTCATAGTTTCATCAAGAAAGGACATTGATGAAGTGGAAAGACTAGCATATGGTCAACTTTCTTGGAAAGGGTCAAAGCAGTCAATCTCCTAAGGACTGAAGGTGGTGCCTTAAGTTTGACACATGGATATTTGTGGGAGGTATATTGGAGACAGCAGTAAGATAAACACTTGGTATATATATCAATGTGTTAGTGCTTTTCTTCATGCAATAAGCTTTGCGAATGTCCTTGTACTTGAGATGCTAGTTACCTTATGTGGTACTATTGCTATACTTTAGGTCATTACTATACACTCATTAATTTAGGGTGCTACGGGTGATTACGGGTATAGTGATGACAACATGTTGGTAAGCTGAGTAGTCGGAAAGAATTCATTGCTCCAGATATATTAAGGAGTTATACCTGGCCACCTATTGAAGTGATGATTGCCATAATCTCTGAACAGAGTATGTGTTTGATAGAAATGGTTTTTAGTCAAACACACTATGGTAAAAGGCGATATACTTCGATAATAAGTAAACTACTGGGATAGCTTGGAGCAACCTCGCTATTAGTGGGTTAACAATTTTATCGAACCCTATAAACTAGATGGTACTAATATTAAATAATGGACGGAATTAATCGCGCTGGATTACTAGATGGTAGACCCTTGCTAGAGGTGTACTACAATCGTTTAAGGTAATCGAGTTCTATTTACAGTCTAGAGCATCGAGCCAATGGTTCCATTAGAACAAGGGTTGGTTAAGCCTTAACAGCGCAATACTTCGGGATCCTATAACGTCACACACATTGGACCTTCATCGGACTAAGTAAAGAACTAATAGATTTATTCTATTACGAAAATATAACTTAAATAATAATTGGATTATTATTTGATTGGTTAAAGTTGATTAGATCAATTTTGGATAAACCAAAGTATTTATTTTGACCGATAACTAATTAATTAGAGTCATAAATAAATTATAATTGATTAGATCAATTTTGGTTAGACCGAGAAATTTATTTTGACTGGTGACTAATTTATTAGGGTCAAAATAAATATTTGAAAAGGATTAAAAGGGGAATTTTGCATTGGCGAGTTAAATTGGACCGAGAGTACAAAAATATTTTGTAGAGGCTCGAGTGCGCGGGAGTACACCAAAAGGTGAGCAAGCAATGCTGGGCATTGCTTGCGGCAGCCCATGAAAATAAGTTGCACATGTACAGCCCATGATGGGCGCGCCGCGAGCTGGGCTCGCAGTATGGATCGCGAGACCCAGCTTGCAAGCAAGGCAAAGCCAGTTGTGTGCACGAGTCAGCACGCGGATCCCTTGGATCCAAGAGTATGACCCGTACTCCCATCCCACATCACCTAAGGGGGAGCAATTTTGCTCCCCCAAGCCTATATATAGGCTGTCCCCTCTCCTTTCAAAGTATACTATATGCACCATAACTTAGAATATAAATCCTAAGCGAGATTCGAAAAGAATAATCTCTCGGATAATTGAGCAAGTTATTTTTGAGGAGCCTGAACTTATTCGGGCACCTCTAGTTTATTTTTTTGGGTGAGGCTTCTGGAGTGGTCTAGCAACTACTTGAGGCTTCTTAGTTCTTCCTCCCGAGGACGTTTTGGTTGGTGGGGTTCGTGTGGATACTCATAGAGACTATCCTACGCTTGGAGGGTTGTGCAAGAAGGTTCTGCAAAAGCACCCTTCAATTGGTAAGTTCTTTTCTTTCTCTTTTAATTATTAGGTCTTTTTCTTTGAGCCTTTTTAGACTTAATAATTATGCTTAGGTTATTTTGCATGCTTAGTTAATTTTATGCTTAGGTTATAACTTAGAGTTATAACATGCTTAGTATTAAATAAATATGCTAGGATATAATTTGGAATTATGGTATGCCTAGTCCTTTTGCATGCTAACCTAGGTAGAGAATTATTTAGTTAAGGCTTCATTTAATTTATATGCAACTTATAGGAGTTCTTGAGGACAGGGATAAAATTTTGAATTTCCGCCATGCCTGTTATGCATGTTCAATTTGGCTATCAATTCCCAACAGTGGTATCAGAGCCTACCTATTTAGTGCATAATTAAGTTAGAAGCGAACTTAATATTATTTTCTATATGAAATGGTTTATTTATTTAATTGTTTGGAATAATATATATAAACTTGTGCCTTTCATTTCAAGGTTAGAAAAATAATTTTGAATAAGCCTGCTTAACTTACTTAAATTATACAAGTGTCAACAATTTATTTAAATTACATGGGTTATAGATGCTTTTAATTTACATGAATTGGAAGAACAAAATTTATTAGTTCAAGAGAATCCGTTGGTCTTCAAGTTTGTGCCCGTATTTGTTCTGGCTAAGGATTGGACTTGGTGTCTACTCCTCATAGGGCACCTCTCCTACCTGGGAACCTATATCGGTGAAATTTGAATTGACCAACGGGGATTAATATGAAATAATTTATTTCTAGTATATAAGATAGTGCTTATATATGTTTCTATAACAAAGTAAAAAAATTAAATTTATTGAATAAAAGCTTAAAGGAAATGCAATATAAATATAACAAATAAAAGTGTTAATTATTTTGCATATAATCTAGGTTGATGGAATAATTATAATAAAGAGCTGAACCCACTTAAGGTTAGACCTTATAAATTAATTCTAAAATTCCCTCAATTAATACAAGTTATTATAATTTTGTCCATCTGATAAAATCCTAGATTGGGTGAGACGTTTAACACCAATAAAATCCCAAAGTAAATATATTAATGCAAGTTGTAGTCTTCCTTACTCAAATTTATAATACGGTCTCTTTGGGCTATCAAAGTGCTATGCAAAGCGTTCCTTCTAGTCTACATTGATTGGTTGTAAAGTTTGGGATAGGGTCTACCTTAATAGAGCTAAGGTAGTCCACCATAAAATTGGGGGCTAGTCCCAGATCTAAGACATATTCAAGGAGATGCTAATATAAGAGCACACATCCCTTGGGATTAGGGAACTTGAATGAATTAGCAATTGCATGTGATGCAAATGGAATGGGATTCCAACTACGACTTACTATTATGACTTGAGTCATAAAATTGGGGGTTGTAATAGACTAGTTATAGATGCTACCTACTAGGAAATTTAGCTGGGGTAAAATTCCCGAATTCAATAGAATGGGCTATTGTAAATTTTAAAGAAAATAGTAGGAAAATGTATTTAATTAAAAGTCCTTAAACTAATATCTAAACATTTTTATTTTCTTATATCTTAGGTTGAAAATGACTTCCAATGTTAATCTTCGTATATTACTTGACACCAAATTGAATGGCTCAAACTTTTCTGATTGGTTCCGAGCTGTGAGAATAGTTCTCAGATCCAAGGGAATTGCCTATGTTTTAAGTGAAATTTTCCCTACAGAACCTGATGTTGAGGATCATGTCGAACATGATGCCTGGTTGAAGCACTGGAAAGATCGTGAGACTGCCATGTTTATTATATTGGGGTCCATAAATCTTGAGCTTCAGAAATGACATGAGAACATGCCCTTGAAGGACATGGTTTTCCATCTTGAAGAACTCTTTTCAAAGAGGGAAAGGACAGAGAGGTATGAGACCTCTAAGCTCCTTTTCGGAACCAAGATGCAGGCTGGCACCTCTGCCTCTTAGCATGTACTAAAACTCTTAGGATACCTTAAGAAGCTGGATCGATTGGGATTCAAGATGAATCATGACTTGAGCGTTGACCTTGTTTTGATGTCCTTGGCAGATAGTTACTCAGGCTTCATGACTAACTATTACATGAATAAGATTAATTCTGCTATCCCTGAATTAATCAATATGCTGAAAACAGTAGAACCTCAGATCAAGAAGGATCAGAAACCTCTACTGTTGGTTGAAAAAGGTAAGACTTTAAAAAAGAAGAAGCAGGCACTAGGTGCTAAGAAAAGAATCAGTAAGAAGAAGAAAGAAAAGAAGGGATCTAAGTATGTCTGCTTCTAATTTGGGAAACTGGGACATTGGAAGAGGGATTGCAAAGATCTTGCTTCTGAGCATTTGAAGAAGAAGCCTACAGAGGCATCTACTTCAGGTATGTTTGTAATTAAAAACTTTGCTACTTTTCTGCGTAAATCCACTTGGGTATTAGATACTGGTTGTGGTTCTCATATCTGTACTTCTGTACAGGGACTAAGGAACTATAGAAAACTTACAAAAGGGGAGATTGACCTACGTATAGGAAATGGAGCCAGAGTTGCTGCATTAGCCGTAGGGAGCTTTAGTCTTGTTTTGCCAGGTGGAGTTGTTTTAGTTTTGAATAATTGTTACTACATTCCAAGCGTTACTAAGTGTAAGTCGACGACCCTCGATCCCCCCGCCCACAAGGTAAGCTTTAATGCTCTTCGGCGTGGGGCGGAGAAATAATGAATGCTATGAAGCGTGCTAAGGGATGATCCTTATTTTAGCATGATGAAATGGACAATGAAAGTGATGTTGAAGTTGAAATTTAGTCCGATTAATGTATTAAGGGATACGAGACTTAAAATCCCGTATTTTAGGATAGAGTCGCCACCCGGTTAAGCTCCACCGGGAATTTAGGTACGATATTCCCACTGGGTGGTTGGACCATACCTTAAAATAGAGATTCTAGGTTCGGATGATGTTGCTTACTTTTCAATTTTTAAATCAAGCCGATTATGCTTTAATAAGCGTGACGTTAGTTCTTATGCGATTTGATCTGATTATTTTTTGGTGTTTTTGGTTTATTATGCCATACATCACACGGAAAGCGAGAAATAAACAAAGCAAGGAAATAAAATTATTACAAGGCTTTACGAATACCTATACATTGTTCTAATGTAAGAAAGTAAATAAAAGCGATAAATAAATAAACGGGCAAAACCGAGTTTTAACCGATCTTACCGACTTGGACCCTGCTCCAAACGAGGCAATAGATGTATAAGAATAATCACAAATAAAGCATGGATAAATAAATGCAGAAAATAAATACAAAGCATGAAGAAAACGATATTTTTAGATTTTTCGGGACAAAAACGTGATTTTCGGGCGTTACTTAATTATCTAAGCAATCTAAAAAGGTGAGATAAATTATCTAAACATCCTAAAATAATATTTAACGTATTCTGGATATTTTTTAAATTTTTAGTTGGTAGAAAATAATTTATTTAGATTTATTTAATTAAAATACTATTTTGGGCCATTAAAATGCATATTAAATCAAATAAAAAAACAAAACCTAAAAACAGAATAAAATTAATAAAAACAATTTCAGATTATTCATAATTTTTCTGAAAATTTTTCAGGTTGAAATCGGGGTCGAAAACGAAAGAAAACGGCGAAAAAGGGCTAAAAAAGCTTTTGGCGATAAAAGGCTTTGGTGACAACCTTAACCGCGCCAAACCATTTTTAGGGGGGAAATCTGTATTTTTGCATCAATAAACTCAAAATCATTAAAGTTTTAAGTCGTAATCAGCTATATTTCAATAGATCTGGACCTAAAACACTCAAATAATGTTGATTTTATGGATTTGGGTAAGAAAATACCCAAAAAACGTACGAAATAACGGGACTCTATGGGGGTAGAGTTCACCTCCATAGCAATAGCCTTCACCGCTATAACAGTAGTGGCCAAGGCTATAGGGGTAGAGGTGAAGGCTATCCCTATAGAGGTTAGATTATTTTCCGACGGTTTTCTAAGAACACCAAGGCGAAACCAAGAAACAACACCAAAAGCACCAAAAATAGCAACAAAAGACAATAAATAAAGTAAAAGATCAAGGGAACTCAGTTTTGTTACCTCTAGGCCGTGAATCTAACTCGGGAGACTCGAATCGGACGTTTAGCAAGCTTTTGATGATTTTCCGACGGAAACAGCGACGAAAATAGCAACAGAAATAGTGACAGATTGTTTGGGTGGTATTTAGGAAAAGTCTCTAAAACCCTATTTAATCTATTTTAACCTAGGATTTCTAATAGATTTTAGTGTTTAAGCTACGAGATCAAGCCTAAGAATAACTAAGAATCGAGATTAGAGAGGATTAAACCCAGATTCTAGCTTTTCTTAAGCTTTCTCTCTCTAGTTCTTCCCTTTCCCTCTCTTGTTCTTGAATTTTCTCTATAAAATGATTTCTAAATTCTAAATCTAGAGACAAGTCCCTCTCTCTCTCTTGAATTGGTTTAAATACCCTCACACACAAAAAACCACAGACTTAGACAAATTTTCAAGAAAAATACGTGGCTAAATCACAAGAGGGGAGAGAAAATGAGGTGGCACGGCTTGAAAGAGGCCGTGCTAATCGAACTGCCATCATCACGGCGGTGACCACCATGACAGCAGCTTTCCCCACCGTAACAGTGGTAGTGACTGCTGCCACAAATGGTAGGGGTGGCCATAATGGGGGTGGCAGTAAACGCCACTAGGGTGGGGGCCATCATCGCTGGAGGGCAGGCTGCCACTACCGCTGCCGGCAGTGGTGGCAGCTAAAAGGGGCTAGGGGGCTAGAGTTTAGGCTAATTAGGTTTAAGGTTAATTAATTACTATTCAGGTTGATTAACTAGGGTTTAGGTTGATTAATTAGGGTTTTGGGCAGTTAATTAGGGTTTTGGCTAATTAATTAGGGTTTTTGTAGGGCTTTGACTTCCAACGCCTATATCTTTCACTACAATTTTCCGATTAAGACGATTCTTTGCATTCCAAAAAGCTCATAGAATTAGGAATCCAGCGATATAAACAAGACTTGCTAAAAATGTTTAGATCTTATAGAAAATTGCAAAACAAATTACTGCGCGCAAGCAAAAGGAAATGGCTAATCCTAAATGCATGCGAAAGATCAACCTTCCAAAGGTCTGAAATCATGAAAAAAGTACTTGCCAAACGTGATTCAACCTTCCAAGAATAGAACAACTAGACTGTAGCAGGTCAGAGCAACAAGTCATCATCATTCCAAGTGTCACCGAAAAGCCTGTGCTTATAGGCTGCCCCTCAGGAGATTACCACTTGGCGGGCTAAGTGTGATCTCATGAAAGAGCAAGGAATTGGGGGTTATACCTAAGGCATGGATTCCTGAACTAGTTGTCTATTGGGGTTGCCATCAACAGACTTATCAAGAATGAGATTCTGACTTGGATGATTTGATTCGGTATACCTGTTAAGAGAGGCTTAAGGTTTGCCAAGGGCGGGCTTGGGCTTTTGACGGATTGCCAAGCATGAGCTTGGGCTTTTGAGGGATTGCCAAGTATGAGCTTGGGCTTTTGAGGTTTTGCCAAGCACATGCTTAGGCATTTTAGGGATTTTGCCAAGCACGGGCTTGGGCTTTTTAGGGATTTTACCAAGCACGGGCTTGGGCTTTTGAGGGATTTTTCCAAGCACGGGCTTGGGCTTTTTAGGCTTTTGCCAAACATAGGCTTGGGTTTTTGAGGGTTTTGCCAAGCATAGGCTTAGGCTTTTTAGGGTTTTACCAAGCATAGGCTTGGGCTTTTTAGGTTTTGGATTCTCGGATTGGTAGCTTGCATTGAGGTGCCCCTGGAGATTTGGGAGGTTATGATGAGAAGCCCCGAAAGGATCGCCGTACAACTAACCTATCAAGGTAGTGTTAAAGCATTAGTAAGCCATATATAATTTGCATTTTTATTGTTTAACTGATTTTGTGGAATAAAAATTTTTGCCCCTTTAATTAAGCAATAAAAATGGAAGATGAAATATAAAATGAGTTTAGGGATATCCGGGGTTCGGAAAGAAATAACCAAGCGAAGAACTTTGTCTCTCGCAAAAAGGAATATTCTAGAGAATATTCCATGCAATAAAAGACAAAAAGGAATATATTCCTTTTCGTTTCTTTCTTTTCTTTCCTTTGTCTTTTCATTCCTACACTTCTCCATTTCCATTCCCTTCCTTTTGCATTCTTTTCTTTCCTTTTCTATACAACCCGAACGGGCTCGGTTTCTTTGAGTTGTCGAGCTAAAATGATTAAGAAGGGATTCGGTGGGATTGACCATAGCTTCTTGAGCGTGACTAGCCATGGTTTGCGCGCTCTTTCGGTTGCCCAAGCGTATGGACTTTACCGAGAAGCAAGTATTTGAGGTATACTCCTTACTCATAACCCCAGATGTACACGAATTTGAGTGGGCACACCTAAACTCTTCAAGTAATAACCCAAAACCTGATCAAAATTTCATATTTTATACTTTATGCCCATGGTCTAACTTTGAAATTTTAGGCTTTTAGGCTTGGATTTTTGATGAAATTGTTGATAAAAAGGGTTTAGAACTGCTATTAGGATTGTTTAGGGACTGATTTGGCTATTTGGACCAAGATTCGGGGTGAAATTTTAGATTTTAGGGAGAAAGGGACGCCAGGGGCGGCTTAAGGCCAATACCGCCGCCACCGCTATAGGGGCAGCGGTCACCGCTGCCGCTGTAGCAGTGAACGCTATCATGGCAGTGGTGAACACTATCGTGATAGCTGCAGTGATGGTGAAGCCATCACCGATGAGCCCAAAAGAAGATAGGGGAGCTTGAGGCGCCATCGCTATAGAACGCCGCTGCTAGGGCAGCGGTAGCGGTAGCGGCAAGCCCGGATAAAAAAGGAGAGTGGCTAACCAAGCTAATTTTTTGTCCTGAATCTGAGTCTAATGTCGAAATTTGGTTCTGAGGTGATCTAGGTGCTGAAAATTGGCTCTCTTTTGTTTAATTTGCATAATTAACTTCTGTTTTGCCTTTTTTGGTGCTAATTATTGACATTTAAAATTTTGTAGACTCATCATTGCAAAACGACGGGGTCTATGAGCTGATGCGCCAAGTGGTGGGTTAAGATAAAAGCTAAGGCGCGAGCAACCCAAGACTTTTTGCTGGTCGAGGCTATTACGGATACGGGTCTGGTGCCATTACTTGAGGCTTTGCCCATGGGGCATAATCCTATGAGCCAGACTTTCATGGCATGCTTGGTTGAGAGGTGGAGCAAGACCACCAATACATTTCATTTACTAGTCGAGGAGCTGACCATCACCCCTTTCGATGTAGCAGCGATGACGGGGCTCCGATGGGGAGGGAGAGTTATTCATTTTGACTTGTATCTCAACCATTTCTATAACCGGCTAGCTTCTAGGGCTCGAGTAGAGGTGCTTCTCAGGGTCTCTTCCCTAAGGAAAGAGAGGCTCAAGTATGTCACACTTGAGGCGTATTGGACCCAGGAGACTGATATAAGTGTGGTCGACTGATTCAGTATTTACGGTCCTTTGTCATCACATTGCTCACAACCCTATTCTTTCCCACCTCTTTGAGCATGGTTACCATAGGATTACTTAGTGCTCTTGAGGACATGACCACTTTTCGAGAGTGGAATTAGCCTCGGGCCATACTTGAGTAGATGTATTTCGCCCTTGACTGCCCAGCTCGCGGAGACATTGGCGAGTTCAAGGCTGGGGCCTTTTGGATTCAGGTTAGGAATTCCATCCACTGGAAAATCTAAAATAATTATTCTAGCTGTGCACTGACTTTATCATTCTTTTTTGCAGGTATGGGCGTATGCTTATAGAGTCGTCCCGCCACCTGGGTTGGACGGTGAGCCCTCGGACGGCTCCCACTATATAGCCTAGTGGATGGTAGGGTGGAAGGATAAGGACACCCGCGGACATGGCCGGTAAAAGGATTATCTGATGCAGCTTTGCCGACACTGGGTAATAAGATCTATTCCTGCACATTTAATTTAAGCATTTAGTTTAAAACTGTATGGGCAAAAGGAGAGATACTTATAGTGATTTGTTGTTATTTTTTAGCTTATCGCAGAGCCATGGAGGAGCCTGCCATACTATGGCCACATTAGAGAGATCCGAGGAGGAGCTGGCAGCCGATGTGGGGTAGATGGCTGCCACTTCGTGCTAGAGTGCCCCCGGAGCCTGGAGTGGTACTTTGAGAAGCACATCCGGAGGTGGAGGACCAGCGTTACCCTACGGAGGAGAGTCCCACCTGAAGTGCCATCAGGAATATTCTGGCCCCACCTTCTGCCTGTGAGAGATCAGGTAAGATACATGGACGGTGACTAGGAGAGAGTGTCCTCACTTAGACGAGGCTACGCCACTCACCTTATCTGGCTTATTCCTGCCTGTCAGAGATTGACCCTAGCTGATAAGCATAAGGATTTTAGAGACGACGACATGGTGACAGAGGGTAGGGACGGGTATGGCGGGGATGATGACGATGATGACGAGCCCCCCTCGGATGGCAAGGGTGGTGGCATAGCCATGGATCAGGATAGTGTGCCTTTTGATGCTGAGGATCTTGCCGTTCCTGGGGTTTTCTTACCCCGATAAAAGAAGGTACAACTTGACTACTGAGGATGCACTTTGACATTCTATTATCTCACAGCTTAACTGACATTTGACTTGCTCTTTTATAGGTTTTCCACAAGAAGAGGAGAGGGACCAGCGGCGCCAGCTGCAGTAGCCAGGGAGACATTTTAGAGGGGCTACAGCTCCGGGCCGAGATGGCTTCGATGGAGATACCTCACGTTGGAGGGATTCCACCCCACAGATTTGTCTAGGGGGTCCTAGGGTTTGCCATAGAGCGAGAGCTACGGGTTTTGAGCCTGCCAGGGGTACATGAGGTCAAGTGCATCGAGGAGACTACCATACCCATTCTCTTCACTCCTCCTGATACCACACATGTAAGTACTTTTCTGATTATGATATACTATTGTTTGGCTGTGGCAATCATTCTGATTTTATCTCTGACTTACAGGTGCTTGCCTCTAAGGCTGAGCGCATAGCATGAGCATATTTTTCAATGAGGGACATGGTCTTAGCCCAGGATTCCGTTTCCCGGGTAACTGATTTCTTTCATCATTTCCTGCAAGAAATAAATAAATATTATAAATGTATGCATGATGCATGATTTATCGGAGCTAATCATTTTCACAGTTGCTGATGTGCAGGCTTTTATCGTTATAGAACAAGACCTAGTTCGGGCTAGCAAGGAGGGACGAGTGCGTGCTGAGCAGGAGCTGTCAGAGTATCAGGGCCAGATAGCGGTATATTAGGGCTAGATGGTAGAATATCAGGGCCAAATGGTGTTCGAGAGAGCTTAGTATACGGAGGAGAAGGCCTCGCATGCTCGAGATATGGCGCAGATCAATAGCCAGGTTCAAAGGCTGTTGATTCAGAGAGACAATCTTGAGGCCCAGCTCAGGGGGCAAGGCTGAGGCATAGGCGCGGATATAAGAGGAGATGGCCTAGGTTTCATGGCTGATGCGGGGCAATCCAGATCCTCGAGACATACTCATGGTGTTATAAGGATGAGGAAGATATCTTTCATGTGGTCTGCAGCTTGCCCTGAGTTTCCATCTGAGCCCTCATCATCTCGCACTCCTATAGAGAACACTGTAGAGGGTGAGCAGAGCAAGGATGACAATGGGGCAGGATACATCCGATCCAATTATGATGGGGAGGATTGACATATGCTAGACTGATACACTTCTGCACTCTCTCACTACCCATCAGATACCTTATCTTTTCTTTTCTTGTTGTATTTTGGCGTTCACCTGAGACATTGGGGATTTGATACTTTGGTTGTTTATTTGGTTTGGCTGATGAAATTACTTTCTTGCATTGATTACTTTGGCTGCTTTATTTACTCGCTAGATGGATGCTAGGCGCGATAGATATTTGAATAGGGAAAAGAATGCGTGGAAGTGTCTCATGGTATAGCCGAAATGAGAATGCCCCTAGCCGAAGATTGTCATTTTCCTACACACCCTCTTGCTTACATAAATGATTACCGACTTAAGAGAATCAGAGACAGGTAGGAGCATAAAGCGAATTTTAAGGTTCAGGATGACAAACGGCTGGATGCTATCACTACCAATGAATTCTACCAAGGATGGTTTCGGAAGACTAGGATACTGTGGAATCAAGATGCTCGATTGCAATTAAGAATTGAGCGGACACGGCCGGAGGATAAATCTGAGTCCTTCAAGTCTATTAGATCGGCAAACATATTCATGCATTCTGATGCTGATGGCGATGACGTAGATATCTCGATGTGATCGATGGCAATCTACAACCTTTATTCTAATCATCTTAATTTTTGCATAGACCCAGATGTTGTGTCTGGCCCATCAGACTTGTTCATTCTGCTTTTATGTCCTAACTTCTACCTGGACCGCCCTTTTCAGGTTTCCAATCCAGCAGACTTTCCCGGCTTTTGCATAGACGTCAATTCTTTTTAGTCTATCGGGATTTTTGCCTTTTATCTTTGCTTTTGTTTCTTTTAATGAATTGAGTTAACTGTACGGAACACTACGCTTGACTTACTTGCAACATTTCGCCTTTTGGGCTCAATATATTCATTCAAGCATAAATATAAAGAATTCAGTAAAATGACATTCACTTAAATGAAGTAAGTTTGAGTACATGATGATGATAATCATTTCTATTGACCCAAACTCTAGAGTTAACTATCTTGTGAAGGTTTTCTAGCAAACACACACTCAAGGCTTTACCCTGACTTTTGCCTAGGTTGCCCTTTTCAGGTTTTTAGTCTAGCGGGTCATTTCACACCCTAACTTTTGCCTGACTAGTTTGTAGAATACCGATCAGCGAGATACACCCTAATTTTTGCCCAAGCAGTAGAGGACCACTCGTCGGGTGATTGATTTATATATGCTTTTTACAAGCCATTTTTCTGGATTTGATTCTTTTAGTTAGCTATGATAACGCTTCGATCTGATTTGATTGATAGGGTTTACGAACTCATTACCATTGATAATCATGCCCCTTGGATCGAGCATGTTTTCGAATACACAAAGTCCTACCCAATCTGGTTGGAACTTCCCCCTTGGGTCAGTGTTAGCAGGCTTTACTTGCTTCAGAATCAGATCGTTGGCTTTCAACGGTGCCTCTGATGTACGACTCGGGTGTTTTTCCTCCTTGCTATGTACTTTTGATATATCTGAAAACTGTGTAAGCCACTCAGGCTGTGCCTTAGCCCATGGGGGTCTCTTTGACGCTGGGTTCAACACGACTCTCAGTTTTGGTTATCCCACTAGCTCATGGGTAATGCGATAAAGATCTGCGAGGCTCAGACCTAAATTTTTCAGGGAGTGCCCCTTAGGACTGAAACTCCAATAACTGGGATGATACGATTGGGTAGGTACGTAGAGCAAGTACTCATTTCTCAAAGATCTTAGCCATTTACTCAATGGTAATGTCGGTGAAAAGGGTTTACTTCCCCCTATGCTGATGAGGGTCAAATCTTGTCGATCATATGTGTCCCCCTCGCTGAGAATGGCCAAGGAGGAGAGAAATAGGGAAGGTTTGGAAGGGTGGAAGAGATAGTATAGTAGGATCAGACAATGTTGTATGGGGGTGGGAAATTTGTGAATGGGTAGGCGAAGAAAAGATAAGCCACAACTCTGTTGAACATGATCCGATGATGTTCTTTCTCCATCATAAGCTGACTTTTTTTTGGTAGCTTGAAAATGGTTCACATATAATCGCGAGGCCGACGATGGACCGATTGACATATTGGATATATCCAAGGAAGGATTGAGCTTCTTTTGCTATATGAAGATGAAATGCTGGGGAATTTGATGATGAACCCTGGGTGTCTAGGCATGACTAGGCGAAAGCGTTATCATGATCTTTAAGCACTCGTTATCTCTCATTTTCTTTTAAAGGTTAGGTCATTAGAAAGTGGTTACCATTTATCATCTGTACTCGAACTTATTTCAGTTAAAGAAATGTCATAAATATTAAACCATTATGCTCGTGAAGAAATGAACGCATGGGCCCATCGGGCGAAACACCAAACAGATAAGCGAAAAGTAAGAGTCTTTTAGTAAATTAAAAGTGCCTCAAAGGCATAATTGTTCACATCTAGATGCTATAAAAAAGAAAATTACATAATAGATAGATAGGCAGCCTCCACAGGCGGAGGGTCTTGAGTTACGGTGCTGGTAGATTAAGCACCTTCGGTAGGTTTCATTGGCGCATCGCCTAAGTTAAAATCCGACACTTCCATGCGCTCGGCTGACGACTTATCTCCTTCATCCACTGGAGACCTTGCCGGACTCTTGCCTTTGGAAAAGATGGCTCTAATGATATCTTGCAGACCTCTAACTCCCTTCGGTGAGCCAAAAGAGGAGGTGAATCCTGACGGTTAAATGCTTTTTCGGGCTCAACTATCTTTCCTTCCCTCACTAAATGGTAGACGTCTTGAATCAACCTCTAACATTCATTGGTACGGTGGCCTCTTTTGACATGATACATATAAAAGTTATGCTTCTCCTCCTCCCGAGGGGGCCTATGCTCGCGAAGGGTTCAGAGGAGGCCATGCTCCCTTAAGGTGGCTAAGATTGTACTGAGGGATAATTTCCATGGATTTACAACATTCTATGGGCTATCCTTAGGAGCTGCTACAACTGGTGCCTGAACAATCATCCGATCCTAAGGGGATGATCCGAGATTCAACTTACTGGCTCGCAAAACCCTCTTCTTCACCTCAGCCCGTAATGGGACAACACGAGGTCCTTCACACTCTTTGAGCTCTTCTTTTAGACTCTCTTCGGAGCTAAAGAGTAGGAACTTATGTAGTAAAGCCTCCATTTTGGTCGTCATGCCCGGGGATTGCACAACCTGGTCGCTGGAAGAATGAGGAACTAACCGATGTGCGGAAGCTTTAATTTTAGGTGCCATGCCCGGAGGTTGCATGACCTGGTCGCTAGAGGGATGGGGTATACTAAATTGGAATGATGAACCAATAGATGAGGGTTTGATTGGAGAGTTAACTTGAAGATTGGTTTTAAAGGGGTTTTACAGGTAAGTAGCCCTTCTCGGAGCAACAATAAACTAAGAAGGAGCAGAAAGAGAGGATTTTAGCGGCATTTGAGGTCTAGCTAAATTCTGATCCAGTTGGAATTCATCGGATCGGGGCTGGATGGGAGACACTGACCTAGGGGGCTAGAACTAATCCTGGGTTATTGGGGCTAATGGAAGCTGGCTCGTACTGGCACGAAAACCAGGCTTGAAGGTATGGTCTGGAGCTTGGGTTGGATAAGCAAATACAAGCGATTGAGATTGCATGATATCCCAACCAAACTAAAATAGGATAGGCGGAGGTTGAGTAGGCTGCTGCACACACTAAATCGGTTGAATTGGTTGAATAGAAGACTGAGCCTGGAATGGCGGAACCTGAACTGACCCACTTTAAGCGGTCTCTGGTTGTCCACGAGATTGAATATTAATCATTGGAATCCTTTAGACACTTCTTTTCTCTTTCAAAATTACGCAGACCGAATCTTGGATCTGCCCCTGAATTGCATCTCGAAATTGATCAGATCGAAGAAATGCTGACAAAGCATTAGTAATCTCGGAACTCAATGGAGGCTGACTCTGACTAGGTGGGAGGAAAGGAGGAGAAGAAGAACCCTCAGATGGAACCTTATCCACTGACAGCAAATCAAACATAGCAGAAAGAAACACATTTCGGAACTGAGCTTGAATCTAAACTAGATGATGATCGAATCTGATGGGAGTGATGCCTTAGCCCAACAGAGAAGCCAAAAAATGATCTGCCCCGAAACAAACCATGAATGAAATGGGTAAATCACATAATAACCCAAATGATGAATGCCATATATACGGGTGGTTTAGATAGGTAGGGAGCAGAAGAACTTATGATGCGAATCTTAACCCCAAAATATGTGAGACATTAAATTCCTTGCTATTCCTAGTGAACTAGGTACAGGTCGTCGGGGACTCAAAACATCTCAGGCATTTTGTTAAATTCCCCCTTCAAGCGAGGGGAGAATAGGGGTAAGCGAAAACCGAAAATAAAGGTTGGCCATAGGTGGCCTATGCGTAAGGTGCGTATGCATGAGCACAACACAAGTAGCACACGAAAGCAAATAAATCTCTTCCAACCTTATGACTCCCGCATAATGCTAATTTGTAGTCCGTGGGTAACTCTAGCGCCAGGAAACGGCAAGAGAGTATATGACCTAGATCTAGATTGTTTCGGTGAGCCTAAAGGGAAGTTGCTATGGCTAGTTTTATCATGGTTCATTGTCTCAAACTGCTGTGTCATGAATAGCACTGTAGAAGGGTCTCATTTACCTTGATTCCGCGTAACTCAACCACTCCTTAAATGAGTGCGACCGCAGGAATTACACGTTGGTTAAAATGAGTGTTCCACCCACAAATATCCCCAATTCCTTGCGGGCATGAGGTGTACAAGTGATCTTCACAAGGGTGATAAAGATGGCACCTTAAAACTTAGAATCTAACTAAGCGGTGGAGAAAAGGGTATAAGAAATAAAGCGTTGATTTAAAAATGATTTAGGCACATCATCAAAATCCTTTAACCAAAGGTTGAAACCGAGAGCGATTTGTTAAATTTTAAGTTAAAGGAATCTCCCCAGCGGAGTCGCCACTGTGAGCCGATGACCCCCGATCACCCCACCTTCAAGGTAAGCTTTAATGCTCTTTGGCATGGGGTAGAGAAATAATGAGCGATGTGAAGCATGCTAAGGGTTGATCCTTATTTTAGCGTGATGAAAATGGATAATGAAAGATATGTTGAAGTTGAAATTTAATCCGATTAATGTGTTATGGGATATGAGACTTAGAATCCCGTATTTTAAGATAGAGTCGCCACCCGGTTAAGCTCCACGAGGAATTTGGGTACGATATTCCCATCGGGTGGTTGGACCGTACCTTAAAATAGAGATTCTAGGTTCGGATGATGTTGCTTACTTTTCAATTTTTAAATCAAGCCGATTATGTTTTAATAAGCATTACCTTAGTTCTTATGCGATTTGATCCGATTATTGTTTGGTGTTTTCAGTTTATTATGCCATACATCACACGGAAAGCGATAAATAAACAAAGCAAGGAAATAAAATTATTACCAGGCTTTACGAATACCAATAAATTGTTTTAATGCAAGAATGTAAATAAAAGCGATCAATAAATAAATGGGCGAAATCAGGTTTTAACTGACCTTACCGACTCGGACCCGGCTCCAAACGAGGCAATAGATGTATAAGAATAATCACAAATAAAGCATGGATAAATAAATGCGGAAAATAAACACAAAGCATGAAGAAAACGATATTTTGGGATTTTTCGGGATAAAAATGTAATTTTCGGGCATTACTTAATTATCTAAGCAATATAAAAAGGTGAGATAAATTATCTAAACATCCTAAAATAATATTTAACGTATTCAGAATATTTTTGGAATTTTTAGTTGGTAGAAAATAATTTATGTAGATTTATTTAGTTAAAACACTATTTTTGGGCCATTAAAATGCATATTAAATCGAATAAAACTAAAAATAAAAACTAAAAATAGAATAAAATTAATAAAAACAATTTCAGATTATTCATAATTTTTTTGGAATTTTTTTGGGTTGAAATTGGGGTCGAAAAAGAAAGAAAACGATGAAAAAGGGCTAAAAACAGCTTTTGGCGACAAAAGGCTTTAGTGACAACCTTTACCGCGCCAAACCATTTTCAGGGGGGACATCGGTGTTTTTGCATCCATAAACTTTAAATCATTAAAGTTTTAAGTCGTAATCAACTATATTTCAATAGATCTGGACTTAAAACACTCAAATAATGTTGATTTTATGGATTTGGGTAAGAAAATACCCAAAAAACGTAAGAAATAACGGGACCTCTATAGGGGTAGAGTTAACCTCCATAGCTATAGCCTTCACTGCTATAACAGTAGCGACCAAGGCTATAGGGGTAGAGGTGAAGGTTATCCCTATAGAGGTCGGATTATTTTCAGACGGTTTTCCAAGAGCACTAGGGAAAACCCAAGAAACAACACCAAAAGCAGCAAAAACAGCAACAAAAGACAATAAATAAAGTAAAAGATCAAGGGAACTCAGTTTTCTTACCTCTAGGCCGTGAATCTAACTCGAGAGACTCAAATCGGACGTATGAAAGCTTTTGATGATTTTTCGATGGAAACAGCGACGAAAATAGCAACAGAAATAGTGACAGATTATTTGGGTGGTATGTAGGAAAAGTCTCTAAAACCCTATTTAATCCTTTTTAACCTAGGATTTCTAATAGATTTTAGTGTTTAAGCTACGAGATCAAGCCTAAGAACAACTAAGAATCGAGATTAGAGAGGATTAAACCCAGATTCTAGCTTTTCTTAAGCTTTCGCTCTCTAGTTCTTCCCTTTCTCTCTCTTGTTCTTGAATTTTCTCTCTAAAATGATTTCTAAATTCTAAATCAGGAGAAAAGTCCCTCTCTGTCTCTCTCTCTAGAATTGGTTTAAATACCCTTATACACAAAAATCCACCGACTTAGCCAAATTTTCGGGAAAAATATGTGGCCAAATCGCAAGAGGGGAGAGAAAATGAGGTGGCACAGCCGAAAATAGGCCGTGCCAAGCCAACCGTCACCGTCACGGCGGTGACCGCCATAGGGGCGGCGGTCACCACCGTGATAGCAGCTTCCACCACTACAATAGTGGCGGTGACTACTGCCATAAACGGCGGGGGTGGCCACAATGGGGGTGGCCACCATGGTGGCGTTCACCGCCACAAAGGGTGGCGGTGAACGCCACCACAGAGGCAGTGCCCGCCACTAGGGTGGCGACCACCGTGGCCGGAGGGCAGGCTGCCACTACTGCCACCGCCAGCCCTGGTGGCAGTCAAAAGGGGCTAGGGGGCTAGGGTTTAGGCTAATTAAATTTAGGGTTAATTAATTAGGGTTCAGGTTGATTAATTAGGGTTTTGGGTAATTAATTAGGGTTTTGGCTAATTAATTAGGGTTTTTTAGGGCTTTGACTTCCAATGCGTATATCTTTTACTACGGTTATCCGATTGAGGCGATTCTTAACATTCCGGAAAGCTCAGAGAGTCAGGAATCCAACAATATAAACAAGACTTGCTGAAAATGTTCGAATCTTATAGAAAATTGTAAAACAAATTACTGCATGCGAGCGAAAGGACACGACTAATCCTAAATGCATGTGAAAGATATTTAAGTACCGCCAAAGGTCTGAAATCATCAAAAAAGTACTTGCCAAATGTGATTCAGCCTTCCAAGAATAGAACAACTAGACCGTATGAGGTCAGAGTAATAAGTCATCATCGTTCCAAGGGTCACCGAAAAGCCCGTGCTCACACTAAGAATATTATACCTGTTGCATATTTAGCAGCAGAGGGATTTGAAATTTTATTTTGGAATAATAATTATAAGATTCATTTGAATAATATTCTTTATGGTTATAGAATGTTAAAAGGTGGCATTTATGTTCTTGATACTAAAACAGAAGTTTTCAATATAAACAATGTGAAGAAAGTTAAATTAGATAATGAGAATTCCTTCTACTTATGGCATTGTCATTTAGGCCACATAAACAAAGATTGCTTAACCAAGTTGCATAAGTGTGGAGACTTGGGCCCAATAGACTTGGAGTCTTATGGTGATTGCGAACCTTGTTTAATAGGAAAAATGACAAAGTTACCCTTTCAAGGAAAGGGTGAGCGGGCCACAAATACATTGGAACTTATACATACTGATGTGTGTGGTCCAATGAGTGTTTAGACACTAGGAGGATACTCCTAATTCATAACCTTTATTGATGATTACTAATGATACGGTTATTTGTACTTAATGAAGTACAAGTATGAAAGTTTTGAAAAGTTCAAACTATTCAGAGCTGAAGTAGAGAAACGGCTTGAGAAAGGTATTAAAACACTTTGATCAGATCGAGGTAGAGAATACTTAAGTCAGGAGTTTCTAGATTATCGAAAGGAAAATTGGATAGTTCCCCAGTGGACCCTTCCTTATACACCCCAACATAATAGAGTGTCGGAAAGGAGGAATCAGACTTTATTAGATATGGTCAGGTCCATGATGAGCCATGTAGACCTTAGTAAATCCTTTTAGGGATATGCACTAGAGAGTGTAGTTTATATTTTAAACAGAGTGCCCTCTAAATCAGTTGATTTTACACCTTATGAAAGATGGTGTAATAAGAAACCATCTCTAATTCACTTAAGAGGATGGGGCTGTCCTGCTATGGTTAGGAGGATAGCGTCAGATAAGCTAAATGCTAAGGCTGATAAATTTCTGTTCATCAGATATCCAAAGGAAACAATTGGATATCTGTTTTACCAACCCGAAGCATAAAAGATATTTGTGTCTCAGAATGCTCACCTTTTAGAAAAGGAACACTTGCAAAAGCCAGTGGGAGCAATATTGAACTGGAAGTTCAAGAGGAAGAAACAGGCAATCAACTGATTGACCCGATTCTAGATACACAGGAGAGTGTGATCTAAGAACAACCTCTTGAAACATAATCATTGCAAAGATCAGGTCATGTTCATAAGGGTCCCCATAGATATGGTTTTATCACCACTGATGATAAGGAACTATATCTTATGAAGGATGATGAACTAAGGAAATATGATGAGGCAATGAAAAGCTCAGATTCTGATAAATGGCTAAAAGCCATGAAATTAGAAATGGATTCCATGTATGAGAACCAATTGGGTGCACCATAAGAGGTTAGACTAATTGGGTGCAAGTGGGTCTTCAAGAAGAAGACAGACATGAACGGTAATGTAATTACCTATAAAGCAAGGTTAGTTGTGAAAGGTTATAGTCAACGGGAAGGTATTGACTATGATGAAACCTTCTCACCGGTATCCATGCTTAAATCCATAAGGATACTCCTTGCCATTACTGCTCATTACGATTATGAGATCTGGCAAATGGATGTAAAAATAACATTCCTAAATGGGGATTTAGATCGGGATGTGTATATGACACAACCTGAAGGTTTTGCATCTCAGAATGGCTCGAAGGTATGCAAGCTATAAAGATCCATTTATGGACTTAAGCAGGCATCCAGGAGTTAGAATATAAGGTTTGATCAGACAATTCGGGAACTAGATTTCTACCCAAATGCTAATGACCCCTGTGTTTACAAGAAGGTTCATAAGAGTGCAATCATTTTTCTAGTATTGTATGTTGATGACATCTTGCTAATAGGAAACACCATTTCTCTTCTTCAAAACGTTAAAGTATGGTTGTTAAGAAAGTTCTCCATGAAAGACCTTGGTGAAGCAGCATTTATACTAGGTATAAATATCTATAGGGATAGATCTAAGAGGCTGTTAGGTCTTTCTCAAAGTACATATATAGACAAGGTATTGAATAGGTTCAAGTTTAAGCATTCTAAGAAAGGTTTTCTACCGATGACAAATGGGATAAACCTATCTAAGGCTGAGTGTCCGAAGACAGTTCAAGACAGAATGCACATGAAGGATATACCCTATACATCTGCGATAGGATCTATCATGTATGCTATGATATGTACTAGACCGAATGTTTCTCAGGCTTTTAGCTTTACGAGTAGATATCAGTCAGATCCAGGTGAAAAGCAATAGATGGCCATCAAGGCAATCCTTAAGTACTTAAGAAGGACTAAGGATGAGTTCTTGATTCATGGAGAAGGTGACCTCACAATTAGAGGTTACACTGACATGAGATTTCAATCTGACAAGGATGACTTTAAGTCTCAGTCAGGTTTTATGTACGTGTTAAATGGAGAAGCGGTATGCTAGAAGAGTTCCAAGTAAGAAACTACTGCTGATTCAACCATGAAATCTAAATACATTGTTGCATGCGAAGCAGCAAAAGAAGCTATCTGGTTAAAGGGATTTATTGGTGATCTCGATGTGGTGCCTAAGGCTCTTGATCTAATTACTTTATATTGTGATAACTATGGTGCCATAGCTCAGGCAAAGGAACCACGGTCTCATGAGAAAAATAGACATGTATCCAGAAAGTATCATATAATCAGGTAGATTGTTGATGCTAAGATAATAAGATTAGATTATGTACCCACTGATCAAAACCTCGTGGAGGGTCTGACAAAGCCATTGACTTAAGTCAAACATGACAAGCATGTTAAAGCATATGGATTAAGACATATGGCTAATTGGCCTAGTGCAAGTGGGAGTTTGTTGGATATGATGTATGCCCTTAAGGCAATTAGGGCGATATATCTTAATTATGTAATAGCATGAATAATTTGTTTAATCAATAAAGGCATTTGTTCTTTTGTTTATATCAATGTGTTTCTATGTATATATATTATAGCTAGTTAAATATATTCATTGATGTATGCATACAAAAGTCCTTGACATATCATAGCATGAAGTCAGGGAAGTTATAGTTGGACTATATCTGGTGGAACCTATTTCATGTGCAATTATGATTATGTCTAAACTATCCCTAATCATAGTTTCATCAAGAAAGGTTATTGATGAAGCGAAAATACTAGCCTGTGGTCAACTTTCTTGGAAAGGGTCCAAGCAGTCAATCTCCTAAGGACTGAAGGAGGTGCCTTAAGTTTGACACATGGATATATGTGGGAGGTATATTGGAATCCGCAGAAAGATAAACACTTGGTATATATATCATTATGTTAGTGTTTTTCTTCATGCAATAAGCTTTGTGAATGTCCTTGTACTTGAGATGCTGGTTACCTTGTGTGGTACTATTGCTATACTTTAGGTCATTACTATACACTCATTAATTTTAGGTGCTTCGTGTGATTATGGTTATAGTGCTGACACCACGTTGGGTAGCTGAGTAGTCGAAAATAATCCATCGGTCCGGATATATTAAAGAGTTGTACCTGGCCACTTATTGAAGTGATGATTGCCATAAACCTCTGATCAGAGTATATCTTTGAAAGAAATGGTTTCTAGTCAAACACACTATGGTAAGAGGCAATATACTTTGGTAACAAGTAAACTACTAGGATAGCTTAGAGAAACCTCGCTATTAGTGGGTTAACACTTTAACCGAACCCTATAAACCAGATGGTACTAATATTAAAGAATGGAAGGAATTTATCGCACTAGATTACTATTGTATTAACTAGGATTAAGTCATAAGCATAAATGACGTTCCGAGTAATGCCGGATGGTAGACCCTTATTGGAGGCATACTACAGTCGTTTAAGGTAATCGAGTTCTACTTACGGTTTAGAGCATCGAGCCAATGGTTCCATTAGAATAAGGTTTGGTTAAGCCTTAATAGCTCAATACTTCGGGATCCTATAAGGTCACACACATTGGACCTTCATCGGAATAATTAAAGAACTAATAGATTTATTCTATTACGAAAATATAACTTAAATAATAATTGGATAATTGTTTGATTGGCTAAAGTTGATTAGATCAATTTTGGATAAACCACAGTATTTATTTTGCCCAGTAACTAAGTAATTAGAGTCATAAATAAATTATAATTGATTAGATCAATTTTGGTTAGACGAAGAAATTTATTTTGACTGGTGACTTATTTATTAGCTGAAGATAAATATTTGAAACGGATTAAAAGGGAAATTTTGCATTGGCGACTTAAATTGGACCGAGAGTACAGAATGTTTTGTATAGGCTCAAGTGTATAGGAGTACACCGAAAGGTGCGCGATTGCCTTGCAGCCATAGAGTGCTATGCACGCTGTGTGCACAGGTCAGTACGCGGATCCCTTGGATCCGCGTGTATGACCCGTATTGGGATGGAAGTATTACTCCCATCCCACATCGCCTAAGGGGGAGCAATTTTGCTCCCCCAAGCCTATATATAGGCTGTCCCCTCTCCTTTCAAATTATACTATGTGCGCCACAGCTCAGAATATAAATCCTAAGTGAGATTCAAAAAGAATAATCTCTCGGTTAGTTGAGCAAGTTATTTTTGAGGAGCCTGAATTTATTCGGGTGCCTGTAGTTTATATTTTCGGGTGAGGCTTCTAGAGTGGTCTAGCAACTACTCGGGGCTTCTTAGTTCTTCCTTCTGGGGAGGTTTTGGTTAGTGGGGTGGGATTCATATGGATACTCATAGAGGTTATCCTATGCTTGGAGGCTTATGCAAGAAGGTTCTACAAAAGCGCGCTTCAACTGGTAAGTTCTTTTAATTATTAGGTTTTTTCTTTGAGCGTTTTTAGACTTAATAATTATGCTTAGGTTATTTTGCATGCTTAGTTAATTTTATGCTTAGGTTATAGCTTAGAGTTATAACATGCTTAGTATAAAATAAAGATGCTGGGATATAATTTGGAATTATGGTATGCCTCGTCCTTTTGCATGCTAACCTAGCTAGAGAATTATTTAGTTAAGGCTTAATTTAATTTATATGCAACTTATAGGAGTTTCTGTGGACAGGGACAAAATTTTGAATTTTCGCCATGACTGTTATGCATGTTCAATCTGACTGTCAGTTCCCAATAAAAATTTCTAAAGGATTCAGTCTATGTGTCACACTTGTTGTTAGATACAATGAAACCTGTGACACATTCAGAGTGCGATCATATTAATCTTCAAACCAGGTTGATCCATCTGAAGGGTTTGTCTGAAAAGGCAAGGTATGAAAGGTTCAAGTTGACTAATGAACTTTTCAACTATAAGATGAAGGAAGGGACAAGTGCTGTAGCACAAATCTACAAGATTAGAGATTTCATGGTGAAATTAGAATCACTAGGATCTACAGTTGATCGATCCTTGGGAATAGATATCCTTTTGGATTCTTCACCCAGAAGTTATGTTGACTTTGTAAATGAACATTACTCTAAAGGATACGACTGTACATTCCTAGAATTAATTGATGTGTTAAGGAAGTTCAATGCCAAGGGCCAAAAAGTTTCAAGCAAGTCTACAAACACATGTTCTCTAAATATTGACCCCGAGAATATTGTAACTAAATGAAGTAGTTAAAGGGTCAAATAAGAAGAAACAAAAGACTAAAAGAAGACATCTATATATGTCTGCTTCTAGTGCGGGAAATCGGGACATTAGAAGAGGGATTGCAAAGCTCCCACTTTTGAACATTTGAAGAAGAAGCCTGCAGAGGCATCTACTTCAGGTATGTTTGTAATTGAAAACTATGCTACTTTTCCTTATGAATCAACTTGGGTATTTGATATTGGTTGTGGTTCTCACATCTATACTTCTATGGAGGGACCAAGGAAAAGTAGGTGGCTTGCAAAAGGGGAGATGGACCTGCACGTGGGAAATGGAACACAAGTTGCTGCATTAGCTGTAGGAAGCTTTAATCTTATTTTGCCTAGTCACCTAGTTTCAGTTTTGAATAATTGTTACTATATTCCGAATGTTACTAAGAATATTATCTCTGTTGCGTGTTTAGCAAAGGATGTTTAAGTTTTATTTTCGAATAATAATTGTCAGATTCATTTAAATAATGTTATTTATGCCTATAGGATGTTGAATGGTCGCATTTATGTTTTTGATACTGAAACAAAAATTTTTAATATAAATAATGTGGAGAAAGTTAAATTAGATAATAAGAAATCTTTCTACTTATGGTGTTGTCGTTTAGGCCATATAAACAAAGATCGCTTAACCAGCCCAATGGACTTGGAGTCTTATGGTGATTGCGAGCCTTGTTTAAAAGGGAAAATGACAAATTTACCCTTTAAAGGAAAGGGTGAACGAGCCATGAGTACATTGGAACTTATACATACATATGTATATGGTCTAATGAGTGTTAAAGTACTAGGAGGATACTCTTACTTCATAACCTTTATTGATGATTATTCATGATACGGTTATCTGTATCTAATGAAGCACAAATCTGAAAGTTTTGAAAAGTTCAAGATATTCATAAATCAAGTAGAGAAACAAATTGAGAAAAGTATTAAAGCACTTTGATCTGGTCGAGGTGGAGAATCCTTAAGTCAAGGGTTTCAGGATTATCTAAAGAAAAATGGGATAGTTCCCCAATGGACCCCTCCTTATACACCCCAACACAATGGAGAGTCTGAAAGGAGGAATCAAACTTTATTAGATATGGTTCGATCCATGATGAGCCAAGCAAATCTCAGTTAATCCTTTTGGGGATATGCACTAGAGAGCGCATTTTGTGTATTAAATAGAGTTCCCTTTAAATCGGTGGATTTTACGCCTTACGAAAGATGGTGTAATAAATGGCCATCTCTAAGTCACCTAAAAGTATGAGGCTGTCCTGCTATAGTAAAGAGGATAGCATCAGATGAGCAGACGTTAAATCTGACAAGTGTCTGTTCATTGGATATCCAAAGGAAACTATTGAATATTTATTTTACCAATCCGAAGCATATAAGGTATTTGTGTCTCGGAGTGCTCACCTTTTGGGAAAGGAACACTTACTTGCAAAAGTCAGAGGGAGAAATCTTAAACTGGATGTTCAAGAGGAAGAAATAGGCAATTAGCTGATTGACCTCGCTCTAGATACACAAGAATGTGTGATCTAAGAACAGCCTGTCGAAATACAATCATTCGTGTTCATGAAGGTCTAAAAGATGTGGTTTTATCATCATGGATGACAGGGAACTATATCTCATGGAGGATGATGAACCAATAACCTTTGATGAAGCAATGAAAAGCTCAAATTCTGATAAATGGCTTAAAGCAATGAAATCGGAAATGGATTTCATGTATGAAAATCAAGTTTGGAATTTGGTCGATGCACCAGAAGAGGTTAAACCCATCGGGTGTAAATGGGTCTTCAAGAAGAAGACTAACATAGATGGTAATGTGATAACCTATAAGGCAAGGTTGATTGCAAAAGGTTATAGTCAACGTGAAGGTATTGACTATAATGAAACTTTCTCACCGGTAGCCATGCTTAAATCCATTAGAATACTCCTTGCCATTGCTGCTCATTATGATTATGAGATCTGGTAGATGGATGTTAAAAGAACATTCTAAATGGGGATTTGGACAGGGATGTGTATATGACACAGCCTGAGGGTTTTACATCTCAGAATGGCTCGAAGGTATGCAAACTGCAAAGGTCTATTTATGGACTTAAGAAAGCATCTATGAGTTGGAATATTAGGTTTGATCAAACAATCAGTGAACTAGATTTCTCTCTAAACATTAATGAGCCTTGTGTTTACAAGTAGGTTAGTGGGAGTGTAGTCGTTTTCTTAGTATTGTATCTTGATGACATTCTGCTAATAGGAAATGACATTTCTCTTCTTCAAAATATTAAAATATGGTTGTCAAGAAAGTTCTCCATGAAAGACCTTGGAGAAGCAAAATTTATACTAGGTATAAAGATCTTTAGAGATAGTTCCAAGAGTCTGTTACGTCTTTCTCAAAGCATATATACAGACAAGGTACTGAATAGGTTCAGCCTTGAGAATTCGAAGAAAAGTTATCTCTCGATGACAAAGGGAATAAACCTATCTAAGACTGAGTGTCCGAAGATAGATCAAGAAAGAATGTGCATGAAGGATATACCCTATGCATTCATAATAGGATCCATTATATGCTATGATATGTACTAGGCCAGATGTCTCTCAAGCCTTAAGCTTTATGAGTAGATACCAATCAGATCTAGGTGAAAAGCATTGGATGGTTGTTAAGGTAATTCTTAAGTAATTGAGAAGGACTAAAGATGAGTTCTTGATATATGGTGATGGTGACCTCATAATTAGAGTTTACACTAATACGAGTTTCCAATCTGACAAGGATGACTTTAAGTCTCAGTTAGGTTTTATATATGTATTTAATGGAGGGGTGGTATGCTATAAAAGTTTTAAGTAAGACACTACTATTAATTCAACCATGAAGTCTGAGTACATTGCTGCCTGTGAAGCAGCAAAAGAAGCTATTTGGATAAAGGGATTTATCGACGATATAGGTGTGGTGCCTGAGATTGTTAATCCAATTACTTTGTATTTTGATAACAATGGTGCTATAGCTAGGGCAAAGGAACCACAGTCTTACCAGAAAAATAGACATGTACTAAGAAAGTATCATATAATTAGGGAGATTGTTGATACTAAGATGATAAGATTAGAATATGTCCCCACTAATTAGAACCTCGAGGATGGTCTGACAAAGCCATTGATACAAGTCAAGCATGACCAGTATGTTAAAGCATATGGATTAAGACATATGGCTAATTAGCCTTAGTGCAAGTGGGAGTTTGTTAGATATGATGCATGCCCTTAAGGCAATTAGGGTGATGTATCTTAATTATGTATCCATATGAATAATTTGTTTAATTAATAACGACATTTATTCATTTGTTTATATCGATGTGCTCATATATATATATATATATATATATATTGTGACTGGTTAAAATATATTCATTGATATCTTTTTACAAAAGTCCTTAAAATAAACATAGCACGAAGTAAGAGATATCATACTAGGACTATGATTGGTAAGACCTGCTTCATGTGCAATTATGATTATGTCTAAACTATCCATAGTCATAGTTTCATCAAGAAAGGATATTGATGGAACAACAAGACTAGAGTGTGGTCAACTCTCTAGGAAATGGTCCAACCAGTTAACCTCCTAAGACTAAAGGTGGTGCCTTGAGTTTGACATATGGATATATTAGGGAGCTATATTGGAGACTGCAATAAGATAAACACTTAATATATATATATGTATATATATCATTGTGTTAGTTTTATTCTTCATGTAGTAGCTTTGTGAATTTCTCATACTTGAGATACTAGTTACCTTAGGGGGCTGTTATCGCTATACTTTGGCACATACCTATTCACTTATTAATTTAGGTTGCCACGGGTGATTACGGGTATAGTGATGACAACACATTGGTAAGCTATGTAGTCGGAAAGAATCCATCACTCCGAATATATTAAGTAGTTGTACCTAGCCACTTGTTGAAGTGATGATTACTATATACCTCTGATCAAAGTATGTGATTGATAGAAATAGTTTCTAGTCAAACACATTATGGTAAAAGTAATATACTTCGACAACAAGTAAATAACTGGGATAGCTTGGAGCAACCTTGCTATTAGTGGGTTAACACTTTAACTGAACCCAATAAACCAGATGGTACTAATATTAAAGAATGGAAGGAGTTCATAGCATTAGACAACTATTGCATAAACTAGGATCAAGTCATAAGCACAAATGACGTTCCAAGTAATGGGGGATGGTGGACCCTTGCTAGGGGCATACTGTAGTTGTTTAAGGTAATCGAGTTATATTCACAGTCTAGAACCTCGAGCTAATAGTTCCTATAGAACAAGGATTAGTCAAAGCTTAACAACTCAATACTCCGGGATCATATAAGGTCACACATATGGAACTTTCATCGGACTGAGTAAAGCATTAATGGACTTAGTCTATTACGTGAATATTAAATGTGGGATGGTTAGACTATTACGTGGTTAGTCCAGAGAACTTATTTTTACCCGTAACTAATTCTATTAAGGTCATAAAAAATTAAAGTGTTAATTAAATGATTTGATCATTTTTTTTGGTTAAGCCATAAATTTATTTTGAATAGTAACTAATTTTATTAGAGTCATAAATAAATTAAAATGTTGATTAAAATGATTAGATCATTTTCTGGTTAACCCAAGAGTTTATTTTGACCGATAACTAATTTTATTAGGGTCATTAAATAAATTAAAAGAAAGTAGGATTTAAAGGGAATTTTGCCATGTACCCATGAATTTATTCATAGGGTCTATATATGTAAAAAGGGCTTGGCCGCAAGCTGGGCTTGTGGCATGAGTTGCAAGCCCAAGATTGCAGCCAAGGCAAGCCCAGTAGGGCTGGCCTTGCGCTGGCTTGGGTGGCAAGTCAAGCTTGTGCTTGCCGCCTAAGCATGAGGGTGGGATGGGTATTTTAATCCATCTTACATTAATGAGGGGAGCTCTCCCCTCTCCCTATAAAAGGAGCTCTCCTCCTCCTCATTTTAACACACCACTTCTTCCTATGAGCTCTGACTTAGGATTCTAACTCATTTTCTCAAGTCAGTCCCTTTAGTTTATATTTTTGGGTAGGTTTCAGAGTAGTCTAGCAACTACTCAAAACTCTGTGGTTCTTCCTCGTGGGAGGTTTCGGTTGGTGGGGTTTGTGTGGATACTTACAGAGGCTATCTTACACTTGGAGGCTTGTGTAAGAAGGTTTTGCTAAAGCACGCTTCAACTGGTAAGTCTTCTACTTCTCTTTTAATTATTAGGTCATTTCCTTTAAGCATTTTTAGACTTAATAATTATTATGCTTAGGTTATTTTATGCTTAGATTATAACTTAGAGTTATAGCATGCTTAGTATAAAATAAATTTATGCTAGGATATTATTTAGAATTATGGTATGCCTAGCCTATGCATGCTAACCTAGGCAAAGAATTTATTTAGTTAAGGCTTTAATTAATTATATACAACTGATAGTTGTTCGTAGGGACAAAATTTTGGATTTCTGTCATGCCTATTATGCATGTTCAAAGTGAGCGTCAGATCCCAACAGTTCTAGTGCAGTGTGTTTTAGCCTGTGAGCAGTCTGTCTTTGCTCTGTGAGTCGCTGTATCTTCTGATGCGTTTTGCCTCTAATTATGTCTTTGTTGAGTCTGTTTGACTGGAGAACCTGTGATCTTGGGAGATATTTTTATTTAGTTGTGAGATGTGCAAGGATATGATATCAACTTGTGTTGACTTAGATTCGTGGCCTTTTAGTATCCCTCTGAGCTTGGTTTCCTTGTGATCACAGTCTTCATTTTCTTTTATCTTTGATGGAGCACAGCTTGTAATTTTTCTTGGATCTACTATACTCTGAGTTGTTCTTCTTCTGAGCTTGATCCAATGGCTTTGTTATATAGATCCCATCCTTTGTTTATCTTTTGTTATCTTCAAAACATCTTTGGATTTTCTGGGTTCTGAGCTAGAACCAAGCTTCTAGGTTCTGAGGAGTTCTTGCTTCTGAGCTAGATATAACAATCTCTCCTATTTTGATGATAGCAAAAACCTGCAAAGATAAAAGTTAACTTGACATGCAAGATGTCAGTTCATGTTAGCTCCCCCATAATCTATGCTGATATTTAAAGAGTACGATTAGATATTGTACTTAAGAAGTAATAAGATCTTTTTACTCATTTCAGAGTCAACAACAGTTAACTCATTATCAAGTGACAAGTACATGAAAGATCTATAACTATTATAAGAGTTGGCTAATCTAGGACTAGCTACTACTTCTTCTAGCGCTTTTGTTCTTTATCTTGAGGGGCTAGGAATGCCTCTAAGGCTTTTCTCTTTGATGTTGCGCTGGCGCTGCTTTCATTATTCTTCTCCCCTTTTTTGATTTATCAAAATGGCTATCAATTTGCACAGGGGTTATGAAACCATGTTGTTCTCCCAATTTTGCTGGCTCTTGTCATAGGTTGGAAACCCATGCCTTTTTGCAATAAGTTGTTTTCTTACAATGGTTGGGGATCCTTTGACAAACTCTATATAGATTTCGTATACCTCTAACTCTAAGTCTCTTGAGGTAGTAGGCTTTGGGAAGTTAGCTCTGTCCTCCTTTTTTATGTGTCCTTTTAGACATCTGAAGATTGTGTAGATTCCCTACTTTCTCAGCATTATGTTGTCTGCTAGATGATTGTGGAGGTCTTGGAGGGAAGCAATTACTCTAGGTTCTACTTAATCGATAGAAGTCTCATCTTTTTCCTTAATTCCTTGAATACTGGCTACTAGTCTCTCTCTTGACAATACTACGGCCTTTTCTTTGCCAGAATGTGCGTCAGATGCAACTTTTATCAGCTCTTCTCTTGCCAGTTTATAGATGTGAGCATTGGATTTTAACGGCACTTCTCATGAAATGATGATAAGAGCTAGATAATGCTATTCTTTATAGGTGTTATAAACTAGAGGTGTTCCTACTTCAGCAGAGATGAGTTTAGCTAGAGTTTGGGGGCCTAGACTGCCTTTAGGGTCCCGTACGGGGTCACACCTTGGGGGTATAGGTCCATGGGTTGGCTTGTATGGCCCCACGACTTTGTACTGAATGGATGGACCCATACGGGTCCTAACAAGACCCATACGGTTACCCCTCCACCCGTACGGGTCCCGTTCTTGCTTGAACATGCAGAATGGATGGTAAATCATGCCTTTTTTGGAGAAAATCAGCCATGAATGCAATTTATTGTGTTGAGACTTGATTTTCTCCTATAAATAGAGGCTTTTTGCCTCATTTTCAAGGGAGCCAAGATAAAAGTCATACAAGACAATATAGATAGCATTTCTAGCAGTTTTTCATAGGTATAGCAAGGGTATAGTTGAGGTATAGGAGGTATACAATAGGGAGAAAACTCATTCCTTGAGGTTTTGTCCAAATTTTATTCATTCCTAACTTCGTTGATTAGGATTTAGGGGAGGTTCTGTCCACACAAACACTCATCTAAATATTCCTAAATCCATCATTTCATCATCTACTTTGGCTATACTCTCTCTTGACATAGGGATCGCTTCAAAGTTGATTCACAGCATAAAGGTATGCTACTGAGTTTCAAAGAGACTTGTTAGCATGGGTCCGTTCCATCCCGATGAGGAATTACGTCTATTTCATTCAGTGATCAGACAAAAGAGCCAAAAAAGACCGAATTATCAACCAAAATCTGAAATTCAAAAATCCACATTCGAAGGAAGCTTCAATTTAGCATTTTCTACTAAAGAATTAAAAAGTCAAAATTTGGTAAAACATGGGTAATCATCCTGCCGGGTAATCGCCTATCTACAGTAAAAAAATCAAATCTTACCGAGATCTGGCAAGAATTTACGGGATTCAAAGCAAATATTGTCAGATAGGTAATTAGCCCGTCGGCTAATTACCACTCAACTATAAATAGAGTAATTCCCTCTCATTTTCAATAGATGAAGAAGTGGTAAGAATTCAACTTGTGCCAAAATCATTCCGGGAGTCCTAAAAACCCCGAAACTTTGTCAAAACACTTCCAAATCCAAGCTTTATCACCAACATCTGGTATAAACTCATTTTCTTGTCTTTTTAGATCAAGATCTCATAGTGATCTTCGGTCTAAAAACGACCCAATCTCTCAAAAACCCCGCATTTTCTTTAGGAATAATTCAAGATTATAGCCATAACTTGGGTTAAACCTATTTTCCAATCAAATCACAATCTCTAACAACTTCGGTCCTACACCAGCTCTCAAGTCAACCTAGACTGACGAAAAGGTAAACTGGGGGTAATTGGCTCTAAGCCCATCTTTAAATTCATATAAATCCATTTATATCATTTTTATTACATATTTGCATCCCATTTGTCTGGTTACATGAGCCACTGAGGCCACTTAAACTATAATGTGTGTAAATAAGCGCGCAGGTACAGATAAAATATCTAGGATGTGAGAAAACTCTATTCAAGTTTTCGGACCAAAACTCAAGTGCTACCATTGCTCTTCCGAAATTTTGGTAGAAAATATTAAATTATTATGCCGTTATAAAGCCCATTTTATTTATTGAATTTATATCTTGAGTAAAGCCATTGTAATGAAGAAATAACTATACAAAACATAATTCCAAAATTTATCAAAACAATTTGAACGATATGAGTAACTATTGTGCCCGAACTCAGAATCTCATTCTCTTTTCAGTATAAAAACCCCATTTTGGATCCGTATACCATAATTCCCGGTGGAGCTGAACCGGGTGGCGACTCTATTTTAGTTTTAAATAAAGTAAAATGCTTTATTTAAAGAACATTTCCTTCTATTAAAATGTGTAAATATATTTTTCAATAAAATCACATTTTTGGCATATGAAAAGCCACGTTTTTCACACTCAATCAGTTTACGTGAAAAATAACAAATTAATTTTCTCTTTAATAAGACCAAACATTTTATTAAAAGAGCGACATTGTGGTTTCCTCAAACTGCACCGATCGCGCCCCGTGCACCACACCCCATGTGCATTCCTCCCAATTAAAACCTCGCCCACTCACAATGGCGACTCCACTGGGGAAAAATTATTTTAAAAAAACCTGATTTTTATAAAAATTCTTTTTTTTGACATAATAGTTAAAATATTGTTCAAATTAAATTTTGGAATTATAGAATATGTGCTAATTTCAGCATTAAACAAATTTTAGGATTGCATAACATCTTCATTCTTCACCCTTAAACCAATTTAGGTATCTTTTGGTGAAGTATCTCCAAGTTCGCTTAGGGCTTGAGGGGTATAGATCTGATTGCACCCTTTGCGTAACGTACAAGGGCTTTGATCGCTTAAGGGAAAGACTACCCGAGTATATTATATGTGGAAAAGATTCATTTGGTTTGCTTAGGGCCATTGGGACTCGGTACATAAAGGCGCAGGGTTTCGGATCGCACCCAATCTTGAGACCAAAACCCATATGTAGATAAACCATAGACATTTTCCAATAGGTTTACCCAAAAATTAGGAGTGCACGTGAGTAGACTTCACTAAGTCCCCTGTTGGCTTTAAAGCGAAGTAACCCATTGGAGTTAAAAGGGCGGTAGACACGATCGAACCATTTGCTACATGTTAAATATAAATAAACTAAAAACAGGCATCATAAGCATCATGGTTGTATGAAAACTAACCACATCTTTATGCAGCCATGCCATTGACGTGTGTTATGCAATTTCATTTCCTTAGTTATTGGAGCCCAAAATAAACCGAGACCAGTGAGTCCACCGAGGCTCAACCGATGAGCCGGAATAAACTAAGACCAGTCAGCCTACCTAGGCCCAACCCATGAGCCGAGATACACAAACCCCTTTGAGTGACCAGTGAGTCAACTCACATTTGACCAGCGAGTCAACTCACCCTTGACCATAGAGTCAACCTCTGAGTGACTAGCGAGTCAACTCACCTTTGACCAGCGAGTCAACTCACCCTTGACCATAGAGTCAACCCCTAAGTGACCAGCGAGTCAACTCACCCTTGACCATAGAGTCAACCTTAAGTGACCAGCGAGTCAACTCACCCTTGACCATAGAGTCAACCCCTGAGTGATCAGCGAGTCAACTCATCCTTGACCACAGAGTGAACCCCCAAATGAATAGTAAGTCAACTCACCCTTGACCACAGAGTCGACCCTTGAGAGACCAGTGAGTCAGCTCACCCTTGACTAGTGAGTCAACTCACCTTGACTATAGAGTAAACCCCGAGTGACCCATGAGTCAACTCACCCTTGACCATAGAGTCAGCCCCGAGTGACCAGCAAGTTAACTCACCATTGACCAGTGAGTCAGCACACCCTTGACCATATAGTCAACCCTCGAGTGACTGGCGAGTCAACTCACCCTTGACCATAGAGTCAACCCCCGAGTGACCAGTGAGTCAACTCACCTTTGACTAGTGAGTAAACTCACCCTTGATGATAGAGTCAACCCCGAGTGACCAGTAAGTCAACTCACCTTTGACTAGCGAGTCAACTCACCTTTGACTAGCAAGTTACCCTTCGAGAGACTAGTGAGTTAATCCACCACTCACCTTCAAGTAAAACCAGATTTGATTCAAACCCTTAGTTTTTGGACCGCGTGTCTGTGGTATTCCATGAATATTACGGACGACCCTTGCCAATTGTTTCATAAATAGTTCGCATGCACCCAACTCCTTGCTATTTGTATATATCTGTCCATTCATTCATTCACTCACTCATTCATTTATTCATTCACTCATTCATTCCTACAAACGAAGGTAAGTAAGGCCCAGAGCCACACCCGATAGACTTACTAATGCTTGATCTCTTATATTTTTAGGTCGGAAGTCAGAGAGAAGGAGGTTAAGAGGTTTCACGGGTAGCCCAAAGATGATGATGCAGTTGGACAGTCCCACAGAAGGATTCTAGACGCTTCGAAGTTCTGTGATGTTTGGGGAAGGCTGAGCGCTTCTAATTCTAAGAAAGCCCAAGAACAAGAGGGGGAGATAGCAGAACTGAAGGCAAAGATGGCAGACATGGAAAAGCTATCTCCAAAGAAAGACAAGTCTGTTGCTCCCTCTATCGAGCAATATGTAGACATTGACCAATTCTTGCCAAAGGAATACGAAGCCCTCCTAGCTAACTTTGTGATGCCTTATATAGCTCCATATACGGGCGCTGGGTCTCCTCATATGCATGTTGAGAGTTATCTCCGGATCATGACTAGCATGAACATCCCTAAGGTCCATATAGTCAACCTCTTTTAGGCCACTCTACGTGGACCTGCTTCTAAATAGTATATGAGGATGCCAACGGATGTGAAATCTGACACGAAAAAGATATGTTCTACATTTTTGGAGAACTATGGTTTCAATCTAAAGGTCAAAATGACTTTGTAAGATCTCAAAAGGGTCAAACAACGTCTAAACAAGTCCTTTGAGGAATATTACTTGAGGTGGATGGCTGTTCGCGTATATGTGACTAGGGCACCCAACTAAGAGGCCTTAATATTAAGGCTCGTCGAAGGATCCAACTAGAGGTACCAAGGCGACATGAAAATGAAAAGGTTCAATACCTTTAATGATGTAGTAGATTAAGCTAAAAGGGTGGAGAAGTACGATGAAAAAGATCGGATGGAGAAGCAAGAACAACAGGCTTACACTAAGCCTAGATATTAGGAAAAAGGTGGATCCTCCAGACAAGGCAGCTCCAAGTTCTGAAAAGCTCCGTCCAAAGTTGTAACAGCCACTCAGGTGCAAACTCATTAATCCATCTCCCTGTGGGTGGAGTCACTATCATAGATATTCATGAAACTAAGGAAGTCCGACTAGCTTCAGAGTATCAAACCATTCGTTTCACCTGCAGCGGTAGAGAGATAACTTTTATGCCTATCATGTGACCAAGGAGCATTGCACTAATGAATGCACCTGCCTACTAAAAGTTTCATAGCAGGTGATAGCCAATGGGAGAATTGAAGAGCCCGAGAAGAAACCAAGCACATAGACTAATCCCCTACCAAACTTTAAAGCCACGGTAAATGCCATCAATATTCATGTGGAGGCTGACGAGCATGGCATCGATATGATGGATAATTTTTGACATGACCCAAAACTAGGGGATATTATGATTTTCGACAATACGAACATCATCTATATGGTCGACCAATATGTCTTGAGAATGAGGAGAGAAGGGCTAGATCAGTATCAAGTGCCGCCAAACCTTATATTCTGAGGTGATTCTGACCTGAATGAGCATGTAGAAGAATTTCTCTGATTTATGCATGAATAAGAGATTACTATGATGGGTTTTGCACCTCCATTCCCCCACTTCTTAGAAGGTCCAGTTATAGATTAGTACAATGTAATGCCAATGGAGGCCATTAGAATTGGTACTATATGGAGAGATCTTTCCTACATTACTTCATTGCTTCTCAATCACACCCAGACGTACTTTTCTAGTGGTTGGCACCTCAAGTAGACTAACACAATGCTGGTTGGTAGGATGCTCATTCTCCTCAGTCCCCTATGTATACTCCCCTAGATTATATGAGTCCTAACTATATTGGGACAAATCTATTCAAATTTAGAAGTTCTTCCAGGATGGCACGCCTGGGAGATCAAGAGCTATATGATCCCGAACAAGCCAGGAGTAATCATGAGGACCGGTAAAGGTGTCTCAACATGAACCTATATGAAATGATGCAAGACTTATTTGACAAACTCCATGCAGATGTGGCATCAGAAATGAAATAAAGAAACCAAGTGAGCATCGTGCAATGAGACCCATTTGAAGAAATCCGTGTAGACATCACAACATATGGTGTCCACGTGGAGCATGCATTCGCAAGCATGCAAGGCATGATCTTTTACTTTTGCATATCTAATGAAGGGGTTGAGGCCAGAGTAAATAAGATAGGGAATGCAATAGAGGGAGACCTTGAGGAAGATCCCGAGGAAGACTCTGAGGAGGACCCCAAGGAGGATCCCTTGGAAGATCCAGAGGAAGATTCTAATGAAGAAACTGATGATGATATGCCAATTCTGCATGCGCCGAATTGGGTCTTGGAATTGATGAATGAGCCACAATCGTTCGATGATTTCGATGAAGAAGTAGAAGAATTTGATGACTCCGATGAGTCAAATCATGAAGATGAAAGCAAAGTGGATAATTTGGGATACAAACCTGAGGTCTTTACAGACGATGAGCTAAAGCATTTACTAGGGGATTTTGAGCACAAGGATCCCTTTCCTAATGGCATGACAGCCAACTATGATGGTGCTGAGAGCTATACCTTATCTTTAGAGCATGATTCACCGGGTGCCTTATGGTCTGCAGTAAGCGATGATTCTGGAGACTTTACAGACTTTGACTCGGACAATGAGCACTTCATTAATATGGTCCAAGACGAGGAGTAAGAACCTTCTCGGGAATACATTATAGAGAGAATCCATGCGAAAAATGAATTAGCTTGAGTTAGTTATTAAATCCAAAGTCCAGACCTGAGGGAAGTTTATCCCATATTCTATAATGGAAATATAAGGCCACACCCTCACATCCGTGAATTATTGCAAATGATGAATGATGGGTACATTCATTATACCCATTGGCCTGAAAGCTTTCATTTGACTTTTCAACAGAAAGCAATCGTATGGTACGAAGGGCTAAAATTTTACCATAATTCATTCTAGAACACTCTAGCTAGGCAGTTCATCGATTACTTCACATGGGTAGACCCTCTAGAGGATATAACTCCCGAGCTGGATAAACAAGGAAACCATTTATTATACTGGGAATAGAAAGCAACTAATGCCTTCTGCCAGGCGTCGATGAGGTTTGCCAAGGAATATCCTTGGTACATGAATAAGCACTCTGATGAGCTAGAAGAGTCGGTTATAAGCAATAATGATAAGGATGCAACTAATAGAGCCTCCTCATCCATTAACATGATTAGGTGAGACTCTAACCCCATTCTATGCAAAATCCTATAGGAGAACCCCATTATCCTAGAGAAACAGCCTAAAAAGGTCCCCTTTATATAGTGGCCCTTTACCACCAAAGCACCATCTTCCGTGAACAAATCAGTTGACTTGGGGGAAATACCACTTGATGAAGATTTTGACAAGTTCAAAGTCTTCGAAACAACACTATCGACCCAGGTTGTCAGTCCTGTCACTAGAGGAGGGAAAATCACTGGGTCAGTAGCCCTCATTCTACGAATAACGGAGCCTCCAGCACCTCCTACTTTTGTTAAGTCCTTACAACAGATAGAAAGCTTGATTGTGGACCAGCTAAAAGCCATAACTAACAAAATGAGCATCTGGGATCTCCTCCTTAGTTCTCAAGATCATAGGCTCACCATTGTGAAGAAGCTGATGGAGATTAAAACATCTCCCCTAGCATTGTCTGAATAAGTTTGCGCGCTACTTAACATTAAGGCTACCACTATTATCCCTAACATTGTTTTCTCAAGCTCAGATTTGCTCGATGAGGGCATTCACCATAATAAGGCTCTCTGCTTGAAGGCAATTATTTTTGGGCACATCATACTATGTGTAATGGTTGGCGAGGGCTCATCTATGAATGTCTATCCTAAGGATATTTTGCCAATCCTAGGATTAACTGAGAAGGACTTGAATATGTCCGCGATGGTCATTAAGGCCTATGATAATTGTAAGAGGACCATCATTGGTACACTTAAAGCCAAAGTCATTATCAGGGAGATCTCTTCTGTTATGTTGTTTACAGTTATAGACATCCCAATGACTTTCTCTATGCTACTCGAACGACCATGATTCCACGCTCTTGAGGGTTCCATCCACTCTTCACCAGAAAGTCAAAATTCTATTCCAGAGAAAGATCATTTCTTTGGAGGATGATGAAACATCAGACGTGGCAGATCTTAAAATAGAAGAAAGCCATATGAAAGGGTTTACCACAACTATAATTGGTCAAGGGTCAAATGAGTAACCAGAAGTGCATTGGGGCTCTTGGATTCAAAGTTACATGCAAAAATGCCATACTCTTAGAAAAGGACTAGGTGCCCACGAGTAGGGAATGCCAACCTTCAGTATAGGGGTAGGAGAATGGAAACCTATAGGACTCGGCTATACAGGCACCAAAAGAATCACCAGTAAGATGATCTTTCAGAAGAAATCAGAGCAACCATACAATAGAACCCCAGAACCTATTACTAAGGGAGGACAATTCTGAGATTTAAAATTTTCTTAGATGTAGTCGACTATGGCAAGCACGGTAAAAGTTCTATGGCCTATGTGATAAAGAAAGACGATCATCTGCCAGATGTTAGGGCAATTCCCTATCAGACCAAGCCCGATGAACATGTGCATTCAAAGAAGATCAAGAAGCTGAGCAATGATGAGGAGATCCTCGATACTCTAACCGAACACTTCCAAGAAGAACTCAAGGTAGTGGAGGAAGCAAAATGCAGGGGAGGTTGCTTGAGGCCAGCTATCATAGGCATAATCAAAGTCATGAGAGGTAAGGAGAAAGTAGAAGAGGAAGACGATGAGGACATCCTGCGAAAGCTAGATGCCATGGAAGGATCATCCACTACAGAGCCAGACCCAACCGATTAGGATGAGTCTTTTATTTCCATTTGCAATTTGTTTGAAATGAATAATGTATTTTATGATGATAATAAGATGAAGGACTTTGCTTATTTGGATTGTGTTTCTGATTATGATTCCATGCATCCATTCCAGCATTCATCTAGCATCTTTAACATTAATAATGATATTACAAAAGAAATTAACTTAAAAACGGAGGATAATCCAAAAATGGTATAAATTTCCAATCAACTTCCCGTCGAGCAAGAGAGAGAATTAGTAAAGGTACTGAAAAATCACGTTTTAGCCTTCGCTTGGTCTCACGAGGACATGTTAGGAGTTGATCGTTACATGGCCAAGAACAAGATTCCTACAGACCCAAAGATCCGTCTAGTAAAGCAAAAGATGATGAGAATGCATCCGGAATGGGCGAAAAAGGTCAAAACGAAAGTAGCCAAACAGACCAAGGCTGATTTCGTAGAAGTCGTCGAATATCCCACTTGGCTATCCAATGTAGTTCCTATGCCCAAGAAAAATGTTGATGTTAGAGTTTGTGTCAACTTTAGGGATCTAAACAAGGCTACCCCTAAGGATGATTTTTCATTACCGCACATTGACATTCTAGTAGAAAACACGGCAAGGGCTGCCATGTATTCCTTCATGGATGGGTTCTCAGGATACCACCAGATCCTCATAAACGTAATAGATAAGTTCAATAATGCATTTATCTCGGAATGGGGAACATTTTATTTCAGAGTAATTCCTTTTGGACTCAAGAATGCAGGGGCAACCTACCAGCGAGCAGTCACGACATTACTATATGATTTGATCTATAAAAAAGTTGAGGTCTATGTGGATTACATGCTTGTGAAATCCGCTAGGCTAGAAGAGCATCCAGTAGTGTTAGAGCGATTCCTCATGAGAATTGAGAAATAAAATCTCCATCTCAACCCCAAGAAGTGTATATTTGGTGTCACGTTCGGCAAAGTACTAGGGCACGTGGTTAGAAAAAGAGGCATATAGATGGATCCTGATAAAGTCAACGCCATCAAGGAAATGCCTATACTAAAGACTAAAAAAGAAGTAAGGAATTTCTGGGGGTACATATAGTATGTCAACTAGTTTATAGCGTGATTGACTACCCCATGCGAGCTTATATTCAAGCTCTAGAGAAAGTAGCAACCAATAGAATGGAACGATCAATGTCAGGAAGACTTTAATAGGATCAAGGCTTATCTAATGAACCCTCCTGTGTTGAAAGCTGCCAATTCTTGGAAAGCTATTAATTCTCTACTTAGTGATAGAAGAAACATCTATAGGAACTATGCTGGTTTAGGAGCATGAAGCTAAGAAAGAACATGCAGTTTAGTATCTTAGCAAGAAATTGCTAGAATACGAGACTTGATACACCATCATGGAAAAAACTTGTGCCGCCATGGTCTGGCTCACCAAGAAACTCAGACATTACTTCCAATCTTACAAAATCTAAGCAGTTGCAAAGGTGGATCCAATGAAGTATTTATGCTAGGCTCCCTCACTAACCTGAAAACTGGCAAGGTGGCTCTTATTGCTATTAGAATTTGATATCAAATACATCACTAAAAAGACCATCAAAGCGAGAGTAGTGGCTAAGTTCCTATCAAATCAGCCACCCGAGGAAGGAGAGCCATAAAATCTAGAGTTCCCTGATGAATGTTTTGTAGCAATAATGAAAAATCTCAGAAAATGGACCACGTTCTTCAATGGTGCTGTTAATAAGCGAGGAGCTGGCTTGGCAGTTATCATCATTATGCTAGATGGAGTGCTCATACCCCTGTCAAAGCGTTCGAATCCCTCATCAAGAATAACGGAGTAGAATATGAAGTTTATCTATTCGGAATGTTTGCTCTAGTCACTCTTAAAGCAGATAAAGTAAAAATTATTAGTGCTTCAGCTTTGGTCATCAAACATGTCACGGGAGACTGGGAACTGAGGAAGGAATTGCTCAGAACTTACTTAGAGGCTATATGGAGGAAAGCCACAATGTTCAGTGAATGAAAGTTTTATTGCATGGCCCGAGAAGAGAACTAGATGGCGAATGCGTTGGCCACTTTAGCCTTCATATGGGAAGGGCCCTAGAAGTAGCCAATCATACTGCTTGTTATGGAGACAACCTGATCTCCGTACTACATACTTGCGATAGAAGACACCATGTATAAGGAAGAGCCTTAGTACTCTGACATCATTAAATTCCTAGAAAATGGTGGATTCACAGCCGAAGCTACGGATTTTGATAGGAATACACTAAGGAAGCTCGCAATGCAGTTTTACTTGATTAAGAGAGATCTTTTCAAAAGGTCATCTGACAGTCTATTGTTAAAATGTTTGACTTAACAAGAATCAGAGAAGGTGATGAATGAGCTACATTCATGAAACTTTGGTCCACATATGAACGACGTTATGATGGCAAAGAAAATTCAAAGGATGAAATTCTTTTGGCTAACCATGCTAGCTGATTGTATTCAAGAGGCAAAGACTTGCCATGCCTGTCAGATATATGGAGACGTGAGCCACATGCCCCCAACAGCATTACAAAATTTAACAACGGCTTGGCCATTCTCAGCCAGACATCGATATCATCGGTAAGATAAGACCATCTTCGACCAACAACCATAATTTCATTATAGTGGCAGTCGATTACTTTTCCAAGTGGGTTGAAGCAGAGTCAGATACGAGCATCACGACTAAGAAAATGGCTCGGTTTATTCAGCGACATATCTTTGTCAGATACGACATCCCTCATCATATAGTGTATAAAAATGGTGTATAGTTCCAAGGAGAAACATCTGATCTTATTGAGAAGTAGAGGATTGAGCATCATCACTCTTCACCCTATCGACTTTAAGCTAATGGAGCTGTAGAAGCAACTAATAAGGTAATTAAGAAGATCCTCTCCAAAATGATCACCAATTATTGAGATTAGGCCGATCATTTGCCTTATGCCTTGTTGGGGTACAAAACTAGTGTCAAGACTTCTACAGGTCAAACACCTTTTTCTCTCTTCTGTAGAATGGAGGTATTATTGCCCATTGAAATGGAGATCAAATCTTTACACGTAGCCCTTGAAGCGAGACTTACTGAAGATTAATGGGCAATGGCGGGGCATGAAGAGTTGACTTTGATCAATAAGAAATGATTAACTACATTAGAGAATCTACAATTATACAAACAGGGTATGGCCAGAGCTTACAGTTGTAAAGTCACATGGCAGGATCAACCCTTGAGGGTAGGTGATCTGGTCTTAAAATAATCTCATAAGACACGCACGGATGCTCGAGGGAAGTTCTAACCAAAATAGGAAGGACTATACGTAGTAAAGAAGACTCTCAATAAAGTGGCAATCAAAATCTGAGACCTGGACGACAATGAATTTATAATCCAGTAAATCGCAACAAGCTGAAGCGATATCTCGTGTAAAAAAAAGAGATAAAATGGATGAATTTCTGTCAAGAGCTAGTAAGGGCTCTTGAGCAAAAATAAAGACCCCAAAATAGAAGAATAAGGCCTGAGGTAAAATCCATTCGGAACCTTAGGCAATAATGAAAATTTCTTGGGAATAAATACCATTTATCCTTCCTATTTAAATAATATCTTTTATGATAACATATTCATGTTAAAAATACTCCATGAGTTCGTTAAATAGAAACTGTGAATTGTTCAATAACACACGCGTTCAAATAGGATTTCTTTCTTTATTTCTCATAAAAGTGCATTACAAACAAGAAATGGAAATGACAAAGGCAAACAACGAGGCCTAAAGCCTTTATTCTCCTATGGAAATGAAAGACACACGATGACAAGCTCAATGATCTCCAAGGAAGCTATGAAGACTCTTAGTCTCAGTAAGCCTTTCATCAAGGGTGGCAAACCCGTGGGTACTCGCGACCCCGATATGATAAGCCTCAGGAGGATGGATGTCAAAAGGCATAGAGTAATTCACTACTGCCCGAGTTTAATTGCCCTACTTCATGTCATGACAATAGACCCGATTACAAGAAAGTTTAGAGCAAGGCGGGTGCACAAGGATGTCAGAAACCCCTGAGGATGACCATACTGCCTACACAAGTGACCAAGAGAGTAGCTTATAATCTCGGAAAGACTAATAAGAACTATGCCATCTCTAGAAACATTAGTAGTCACATGTATGATTCCCCACTAAGGGCAAACCCAACAAATATCCTTAGCAGCTTGACTCCCCATAAATGCAACCCACTCCTCGACAGTGAAGTCTCATGAGAAGGTCATCAATGCGAACTAAGGAGCTCCATACCCAGTAGGCCTTCGGTTGATAATCCATGCTCATATGAACAGACAATATGGAAAGCTTGTCCCTAAGCCTGAGCTACAAAAAAAAGAAATAGAAATAAAAAGAAATAAAAAGAAATAAAAGAGAAAAAAATGGCATGCTGGATCAAAAACCTATAAAGGTAATGCAGGCAAAAAATTAAGGCAAGCCCAATGAATCAAAAATCTGAAAGGCACTTCTCGCAAAAAGAAAAGGTTGGAATAAAATTTACTAGAAGGAGGAGTCTGCTAGCCCTAGTAGTAGCTTCGGTCCCATTTCAAGAAGTATGCACAAAGATCAATGTCTCGGCCAAACTCACTGCGATAAGAGATTTTCCCTCTAACATTTGATCGACAAGGGTCAAGAAGGCAAAGTTACAAACCATGGTTGGAGCCTCACAAAGATAGACTCCTAGCAAAAGTAAACAAATAAGCGGAAGCCAGCTCGCATCGTAAAGAGAAAAATTCCTAACTACGTCAAAAGCCACATCCAACCTCAAGCCCTCGTTGCAAATCAACCGACGTCTATCAGATTGTTGTAGTTGGAAATGGTTCATCAATAGGTCAGAAAACTCTGGACGATGCATTAGAATGGCTAGAGGCATATCAGTTGAAGATCTCAGGAATCCACAGAATTCCTCATGTAAGGGGCACAACTCGTGATCTCCAAAACGGAAAACATTGTCATTAGGATCCCAAAACCTGATAGCGACCTGAATCACATTGTACTTAACAAAAATGCAGAAGTATTCCTTCATATACGACAAACCAAAAACTCCAAGATAGTCCCAACCGTCGAAATTCTTCAGATAAATGTTTAGATTTACATGAAAACGGATGTAGTTCTCCATGGCAAAATTTTAAGGAGTAGCAGCTAGCTATACGTAGTTTATGGGGAAATCCGCCAATATCTAGCAGATTACCCTGATAAAATCAATTATCAATAATAGAATAAAATTACAAAGCACAGGAATAATGTAAAATTCTGCCATGAATAAAAAAAATGTATTCATAAAAGAAAAGGCTCTGCAAATGGCCTAAATAAAAGAAAACCACAAAAAGAAAGCCTATCTACTATCCACTGCTTGAACCCGGGTGGCTAGGATCGAAGGACGATGGAGGAAGGGGATAACTACTCTATGGAAAGGACCCAGGTAGGCCACCCTATTCCTGCTAAGGCTGCAGCTGCTGGTCATCCATCTAGACCATCCCCATCTAAGCTCGGAGTCGTCGGATATCCAGCTGGAACAGTTTAGCATAGATCATTAATATGCATTTCATAACATGCCATGCATCATCATTAAAATAATAAAATAACAAACATAAGGCCATGTCAAAATTTTGGTTCATCATGAATCGCTGTTGTCCTAGATGTATCCCTAGTCGGAGATGCTATCGGCAATAGGAACCTGCAAAAATAGAAATTAAAACAAGTCAAAGTTGTCATGATCTAAGAAAGAGATGAAAAGAAGAAAAGAAAAAAGTGGAAAAAAAATCACTTGAGTAGCACTAGCCGGATGGAAAGTCACCGGATGCTTAGGGTCTAGGTAAGGTTGGATCATTAGCATGCAAGTACTCAGGTTAGGGCGATACATTAGGAACATAGATGGCTGATACTGGAATCCCTGATGTCCCTCCATCATCACCGGACTCTAAGGTTAAACTGATGAAGCTGAAGAACTCCCAATATGTGTGGAAGTGGATGCAGGCCTCTTCCTACCTTGGTGATCCTGCAGAAACATCAAAACAAAGGCGAATGAGGAAATCCGAGCCAAAGAAAAAGCGATACCATCATCCAAATGGCCCCAGGTGAACTTGATCTAGTTCGCCCGCTAGGGGCAAAAGTGGAAGTAGCATCACCCTTGGTAGGGTTATGGATGTCTGGCTGTGGATAGACAGGAACATGGTCTGTCTGTGGCAATCCAAGCAAATTTCAACGACAAAACTCCTCATACCCCCAGGTCACTCTAAGAAAGTGCCAGATATGCCATTAGAGGCCAATCGTGCAAACTCCAGTGAATTGCAAGGTCAGAAGATCCATCGAGGCACATCAGAAGGCATAGAATGCATCCCATGAGGAAGTTGCTAACCTTGGATACGCTCCCCAAGATACCTCTCTAAGGAGAAAGGAGTCTCTAAAATCAACTGGGTTCACAAACTCCTTAGCAAACCTCATAACATCCGGCCAATGAAGTTCATGCCCCCAAGGCTGAGTCTTAATCCGAGGGAAGAAAAAGAAGCTAGATGTTAATACAAAGATTGTAGAAGATATAGCCAAGAGGGAGAAAGTCAAAAAGGCTGTAAGGCATACATGCTCCGAAGTCAGAGTATGAAGACGAATAGAAAGATAAGAAGGAGGCTAGATCTCCTAGCCGCGCCAGAATTGTGGAAAATGAGTGCAAAATGGATAGCTACTATTCTGCTCCAGCTTGGTCCTTAGAAGAATCCCCATCTCAAAAAACCTGATCTGTAAAAATCGAAAGAGAAAAAATAAAAGAGTCAAAAGACATGCTAAAAATCTCATAAAGGAAGAAAAGGGAGTTAGACCCTTACATAGACAATCTAAAGACAGGATTTGAACTTGCCAATCATGTTCCTCATGCACTGATCAAGGGCCCAATATAAATTGCCCAATATAGCTCGACCCCAAGCATACTCATCAAAGCGGGTGGGATTGATCAAAGTAGGCAAAATGTGAAGGTTCGCAATCGAACCCCCGGTGGGAAAACACAACCAAGACAAAGTAGCGGCCATTAAGGCTCTAGCCTAGCAAGTAGGAGATAAGTGCCTTCTATCTCAGGTAGTCCAAAAGGTTATGAGTTTCTCACAAGAAACTCGCCCGGGCTTATCCCCAAAATAGCCATTCAGAGCCTCAATTGTCTCCACATTGAAATTGTCATAAGTAAAGCAAGCATTAAAGTTATTACATTACCGTGTAAGGGAAGACCCGTGATGGCATAGTAATCCAATGGAGTGATAGTGTACTACCCATAATGAAAATGAAAAGTATAGGTAGTATCGCACCATCTGCTCAAGATATGGGTAGAAGTACCAGCCGAGATGTATGGATACTTGCGGGACTTCACGTACTTGCAATTACTCACCATCCTCCCTAAGGACGTCTCGTCAATGATGGCCTTAGCGTCGGGAGAAAGTACCTTGTACCACTAGTAAAAATGGGAAATACTACCACCCCCATGGCTAGTAACCTACAAAAATAATGCATGTACACTAATCACACACCAATCTTTGTTAAATCACACGATTATCGAAAGTCATTGCATCAAATAAATCCATGCCATAATTTAAGACAAAAAGCACCAAAAGAAATAAATGACATGATAATAATAATAATTAAATAGGAAATACAATACTAACGATAAAGCTTACCAAAATATGAGAAAGATGATTAGAAGGCTTCAACGCAGGCAGAATAAAATCCCCAGGAGCGATCCCATGATACTTCTAAGTTGGAGGAAGCCCATATAATGCCTTGGCAGGAACTTCAGAAAGTTCCACTTGTTGGCCATCAACAATCACTTTGTGTATAGTCACTTGGACGGTCGGTAAATCCAAGTGAATATTATAAAGCCTGTACCATATCAAGACCCTGCAAAATCGAAGTACAAACATTAGGAAAGGAAAGAAAATCAAGGAAATCATTGCCAAAAATAGCAAGAAAACGGAAATTTGCTGAAAGAAGAAGCGAAAATCACAAGTAAGGAAGAGAAGGTTTTTCGGTGTGAAGAAAAGATGAAGGCTAAGAGCTGTACACGCAGCCCGAAGGCAATTAGCCGCTGGACTAATTACATGCATAATTAGCCAGCGGGCTAATTGCTTAGCCTGTTGTCATGTGTTTACGCGATGAACGTGTAAATGCATAACGGCTATAGGAGTTACCGTTATATATGTAATTAGCCTGCCGGCTGATACATATATTTTAACTTTTTATTGCATTTTTACATATTTCACCCATTTTCTGCATTGTTTATAAAACGAGCGGACCTAAAAGCTATTTTTACACAGTCGTTCATGTATTAAGCATCTAAAAATATTTATTTCGACCCCCGCTCAATATTTTATGCAATTCATTAATAAATTTTTAATCGAAGGGGAAAAAATATATTTTGTTTCAAAATTTGTCGATTAAAAATATTTTAACTCATTGCATTCCACACAAACATCGTTTTGTTTGTTTCACATACGACAAAATTTCTAGCACGAAATTTATGTATGCGAGGGGCGAATTATTAGCACGGGTCGTTCCAGCCTGATGAGGAATTATGCCTATTTCATTTAGTGATCAGACAAAAGAGCTAAAAAGGACCGAATTGTCATCCAAAATCCGAAATTCAAAATCCACATTCTAGGGAAGCTTCGATTTAGCATTTTCTACTGAAAAATCAAAAAGTCAAAATTTGGTCAAACATGGGTAATCATCCTGCCGGGTAATCGCCTATCTATAGTAAAAAAATCAAATCTTATCGAGAGCTGGCAAGAATTTACTAGATTCAAAGCAGATCTTGTCAGATAGATAATTAGCATGCCGGCTAGTTACCACTCCACTATAAATAGAGGACTTCCCCTCTCGTTTTAAATAGACGAAGAAGTGGTAAAAAAATCCACTCATGCCAAAATCATTCCGGGAGTCCTAAAAAATCCAAAATTCTATCAAAACACTTTCAAATCCGAGCTTTATCAAAGACATTCGCTATAAACTCATTTTCTTGTCTTTTTAGATCAAGATCTCACAATGATCTTTGGTCTAAAAATGACTCAATCACTCAAAAACCCCATATTTTCTTTAGGAATAATCCAAGATTATAACCATAACTTGGTTAAACCTATTTTCCAATCAAATCACAATCTCTGACAACTTCGATCCTGCATCAGCTCTCAAGTCATCCTGGACAGACGAAAAGGTAAAGTGAGGGTAATTGGCTCTAATTCCATCTTTAAATTCATTTAAATCCATTTTTATCATTTTTATTAGATATTTGTATCCCATTTGTCTAGTTAAGTGAGCCATTGAGGCTACTTAAACTATAATTGGTGTAAATAAGCACGCAGGTACGGATAAAATATCCAGGATGTGAGGAAACTCTATTCGAGTTTTCGGACCAAAACCCAACTACTGCCGTTGCTCTGCCAAAATTTCGGTAGAAAATATCAAATTAATATGCCGTTACAATGCCTATTTTATTTCTTGAATTTATATCTTGAATAAAGCCGTTTTAATGCAGAAATTACCATATAAAACATAATTCCAAAATTAATCCATACAATTTGAATGATATGAGAAACTATTGTGTCTAAACTGAGAATATCATTCTCTTTTCGGTATAAAAATCCCACTTAGGATCGGTATACTACAATTCCCCGTGGAGTTGAATCGGGTGGTGACTCTATATTATTTTTAAATAAAGTACAATGCTTTATTTTTAGAATATTTCCTTCTATTAAAATGTGTAAATATATTTCTCAATATAAACACATTTTTTGCTTATGAAAAGCCACGTTTTTCAAATTCAATAAGTTTACGTGAAAAATAACAAATTATGTTTCTCTTTAATAAGACCAAATGTTTTATTAAAAGAACGACATTACGGTTTGCTCAAACTGCACGGATCGTGCCTCGGGCATCATGCCCCGCATGCATTCCTCCCAATTAAAACTTCGCCCGCTCATAAGACTCATACTTTATTTATTTTAATGTCATTTTCATTTACTTAATTTGATCTATCTTTTGATCTTGTTTTGGGTCTGGTCCAGACCCAAATGGGCCTTGTTGGCACCTTCACACCTCTACGGTGGTAAAATTGGTGCGTCATACCCATATGGAAGGAAATCCCACTTTATTCTATTCATTTTCCTATAGATCTGATATTTTTAACTGAAATAAAGTTCTGTTTGGGTCTAAAAAGGACCTGTATAGGTCCTCCATACCCGTACGGGTCCCACCAGTAGTCGTACGGGTCCTATTTCACCCGTATGGGTACTGGCCCCCAGGCAAAATCCCAGTTTCTCAATCAATCTGTAAAATAAACTAACACCACCATTTGCCATGCGATCAGTTTCACTAATAATCCAATGAATCAACCCACAAAAAGTTAAAATGTGTTTTCATAACAAAATATGCTGAAGACATGTTATTTCTTTTCGATCCTAGAAGCCGCCCGGGTACTATCGATCACAAAACTGCCACACTAACATAATCATTTTTTTCCCAACAAAATGCGAACTTATCATGTACCATAACTGTGCTAACGTTTCCATGTAGGCGAATTTATTTATTTTTGTTTTATAACTTAGAACAAATGTATAGATTCCCTCATAATTCCCCCATTTTCCCCAGTTGTAATTTTATTCCCCCCCCCTTTTTTATTACTTCTACTTTATTGCAAAATGTTGAACGCATGAATCTAGTGTGAAAGAGTGTAGAAAAATAGGATTTCCGTAATAATTCCCCAAATGATGAAAAGAGCGAATGTAATTTTGAATTAACTAAATGAGAAATAATTGACTCATCCGATACTCGAATCTCTGATCTAAAAGGTATGAGTCTCCCACCCAAAGGGAACCGTACCAAAACTCTTTCCCAAGTAGACAACTGGGGTGGTGACTCTATCATTTGTATCGAGATTTGGATCTCGATTCTTTTATTCTTTAAAATTGATTAAAATGTGCAAACTTGAACTAAATGGTTCTATCACGCTTAAACCAAACGAACCCGCAGTGAACCCTGCCGCAAGGCGCCAAGGGAGATCCACATATCTTTAACCATCAAGAGTTTACAATGGCAACTCTACTGGGGTTATAATCTTTTAACTTGCAAATTTTGGTTTTTTTTTCCTAAAAGCTTAAAAGATTAAGATGACAACTGAAAATAATTTACTTAATTCAACCCGTCTTCTCTTTCATCATTTGGAAAAATTATTACACTCTATCTTCTCACGTCCTCTCTAGAATTAAATGCGCTCTTCTTCTAGCGCTAGGTTAGGGTGCCCTATTTTTCTGCAAAACTTACGAAGGTGTTACCCATGCCCACCATGAATTGGGGACACTCGAGTGGGCGGAGCACTCATTGCCATCTCTCTCTTTGAGGCTTGATGTGATAGGAACCTACTACATTAACTTCTGATATGTCCCTACACCATTCTTATCGGAAGCCTTAGAATTTTACCCCCTAGGCACCTTTTTCCAATGAGATTAGACTAGGTTGCCCTTTATTATCCTTGTGGTAATCAAAGGAAAATACCTTCAGAATTGGCAGGAGGAATAAGGTTGGAAGGAACGATTCACATGTGTTGTATTCCTTAGAATTCACCTCACCATGCATTATTGTAAATACCTCATGCATAACCCATCCCATGCATGCACTGATCTTTTGGTTACTACCTCAGTTAGAGTCAAAGCTTGGAAATGATCTCAAGTTCATTTGGTTCACATTCCAGTTCTACCTCCACCATCTCCAATTCAGTTAAGAGTTGAAGATCCATCTCCACCTCCTTCTCCGCGTAGTTCATCAAGTAGTCAGTTTGGTCCTTTTGATCCCAAAACTAATTGCCAACTTGAAGAAATGTCTCGCATTTTAACTTAGGATAGCCTAGTGGATGTTGAGGTTAAGAATGCTAGTCTCAATAGGGAGGCAAATGCGTCAAGGACTGATATCAGGTTGGAGATTGCAAATGCCATCTCACGATAATTGGGGAGTGATCAGTTCCTCAATGGTGTGAATGATAAGATGCTAGCTTCCATTAGGGGGGTCTTGGCTAAGGAGAGGATGGCAAATGTCTCTTAGGATACACCTAAGAACTCCAGTAATTCATGCATGGTTAGTCAGCAGCCTCCCCTTCAAGGGTTGCTCACAATCCATTCACTCAGTCTCAATTACCACCTCTTTAGGTTCGTGGAGGATCTTCAAGTCAATTGGGTCAGTTAGATTTAGTTGATCCATCTAGTTCAGTCAGTCATCAATTTTAGTTAGTGGGTACAATAGTTTCGCCAGCTATCAGTCAGTTTGCTCAGCCTAGCCAAGGGTTCATACCACCAGCATTTCAGTTTGGGGCGTCTGGTCCAACCCCTAATTTTATAGTCACACCTAAGGTAACAACCTTTCCTCAATCAATAGCTTTACCTTTAGGTGCAATTATTCAATCAGATAACTCGTCCTTATCCTTAGAGTTACATGATTTGTTATAAAAGTTATATGCTACCATCCTGAGTGTGCAACCACCGACACCATCTATTCAAGCCACTAGAGAGGATGATTGGGTACCCAAAAACTGTAGTATGCCTAGCATAGCAAAGTATAAGGGAACTGGTCCACCTCGATCGCATATTACTACTTGCCAAAGGGTGATGAGGATAAGGAAGCTAAGTGATAAAGTTCTTGCCAAGATGTTCCCTTGCTCGTTGGAAGGTCCTGCTATTGAGTTGTATAACACTTTATCCGATGATGTGACTGGAAATTGGAAGGTCTTATCCGAGGCTTTCATCGAGTAGTATGGTTTTAATGCCACTATTAAGATCACTATGCAGAACTTAGAGGCTATCAAGCATGCCCCCAATGAGAAGTTGAAACCTTATTTTGAGAGATGGATGGCCCCCTAAATTTTTTGAAAGATCGCCTTAGTCTCCTTGAGATAATTGTGAAGTTAATGGATGGTGTTGTGCTCGCATATCATAAGGTTTTGGGTATGGATAGTTTCTCTAGCTATGTTGAGGTCTTTAAGAAGGTCAAGAAATGGGAAAGGATTGAGGAATTGGAGAAGGCGAGTGTACCGGCCAAGCCTTGGTTCAATAAGAATGACCCATCAGCCCTAGCCTGGGCCTCTAAATCGAGATCTGATTCAGATTCTAAAACTGCAACTATACAAGAAGATGTTGTTACAATCCGTACCATTGAGGATGGTATTTCTCTGTGGAAGGCACCTTTGCCTGCCATATTCAAAAAGTTGAGGGCCCTTAGCCTTCTTCAAAGTGTCAAGCCTTATATTCCACCTAAGCCCGAGGAGAGAGATCAATTTTATGCTTATCATGTTATTAAGGGACATCACACCGGTGCTTGTAGGGATTTACTTGAGGCTATCCGTGGCCTAATTAGAGAGAAGAAGATCTATAAGCTCGAGCTCAAGCCAAGCACCAAAATTAACCCCTTGCCGAATTTTGAGAAGCAAGTTATAGCTATTGAGTCAGGACTACCCTCCAATCACATCTTTAATCTAAACATGCAAGCCAATCCTGTGGTTCATTTAATAGTGGCTCTACCCGATGAACCTACCCCTATCGATATTGATGCATATGAGTTAGAGGAAACACATGAGGAGGAAGCCATATTGGTTCAATGTGAGCCTATTGACATCGATTCTTATGTGTTAGAAGAGGATGATGTCGAAGGACCAACATTGTTAGTGGAGAGCTCCAAGGGGAGGAGTTACATGAAGAATGGGGAGTTGTATGTTACCTGTGAGGTATTGATGACGTATGGGTCTCCTATAGCCCTTGTATGAGAGGCGGAGCCCACTAGGGGTTGGTTGGATTTAGGCATGATGAAACCTTTTCAGTTCAAGCTTACACAAATAGCCAATTTTAATGAATAAAAGAATCGAGACCCAAATCTCGATACAAATGATAGAGCAGCCACCTAAGTTGTCTACTTGGGAAATATTTCTAGTACAGTTCCCATTAGGCAGGAGACTCATACATGTTGGATCAGAGATTTGGGTATCGGATGAGTCACTTATTTTCTCATTTAGTTGATTCAAAATTACATTCACCGCGTATTTGTTTTCGTCATTTGGGGAATTACCATAGAAATCCTATTTTTCTACACTCTTTCACAATCGTTACATGGTTTTACATATTATAATAAAGCACGAGCAATAAATGGGGGAATACAAATTACAACCGGGGGAAAATGGGGGAATTTTCAAAGATAACCTATACATTTGTTCCAAGTTATAAAACAAATTGAAAATAAATTCCCTTACATCCAGAGAGATTAGCATAGTTTATAGCATATCATAAGTCAACATTTTATTAGGAGAAATGTGATTATGCTAGTATTGAGGTTTTACGATCGATAATGCCCGGGTGGCTTCTAGGATCGGAGAGAAATAATGAGTCTCTAATGTATTTTGTTATGAAACCACATTTTCACTTTTATAGGTTGAATTACTAGATTATTAGTGAAAATGATCGCATGGGAAATGGTGAGTCGGATTGATTTTTAATCAAATTAAAATGAATTCTAGGTTCTGCCTGGGGACCGGTACCCGTATAGGTGAGTGGGACCCGTACATTTACTAGGGAGAGCTAAGGAAGATTGGTATAGGTATGGGGGACCTGTATGGGTCCTATCTAGTCCCAAGCAGAAACTCAGTTCGAAATAGACAGATTAATGGAGGAGAAATGAAATAAAAATGGGATTTCCTTCTGTATGAGTATGGCGCACCGATTTAATATCCCTAAGTATGTATGGTGCGAACAAGGCTCATATAGGTAAGGACTAGACCTAAAGCAAAAATAACAAATATAATAGAGGAGACAGAGAATGATAATAAAATAACTGAGATGTAAGCCTCTTTGAAACTGATGAGCATTACCTTTACGACGTGAATCCACTTTGAGGCGATCCTTTTGCTGTATTGAGAGTCTAGCTAAAGTAGTTGATGAAATAGGACTATTTAGGCCAGTATTTACAGAGATAGAACCTCCCTTAAATCCTAATAAACGAAGCTAGGAATAAATAAAATATGGACAAAACCTCAAGGAATAGGTTTCCTCCCTATTTTATACCTCCTATACCTCCACTATACTCTTTCTATACATATAGAAACTGCTAGAATTTGTGTATAATATACTTTCTATGTTGTATATGTGTTGCATCCTTTGAAAATGTGAGGCGAGGGCCCTATTTATAGGGAAAATGAGGTCTGAATTCAATAATTTGCATTCATGACCTGCCTTTTCTCTAAATAGGTAAGGAACACCTTCCAAAAGAGCATGATTAGGCAACAAGAGGACCCATACAGGTAGGGCCCCATCTATATAGGTCTTAGGGGAATAGTGCGTACAAAAGGAATCTACCCATACGGGTCTACCAGTGGATCCATACCACCAGGCAATACCCGTACGGGTCCCTAAGGGCATATTACGTCTCCAAACTTCGGCCAAAGTCAACTCTACAGCAGTAGGAAAACCTCTGATTGATAACACTTGAAAGAGATTGCATCATATAGCTCTCATCATCATTTTATGAGAAGGATTGTTAACTCCTATGCTCACAGACTGCCCCTCATGGGATCACTGTAGATACGGATCTGTATGATCTCACGATGTGAGCAAGGGTTTATAAATCATACCTAAGGTGATGACATGGGCGAGTTCATTTCTTGAGGTAAACTTCTATCCTAGATGTCCCTTTCTTGGGGCGAACGACTTTCCTTGTCGATTCGTATCCCTTTCTTAAGGTGGAAGACTTTCCTTTGCTGATGCGTATCCCTTTCTTGAGGTGGATGACTTTCCTTACTGATGTGTATCTCTTTCTTGAGGCAGATGACTCTCCTAACTGATGCATATCCCTTTCTTGAGGCGGATAACTTTCCTTGCTGATACGTATCCCTTTTCTAAGGTGGATGACTCTCCTAACTGATGTATCCTTTTCCTAAGGTGGATGACTCTCCTGCCTGATGTATCCCTTTCCTAAGGCAGATGACTCTTCTGGCTGATGTATATCCCTAGTGACTTTACTGGGGAAGGTACGTGTATCCCTCTATTAAGGTGGATGGCTCTCCTAGCTGGGGATTTTTAATAATATGTAAAAGATAACAATCAAATGCCGAGTTAGTCATTGTATAAGCAGACACATCTTTATTCTTGGTTGACTTTGTGATGAATAAAATTTTTGCCCCCTTAATTAAGAATAAAGATGTGTGTATAGGGGGTGGCCCCTGAATAAAACTATGAACTAAGTGCAAGAAATGTTGGGTTTGGCCCGATCGCTTTAGAATGAAATGTCCCTCGAAAGAGCACCTCTCAGAGAATGCCCCTTGGAGGGCTCGACGATTGGGGGGATGCCCCTAGATTGTTTGGTTCCGTTGCTAGGGAATGGAGGGGATGCCCCTGGATCAGTGTGAGGTGCCTCTTGGTTGGCTCCACGGCTGGGGAGTATAGTAATGCTCTTTTGGTGAATTCTTTTTTTATTGAGGAAATCCCTCCTTATAAGATTTATTTGCTAGGGAAAAGTTTCTGTGATCTGGTGGACCTAAACATGTTAATCATCCTAGTTAGTAATCAATTCAAAATGGCTTACCTTGATTCTTGATTGACCTTTGTGAAAATAAAAATTTTTTGCCCCTTCAATTAAGGATCATGGTGAGCTAGGGATTTTGCCCCTGATTTACTAAAATATAGAGTTTAGGAGGAGTGGGGTTGGCCCTGATTTTAGATTGGATGAATTTCTGGTGCCTTTATGAAATACTGGTTCAAAATCTGCCCTTAGATAGCAAGAGAAGACCCATACGGGTGGACCAGGATGCATACAGGTGGGGACCTTGAGAGTTGGGACCCGTACGGGTTGGGTGGGACCCATACGGGGTCCCTGTCAAGGGTTTCAAAAGCTGATCAGACTCCTCATATCCTACCTTATACAAAATTTTCCCATTTTGCAATCTCTGGCAATTTTCTTCCTAAAACCAATCAAAGTGTATCAAAAGATCCCAAAGACTAGCTGTTTCTCTGTGAGACGCAAGGATTCACCCTCAGTGGGTGATTCAGAGCTTCGAGAATGCCCAATTTTGCTCGAGTTTGCCTTTTGTGAAGATGACTCATTTCTGGGGCTCACTCCCATTTCTGAAGTTCCCCTGATTCCCTCTCCTAACACTCATGCTTCCAAAGTTCAGGTAATGTTGCTTGATTCTCCATTTTCCGTTTTCAAACTCTTTGAGAAATTCTCAAATTTTGGCATGAATTAGGGTGTTTTAGGCCTTGAAATAGAGCCTGATGCATGTAATTTTAGCTTAGGATGCTTTTAGGATAGCCTTGGATGAGCTTTGGTTGAGTTTGGATGATTCTAGATTTTTTAGGGAGTTTTTCATGATGCTACTCTTTGAAGGGACCCGTACGGGTCCCATTTTGGGTATGTGAGCCTTGTGGGGACCCGTATAGGTGGGGTGGACCCTTATGGGCCTATCATTAATGATAAAATGTTAAGTTTTCTAATTTCTACAATTCTTTTCTGATATCTGACTTATCTACTGTATCCTAACTCTATTGAGTTGTAATTTTATCTTTGCAGTTTCAGTACAAGACTATAGGAGCCCCAAGCTTCTGCAGGAAGTGGTACAAGGAGATCTATACCGCAGAGGATGCCGAGCTACTAGCCCGTATAGATGCTTTTGGGTTTAGCGATATCGTTAGGGCCATCCCTCAGGCTCTAAAGACATTGGCCCTGGGCGCCATTTCAGCTCTTGTGGAGAGGTGATCGGAGATGACATATACTTTCCATTTAATAATCGGGGAGGACACCATCACTCCCTCGGATCTGTGTGCACTGACAGGACTGGATAAGAGAGGGGATATTGTCCATTTTGATGTCTACGCTAATAGGTGGCATTCTAAGCCTGAGGTGAAGTCCTATAGAGTGAGATTACTTGGGCTCCATCCGGGAGGAACAAATAAGCTCAAGTATGGGGACTTGCATGACTATTTTATAGGGCAGTCGAGTCCCGTGGCTAGGATAGGAGAGATCAGTACTACCGGTCTTTCTTGCTGACATTTCTTACTTCTGTCTTCTTCCTATTTTATTCGAGCAACCTAAATTATAGTTTGGTCTCTGCTGTAGAGGATCTTGCCGCTGTACTAGGCAAGAACTAGTACCGAGCCATCTAGGCACAATTGCACTATGGGCTAGATATTAGGGTTTGAGTTCATCAATCTGAGATCAAGATTTGCCATCTAATCCTGCTAGTAAATCCCTAACTAATCTTTTTTGCTTTAACCTTTTATTCGAGCTATGTTGCAGCTGATTTTTATTTTGTCTTATATATTTAGGCCTTTGAACACCAGTTTATCCCTAGGCCAGGTTTACCCATGCAGCCTGAGACACCGCACATTATATCCTGATGGATGGGGCTTTGGCAGGGCCAGGCCTTGACTATAGTGCAGTATAGAGGGTTCCTTGGCCAGCTGCGCTCAGATCAGGTAAACTTCCTCTCTACTAAACCTGCATTTTGCATTTCACCAAATCATTAGTAGAAATTGTATTTATGAGGCTATGATAGTTACAGTGCATTTATTTCATGTAGGTTATTCAAAGTCCGATCCGTGGGAGAGGTTGGATATACATAGAGTTATTGAACGGATACAGGTTGGCGTGGATGACCGCCACTTCATCTTGGAGTCACCGCTCTCCTTTGAGTGGTATTTCGGTGCGGGGGTCTGAGGGTGGAGGACCAGTGCTGTGATAGAGAGACCGATCCCCTGCCCGATCCCAGTGGGCATCTTCTAGCCGCATTTAATGCCAGGGACTGACCAGGGGTTGTACTTGTTGGGTGAGGCGAGTGCTATCGGTAGAGGGCTCCTATACTAAGTTCATTGATTCTTCTCTCCTTCCTCCTTATGAGAGGGGATTCACCATGATGATGGCCCCCTAGAGTTCCACTAGAGCAATAGTGAGGAGGACAATGACGACGATGATGATGATGAGGAGGAGGAGAAGGGTGGACCGAGGGGTGACCATGGGGTCCATCCATAGTCCGAAAGATTGAGGGTTCGGCTAGGTCCTTTAGCCCTTCTTTTCATGTATTCCCCTAACTTATCCTTTGTGAACACCTTGTTATTTCCTGAAATTGATTGGGATTCTAGGTGTGGCCTTTTATTATAATAGCCTCCCGCTCCTATGTGGAAGAGGCCCGCTACTGCTGCTGCTATCCTCGAGCCACCGAAAAAGCAGTCTCGCTCTTTTGGGTCCGTGAGAGAGGGAGTTCTTTGAGTAGAGCTAGATACCTTCTTCTGACTCCTTGATCATTCAGGGAAGCGAGCTATCAAGGAGCTCGAGGATTCGATTTAGTCCATTGGTTTTACTCCATACAGCTCCACTCACGTAAGGAATTCCTTGCTTTTACCTTGTCCATTATAGAGACTACTTAGAATGTCTTATCCTGATAGGTGACCATTTTCAAGGCTGAGAGGATTTCTAGCGGTTGTTTCTTTATTCGAGATCTACTATTGGCTCAGGATGCGCTAGCCTCGATGAGTTTCTTCAACCTGTAAAATTTAACAAACTATGCATGATGCATGCCATGACGTTTATATATGTGTACTGATCTTATGATCTTATTATAGACTCTGCTAGCCATGAAGTGCAGTAAGTCCACTCAAGACTTGGATGCTTTATAGGAGAGAGCCAGGTTCTTGGAGGAGCAGTTGTAAGCAGCCACTGCTGAGACTACTCGAGCGATGGCTGAGATTGAGATGTTTAGGGATTAGCTGGCATGGATGACCGAGGATAGGAAGATGCCGGTTCCATTTGATTTCGAGTTTAAGGATGATCTTTCTGCATATTACGTGACTTTTAGGGGCAAATATTAGCATGCTGAGAGGGTCGATGTTGCTAGGGCCACTGTAGGGACTTCAGAGATCAGGGACCCTGCCCAGCCAACTGCTGGTAATAGAGAAGCTGAGGATCATACAATTGTAGACATGGATTATCTGTTGGCGAATACATAAGATTAGACCCTAGAGAATTGCCAGGGACAGGATCCCCCAATAGCTTAGATTATGATGTGCTTTTATTACTTTCTGAACTATTAATACTTTTGGGCCCTGCGTGGATTGTTTTGAATGTAAACTTGGATTGATACTTTTATCATTCAACTTTTTATGGACATTGAACTTTTCCTTTTTCTTAACTGAGACCCTGGAATATTGTGCTTGTGGACCCGAATTACTTCTCGGTTAGCTAGTAATGAGACTAAGTCTGGCCGGTTCATTCGATGTCAGATGATCGGTAATTATAGCTAGTGTTGTAACTTTTATGTAGGCCACTCGGTGTAAGATAACCTATTAAACATTTTATTTTTGTCCTAATTTTTTCCTGAACTGTCCTTGACGGCTCAATTCATCAGACTTTTTATTTTCTTTTGGGCTTTAATTGTTTGGTTGGACCGCCCTTTCGGGTTTTCGATCCAACAAGCCTTTTTATCTTAATTTTTGCCTAAATTGTCCTTGGCAGCTCAATTCAGTAGACTTTTCTTTCTTTTTCTTTGCCTTAATTTTTGCCTGGGCCGCCCTTTTGGGTTTTCAATCTAGCAGGATTTCTTTTTTTTCTTTAGTCTTAACTTTTGCCTGGACCACCCTTTTGGGTTTTCAATCCAGCAGACCATCTTAATTTTTTCCTTAATTGTCCTTGGCGGCTCTATCCAGTAGACTTTTCTTCCTTTTTCTTTGCCTTAATTTTTGACTGGACCTCCCTTTTGGGTTTTTGATCTAGCAGGCTTTTCTAATTTTTAGATATGTACAATGATGCAGAACAAGTAGGGAAAATTTGATGTTCACACACCCACGATTATCTCACCTAAAGACATGCATGCATTCATAAGACCAAGATTCTTAGCGAAATCGTAGCATGTTCATTGTTGAGATTAATTTAAGTACATAGGCAATGGTAACAATTTCTAATGGTTAACCCCTACTACCTACTGGTCTTTTATAGATTTTTCAACAAGCAACTGACATTTTTCTCTTGATGCCCTAATTTTGCCTAAGCCACCCTTTTTGGGTTTTTAGCTTAGCGGGTTTTATTTGCGTTGGAGTGCCCTAATTTTTACCTGACCAGTTTATGGAATACCGATCAGCTGGCTGCACCCTAATTTTTGCTTGAGTAGTAGAGGACCGCTCGTTGGGTGATTTATTCTTTATTTCTTTTATCCTTTGTGATGCTTTTTTTGCGATTTAATTCTTTTGACCTAGACATGATAACGCTTAAGCCTATCTTAATTCAGTAGATTCACGAACTCATTTTAGTCCATATCCATAAGCTTGATTCCTCCTTTACCAAGGACTTTCTTCATAATGAATGATCCTTCCTAATTAGGCCTGAACTTTCCTATAACATCAGTGTTGACTTGACATAGCTGCTTGAGAAACAGATCACCCGCTTTAAGAGGTTGTTTCGGGTCTCTGGCTATGTTATTGTATGCTCTAGCAATGCGCTGCTGGTACATCTATAGATGGTCAAGTGCTTTGAGCCACATTTCACTTATTGAATTTAACTATTCATATCTAGCTCTTGCCCAATCTAACTCTTTTAGCCGAGCTTCGAGTGCCACTCTTAGAGATCTTACTTCTATTTCAACTAGTAACATGACTTCCATTCCATATAGCAAGGAGAAAGGTGTCTGATCAGTGGGTGTTCTTGTACTAGTTCTGTATCCCTAAATTACAAATGGAAGTTTATCAGCCCAGTCTCTATAGGTAGCAACTATCTTGGATAAGATTTTCTTGACCGATTTATTAACATTAATGATCAGCTTCCCTAAGGTGTTCTTATCATTTTCCATAACTAGAGCTAGCCTGTTGTTGACGCTCTCATGAGTCTTCTTGGTCTTCTTTCTTGACAACCTTTATTCTCGTACCCTTTTCCCCTTCAGTGAAGAAAGAAGGACCAAGGCTTATTGTTATCATGTTTGCTAAGCACTTTTATTATCTCTCTTTTGTGGTAAGTTTTAACCCTTGGATGTTTATACCATTGCGATATACTCAAAGTCAACTTATTAATAAATATGATGATATTTTAAGAATTTTATTGTTATGAGTGCATGATATCATTAGGATGAAATACTCACATGAAATGTGAATGAGAGATGCATGAATTTATTCATGACATGTTATAAATAACGAGTACTGATGTTATATCTTATCCATGATATGCCTCATAAGCGACATTATTTGCATAAAAATGTTTTCAACATTAAAAATTACATCATTTGAATCATACTCCACGGGCGGAGGGCCTTGTTGATCAACCTGAGCAATGCTAGTAGCTCCGGTGTGCAGGTTTGCCTACGTTTCTTTAGCCACTACTCTTGCTAAGTTTTTGACAGCCTTGCTGATGGGATTTCCTTTCTCACTTCCCTTCCAATTCTTCCTCACAAGTACAGTTAAGGCCTTAGTGATGGACTCAATTGCCTCATTCATTTCATCTTCTTTAGTATTCCCACATACTTCCTATAAGGTGTCGATGACATGTTTGGCGCTTGTATGAGAGGCAGGGCCCAATGTGGGTTGGTTGGATTTAGGAATGATAAAACATTTTTAGTTAAAGTTTGCACAATAAACCAATTTTAGTGAATAAAAGAATCGAGACCCAAATCTCAATCTAAATGATAGAGTCGCCACCCAAGTTATGTACTTGGAAAAGAGCTTTAGTATGGTTCCCTCTGGGTAGGAGACTCATACCTCTTGGATCAGAGATTCAGGTATCAGATGAGTTACTCATTTCTCATTTAGTTGATTTGAAATTACATTCACCGCATAAAACCGTTTTTGTTTCCATCATTTGGGGAATTATCACAGAAATCCTATTTCCACACTCTTTTACACTCGCTACATGCATTTGCTTATTACAATAAAGCACAAGCAATAAATGGGGCAATAAAAATTACAACCGGAGGAAAATGGGGGAATTTCAAGAGAACCTATACATTTGTTCTAAGTTATAAAACAAAATAAAAATAAATTCCCCTGCATCCACAAAGATTAGCATAGTTTATAGCAGATTATAAGTCAGCTTTTTATTAGGAAGAATGTGATTATGTCAGCATGGCGGTTTTACGATCGATAGCGCCTGGGTGGCTTCTAGGATCAGAAAGAAATAATGGATCTTTAACGTATTTTGTTGTAAAAACATGCTTTAAATTTTGTGGGTTGATTTACTAGATTATTAGTGAAAGTGATCGCATGGCATATAGTGAGTTGGATTGATTTTAACCGAATTAGAAATGAATTCTGGATTTCACATGGGGATGGTACCCGTACGAGTGGGTCGAACCCGTACAGCTATTAGGGTGGACCGACATGGGTATGGTATACTCGTATGGGTCTTATCTGGTCCAGACAGAAGCTTTATTCAGTTTAACTTACAGATAAACAGATTATTGGCAGAAAAAAACATAAAAAAGGGATTAGCCTCCTTATGAGTATGGCGCACTGATCTAATACCCTTGGGGATATGTGGTGCCAATAAGGATTGTATGGGTTAGGACCAGGCCCAAAAAGATAAGAAGAACATATATAATAACAGAGGTGGAGAATAATAATAAAATAACTGAGATATGAGTCTCTTTGAAACTCAGGAGCATTACCTTTGCGACGTGAATCCACTTTGAGGCAATCCCTTTGCTATTGAGAGAGTCTAGCCAAAGTAGATGATGAAAAAGGACTATTTAGGTGAGTATTTATGTGGATAGAATCTCCCTAGATCCTAATAAACAAAGTAAGGAATGAATAAAATGTCGACAAAACCTCAAGGAATGGGTTTTCTCCCCCATTTTATACCTCCTATACCTTTACTATACCTTTCTATACCTATAGAAATTTCTAGAACCTTACTATAATTTCTCTATAGTATATTTTTCATATGAAAATATATGTGTTGAAATGGTGGGGAAAAGACCATATTTATAGGCTGAAAATTAGGTCTGAATGCAATAAACAGCATTCAAGACCTGCCTTTTCCTAAAAAAGGTAAGAGATAGCTTTTAAAAGTGCTTGATCAGGTAATAAGAGGACCCGTACGGGTAAGGCCCCACCTGGGGGACCCGTACGAAAGGAGTCTACCTATACAGGTCTGCCAATGGATCCGTACCACCAGGCAGCACCCGTAGGGGTCCCCAAGGACAAACTAGGTCTCCTAACTTCAGCCAAACTCAACTCTACAGTAGTAGGAACACCTCTGATGGACAACACCTATAAAACATTGCATCATATAGCTCTCATCATTGTTTTGTGAGAAGGATCGTTAAAATCTAGTGCTCACACTTCCACAGAAATTGAGGTCTCAATCATGCAGCCTTTCTTGAAATCATATACATCATTGAAGATCTCAAAACCATAGACTTTCTTACCCCTTACCTTGATAGGTTCTTTGTCTCCCATGAATATCTTTTGCCTGACTTTATCCCCTATAATAAGGCAAGATTGGGGTTTGGACTTCTTAGCATCGGGGCGATTTCCCAAACTAAGTCTGAATGGCCATGGGAGGGTTATAATGGGTTCCAGCATGCCCTAAAGATACTTTTTTGAGCCCCTTTACTTTCACATAACCTTGCTTCATCATAATCTTCTCTATTTGAAGAGATATGTATTCCTTAATCAAAAACTTTATACCCTGGTGAGCTACAACCACCCTAGATTCCTTTTCCTTGGGTTCCATCACCACTATAATAGACGGTTCATTGGCTTCAATGGTCACTAGCTTGCCATCATGGATGAGCTTGAATTTTTAGTGGATTATGGAAGGGACATCCCCTAATGCATAGAGCCAAGGATGGCCCAACAATAATGAGTAAGTGACGGGAATGTCAAGGACAGTGAATAAGACTTTAGACTTCACTCTCCCAACCATAACCTTATCTTCAAAGACCCCAATGACACTCCTCTTTATATCATCATATGCCCTTATAATAGTATTGGATCTCTCTAACATGGATTCATCTAACCCTAAGTGGGGAGGGATCTTGGTAGGGTAGAGATTAAGGGCGAAACCATCATCTAAAATGACACACGGTATAGAATGATCAAAGATTGGCACCTTGATGAAGAGTGTCTTATTATGCTTGTTTCCTTCAACTGGGAGATCTGACGGACATAACATAATGAATTTAACTTAACTGGGAGAAGACCCCCCAATAACTGAAAACACTTTGACTAGGGTAGTGGAAGGTGTACCTTCTATGCTTAATAGGTTTTCTGTCAAACCCCTGCGATGATCTTCATAGTCGAGAAGCTACCAAATGCTATACTTGGAATGGGCAACTTGCAATTTTTGGATAAGAGGGGCAACTTTCGAAGCTTTCTTTCCAACATTAATTGGAAATTGAGTCTCGATAGCGGGAGTAAAGGTTGGACCTTGATTAACATTTGGGAGGACCTGAATGTCCACATCTCTACCCTTTCTTCTTTTTAGGAGTGGAGTAGGAGGGACCCTTCAACTTCGAGTAACATGCAATACCCTATCTTTCATATAACTTCTCCCTTCGGAAGTTTCCACCAACAAGGTTGGCCCTTTGATATCATCATTTTCCAATACATAAGCATCGATATCAATGGGTTCCAATTGAACCAATATAGTCTCCACATTGTAAGTACCTTCTAACTTATATGCATCGATGTCAATGGGGACCGATTGATCAAGTAAAGCCATGACTAAGTAGACCACATGGTTAGCTTGTGTGATCTTATTGAACATATGGTGGGAGGGCAACCCCGACTCAATGGCTGTAACCTGTTTCTCAAAATTTGGTAGGGGATTATTCATGGTCCTGGGTTAAATTTGGTTTCTTGGATCTTCTTTTCTCTAATCAGGCTATGAATAGCCTCAAGTAGATCTCTATAGGCACTAGTAGGATGACCCTTGCTAACGTGATAATCACAAAATTGATCCTTGTCTTCATGTTTGGGCGGGATAAAGGTTTTGATACTCTGATGAAGACCAAGTGCCCTCAACTTAGTGAAGATGGTAGGCAGGAATGCCTTCTAAGCGGAAATGTCATCTTCAATGGTACAGACCACAACCACTTCTTCTTGTATTGTTGTGGTTTAGGATCAGAATTAGACCTTAACTTAGAAGCTTGGGCTGGGGCTGAAGGGTCATTTTTCTTGAACCAAGGTTTGGCCGGCACACTCACCTTCTCTGATTCCTCGATCCTTTCCCATTTTTTGGCCTACTCAAAGACCTCCACATAGCTGTATAAATTATCCATACCAAGAACCTTACAATAATCAAGTAGAGCACCATCTATAAATTTTAAGATCATCTCGGGGAGACTCAGGCGATCCTTCAATAAAACTTGAGTGGCCATCCACCTCTGAAAATAGGGCTTCAATTTCTCGTTGGGGGCCTGCTTGATAGCTTCCAAATTCTGTATGGTAGTTTTGATGGTGGCGTTGAAGCTATACTACTGGATGAAAGCCTTGGATAGCGCCTTCCAGTCTCTAGTTACTTTATTGGATAAAGTGTTATACCATTCAAAAGCAGGGCCTTCCAAAGTACAAGGGAACATGTCGGCAGGAACCTTATCACTTAGCTTCCTTGTCCTTATCACCCTCTGATATGTAGTGATGTGAGATTGAGGTGGACCAGTTCCCTTATACTTTGCTATGCTAGGCATACTAAAGTTTTCGGGCATCGAATCCTCCTCTCTAACTACTGGGGCTGGCATTGATGGTGGTTGAATGCCAGGATTAGTGGCGAGCAACTTCTGCATGAAATCACACAACTCCATAGATAAGGATGATGCATCCAACTGAGTAGCCGCACCCGAGGATAGATCTGATGTTTGAGGAAAGGTTATCCCCTTAGGTGTGACTACAAAATTAGGGGTGCCAAACACGCCAAACTGAAATGTTGGCGGTATGAACCCTTAGCTAGGCTGAGCAAACTAATTGACGATCAGTGGAACCATGGTACCTACTGACTGTAATGGCTGGCAGATAGAACCAAATGGACCAATAGAACCAACTGACTAATTTGACTGGAAGAATCCCTGCGAGTCCACACATATGGCAACTGAAACTAAGCGAATAGATTGTGAGCAACTCTTAAAAGAGGGAGCTATTCACTAACCACTGCGTTAACTGCTTGAGCACTGATGGGTGTGCTATGAGAAGCATTGACTGCTCTCTCTTTAGCCAATACTGCCCTGATGGAAGCCAGCATCTTATCATTCACCTTGCCAATGAACTTATTACATTCTAGATACTATGAGATGACATTTGCAATCTCTAACCTAGCACCTGTCCTTGATGCATTTTCCTCCTCACCAATAGCAACATCCTCAGCCTTAACATCTATCAGGTCCTCTAGAGTCAGGATATGAGACATTTCTTTAGGTTGATGAGTAGTATTAGGGCCAAATGAACCAAACTGACTGCCGAACGAGATACTCATAGACAGAGGTGGAGCAACCCTTAATTGAATTAGAGGAAGAGGAGGAGATCGCGGTAGTGGAGCCGAAATTCGAGCCAAATGGACAAGAGAATGTTGCTAATCTTTAACCCTTTGAGCTTTGGCTGAGGTAGTAACCAAAAGATCAGTACATGCATGGGATGCGGTATGCATGCACAAATTACAATGATGCATGGCGAGGTTAATTATAAGGGAATGTAATGCAACATATCTGAAGCGATCGATTCTATCCTTATTTCCCCAGCCGATTTGAGGGTATTCTTCCTTAGTCTAATCTCACATGGAAATGGGTACCTATAAGGTGAAAATTTATGGATTTCGATAAGAATGGTGTAGGCACATATCAAAAGTTTGACGAAGAAGGTTCCCATCGCATCAAGCCTCTTTTGAAGGGAGATGACAATCAGTGATCCACCTATGAGGATGTCCCCAATTCCTGGTAGGCATGGGTAACACCTTCGCTAGTGTCACAAAAGTAAGAGGGCACCTTAACCTAGCACTAGAAGAAGAGCTCATATAACTAAAGAGAGAAGGAGATGATAAGATAGAGTGTGATCATTTTTCCAAATGATGAAAAAGAAAATGGGTTGAATCAAGTAAATGATTTTTGGTGCTCATCTTAATCTTGTAAGCTTTTAAAACGAACCAAAATTTTCCAATTAGAAGATTAATTCCCCAGCAGAGTTGCCACTATGAGGTGTCGATGATGTGTGGGCCTTCCTTCGTGCCTGTGTGAGAGGTGAGGCCCACTAGGGGTTGGTTAGATTTAGGCATGATGAAACATTTTTAGTTCAAGTTTTCACAAATAGCCAATTTTAATGAATAAAAGAATCAAGACCCAAATCTTGATACAAGTGATAGAGTCGCCACCCAAGTTTTCTACTTAGGAAAGAGTTTTGGTACGATTCCCATTTTGCGAGAGATACATACCTGTTGGATTAGAGATTCGGGTATCGGATGAGTCACTTATTTGTCATTTAGTTGATTCAAAATTACATTCAATGCGTAAAACCGTTTTTATTTTCATCATTTGGGGAATTACAATAAAAATCCTATTTTTCTACTCTCTTTCACACTCATTACATGCGTTTACAGATTATAATATAGCATAAGCAATAAATGGGGGAATAAAAATTACAACCGGGGGAAAATGGGGGAATTCGCAAAGAGAACCTATACATTTGTTCTAAGTTATAAAACAAACTGAAAATAAATTTCCCTCCATCCTTAGAGATTAGCACAGTTTATAGCATATCATAAGTGAGCATTTTATTTAGGAAATACATGATTATGTTAGCATGGCAGCTTTTTGATTAATAGTGCCCGAGCGGCTTCTAGGATCGGAGAGAAATAACGAGTCTTCAACATATTTTGTTATAAAAACACATTTTAACTTTTATGGTTGATTTATTGGATTATTAGTGAAAATGATCACATGGAAAATGGTGATTTGGATTGATTTTTAACCAAATTAAAATGAATTCTAGGTTCTGCCTGGGGGCTGGTACCCGTAAAAGTGGTCGGGACCTATACAAGTACCGGCGAAGATCGGTATGGGTATGGCAGCCCCTATAGGTCCTGCCTTGTCCGAGGCAGAAACTTAGTTCGAAAAAGATAGATTAATGGAGGAGAAATGAAATAAAAATAGGATTTCCTTCCGTATGAGTATGACGCACCGATTTAATATCCCTATAGGACATATGGTGCCAACAAGGCCCATATAGGTAAGGACCAAACCCAAACCAAGAATAAAAGAATAGATATAATAGAGGAGGCAGATAATATTAATGAAATAACTGAGATATAAGTCTCTCTAAAACTCAAGAGTGTTACCTTTACGGCGTATATCCACTTTGAGGCGATCTCTTTACTGTATAGAGAATCTAGCCAAAGTGGATGATGAAATAGGGCTATTTCGGCAAATATTTGTGCAGACAAAACATTCTCTAAATCCTAATAAAAAAATCTAGGAATGAATAAAATGTGGACAAAATCTCGAGGAATGTGTTTTCTCCCTATTGTATACCTCCTATACCTCCACTATACCCTTTCTATACCTATAGAAACTGCTAGAATTTGTGTACAATATACTTTTTATGATGTATATGTGTTGTGTCCTTTAAAATGGTGAGGAAAAGGCCCTATTTTTAGGGGAAATGAGTTCTAAATGCAATAATTCAAATTCACGACCTGCCTTTTCTCAAAATAGGTAAGGAAAACCTTCTGAAAGAGCCTGATCAGGTAATAAGAGGACCCATACAGGTAGGCCCCACTCGTATAAGTCCTAGGGGACCCATACGGGTCCCCTCTAGGCATACGGAAGGGATCTACCCATATGGGTTTGCTAGTGGATCCGTACAACTTGGCAGCACCTATACGGGTCCCTAAGGGCAGATAAGGTCTCTGAACTTCGGCCAAACTCAACTCCCTATCAATAGGAACACCTCTGATGGATAACACTTGTAAGAGATTGCATCATATAGCTCTCATAATCATTTTGAGAGAAGGATCATTAAAATCTAGTGCTCATATTACCTGCAGTGGGAGAGTGGCACTAATCCCCCCCCCCCCCTTAAAAGAAGAAGGATGGGCAGAGATGTTGACATCTAGGTCATCCCAAGTATCAATTTGGGTCCAACATTTACACCTACTATCGAAACTCAAATCCCACCTAGCAGTGAGAAGGTGGATTCAAAGGTCAACCCCCTTATTCTGCAGTTGCAAGCTACCCAGGCCAAGTGTAGTATTTGGCAACTTCTGATCGACTCTGAAGATCATCATTAGGGCCTAATTGAAAAATTTACAAGCATAGAGGTAACACCGCTTACTTCCTTGGTCGATGTGTTTTCAGTCATTGGGGGATCCTCTCGCGATCATATTGAACCCATTATATTCTATCCATCTGATCTCTCAGCTGAAGAGAACAAGCATAACAAGGCACTTTTCATCAAAGTGCAAATCTTTGATCGTTCTATCTCGTATATTATAGTGGATGATGGTTCCGCCCTTAATCACTGTCCTTCCAAGATCTTTCCTTACTTAAGGCTTGATGAATTCATGTTGGAGAAATCCAATACTGTTATAAGGGCATATGACAACATGAAGAGAAGTGTGATTGGAATTTTTGAAGCCGAGGTTACGATTAGGGAGGTGAAATCCAAGGTTTTGTTCACTGTCCTTGATATTCCCATCACTTACTCCATACTTCTTGGCCACCCTTGGCTTCATGCATTAGGAGCCGTCCCTTCTACGGTCTACCAGAAAGTTAGGCTCATTCACATTGGTAAGGTCGTGACCATTGAAGTTGATGAACCGTCAGTTGTAATTGCTATGGAAGCCAAAGAAAAAGAGTTGAGGGTGGCTGTAGCCCACCAAGCGTCAAAGTGGATGGTTAGGGGATATGTATCCCTTAAAATTGAAAAGATTATGATGAAGCAGGGTTATATGAAGGGGGAAAGGCTTGGGAAGAACCTCCAGGAGATTGTTGAACCTATCATTCCCGTACCTTGGCCATATAGGATTGGTTTAAGGAGTCGTCTAGGTGCCAAGAAATTTGAGCTTCAGGAATGCCTGATGGTAGGGTTCGAAGTTAAGAAGAAGGCCTACATGGGGGAAGAGGAACCAATAGAAATAGGTGGGAAGAAGGTCCCTGGTTTTGAAATCTTCAACGATGTGTACAACTTTAATAATGGTTGTATGATCAAGTCCTCAGTTTCTATGGAAGTATGTAGGAATGTGGAAGGTGAGGAGATGAGTGAGGTAGTCGACTTTATCACCAAAGCCCTAGCTATGCTTATGAGGAAGAATTTGAAGGGGGATGAGGAAGACAATCCTGTCAGCAAGGCTATAAGGAATTTAGCAAGGGCTGTGGCCAAAGAAGGAATTTAGTAAGAACCTACAAGCCGAGACAACCAATTCAGCTACCAGTGTTGCCAAGGTTGACCAACAAGATCCTCCGCCTGTGGAGGATGATTCAAATGATGTAATTTTTAATATTGCAAACATTTTTTATTCAAAAAATGCCACTTATAAGGCATATCATGAATAAATTGATGCATTTTATATTCACATTTTGTTTGAGTATTTCATTCTGAAAACATCACGCACTCATAAAAACAACATTCTTAAAAATGTCATCATGTTCATTGGTAAAGTAGAATTTGACTATCTCGCAATGGTATACGTTCCAATGGTTAAAACCTACCACCAAAAAGAGAAGACAAAAAGTGCTTAGCAAACGTGATAGATGTGAGCACGATGCGCCTGGCCTGATGATGATTAATACCTATTCACATAGGTGTCCGAATGTCAAAAGTGCTATGAATTGAATGTCTCTTACCTTGTCTATAATCCCTTGAATATTCCTCAAATTTATCCTAAATGAAAGAGCCTCAAACCAGTGATAACATGTCCGAACTTATACCTTCGACAGAACTTTGTTTGGAATTCCAAATAAAATTTCCAAAGGTGAAAAGTTAACACTGGATGTTAGAAACCACGTGTCAAAATTTCAGAAAAATTCAACGGTTGGATGTGCGTCAATCGATGGTTCTAAATGTGCCAATTGACGTTGATTGCTGTTGACATGTGTCAAGTCTAGCAATGACTCGGCAAATCTACACATGTGTCGATCGACGGTTCTTACATGCATTGATCGATGGTTCTTGGACATGTGTCAAGGGTAGTGATGACTCATCAAAGCTACGACAGCCCAAGAAGTGTCGATCGACACAAGTTGCCGCCTAACTTTCACCGATCGACGGTTGTGTATTCCCTATAAAAAGAACGCGATCCCTGCTCATTTTCAACAACTTTTGGACAAAGAAAAACATGTAAAACTCTCTTAAAAGTTCCTTTTTGCAGATTCCCTGTATCCATACCAAAAAAACCCTTCCTTTATCCCAAAACTATACTCAAGTATAGAACCCTTCCCTCAGCAAGTTTTAGTCATAAACTGGCCTAACCTTATTCCCTAAACACCAAACCAATAACATAGTTCAATATCATCGATGGGTTTTAGCCACAAACCTACCTCATATTGTCCTCCAAACACCATCCTGATACTACGGGGTTTTAGCCATAAACCTTCCTCATATTGTCCTCCAAACACCATCCCGATACTATAGTTCAATATCGTCGACGGGTTTTAGCCACAAACCTTCCTCATTTTGACCTCAAATACCAACTATACCAAGGTATAGTCCATTATCCTTGACGAGCTTTAGTTGTAAAACATATCCGCACATCTCAAGGTTCTTAACCCTAATCTCTCAATCATTTTGGTTCTAGCATGCACCGGCCTTCAGGACACTCGAAAGGTAATTGAGGGTAATTGGATCTAATCCTGCCTTTCTTGCATTCATTTTTATTTTATTCCTGCTTATTAAATTGTCGGGAGTATCTGAGGTAGGGGAATCCATAACTCAGGTAAAAACATTTTCCCTTTATCTAATTTATTTCATTATTTCCATATAGGAATACTGTTTTTAATAAACTGATTAAACATAATCATCTCGAATCAAATGTATAAGTAACTATTTTTTCCGAACTCAGAATCTCTATTTTATAGGTATAAAAATTCCACTCGGATTGGCTATACCGTAATTTCTCAGTAGAGCTGAATTGGGTGGCGACTCTTATATTCTATAAAATGGGACTTTTGACCCTATTTTAATTTACAAAGTTTTACTCAAAACAATTCTCTACAAACCAGTCACTAGAAGGGTCCCATGGTCCCTATTGCCAAGTAACTCAAAATGTAAACGAGCCCCGCTCTCAAACCGCAGCGGCTCCCCGCATAAAAACCTGGGAGCCCACGCCTATAGCAAGTAAAAGTCCGTCCGCTCACAATAGCCTTAGGCCTTGGCCCATCTTTCTACACGAGAGGGAAAAGGGGACACATCATCAAGAAAAGGACCAAGATACCCGAAGAGCAATAAGGGAAACTTGTACTACATAAAAAACACCACATCAAAGAGAAAGATTAAGACCCACGGCAATCTAAAATCAATGCAAGCTTGAAACCCAATCTAATGCTCTTCCAAAACCTGCAATAGAAGAAAGTACCCCATCCAACAAATGAGTATTTCTTATCAATGTAGGTACCTCCAATCCCTCTTGGACCTATATTTCCATCAAAATGTCCCTCTAAAAATGCTTTCTCCATTTATTCCAAAGTAAGAAGATCCTCCACCTTGCACAATGTTCATAAAACTTCCCCACAATAACATGACTTCCGTCTTTCACAAAAGAGAAGAACATGTTCCTTACACATCAAAGATAAGAGAAGCAACTCAAAGCCCTTGATCACCCACAGATGTACCAGCAACGCATGGCCCGAGCCTACAATAATAGGGTCAGATACCCAAAGCAGCCTCTCAAGCCGGGTGATCTGGTTCTCAAACAACTATGCCAAGTCAACACTAATGCTAGGGGCAAGTTCAAAACAAATTAGGAAGGACCATTTGTGGTTAAGAAAGTCCTTGGGAAACGAGGGATCAAGCTTATGGACATGGATGGAAATGAGTTCGTGAATCCAGTGAATCAAGACTGGCTTAACCGTTATCATATCTAGGTCAAAAGAAATAAATCACACAAAACCATTATAACAAAAAAAAGAAAAAGAAATAAAGAATAAATCACCCAGCGAGTGGTCTTCTACTACTCGAGAAAAAATTAGGGTGCATCCCACTGATCAATATCCTATAAATGAGTCAGGCAAAAATTAGGGTACCCCAACGCAGAAGTAAAGTTCTCTAAGTTGAAAACTGAAAAGGGCAACTTAGGAAAAAGTTAGGGCATCAAGAGAAAAATATCAGTTGCTTTCTAGAAAATCTGTAAAAGGACCAGTAGGCAGTAGGAGTTAACCATTGGAAATCATTACTATTGCCTACGTACTCAAATTAATTTCATTAATGAACATGGTATGATTTGCTAAGAATCTTAGTCTAATGAATGTATGCATGTCTTTAGAATCACAAGTATGTGGACTTAAATTTTTCTCTACATTTTGTGCTCTTTGTTGTTAACTTTACTAACTACGCATGTGTATTATTCAATAAAAGACAAAAATACCGATAGGCCATAAAAGAAATCAGGCCTATGCAAAAGTCAGAAAAAGTCTGCTGGATTGAAAACCTGAAAGGATGGTCCAGGCAAAAGTCAAGACAAAGAAAAGAAAGAAAAATTCCATTGGGTTGAGCCGCCAATGACAATTCAGGCAAAAGTTAGGACAAAAGAAATGGAAATAAAAATAAATGTTCGATAGGTCAACTCACACCGAATGGCCTACACAAAAATTAGAACTCAATTCCAAAGTGTTAGTTTGTTATTGCACTTGCTTTTATTTGTCAAACAACATTTGTGATAGAATGTTTCACAGCTGGGATCCCTTGAACTCAATTGTCCCACTGTGAAGTGATACAATAGCACGTATCCCCAGAAGTGCTAATTTCAATCAACCAACCTTGATAATACTTATTAGTCTAAATTGGGTCTGGTCATCGCGATCAGGAGCTTCAAATGTTCAACAATTAATGCGCTTGTTCATGACCTGCTTTAAGTGGTCCTCATTAGTTAGCCAGTCAGGTTGTACTAGTTTTGCCATTCCCAGCCATCGGTGGGGTTTCCTGATGTCAGTTTTTCAGTAAGATATGCTAAGGGGCAACATGAGTCTACAAGCAGGGATATTCAAAGGACCTAGTGTAGAAAAGAAAGTTCAACTTGCTTAAAGTAAAGCAGTATGTAAATAGCATCCAAGTTTACATCAGAATGAGCCACACAGGGACAAAAATGTCAAATAACAAGAAAGAAAATAAGATCAATCCTAGTCTAGGCTACAGGGGGATCCTATCCTTGGGATCCATCCTGGGCCTAGTTTTGTGTATCTACTAATAGATTAGCCATATCAAACATCATTAGATCCTCACCCCTATTAGCACCTACAGCTGGAAAGTCAGGCACCCTGACCCCTAGAGCTCCTATAATACCCCCAGCTACGGCATCAATCCCCTCAACCTGTTGCTCCACCTCTTGCCCAACCCCCTACGTCACCACCGACTCCACCCGGTATATAGAGTAGTCGTCCTCAAAGGACAAATCGGACAGATCATGTCTCTACTACCCTCGGTCATCCGGCCTTAGCCTTAGCCTCAGTCTCTACTCTGGCTCTCTCCAACTCCTTCACCAGTGCCCTAATTCAATTAGCCTCAGTGGTGCCCGCCAATAGCTTCCCTTCTAGGAACCTAGCCCGCTCCTAAGAAGCTACAAATCCTAGGCAGACTTGTCACACCAAAAGATCACTGCACTTATATAATGTTTATGGCATGCACTGATAGTTTGTTAAATTTTACAGGTAAATAAAACTCACCGAGGCTAGAGCTTCTTAAGCTAGTAGTAAGTCCCGGATAGACATGAAGCATCGAGTGATCCTCTCTACCTCAGCTAAAGACACCTGAAAGGGAAAATCACATCAGAATAGAACATCCTTAGTAGTTATCCTAAGGGTAAGTTTAGAGGTGAGAATTCCTACTTGAGTAGAGCTAGAAGGAGTGAAGCGAATGCATGGATTGACTCTTTGAGCTCCCTACCAACTCTCTTCCTTGAATGCTCGAGGAGTTGGAAGGAAGTGTCAAATTCTGTCCTGAGGACCTCCGCTCTCACACCCCCAGAAGCACCAGACCGCTTTGTTAGCGGCTCTGGGTTAGCAGGGGAGGAAGCAGTAGGCCTCTTCTATATGGAGACGGGAGGCTACAATTATAAATAGTTACACTCAGGTCTACAGTTGATTTCAGAAAGCAACAAATAGATTCACAAAGGTAGAGTTAAGAAAATACCTGAGAGGAAGGGGTAGCAAACCTGGCTGGGGCCTCGCTGCTCCGAACTATGAAGGGACCCCTATGATCACCCCTTGGTCCATCCTTATCATCATCATTGTCGCAACAGCCATCTCCCCTGTGGAACTTAAGGGGGAGGTTATTATAGTAGATCCTGTCATAGGGGGAAGCAGCAAAGAGTCGATAAATTCAGCATAGGAGCCCTCTACTAACATCACTTGGGCCCCCTCGCCCAACAGATACAACCCCTAGTCCGTCCTAAGCATCAGATGCGGATAGTAGACCCCCACAAGAACCGGGCGAGGGATCAGCCTCTCCACCACTATACTTTTTTCTCAGCTTCTAATCCTCTAGTTGAAGTAACACTCTAGGAAGAGAAGAGACTCTAGCACAAAACGATGATCATCCATACCAGCCCGCATCCGCTTAATGGCATCATGAATGACCATCACCTCCCATGGGACATGAATAACCTATACATAGTAAATGCACTGCAAGTATCCTAACTTTGTAAATACAGTTTCCATTAATAGTTTTTTGAAATGTAAAGTACAGATTTGATGCAAGAAAAGTTTACCCAATCAGAGCACAGCTGGAGGAGGAACTCCTTGTCCTCCACTGTATTCCCGACCTTTTGATACCAGGTTCCCATCCACGTCAAGATGATGTGAGGCATCTTAAGCTATCCAGGCAAGCCAGGCCTAGGGATGAATTGGAGTTGAAGGGCCCAAATTTGAAAAATGTATCTAAGTCAGTTGCAAAGCAGTTCAAATAAAGGGTTAAAGTGCAAAGGATAAGGTTCTAGGATTACTAGAAGGATCAGATGGCAAATCTTGGGCTTAAACTACTGGCCTCAAACACCAATATCTAGCCTATTGTACAGCTACGCCAGGATGGCCCAACACTAGTTCTTATCTGGCACGGCACCAAGGTCCTTAACAACCAGCAGCAACCCATAATTGAGGCAGTCGGAGTAGACATGAAAGAAAATAGTGGTGAGGAAGGTCGATAAGAAGGACCGAGCATATTGCTCTCTCCTCCCCTCAGCCATGGGGCTCAGCTTCCCAATTCAGTAATCACGAAGCTCTCCATTCTTGACCATATCTATCTCTCCAAGATAGAGACCAAGCAGTCTCTCCACATAGGCCTTCATCTCAGCCCGAGAATGCCAGCGGTTGGCATAAATATTGAAGCGGATGACATCCCCTCTTCATCTCAACCGTGTCAATGTACACACATCTGAGGGAGTCAGCATGACCTCCCTGATTGGCAGATGGAAAGTGTGCGTAGTTATGAGCACTACATTTTAATGATCCTTCTCATAAAATGATGATGAGAGCTAAATAATTTTATCTTTTATAGGTGTTATCCATCAGAGGTGTTCTTAATGTGAGCATGGTCCATCTCAGGCTTGATGATGTCCAAGAACTTTTTTCAAGAAATGGCCGACCGATACTGATAAAGATCATGCTTCACCCCAAACAACAAACCCCTCCGAGGAGATAGGATTCTAACACTCTGAAGATAAGCGTCGATCGACATGCATCAAACCCCAGTTCTCACTTGTGTCGATAGACAGGGGCACGTATCAAAATCCCTACTGACTCATCAAGCCTATAAATTTAACTCAAGAAAGTTATCGTCACCCAAAGTTGCGTCGATCAACACTTCTTCATATGTGTCGATTGACGCTTATAGGGAATCTAGGCAATGGTAAGCCTACCCTGACAATAGTTGTATCGATCGACACTACCACATGTGTAGATCGATGCATCTAAAAATCCTATAAAAGGGATGCTATCCATGCCCTTTCAAACAATAATGATCCATGATAAGAAGAAAAATTCGAATTGAAAAGAATTCAATTCTTCCCCTTTTCTTAAAATCCTTCATAGCATCAAGCCTATAACAAAATAACCCGCAAACCATAGCCAGGTATAGATGCCCTTTCCTAAACTAGCTTTTAGTGACAAAGCTACCACTAAAACCCTAATACTCTCTAAAGTCCACCAATGCAATTTCCCGAGGTTATCTCCATAGAAATCTTGAGGACACCCCAATCAAAACATTCCTAGTCAGTACTGGGCCTTCCAATCTTCCTGAAGCAAACAACTGAGGGTCAAATTCTCAATTTCCCATGCATTTTCTTTATCGTATCTCTAAGAAGTAAGTCAGCCTTGAATGGGCCCATGCTCTATGGGCTAGGTCTGCAAAGGTTGTATCTCTAAGCTTATCTCCATTGTTCATTATAACAAAAAGGATCTTTTTATAACGAAAATATGTTGTATCCAAATTCAAATGGCAAGTAACTATTTCATCCGAAACCAAAATCTCTCTTTTATCGATATAGGAATCCTATTTGGATCAGCTATACCACTAATTTCTCGAAAGAGCTAATCCTAGTGGTGGCTCTAATATAGTATAAAACAGGGATCCTACGCCCGCAATAAAAAATGCTAATCCCCAAAGGAGTCCTCAACCCCTTTATCCAATTGGAAATGCTAGTTCGCACATACAACGAGCCCCACTCTCTAGCAATGACTCTTGCATTAAAACTCGAGAGCCCCGCATTGCCCATCAGAAAATACGAATCAGCGAAAGAGCCTTGAGAGAAAAAGTTTGCCAGCTCATAGTGGCGACTCTGCTGGGGAATAATGCTCTTTTATAATTGATTTTCAATAAAATCGATTAAAGATGAAATAATGAAAGTCATTTGAATTTAGAATTATTAGGTTTACTGCATAGCATCAACATATGTCCCACCTCAAAACCCCGATGTTTTCAATGACATGTCTCTAGAACTTACCTCAAGTTCGTATAGGGGAACATAGTTGAGATTCACCAGCCGTGGGTAGTACAATACAATCTGGTCTGCTTGACTAAGGCTACTAGGTTTGATTATATTAAACGCGAAAAATGGGCTCTTGAACTCGACTAGGGTTCTTGGGCTCAAGTACATAATGCACAGTCACTATCAATTGTAACCCTGTCAGACTTAGCCATGCATCTAGCTAGACAACCCTAGGAACTTCCCCTAGGGATACCCAATGCTATTTTAAAAAAATCACAAAAGAGAGTACTCCTCGCTTACCCCAGGTTGGAAATAAAAGGAATTTTTCCCCCACCTAGGAAAGATACTCACCATAATAGAGTAATAAGGTTAGAAGAGAGAGATAAAAAGTACATGTTCTAACAGCTCGTCTGTTCATACATCCCATGCACCGTTAACCATGATCTACGTGCAGCCATGACATAACCATATCATACAAATGCACCATCATGCAAACCCTGGTATTAAGTGATATAGCCCTAGGAAAGCCGCTCCTAGAGCGCACCATCGCATGTACCACCGGTACAAAGCAAAGAGACCATAGAAAAAAGTCGCTCCTAGAGCACACCATCACACATACTCCTGGTATTATGCGATATAGCCCTAGAAAAGTCACTCCTAGAGTGCACCATCATACATACCCCTGTTATTAAGCAAAACAACCACAGAAAAAGCTGCTCCTAGAGTACACCATCGCATATACCCCTAGTATTAACTGATACAGCCATAGAAAAGCTGCTCATAGAGTGCACCACCACACGTACCCCCGGTACAAAGCTGAGCAACCATAGAAAATCCACTCTTAGAGCACTCCATCGTATGTACCCCCGGTAGAAAGTGGAGTGACTATACAAAAGTCGCTCCTAGAGAACAACATCGCATGTAGCTCCGGTATAAAGCAATACGACATGCTCATACATCATGGACAACACACACACATGCATCTCAGGAATCGCACTAGAAATGTCCGTAGGATCATGCATCATACATAGGGATACGTGCTAACCCATCTTTATTTCATCTTACAAGATCAAAGCTATACATAGTATCATTCGTGCTGGCACCCAAAAAGAAATAGCCTTAGAGAAAGGCAGCTAAGGGGACAGATTCTGATGACTCATCACTGGCAGACCATGTTGACAAAATGGCCGACCACCAAAAAGCAACACTCAAGGCAGTCCAAGATATGATTCTCTTAGAGGAATTTGTTAAGGTTTGAAGCCATCATAAATAATATAAGAGCCGCTAAAGCTTTAGACTCTGGTCCAGATGATAAAGTCACAGAAATCAAGAAGAAGTTCTCAGATTTTGAAAAAATACTTCCCAATCTAAAATGAATAGTGGACCATCCAGTACCAGGTATATAGACCTACAAAAATTCAAGCTCGCGATACCAGAATCATTACCTGCTAATTTTATCATGCCTTATGTCCTATCATTCAATGACACAGGGTCCCCTAAGGCCCATATTAAGGGGTACCTATGCATTATGAGTATGGGTATTCCTGAAGTCCATCGGGTGAACCTGTTTTAAATAACATTGTGATGTCCAGTTATCGATTGGTATATGTGAATGTTCAACCAAGTAAAGTTGAGTTGGAAGCTGCTAAATACTACCTTCATCAAGAACTACGCTTACAATGTCAGAGTAGAAGCAACCTTGCAAGACTTGGAAATGGTCCAACAGGGTATCAAAGAGCCCTTTGAGGCTTACTACCGTAGGTGGGTCGCCGTCCAATCACTGCTGGAGGGTGCCCCAAAGATGGATGCCCTGGTCATTAAATTAGTAGAAGGGTGTAATCCGAAGTTTCGAGAAGAGATGAAAATGAAAAAATTCCACGCTTTCAGTGATGTTGTGGAGTATGCTAAAAGAATAAAAAAATACGATAAAGAAGAGTGTATTAGATAGGAGTAGGAAGCCTATTATGCAAAAAATGAACCGTATAATAGGGTGGCTCCGTTGAAATCATACTAGCTAAATAACAGCCAAAACCTACTTATGTCAAAAGGGAAGAAAAGAAAATAGAGGTTGTCACCACCACAATCGCACCAACACCTCCTCAACCAATCTCACTATAGACCGAATTGCTATCTCAGAAAGTAACCAAATTGAGAAAATCTGGGGGCATGCAAAGCTTAAAACCCTTGGTACCCCCATCTCCGGCTGATAGGGATAATTTCTCCACATGTCACATAGTAAAGGGACACAGGACCAATGAATGTATTCGATTACTACGTGACCTCCAAAAAATAGTCCAAGAAGGAAACCTTGATGAACCAAAACGGAAGCCGAGTACTCAAAATAACCCACTCCCGAGCTTCAAATCCCTAGTCAATGCTATCCTTCTCTATAAAGACAATAACGGTGGGAGGGATAGTGCCTAGTTCGATCCTGGTTTTGGGATAAATGATATTGAGTAGGAACTCATGGAAATAGATGGAGTGGACACCTATGCAAAAGAATTATAGGAATTCAGAAAGCTCGCAGCTTTAGCAATGAAAGAGCTCAGATACAAGTGAGATATAGATGCGGCCACATTCCTGGCCCATCTCTATGACCTCCTAATAGAGCATGATATCCTACCTTATGGGATAGACACCGTTTTCCCAATACATCTCATAAAAAATGCAATGGACTGGTACCGTAACTTATCACCTAAACAGTTATGGGACTGAGGAGAACTAGAACACCAATTCTTGGAAACTTTCCCTAGCAACAAGATTAGAATCCTCTAAGAATCCCATGATGCAGGCAATCAGCCAATATATCTTATAAAACACAAAGAGGCCCTCATGCCCAAGTGTGGCAATCAAGCGATACCACAGTACGACTGGCAGACTTAAGAGCTGTTGACCTCATAAGTATCCAAGAAGTTGGGATCGAGGTAGAACCTAAGCTGGTTAGCCTCCTTGATTCATTCTATCAACTCAATAATACCATAGCCCCAGCTCCGCTTGCTACATTCCTAGATGACAATGTCTTCAATTAATTTAGTGGGCTGCAAATCAAGCGTTATTGGGATCTCTCTGGTGTAAACGCTAGCCTTGCACGTACCTTCATGAGACGAGACTCTTTGAATTTACTTCTAAGCTAAGAATTAGCCACTAAGAGCACAACTTTGTCTCAATGGTGTGAAGATGATGCCAATGTGAGGGGAAAAAAATTCCTGCGCCTTGTGGCAGGGTCCACTTGGGGTTATTTTCTTGTTTAAGCGTGATAAAACCATTTTAGTTTAGGTTTGCACAATAAGCCAATTTTAATGAATAAAAGAATTGAGACCCAAACTTCAATACAAATGATAGAGTCGCCACCCAAGTTGTCTACTTGGGAAAGAGTTTTGGTATGGTTCCTATTAGGCGTGAGACTCATACCTTTTGGATCGAAGATTCGGGTATCGGATAAGTCACTTATTTCTCATTTAGTCAATAAAAAATTACATTCACCACGTAAAACCACATTATTTTCATCATTTGGGGAATTATCACATCAATCTCATTTCTACACTCTTTCATACAAAATGCATGTGTTTATCAGTTTATAACAAAACATAAATAATAAAAAGGGGAACAATATTACAACTGGGGGAAAATGGGGGAATTGTAGAGGAACCTACACATTTGTTCTAAGTAATAAAACAAATATAAATAAATTCACCTGCATCCACAAAAGGTTAGCCCAGTTTGTAGCTTACCATGAATCAGCATTTTATTGAGAAAAATGTGATTTATGTAGTAATGCCATATTTTAACTTTTATGGGTTGATTTACCGGATTATTAGTGAAAATGACCATATGGCAAAATGGTGAGTTGGTTGATTTTTATTCAATGATTACTGAAATTTGGATTCTGTCTAGAGGCCGATACCCGTATAGGTGGGTGGGGCCTATACTGCTATCGGTTAGGACCCATAAGTGTATGGGGGATCCGTACAGGTCCTATCGGATCTGATAGAACCTGTGTTTAATTTATTTTAATTAGATTGATTATAGAAGAGATAAAATGGAAGTGGGAATTCCCTTTTTACGTGTTTGGCGTACCAGTATAATCACCAAAATGATATATTAGGTACCAACAAAGCTCGTATTAGTCAGAATCAGACCCAAAATGAGAATTGAATCAATTGGTAGAAAATAAGTAAATAACAATAATATAATGGAGATGTGAGTCTCTTTGAAACTCAGGAGTGTTACCTTTACGATGTTAATCGACTTTGAGGCTATCCCTTTACTGTAGAGAGAGTCTGGCCAAAAGTATATACTTAATTAGAACTATTTGGGTGAGTATTTGCATGGACAGAATCTCCCGTAATCCTAATAAACGAAGTTAGGAATGAATAAAATGTGGACAAAACCTCAAAGAATGGGTTTTATGTCTATTTTATATCTCCCATACCTCAACTACACCTATAGAGATTGCTAGAACCGTCACTACCATTTCTTTGTAGCATTTTGTTGTATATCTAATGTTGTGTTGTGAATTCTGTTGAAATGAGAGGAGAAGGCCCCTTTTTTTAGGGTGAAATTATCCTGCATTCATGACCTGCCTTTTCGTAAAATGGTAAGAGACTACTTTCGAATTGGCCTGAACAAGAAACAAGCATACCCGTACGGGTGGGGCTTACCCTTACCGGTACCAAGGGACCTGTATGGGTCCTCCCCAGGCGTACGAAAGGCAGTCACCCGTATGGGTCTTCTAGTTGATCCATACCACTATGTAGCACCTGTACGGGTAACTAAGGTCAGCCTAGGTCTCCGTGTTATGGCTAAACTCAATTCTATAGCAGTGGGAAAACCTCTCATGGATAACACCTGTAAAAGAATGCATTATCTAGCTCTCATCATCATTTTACGAGATGGATCGCTAAAATCCAGTGCTCACAGACTGTCCCTCGTGGGATCATTATGATCTCATGGTATGAGCAATGGTTTGGGAATTATACCTAAGTTGGTGATGGTGATTTGAATAAGTTCCTTTCCTTGAGGGGAACTCTTTCCCTGGGTGGTGCCTTTTTTTGAAGGCGTATGGATTTTCCTCGTATCCCTTTCCTGAGGTGGATCGACTTTCCTGACTGATGTATCCCTTTCCTAAGGTAGATGACTCTCTTGGCTGATATGGTGTATCCTTTTCCTGAGCTGGATGACTCTCCTGATGGTATATCCCTTTCCTAAGGCGGATGACTTTCCTAACTGATGTATCCCTTTCCTGAGGTGGATGACTCTCCTAGTTATGTATCCCTTTCCTAAGGCGGATGACTTTCCTGGCTGATGGATCCCTTTCCTAAGGTGGATCGACTTTCCTAACTGATGTATCCCTTTCCTAAGGCGAATGACTTCTCCTCGTATCCCTTTCCTGAGGTAGATCGACTTTCCTGACTGATGTATCCCTTTCTTAAGGCAGATGACTTCTCCTAGTATGCCTTTCCTAAGGCAAATTGACTTTCCTAACTAATGTATCCCTTTCCTAAGGCGGATGACTTCTCCTCATACCCCTTCCTTAAGGCGGATTGACTTTTCTAGCTGATGTATCCCTTTCCTAAGGTGGATGACTCTCCTGGCTGATGTATCCCATTCCTATGGCAGATGACTTTCCTGGGTGATGTATCCCTTTCCTAAGGCAGATGACTCTCCGGGCTGATGTATCCCTTTCTTGAGGCGGATGACTCTCCTGATTGATGTTTCCCTTTCTTAAGGTGGATGACTTTCTTGGCTAAATATCCCTTTCCTAAGGCGGATGACTTCTCCTTGTATCCCTTTCCTAAGGCAGATCGAATTTCCTGACTGATGTATCCCTTTCCTAAGCTAGATGACTCTCCTGGTGATGAATTTGAATAACCTATCAAGAGATAATAAAAGCACCGAGTTATTTACTTCCTGGGATAACGCGTCTTAATTCTTAATTGACTTATTTTTGAATAAAATATTTTCCCCTTCAATCAAGGATGAAGACGTGCGAATAGGGATAAGTCCCTAAATGAAATTTAAACTGAGTTTGAGAAATGTCGGGTCCAATTACTCTGGAATGAAGTGCCCCTTGGGAGGTGCCTCTGAAAGAATGCCCCTGGGAGAGCTGAGCTATGGGGGATGCTCCTAGATTGATTTCACTACTAGGAAGTGGGGGGATGCCCCTACATGATTCCATTGCTGAGGAATAGAGGGGATGCCCTTAAATTGATTCCACTACTTGGAAGTGGGGGGATGCCCCTGGATGATCCTGCTACTGGGAAGTGGGAGGATGCCCCTAAATGTATCCGATGTTGGTGTCCTTTCCTCGCAGTGGATGACCTTTCTTTGTCCTCTTTTGTCTAGGTAAATTGCCTTCTTTTACCTTGCATATCCCTTTCTTAAGGCGGATGATTCTCCTGGCTGACGTATTCCTTTTCTAAGGTGGATCACTCTCCTACTGGTGTATGGCTTTCCTAAGTCAGATGACTCTCCTTGCTGATGTATCTCTTTCCTAAGGCAGATGACTCTCCTCCTGGTGTGTCCCTTTCCTAAGTCGGATGACTCTCATATTGGTGTATTTGAATAACATGGATTAGTATGCCCTTGAAGGGTTTGTCTGCTAGGGATGATGGCTTTCATGTAGCCTGATTTTGGGAGTGTCGTGCCCAAAATGATTTTGGATTACTGGGGTGTGCTCCTTGGATGATTTAACTGGTGGGGGGTACCTCGTGGTATTGCCCTTGAGAGGCTTGACTGGTGGGGGATTCCTCTTAGTATTGCCCTTGCGTGGCTTGACTGGTGGGGGGAGATGCTGCTTGGATGATTCAATTGTTAAGGAATAGATCCTTCTGATGGTGTTGATCATTGGGGATACTTCTTTGAGGAAGATGCCCCTTGGATGGTGCCTTTTTGCTGGCACTTTGTAACTTCCTTCATCTGACATGTAGGGGAAAAGTAATTTGTATTAGTGCATATTCTAGCAATGTGTATTGGGGGTGCATTCCTAACAAATCAAAAAGACTGAGTTTAGAAATGTTGGGATGGTCCCAATTGTCTTGAGCTGGAATGCCCCTAGGGGGGTGCCCTTGGGGTAGTTGATTGCTGAGGAGATAGGCTTGGAATGGCTAGTCCTTTTGGACTGCTGGGGAGAAACTACTCGAGGGTAACTCCAATTATATAGAGTAAGATGTTCCTGGGACATCCTACCTGCTGGGGAGTATCCTTGAAAATCATCTCCAGATGGCCTAATTAGTTGGGGCTGCCCCTTGGATACTACTTCGACTGGGAGAATGGTTCCTTTAACCATCCAGTCATCGAGGATGGAGATTGGCTTCTTATAGGGATAGGGGGATGCCCCTTGAATGTTCCATCTACTGGGGAATGAACTATCCAGCTGTGGATGCTCTGATGGGGAAGTGGTGCCTCTTTAGTTGGCATTTAGGTTTTATCTTAACTGACCTGTAGGGGAAAAACAAGTTTTATCAGAATATGACCTAAAGGTGTACCGAGGTTCAACCCCTAATTAACTGTAAAGATTGAGCGAAGAGATGTTGGGTTGGCCCCAATTGTCTGGGGTCGGGGTGCCCCGTTAATGGTGTGTGAGCATGAGATTTTACAGTCCCTCTCGCGAGACGATGATGACATGTTCCTGATTTTATTCCTCATAATAAAAATTCTTTGGAGTTTTTATTACTGATATAAAATTCCCCACAAATTTTATTTCTCATAAGAATTCAGTTCGGTGTATCCGATAACATGTCCGGTAAGAGCTTGAACCAATGATTTGCACCCAAAATCAATTTAATCTCTAAATACCCATTAAAATATCATTAAAATACAAAAAAAGATGGCTTTTGACCCGCTTTTTGACCCCTTTGGCAGCTTTTTGGGCACGTGGGCCTGCTGGCAGCCAGTTTGAAGGAAGCTGATGCTGCCGGCGGTATCACCATGTCGCCGGCGACATGACCAAATCGGGCTTCTGCAGAATGCTTTCTTCTTCTTCCTTGGGCAGACTCTTTTTTACCATTTTAGTGAAAAAGGCTGAAAGGTCTCAAAGACCACCCATATTTGCCTATAAAAACACACCTTAGGGTTTTAAAATAGGGAGACAACATAACACAACACATATCTAAAATATAACCTGTAGTTTTAGCGTAAGAAAGATCATTTTTATAGAGATAAGGGGAGAAAAGGTAAGAAAATGGATTACAATCCAGTTTTCCTGGTTTTTCTTCTTTGATTCTCTTAGTTAAAACTTAAAATCAATAGACTTTAAGATTAAAATCAACTTAATAGGAATTTAGAGACTTAAACTCTTAAATTTATTACCAAAATCACCATTTCAAGCTCCCCAATGGTGTTGCTTGGTTCACGAAGAGGTGGATTCACGGGCCCGAGGCAAAAATTCTGAGTCTCATAGCTCTTTGGCATTATTCTTGCTTATTTTTGCTATTGTTTACTGTGTGTGCTTGTTTTTTGAGTTTTTAGTGATTTTTGACAGTTACCTGCTGCTGCTGCAAGAAGCTAAAGCCGCCAGAGGCATTTGATGTCGTTGACGGTATCAACGATGCCACCGGTGGCATCGTTTATACCGCTAGCAACATCACTGCCTCCAGAGGACTCCTCTTCTTATAGGACCCTTTCTTTATGGTATCTAGAAAGTCATGTAGCCTGCCTGTGTGACTGATACCACTAGCGACATCACTAATGCCGCCAGTTGTATCAACTATGCCGCCGGTGACATGATCTTCATGACAGCCGTTTTATTTCATTTATTTCCGACCTAGTTATATTCTTGAAGCTAGGGTGTATAGTGAAATGACAAAGGTCTGAAACCTTCTGAAAATATACCACACCTCATACCACGTGGCATTTTCGCTAATAATCTAGTTAAAACAACGATCAAGTCTAAAATTTAGTTAAAACGGAATTTTCCCACAAACGCCGTTCAAATCCCTTTTTTAGCCATCCAATCAGGCTTTCTAATATAACAAATGAATACGCCTTATTCACGCTAACTCGAGTCTTGTTGTGTCCATTAACTATGCATGCTAAGTCATACACCTCGTACGATGTGCCGTATCTGTGCTAACTGTCTTCTGTAGGTAGATTGAGGTTAGATGTATGCTAGGCCTTCAGGTAGTTTATTTATCCCATAGAAAATGTATAGGATTTGAAAGCCTTGTAATAATTTCAATTTCTGCATTTATTTTAAGATAACGGTAGTAATTTATTAATCGCTTCGATTGCTTGATAATCGCGAAATCAACACATAAAACCGAAAACACTAATAAATAGGGTGGATTAAAACTGATTAAGAAAGAATGGAATATTTTAACTTGGCCTAATGTAAAATGGATAACATCATCCGAACTTGGAATCTCTACTTAAGGTATGGTCTACCACCTGGTGGGAAAATCGTACCAAAATTTCCCGATTGAGCTGAACCAGGTGACGACTATATTTTAAGTACGAGATTTCAATCTCATATCCTTTAACACCTAAATTGGACTTAACTTTAACATCAATCAATCCATATTTTCATCACGCTAAAATAAGGGTCAATCCCTCGGAAGGCTTAGCAGCTCCTTGTTATTTTTTCACCCCCCATGCTACGCATCTCACCCGGTCATCGCGGGTGGGAAAAAGGTCATCCGCTCATAGTGGCGACTCTACTGGGGATTTATCTCTTTAAAATTGAACTTATCTTTTCATAAAGTTTAAAGGATTTTTTATGATGTATTGAAATCATTGGCCAAAATTAAAACTTCATTCGTTTTTATATCATTTTATCCTTAAACACGCATGTAGATAGTTCGGTAATTTTTAGGTGCCCTATTCTACCCAAGAAGCTCGCGAAAGTATCACTCATGCCCTGTTTGGAATTAAGGATACCTAATAGGTGGATAACTTGTTTTTACCATCACGTAAACTCCTGCGATTGCAGCTATTTGGGGAGTGGCTGAGTAACGTGGAATCAAGGTAAACGAGAACCTTTCACATCAATATTCCTATACCAAAGTCGCGCTAGAAAAAAGCCTTAGCACCTTCCTTTAAGGCTACCAGAACAAATAAAACATTTAGGACGCACTTCTTTCTCCATTACCAGTGAAGAAGCCAAAACTCCATCCTTCCAAAGAGGCATTACGTGGGAGTTGTAATGTCAAAAGAGGGACGTTTTGTGTGCTATGTGCTACGTGATCATGCATCCACCATGCATCGGCCTCAAGGGCCAAAAATAAATCAACTTAGCCTTACTACTTCCACTGGTGCAAAAAGTCTAGCAACATGCATAGGACTTCTTTTGCACCTCCATTGCATCACCACATATCGCTATGTATGGCGCGAGGTACAAACGTCCTACGTATGTTGGAGGGATAAGCCGTCACCTCATCGCTAACCACATCTACGTGCAGCCATACATGTCATGCATCATTTATTAAATAAAGAACATTCATTCATCCATGGGATCACATAACCCTCACATGGTCTGATCTGCTGCCTATCGTTTCAGCTAAGAGGAGGCAGAATTATCATCGAACCCGGGTTTGGAAAACGTCAGAGCACCGTTTGATTCATCATTCTCTTACCCCAGTTATCACTACAGAAGTCGAGGGGATTCTATACACCGATTCTAATGGTGATTCAGATTTAGAACAAGTTCAGTTAGGCCAGAATTCCTCTTAGCCAGCCATGTCTTTTCCAAGCAACAAAGGGACCCCTCCTCCTGAGGAGCCAGTTGGCCCTACTCCTACCTCGAGGGCAGGATCCCGGCCACCTCCCGACTTTGACTTTGCCAGTGCTATGGCATAATTCCTAAACTCGGATGCTTTTCAGGCTTCAATCTAGACCACTACTCAGACAGCCGTTAAGGAAGCTCTCAAAAATAGAAATTCCGACCGAGTATCAGAATCCGATATGCAAGCCTAGAATGGTTCAACACAGATGTTGGTCGGTCCGGTAGGAATAAGGCCCATTGCACCTATCTTTTAGTCAAACCAGCCTATGGCAAGCCCATTCTAGTTTGGGCAAGCTTCTGTTTTTCTATCAACTTCGACTACTCCTTCGATTGCGCCTTTCAATTCGAGACCTCTTGATCAAAGCTCAGCTCCTCCGGTATTTACTCATCAGTGCCCAGCTTCTCAGCCACTATAATCTTTCACTCCTCCGCTGTTTGTTGTAACTCCTAAGGGTACCACCTACCCTCAGAATCCTTTTACTAGCTAGCTGAACATTCATGCTCTATTATCTCTGCTAGTCAATGACTAGGTCATGCAACTGTCAGGCATGACACCTAAAGTATCAGCTTTTGTCCGTTAGATGATGGTTTCTCAAACTATCAATGACCAGTTCATGCATTCTCTGGGAGCGACACCCGAAGCCCCAGCTCTTTTTCAGTAGTCGATCAATCATCAGGTCACGCAGCCTTCAGGCGTGACACCAAAGATCCAAGCCTACATCCACCACCTCATTATCGCTAAAGAGCTTGAAAGAGATAAAGACTGGGTCCCCGACAATTTTACCATGCCTAATATGGCTCATTATGATGGTTTTGGAGCACCTGCCTCTCACATTATAATGTATGAAAGAGTTATGTGCATAAAGAAATTAAGTGATAAAGTGCTTGTTGAAATGTTTCCTTGCTCCCTTCGGGGCCCTGCTCTTGAATGGTATCACACTTTGCCGCAGCATATTGTCACTGACTGGAAACTTCTCTCTGAGGTGCTGAAAGTGCATTATGGTTTTAATACTATGATGGAGACAACCCTCCAGCATCTTGAGGGAGTCCGCCAAATGCCCAATAAAACCTTCAAGCAGTACTTTAATCGGTGGATATCGACTTAGGTCTTGATGAAATCCAAGCTAAGCCTTGAGGAAATGATTATCAAGCTACTTGAAGGCTCTCTTCCTCTATTCCGTAAAGAAATGGCTGCTGATTCTTTTCTGTCCTGCAAGGCTGTATTCAAGAAAGCCGAGAAAATCGAGTGTGAGGCAGAGCGCGAAAAGGCCAAAAAAGCAGGAAAGCCATGGTTCAAAAAGAATAATGAAGCTTAGCCCTCACCTCCAGCACCGGGTAAGCCTAAAGCTCCAGTCGCAGTTCAGGCCATTTCTCAAGCCCCTACTATGCCCCTAGCAATCACTCTAGCTCTACTGGTAGCTGCCGTAATCCAACCTCCACTACGTGTCATCTTTAAGCGTTTAAGGGAAGATGGTTTCATCCAGTCCCTTCAAGAATACAAACCACCTACACTCGAGGATAAGAACAACATCTATAACTATCATGTTCAGGTAGGACACCAAACCAAAAATTATAAAGCCCTACTCTCAGCAATTCAATGTCTGGTTAGTGAAGCAAAGATTGTTGAACCTGATAAATTCCAAGCACTATGTGTAATCCTCTGCCAAATTTCGAGAATAAGGTGGGCATGATCCAGTTGGGTTTATCCGAAGCCAAAATCTTTGATCTCCTTGCTCGAGGGCTGAAAAATAGTGACTCTATTTTGGTCATCAGTTTGGGTCTCCCATCTAACTCAGTTTTTGATCTAATCAATCAAGCCAACCCGAGGGTCAACTCGGTCCAGGGAATAGAAGTTGATCCAAATCCACTAAAGCAAGAAAGCTGCAGGTCTGAGCCATTCGTGGCAAAAAGAATGAAAGTTGAGAAAAGCCGCTATTCAGCGTAGATTCCTTTGTTTTAAAGGCTGACTACTCCGATGATGATGAGGGAGTAGCTCAAGGGATTAAGGCTATAAGCACCAAGTTATTCAGGGCTGATTCACCTACCAATGAGAAACTAAGTGGATTGTTCAAGGTTGATCAGAATGAGTAGATGGGTATGAGTTGCAGAACCCAGATTTGGACTCTAAGGAGCAACCGTATCTGTTTGAAACACGAGCCACTAAGAGTGTCTTACTCGATGATGTTCTTAACATTACTTGGAGTGGCCGTGTGTATTAGCCTGAAGACTGATATCTCTACTTGAACAAAAACCCGGTTCCTAACAGGGTTGGAAATACCACGAGACCCCCTTCTCCACCTCTAACTACTTTGGCCAATCTCAAGGTTGACCCTCTTATTACTCAGCTGGAAGACACCCAGGTTCGATACAGTATTTGGCAGCTGGTAATTGACTCTGAAGGGCATTACAAGGGGTTGATTAACCGACTTCTCAATTTGGAAGCTAGTCCAACCACTTCGGTTGTTGAGATATGCACTACGATTGGAGAAGGATTCCCCTGAGAAAAGGGCCTCAGATTGTGTTTGACCATTTTGATCTTTCGCTCAAGGGTAAGGATCACAATAGGGCCTTGTTCATCCGAATCCAAATCCTCAATAAGGTTATCCCATGTTTCTTGGTGGACGATGGCTCTACTCTTAATCTGTGCCTTTTGAAAGTCCTTTCTCATCTGGGGCTATCGGAGGACATGCTTTAAAAATCTAGCATTTTTATTAGTGCTTATGATGATTCAAAGCATAGTGTAATTGGGACCTTTGAGGCAGAAGTCATTGTGGAAGGTGTTACGATTAATGTATGCTTCATTGTACCTGATATTCCTATTACTTATTCTCTGTTGCTCGGCCGACCATGGCTCCATGCCTTGGGTGCAGTTCCCCCCAATCTACACCAAAAAATCAAGCTTATTCATGAAGACAAACTGGTGACTATTGAGGCTGACCCTGCTTCTATTGTGGCTGTTATAGAAGCCGAAGCTAGTTTAGAAGGAGGCCCTCAGATTGCCATAATTAGTAAGGCTAAGAAATCTCCTCCCCTTTGGCACAGTTACCTTTACGTCGATATGGGTAAATTGCTAAAGAAATCTGGTTGTAAGCCTAGCAGAAGCGGCAGAACGTATGAGCAGGGAATTATTGAAGCTTTAAAGCGGAAAATGCTGACCCATCGAGCTAGATTGGGATATAAGCCTAGAAAAGCCTATCGCCATGTTCCCTCCTGCTATTACCGCATGGTCACTATTTGTGAGATCTAGGACAAGAGGACCTGCAAGGGAGAGCTTGAGCCAATCGAGCATAATGGAAAAATGTGGCCTGGCTTTGAGGTCTTTAAGTATGTCTATGACTTTAAGGCTGACTGCATGATGGTTTCTGCTAAACTCAAAATGTATCCTGAGGATGAGTCTGAGGGATGTAATGAGGAGTCTATCGATCCAGAGATTGAAGATGGTGTGGCAATAATGACTGAAGCTATGGCACAGCTAAGGAAGAAAGGTTGGAAGGGTGAGAGAGTCGGGGAACAAGATGATATGACAGAGATAGTAAGGAAGCTCGCCAGGGCCCTCACCGAGAAAGGCAACCTATCTAGGGAACCATCGCTCACTGCTGCCCAGAAAGCTGCTATGGAGCATGTCCTAGATGCCATTCTGATAGACACTACAGAGGATGCTCCTCCTATTGTTGTTGCTGCTGAAGCTCCTTCGCCTGTGGAGGAGGATATGGATGATGTAATTTTTAACATTTCTGATGTATTCGATGCGAACAATGATGCCTACAAGGCTTTTAATGCAATGAATGACTCTCGTTTTGCTTACTTGTTTAATGTCTTTCCAATATGCATAATGTTTTTGGCATTAGTGATACATCATTAAGTGAAATAAACCTAAGTACGGATGATAACCGTAAAATGGTAACCATTTCCAAAGATTTAACACCCGAGGAAAAATGTGAGATCATAAAAGTGCTTAAAGATCATATTAGCGCTTTTTCCTGGTCATATAAAGATAGGCCTTAGATTGATTGATAAATTACCTGTTGAGACCGGAATGGGTAGATCAGGTTAAGGCAGAGGTTTCGAGGTTAATTGAAGCTCGATTCATTGAAGTTGTGGAATACCCGACTTGGTTGTGCAATATAGTCCCGATTCTGAAGAAATATGGTAGGGTCCAGGCCTGTGTAGATTTTCAAGATCTCAATAAAGCTTCATTGAAGGACTACTTCCCAGTCCCGCACATCAATTTCCTAATTGATAGTACCACCAGAGTAGCTATGTATTCATTCATGGACGAATTCTCGGGGTATAATCAGATTCTGGTTAACATTATCGATAAAGTCAAAACATCATTCATCACTGAATGGGGGTGTATTGCTACAAGGTAATGTCATTCAGGTTAAAAAATGCCAGAACCACTTATCAGCACGCCGTAACTGCCCTTTTGCATGACATGATCCATAAAGAAGTGGAGGTGTATGTGGACGATATGATTATAAAGTCTGCTACTTGAGAAGAGCACCATGCTATTCTCGACAGGTTTATGACTCGTATTGAAAAGTATAACCTCCGCCTGAATCCGAAGCTCAGAATGTAATGGCCTAAGTCTATGCCGGTGATTGTTGCCCTCATATGAATGGTCTGGCTCTTCCAAAGAAAATTTAGCGGTTAGGATATTTTTGGCTCACTCTCTTGGCCGATTGCATCGCCCAAGTCAAAAGGTGCCACCAATGCCAGGTTTACGGCAATATGCAACATCTTCCATCCAGGGTGGTCCATCATTTTTCTACTTCTTGGCCATTCTCGACGTGGGGGATAGACATAATTGGTGAAATTCATCCTCCTTCATTAAATGGTCATGGATTCATTGTGGTAGGAGTAGATTAGTTCCCAAAAGGGGTGGAGGCCGAATCCCACACCAATGTCACCGCCAAGCAGATGGCCAAGTTCATGGAGAAGCATATCTTTGCTCGGTATGGACTTTCACACCAAATAGTCTCAGATAATAGGGTACAATTTTAGGAAGCAACCACCGACCTAATTGAGAAATACGGGATTAAACACCATAGATCCTCCCTATGCAGATCGCAAGCTAATGGAGCTGTTGAGGCAGCTAACAAATTGGTAAGGAAGATTCTTTCTAAGATGATAGCTAGTTACAGGGATTGGGCAGATAAGCTACCTTTTTCTATTTGGGGATATCATACCAACATTTGTACCCCAATCGGCCAAACTCTATTTTTCCTGGTCCATGGGATAGAAGTGGTCTTGCTAGTTAAAACTCAGGTGACCTCTCTAAGAGTCCCCTTGGAGGCTAAGTTAAAAATTTGAATGGACCCAGGCAAGATTTGAATAGTAGAACATGATGGATGAACAGAGGTTAAGGGCTCTTGACAACCTCCAGATGTACCAGCAACATATGGCTCGAGTATATAGCAGTCGGGTAAGACAATAGAAGTTCCCCCTAAAGGCTGGTGATCTGGTCCTAAAACAACTGAAACCTTCTACCACTAAAGTAAGGAGCAAATTCAGGCCAAACTGGGAAGGACCCTATATAATAAAGAAGATGCTTAGTAAAGGGGCGGTTAAGCTTATGGACATGAATGGGAACGAGTTTGTGAACCCCGTAAACCAAGACAGGCTTAAGCGTTATCATATCTAATTCAAAAGTAATAAATCAAGAAAAGCAGCATGCAAAAAATAGATAAAGTAAATCACCCACCTTTCGATCTTTTATTGATTGGGCAAAAATTAGGGTGACACCCGACGATCGGTATTCTGCAAACTGGCCGTGCAAAAATTAGGGGATGAGTCAAACGTGCTAGACCAAAAACCCAAAAAGGGCGATCTAGGAAAACATTAGGGTATATGAGTAATGAGAAAGTGCCTTCTGGAAAACCAATTTAGGCTAGTTGGCACCGGGAGTTAAATCAATGGGAATGCTAACCAAACACCATGTACTTTATTTACTTCAATTAATGAAAATATCTCTTTTGCTGAATCCTGAATTATGCTTATGTGAATTTTGTATCCATATGGTCAAGACAACTCAAGCAAGCCTAATGTAGAGTTCATGTTATTCCAAATCAAATGCGCAATCAATAAAAATAATTTTGATAGACTGAATAGAGCAAGGTCTATGCAAAATTCAGAATAAGTCTGCTGGATTGAAAACACAAAAAGTGCGATCTAGGAAAAAGTTAAGACAAGGTTCGATAGGTTGAAAGCCCTATAGGGCAGTCTATTTAAAAGTTAGAACCAAATAAAAGACATAAAATAAAATAAAGTTCGATAGGTCTGTCACCCTAACTGGCCTATGCAAAAGACAGAACTAAGGAAAGCACATCTCAAGCCGAATTCCCTACATCACCGTCATAATATCAATAAATCCTCCTCAAGATGGCAGTGAAAGAGGGCTCATGCCCCTGATCTGCTTGCTCTCCCTCAAAGCGGGCCCATGATCACTCAGATCGAGTTGTCATACGCCTAATCTTCGATGAGCCATTCTCTGTAGTGTATGTCCATCTCAAGGGTCTCATGTGGTCACAGTCTAGAGTCTCAAATATGGTCTTTCTAGCCCACTTCTCTAGGATATAGTTCACCCATCTAGCCTTATAGACTCTGATTTGGTTTTGAGGTAGCTTGATTAGAACTTTTTGTCGTTTGCAATACTGGCGGCGCAACAGATGGGGGTATAAATTGGAGATCTCTCTAGACCTACCAACTGAACACAAGATCCCCAGGACTCCACAACCATATCTCAGATCCTCCACCATGGTCTATCCCACTGAATCTGTGCATCTGTGTATCCCCTCAGAATGGGTATCTAGTTAACAAATGTCAGCCAATCAAAATCAGCTCGCATAAGCCCCCTCTCCCTCAGATGGATGGGTAAGTACTTCTTTGGGTTCCCTCGTGGTGCCTCTCTCAGCTTCAACTTCTCCATCAACCATACCTTTGAACCAATTTTAGATGAGGGCAGAAATAAATGTATGAAGTACAGGCCTGTGAGAAAATGAATACCTGTAGTAATACGAGGTGATCGCCAATAAGGGTCAGATCGGTAGAAGTAGCACTCATATTTAGCAAAACTTTAGCTAGTCCTACAGCTATGGGAGAAGCCCCTATGGGCATGGGCCTGATAAGTGAGATCAGCCTGAGTAGAGCAACTGGCCCCACTCCGTACATAAAATCTGCTATAAGAAGTAGTGCCACCATGGATGGCTAAGTGAGATGGGATCTGGGTGCCCCCCAGCACCACTCCAGAACTATGCTAAGCTGAAAGTTAGGTCTGTCAGGTAGTCGGGACAGAATTGGATCTACAAAATCCAAATTCCATAGTCCTTGAGAAATGCTATTCGCATCAAAATGGAACTCCGGGAGTGCCAAGGGCACTCACTTAGGACATGATACCTCCAATATAGCATGGAATTCTTTGAGCAAGGGGCATAGCTCGAATGATGCGAATTGAAAAACATGGTCCATCTGATCCCAAAAAGATAATGTCACACGAAGGAACTCAGGGCTTACGGGCCATACTGCGACATACAAAAACCCCCAAAGATCGAATTTCTCCAGTTTCTTCCAGTCCGTATTTCCCAGGCTTTGTAGAAAGCCCTATAGTTGCTGGTTGTGGCTTGCCAGGCTGAATTTGGCAAAATGTCTGAAATTGGACTTCTGGGCAAGTGATGTCGCCAGTGATTTTGATGATGCCGCCGGCGATATGGAATAGGTATGGGTGATATCACTTGATGCTGCCGGTGATATGGAGTGTGGGTAGCTTTGTCTATATTATTTAATAGGGTGATATCGCTAGTGACATTAGTAATGCCGCTGGCGGTATGGGAGAATTTCCTGGCGACATCAGAACCACCTTCACCAGTTCGACCTATGCAAAAACCTATGAATAGCCATATAACCCATTTCCAAAACCTGATCAAATGCAAATCCATTTTATTCAAAATAAAAGCCCAAAGGCGTAAGTCATCCAAACATCCCAAACACCTAGCCTAATAAAACCAAAATCAACCGACCATCCAAATTGTTCAAACCCAATGTATGGAGGGCATACAAACCAAGGCAAAAAGAAAAAGAATAAAAAAAGCTATCTAGAACATCCCGTCGCCACCGAATTAATGAGAGGAGACATCCACGTCATCCATAAGCCGCTGGTTAGCCACATCTTCATCGTCGTCCCTATCCTTCATCATCGGAATTCTACTAGACTCCTCAGGTACTGTAGGTGGGTGCTGGCCGATAGACATCTTCACTCCTCTACGGCTAGTACTACCGGGGTGCGTGCAATCCAAAGTTTGCTTGCTCCTCCTCTCATGGATAGTAGCCTCCAATTGACCCTCAAGGTCGCTCACACGACGCTGAAGCAATGCATTCTACTCCTCATATCTATGTCAGGCCACATCTGTTGGGAACTAACAATCAGATTGAACATGGATAAGAGGCATGCCGGAAATTCAAAATTTTGTCCCTGTCCCCAGGAACTCCTATTAGTTGCATATAAATTAAATAAAGCCTTAACTAAATAATTCTCTAGCTAGGTTAGCATGCTAAAGGACTAGGCATACCATAATTTCAGATTATATCCTAGCATATTTATTTTATACTAAGCATGTTATAACTCTAAGTTATAACCTAAGCATAAAATAAACTAAGCATGCAAAAATAACCTAAGCATAATTATTAAGTCTAAAAACACTTAAAGAAAAAGACTTAATAATTAAAAGAGAAAGAAAAAACTTACCAGTTGAAGCGTGCTTTTGCAGAACCTTCTTGCACAAGCCTCCAATCGTAGGATAGCCTCTATTAGTATCCACATGAACCCCACCAACCAAAACCTCCCCAGGAGGAAGAACTAAGAAGCCTCGAGTAGTTGCTAGACCACTCTAGAAGCCTCACCCAAAAATATAAACTAGCGGTGCCCGAAAAAATGCAGGCTCCACAAAAATAACTTGCTCAATTACCCGAGAGATTAATTATCTCGCTTAGGATTTATGCTTTGAGCTTGGTACAATTTGAAAGGAAAGGGAATAGCCTATATATAGGCTTGGGGGAGAAAAAATGCTCCCCCTATGAGCGATGTGGGATGGGAGTAATTACTCCCATTCCATTAATTAATATATATACATGCAGCGTGCTATGCACGCTGCATGTGGCAAGGCTGCCCTTTTCATGGGCTACCTTTGTGCAGCCCATGAACAAGGGCTGCTACAAACACTACTATTTTGGTGCACCTTTCGGTGTATTTCACGCAACCAAACTTTGTATAAAATATTTCATATTTTTCAGTTTTAACTTGCCAATGCAAAATCCCCTTTAAATCCTTTCAAATAAATATTTATTTTTGACTCTAATAAATTAGTTATCAATCAAAATAAATTTCTTGGTCCAACCAAAATTGATTTAATCAATGATAATTTATTTATGACTCTAATTAATTAGTTACCGGTCAAAATAAATTCATTGGTCTATCCAAAATTGATCTAATCAATTTTAACCAATCAAATAATAATCCAATTATTATTTAAGTTATATTTTTGTAATAGAATAAATCTATTAGTTCTTTACTTAGTCCGATGAAGGTCCAATGTGTGTGACCTTATAGGATCCCGAAGTATTGGGCTGTTAAGGCTTAACCAATCCTTGTTCTAATAGAACCATTGGCTCGATGCTTTAGACCGTGAATAGAACTCGATTACCTTAAACGACTGTAGTACGCCTTTAGCAAGGGTCTACCATCCTCCATTATTCGGAACTTCATTTTATGCTTATGACTTAATCCCAGTTAATGCAATAGTTATCCAGTGCGATAAATTCCTTCCATCCTTTAATATTAGTACCATCTGGTTTATTGGGTTCGGTTAAAGTGTTAACCCACTAATAGCGAGGTTGCTCCAAGCTATCCCAGTTATTTACTTGTTACCAAAGTATATTGCCTTTTACCATAGTGTGTTTGACTAGAAACCATTTCTATCAAACACATACTCTGATCAGAGGTTTATGGCAATCATCACTTCAACAAGTGGCAAGGTACAACTCCTTAATATATTCGGAGCGATGGATTCTTTCCGACTACTCAGCCTACCAATGTGATGTCATCACTATACCCGTAATCACTCATAGCACCCTAAATTAATGAGTGTATAGTAATGACCCAATGTATAGTAATAGTACCACACAAGGTAGCTAGCATCTCAAGTATGAGGACATTCGCAAAGCTTATTGCATTAAAATAAACACTAACACATTGACATATATACCAAGTGTTTATCTTGCTGCGGCCTCCAATATATCTCCTAGATATATCAATGTGTCAAACTTAAGGCACCACCTTCAGTCTTTAGGAGATTAACTACTTGGACCCTTTCCAAGAAAGTTGACCACATGCTAGTCTTTCCGTTTCATCAATATCCTTTCTTGATGAAACTATGACTAGGCATAGTTTAGACATAATCATAATTGCACATGAAGCAAGTTCCACAAAATATAGTCCAACTATAATTTCTCTGACTTCATGCTATGATATGTCAAGGACTTTTGCATACATCGATGAATATATAATTAACCAGCTTTAATATATATATTGATATAAATAAAAGATTAAATGCCTTAATTGATTAAACAAATTATTCATACTATTACATAATTAAAATATGTTGCCCTAATTGACTTAAGGAAAACGACAATAATGCATATCATTCACAGCATCCATACATACATCTTATCTTGTTTCAACATGTCATAAGAGGGAATATACCTGAACGAGCAAGGATTGACCAATGAGAGTGTCCCTAAGAGTGAGGGCATTCACGGTCAACCGTTTCGCCTCGCTCCAAGCAACCTGAAGAATCCAAAGGGGCAATCAGGAGAACTCTACAAAAGGGTTATCGCAGGAATATGTTCAGAATTATGACGAGCTTATGTAGGTGGTATTTTTTGGTATGAAGATCGGTGCATGCCGGCTCGGGCCTATATCTTTAGACTAAAACTTGCCCCTTGAATTAATTAGTATGAACTGGGTCTCTAGAAGATTGGATAGGCGCCCCTCCACGAAGTCAACACCCTCGGGTATACCATAGTGCCGTGTCCGGCTGTAATCATCTCAGCCTCTCATCCTTGGGGTTCCTAAAAAGCATAAAAGGAAAGAATAAATAACCATTTTTAACTCGAACAATTACCTATATATGTACGAAAACATAACCGTACTGCAAAAGAGCAGTACTCCCCGTGAGACATCGGTGCGCTCCTGCCAACCATTCCTTCGCCTACCTCACCCTCTCCCTCGGTCTCATCCTCAGCTTCTTCTTCTCCCTCCTCCTCCTCTTCGTCTTCCTCTTCAACATCATCCACTATGCCCTTGAGCCACCTTTTCTCCTCCTCCATCCTTTTCTTATTGTGATGCTCAATCATGTCATTTTGTTTGATACTAGGGCAAATAGGGAGTAAGCCCTGCTGATGCTGCTCAAAGGAGCCTGGAATGCTTGGAATGACCCAGCCATTCCCCTCAATATAATCAGCTTTATCAGCCGCAGATGTGATCACCAAGTGAGGCCACCATAAGCCTTTAGGAGGATCAATGGGCACCAGTCTAGTAGCAATAGCCACGAACCTCCAACTCCGAACATGCTCCCCCAGGTACCACTGTAGCGATAAGGGGCACTCCATCATAAATCGGTGGTCATCTACCTCTTTTCGGACCCTGGCCACCTCTATCAAGTTCTCTACCACATCGAAGGGATCGAGAGTAACCTGACCCAACAACCAAACAAGCAACCGATGTAAGCATAATGTAAATTCATAAATGCTTTTTGTCTACTAATGTTTTATTTTAAGTGTGAAATAGGGGCTAAGTCAAAAGATCACTTACCGAGCTCAATCGCATGGTTCGCAAAGACTCTCGATAGCTCATAGAATACTTGGCTTTCCCACCAATGCCACCATGCCACCGGGCAAGAAAGTGAGAACCCAGGGGCATGGTAGCCTTGAACTCAAGGATATGATGCTTAAAGGCCCAAGCCTACATAAGTAAACAATTAGTCAGTCTAAACATCCGCAGTAAATGAAGCACGCATAACAAACCAAGAAAATCAAGCAAAATGCTTTCAGGGAAGGTATACCTGTAATAGCAAGTGGCTGAGGCGGAGGGCCTTCCTTATCTTCTGAGCACCCGCATCCAGTCCTTTGTACATCTGTACGAGGATGGCCTTTGACCAATTCTTCTTACTGATGCTCGCTACATCCTCAATGGCAGATATCAGCCTATAGTTGATCTTGCTCCTTGAGACTAGGAAGAATAATACAGTGAGTAAGGAAATCATGAAAGAGAGGATGCAAGTGTCTCTATCATCCTCGGGCACCACATCTGCTCTAGTCTAGTATTGGTATAGCTCGCTATAGGATAGCCTCCCTGAGATGGGCTTCAAGCCAAACAACTGCTTCACTCACCTCACCATAATCTTCCTGGTATGATACTTATCCATATATACGTTAATGACCTCATCCGTCTATGGAGCCCGATCATAGCCACAACATTGGAAGGCATGATAGTCACCTCCCCAAATAAAAAGTGAAAGGTATGGGTGGTTTCAGACCACTTCTCTGTAAGCGTTGTCACAGTCAGGTAGGAAAGCTTTGGCATTAGCAAGGGAATGATTCAGGCTAAGTCTCCAAAACCTGTCTCATTAATGGCCAGCGCAAGTTTGGGATCCTTCTCCGATATATGGTGCCACCACTCATCGATTGTACCCATACCATCAGTGTATCTCAGTCTATGCGGCTGCAAAAATCAAAAGCAATATAGATAAGTCCCAGTTTATTTACATACCTCTGTTATCTTCTGAAAGGCTGCTGATGTCACTTCTGCTAGAAGCGATGTCTCTGACGACATCATCCATACCACTGGCAGTATGGATGATATTGCTGGTAGCATCACATTAAGCAGAAATAGCATCACATCTTCCTAGGCCTCTCTACAATGCCTGATGCCACTGGCGGCATCACTCATGCCACCGGTGACATCATAAGCTACGGGCAGAACTCAATTTTACCCCAAAATCGCACTCATCACGTAAAAACCATAAAAATCACAATTAATCGAATCCTAAGCCTAAAAATAGATAAAATCGAACCGAAAACATACAATATTAGTTTATAATCAATCTATTTCACGCTTATAACTCCTATGATGGCATGATTTTGAGCCTAAGGCCGGAATCGAAACGTAACCTAAGAAAAGGAATTTCAAGTTTTGCAGGATTATCTGGATATAGCAAAGATGTTTCTCCTTATCCGGGGTCAGGTTGTTGATATGGGAATTGATCTTGTAGCCATACATCTTGGCTATCTCCTTCAAACATAAGCAACGAGATCTGGGAGGAGTTTTAACCCGTCGATGGTACAGTCGGGCAAATGTTCCCTCGCATTAGCAGCTGACTTCCCTTTGATAGCCTTGACAATTCTCTTCATGATTGGGGTTAAAATAGAATAAGAGATTTATTTTTCAAAGAGAAAAGAATGAGAGAAGAAGATGGAGAGGTGGCAAATCTGTCTACAAAATGGGGAAGAAAAGAGTTTTACTCTTTTCAAACTCCCGCGCAGAATTTGAGGAGTTTTAATTTATCTGAAACAACTCGCCCATGCTGCCGGCGGCATTAAATCGAACGGCCAATGACATCAATCATGCCGCCGACGATATCACCTCCCCCAGTTTGAATTTTGAATTTGTTTGACTAGTCAAAGCTGCCATATGGTAATCATATCACTAGCAGCATCAAGACAAATTGCCAGCGGCATCAGTGATATCGCCGGCCATATCAACTCCTCTCCCTGCACTTTTCAGCCACTTTTGGTAAAATCCCGGCTCTAGCCCTGACATCCCAAGACTTTCAAAACCCTTGTACTTTTTATTTTTTTACTATTGATTGAAGGAGCAAAAATATTTTTATTTTATAAAAATGATGAAGCAGTAAAAATGTCATTTAACAATCTGTCTAATCTTGTTCTCATTCTACTCCTTGCGGGTACAACCACAATCATAAACCTAATATGGTCATTTTATATACTAACTGGAGATTATGGCATGACCCGACACATGTCAATGTTCGGGTACACCTCTGGAGTGCCAACTGAAGGTCCCTGAAGCAATCTCTAAACTACACTCTGCCAATCTATAAAGCACAAGTCCGACCAAGGGGCAACCAATCTACAAAGCATTAGTCCAACCAAGGGGCAACCAATCCGCAAAGCATAAGTCCGACCAAGGGGAAATCTCTCTGTAAAGCTCAAGTCTAATCAAGGGGCAACTAATCCACAAAGCATAGGTCTGACCAAGGGGCAACCGATCTACAAAGCATAAGTCCGACCAAGGGGCAACCAATCCACAAAGCATAAGTCCGACCAAGGGGCAACCAATCTGCAAAGCTTAAGTCCAACCAAGGGGCAACCAATCTATAAAGCACAAGTTCGACCAAGGGGCAACCAATCCGCAAAGCACAAGTCCGACTTAGGGGCAATCGCTCTGCAAAGCTCAAGTCCGACCAAGGGGCAAACCAGTCATCCATCAAGTATCATTCCTATCCCTTGCTTTTTCATGCGATCATACTAATATATGGCAGCAGTGATCCCACAAGGGGTAGCCTGTGAGCATGAGATTTTATAGTCCCTCTCGTGAGATGATGATGATGTGTTCCCAATTTTATTCCTCACAATAAAAATTCTTTAGAGTTTTTATTACCGATATAAAATTCCCCATAAATTTTACTTCTCATAAGAATTCACTTCAGCGTGTCTGATAATGTGTCCGGTAGGAGCTTGAACCGATGATTTGCACCCAAAATCAAATTAATCTCTAAATACCTATTAAAATATCATTAAAATTCAAAAAAAGATGCATTTAGACCTGCATTTTGACCCCTTTGGCAGCTTTTTCGGCTTATGGGCCCGCTGCAATTGGACTGCAAGAGACTGATGCCGCCGATAGTATGCCACCGGCGGTATCACCATGTCACCGGCGACATGGCCAAATCGGGCTTCTGTGGAATGGTTTCTTCTACTTCCTTAAGCAGACTCTTTTTTACCATTTCGGTGAAAATGGCTGAAAGGTCTCGTAGACCACCCATATTTGCCTATAAAAACACACCTTAGGGTTTCAAAATAGGGAGACAATACAACACAACACATATCTGAAATTTAACCTATAGTTTTAGAGTAAGAAAGCTAACTTTTAGAGAGATAAGGGGAGAAAGGTAAAAAAAAAGGGATTCCAATCTAGTATTCTAGGTTTTTATTCTTTGATTCTCTTAGTTAAAACTTAAAATCAATAGACTTTAAGATTAAAATCAACTTAATAGGAATTTAGAGACTTAAACTCTTAAATTTATTACCAAAATCACAATTTCAAGCTGCCCGGAGGTGTTCCTTGGTTCACGTAGAGGTGGATTCACGACCCCGAGGTAAAAATTCTGAGTCTCATAGCTCTTTTGCATTATTCTTGCTTATTTTTGCTGTTATTTGCTATTTGTGCTTATTTTTCGGGCTTTTAGTTATTTTTTACCGTTACCTACTGCTGCTGCAAGAAGCTAAAGCTGCCGAAGGCATTTTATATTGCCGACGGTATCAACCATGCTGCCAGCAGCATCGTTGATACCGGTAGTGACATCACTGCCTCTAGAGGCCTCCTCTTCTTATAGGACCTTTTCTTTATGGTATCCAAAAAGTCATGTAGCCTGCCAGTGTGACTAATACTACTAGCAACATCACTAATGTCACCGGTGGTATCAACCACGCCGTTGGCAACATGACCTTCTGGACAACTATTTTATTTCATTTATTTTTGACCTGGTTATATTCCTGAAGCTATAGTGTATAGTATAACGATGAAGGTCCAAAACCTTCTAAAAATAGACCCCACCTCCTACCACATGGCATTTTCACTAATAATCCAGTTAAAACAATGATGGAGTCTAAAATTTAGTTAAAACAAAATTTTCCTGCAAATGCCATTCAAATCCCATTTTTAGCCATCCAATCGGGCTTTCTAACCTAACAAATGAATATGCCATGTTCACACCAACTCGAGTCTTGTTTTGCCTATTAACTATGCATGCTAAGTGATACACCTCGTATGACGTGTCGCATCTGTGCTAACCGTCTTCTGGAGGTAGATTGCGGTTAGATGTATTTTAGGCCTTCGGGTATTTTATTTATCATATAGAAAATGTATAGGATTTGAAAGCCTTGTAATAATTTCAATTTCTGCATTTATTTTTGGATGACTGTAATAATTTATTTATCGCTTCGATTGCTTGATAAACGCAAAAACAACACATAAAACCGAAAACACTAATAAATAGGGTGGATTAAAATAGATTGAAAAAGAATGAAATATTTAACTTGGCCTAATGTAAAATAGATAACATCATCTAAACTCAGAATCTCTACTTAAGGTATGGTCTACCACCTTGTGGGAAAATCGTACCAAAATTTCCCGATTGAGCTAAACCAGGTGGCGACTCTATTTTAAGTACGGGATTTCGATCTCGTATCCTTTAACACCTAAATTGGACTTAAATTCAACATCAATCAATCCATATTTTCATCACACTCAAATAAGGGTTAATCCATTGGCACGCTTCACAGCGCCTTGTTATTTTTCCACCCCTCTTGCTACACATCTCTTGTGGTCCTCGCAGGTGGGAAAAAGGTCATCCGCTCACATGGTGTCTTCTAGGGGGGACCCTGGCTGAATGATCCTACTATCGAGAAATAGGGGGATGCCTCTTGATTTGATTCCGCTGTTGGGAAATGAGCTATTATGACGTATGTGCTCTATTGGAGATGCAAAAGGTGCCCCTAGGCGACTTACTTGGAGAGTGCCCCATGGCTTTTTCCACTTCTAGGGAATGGGTCAATGTCCTTAGGTAGGCTCCTTCCTATTAGAGAGGCTTTTGTTTATACAGCCTACCTCTTGGGAAAAAGACTAGAGCTTTGAGTTTGGACTATATATGCCCTTTAAGCTCTGGTTTAACATCTGCCCCTGAATGGCAAAAGGGGACCCGTATGGATAGACTAGGCTAATACGGGTGATACATCTGGAAAAATGGACCCGCACGGGTGAGAAGGGACCTGTACGGGTTCTCGTCGAGAGATTCAAAAACTGATCAGACCCCTTACATTAAAATTTCTTCATGTTTGTATGGACCTACATAAGAAAAATCATCATGGTCAATGATCGATTCAAAAAATGGCTTACTTTGATTCATGACTGGTTTGCTAAAATTAAGAATTTGTGCCCCACATTTAACTGAAGTACATGGTTTAATAGAAGCAGGGTTAGTCCCCTAATCTAGATTGAGCATGCTAGTGTTGCTTTGACTTGAAAACAGCCTCCTGGTGGCAAGAAGGGACCCGTACTAGTGATGAATTTGAAAATGGTGATCTATATGGGTCCTCGACAAAGAGATTTAAAAAACTGATTAGACCCCTAATATCCCGTTTCACACTAAAACATCCTCTTTTACTGAATTCCTGCGATTTTCTTTCAAAAAACTGATCAGATGTCTAAAGAGGATCTTAAGGCTAGCCGTTTCCCTCTTATGCCTAAGAACTTGCCCCGGGTAGGCAATTCAGAGTTTCGGGGATGCCTGATTTCTATCGGGTAAGCTTTCCATGAGAGGGACTCGTTTCTAGGCCTTACTCTTGCTTTTGAAGTGCCCTGACTCCTTCCCTTGACACTCATGCTTCTAAACTTCAGGTATTTTCCCGATTTTCCCATTTGAGTTTTATGGAGTTTCTTGATTCTTATCGTGATTTAGGGTGTTTTAGACCTCGGATTAGAGCTTGATGCCTATAACTTTAGCCTAGGGTGCTTTAGGAACTTATTTGGATGAGTTTTGGTTGAAATCAGTTGAGTTTGGATTCCTGAAAAATTTCTTTGTGATGCTACTACTTGTAGGGGACCCATACAGGTGAGAAGGGACCATACAAGTCCTATTTTCCATACCGATGAGACCTGGGAACCCGTACCTATCCCTATTCTAGGGACAGAATGTCTAAAACTTGATTTGCTGCAATTATTCTCTGATCTTTAACTATTCTACTATATCTTGACCCTGTTGGACTGTGTTTTGCCATTATAGTTCCTATATAAGACTACGGGAGCCCTGGGCTTTTGCAGAAAGTAGCACGAGGAGATGCGAATTACCGGGGATACTGAGCTGTTGGCCCATATTGATCCATTTGGGTTCACTGATATCATTAGGGTCATTTCGCAGGTGCTGGAGATGCTTGTCCTTGGTGCTCTCTCTGCTTTGGTGGGGAGGTGGTCAGAGACGATGCATACCTTCCATCGAATGATTGGGGGGGTTATCGTGGCTCCTTCCGACATGTGTGCCTTGATCGGGTAAATTTCTTCCACACTAAACTTGTATTTACATTTTAAAAAATTATCAACAGAAACTGTATGAAGTTAGGATTCTTATAGTGCATTTATTTTGTGAGGATTATTCATGATCCCTGAGTGCACATGGTTATCCACAATGAGATTATGGATAGGTGAGTGCATTCACGACTGGCAGATGAGCCTCATAATGGAGAGGCATGTTCCTCTACCTATCCCCGCTGTTTTAGGAATCCTATTCCTACTTGTAAAATTGTCCCGAGGTGTGAGGAGGGGGCCAGTACGGGTGGAGTGGGGCTTGTACAGGTGGAGCTTTGCCAAGGTGGGACCCATATGGAGGGGGATAGACCCGTATGGGGTTCTTTCTTTAAGGACAGAATGTCCGAAACTGTGTTTTCTATAGCCTTTTTTCTGATGGACAAGGCTCAAGCAATGTCATCAGCTACACTTTGATCGAGTAAATATCTTTCACGCTAAACCTGTATCTAACATTTCCACCAACGATTAGTAGAAATTGTATTTACAAGGTAGTGACACTTATAGTGCATTTACTTCATGTAGGTCATCCGAGACCTATGGGAGAGGTTGGCCATCTACGAGGACATTGAGAGGGTACGCGCGGGTATGGATGACTGCCGATTTGTGTTGGAGTAACCTTTTTCCCTAGAGTGGTACTTTCGGTGAGAGGGTCCGAGGGTGGAGGACCCGTGCCATAGTGGAGAGACCGATCCCTCCTCCTATTTTAGAGTTAGTCTTTTAGACACACCTGGTGCCTGAGATGGACCAGGGGCTGTGCTCGTTGGATGAGGGGGGCCCGAGTGATGTCGGTGGGGGTTTAAGACGTACTAGCCTTAGTAAGTCCCTTTTACCTGCAAAACTTAACAAACTACGCACAATGCATGCCATGATGTTTATATGTATACTAATCTTGTGATATCCATTGCAGACTAGGCTGCTTATGGAGTGTCGTAGGTCCACTCAGTACCTGGATGCTACTGTGGAGAAGGGTACATTCTTGGAGGAGTAGCTGCAGGCCGCAATTGCTGAGGCTGATCAGGCTAGGGCTAAGACTACTCAAGCGAGGGCCGAGATTGGGATACTAGTGGTCAGTTAGCATGGATAACCAAGGATAGATATCCACTGGAGCTGTTAGATTCTATACCGAGTGGTGTCGACTGTTACCTAGAGAGGTGGAGCTGAGCAAGGGGTGGATCAACGCGCTGGGGTAGCTGGTACTGTCGAGGCTATCACAGGAGCTTTAAAGACTAGGGCCCCTACTCAGCCAGCTACTAGTGTTGGATGATGGACTACCTGGTTGCAAATGCATAGGACCAGATTCTAGGGGATCGCCAGGGATAGGAACCCCAGTAGTCTAGAATGCATTTAGAACCTTCGATACTTTCCAGTGGCTCATTTTATTGTGGACTTTGATTGTATGCTGAAATTTTCCTTCCCTGAACAATGTTTTAATTTTTGCATAGGCCATTTAGTGTGAGATAACCTATCAAACTTGTATTTGTTCTAATTTTTTCCTGAACTATCCTTAACGGCTCAACTCGGCGGACTTTTCTTTTCTTTGCTTTAACTTTTGCCTGGACCGCCCTTTCTGGTTTTCAATCTAGCAAGCCTTTTCTTACTTGTCTAAGTCTTTGATTGATCCTTAGCCTTAAGGATATTTTTGCCTTGTCCTTTTCTAATGGAGGCTCAATTTGCTGGTGAAGTCCACTAGTAACCAAAATTTCAAAGCTTTAGATTTGAGAGATTGGCCTGATTGAGACCGATGAGTATTACTAAGATTTTGGATAAGATCTGTATGCCTATTGTAGACTCATACAGGCTTATATGGTTGCCTATACTTTTGGCGACTTGATTGGATGAGATTCCTTCTTTGCACCTTATGGCAACGTGCCTTCGAGGTGTCTAAACTGTAACATGGTGCAAGCTGGATGATGTTAGTGAAAACACTTGGCACTTTGGATGATGTGTGCTGTCGAGTAGCTTCGGGAAAGCTAAACTGGGGGGATCCCAACTATGAAACATTCCTATTACAAATGATGTTTGTGCAAAATACTTGCTTTTTTGAGTTGAGTTCTAACTTTTGCATAGACCGCTTGATGTGATGCGATCTATCAAACTGATTTTGTATTTTTCTTTTGTCTAAACTTTTGCCTGAACTGTCCTTGGCGACTTAGTTCAACATACTTTTTCCGACTTTTGCATAAGCCTTAATGTTATTTTTTTTTCTATTTTTTTTTCTTTTTATGGCTTATCGGTATTTTGTCTTTTGTTGAATGATACGCGCTGTATAGATAATAACAAAGAGTACAAAATGTAGAGAAGAAACTGATGTTCACATACTTTAGATCATTTCACTTTAAAGACATGCATGCATTCATAAGACCCAGATTCTTAGCAAATTATATCATGTTTATCAATGAAATTAAATTTTAGTGCATAGGCAATGGCATTAGTTTCCAATGGTTAACACTTATCCGCTTTCTAGATTTTTTACAGATTTTCTAGAAAGTAACTGATGTGTTTTCTCTTGATGCCCTAATTTTAGCCCAAGCCGCCCTTTTCGGGTTTTCAACTTAGCAGGCTTTATTTTGAGTTCCCTAACTTTTTCATGATTGGTTTGCAGAATACTGATCAGTGGGTTGTACCCTAATTTTTGCCCAAGCAGTAGAGGACCACTTATCGGGTGATTTATTTTTTATCTTTTTTTGTTGTGCTGCTTTTTTGTGATTTAATTCTTTTAACCTAAACATGATAGCCCTTAAGTCTGTCTTGATTTCTAGATTCACGAACTCATTTCCATCCATGACCATAAGCTTGATTCTTCCTTTGCCAAAAAAACGGTTCTTCCCGATTAGCCCTGAATTTGCCCCTTAGCAATAGTGTTGACTGGGGTGTAGCTATTTAAGAACCAGATTACTTGCCTTGAGGGGTTGCTTTGGGTAAGCTCGGGCTTTTTAGCGTTGGAATGAATATATCCTTCTCTTTTATGAAAGAAGAAGGTCATTATGAGCACGGGATTTTGCAGTCCCTCTCGCGAGACGATGATGACGTGTACCCGATTTCAATACCTCAAAATAAAAGTTCTCTTCAGAATTTTTATTACCAAAATAATATTCCTTGTGAATTTTATAATTGGTAGAATCCAGTTCGGCGTGGCCGATAACGCGTTCGGTAGGAGCTTGAACCGATAATTTGCACCCAAAATAAATAATATCCATTAAAATATTGTTAAAAGCCATAAAGATGCCTTTTTCCACTAATAAACCACTTTTCCCGACTTTTTAGGCTTTTTGACCCGTTGGTTGTCGGTATGGTGGAGAATGATGTCACCACCGACATCATTCATGCCGCCGGCGGCATCACCATACCGCCGGCGGCATGATCCATACCGCCGGCGACATCATCATGTAGCCGGCGACATGACACAAAATGGGTTCTCCACAAACAGCCTGTCGGCCACTTTCGGCGGAATAAGTCAAAAAGGTCTCGAAAAATACCCCAATTTGCCTATAAAAGGCACCCAAAAACTGCATTTAAAAGGGGAGACTGAAATTATAGAGGGAAGGAGCTAAATTGGGCAATTAAGAGCTGAAATCGAGAGTAGATTTTAGTGAGATAAGAACTAGAAAAGGCAGGAAAAAGGATTCCAATCCACTTTTCCCGGTTTTTCTTCTTCAAACTCTCTGATTGTGAGCTTAAACCAGTGGGTCTTTGGGTTAAATCAACCGGATAGAATTTAGAGACCTAAAACCTTTAAATTAACAATCAAATTATCGTTCCAAGCTCCCCGGAGGTGTTATTGTTCAGTTCACGAAGAGTTGGATTCACTACCCCGAGGTGAAAATCCTGAGTCTCATAGCTCTTTGGCTTTATTATTATTGTTTTGCGCTATTTTCTGTTGATTTGTGTTTGCTTTAAGTTTTCGGTTATTTTAACTGCAAACCGCTGCTACTGTGAGAAATTGAAGTCGCCAGAGACATGTGATGTTGCCGACTGTATCACCCATGTCGCGAGAGACATCGTGGATACCGCCGTTAGCATCGCATTCCCCGGAGGCCTAGTTTTCTCACGGAACCTTTTTTTTATGGTACTCAGAAAGCCTTGTGCCTGTCAGCATGCTGATGTCGCCCGTGATACAACCGATGTCGCCGGCGGCATCATCCATGCCGCCGGCGACATCACTTATGTCATCGGCGGCATCAGATGCCCGACGGCGGCATGGCTTTCTGGACAGCAGTATTGCCTTCGTTTGTTTCCCAATTAATTTATTTTCTGAAGCTAGGACCTATAGTACAACGATGGAGGTTCAAAACCTCCTGAAAACAGACTCACCCCGCGATGAGTGGTATATTCACTTGTAATCTGATTAAAGCAACGACCAAATCTAAAATTTGGATAAAAATGGAATTTCCCCGCAAACGCCATTCAAATCTCGTTTTAGCCATCCAATCGGGCTTTAGGATATTATAAATAAAATATGCCATATTTGCGTCAACCATCCTCTGCAGGTAGATGTATATCGGATAGTCGGGTATTGCATTTGTTACGTAGGAAATGTACAGGCCTTGAAAATCTCGTAATAATTCTATTTTCCGCACTTACTTTTCTTTTACGTTTGTAAATATTTTATTTATCGCTTTAATTACTTGATAAACGCGAAAACCCTAAAATAACTGAAAATACAAATAAATAGGGTGGATTATACCGATTAAGAAAGAATGAAGTATCCTAACTTGGCCCAATGAAAAGTAGATAACATCATCCGAACTCGGAATCTCTACTTAAGGTATGGTCCAACCACCCGGTGGGAAAACCGTACCGAAAATTTCCAGGTTGAGCTGAGCCGGGTGGCGACTCTATTCTAAGTACGGGGTTTCGATCTTGTATCTTTTAAGCATTACAATATGCAAAATCATTTTCTTTTCAACCACATCACACTCGTCTCCCCAATGCACCGAAAAGCGGGCCCGCCCGATAGGACCCAGCCCCGCGCCGCAGCCGCACGAACCATCGTCCGCTCACAGTGGCGACTCTGCTGGGGAATTTCTTTAAACTTGAACCTTCTTTCATAGTTTAAAAGACTTTGATGATGTATTGAAATCATTGGCCAAATTAAAACTTCATTCTTTTCTTATGACGCCTTGTCCTCACACGTGTAGATAGTTCGGTAATTTTAGGTACCCTATTTTACCCGAGAAGCTCGCAAAAGTATCACTCATGCCCTGTTGGAATTGAGGATGCCTAGTGGGTGGATCACTCGTTTTAACCAACACGTAAACTCCTATGACCACACCCATTCGGGTAATGATTGAGTAAACGTGGAATCAAGGTAAACGGGAACCTTCTACATCAACAACCCTATACCAAAGCCGCGTTAGAAAAAAAAAGCCTTAGCACATCATTCCCCTTAGGATTACCCAAAACAAATAAAATAATTGGGATGTGCTACTTTCGCCATTACCGGTGAAGCAGCCAAACTCCATCCTACCAAAGAGGTGTTACGCGGGAGTCAAAAGGTCGGAACAGGGTCGATTCACATGCTAAGTGCTCTATGATCATACACCCCCATGCATCGGCTTTAAGAGTCGAAAATAAATCAACTTACCCTTATCACTTCCACCCGCTGAAGAGGTTTAGCAACATGTGTGGGACTTCTCTTGTACCTCCGTTGCGTCACCACATATGGCTATGTATGACGTGAAGTACACACGTCTCATATATGTTGGAGGGATAAGCCATCACATCATCTCTAATCACATCTACGTGCAGCCATGCGCACTACACGTCACTCCCAGGGCATAAAAAAGACATACATACATACCATCCATACCATTTACAACCCATTCATGGTCTGATCCGTGACTTGTGATTCCAAGCAGCCTTCCTCTTGAACCGAGACCTTCACAACCAACCATGTCTCTTCCCCATGATGACAACCGTACCTCATCCAGAGGACAAGCTAGCCTTCCCTCAACTGTAGGGGCAACAGCTCACCCGCCGTCTCTTGGATCGGAGATCACCGCTGCTATCATCCAGTTTCTGAACTTCGATCAGTTTAGAAACATCATTCAGGAGATAGTGTATGTATCCGACAAGAAGGTCCTAGAAAGTCAGGACTTCGACCAGGTCATGCGATCTCCGGGAATGACACCTGATGGCGATACACTCTAGCAATCACCTCCAACCGCTTACCCTGGACAAAGAGAAGGGGCCCAGAGTCCAATTCTTCCACCATTATTTAACACCTTACCAACTTTGGTCACCCCATCACAGTTTAAAATTCCCGCTGCCCCGATGCTTCCTCAATACGACCAAGTCATGCAACACAACGTTGAAGACTTCTTACGTCAATTGATGATAGCAGACTGCTCTCAAGAGGGAAGGGTCCAATCAGAGAAAGAGCAGTTCTTTCAAGACACTGAACCACCCACTCCCCCACCTCAAATCATGATGGACCAAGAAACCTATCAGAAGTTGGCACCTGTTGCCATTATTCGGCCAAACAACGGTCTTAAGTGTAGAACCAATCCGTGGAAACTGCCACTTAATGTAATCTTCACCAGGTTGAAGGAAGCTGGGATTCTTAAACCTCTTCATGAATTCAATCCCCCCATAAGAGAAGAAGGAAAAGGCTTTTACAGATATCACATGTTGTCGGGTCATAACACCAACCAATGCAAAGCTTTGGTCCGTACCATCCAACGACTGGTGGATGAAAAGAAGATTACCGACCCTGAAGGGCATCCTACCCTGTACCAGAGTCTGGCCATCGGACACGGATGATTAATCCCAGCTTTTCCAAACAATGGAAAGCTCCTCAAGATCTCATCAAGGCCATCTACTCAAATGGTGGGGGAAAATCACGCTCTGACGGTGAGGACGAAGAATCCCGATTTGCAATCCTTGGAGTTCAGACCTTTTAGCCCCATGAGCCACTTCCATTTTTCTTACTTATGATTGTGTCTGTACCCTTTGATCAGCGTCTCCATATGAGCATACGTACGACGCTTTCAGTGTTTAAGATATTTTTATTAAATGGAATTAAATTGAGTCATTATGTGGTAATCAAATCCAATAATTTAAACCCTGTCAAACACATGAGGGATAACAAAGTGCTTAAAGACCATGATAATGCTTTTGCTCAGTGCAATAATCAGATTGTTGAAATGCCATGGGTCCCTTCTAGAATTGACTCAACGGCCCTACATCGGTACACCTTCAAGCCACCAAAGAAGCATCAATCGGTCCCTCGAAATAGAGAATCAAGGCTAACACCCAACGGAGCCCGACCTCCATCAAATAAACTTCGTAGCCAAAATCTCGTACCAACATCACCACCGAGAACACGACCAAATTTGAAGAGAAACACATCTTCACTCGGTACAAATCAACCCCATCAAACCCTTCGGCTAACAAAGGTCAGGGGACAACCACTTTCAAAGACACCAAGTCTAAAGGCAAACACCTTCATCCCACAAGCCACGAAGACGATTGTGCAACGAATGTCGCAATCGGCTTAATAAATGAACCAACAAGGCAAACAACCACTACAAAGGCACCAAACAAAAGGTCCTTAGCCGAACATCACTTATTCACAACCCATCACCACTTATACAGAATATGAATTTAGGCCTAAACAAGAAGGGCTCTGCAGACCACGAATTGAAGGAGCAATCAAAACAGCGATCAGGACGATAATCAAACCAATCGATGAAGCTTTGGAGTAAGCACCAAAAAATCCTGCAAACTAAACGGCTTGCAATAAGGTCAGCCGAAAACTCCCAACGTAACTTTGAAGGTCAGAATGAACCGGGTGATCCAGGCCGAAATCGAACGGGCACCAAGGAACTTGGAGAATCTGCAAAAGCACAGCTATGCGCACAATAGCAAATCAGATACCCTATGCCCTTTCCAAGAGTCATAGACCCAGCACTGAAAAGTTTGAGACCTTCCAGTACTAAGGCTAAGTTCAGATCAGATTGAAGAGACCATCGTATGATCAGAAATGGCACCAAATAAGCGAGGCTGTTAGAGTCATGAGCGTAGACAAGAAGCGAGTTCATCGATCTAGTCGACCAAGACAAGCTTAAGCATTACCAGGTCTAAACAAAAGAAATAAATCAGAAAAAGTGGCACAATAAAAAAAATATATACAATAATCGCCCGCCTGTCGGTCTTCTATTGACTGGGCAAAAATTAGGGTTACACCCGACGGTCGGTACCCTGTAAACTGGCTGTACAAAAATTAGGGGATAAGTCAATAACACCTGTTGAACTGAAAACCCGAAAAGGGCGGTTCAGACGAAAATTAGGGCACGAGAGAAAAACAATAAGATGTTAACTTGAAAACCTGTAAAGGCTGGTTAACACCAGGGGTCCCATTAATGGAAATGATTGCCAACATCTTGTACTCAAATTAAGTTCACTCGATAAAAGGGTCTTTCATATTGGAACATCTGTGCTTGTGATTATGTGAATGCCTGGCAATCGAAGGATGGAAACATCACAAGTAAGCTTAATCGAAGACACTACACGCTCAAAGGTCGGAATAAATCTGTTAGGGCGAAAACCCGAAAGGATAGTCCATGCAAACCATGGGGTCAAATTGGAGCCCAAAATCTGTGCTCGCCAGACTTTGCGGAAAACCCCACAGCTTTTGGTTATGGGTTGCCATGACGGAAACGGACGGAAGGGTCAAAAACAGGTTGCTGGAAGATTGAAGCCGCCGGCGATATCATGATACCGCCGACAATGTATTTGATGCCGCCGGCGATATAGGATCAATATGGACCACTTGGGTCATGCCGCCGGCGGCATAGGGTCAACTTTCTGGGCGGCATCAGAAGCATTTCTGCCATTTCAGACTTGTACAAAAACTGTAAACAATCCTATGCTACATTCCCCATGACTTGTCAAAACAGCAATTCATTTTTATGAAAGCCCGAAGGCGCAAATTGTTCAAATTGTACCAAATCATCATGACAAAATCAAATTATCGAAACCCCAATGTATCAGAGGTACAAACAAGAACAAGGCAAAACAAAAAGGAAAAGTAAAACTAAGCATGTCCGCCACTACCGGCTGGACGTGATGAAACGTCATCGAGACTTGCGAACCAATCGTCAACATCGTCTGCCTCTCTTCCCTCCATCATGGGAACACTACTAGACTCCTCAGCCGCGGTAAACGCACGTCGGCCAGCAGACTTCTTGACCCCCCTACGACTGGTACCCCCAGGGTGTGCACGATCTAGATTCTATTTACTTCTCTGTTCTTGAGCGGTGGTCGGCAGCTGTCCCTCGAGATCGCTCACGCGGCGCTGTAAAGCTGCAGTCTCCTCCTCATACCGTCGCCGGGCTGCATCAGCATCAGACAAAGAAAGGGCTAAAAAATCCTGCAAACCGGAGAAAATATCAGCCTTGCATATCATGCATAACATCCATACATATATCCCATCTTAACATGTGCAAATACTTGAACAAGAAGCGATTGCCCAATGAGGGTATCCCGGAGAACAAAATTGTTCTCCGCCAGCTGCTCCACATGACTCCGCGCCACCTAGAAAATCCAAAAAGCATACCCTTAGACACCCACTTCTAAGACTTAATAAGAAAATAATTATTTGGTCTTACGCAGGTAGTATCTTCAGGCATGAAAATCGGGGCTTGCCGGCTCGAGCCAATATTCCTATGAGTGAATTCGCCTCGGGAGTTCATCAACATGAAGGTGGTTTCCAACGAATTAACCAATCTCCCCTCCACGAAGTTTATGCCCTCCGGCGCACCATAATGTCGGGTCCCACTTTGGTTATCACGGCCCCTCTTTCTCGTGGGTTCCTACAGAACGTAAAAGTCACACGTCAATAACGTCCCGAAATGACTTCAAAATCATACACACAAACACAATCATACCCCGAAAGAACGTGGCTCCCCTTGGGACATCGGCACGCTCCCGCCAGCTACACCCGCACCTACCTCATCCTCCCTCTCAGGATCGACCGCAACGTCCCCTTCCAGCGCTTCATCTTCATCATCATCCTCATCATCATCCTCCACAACGCCTCCGAGGCGCCTCTTTTCATCCTCCAATCGTTGCTCGTTATGATACTCAATTGTATCGTTGCCATGGATACGAGGACACACGGGGAGTAGACGCTGAAAAAGCCGCTCATAGAGGCCAGGAACGCTAGGGATCACTCGGCCGTTCCCTTTAATATAATCGGCTTTGTCGGCCTCGGCAGAAATCACCAAATGAGGCCACCACAAGCCCCGCAGAGGATCGGCAGGCACCGGTCTAGCAGCAACCGAAAGGGACCTCCAACCCCGGACGCGCTCGCCCAGATACCACTGCTGGGACAGGGGGCACTCAATCACAAACCGGCGGTCATCCACCTCCCTCCGAACCCGAGCAACCTCAGCCAAGTTCTCCACCCCATCGAACGGGTCCAAGACAAGCTACACCAAAATAACCAACATAAGCCCATAAAAAAAAAAATTTCACGTACCGAACTCAATCGCGCGCTTTTGAGGACCTCCGTATACAGCGTAGAATACTTGGCCTTCCCACCGATGCACCCGCACCAGCGGGCAAGGAAATGAGAGTCCGGTGGCACAACCGTCTTGAACTCCATCGGCGGAAGGATCTGATGCTCGAATGCCCAAGCCTGCATAAATAACGACCGATCAATTCAAAGGACGTCATAAGAACACATGTTATCAAGGGAAATATTTCAAAAAAAAAAAAAAAGATCTATACCTGGAGTAGCAGATGGCAAAGGCGAAGGGCTTTTTCATTCTTCCGGGCTCCCACGTCCAGCTCGTGGTATAATTAGGCCAAGATGGCCCTCGGCCAATTCTTCCTCCTGATTCCCGGCACATCTTCCACCGCGGTTATAAGTATGTAGTTGATCTTACTCCGCGAGATTGGGAAGAATAGCACGGTGAGTAGTGAGATCACAAAGGAACGGACACATGCCTCCCATTCCTCCTCAGGCACCACATCCACCTGGGTCCAATAACGGTACAACTCACCATAGGACAGCCGCCCAGAAACGGGCTTCAAATCGAACAACTCCTTTACCCGCCTCACCACGGGCCTCTCAACATGGTACTTATCCATGTAGACATCAAAATGGATAACCTCATCCGTCCAAGGAAGGCCGGTCATGGCTACCACATCAGAAGGGGTAATTGTAACTTCCCCAAAGGGGAAATGGAAGGCGTGGGTAGTCTCGGACCACCTTTCAGTCAAGGCCGTTACTGAAGAATGAGGTAGCTTAGGCATCAACATAGGCATGATTCGAGCCAAATCCCCAAACCCCGTCTCGTTAATCACGAGCGCAAGCTCGAGATCATTCTCTGAAATATGGTGCCACCACTCACCGATGGTGCCAATCCCTCCTGTGTAAGTCAGTTCGTATGGCTGTAAAATCGAAAGCAAAACGGATCAATTCTGTGCATTTCTGTCAAAAAGGCTGCTGATGTCGCCTGTATTAGAAGCGATATCGCCGGCAGCATCAGCCCATACCGCCAGCGGCATGGTTCATGTCGCCGGCGACATCAGCTTCAACAGAAGCGACATCAGACTCCCATAAAGCCTTTGACAAAGGCTGGTGTCGCCAGCAACAACACTGATGCCGCCAGCGGCATCACTCATGCCGCTAGCGGCATCACTCTACGCGGGCAGAACCTGTTTTCTCCCTAAATCGCACCCATCATGCCAAAAATCACAATCAATCGAACAACAAGGCAAAAACCGATCCTAAAGCATGCAATATGACTGAGATATTCCACATTTTAAACCCCTATCATAGCATGTTTTCAAATCTAAAGCAAAATCAAACCGAATTCAAAAAGAAGTAATTTAGGTTTTTGTGGGATTACCTGGATATAACAGAGATGTTTCTCCTTCTCCGGAGTCAGATTGGTGATAGGAGAGTTAATGCCATAGCCATACATTTTGGCCGTCTCCTTGAGGCCGTATGCAGTGGGAATAGAAAGGATTTTCAATCCATCGACGGAAGAATCGGGCAGGCTCTCCCTAGCCTTGGATTTGCCCCTGAAAGCATTACTAATCCTCTTCATGATTTGAAAAAGCAAAGATAGAAATCAAAGAGCTTTGGGAGAGAAGAGAAGGGATACAGTTTTGAGAGAGAATGGGGAAGAAAAGAGTTCCAATCTCTTTTTAAACTGTCGCACGGGATTCGAGGAGTTTTAATTAATCTGAAACTGTCCCTCCATGCCGCCGGCGACACCAGCTCATGCCGCCGGCAACATAACTCAGGCCGCCGGCGACATCGCCTCATTTAGTTCAAATTTTGAAATTATCTGATCAGTCAAAGCTGCCACGTGGCATCCATACAACCGGCGACATCAGTCCATGCCGCCGGCGACATCACTCAGGCCGCCGGCGACATCGCCTCATTTAGTTCAAATTTTGAAATTATCTGACCAGTCAAAGCTGCCACGTGGCATCCATACCACAGGCGACATCAGTCCATACTGCCGGCGATATCACTCATGCCACCGGCGACATCGCCTCATTTAGTTCAAACTTAGAAATTATCTGACAGTCAAAGCTGCCACGTGGCATCCATACCACCGGCGACATCATCTCATGCCGCTGACGATATCAGTCATGCCGCCGGCAATATTGCCCCTCCAAACTAGATTTTCAAAACAAGCCCAACCGAAGGGCGATCTCTTCAAAACGAAAGCCCAACCGAAGGGCGATCTCTTGAAACAAGCCCAACCGAAGGGCGATCTCTCCAGGACGAAAGCCCAACCGAAGGGCGATCTCTCTAGGACGAAAGCCCAACCAAAGGGCGATCTCTCCAGGACGAAAGCCCAACCGAAGGGCGATCTCTCCAGAATGAAAGCCCAACCGAAGGGCGATCTCTTTAAAGCGAAACGTCCGACCAAAGGACAATCACTATACGAAGTGACAAGCCCGACCGAAGGGCAAGCTCCCCACGAACTGTGAGTCCGACCAAGGGACGAACAGTTGACAAAGCGTAAGCCCAACCAAGGGGCAAACAATCAATGAACTATAAGTCCAACCAAAGGACAAGCATTATACCAAAATACAAAAGCCCAACCAAAGGGCGATCTCATCAAAATGAGCCCAACCGAAGGGCAATCTCTGCAGAGTGAAAGTCCGACCAAAGGACAATCCCGACCGAAGGGCAATCTCTTCAAAACAAGCCCGACCGAAGGGCAATCTCTTCAGAGCGAAAGCCCAACCGAAGGGCGATCACTTCAGAAATGAAAGCCCAACCGAAGGGCGATCTCTTCAAAACGAAAGCCCAACCGAAGGGTGATCTCTTGAAACAAGCCCAACCGAAGGGCGATCTCCAGGACGAAAGCCCAACCGAAGGGCAATCTCTCCAGGACGAAAGCCCAACCGAAGGGCAATCTCTCCAGGACGAAAGCCCAACCGAAGGGCGATCTCTCTATGACGAAAGCCCAACCGAAGGGCGATCTCTCCAGGATAAAAGCCCAACCAAAGGGCGATCTCCTCAAAATGAGCCCAACCGAAGGGCAATCTCTGCAAGGTGAAAGTCCAACCGAAGGACAATCACTATACCAAACACGAGCCCAATCGAAGGGCAATCTCCTTAATACAAAAGCCCGACCGAAGGGCAAACTCCCCACGAACTGTAAGTCCGACCAAGGAACATACAGTCTACAAAGCGTGAGTCCGACCAAGGGACGAACGGTTGACGAAGCGTAAGCCCGACCAAGGGGCAAACAATCAACGAACTGTAAGTCCAACCGAAGGACAATCACTGTACCAAACGAGAGCCCGATTAAGGGGCAAACCTCTTTAATCAAAGCAGAAGCCCGACCAAGGGGCAAACCTCTTTAATCAAAGCAGAAGCCCGACCAAGGGACAAATTATCTACGAAGCAAAAGTCCGACCAAGGGACATTCTCTACGAAGCACAAGTCCGACCAAGGGACAAATTCTCTACGAAGCACAAGTCTGACCAAGGGACAAATTATCTACGAAGCAAAAGTCCGACCAAGGGACATTCTCTACGAAGCACAAGTCCGACCAAGGGACAAATTCTCTACGAAGCACAAGTCCGACCAAGGGATAAATTCTCTACGAAGCACAAGTCCGACCAAGGGACAAATTATCTACGAAGCAAAAGTCCGACCAAGGGACATTCTCTACGAAGCACAAGTCCGACCAAGGGACAAATTCTCTATGAAGCACAAGTCCGACCAAGGGACAAATTCTCTACGAAGCACAAGTCCGACCAAGGGACGAACAAATGACGAAGCGTAAGTCTGACCAAGGGACGAACAGTCAATAAAGCGTAAGTCCAACCAAGGGACGAACAGTCGACAAAGCGTAAGTCCGACCAAGGGACGAACAAATGACAAAGCGTAAGTCCGACCAAGGGACGAACAAATGACAAAGCGTAGGTCCGACCAAGGGACGAATAGTCGACAGAGCATAAGTCCGACCAAGGGGCAAACAATCGCAGAGCATAAGTCCGACCAAGGGACAAACCATCGACAGAGCATAAGTCTGACCAAGGGACAAACAATCAACAGAGCGTAAGTTCGACCAAGGGACGAACAGTCGACAAAGCATAAGTCCGACCAAGGGACAAACCAGTCATCCTTCAGGTATCGTTCCTATCCCTTGCTCTTTCGTGTGATCATACTGACCTGTGTCAGCAGTGATCTCCCGAGGGGCGGCCTGTGAGCACGGGATTTTGCAGTCCCTCTCGCGAGACGATGATGACGTGTACCCGATTTCAATACCTCAAAATAAAAGTTCACTTCAGAATTTTTATTACCAAAATAATATTCCTTGTGAATTTTATAATTGGTAGAATCCAGTTCGGCATGGCCGATAACGCGTTCGGTAGGAGCTTGAACCGATAATTTGCACCCAAATTAAATAATATCCATTAAAATATTGTTAAAAGCCATAAAGACGCCTTTTTCCACTAATAAACCATTTTTCCCGACTTTTTAGGCTTTTTGACCCGTTGGTTGTCGGTATGGTGGAGAATGATGTCACCACCGACATCATTCATGCCGCCGGTGGCATCACCATACCGCCGGCGGCATGATCCATACCGCCGGCGACATCATCATGTAGCCGGCGACATGACACAAAATGGGTTCTCCACAAATAGCCTGTCGGCCACTTTCGGCGGAATAAGTCAAAAAGGTCTCGAAAAATACCCCAATTTGCCTATAAAAGGCACCCAAAAGCTCCATTTAAAAGGGGAGACTGAAATTATAGAGGGAAGGAGCTAAATTGGGCAATTAAGAGCTGAAATCGAGAGTAGATTTTAGTGAGATAAGAACTAGAAAAGGCAGGAAAAAGGATTCTAATCCACTTTTCCCGATTTTTCTTCTTCGAACTCTCTGATTGTGAGCTTAAACCAGTGGGTCTTTGGGTTAAATCAACCGGATAGAATTTAGAGACCTAAAACCTTTAAATTAATAATTAAATTATCGTTCCAAGCTCCCCGGAGGTGTTATTGTTCAGTTCACGAAGAGTTAGATTCACTACCCCGAGGTGAAAATCCTGAGTCTCATAGCTCTTTGGCTTTATTATTATTGTTTTGCACTATTTTCTATTGATTTGTGTTTGCTTTAAGTTTTCGGTTATTTTAACTGCAAACCGCTGCTGCTGTGAGAAATTGAAGTCGCCAGAGACATGTGATGTTGCCGACTGTATCACCCATATCGCGAGAGACATCGTGGATACCGCCGTTAGCATCGCATTCCCGGAGGCCTCGTTTTCTCACGGAACCTTTTTTTTATGGTACTCAGAAAGCCCTGTGCCTGTCAGCATGCTGATGTCGCCCGTGACACAACCGATGTCGCCGGCGGCATCATCCATGCCGCCAGCGACATCACTTATGTCATCGGCAGCATCAGATGCCCGACGGCGGCATGGCTTTCTAGACAGCAGTATTGCCTTCGTTTGTTTCCCAATTAATTTATTTTCTGAAGCTAGGACCTATAGTACAACGATGGAGGTTCAAAACCTCCTGAAAACAGACTCACCCCGCGATGAGTGGTATATTCACTTGTAATCTGATTAAAGCAATGACCAAATCTAAAATTTGGATAAAAATGGAATTTCCCCGCAAACGCCATTCAAATCTCGTTTTAGCCATCCAATCAGGCTTTAGGATATTATAAATAAAATATGCCATATTTGTGTCAACCATCCTCTGCAGGTAGATGTATATCGGACAGTCGGGTATTGCATTTGTTACGTAGGAAATGTACAGGCCTTGAAAATCTCGTAATAATTCTATTTTCCGCACTTACTTTTCTTTTACGTTTGTAAATATTTTATTTATCGCTTTAATTACTTGATAAACGCGAAAACCCCAAAATAACTGAAAATACAAATAAATAGGGTGGATTATACCGATTAAGAAAGAATGAAGTATCCTAACTTGGCCCAATGAAAAGTAGATAACATCATCCGAACTCGGAATCTCTACTTAAGGTATGATCCAACCACCCGGTGGGAAAACCGTACCGAAATTTCCCGGTTGAGCTGAACCGGGTGGCGACTCTATTCTAAGTACGGGGTTTCGATCTCGTATCTTTTAAGCATTACAATATGCAAAATCATTTTCTTTTCAACCACATCACACTCGTCTCCCCGACACACCGAAAAGTGGGCCCGCCCGACAGGGCCCGGCCCCGCGCCGCAGCCGCACGAACCGTCATCCGCTCACAGTCATATTATTGTAGGGAAGTTTTTAGATCTTTTATGTAGGTTGAGGGATCTTCTTTCTTTTGAACAAATGGAGAAAGCATTTTTTGGGGATATTTTGATGGGAATCTATGCCAAAGGGTGTACCTATGTTAATGAGAAATTCCCATTTGTTGGATGTGATTTACCCTTTTGAAGGTTTTAAAAGAGTATTGGATTTAAGCTTGCATTAATTTTTACCTTCAACGATGCTTTTCAATATGTAGTCTGTCCTCCCCTTTTTTCTGATGCGTATCTTCTTCCCTTTTTATGCAAAAGATGAGCTATGACCCAAGGCTATCATGTTTGCTAAGCACAATTTATTATCTCTCTTTTTTTAGTGATAATTTTTAACCATTGGAGCTCTTTGCCATTGTGAAGTACTCAAATTTAATTTCTTTAATAAACATGATGCAATTCTTTAAGAATGTTGATTTTATGAGTGCACGATATCTTTAAGAATGAAACACTTAAACATAATGTGAATGCATTAATTATTCATGACATGCTTTATAAGTGGCATCGTTTTGCATCAAAATACTAGCAACGTTAAAAAGTTTACCTCATCCTTAAAGTCAGCCCCTAGATGTGGATGGTCTTTATGATTTTGGTAGGATCCATCAGTGAATCGGTAGTCTCCTAATTCTAAGTTTCTACTTGTCTTGGCACTAGTCCTCTTCGTGATTGGGATCGAAGGAGAAGATGGTTGAGCTCTTATAGTCACGCCGAAGGGTAGACCTATTGGATGGCGAAAGGTCGTCCCATTAGACATGGCTATGCAGTTGAGACCTTGGCTAGTTCCCCTAAACTGAAACATAAATCCTTGGGTAGGATGAATAGACTGACTGATTGCTGGCGGAACTGCCGTACCCCCTGAATCATATGGACTAACTGAACTCCACTATATGCACTGAGTGGATGATGGATCGCTGAGAGACAGAGGCGGTGATTCATCCCTTAACTGAACTGAATTTGGTCATATAGAAAACTGGAATGCAGACCAAATGAACTTAAGGTTGCTGACAAGCTTTGACTCTTGCTCGGGTAGGAACCAAATGATCAATACATGCATGGTTCAATTATGTATGAGGCATGTATAAAAATGCATGGTGAGGTTAAGATTCAAAGATAGAGTGTAATAATTTTCCCAAATGATGAAAAAGAAACGGGTTGAATTAACTAAATGATTTTCGGTGCTCATCTTAATCTTTTAAGCTTTTCAAAATCAAACCAAAATTTTGCAAGTTAAAAGATTATAATCCCCAGCAGAGTCGCCACTGTGAGGGGATAAAAATTCCCGTGCCTTGCGGTGGGGTCCACTCGGGGTTGTTTTCTCGTTTAAGGGTGATAAAACCATTTTAGTTCAAGTTTGCACAATAAGACAATTTTAATGAATAAAAGAATCAAGACTTAAATCTCGATACAAATGATAGAGTCGCCAACCTAGTTGTCTACTTGGAAAGAGTTTTGGTACAATTCCCATTAGGCGGGAGACTCATACCTTTTGGCTCATAGATTCGGGTATCGGATGAGTCACTTATTTCTCATTTAGCTAATTCAAATTTACATTCACCACGTAAAACCGCATTATTTTCATCATTTGGAGAATTATCACATCAATCTCATTACTACACTCTTTCATATAAAATGCATGTGTTTATCAGTTTATAACAAAGCATAAATAATAAAAAGGGGAACAATATTACAACCGGGGGAAAATGGGGGAATTGCAAAGGAACCTATACATTTGTTCCAAGTAATAAAACAAATATAAGTAAATTCACCTGCATCCACCAAGGTTAGCACAGTCTGTAGCTTACCATGAATCAACATTTTATTGAGAAAATGTGATTTATGTGGTAATGCCATATTTTAACTTTTTTGGGTTGATTTACCGGATTATTAGGGAAAATGACCGCGTGGCAAAATGGTGAGTTGGTTGATTTTTATTCAATGAAAGCTGAAATTTGGATTCTATCCGGAGGTTGGTACCCGTATGAGGGGTAGGTCTTGTACAGCTATCAGTTAGGACCCCGTACGGGTATGGGGGACCCGTACAGGTCCTGTTAGATCTAATTGAACATGTGTTTAATTTATTTTAATTAGATTGATTATAAAAGAGATAAAATGGAAGCTGGAATTCCCTTTATACAAGTTTGGCGTACCAATACAATCACCAAAATGATATATTAGGTACCAACAAAGCCCTTATTAGTCAGGATTGAACCGAAGATGAGAATTGAATCAATTGGTAGAAAATAAGTAAATAACAATAATAAAATGGAGATGTGAGTCTCTTTGAAACTCAGGAGTGTTACCTTTATGATGTGAATCCACTTTGAGGCGATCCCTTTACTGTAGAGAGAGTCTGGCCAAAGTATATGCTTAATTAGAACTATTTGAGTGAGTATTTCTGTGGACAGTATCTCCCTTAATCCTAATAAACGAAGTTAGGAATGAATAAAATGTGGACAAAACCTAAAAGCATGGGTTTTCTCCCTATTTTATACCTCCAATACCTCAACTATACCTATAGATATTGCTAGGTACTTTACTACCATTTCTTTATAGTATTTTGTTGTATATCTGATGTTGTGTTGTGAATTCTGTTGAAATGAGAAGAGAAGGCCCCTTTTTATAGGGTGAAATTAGGTCAAAATTCGGTGATCCTACCTTCATAACCTGCCTTTTCCTGAAATGGTAAGAGACTACTTTCGAATTGGCCTGAACGGGAAACAAGCGTACCCATATGGGATGGGGCCCCACCCATACCGGTACCGAGGCATACGGAAGGTAGTCACCCATACAGGTCTGCTAGTAGATCTGAACCACTAGGCAGCACCCGTATGGGTACCTAAGATCAATCTAGGTCTCCATGTTATGGCCAAACTCAATTCTATAGCAGTTGGAACACCTCTCATGGATAACACCTATAAAAGAATGCATTATCTAGCTCTCATCATTGTTTTATGAGATGGATCACTGAATCCAATGCTCACAGCCAAAACCCTATGAAGCGATATTCAGTAATGTCATCTCACTCGATAAAGGAGAAGAGTTGGGGTTAGATAACCAAGATGAGGACCCATGCTTTCATGACTATCCCATATTTGATGAAATGCACATGATTGAAAGAGTGTCGGCTTACGAAGAAGAACTTAGGTCATGAGGCCTCCTCCATATAGCCGATTGGGAAGGAACTAAGATCCGTTTTTTAGGAGACTCCAACTCGATCAAATTCTTGAAGTGGTTCCTCTAAACTTTGGAACTATACGGCATCAATGTCCTGGGGGTACCAACCCTGTTTCCTATATTCCTGGTCGATTAGGCACGGGCCTAGTATTCGTGAATCCTTCCCCACCGATGATGGGATTGGCCATTAATATGCTAGAACTTTATCCAAGCATTTGCGCCTCATATGCCATTTTTTAGGAATGATGATGGCTCTTGCACTTGGCTCCTTCTACCTTCCCTTAAGTGAGTACACTTAAAGCCTGTTTATGAGAGATATGTAAGCATGCCCGAGGATGGAACCGTACACATGATCCGTCGCACCACCATCACTACACTCATACGATGTGGGGAAATGCTAGGCCATAACAGATTTGGGGAACAAGTGCCTCACTTGAACCCTCACTTTGAGATAGGAAAAAGCAACAGAAATCCCTATGAAGGAGGTCCTTTGAATGAATAAGTCGTACCCCCCTAGCCATCTCAGTTTGCTCATCCTCAGCCTGAAGGTGACCACAGATATTTGAGCGATGACGAGTCCTCTCACATCCCAAGTAACAATGGACCAGCCCGGCGACCATAAGGCATGGCACACTCTGGCCTTATGCCAAGTAGGCCCCGTGCCATATGGTGCAACTACCGTAGAACCGTAATAAGATAACAACCCTAATTATCCAAGCAATAATAAATACACGATGTTGAACGAACATGTCAGGACAATCCCTGCTAATCCTCAATTATGAGCACCTAAGTTGGTGTTCTTTTGGGATCTAGCATCAGAATCCCCGACCATCGTAACATCTTAAATCCCCCATTCTCAATCAATAATAGAAGAGTTATAGGGAAGCATGGATGGGACCTCCACGCAACTCAACGAAATCGGAACTGCATGCCTTACTGAAAGACTATTTTTTTAGAGAATCCAATAAGAAAACAGGAGACCCCATGATAAAGGAGACATCAGCCTAATACTCCTGTTAATCTGATGGCATTAACAGGCATACAATATGACTAACAATATGACTAAAGATTCTATAGAAGGCTCAACGCGGCCTATGAGTATATAGTCGCCTGGGAAGCCTCCCACGGGACTATGCTCTTTTTTGAATTACCACTAGAGCTTAGGCATGATGGGAGTGGGCACCCTCAAAGGGTGCCTCACCATATTCACTGACATGATGAATTCGAGAAACAAACATTATAACCGTTGGCCCGAAATTTTTTAGGCCACCCTTGAAGGAAGAGCATTGGAGTGGTATAATTGGACTTGGAATAATCCTGCCACACACTGCTATTGCTTCTTCTAGGGCATTCTAAGTCAAGCCTTCCTCAATCACTTTACGATTGAGGAACCCGATGAAGGGCCAAGGGAAGATCCGCCCAGGATGAGCTGTATCCCAAAGAAGGGCTCGTGACCTAGGCATACCCATTCTTCACAATGGTGTCCCAACATTATTCACATGATCAGGGAATGAACCACATGGCATGTAATAGATAAGATCTTGCGGGAAAATCAATCCATAGCCCTGCTAATGGACATTCATAGTGAGCTAAGGGGGGCAAAACCCCGAACTTTGCATGGTATAATGCCCATACGGCTAAAAGACATCCCCTTAGAGGAAGATTTTGACGAGTTTGCAGTGTTCGAGCCCAAAGGCACCTCTGAGGCTTGACAACAGCATATTAACCATGTCCCCTAAATTGGGAGTGTCTACCAACCACGGGTCCAACTTAACCCTAATCCCGCAAGTACTCCGTCGGTAAACAACCCGATAAAGGAGGTCGGCACCCCTATGGTCAAACAATTGATAAATACACCTATCAAGATGAGTGTTTGGGATCTCCTACGAGGATCCCAAGTGCACAGAAGGACTATCATGCAAATATTGATGGAGATGGAAGCACCATCACTAGCCTTGCCAGCGGAAGTATGTGCTCTGATCGGACACGGGATTCCTATGGAATCCGTCGACATCACTCTCTCCGCTATAGATTTGCCAAATGATGAGAAACACCATAACTGAGCCTTATACTTAAAAATTAAGATCCTAGATTGGATAATGCCTTGCATCATGGTAGACGACGGCTCTGCACTCAATGTCTATTCGCGAAATATCCTACCAATCCTAGGACTAAATGAAGGAATGCTCAGGAAGTCTCAAATAGTTATTAAAGCATATGACAATTCAAAGAGATCCATCTTAGGGACCTTTGAGGTGACGGTAAAAGTAGGAGAAGTTGAGACTCTCACAAGTTTCACCGTCATTGACATTCCTGTTACATTCTCCCGATTGCTTGGCCGACCATGGTTCCATGCATTAGGGGATTTCCTGTCTACTTTACATTAAAAGGTAAAAATGCCCTATAAAGGAAAGATAGTAACCCTTGAAGCAGACGATAAATCTAACGTGGTTGCCATATGAGCCACCCCGAAACACATAGATGGATTCCTCACAGCCATTATAGGAAATAATGAAAAACCAACTCAGTGGTCTGAATGGGTAAAAAGTTACATGGATCAACGCTTAACCCTGGGAGCCGATCTTAGGGCACAAGAATAGGTCCTCCTGAGTTCAAATTTGCAGTAGGTTCCTATAGTCCCTCTAGACTCGATTATCAGGGCCTGAGCTGACAAAGGAGTTGGGCTAGAAGATGCCAAATGTCCGAGATCTTCATTCATTCCTATGAGATCTTATATTAAGGTGAACTAGAGTCTATCGAGACTGAAAAAGAAGAGGTGCCTAGCTTTGAAATATTCTCCGATGTCAGATATTTCAAAGGCTCCACTCGTACAACTAATTACGAGAGGCAGATTGAGAAAAGGAAAGCCTCGCCTGAAGAAGAAACCCCCAAAAGGCAAAAGATGACAAGTTTACCGCGGCAGTCAAGCATTGAAGAACTAGCAGCAAGGTTGACTAAGCTGATAGAGACCTATCTCGAGGATAAGAAGGATGAATCTAGACTACTAGGAGATGAATCAATAGAAGAAGGGATGGACAAAGTGATCTCTGAATTGGCTGAGCTCATGATCAAAGGGAAGTCCACTATCGGAGACGCAACCGCCAGTAGCAGCGTGGAAGTTCCAAATGAGGAAGATCCTTTCCCAGAAATTGACAATGATCTTTCGCTTTCTGATGTTTTTGAGTTGAACAACTTGTACTGTGAAAATAATAATGGCAATAAAATGAACGAATTTGCTTATTTGTGTGGTGCTTTTGATTACATGCATTCATTTCATCATTCATCTAACATTTTTAGTGTTTGTGATACTCCTATGAAAGAAATAAATTTGGGGACCGAAGACGACCCTAAAACGGTGTTGATTTCCAAAGACCTTAGTCTCGAACTCGAGGCAGAACTAGCAGAAGTACTCAAGTCATATGTAAAGGCATTCTCTTGGTCTTACGATGATATGCACGGGGTTGACAGGACCATTGCGAAGCATAAAATCCCTACCGACCTGAAAATTCAGCCGGTCAAACAAAAACTGTGAAGCCTAAGGCCTGAATGGGCTGAGAAGGTCAAGGAAGAAATAACCAAGCAAATCAAGGCCAAATTCCAGGAGGTCACTGAGTACCCAGAATTGTTAGCCAACGTGGTACCCATTGCAAAGAAAGTTGGGAGGGTCTGAGTCTGTGTCGATTTCTGAGAGCTCAATAAAGCATCACTAAAAGATGACTTTCCTTTACCCCACATAGATGTGCTAATTGACAGCGCCGCTAGAGCAGCTATGTATTCCTTCATGGATGGCTTCTCAGGATACAACCAGATATTGATGAATGTCATCGAGAAATTCAAAACAACCTTCATCACGGAATGAGGGGTATACTATTACAAGGTCATTCCATTCAAACTCAAAAATGCAGGGTCAATGTACCAAAGGGTAGTCACTACCTTACTACACTACCTGATCCACAAGGAGCTTGAATAATATGTGGATGATATGTTAGTAAAATCACCAACCCCCGAGGAGCACCTAGCTATGCTCAATCGCTTCCTTGCCCAAGTAGAGAAGTACAATCTACAGCTAAACCCAAAGAAGTGTGTCTTTGGTGTAACCTCAGGTAAGCTGCTAGGTCATATTGTCAGCCAACAAGGCATAAAAATTGATCCAGATAAGGTAAGGGCAATCCTCCATATGCTTGCACCTAAAAATGAAAAGTATGTCCGATGTTTCCTTGGATCACTACAGTACGTCAGTAGGTTTATTGCCAAATTAACCACTGTCTATGAACCCATATTCAAGCTCCTTAGAAAGTATCAACCCATCCCCTGGAACCTACAGTGCCAGAAAGCCTTCGACAAAATCAAAGCTTACCTATCCGAGACACTAGTGTTAACCTTATGCCGGGTAAACCTCTCACTTTATACCTGGCCTTTGAAGAAACCTTAGTAGGGGAAATGTTGGTCCAAGAATATGAAGACAAGAAAGAATATGCCATCTACTACCTTAACAAAAAGCTCCTTGACGATAAAACCCGAAACACTATAGTTGAGAAGACTTGCACTACCGTGGTGGGGTTAACCAAGAAACTTAGACACTACTTTTAATCATACAAGATACAGGCCGCTGCTAAGATAGATCCCATAAAATACTTCTGCCAAGCCCCATCCTTAGCGGGAAAGTTATCTCGATGGCTTCTGGTCCTATCAGAATTTAACATAGAATATGTTACTAAATAATTCATCAAGGCACGAGTATTAGCCCAATTCTTAGCTAACCAGCCGTTGGAATACTATTACATAAAAAACCTCGAGTTCCTGGATGAGCAACTGGCCATGGTGACTCAGGAGCCTCGAAAATGGACAATGTTTTTTTACGGTGCACTAAACTGCAAAGGAGCAGGACTAGGGGTCATTATAATCACTCCCAAAGGAGGTATAATCCTATAATCCTAACAATGGGGCATAATACGAAGCATGTCTATTCCGCTTGGGTTCTTTACTTACGATGGAGGCAGAAGAGGCAGAAATCATTGGAGATTTTGCTTTAGTCATCAAACAAGTCATCGGTGATTCGAAAATAAGGGAAGAGTCCGTTCGATCCTACCTTGAAGGAATCTGGCTGAAGGCATCCCTCTTCGAGAAGTGCGAGTTCAGACATGTGCTACGAGAAGAGAACCAAATGGCTGACTCCTTGGCCACTTTGGCATCCATGTGGGAAAACCCCGAATAGCAACCCATGAGACCCATAATAGTGGGGGTTACTAACAAACCTTATTATCTCACCACAGTCGTAAAAATCTCTATTGATCAACTACCGTGGTATGAGGATATATCCCAGTACCTAGAAAAAGGCAGCTTCCCCATAGAAGCTATAGATGCTGATAAATGACCTTGTGAAAATTGGTCATCCGGTTCAGGCTCATCAAGGGGCAGTGTCTAAATCTGGAGGAAGCCGTGAAAGTCATGAAAGAAGTTCACGTAGGATCATGCGGCCTCCACACGAACAGCTTTATGCTAAGTAAGAAAATACAATAGATGGGTTACCTTTGGCTAACCATGATAGCTGACTACATGAGCCTAGTCAAAAAGTGCCATGAGTGTCAAATTCATGGTAACAGCTGTCACCTGCCGCCAGTCGAGCTGCAACACTTGGCTACACCCTGGCCTTTCTCCGCTTGAGGCATTGACATCATAGGAGAAATTAGGCCATCCTGAACCAATGGCCATAAATTCATCATAGTAGCCGTAGACTACTTTTGAAAATGGGTTGAGGCTGAATACTACAAAGGAATTACCGTCAAGAAGATGGCAAAATTCATTCAGAGGCATATCTTTGTACGAAATAGTGTGCCTTATCACATGGTATCGGACAATAGGGTACAATTCCAAGGTGAAACCGCAGATCTACTAGAACGACACAACATTGAACACCACTGCTCATCGCCCTACCGTCCTCAGGCCAATGGGGCAGTGGAAGTAGCTAATAAAGTTGTGAAGAAGATTATGACCAAAATGGTAGTTACCCATCAAGATTGGGTCAATCATCTCCCTTACGCTCTCTAGGGATATGGAACCAGCATCAAGATCCTAAGGGGACAAAAACCATTCTCTCATGTATATGGAATGGAAGTAGCTCTTCCTATAGAAGCTGAAATCAAATCACTCTTAGTAGCACTCGGGCCAAAATTGCGCGAAGATGAATGGGCTAGATCCCGTCATGAAGCTTTTAGCACTATCAATGAAATGCGTATATGGCCCATTGATAGCTTAAGAATGTAACAATAACGGATGGTGTAGGCCTATAATAACTGAATAAGGAAGGTCAAAAAGCCTCTCAAAGCCGATGATCTCATGCTAAAACAGGTCAAAGACACTCATACCAACCCTAGAGGTAAATTCTGCCCAAATTTGGAAGGACCGTATGTGATAAAATGAGTTCTTAGCAAAGGATGCGTAAGAATCATGCATATGGGTGGGAATGAGTTCACAAATCCCATCAACCAGGACAAGCTCAAGTTATACTATATATGAAGACCAATTCAAGATAAACAAAAATCACATTGAAAAGTCATTGGAAACAGAGATATCATTCCCGAATTTGTATCTTTGTAATATTATGAGCGCTGAAAATGAAAGATGTAAGAAGAAATGAAATGCATCAAATAGAAGCACGCATACATTGAAGTAAAACATTCATTCAATGCTTTATTACAAAACTCATAACACAACTTGGTGGTCAGGGCCTACTGAGTGATAACTATAGCGGAGAGTGATCGCTAGCCTAGCTGCTCTAGTAGGCGCTACCTTGATGGCATACAGCTACTCCAGGTACATTTCATTGAGTAATTCATTGAAAGGTAGCTCGTAATTTATGATAACCAATATGCGGCTCTCCCACTTAGTGCGAATATAGTCCGGCCATGAAGGCCCCTAGGGTTTCAATAGAGAAATAGGAACATACTCGAGCACGAATTGAGGATGACCATACTGTCGCCTCTTACGTTCTGAGAAATAGTAGGACACTCACTCTAAGCCCAATAACTGGACACCCCTGGGTATGGTCTGGATAGTCACCTCATCTATATTCCACCAGGAGCAAACCCACCTAATATCCCTCTCTGTCAACCTTTGCAAAAAAATACAACCATTTGCATAAAGGCTGGTCCCTGTACCTTTCTGGCTGCATCCCTTGACTCTAGAAGGCCATAGGGGCATAAGAGCTGTGTGGTTCGAATGGAATCTGAATGATCTTTAGATGTTCCATCAGCCATATCTGTCATAACCATGAATGCATTAGCACCACTAAGAATTCACTTTTGCACAAGAAGAGAATTTTTATATGTAGGTATACATGAAGAAGGAGACGGCTACCTCCGGCTGTGTCACCGTCACCTAGATGGATTCAATCCATATAAATGAAAGTTTCGGCCAGATCCACGGCTATAGGGGATGATCCCTCTAGGGTTCTTTGGATCACAAAAACTAATTGAGGACAATATATCCCATTATCTGACTCACAGAAAAAGCTGCCCATGAGTAGAATGGTCATGATAGGTACCCAACTTTGATGATTGGTAGGGATGGAGGAACATATCTCTAAAGCCACCCCTAAAATTAACCCAGGATGTTTAGGCTTGGTAGACATAATTTGATTCCTCCGGCGTTCTGAAAGTCTGAGAAAACTCACGTCATGCTGCTCCATGGTAGCACTGCAATTAGGCATCGCGATGTCCTAATTGCACGACATGTCCATGATATCACAGAATTCTTTATAAAGTGGACACAACTCTTGATTATTGAAGCAAAAAATGAGGTCAAGAGGATCCCACAAGCTCATTGTGATTAGCAGAAATGCATCATCCAAAGTGAAATTGTAATAATATCATATATTAAAAAGATTTCTGGCTTGAAGTTGATTCGAATTGTCTGAGCTCAAGGTCTGGAAATAATCCACCAGTTATAATTTAAACCTATCCATGCCGACGCGATCACTGCTCAACAAAGTGTATGATGGCTTGCAAAATCAATGTTAACTACACAAGGAAATTACCATTTTTAGAAAGCTTAGCAAAGCTATAAAACATGTAGAAACATAAACAGGGCCACAAAGAACCCACAAGTATGTGAGAAACAAAAAAAACGAAAAAGGGGCAAAAGCGCACCCAATCAAACAATCAATGTACTAGATACTACTGTAACACATGGCCTACTAAAAGGGAAGGAAAAAATAGTGAAGGCCTAAGACTAGTGCCTAATAATAAGATCCTCCTTAGTTGCCCTGATGGACGGGGTTGCTTGGATGTGCTTGCGGTACCTCACTGCTATCTCCCTCCTCAGCTCTCTAACTTGACACGATCTGAAGAGGCATCATGAGTAAGGGAACTGATGCATATGGCAGAGTCGGTGGAAACTATAAACCCATCCCCAGATAACTCACCTAACTAAGATAGCCTAGCATAGGGCCCGATGGCTAATACACGTGTTGAGGCTATGAATATCTCGTAGGAGGGGGGAGCCCATATTGGCCTTGCTGAAATCCTGAAGAAGGAGGCTATCCGTATTGGCCCTACTAATAATCGGAAGGCTGTCCACAATGGACATGCTGAAAGCCTAAAGCCCCTGGCGGTGGAGCCTCCCGATGGTTGGATCCACTTGCAGTTCCCGAATCCTATCCTGCATATGAACCATTCATACATGAGCAAACATTCACCCACTCTTATTATATCGACACTTTTATGTCTTACCACCATCTGGTGATTGTTCCCGATCAAGATATTCTGGAAGTCAAAAACAGGCGCCCATTCCTCTCACTATCTTCTCTCAGCACCTATCAAAAGAAGCAAAAAACGTCAATACAGGCCAAAATAAATACAAAACACAATATGACAAACTCACATAGGTCATTCTGGAAGGTGTAAAGGTCATGTTCATTCGAGTCAACTCGTCTGTCCCAAAGGCAGGAAAATAGAAAGACAAGTTAGATCAATAAATATGTTGCCCTATTGGGATATTGTAATCCTAGGGGCCTGTAACAACACTGGCACTGGTAACTACCGAATGTAGGCCCTATGCCCCATTACTCTGCAAAACAAAAGCAAGATCAATATCTCAGAGACACAAGGGGCAAGAAAAGCAAGCACAAGGACATAAAGGCATACCCCTTGGGATGCAATCAGATCCTCCTCCTACCACTCCAGTGAAGACTCAAACACAAAACTAGGGTACAAGCCCGCTTCACCAAACAACTCTACAGCCACACCAACTACTTTCAAAGTGGTAAGGTCCTCAGCTAGCTCCGGCCAAAACAACCACCTTAGGAGTTCTAGTGGCACTAATCTATCCTTCACGGGTATGTCACACTGTGCCACTCTCTCCCCTATGTACCACTCTAAGGAGGAGGGACTCTCCAGGATCAATCTCTTTGGCACTACCTCCCCAGTGATCGACATAGCTCCACTCCATCCTGTCTTGTCTCCCCATGGAGCATGTTTTACCTAAAAAATGTGCAAAGTCAATTTCAAGTGACCACAAAGGCCCACGGCCTAAAAGAATCCACAAAGCAAATAAACTCACATCACTAAAAGAAAGCCCTCTGAGTCGGTTCTTAATATTGATAGTGTGAAGATTTCCCCAAGCAACAAACTAAGTAGGGAAATGAGGGAACATAAGGATACCGGTGCCAGCCTCGGCCTTCGAAGGCAGCAGAAGAATGCCCTTCTCAAAACCCCAAATATGTAAAAGATGTGGAAATTAGTTCACAACAAAAAATATATATATAGAAGAATGAGGAGAAAACATTTGGCTTCACCTTAAGAATAAGCATAGAAGATTTCAACTCCTTAGTATGCTTCCTTGCACAATGGTCCAGTGCCAAGTACAGTTGACCAAGTGCGGCTCTACCCTAGGCCATCTCTTTTAACTTTTCCAATTTAATCAAGGAACCCAGTAGGTTTAAGTTAAAGGCCAAATTACCAATGGGAAACTAGGTATTGGTCAAAGCATACAACATAAAGGAACGAGCACTACATTCTTAGGCTTCAAGGCCATCAGGGGCCCTATTTTCCTGGGCCAACCAATAATGGTATAACGACTTAGCGAGGATCTCCTTTTCCTCACTAGCAAACCCAACAAGTTTAGTAGGAGCAATGGATCACAATGGCTCATATTCATGGCACAATTAAAATGAATAAACTCCCTGTCAAAGCGCAAGCCCATAATATCGATAAAGTCAAGCTACGTGATAGTGTGCTCCTTGCATGGAAAATGAAAAGTATGAATCGTGTCGGACCACCTTTTTAAAATACGTGACAAAAGCCACACGTGAAAACTAAATAAGCTTCCTAGGGATTAGCTTCTCGAAGAATTTGCTAAATCCCGAATGCTCTAAGATTCCCTTTACATTGGCTGAAAAAACTTTTGACTAAGTAGTAAGGTTCGAGAAATTGCTAGCGCTGCTATGATCGACCCTCTGTGAAAACAAGAGCAATACTATATCAAAAATTGTGCTTATAGCGTTTAAGGAAAAATAGATAAAAGATTGCTCAAAACATCAAGACTAGCCTTTCCTAAATCATGCTTATAGTCACTAAGAAAAGTTTCCCCTACTCACGACCATTACACCTAAACGAAAATTTACAAATTCACAAGCTTATAGCCATTAAGCAAAGTTCACCATGCCAATCACAAATGTCCAAGTTTATAGCCATCAAACTACCCTAAACCCAAGCAAGCTTATAGTTATTAAGTTTCGACCAAACATAGGAATTTCCAAGACATCACAAGACTTATAATCATTAAGTTATCCTAATATTACCGGAATTCACACAAACAACAGTAGCATATACAAAACAAAATGGAAAATTTTTGTGAACCACAGAAAGTTCCAAAATGCCAGAAATCGTGAAAAACAAGTTTTCAAGGACATGTGTCGATCGACACTCATTCGTGTCGATCGACACTTCTTCAAAATACAGAAGGGTCAATTGACGCTTAGCTTAAATTTTTAGCAGACAATTTACAGCGACACAAAATCACTGACAAATTCAACAGAACATGTAAATTCCTAAAGCATGCCAATTCTCAAAATCAAAAGAGAAAGTTGGGAATTTCTCAGGACATGAGAAAGATGGCGGGTAGGTTTGAGAACGAAGGGAATGGCATCGCCCTTGGCCACACCGTGAAACCTCCTATATATCGAGATTTCCTAATTATCCTCCATGGCCACGAATGGAATTCAGATCATCTCTCCATGAATATCCACCTCCATCATCGATGTGGCTTCACAAACAAGATCATTAGACATCACAATTTTCATCCACATCATTACAGACGAAAACTGAATGAAGATTGGAAGAATGGAATGTGCAAAAAGGCCAAACATTGCTCCTATCGTAGAAACAGGAAAAGCAGATAGAAGTATTTTGATGAGTAATAAGTTTTGTTTGTAGTAAAATTGCTGAATTTATAGAATTCTCAATTGCGTCGATCGACACAACTCATATGAGTCAATCGACGCATCTCTTGGCTCACCTTTCAATGTCAGAAACCGCTTCGGATTTAAATTTAAAATTTGAAAGTTGCGTCAATCAACGCATCCCCCTTGTGCCGATCGACGCATGTCCAAAAAAACAGCTGCTTTTTGTCTTTTCAAATAAAGCTGCGGTGCCAATTGAAATCCTAATTTTAGGAAAATTGCATTCTTCATCATGAAAATTGTTTTTCTAAAACTTGCAAACCCCAAAAGAATTTTCACACCACAGGATCTTTTTTTCCAAAAATATTCAAAACCCGTCAAACATTAATTGATCGAAGGGGCAAAAATATTTGTTTTAAAAATTGGTCGATCGAATAATGTTGACTAATCCCACAGAAAATGTGCACTATTTCACTCACCGCGCTCGCTTCGCATATGCAAAAACTTTACCTCATCGGTATAAGTTATTGTATGCAAGGGGCAGCTTGTGAGCACAGTCCATCCTAAGCGTGATGATGTCCAAGACCTTTTTTTAGGAAATGGCCGACCTATATTGACAAAGATCATGCTTCACCCTCAAACGAAAAACCCCTATGAGGATATAGGATTCTGACAACCTAAAGACAAGCGTCGATCGACGCTTATTAAACCCCAACATGCGTCGATCAATAAGGGCACGTGCTAAAATCCTTGCTAACTCATCAAGCCTATGAATTTGACTCAGTAAAGCTATCACTGCCCAAAGTTGAATCAATCAACACTTCTTCACATATGTTGATTGACGTTTATAGGGAATCTAGGTAATGATGAGCCTACCCTGACAATAGTTGTGTCGATCGATACTACCACATGTGTCGATCAATGCATCTAAAAATCCTATAAAAGGGATGCGATCCGTGCCCTTTACAACAACAACGGTCCACGATCAAAAGAAAAATTTGAATTGTAAAGAATTTGATTCTTCCCCTTTTCTTAAAATCCTTTATAGCATCAAGCCTATACCAAAATAGCCCGTAAACTATACCCAGGTATAGACCCCTTTACCAAACTAGCCTTTAGCCACAAAGCTACCACTAAAACCCTAATACACTCAAAAGTCTACCTACGTAATTTCTCGAGGTTATCTCCGTAAAAATCTTGAGGAAATCCTAATCAAAACATGGTCCTAGTCAGTACCGGGCCTTCTAGTCTTCCTAAAGCAAACAAAAGGTTCCTGAGAGTCAAATTCTCAATTTCCCATGCATTTTCTTTATTGTATCTATAAGAAGTAAGTCAGCCATGAATGGGCCCATGCTTCATGGGCTAGGCCCGCAAAGGTCGTATCTCTAAACTTATCTCCTTTATTCATTATAACAAAAAGGATCTTTTTATAATGAAAATATGTTGTATTAAAATTCAAATGGCAAGTAACTATTTCATTCGAAACCAAAATCTCTCTTTTATCGGTATAGGAATCCTATTTGAATCAGCTATACCACCAATTTCCTAGAAGAGCTAATCTGAGTTATGACTCTAATATTGTATAAAATAGGGACCATGCGCCCGCATAAAAAAGGCTAATCCCCAAAGGAGTCCTCAACCCCTTTGTCTAGTTGGAAATGCCAAGTATGTTCACACATACAACGAGCCCCACGCTATAGCAGTGACTCCCTGCATTAAAACCCGGGAGCCCCGAATTGGCCATTAGAAAATACAAATCAACAAAAGAGCCATGAGAAAAAGTTTGCCAGCTCACACCTACTACTGCAGAGCTGAGTTTGGCTGAGTTTGGAGACCTAATCTGCCCTTAGGGACCCGTACGGGTCATATCTGGTGGTACAGATCCACCAGTGGGCTCGTATGGGTCAAGTCCCCCATACGCTTAGGAGGGACCCATACGGGTCCTTGTGGACCCGTATGGGTCCTGTATTTACCTTAACATGCCTTATAGTATGTAGATCATGACCATATCAGAAGAAATCAAGTCATGAATCCAATTTATTGCATTCAAACTCGATTTCCTCCCTATAAATTAGGGGCTATAGCTCATTTCAAAGACAGATATACAAGAAAATATAGCATATAGTTTATGAAATTCCAGCAGTTTTTTTTATAGGTAAAGGGTATAGTTGAGGTATAGAATGTATAAAATAGGGTGAAAACCCATTCCTTGAGGTTTTATCCATATTTTATTCATTTCTAGCTTCATTTATTAGGATTTAGGGGAGGTTCTATTCACACAAATACTAGCCTAAATAGTCCCAAAATCACCATTTCATCATCTACTTTGGCTAGACTCTCTCTCAGCATAAGGATCACTTTAAAGTGGATTCACGTGGCAAAGGTATGCTCCTGAGTTTCAAAGAGACTCATATCTCATTCATTTTATCTCTATTTCTCATACTTTGCTCCATCTACATAAGTTTCTGCCTATTTTTGAATCAAGGTTCTATTTGGGACCAGATAGGACCCACACGGGTCCCCCCATACCCATATGGGTACGGGTCCCCCCATACCCATATGGGTCCTCACCAGCACCCGTATGGGTCCCTCCCACATGTATGGGTACTGACCCCCAAGCAGAGCCCAAAATCCCTTTTGATCTATAAAATTAGTCTAACATTACCATCTACCATGCGATCATTTTCACTAATAATCTGATAAATCAACCCACAAAAGTGAAAATGTGTTTTCATAAGAATATGTGCTGAAGACCCGTTATTTCTCTTCGAACCTAGAAGCCGTCCGGGCACTATCGATCACAAAATAGCCATGCTAATATAATCACATTTTTCCTGACAAAATGTTGACTTATGATGTGCTATAAATGGTGCTAATCTTTGTGGATGCAGGGGAATTTATCTCATTTCATTTTATAACTTAGAACAAATGTATAGGTTCTTTTGCAATTCCCCCATTTTCCCCCGGTTGTGATTTTTATTCCCCGAGTTATTGCTTGTACTATATTGTAAATTGTAAACCCATGAATTGAGTGTGAAAGAGTATAAAAAAATAGGATTTCCCTAATAATTTCCCAAATGATGAAAATTAAACGGTTTTACGTGGTGAATGTAATTTTGAATTAACTAAATGAGAAATAAGTGACTCGTCCGATACCCGATTCTTATCCAAAAGGTATGAGTCTCCTACCCAATAGGAACTATTCCAAAACTCTTTTCCAAGTAGACAACTTGGGTGGCAACTCTATCATTTGTATCGAGATTTAGGTCACAATTCTTTTATTCATAAAATTGGTTAAATGTGCAAACTTGAACTAAATTGTTTTATCACGCCTAAATTAATCAACAACCCTAATGGGCCCTGCCTTCCACCAAGGCACCAAAGGAGACCCACACGTCATCGGCATCTCACGGTGGCGACTCTTCTAGGGACAAAATCTTTTAACTTGGAAAATGTTAGTTTGTTTTCAAAGCTTAAAAGATTAAGAGGAGTATCGAAAATCATTTACTTAATTCAACCCACTTTATTTTTCATCATTTGGGAAAATTATTACACTCTATCTTCTTATCTCATTCTCTTTAGCTAGATGTGCTTTTCTTCCAGTGCTAGGTTAAGGTGCCCTATTTTTCCATGAAACTCATGAAAGTGTTACTCATGCCCGCTAGGAATTGGGGACACTCGTGTGGGTGGAGCACTCATTGCCATCTCCCCCTAAAAGAGGCTTGGTGCGATGGGGACCTACTAAATCAACTTTTGTTACATCCCTACACATTCTTATCAAAAGTCATAGAATATTACCCTTCTAGGTACCCTTTTTCGATGAGATTAGACTAGGTTGCCCTTTAATATCCTCATGGTAATCAAAGGAAAATACCTTCAGAATTGGCGGAAGGAATAAGGTTGGAGAACACGTTTTGCATGTGTTGTGTTATAATTCCCTTGAAATTAACCCACCATGTATTGTTGTAATTTGTGCATGCATACCACATCCCATGCATGTACTGATCTTTCGATTACTACCTCAGTTTAACACAAGAATCGACAATTTCATCCAATCCTCATGGCTTAATTTGGTTAGTCGGTTGAGCCAGCGAACCCAATGCTTCTCTTAGCTAGTAGTGGATCTCACTTGCTCCATCAAGAGGCCATTTCCCAGGTTCACCGTAGCAAGGATCTGAGCCAGTTTCCTAACTTCATTATTGTGCCAAAGGGAATGACCCTCCTTTATTTCACGGGTTTACCTTATAGCATGACCCAGGACCAAAAGGTTTGTCCCATGAGTCTCAATGATATCTCAGCTTAGGATACTCCACTTTTGAACCTCTTTAAGAAGCTAAAAAAGTATAGGTTGATTGATCACCTCCGGCCATGTGTTCAGCTAAAGCCTAAAGAAAAGGGCAACTTCTGTGCATACCATGTCAGTTTTGGTCACTTGAATAAAGTATGTGAGGGTCTCCTCAAGGATATCAAGGTACTAATTGATAAAAGGAAGGTTTGTGAACCCAGGAGAAGAGGGGAGGAAATAGCCACGATTAACTTAAGGTTAGAGGAAGATAAGGTGTAGAAGCGCATCATAGAGACTAAGAAAACAAGGGAAGAACCATCCATATTTGATCTTATAGCTGTTAGGTAGTGGAGTGGAGAGCTCATCCATGATTATTTTCAGAGATGGTTAACAGTCTTTGTAGCTCTTAAAAAGAAGCCTCATGAGAAAGAATTAGCTGATCGATTCATCTTTGGGTTATCTCCTCACCTTTACAAGATAGCATTTGCGAAAACATACAAGACTATTCCTAAAAGTTATAAAGTAGCCATAAAAGCAGAAAGAGTGCCAAGAAAATGGAGGATAGCGACCCATCCAAGATTGAAGTAGACAAGGCCATCGATACCCTCACTACTTCAATATACACCATCCTATGCATGGGAAATAAGAAGAAGACACCTATTCGGGAAGCCTTGAGAAACCTGGCCCAAGTCATAAGAGAAACCATGGATGATGTGTTGACCAAGAAACAGTTGCAAGATCTAGATTGTGACCTAACTCACATCCTGATGAATGACCAACAAGACACTCTACCTATGGAGGATGATAATGCAATCATGTGTAATGAAAATTATGTAGCCCTCGGGCATCCTAATGATAATGATAGTGATTTTACTTACTTGTTTGATGTTTCGCGTAATGGCACCATGCATTCATCTAACCACACGATTACATTTTTAGCATTCGTGATGTTTCATTGCATGACATTAATTTGGATACTAAGGAAACTTCAAAAATGGTAACAATATCTAACGACTTAACCCCTACCTATAAAAAAGAGATGATAAAAGTGCTTAGAAAACATGTTAACGATTTCGCCTGGTCTTATGAAGACATGCCTAGGGTAGATCGCCAAATTGCTTAATAGTGTATCCTAACTAATCCCAAGTTCAAACTAGTCAAACAAAAGTTGAGGAGATTATGTCCAGAATGGGCCGACAAAATCAAAGATGAAGTTACTAGACTACTGGAGGCTAAATTCATTAAAGTGATTGAGTATCCGACATGGTTAGTGAATGTTGTCCCGGTCCCTAAAAAGGATGGAAGAGTTAGAATGTGCGTCGACTTTCGCGACTTAAACATGGCATCTCCAAATGATGATTTCCGATTACCATATATTGAGGTACTAAGAGATAGTGCTTCTAGAGCCACAATGTACTCGTTCATATATGGGTTTTCTGGATACAATCCAATCCTAATGGACATCATCGATAAGGTCAAGATAGCTTTCATCACAGAGTGGGGGGGATACTGTTATAAGGTTATGCCTTTTGGTTTGAAAATGCAGGGGCAACTAACGAGAGAGCTGTCACAGCTTTGCTACATGACATAATCCACACAGAGGTTGGTAGATGACATGCTAATAAAGTCTAACATGAGGGAAGAGCATCCTGAGATTTTGGATAGATTCTTAACAAGAATTGAGAAATAGAACCTTCGATTGAACCCAAAAAAGTGTATGTTTAGGGTTACATTAGGGAAACTCTAAGGCTATATCATCAGTCAGAGAGGAATCAAGGTTGACCTGACAAGGTTAGAGCTATTTAAGAAATGCCTATTTCAAAATAAAAAGAGAAGTCAGGTCATTTCTTAGATCATTTCAGTATGTGAGCAGTTTTATTACCAAGTTAACAGCAGTATGTGAGCCAATCTTCAAGTAGCTAAGGAGGAATCAGCGGATAGAGTGGAACAAACAAAGCCAGATAGCCTTTGATAAGATTAAAGCTTACCCGGTGAGTCCCCCAGTCCTAAAACCTCCTATGCCTGGTAAGTCATTAATTCTCTATTTGGCAATAAAAGAGTCATCTATGGGTGCGATGTTGGTCCAAGAACAGGAAGACAATAGCAAACACGTCGTCTACTATTTGAGTTAGAAGTTGTTAGAATATGAGACAAAATACACAATAGTGGAGAAGACATGTACTATAATGGTATTGTTAACCAAGAAGTTGAGTCATTACTTCCAATCTTACAGCATTCAAGCAGTTGTAAAGGTAGATCCAATTAAGTATCTTTGTCGATCCCCCAAATTGGCTAGAAAACTCTCTCGTTGGCTTCTTTTGCTATCCAAATTTGATATTGAGTATGTCATAAAAAAGGTCATCAAGGGGAGAGTAGTAGCTGAATTTTAAGCAAGTCAACCTATAGAGTCTGATTATGCTGAAAACCTAGATTTTCCTGATGAGCAACTAGCAGCAATGGAAGTAGAGTGATTGGATCACGTATTTGGTCTTGGGGTAATCATCATTACGCCCCAAGGTGAGGTTATCCCATTGAGCAAATGATTGGAATTTCCAGTCACTAATAATGGAGCTGAGTATAAAGCTTGTCTCTTCGAGCTTGACGCTCTATTAAAAGTAGGAGCAAAAGAATCAAGGGTGATAGAAGATTTCACACTAGTGATAAAGCATGTTGTAGGGGAGTAGGAAATTAAAGAAGATTCACTCAGGCCATACGTGGAAGCTGTTTGGGATTTGTTAGTATAGTTTAGTCAATGCTTCCTCCAATATATACCGAGGGATGAGAATCAGATGAGCAACTCTTTGGCTACCTTGGCCTCAATGTGGGAGGGAGAGAGGCTCAACCCATCCATTTGCTAGTAATAAAAATGGCTCATTCACCATTTCATGAGAAGGTTCGAGTTATGACTGTAGAGGAGCAAAAGGCTTATTGGTATGACGACATTAATAAGTTCCTAAGAGAAGGAGAATGTCCTGGAGGGTTATCAAGTTTAGATCGCATGACCCTCAAATGATTGGCAACACAGTTTAGACTAGTTGATGAGGATCTCTTCAAAAGGATAGCTGAAGGTTTATTGTTGAGATATTTGACAGAAGAAGACGCATAAGAGGTAATGACCCAGGTGCACTCAGGGGATTGTAGTCCACATATGAATGGAATGGCTTTAGCTAGGAAGATTCAGAGAATGGAGTACTTCTGGACCACAATGAATGCTGACTGTGTTGACAAGGTCAGGAAGTGTTATGAATTCCAGATTTATGGGGATATACAACAATTACCCCTATTCAAACTTCACAATTTATCTACTGATTGGCCTTTCTCGGCTGAGGGATAGATATAATCAGTGAAATTCATCCATCATCAACCAATTGACATCGATTCATCATAGTCGTAATTTTATTATTTTTCAAAATGGGTAGAGGCAGAATCTTACACCAGTATCACTGCCAAGAAAATGGCCAAGTTCATAAAGAAGCATATTTTTGCTCGATATAGGGTTCCACACCACGTGGCATCTGATAATGGGGTTCAGTTTCAAGGGACCACGACGGAATTATTGAAGAAGTTCAACGTTAATCATCACAGATCTTCTCCATATAGGCCACAAGCTAATGGGGCATTTGAGGCTGCCAATAAATCAATCAAGAGGATTTTGTCCAAGACAGTGGCTACCTAAAAGGATTGGGTTGACAAACATCCATTTGCAGTTTGGGGGTATAGAACCAATGTAAGGACACTCACTGATCAGACACCTTTCTCCTAGGTATATAGAATGGAGGTAATATTACCTGTCAAAATAGAAGTAAGATCTCTATGAGTGGCACTCGAAGCTAGGTTGAAAGAGTCAGATTAGGTAAGGGCTAGGTATGAATAGTTAAACGTAATAGATGAGAAGCGGCTCAAGGCACTTAACCATTTACAGATGTATCAGCAACACATGGCCCAAGCCTAAAACAACGGATACCCAAAACAACATCTCAAAACGGGTGATCTGGTCATCAAATAGCTACGCTAAGTCAATACTGATGCTAGGGGCAAGTTCAGGCCTAATTCAGAAGGACCATTCATGATTAAGAAAGTCCTTGGTAAGGGAGGAATCAAGCTTATAGATATGGATGGAAATGAATTCGTGAATCCAATGAATCAAGACAGGCTTAAGCGTTATCATGTCTAGGTCAAAAGAACTAAATCACAGAAAAGTAGCACAAAGAATAAAAGGAATAAAGAATAAATCACCCGATGAGTGGTCCTTTACTGCTCGGGCAAAAATTAGGGTGCAACCCGATGATCGGTATTCTACAAACCGATCGGGCAAAAATTAGGGTATTCCCACACAAATAAAACCAGCTAAGTTGAAAACCTGAAAAGGGCGGCTTAGGCAAAAGTTAGGGCATTAGGAGAAAAATGTCAGTTTCTTTTTAGGAAATCTAAAAAAAGACCAGTAGGCAGTAGGAGTTAACCATTGAAAGTTATACCATTGCCTATGTACTAAAATTAATCTCATCAATGAACATGTTATGATTTGCTAAGAATTTTGGTCTTATGAATGCATGCATGTCTTTAGGTGAGATAATCGTAGGTATGTGAGCGTCAGTTTTTCTCTACAATTTGTGCATCTTAAGTATTATCTTTATAGCACGCACATTACTCAACAAAAGACGAAACATCAATAGGCCATAAAATGAAATTAGACCTAAGCAAAATTCAGAAAATGTCTGATGGATTGAAAACCCAAAAGGGCTCTAGGAAAAAGCTAAGACGAAAGAAAAAAGAAAGAAAACGTCTACTGGATTGAAAACTCGAAAGGGCGGCACGGACAAAATTTAAGATGAAAGAAAAAGAAAGAAAACTTCTGTTGGATTAAAAACTCGAAAGGGCGGTCCAGGCAAAAGTTAAGATGAAAGAAAAAGAAAGAAAAAGCTTGCTAGATTGAAAACCCAAAAGCGTGGTCCTTGCAAAAGTTAAAGCAAAGAAAAGAAGAAAAGGAAAGTCCACTGAACTGAGCCGTTAAGGACAGTTCAAGAAAAAATTAGGACAAAAAGAAATGGAGAGAAATGTTTGATAGGTCATCTCACACAGGGGCCTATGAAAAAATTAGAACTCAATTCAAAAGCGCCATTTTTGTCATTTGTAATTGCTATGTCTCAGAGCGAAGATCCCTGAGACTTAATCTCCCTACTATGGGGTCACAAGATAGCATGTAATCCCAGAAGTGTTAATTTTAACCAACCATCCTTGGTAATTCTTGTCAGTTATATTGGATCAGTTTGGTGTGATCCAGAACCTAGAGTGTTCGACGGTTAACTCACTCACTCGTAGTACACGCTAGACAAGCCACATTATTAGTATACCAAGGGGCAGTACATGTGTTTACCGATAATGATATCCAATTGTTTCAGTTCAAAATAAAAGTTAAGTATGCATAGAAGTTAAAAAGTATAAATCTAGGTTTACATCAAAATAAGCCATGCAGGGCCAAAAGTATCAAATGTCCAAAAAGTAATAAGATGCAATCTAATCTAAGCTGCTGGAGGGTCCTGTCCCTAGCGCTCATCCTGAATTTGGTCCTCTATATTCTCCAGCAGATCATCCATGTCGATCATCACATGATCCTCAGCCCCCCCAGCACCTGTAGTATGTTGATCAGGGGCCCTGGTCTCTGAAGCCCCTACAACATCCCCAGCAGCACCAGCCACCTTAACATGTTGATCCACCTCCTGCTCAGCTCCACCCCTGTGGGTCACTACCGATGCCACATGATAGGTAGAAAGATCATCCTCGGACATAGAATTAGATGGCTTAGGTGTCTATCTATCCTTGGTCATTTGGGCCAGCTTACCCCGCAACACCTCAACCTCGTCCCTCGCTTAAGCAATGTCAGCTATAGCCTGGTTGGCCTCAGTAGTGGTTGCTCGCAACTGCTCCTCCAGGAGCCTAGCTCACTCCTCACAGGCATCCAAATCTTAAGCGGACCTATCATGCTCTATAGCCAATAGAGTCTTCAATGAAAATCATGAAGATCAGTACACATATATAAATATCATGGCATGCATCATGTATAGTTATTAAATTTTACAGGTAAAAGAAAATTACCGAGGCTAGTGCATCTTGAGCTAGTAGCAAGTCTCGAATAGAGAAGAAACCCCTAGCAATCCTCCCGGCCTTACATATGGTCACCAGAAAGAGAAAACCATATCAGAATGGGATATTCTAAGCAGTTATTATAAGGGAAAAGATCAAAGCAGGGAATTCCTTACATGAGTGGAGCTTGATGGGGTAAAGTTGATGGGCTGGACCGACTCCTCGAGCTCCTTCACAACTGGCTTCCTCGAATGATCGAGGAGCCGAAAGAAATTATCCAACTCTTCCCAAAGGACCCCCTCTCTCAAATTCCATGAAGCGCAAGACCGCTTCGTCGGTGGCTTAGGGTCAGGAGCAACAGACCTCTTCCATGTGGAGGTGGAAGGCTATAACAATAAAAGGTTACACTGAGGGTTATAGTTAATTTCAAGTAGCAATAAGGTATTCACAAAGGATAAGTCAGGAAAGTACCTAAGAATAAGGTGTAGTAGACCTAGCTGGGCCCTTAGTACTCCAAACCACAGAAGGATCCCCACAGTCACCCCTCGGTCCATCCTCATCATTGTCATCATCATCGACGCCATCACTATCGCTCTAGTGGAACTCGTTGGGGATGTCCTTAAAATGGATCCTCTCATAGGGAGGAACGAGTAAGGAATCGATGAATACAGTGTAGGAGCCTCCCACAGGCATCACCTGAGCCCCCTCACTCGATAGATACAACCCGTGATCCGCCTCAGGCATCAATTGTGGCTAGAAGACTCCTACAGGTACACGGGAGGGATCGACCGCTCCACAACAGCATTAGTCCTCCAATCTAAGACCCTCTCACTAAAATACCACTCTAGGGAAAGTGGAGACACCAGTACAAAGCGATGATCTTCCATGCCAGCTCGCATCCGCTCAATATCTTGTGTACGACCATCCTCTCTCACGGGTCTCGAATGACCTACACTAAGTAAATGCACTATAAGTATCATGACTTTGTAAATATAATTTCTACTAATTTTTTGTTGAAATGTAAACTACAGATGTGATGCTAGAAAAGTTTACCCGATCAGAGCACAGCTGTCGAAGGAACTCCCTATACTCCGCTGTGGTCAGGGCCTGATGCTGCCAAGGCCCCATCCACCTGGAGATAATATGAGCCATCTTAGACTGCCCAGGAAAGCTTGGACTTGGAATAAGTTGATACTTGAAGGCCCAAATCTACAAAACAAGATGAAGTTAGTTGTAAAGCAGTTCAAGTAAATGGTTAAAACACTACAGATCACTTCAAGAATAACCAACAGGATCAAGTGGTAGATCTTGAGCTCGGATTGGTGGCCCCAAACTCTAACATCCAGTCCATAATACAACTATACCAGGATGATACGACACCGATTCTTACCCGGCATAGTGGCAAGATCCTCGATTGCTGAGAGCAAACCACAGTTGAGGTTGCTTGAGTAGACTAGGAAGAAGACAATGGTGAGGAAGGTCAGTAGGAAAGATCGAGCATACTGGTCCATCTTTCCAATAGCAATAGGGCTCGGCTGCCCAATCCAGTAACTATGGTGGTCTCCATACTTGAGCTTATCCATCCCTTCAAGATAACACCCAAGTAATCTCTCCACAGAGGCATTTACCTCAGGCAAGGTGTGAGCATGGGCTTTTTGGTGACCCTTGGAATGATGATGACTTGTTTCTCTAACCTTGTACGGTCTAGTTGTTCTATTCTTGTAAGGTTGAATCACATTTGGCCGGTACATTTTTTATGATTTCGGACCCGTGGCAGCGCTTAAATATCATTTGCATGCATTTAGAATTAGCCGTTTCCCTTTGCTCGCGTGCACTAATATGTTTTGTAATTTTCTATAAGATTCGAACATTTTCAACAAGTCTCGTTTCTATCGTTGGATTCTTAACTCTCTGAGCTTTCCGTAATATCAAGAATCACCTTAATCGTGGAAGATATAGGCGTTGGGAGTAGAAACCCTAAATCTGCCTAAACCCTAATTACCCAAAACCCTACCAAAACCCTAATTTACCTAAACCAAATACTAACCCTAATTCCAAAAACCCTAGCTAACCTTAGCCCTTTTTTGCTGCCACCACCACCGACGGCGGCAATGGTAGCCTACCCTCCGGTGATGGTGACTGCCACTTTTGTAGTGGTCACCGCTGCCGTGGTGGCATTAGGGTGGCCACCTATATTATGGTGGTAGAGGCTGCTGTCACGGCGGTGACCGCCGCCCCTATGGAGGTCACTGCCGTGATGGTGGCGTTGGGAGTGGCACGGCCTATTTCAGGCCATGCCACCTCATTCTCTCTCTCCTCTTGCGATTTGGCCACGTATTTTTTTCGAAAATTTGCCTAATTCGGTGGATTTTTGTGTGTGAGAGTATTTAAACCAATCCAAGAGAGAGGTGAGAGAACTTTTCTCCAGATTTAGAATTTAGAAATCACTTTTGAGAGAAAAATCAAGAACAAGAGAGAGAAAGGGAAGAAAAGCATAGAATCCGGGTTTAATCCTCTCTAATCTCGATGCTTAGTTGTTCTTAGGCTTGATCTCGTAGCTTAAACACTAAAATCAGTAAGAAATCATAGGTTAAAACGGATTAAATAGGGTTTTAGAGACTTTTCCTCAAATACCACCCAAATAATCTTCACTATTTTCATCGCCATTCGGTCGGAAAATTATCAAAAGATTGCTAAACGTCCGATTTGAGTCTCCCGAGTTAGATTCACGGCCTAGAGATAACAAAAATTAGTTCCCTTGATCTTTTACTTCGTTTATTGTCTATTATTGATGTCCTTGCTGCTATTGGTGTTGTTTCTCGATTTTTTCCTTGGTGTTCTTGGAAAACCATTGGAAAATAATCCGACCTCTATAGGGATAGCCTTCACCTCTACCCTTATAGCCTTGTCCGCTACTGTTAAAGCGGTGAAGGCTATAGCTATGGAGGTGAACTCCACCCCTATAGAGGTTCAGTTATTTCTTACAATTTTTGGGTATTTACTTATCCAAATCCATAAAATCAACATTATTTGAGTGTTTTAAGTCTAGATCTATTGAAATATAGTTGATTACGAATTAAAACTTCAACGATTTCAATATTATGGATGCAAAAACACCGATTTTTCCCCATAAAAATGGTTTGGCGCGACCAAGGCTATAGTGACAACCTTGACCGCCGCCCCTATAGCCTTCACCGCTGCCACTATAACGGCCAAGGCTATAGTAGTGGCGGTCAGGGTTGTCACCAAAGCCCTTTGCCGCTAAAAGCTGTTTTTAGCCTTTTTTGCCTTTTTCTTGCGTTTTTGACCCTAATTTCAACCCGAAAAATTTCCAAAAGTTTATAATTGATCTAAAACTGTTTTTATTTAATTTTATTCTATTTTTAGATTTTATTTCTTTTAAATTTGATTTAATATTTATTTTAATGGCTTCAAAATTGTGTTTTTAACTAAATAAATCTAAATAAATTGTTTTCTACCAATTAAAAATCCCAAAAATATTCTTTATATATTAAATCTAATTTTAGGATGTTTAGTTAATTTATTTCACCCTTCTTAGGTTTTTAGATAATTAATTAACACCCAAAAATTATATTTTTATCCCGAAAAATCCAAAAAAATGTTTTCTTCATGCTATGTGTTTATTTTCTGCATTTATTTATTCATGCTTTATTTGTGATTATTCTCGTATATTTATTGCCTCGTTTGGAGCCGGGCACGAGTCGATAAGCTCGGTTAAAACCCGATTTCGCCTGTTTATTTATTTATCGCTTTATTTATTTCCTCGCATTAGAAAAATGTATAGATATTCGTAAAGCCTTGTAATATTTTTATTTTCTTGCTTTGTTTATTTATCACTTTTCGTGTGATGTATGGCATATAAACCGAAAACACCAAACAATAATCGGAATAAATCGCATAAGAACTAAGGTCACATTTATTAAAATATAATCGGCTTGATTTAAAAATTGAAAAGTAAGCAAAATCATCCGAACCTAGAATCTCTGTTTCAAGGTACAGTCCAACCACCCGGTGGGAATATCGTACCCAAATTCTCAATAGCGCTTAACCGGGTGGCGACTCTATCTTAAAATATGAGATTCTAAGTCTCGTATCCCTTAACACATAAATCGGACTAAATTTTAACTTCAACATCACTTCCATTATCCATTTTCATCATGCTAGAATAAGAATCATCCCTTAGCACTCTTCACAGTCCTCGTTGTTTCTCCACCCCATGCCAAAGAGCATTAAATCTTACCTTGCAGGCGGGGGGATCGGCAGTCGTCGGCTCACAACGCCGACGACTCTGCTGGGGATCTTCCTTTAACTTAAAATTTGAAAATCGCTTTCATTTTCAAACCTTGGTTAAAGGATTTTGATGATGTGCCTAAATCATTTTTTAATCAATGCTTTATTACTTATGCCTTATGATCCACCGCTTAGTTAGATTCTAAGCCTTAAGGTGCCATTTTATCACCCTCGTGAAGCTCACTTATATACCTTATGCCCGCTAGGAATTCGGGATATTTATGGGTGGAGCACTCGTTTCAACCAAGGTGTTATTCCCTTTGTCGCACTCATTTGAGGAGTGGTTGAGTTACATGGAATCAAGCTAAACGAGACCCTTCTATAGTGTCATTCACGACACCAGCAGCTTGAGACTATGAACCACGATAAAACTAGCCATAGCAACTTCCCTTTAGGCTTACCAAAATAATATAGGTTTAGGTCGCATACTCTCTTGCTGTTTCCTGGTGCTAGAGTTACCCTAGAATCCAAATTGGCGTTACAAGAGAGTCATAAGGTTGGAAGAGGTTTATTTGCTTTCGTGTCCTATTTGTGTTATGCTCATTCATGCAAAGCTCATACATAGGCTGCCTGTGGTCGATCTTTATTTTTTTATTTTTGCTTACCTCTTCCCTCCCTTTACTTGAAAGGGGGAATTTCACAAAATGCCTGAGATCATTTGAACCCTGATGACCTGTACCTAGTTCTCTAGGCATAGCGAGGAATTTGTACGTCTCACGTATTTTGGGGTTAAGCTTCGCATCATAAGCTCTTCTGCTCTCTACCTCTCTAAACCACCCGTATGTGTAGCATTTATCACTCGAATATTTATATTATCATCCATCTCATTCATGGTTCAATTTGGGCTGATCATTTTTTGGCTTCTCGGTAAGGCTAAGGCACCACTGTTGTCAAATTCGATCATCATCTAGTTAACTGTTCTGTGGGCCTAAATTCAGTTTCAAGCTTAATTTCAGAATCTATTTATTTCTGCTATGTCTAATTTGCCCCCATTAAATAGGGTTACATCCGAGGGTTCTTCTTCTCCTCCTTTCCTCCCGCTTGATCAGGGTCAGTCTCCTTTGAGTTTTGAGATTGCTAATGCTTTGTCAGCATTTCTCCGGTACGATCAATTCCGAGATGTAATTTCTGGGTAGATCTAAGATTAAGTCCGCACAGTTTTGGAAGAGAAAAGAAATGTCCAAAGGATTTCGATGATTGGTATTCAAGCTCAGGGGCAACCAGAGGCCGCTTAGAGTGGGTCATTTCAGGTTCCAACATTTCAGGCTCAGTCTTCTGTTCAACCAATTCAGTGTGTGCAACAGCATATTCAGCCTCCGCCAATCCCATTTCAATCTCCTGTACTTGATTATCCAACCCGGGCTTCAACCCATACCTTCAAGCCTAGTTTTTACACCAGTACGAGCCAGCTTCCGCCAGCTTCCGCCAACCCCAATAACCCTAGATTAGTTTCAGCCCGCTCGGTCAATTTCTGCTATCCAGTCTTAATCTGGTCTATTCCAACTGGATCAGAATTTAGCTTATCCTCAAATGCCTCCAAAGTCCTCTCTTCCTACTCCTCCTCAATTTATTATTGCTCTAAGGGTAGCTAGTTACCCGTAAAACCCTTCAATACTAATCTGTAAGTTAACTCTCCACTCGAGCCCTCATCATTTGCTTCACCATTCCAATTTAGCCACCCCATCCCTCTAGCGACCAGGTCATGCAATCTTTGGGCATGACACCTAAAATTAAAGCTCTCACACATCGATTAGCACCCCATTCATCCATTGACCAGGTCATGCAATCCCCGGGCATGACGCCCGAAATGGAGGCGCTACTGTATAAGTTCCTACTCTTTAGTTCCAAAGAGGATCAAAAAGCAAAGCTCAAAGAGTGTGAATGACCTCGTGTTATTCCATCATGGGCCGAGGTGAAGGAAAAGCTTTCATAAGCCAGCAAGTTGAATCTCGGGCCTTCCCCTCAGGATCGGGCGATCGCTCGGGCACCAATTGTAGTAGCTCCTAAAGATATCCCAAAGAATGTTACAAGTCCGTGGAAATTACCCTCAGTGTAATCTTAGCCACCTTAAGGGAGCACGACCTTCTCAGAACCCTTCGCGAGCATAGGCCCCCTAAGGAGGAGGAGAAGCATAACTTTTATGTGTATCGTGCTTAACAAGGATACCAAACTGACAAGTGTCGGAAGTAGATCAGGGTCATCCGCCGTTTGGTGGAGGTAGGAAAGATAGTTGAGCCTGAAAAAGTAGTTAACCATCAGGGTTCCCCCCCACTTTTTAGGTCACCAAAGGAAGTTAGGGGTCCATAAGATATCATTAGAGCTATATTTTCCAAAGGCAAGAATCCTGTGAGGCCTATAGTGAATGAAGCAGATAAGTCATCAGCCGTGCGCGTAAAAGTTCCAGATTTTAACCTAGACGACGCGTCAATGAAACCTACCGAGGATGATTAGTCTACCGGCTCTACCAATCAAGACCCTCCGCCTATGGAGGATTCTTATCTATCTATTATTTAATTTTGTTCTTTCTAGTATCTAGATGTGAACAATTACACCTTTAAGGCACTTTAATTTAATGAAAGACTCTCTTTTCACTTATCTGTTTGATGTTTCACCCAATGGGTCCATGCATTCATTTTTGTCACAAGCATAATGTGTTTAGTATTCATGTTGTTTCTTTAACTAAAATAAGTTTAAGTACAGATGATAATCTAGAATGGTAACCACTTTCTAATGACCTAACCTATGGAAGAAAATGAGAGATAACGAGTGCTTAAAGATCATGATAACACTTTCACCTAGTCATACCTATAAGCCCAGGGTTTGTCATCGGATTCCCGAGCATCTCATCTCCATGCCTGAAATAGAAAAATAAGCTCAGCCTTCATGGGATAGATCCAATATGTCAATCGGTCCATCGCCGGCCTCGCGACTATGTGCAAATTGATTTTTCAAGCTACCAAAGAAATGTCAGCCTATTATGGAGAATGAGTATCACTAGATCATCTTTGACAGAGTTGTGGCTTATCTTTTCTTCGCCCACCCATTCTCAAATTTCCCAATCCCATGCGACAATGGCTTTTCCTAATACCCCATCTATTTAGCCTCTCTAACCCTTCCCTGTTTCTCACCTCCTTGGCCATTCTCGGCAAGAGGGACACATATGATCGGCAAGATTCCACCATCATCAGCATAGGGGTAAACCGACCCTTTTCACTAACATTATCGTCGAGAAGATGGCTAAGTTCCTGGAGAAACGCATCCTTGCTCGGCGTATCATACCCTATCGCATCATCCCAGTAATTGGTGGGTTTCAATCTAGAGGGGCACCCCCTGATCGATAAAAAATTTGGGTCTGAGCCCTGCAGATCTTCACTGCATTGCCCATGAGCTACTGGGACAACTGAAATCGAGAGTCATATTGAACCTAGCGTCAAAGAGACCACCATGGACTAAGGTGCAGCCTGAGCAGCTTAAGTGGTCTTCAAATATATCATAAGCACATAGCGAGGCTAAACAACAATCGCGTCAAGCATCGAGTATCTGTCAAAGGCCAACGATCTGGTTCTAAAGCAAGTAAAGCTTGCCAGCACTGACCCAAGCTAGAAGTTCTGACTAAATTAGGAAGACCTTATGTAATCAAAAATATACTCGATTCCAGGGGCATTAAGATTTCGGATGGTACCAAGTTCATAAACCCTATCAAACAAAACAGGTCAAAGCATTATCATATCTAACCAAAAAGAATCAAATCTAGAAAAGCGGATATAAAAAGCATATATAAATCAATCACCTGACGAATGGTCCTCTACTACTTGGGCAAAAATTAGGGTATATACCGCTAATCGGTATTCTACAAACTGGTCAGGCAAAAGTTAGGGTGCAAGAATAGCCCGCTAGACTGAAAATCTGAAAAAGGGCGGTCTAGGCAAAAGTCAGGGTAAAGTGAGCTAAGAGAGTATGTTGGCTAGAAAACCTTCATAGGCTAGTCAACACTAGAGTTTTGGTCAATAGAAATGATTATCATCATCATCTACTCAAACTTAATTCAACTAATGGAAATTTCACTTTTACTGAATTCTTTATATTTATGCTTGAATGAATTTATTAGGCCCAAAAGGCAAAATGCAATAGATGAGTCAAACGTAGGGTTCTGTACAGTCAACCCAATACCTCAAAAGAAAAGGAAAACAAAGATAAAAGGCAAAAATCCTGATAGACTGAAAAGAATCGAGGTCTATGCAAAAGCTGGGATAGTTCGCTAGATTGAAAACCCGAAAAGGGCGGTCCAGGCAAAAATTAGAACATAAAAGTAAAATATTAACAAGTCTAATGGGCCCGACACAATTTCTGGGTCTATGCAAAAATTAAGACAATTAGAACAAAGATTATCAACTACCATCAATCACATCAAGATATCTGCATCATTCCCATTAGCATCAGAATGCAAGAATATGTTCGCCCTTCTAATAGATTCGAAGGACTCAAATCTATCCTCTACACGTATCCACTCCAATCTCAACGGTGACCGACCATCTCGAGTCTGTAACGTCCTAATCTTCTGAAGCCATCCTTGGTAGAATTCATTAGTATTGATAGCGCCCGGTCATTTGTTATCCAGAATCTTAAGCTCTGATTCGTGCACCCCCTCGTCTCCATCATGCCTGCTCCACCAATTAATTTATAGTTAAATCACCGTAGCTTTCCTAATTCTCCACCAGGGGCACTCTCATCGAATCTGCACAACATCCCTAATCCTTCTCCAGTGGCAGTCTTGTCTTGTCCGTACCGTAAAGTAATTCCATGTATCCTCCATTTTCAAGGAAGTCGATCTTTCCCCGATTTGAGCAAAGTCGATCAAGCAAGTTAATTAGTCAGCTTGAAGATGACCAGTCCAAGTATCTCATGCATTCATACATTCATGCATAATGTTCATGTCTATTATTCTTTGCTGAATTCCACAGGAAACAAAGTAAGGAAAAATATCCTCGGGCTATGCGCTTGACCTCCAAGCAAGAGCCTATATCAAGTGGCATCTCATAATTGTCTTCTGTCCTACATTCAAAGTCAGAATTTCTCCTAGGGGCACATATGCTAGTCTTAATGCTCAATAATGGCAGTTTCTCCGGCCTCCCGAAAATCGCAACTCTTATTTCTTTTTCTTCCATTTTTATTGCTTAATTAAAGGGGCAAAAATATTTTTGTTCCATAAAATCAATTAAGCAATAAAAATACAATTTATATGACTTACTAATGCTTTAAAGCCTTCTTGACAGGCACACCACGGGGCAATTCAGAAGGACGACTAACTCGATGGATTCTAAAATCAGAACTAAGAAGTTTTTCCCAGGGGCACCTCAATGCAAATACCTAGGGGCACTTTAATGCAAAAACCCAGGGGCATATCAGCCAGACTCGGTGCTCGGCTTCGATAATCTCTCTAGACTCCCAAAAATCTCAACTTTATTTCGGTTTCATTCTTCCATTTTTATTGCTTAATTGAAGGGCAAAATTTTTTATCTCGGCAAAATCAATTAAGGAGCAAAAGTGCAACTCATTTCTCTCTCTAATATCTCAAAATTTCTGTGGCACTCACAATATGTTTAGTCCAACGGTCTCCTCAGGCATTTTTCAAGCATATCCCAGTCCGACCTCGTTACAAGTTCTTAACACCTTCCAGTTAAGTTCTTGGTGTGCATTCTAGTCCAGGTATCTCGTTTGATATTCTCAGTATGCGATTTAAGTCAAGCATATCCCAGTTCGACCTCATTAGAAGTTATCGGCACCTTCCTGTTAAGTTCTTGGTGTGTGTTCCAGTCCAAGGATCTCGTTTGATATTCTTGGCATGCGATACAAGCCAACCATATCCTATTCTGACCTCATTAGAAGTTCTCAGCACCTTCTAACTAAGTTCTTGGTATGTGTTCTAGTCCAAGGATCTCATTTGAGATTCCTGGCATGTGATTCAAGCCAAGCATATCCCAGTCCGACCTCGTTAGAAGTTCTTGGTATGCGTTCCAGTCAAGGGATCTCGTTTGATATTCTTGGCATGCGATTCAAGCCAAGCATATCCCAGGCCGACCTTGTTAGAAGATCTCGGCACCTTCTAGTTAAGTTCTTGGTGTGCATTCCAGTCTAGGGATCTTGTTTGATATTCTTGGCATACGATTCAAGCCAAACGTATCCCAGTCTGGCCTCATTAGAAGTTCTCGACACCTTCTAGTTAAGTTCTTGGCGTGTGTTCCAGTCCAGGGATTTCATTTCATATTCTCGGCGTGCGATTCAAGTTAAGCATATCCAGTCTGACCTCGTTAGAAGTTGTCGGTACCTTCCAACTAAGTTCTTGGTGTGCATTCTAGTTCAAGGATCTTGTTTGATATTCTCAGCATGCATTTCAAGCCAAGAAAATCCTAGTCTGATCTCGTTAGAAGTCCTCCGCATTCTTAGTAAAGCCCTCGGTGTTCTTGGTATTCCCCTTATCTCTGACATGCCTGATTCAACCTCCACCCTCTAATAGGTCCGTTGATGATGCATCCCATGACCATTCGTAGAGAACCGCCTTAAGAAATCCCTACTCCTCTATTTCCCGAAGCAACCAACCAATCTATCCCAAAATTGTTTGGGGCGATAAAGGCAATACCGAATCGATCTCTAAGTTAGGTCATTACTGATAGGTCTATTTATAGCAATCCTAGAAGACAACTGGTTCAAGAATCTGCACCTCATATATAACCCTCTATCCCTTGCTCTTTTGTGAGATCACACTTGGCTCGCCAAGTGGTGATCTCCCAAGGGACAGCTAGTGAGCATGGGCTTTTTGGTAACCCTTAGAATGATGATGACTTGCTACTCCAACCTCGTATGGTCTAGTTGTTGTATTCTTGGAAGGTTGAATCACATTTGGCAGGTACATTTTTTGTGATTTTGGAGCCTTGGCGGCGCTTAAATATCATTTGCATGCATTTAGAATTAGCGTTTCCTTCACTCGCATGCAGTAATTTGTTTCACAATTTTCCATAAGATCCAAAAATTTTCAGTAAGTATCATTTGTATCATTGGATTCTTGACTCTCCGAGCTTTCCAGAATATCAAGAATTGCCTTAATCGGATAACCATAGTGGAAGATATAGGCATTGGAAGTAAAAACCCTAAATCTACCCTAAACCCTAACAAAACACTACCTAAACCCTAATTACCCAAAACCCTACCTAAACCTTAATTAACCTAAACCAAACCCTAACCCTAATTCTAAAAACCCTAGCTACCCTTAGCCCTTTTTTGCTGCCACCACCGCCGACGGCAGCGGTGGTGGCAGCCTGCCCTCCGACGACGGTGGCTGCCATCGGGGTGGCCACCCCAATTGTGGCCACCCCCTGCCATTATGGCAGCCACTACCACCACCGTAGTGGCGGCTAAGGCTGTTGTCATGCCGGTGACCGCCGCCCTATAGCGGTCACCACCGTGACAGTGGTATTGGCATGGCATGACCTATTTCTCTCTCTCCTCTTACGATTCGGCCACGTGTTTTTCCCAAAATTTTGCCTAAGTCAGTGGATTTTTATGTGTGAGAGTATTTAAACCAATCCAAAAGAGAGGTGAGAGAACTTTTCTTGATATTTAGAATTTAGAAATCACTTTTGAGAGAAAAATCAAGAACAAGAGAGAGAAAGGGAAGAACTAGAGAGAGAAAGCTTAAGAAAAGCATAGAATCCAGATTTAATCCTCTCTATTCACGATTCTTTGTTGTTCTTAGGCTTGATCTTGTAGCTTAAACACTAAAACCGGTTAGAAATCATAGGTTAAAATGGATTAAATAGGGTTTTAAAGACTTTTCCTCAAATGCCACCTAAATAATCTGTCACTATTTTTGTCGCTCTTTTCGTCGCCATTCCGTCGGAAAATCATCAAAAGCGTGCCAAACGTCCGATTCGAGTCTCCTGAGTTAGATTCACGGCCTAGAGGTAACAAAACTGAGTTCGTTGGATCTTTTACTTCATTTATTGTCTATTGTTGCTATTCTTGCTATTCTTGCTGCTATTGGTGTTGTTTCTTGGTTTTTTCCTTGTTGTTCTTGGCAAATTGTCAGAAAATAATCTGACCTCTATAGGAATAGCCTTCACCACTACCCTTGTAGCCTTGGCCGCTACTGTTATAGCGGTGAAGGCTATAGCTATAAAGGTGAACTCCACCCCTATAGAGGTCCCATTACTTCTTACGATTTTTGGGTATTTACTTACCCAAATTCATAAAATCAACATTATTTAAGTGTTTTAAGTCTAGATAGTTGATTACGACTTAAAACTTCAACGATTTTGAGTTTATGGATGCAAAAACACTGGTTTTTCTCCCTAAAAATGGTTTGGCGCTCCCAAGGCTATAGTGACAACCTTGACCACCACCACTATAGCCTTCACCGCTGCCATTATAGCAGCCAAGGCTATAGCAGTTGCGGTCAGGGTTGTCACCAAAGCCCTTTGCCGCTAAAAGCTGTTTTTAGCCCTTTTTCGCCATTTTCTTGCGTTTTTACCCCGATTTTAACCCAAAAAATTGCCAGAAGTTTATGACTGATCTAAAATCATTTTTATTTAATTTTATTCTTTTTTTATATTTTATTTCTTTTTATTTGATTTAATATGCATTTTAATGGCTTAAAAATTATGTTTTTAACTAAATAAATCTAAATAAATTTTTTCTTCCAATTAAAAATGCCAAAAATATTTTGAATATATTAAATCTAATTTCAAGATATTTAGTTAATTTATTTCACCCTTCTTAGGTTGTTAGATAATTAATTAACACCCGAAAATTATGTTTTTATCCCCAAAAATTCAAAAACACGTTTTCTTCATGCTATGTATTTATTTTCCGCATTTATTTATTCATGCTTTATTTGTGATTATTCATGTATATCTATTGCCTCGTTTGGACCCGGGTCTAAGTCGATAAGCTCAGTTGAAACACGGTTTCGCCTATTTATTTATTTATCGCTTTATTTATTTTCTCGCATTAGAAAAACGTATAGGTATTCATGAAGCCTTATAATAATTTTATTTTCTTGCTTTGTATATTTATCGCTTTTTGTGTGATGTATGACATATGAACGAAAACACCAAATAATAATCGGATTAAATTGCATAAGAACTAAGGTCACGTTTATTAAAATATAATTGGCTTGATTTGAAAATTGAAAAGTAAGCAACATCATCCGAACCTAGAATCTCTATTTCAAGGTACGGTCCAACCACCCGATAGGAATATCTTACCCAAATTCTCGGTGGAGCTTAACCGGATGGCGACTCTATCTTAAAATATGGGATTCTAAGTCTCATATCCCTTAACACATAAATCGGACTAAATTTCAACTTCAATATCACTTCCATTATCCATTTTCATCACGCTAAAATAAGGATCATCCCTTAGCACGCTTCACAGCGCTCATTATTTCTCCACCCCATGCTGAATAGCATTAAAGCTTACCTTTAGAGCGGGGAGATCGGGGGTCGTCGGCTCACACCAAGAGTGCCATCGGTCGGTATAGACATCAAAGTAGATCATATCCCCCCCTCCACTCTAATCCTGTTAGTGCACGTACGTCTCAGGGAGTGATGGTGACCTCCCCGATTGGCAGGTGGAAAGTATGCATTGTCTCATACCACCTATCTAATAGTGCTAAAAAACCACCAAGAACCAACTTCTTCAGGGCCTTAGGAATGGCCCTAACAATATCAGTGAACTTGAATGAGTCAATACGGGTCAACACTTCCATATCCCCGCAGTACGGATCTCCTCATACCACTTTCTATAGAAGCTCAGGGCTCCCACAGTCTTGTATTGGAACTGCAAGGATAAAAACATAGTTTAATAGGGTTAAAATGTAATGGATAGGTCCAAAGTTAGAAAAGTTGCAGAAAACCAAGTTTTAAACCTTTTGACCCTAGAGAAGGGACCCGTGTGTGTCCTACCTAACTGTACAAGTCCAACTGCGACACTTATACAAAAAGTGGGACTCGTATGGTTCCCACCCCACCTGTATAGGTCCCCTACTAATAGTCCATATGCAAAAATTTTCCCAAACAATCCAAATTCAACCAATCTCAGCTAGGGCTCTTCCAAATCACTCTTAAAAGCATCCTAGACTAAAGTTACATACATCAGGCTCTATTTGAAGATTGAAAACACCCTAAATCATGCCAAAAAATGGGAAATTCCAAAAAATCCCAAAAATGGAAAAAGTGGAGAATCGAGCAAAATACTTAGAGTTTTGAGGCATGGGTGTTGGGAGAGGGAATCAAAGGCACTTTAGAAGTGGGAGCGAGTCCAAGAAACAAGCCCCCTCACGAAAAGAATACCCGACAAAAACGGGGCATTCCTGAAGCTCTAAATCACCTACCCAGGGCAAACCTTCGCGATTAATGGAGAAAAGGCCGGTCTTTGGGATCTTTTTATACATTTTGATTGGTTTTAAAAAAATCACTAGAAAATTTGATATAGGAGATTTTGGTATAAGGTGGGATGTGAGGGGTCTGTTTTAGTTTTAAAAACCCTCGCCTAGGACCCGTACGGGTCCTTTCCCATACGTACAGGTCCCATCTCTCCAAATCCCCACCTGTACAGGTCCCAACCCACCCGTATGGGTCACCTTTTGCCATCAATGGGTAGTTTTGTGCTAGAATTTTGTGAAAGCACCAGGGGCACCATAAGTGGGCAAGATTTTATAAGGAGGGGTGCACGCGGGGTGCGGTGCACAGGGTGCGATCCGGGTTTGGTGTAGTTTGAGGAAACCGCAATGTTTTGGTCTGGTTTGAGAAAATTAAGTTTGCTTAAATGCGGTGGCTTTGTAGGCAAAAAATGTGATTATATTGAGAAATATATTTGCACATTTTATTAGGAAAAGATATTTTTAAAATAAAGCATTTTTACTTTATTTATAAATAAAATATAATAGAGTCGCCATCCGGTTTAGCTCCATCGGGAATTGTGGTATACTGATCCAAAATGAGATTTTTATACCGAAAAGAAAGTGAGCTTCTGAGTTCGGACATTATAGTTACTCATATTGTTCAAATTGTTTGAATTAATTTTGAAATTATAGAATTTGTAATAATTTCTGCATTATAACGGCTTTATTTAAGAAATAAATCCAAGAAATAAAATAGGCATTATAATGGCATAATAAATTGATATTTTCTACCAGAATTTTGATAGAGTAACGACAGCACTTGGGTTTTGGCCAGAAAACTCAGATAGAGTTTCCTCACATCTTGATGTTTATCCGTATCTACGAGCTTATTTACACATATTATAGCTGAAGTGGCTCCAGTGGCTCACTTAACCAAAGAAATGGAATGCAATATGTGATAATAAAAGTAATAAAAATGAATTTTAAAGTTGGGCTTAGGAGCAATTACCCGCAGTTTACCTTTTCGTCTGTCTAGGATGACTTGAGAGCCGATGCAGGGCTGATGTTATTAGAGAGTGTGATTTGGTTGGAAAATAGATTTAACCCAAGTTATGATTATAATCTTGGATTATTTCTGAAGGAAGTATAAAGTTTAAGTCATTTTTAGACCGAAGATCACTGTAGGATCTTGATCTAAAAAGACTGGAAACTGAGCTTATACTGAATGTAGGTGATAAAGCTCGAATCTTGAAGTGTTTTGACAGAGTTTCGGGGCTTTTGGGACTCCCAAAACCGAAAAAGAATACGAAGGTAATTTTGGGATTTTACAAAATTTGCGTCTCTTGTGAAATAAGGGGAGTGACCCCGTATTTATAATTGGGAGGTAATTAGCCGGCGGGTTAACGAACTATCTGACAAGATTTACATCAGATCCCGTAAAATCTTACCAGATCTCGGTAAGATTTGATTTTTTTTACTATAGATAGGTAATTACCCGGCAGGAGGATTACCTATAATTGACCAAATTTTGACTTTTTGATTTTTTAGTAGACAATGCTAAATCAGAGCTTTCCTGGAATGTGGAATTTTTAAATTCGGATCTTGGATGACAATTCAGTCCTTTTTTGCTCATATGTATGATCACTAAACGAAATAGCCATTATTCCTCATCAGGTCGGAATGGAACTGTGCTAACTTTTTGCCCCGCGCATACATAAATTTTGTGCTAGAAATTTTATCGTATGCAAAACAAACGAAGTAGTGTGTGTGGAATGCAATGAGTTAAAATATTTTTAATGGACAAATTTTGAAACAAAATATATTTTGTAGCTTTGATTAAAAATTTATTAATGAGTTATGTGACATTAAAATTGACCGGGGGTCGAAATAAATATTTTTGGATGCTTATTAATGCATGAGTGACTGTGTAAAAACAGCTTTTAGGTCCGTTCATTTCAGAAACAATGCAGAAAATGGATGAAATATGTGAAATTGAAAAAATTTTCAAAATATACATAATTAGCCAGCGGGCTAATTACCTACGTAATGGTAACTTTTATAGCCGTTACGCATAAACGTGTGATAGCTGGATAGGTAATTAGCCAGCGGGCTAACTACCTGCAGTCTATAAAAACAGCAGCTTGGCTCCAATTTGCACCACACCAAAAATTCTTTATTTCTCTCTTTGCATTTTTTACTCTTCTTCTTTTGAAAATTTCTTCCTCTGAGCTATTTTCAACAATGATTTCCTTCATGTTTTTCCCTTTTTTGCCACTTCTTTTTCAGATTTTGCGGGGTTTCCATGTGGTTCAAGCTTTATAAAATCCGCTTGGATCTGCCAGCTATTCAAGTGACTACTTGGAATGTTCTCATTGATGGTCTGCAAGTGGAATTGTCTGAGGTTCCTGTTGATGCTTTGTACGGGCTCCTGCTGAATTGGATGTACTACATGATTCATTTGGGGAATTTTATTCCACCTGCCTTGAAGCCCTCCAATCATCCTCCTCGAATTCTGGTAAGCCTTACTGCCGCTTTTATTTTGCTCAATGACTTATCCATTTTATTGCTTATTTATTTTATACAATGTTTTATTTGATTCAATAATTTTTTGATAATCGTGTGATTTATCTAGAGCTGGTATATGATATGTGTGCATGCATTGAGTCAAGTAACCAAGCATGAGGGTGCTAGCACTACCCACTTTAATAAGTGGTATAAGGTGTTATATCCCGGTGATAAGGCCATCATCGATGAGATGTCAATGGGGAGGATGGTGAGGAATTACATGTGCTCGAGATCTTGCAAGTACCCATACATCCCAGCCGGAACTTCTACCCATATTCTGAGCAGGTGGTCCGACACTACCCATACTTTCCACTTTCGTTATAGGAAATATACCATCACCCCATTGGATTATTGCGCCATCATAGGTCTTCCCTTCCATGGTAATGTGATCCATTTCAACGATTGTTTTACTTACCACAACTTTAATGTGGAGACCATCGAGGCTTTGATCAGCTATTCTGGGGATAAGCCTGGGCGAATTTCCTGCAAGAAACTTATGACCTTCTGGAATACTTGGGATAGAAGGCATTTAACTTCTGCCTGTGAGGCTAGAGCTTTTATGGCCGCTACTCTATCATGGTTGTGTTTTCCTGCTGGGGATTTAATCGTGAACCTCCATATCCTGCCGGCTTTGATTGACCCGTCTCATTTTGATGAGTACGCTTGGGGTCAAGCTGCATTGGGTCATCTGTATTGGGCCCTTGATCAGTGCGCAAGGAATAGGATTGGTAAGTTCAAATCTTGCCTGCAGATTATCTATGTAAGGACTTAGCTCTTCTTCTTCTTTATGAGTATTCTTGGTTTGTCTTATGGCGCTCTGATTTCTTTTATCTTCTCACAGATCTAATTCTTTGAGATGGGGATCCTCCAAGCGACCAAGCTTATGCAAGATGCTAGCTACCCATTTTATCCTCGACTGCCACATTATTGGCATGGTTAGGAGATGGAGTCTCGATCCGTGCTTTCCGCTCACCTCCGATATATTTTTTGATCCCTTGATTTACTTTACTTGCTATATCTGCTACAATCGTCGTATTATTGTTTGGCCTTTTCTTTTTTCTTGTAGATCAAGACGTAGCCCTGGGATCATGCTCTTCACTAGCCAGAGGTCATGAGGCAAGCTGGGGAGTTTGTGAACACCTGACTAATCATAGAGACCCCCTTCTCTTTGGAGTGGTATTTAGGATAGCGCATCCATGGTTGGTATCTTCCTCCTAAGTCACGTTCCATCCCTACTAAGGTGCCTCTGTGGATTTTTTAGCCTCATAACTTGCTAGACTTTGCGCGATTGGCCTCTGGCGGTTTACCCAGTGCCTTCTCATACAGGTCCTTTGATTTCCTAATCAGCCTCTTTCGGAAGTAATCTCTTACCATTTTTGGGAAAAGGCAAGTCTTGAATGCGGTTTATTGCATTCAAACCTAACTTTCACCCTATAAATAGGGCCTTTCTCTTCATTTCAGAACACACAATTGATATTAGAAGAAAACTATAAGAAAATTATACTAAAACTCTAGTAATTTCTATAGGTATAGAAAAGGTATAGTGGGGGAATAGGAGGTATAAAATAGGGAGAAAACCCTTTCTTTGAGGGTTTATCCATATTTTATTCATTCCTAGCTTCGTTTATCAAGATTTAGGAAAGGTTCTCTCCACACAAATACCCACCTAAATAGTCCTATTTCACCATCTACTTTGGATGGACTCTCTTACAGTAAAGGGATCATCTCAAAGTGGATTCGCGCCACAAAGGTAACGCTCCTGAGTTTCAAAGAGAGTCACATTTTAGTTTATTATTGTTGTTACATTCTACCTCTTCTATTATTTCTACTCTTTTCATTTCTTGTTTTGGGTCTGGTCCTAATCCGTATGAGCCTTGTTGGCACCTTGTATCATTGAAATATCAAATCGGTGTGCCATACTCATACGGAGGGAAATCCCTTTTATTTTATTTTTCTGCCACCAATCCATTAATCTGTTAATCTATAAACTGAATTGAACAAAGTTTCTACCTAGACTAGGCAGGATCCGTACGGGTACATCATACCCGTACTGGCCCTCCCTAAAAGCCAAACGGGGTCCCATCCACCCGTACGGGTACTAGCCCTAGGCAGATTCCAAAACTCATTTTAAATCGGTTAAAAACCAATCTAGCTCATCATTTACCATGCAATCATTTTCTCTAATAATTCGGTAAATCAACCCACAAAAGTTAAAATGTGTTTTTATAACAAAATACGTTGAAGACCAGTTATTTCCCTCCGATCCTAAAAGCCTCCCGAGCACTATCGATCACAAAACTGCCACGCTAATATAATCACATTTCCTAATAAAATGATGACTTATGATATGCTATAAATTGTACTAATCTTTGTGGATGCAGGGGAATTTATTTTTATTTTGTTTTAAAAATTAGAGCAAATGTATAGGTTCTCTTGTAATTCCCCCATTTTCCCCCGGTTATAATTTTTATTCCGCCATTTATTGATTGTGCTTTATTGTAATATGTAAACGCATGTAATGAGTGTAAAAGAGTGTAGAAATAGGATTTCTATGATAATTCCCTAAATGATGAGATAAAAACGGTTTTACGCGGTGGATGTAATTTTAAATCAACTAAAATGAGAAATAAGTGACTCATCCGATACACGAATCTTTGATCTAATAGGTATGAGTCTCCTACCCAGAGGGAACCGTATCAAAACTCTTTCCCTAGTAGACAACTTGGGTGGCGACTCTATCATTTGCATCGAGATTCAGGTCTTGATTCTTTTATTCATTAAAATTGGCTTATTGTGTAAACTTTAACTAAAAATGTTTTATCACACCTAAATCCAACCAAACCCCAGTGGGCCCCACCTCTTACACATGTGCCAAGGGAGACCCACATGTCATTGACACCTCATAGTGGCGACTTTGCTGTGGAATAATATTTTAACTTGCAAAATTCTAGTTTGTTTTAAAAGCTTAAAAGATTAAGATGAGCACTGAAAATCATTTACTTGATTCAACCCATTTTCTTTTTCATCATTTGAAAAAATTATCACATTCTATCTTCTCATCTCCTTCTCTCTTTAGTTAGATGTGCTTTTCTTCTAGTGCTAGGTTGAGGTGCCTATTATTTCCGTGACACTTACGAAAGTGTTACCCATGCCTGCTAGGAATTGGGAACACTCTAGTGGGTGGAGCACTCATTGTTATCTCCCTCTAAAAGAGGGTTGACATGATGGGAACCTTCTACATCAAACTTCTTATATGTCCCTATGCCATTCTTATTGAAAACATTAGAATTTGACCTTCTACATACCCTGATTTCTGTGTCAGATTAGACTAAGGAAGAATACCCTCAGACTCGGTGGGCAAAATAAGGACGAAATCAATTGCTTCGCATGTGTTGTGTTACATACCCTTGTGATTAACCCAGGTATGCATCTTTGTAATTTGTGCATGCATAATGCATCCCACACATGTACTGATCTTTTGGTTATCACCTCAGCTAAAACCAAAACTCAAAGAGAAAGAGCTTGGCAACGTTCTCAGGTCTATTTGATTCGCATTCCGGCTCCTCCATCGTTATCTCTTCCTCCAATTCAGTTAAGGGTTGCTCTGTCTCAGTCTATAGGTATTTCATCCAGCAGTCAGTTTAGTCTAGTTGATCTTTCTGCCTGCCATCCTAAGGAAATGTCTCATATCCTGACTCTAGAGGGCCAGATTGACGTTGAGGTTAAGAATGTTACTACTGGCAAGGAGGCAAATGCATTGAGGGCTGAGGTTAGGTTAGAGATCACAAATATGGTCTCACAGTACTTAGGAAGTGATTAGTTCTTGGACCAAATGAATGATAAGATGTTGGCCTTCATTAGGGCGATCATGGCCAAAGAGAGAATGGCTAATGCTTTTTATATTGCGCCTGTCAGTGCTTCAACAGTGAATATAGTGATTAGTGAAAAAGTGTCGAGCGTCACTCGTTATCCATTTACTTAATTTTAGTTGCCAGATGTGCGGAATTGCGGGGATTCTTCCAATAAGTTTGGTCAGTTGGGTTCTTTGGCTCCATTTGGTTTAGTTAGTCAGTCATTCTAATCAATGGGTACAGTGGTTTGGCCAGTCGTCAGTCACTCTGCTCAACCTAGTCAGGGATTTATACGGCCTCTATTTTAGTTTGGGGCATCTGGCCTAACCCCCCATTTTGTGGTCACGCCTAAGGGGATAGCCTTTTCTTAATCAACAGGTTTACCCTTGGGTGTGGTTAATCAATTAGAAGGGTCATCCTTGTCCACGGAATTGCATGATCTTCTTTGGAAGTTGCTGGCTGCCAATCCTAGCTCTCAGCCATCATCACTATCAGTTCAAACCACTAGAGAGGAGGACTGGGACCCTAAAAACTTTAGTATGCCTAGCATAGAAAAGTATAAGGGAACTGGACCACCTCAATCTCACATCACCACCTATCAAAGGGTTATGAGAATCAAAAAGTTAAGTGATAAAGTCCTAGCCGAAATGTTCCCCTGCACCCTGGAAGGTCCTGCTATTGAATGGTACAATACCCTATCAAATGAGGTGAGCAAAAATTGGAAAGCCTTATCTGAAGTTTTCATTAAGCATTATGGTTTCAATGCCACCATTAAGACTACTATACAGAATTTGGAGGCTATCAAGCAGGCTCTTAATGAGAAATTTAAGCCCTATTTTAAAAGATGGATGGCCACTCAGGTTCTATTGAAAGATAGGCTAAGTCTCCCGGAGATGATCATAAAGTTGATGGTTGGTGCCCTGCCTACTTATCGTAAGGTTCTTTGTATGGATAAATTCTCTAGCTATGTTGAGGTCTTTGAAAAAGCTGAGAAGTAGGAATGAATTAAGGAATTAAAAAAAGTAAGTGCACTGGCTAAATCGTAGTTCAAAAAGAATTACCCTTTAGCCCAAGCCTAGGCTTCTAAGTCAAAGTCTGGTTGTAATCCTAAAATAATGGTAGTGCAAGAAGAAGTGGCTGCAGTCCGCACCATCGAAGGCGACATTTCCCCTTGGAAAGCATCTTTGCCTACCATCTTCACTAAGTTAAGAGCACTCGACCGTCTTTAGAGTATCAAGCCCTATATCCCACCCAAACTTGAAGATAGGGGTCAATTTTGTGCTTACCACGTCAGTAAAGGGCATCACACTAGTGCTTGTAGGGATCTACTGGAGGCTATTTACGATTTTCTTAGGGAAAAGAATATTTAAAAACCCAAGCTTAAGCATAGTACCATGAATAACCCCCTGCCAAATTTTGAGAAACAGGTTGCAGGTGTCGAGTCAGGGTTACCCTCCTACCATGTCTTCAATATGATATCGCAGGCTAATCCTATGGTTTACTTAGTAGTGGCTTGACCTAATGAGCCAGTCCTCATTAACATTGATGCATTCGAGTTAGAAGGAATTCAGGATGAGGAAGCCATGTTTGTTCAAAAGGAGCCAATCGATATCAATGCTTATGTATTAGAAAGTGATGACCTCGAAGGACCCGTCTTGTTAGTAGAAACTTCTGAAGGGAGAAGTTATATGAAAAATGGGGTACTACATGTTACCTGAAGCAAAACGATCCCTCCTAACCCTATCCCAAAAAGAAGAAGGGGCAGAGACATGGACATCCATGTCATTCCAAATATCAATCAAGGTCCAATCTTTACACCTGCTACTAAGACTCATATTCCGGTCAGTACTAAAAAGAAAGTCACCCTCCTCATCTAGCAATTGCAAGTTTCCCCTGCTAAGTACAACATTTGGCAGCTTCTCATTGACTTTAAAGATCATCGCATGGGACTAATAGAAAAGTTATTAAGCATGGAGGCTACACCATCTACCACTCCGGTTGAAGTATTTTCAGTTATTAGGGGATATTCTCCTAATCAAGTTAAACCCATTAAGTTTTATCCGTCGGACCTCCCAGAAGAAGGGAATAAGCATAATAATGCACTTTTCATTAAGGTGCAAATCTTTGATTGTTCTATCCCATGTGTTATGGTGGATGATGGTTCCACCCTTAATCTCTGCCTTGCCAAAATCCTTCCTCACTTAGGGCTGGATGAATCCATGTTGGAAAAATTTAATACTATTATAAGGGCATATGATGATACAAAGAGGAGTGTTGTTGGGGTCTTTGAAGCTGAAGTTATAGTTGGGGGAGTGAAATCCAATGTCTTATTCACTATTCTCGATATTCCCGTTACCTACTCCTTATTATTGGGTCAACCTTGGTTCCATGCATTAGGAGTCGTCCCTTCCACCGTCCACCAGAAAGTTAAGCTTAACCACAATGGCAATCTAGTAACCATTGAAGCTGACAAACCATCTGTTATAGCAGCTATGGAAGGCAAAGAAAAAGAATATGGGGTGGTTGTAGCTCACCAAGATACAAAATTCTTGATCAAAAAGTACATATCGCTTAAAATTGAAAAGATTATGATGAAGCAAGGTTATATGAAAGGTAAGGGGCTCAGAAAGAATCTGCAGGGTATGCTGGAACCTATTCTACCTCTCCCATGGCCATTCAGACTTGGTTTGGGGAACCAGCCAGGTGTTAAGAAATCTATACCCCAGTCTTACCTCATGATAGGGCCTGAGGTCAAGAAAAAGGTATTCACGGGTGAGGAAGAACCTGTTGAAGTATGGGGCAAAATGGTCCCTAGTTTTGAGATCTTTAATGATGTATACAATTTTGAGAGAGGCTGCATGATTGAAACCTTAGTTCCCATAGAAGTATGTGGAAATGCTGAAGAAGATGAAATGAAAGACGCAATTGAGTCTATCACCAAGGCACTAGCAGTACTTATGAGGAAGAATTGGAAGGGAAGAGAAAAGGGAAATCCTATCAGCAAGGCTGTCAAGGACTTAGTAAGAGTAGTGGCTGATGCAAATACCAATTAAGTTGTCAGTATTACCAAAACCGATCAACAAGGCCCTCCGCCTATGGAGGACGATTCAAATGATGTAATTTTTAATGGTGCAAATATTTTTATGCAAGTAATGCCACTTATAAGGTATATCATGAATAAGTTGTAACATCAATACTCTTTTTTTAGCATGTCATGAATAAATTGGTGCATTTCCCATTCACATTTACTCGAGTATTTCATTCTAATTACACCATGAACTCATAACAACAACATTCTTAAAATATCATATATTTATTAATGAAGTTGACTTTGAATACATTGCAATGGTATAAATAACCATTGGTTAAAACCTACCAAATAAAAGAGAGATAATAAATGTGCTTAGTAAACATGATAATGATAAGTCTTAGCTCATATTTCTTCACGGAAAGGGGAAACGGTACAAAGGTACACGTCGCCAAGAAAGATGGCTAAGAAGACTCATGAAAGCATCAAACAACAGGCTGGCCCTGGTTATAAAAAAAATAGGAAGCACATATTGGGTCACAAAAATTGCCCAAAATTCTTCGATAGCTCTAAAGGGAAATTGATCATTGGCAAATCAAGAAGATTCTATCTAAAACAATGGCCACCTATAGGGACTAGGATGATAAGCTCCCATTCGTAATTTGGGGGTATAAAACCAGTATAAGAACTCCCACCGATCATGCACCTTTCTCCTTGGTATAAATTATGGAAGCTGTACCTCTAGTTGAAACAAAAGTAAGATCTTTAAAAGTGGCACTCAAAGCTCAGTTAAAAGAATCAAATTAGGAAAAGGCCAGGTATGAATAGTTGAATGCAATAGATAAAAAGCAGCTCATGTCACTTGACCACCTACAAATGTACCAGCAGTGCATGGCTCAAGCTTACAATAACAGAGTCCAATACCCTAATCAACCTCTCATAGCAGGTGACCTGGTTCTCAAGCAGCTACACCAGGTAAACACTGACACTAGGGGTAAGTTCAGGCCTAACTAGGAAGGGCTGTTTGTTATAAACAAAGTCCTTGGTAAGGGGGGAATCAAGCTTATGGATATGGATGGAAATGAGTTCATGAATCTAGTAAATAAAGATAGGCTAAAGCATTATCATGTCTACGTTAAAAGAATTAAATAATAAAAAAGTAGCACAAAGAATAAAAGAAATAAAGAATAAATCACCCGGCGAGCAGTCCTCTACTGCTCGGGCAAAATTTAGGGTGCAGCCTGCTGATAGGTATTCCTCAAATTGATCAGGCAAAAATTAGGGCACTCCATCGCAATAAAGCCCGCTAAGCTAAAAACCCGAAAAGGGAGGCTTAGGCAAAAGTTAGGGCATCAAGAGAAAAATGTCAATTGCCTTCTACAAAATCTATAAAAGACCAGTAGGCAGTAGGGGTTGACCATTGGAAATTATTGCCATTGCCTATGTACTCAAATTAATCTCGTCAATGAACATGTTATGATTTTGCTAAGAATCTTGGTCTTATGAATGCATGCATGTCTTTAGGTGAAATAATCGCTGGTATGTGAACATCAGTTTTTCTCTACATGTTATGCATCATTGTTATTTATCCCTTTCACATGTAATCCAACAGAAATAAAAAGTTACAAAGAAATCAAGCATATGTAAATTTAGAAAAGCTGCTGGATTGAGCCGCCAAGGACAATTCAGGTAAAAATTAAGATAGTCTACTGGATTGAAAACCCAAAAGGGCGGTCCAGGCAAAAGTTAAGATAGAACAAAAGAAAAGCCTGCAGGATTGAAAACCTGAAAGGTCGGTCTCGGCAAAAATTAAGGCAAAATAATAATAATAATAATAATAATAATAATAATAATCATAAAATGTTCGATAGGTGATCTAACATCGAATGGCCTATGAGAAAATTATAACTTGATTCAGTCCCCTCACAATGAAGTCTCTGGATAAGATACGGGTTCGCAAAGCAACAATACTCAATAGTCTCAGTTCAAAGAAAGTCAATATGCATAGAAGTCAAATGTCTAAAGTTTACAATCAAGACAAGTCACATAGGGCCCAAAAGTACCAACAGTTCAAAAAGTAATCATAACCTAAGCTACTAGGGGATCCTATCCCTAGTGGCCCTCCTGAGTCTAGTCCTGAGTATCTGCCAGCAGGTAATCCACGTCTATGGTCATGTGATCCTCAACCTCATCAGTATTTGTAGCTAGTTGAGCAGGGGCCCTGGTCTCCAAAGTCCCTATAGTTGTCCCAACAGCATTAGCACCTCAACAGACTAATCTCTTCCCCTCCAAGTCACCTAGTATGCGAAAAGATCATCCTCGGACTCATCATCAAAAGGAACTGGTGTTTGCCTATCCTATGTCATCCTAACAAGCTGCCCCTCAGCATCTCAATCTCGGCTCTCACCCGATTGGTCTCAGCCCTAGCCTAGTCAACCTCAATGGTAGCTGCCCGCAGTTGCTCCTCCTAGAACCGAGCTCTCTCCTCCAAAGCATCCAAGTCCTGGGTAGACTTACTACGCTCCATAGTTAAAAGGGTCTATAATGGAAATCATAAGATCAGTACACATATATAAATGTCATAGCATACATGCATAGTTTATTAAATTTTGTAGGAAAAAGAAACTTAACGAGGCTAGTGCATCTAGGGCTAATAGTAGATCCTACACTAAAAAGTCAACCCTGGCAATCCCTTCAGCCTTAGAGATGGTCACCTAAAAGGAAAAGGTCACATAAGGATAGGATATTCTAAGCAATCACAGTAATGAATAAAGATTAAGGTCAGAAATTCCTTACATGAGTAGAGCTGGAAGGAGTGAAACCAATAGGCTAGACTAACTCCTAGAGCTCCTTAACAGCTCACTTCCCCAAATGCTTGAGGAGTCAGAAGAATGTATATAGCCCAGCTTGGAGGACGCCCTCCCTCACAGATTCGAAAGCTCGAGACCGCTTCACTAGAGGCTAGGGGCAGCAGCATCAACGGAAGATCTCTTCCACGTGGAAGTGGAAGGTTGTAGCAACAAAGAATCAGATTTAAGATCATAATCAGTTTTAAAAAGCAATAAAGTATACAAAAAGGCTAAGTTAGAGGCACACCTGGCAAGAAGGGTGGTGCGGATGATTAACTACACACACAATAAAGCAAGTGTACTCCGTCGATCAAGTAATAAAGAGTAAGAAGGATGTCGATCCCGTGAGGACTATGCTTACAATTTCTAAATGTAGTCAGGTTTTGTTTAACTAGGCCAGATGATATTATAATTTGTTGGATTTGATTCTAAGTCTAAGAATGAAATTAAAATGAACTATAAGCAAAAATAAAATAAAGTGATTTGTTATTCAATGATGAAACTAGCTAAGGCATTTGGTTTCACTTGGCATTCATTTTAGCAATTCTCAAAGCAATGCAATATTTCTATCATATTCCTAGGATGGCGAAACCCGTAAATAATTAACTCCGATTAAGGTTATTAATTCTAGTTCTTGATCTAAACACTTAGACTTGGTCCATCTTAAGCACCTAGATAAGAAAAGCATTAGGTTCATGGAATCCTAGCACAAACTAGTGACCACAATAGCAATGGTCATGCGATATCGACATGTTATGTATTTCCGTTAGTTTAGTCCTTTGGTCCATTATAAACTAACTATGAACATTAAAATAGATGGTCACATATTCAAAGCATTAAGCATATCATAACATGTTCAATGGAAGATAATAGGAAATACTTGCATAAAACTTCAAGAAATTACATAAAACTCATGCCAAGATCCACTATAGCCTTAGTTATGGTGGAATTAGTTCATAGCTAAAGTGTAAGTAAACAAATTAAGGATTGAAAACATGATAAGTAAGAGTTAAGAATGAAACAAGAAGATTCAATAAACTCTTGTGGATGGATGATTTTCTATGGTTGATGCTCCTCCTTTACTTGTATTCCTCACTTCAAGTATGCCTAGAAACCAAGAATAAAAATCTACACTTTTTCACCAATATGTCCTTGTGCTCTTCTACTTTTAGAATGCTCCTTTTATAACGTGGTCCTTGATAAAATTTGCTGGAGAGCAAGGTGCAAGTTTGCACCCTTGATTACTCAACTTGCTTGAAATGATGAATCTTGCCTTCCAATGATGAATTACAACAAAAAAAATCAATAAATGTAGTCACCAAATAATCAAGTCTTGTGTTGGAATTTTTGGCTCATATTAAGTGGGAGATGTGGTGACTCCACATGTAAGGTAGCTCATCTCCTCTCCTAAAGCATGCCCATGCCTTAATTTGCACTTCTTATGCTCTTTTTATCTCATTTTGACTCCCTTGAGTAAGAATCTCCATGGCACCTAAAATGAGAGAAAACATACTAAATACTACCATAAATCATAAATAAAAGTCCTAAAACTAATGGAAAATATAATGAAAACAATATGCTAATAAAGTGCACATCAACATTCTCACACACTAAACCTTGCTTGTCCTTAAGCAAGAACAAAACTTAAAACATTCTATTATAACACTCAATCATTTGTGACCCTCAACTTGAATTACCAAATATTATATAGCTTAGTGTCATTTTCATTCAACAGATGTTTCAAAGTCAGACCCATAATCAATAGCTTAAGAAGCGAGTTCGTCTAAAAAGTTAACTCAAAATTGAACCCACATAGCTTGATAATTCTCACTAGGTTGTCACTCTATTCACACAAGTGTTTGAAGGTGAAATAATTAAAGCTCACAAAGTCATTACTTAAAGCAAAATTTATAGATTTGCATGTTCATCCAATCATAACTATGTATGTACTTCATTAAACCACAATCAAAAGGTCTTTGTCAAGGGTTGTAACAAGGCTTAGGTAGGGTATGGAAAGGGAATAATAGTGGCTAAAGATCATGTGAACTTAGTAAACAAGTTGAGGATGACTTTTCCAAAAGAGATGAATTCACTTGCACAATTAAAATGAGAAGGAGCAAAATTTAAAGGAGGAAGACGAAAACAAGCCAAAATAAGAAATACGGAGAAATAGATGAAAACTTATTTGAGATTAACGGTCAATAATAATGACAAAGAAGATCGAACAATTGATGAGACACTTGAAATTCATTTGCAACATCTTGAGAAGTAGAGAATAAGATGTTTGTTTTGAATACATAAAAAGCTCGAATCAAGTGTTATATAATACGAACACAAACAAAAGGGTGTATACATGAAAACACAATTTATTAGAGAGAATTTATTAGGCAAGTAATCCCCCTTTCTTTTTTTTCTTTTTTTCATATATTTTTTCATTTTTTTGTTCATTTTTTTGTTCATTTTATTTTTTATTTTTTTTCTTTTCTTTTTTTTTCTTTTTTTTGAAGAAAATAGGAAATACATAAGATTTGACAGGAAAAGGATAAGAGAAGGACGACAAAGCAAGGAAAAACGAAACTAACCGCGGACTAATAGAATTCAATAATGATGTTAATTGATTCTAACATACCATAATGACTCAGACAATAAGGAAAATGTAAGAGATAAAACAAAAAGCTTCCTTCATAAGTGTACAAGTTTCTTTGTTTGTAACCGAAAGTCATGTTGCTCACAAGTTCACACAATCAAGGGTGGAAGAAGAGGGGAATATGAAAAAAAAGGATTGGCTTTGTAATATGTGTCATAGAAAGAAAAGGCTTATGGCTCGAATGGGCTTTCTAGGGGAAGATAGGTAGGCTAAATTTAAGCTAAAGGGGTAATCCTAATTGCCTTAATCACTTTGTGGTTATTCAAATGTGGTTGTGAAAAGTGTTAGATTCGAATGCCGTAATGGCTCAATTAGGCATGAATTCTCACAATTGAAAGAAATAGCACTTGAATTATTGTGCTCAGAGGCTCAAATCACTCATTTAAAGAAATGGTTTAGTACCAAGTAATGTGAAATTCAATTGATAAAACTTCATAGACCAAAACACCGATTAAACCGAGGATCACGAAGTTGACTACTATCTGTTACTATCATAGGTCACTATTTAGCTGGTTAATATAAGGTAATTGTGGAGTCATTATGACTAAGGTCATTATTACCTAATAAAGTAACCTAAAACAATTCACATGCAACACAAAAAAAAAACTAGAAAAGATAAAGCAACAACAACAAAATAACCTAGAATGCGATGAAAATTTTTTTTGGGACAATTTTTTTCTTTAGTTATAACCTCCCTTCCGACACATAAAATTTCACATTGTCCTCAATGTGATGACCAACCAATGCAAAAATAAAGAAAAGATAGAGTGAAAGGAAAAAGGAAACTCCCCTAGTCAACAAGTTGACGATGCGACGCTATTGTTGTGAGGGAGGATATGGAGGTTCTTGTCCACGGAGTTGAAAGAGGGCAGCCGCATTAGGTTTGATTCGAGAGTTTTGGCAGACAACCCATTGTAGCATCCTATAAACTGTGGAAATGTCAATGGAACAAGGTTCCGAACTCCTTGGAGAGTTGTTAGGACTTGATTGATTTGTTGGTGCATTAGGCCGAGAGACGCCTTTTAGTTGGATCTTTTCAATGAAGCCCCAACTCCAACAACCTGTATCCATATTTTGAGAGACAACCTGCATTCTTTTCAAGGAATCCAAACTCAAAGGTAATAGTTCATAAGCGAGATTCAACTTAGGTGTAGGTGACTTAATCACTTTTAAATTTAGAGCAAGACGTGTAATGATTGAACCAAAAGCTAAAGCATACTTGTTTGTAATGAGATATTGAATGTGATTGACCACCCAAAAACCTAAATTTACTTTTACTTTGTTCTCCATGCACCAAAGAAAAAATAATTCAGCTTTATTGCAAACATTCGAGCCATCTTTTCATCCAGAAAATGCAAAAACTAGTAATCGATGAATGTATTGGTATACAGGTTTTCGCAACTCTTTAGCTTTAAAGGATTTAGGGAGATACCCCATCGGATCCCTAGACATTTCTTTCCACACATTAGATTGACAAAAATTCTTTGAGTATGTAATTTCAGCTAGTTTATACTCATCAGTTTGTGCAAAATTGTCATCGATAAATCCACATGATAAATTGAATTCAGTGATGCTTTGTTTAAATTCCTTTCCTAAGAGTCAAAATTCAACTACCCCAGGAGTGTCAATTCCATAATTGGTCAATTTTGACTTAAAAGTGGTATAAAATTCCCTAATCAATTCAACATATCCTAGACATGATATATCAAGCAATGCACTTCATTCGGTATTATCAATCAAAGAATGAAACTCATCTACCATGTCAAATTGTTTCAATGCATTCACGTCAATCAATCTTGGCCCTACGATGTGCATTTTTCTGATAATTTCATACCTAGGCGTTAAAGATTCATCAAAATTCAAATTACCCAGCAATTTTGATTCAAGAAGAGTTCAAAGCGTACCGCTTGGCAATTGGGTCCTATTGCTAGTTACCTTTGGTTTTGAAGTTGAGCCAGTGTTGGAGGCGAAGTCGTCTTTCTTCTTTCTCTTTTGTGGTTGTCTCGAGGGGTCCTTTGCTGGCTTTCATTTTGTGTTGTTCGTCCCGTTGGTGGTCGTTTTCTTTTTATTCGAAGTAGTTGGGGAAGGGGCTGATGTCATTTGGACTGTTAGAGAAACGGTAGCAGCTGGAGTTGGGCTTATCACCGCTGTCAATAGGACTACCGATGAAGGAGTGGTAGCGGTTGGAGCTGCTTTTGGCGAACTCATAGGCGGGGGTTTTGTTGCGGGTTTCTTGTGCCCCATATTAGCTAGACAAAGTAGAGAGGAGGGTAGGAGTGGCTGTCGGTGATGGCGAGGAGCAGCGGAGATGGTGGCGGGGCTGGTGGCAAGGCTGGTGGGGGGAGTGGTGGCGGGGTTTCTGGGGAGCGATGGCGGGGCTAAGGGGCAAGGAGAGGGGGAGTGGTGGCAGGGTTTATGGCGGGGCTGATGGGCATTGTTGGCGAGGCTGGTGGGGGGTGTGGTGGCAGGGTTTGTGGCGAGTGGTGGCTGGGCTGAGGGGTAAGGAGAGGGGGAGTGGTGGCACGGTTTATGGCACGGCTGATGGGCGCTGGTGGCGAGGCCGGTGGGTGCTGGTGGCGATGGCGGTGGACGCTGGCGGTGATGATGGTGAGACTGAGGGCTGGTGGTGGCGAGGTTGAGGGCTGGTGGTGGCGAGGAGAGGGGTTCTATGTTTCCTTTCTTTTTTTTATTTTATTATTTTTTTAATTTTAAAAAAATTAATAAAATAAAAAATAGAAGTGGGGAGAATGAAATGGGTGGAAGTTCTAGAAGGGGACCTTAATTTAGGCATAGACATGCTTTGGATGGGCTATTGATCTATCCGCTAATTGCAAAGTTATGTTGGTTGGCTTCGGGTTGCCCAACCCCAATTTCCTAAAAAGAGACTAAGGCATTAGATTAATGCTAGCACCTAAATCACATGATGCTCTTTGAAATGTAAAATTTCCAATAGTACAAGGGATAGAAAAACTCCCTGGATCCTTAAGCTTTGGTGGTAGCTTGTTAATGATAACGGCGGAACACTCTTTAGTCAACACGATCATCTCGTTATCTTCAATCTTCCTTTTCTTTGAAAGTATCTCCTTTAAGAATTTAGCATATACAGGCATTTGTTCTAAAGCTTCTGCAAAAGGTATGTTAATATGCAATTTCTTAAAGATTTCAAGGAATTTAGAAAATTGTTGGTCTTGTTTCTCCTTTCTTAATCTTTGTTGAAAAGGTAATTTTGGCATGTAAGGTTTTATAATTAGATCAGCAAATAATTTAGCATGAATAGGAGTGTCAATATTTATCTTAGAATCATTTACCTCTTTTGTTTCCTTACCTTTTTATGGTGATTCAATTACCTCTTTTGGTTCCACTTCTTAGTGTGATAGCTTGGTTGTGCTCCCTTGGGTTTGGTTTGGTGTTTCTAGGGAGAGAGGCCAGAGCTCTCTCCATTTTTTGCATGGTTCAGTTGTGCTACTTGAGTGCCTAAGTCTCTACAAAATGCCTCATTGTTTGCAAGACGAGTCTGAATGCCTTTTAGAATGCTCAAGACAGGATCGGCTGGTTGTGATGTTTGTCATGGTGCTTGTGGCACACGTTATTGTTGATGAGTTCGTTGTTCATTCCCATTGAATCCAGGAGGTCTTAACACATTTTGTTGATTTCCATATGAGAAGTTCAGATGATTCCTCCATCCTGGATTATAAGTGTTACTATAAGGGTTATTTTGAAATTTACCTTGATTGGTCCCCATATAGCTCACGTTGACGGTGTCCTCTTCGAAAGGGTTCCCCAGTTGATAATCATGGCTTTGGTGGTCTCCTCCGCAATTTCCACATATTAGGACTTATGCGGATTGCTTCAAGTTCAGGTGGGCCATCATCAAATCCATTTTGCGACTAAGTTCAGCTACTACAGGATTACTTGGTCCTGCTTCCATGGAAAAGACATTTTGCCTTCTCCCACCTGGCTTTTTTGCTTTCTATTGACAACTTTTCTTTGCCAACTCATTCATGAGGTCATAAGCTTCCCCTTAAGTCTTTTTGAAGATATTTCCACCTGCAGCAGAATCAATGGTGGCACAATTAGTAGGTGTCAAACCATTGTAAAATGTACTTACTTGTTGCCATTTAGGAAGGTCGTGATGAGGGCAATTCCTCAAAAGCTTCTGAAACCTCTCCCAAGCAATGAATAAGGTTTCAGATTCAAATTGTCTGAATGCAGTAATCTCATACCTCAAAATTGCCATTTTAGAAGGAGGGAAATAATTTGAGAGAAATTCCTTTTCTAGCTCATCCCAAGTTGTAAGTGATCCTAGCTCCAACGATTTCAACCAGCCTAAAGCTTTCCGTTTCAGTGAGAATGGGAAGATCTTCATACGGATTGAATTAGTCGAAACCCCTTCTTGCTTGAATGTTTCGGCATTGTTGTGAGCATGGGATTATGCAGTCCCTCTCGCGAGACGATGATGACGTGTACCCGATTTCAATACCTCAAAATAAAAGTTCTCTTCAGAATTTTTATTACCAAAATAATATTCCTTGTGAATTTTATAATTGGTAGAATCCAGTTCGGCGTGGCCGATAACGCGTTCGGTAGGAGCTTGAACTGATGATTTACACCCAAATTAAATAATGTCCATTAAAATATTGTTAAGAGCCATAAAGATGCCTTTTCCACTAATAAACCACTTTTCCCGACTTTTTAGGCTTTTTAACCCGTTGTTTGTCAGTATGCTGGAGAATGATGTCGCCACCGACATCATTCATACCGCCGGCGGCATCACCATACCGCCGGCGGCATGATCCATACCGCCAGTGACATCATCATGTCGCCGGCGACATGACACAAAATGGGTTCTCCACAAACAGCCTGTCGGCCACTTTCAGCGGAATAAGTCAAAAAGGTCTCGAAAAATACCCCAATTTGCCTATAAAAGGCACCTAAAACTGCACTTAGAGGGGGCACTGAAATTATAGAGGGAAGGAGCTAAATTGGGCAATTAAGAGCTGAAATCGAGAGTATATTTTAGTGAGATAAGAACTAGAAAAGGCAGGAAAAAGGATTCTAATCCACTTTTCCCGGTTTTTCTTCTTCGAACTCTCTGATTGTGAGCTTAAACCAGTGGGTCTTTGGGTTAAATCAACCGGATAGAATTTAGAGACCTAAAACCTTTAAATTAACAATCAAATTATCGTTCCAAGCTCCCCGGAGGTGTTATTGTTCAGTTCACGAAGAGTTGGATTCACTACCCCGAGGTGAAAATCCTGAGTCTCATAGCTCTTTGGCTTTTATTATTATTGTTTTGCGCTATTTTCTGTTGATTTGTGTTTGCTTCAAGTTTTCGGTTATTTTAACTGCAAACCGCTGCTGCTGTGAGAAATTGAAGTCGCCGGAGACATGTGATGTTGCCGACTGTATCACCCATGTCGCGAGAGACATCGTGGATACCGCCGTTAGCATCGCATTCCCCGGAGGCCTCATTTTCTCACAGAACTTTTTTTTTATGGTACTCAGAAAGCCCTGTGCCTGTCAGCATGCTGATGTCGCCCGTGACACAACCGATGTCGCCGGCGGCATCATCCATGCCGCCGGCGACATCACCTAAGTCATCGGCGGCATCAGATGCCCGACGACGGCATGGCTTTCTGGACAGCAGTATTGCCTTCGTTTGTTTCCCAATTAATTTATTTTCTGAAGCTAGGACCTATAGTACAACGATGGAGGTTTAAAACCTCCTGAAAACAGACTCACCCCGCGATGAGTGGTACATTCACTTGTAATCTGATTAAAGCAACGACCAAATCTAAAATTTGGATAAAAATGGAATTTCCCCGCAAACGCCATTCAAATCTCGTTTTAGCCATCCAATCGGGCTTTATGATATTATAAATAAAATATGCCATTCCACTTTCCGCACTTACCTTTCTTTTACGTTTGTAAATATTTTATTTATCGCTTCGATTGCTTGATAAATGTAAAAACCGCAAAATAACTAAAAATATAAATAAATAGGGTGGATTATACCGATTAAGAAAGAATGAAGTATCCTAACTTGGCCCAATGAAAAGTAGATAACATCATACGAACTCGGAATCTCTACTTAAGGTATGGTCCAACCACCCGATGGGAAAACCGTACCGAAAATTTCTCGGTTGAGCTGAATCGGGTGGCGACTCTATTCTAAGTACGGGATTTCGATCTCGTATCTTTTAAGCATTACAATATGCAAAATCATTTTCTTTTCAACCACATCACACTCGTCTCCCCGACGCATAAAAAGCAGGCCCGCCCGACAGGGCCTGGCCCCACGCCGCAGCCGCGCGAACCGTCGTCCGCTCACAGTGGCGACTCTGCTGGGGAATTAATTCTTAAACTTGAACCTTCTTTCAAAGTTTAAAAGATTCTGATGATGTATTGAAATCATTGGCCAAATTAAAACTTCATTCTTTTCTTATGACGCCTTGTCCTCATACGTGTAGATAGTTCGGTAATTTTAGGTACCCTATTTTACCCGAGAAGCTCACAAAGAATCACTCATGCCCTGTTGGAATTGAGGATGCCTAGTGGGTGGATCACTCGCTTTAACCAACACATAAACTCCTATGACCACGCCCATTCGGGTAGTGATTGAGTAAACGTGGAATCAAGGTAAACGGGAACCTTCTACATCAACAACCCTATACCAAAGCCGCGTTAGAAAAAAGCCTTAGCACATCTTTCCCCTTAGGATTACCCAAAACAAATAAAATAATTGGGACGCGCTACTTTCGCCATTACCGGTGAAGCAGCCAAACTCCATCCTACCAAAGAGGTGTTACGCGGGAGTCAAAAGGTTGGAACAGGGTCGATTCGCATGCTAAGTGCTCTATGATCATACACCCCCATGCATCGGCTTTAAGAGCCGAAAATAAATCAACTTACCCTTATCACTTCCACTCATGGAAGAGGTTTAGCAACATACGTAGGACTTCTCTTGTACCTCTATTGCGTCACCACATATCGCTATGTAAGACGTGAGATACAAACATCCCACGTATGTTGAAGTGATAAGCCAACACATTATCCCTAACCACGTCTACGTACAGCCATACATATCATGCACCACTTCCAAAAAGACATACATACATACCATCCATACCATTTACAACCCATTCATGGTCTGATCCGCGACTCGTGATTCTAAGCAGCCTTCCTCTTGAATCGAGACCTTCACAACCAACCATGTCTCTTCCCCATGATGACAACCGTACCTCATCCAGAGGACAAGCTAGCCTTCCCTCCACCGCAGGGGCAACAGCTCACCCGCCGTCTCTTAGATCGGAGATCACCGCTGCTATCATTCAGTTTCTGAACTCTGATCAGTTTAGAAACATCATTCATGAGATAGTATATGTATCCGTCAAGAAGGTCCTAGAAAGTCAGGCCTTCGACCAGGTCATGCAATCTCCGGGCATGACACCTGATGGCGGTACACTCTGGCAATCACCGCCAACCACTTACCCTGGACAAAGAGAAGGGGCCCAGAGTCCAATTCTTCCACCATTCTTTAACCCCTTACCAACTTTGGTCACCCCATCACAGTTTAAAATTCCCGCTGCCCTGATGCTTCCTCAATACGACCAAGTCATGCAACACAATGTTGAAGACTTCTTACGTCAATTGATGATAGCAGACTGCTCTCAAGAGGGAAGGGTCCAATCAGAGAAAGACCAGTTCTTTCAATACACTGAATCACCCACACCCACACCTTAAATCATGATGGACCAAGAAACCTATCAGAAGTCGGCACCTGTTGCCATTATTCGGCCAAACAATGGTCTTAAGTGTAGAACCAATCTGTGGAAACTGCCACTTAATGTAATCTTCACCGGGTTGAAGGAAGCTGGGATTCTTAAACCTCTTCATGAATTCAATCCCCCCATGAGAGAAGAAGGAAATGGCTTTTGCAGATATCACATGTTGTCGGGTCATAACACCAATCAATGCAAAGCTTTGGTCCGTACCATCCAACGACTAGTGGATGAAAAGAAGATTACCGACCTTGAAAGGGCATCCTACCCTGTACCAGAGTCTGGCAATCGGACACGGATGATTAATCCCGGCTTTTCCAAACAACGGAAAGCTCCTCAAGATCTCATCAAGGCCATCTACTCAAATGGTGGGGGAAAATCACGCTCTGACGGTGAGGACGAATAATCCCGATTTGCAATCCTTGGACTTCAGACCTTTTAGCTCCATGAGCCACTTCCATTTTTCTTACTTATGATTGTGTCTGTACCCTTTGATCAGTGTCTTCATATGAGCATACGTACGACGCTTTCAGTGTGTAAGAAATTTTTATTAAATGGAATTAAATTGAGTACATTATGTGGTAATCAAATCCAATAATTTAAACCTTGTCAAACACATGAGGGATAATAAAGTGCTTAAAGACCATGATAATGCTTTTGCTCAATAATTGGATTGTTGAAACGCCATGGGTCCTTTCTAGAATTGACTCGACGGCCCTACATCGATACACCTTCAAGCCACCAAAGAAGTATCAATCGGTCCCCCGAAATAGAGAATCAAGGCTTACACCCAACGGAGCCCAACCTCCATCAAATAAACGTCGTAGCCAAAATCTCAGACCAACATCACCACCAAGAACACGACCAAATTTGAAGAGAAACACCTCTTCACCCGGTATAAATCAACCCCATCAAACCCTTCGGCTGACAACCACTTCCAAGGACACCAAGTCTAAAGGCAAACACCTTCATCCCACAAGCCACGAAGACGATTGTGCAACCAATGTCGCAATCGGCTTACCAAACGAACCAACAAAGCAAACAACCACTACAAAGGCACCAAACAAAAGGTCCTTAAGCCGAACATCACTTGCTCACAACCCATCACCACTAATGCAGAGTACGAATTCAGGCCTAAACAAGAAGGGCTCTGTAGACCACGAGTTGAAGGAACAATCAAAATAGCGGTCAGGCAACAACCAAACCAATCAATGAAGCTTTGGAGTAAGCATAAAAAAACTCCCGCAAACTAAACGGCTTCCTTTAAGGTCAGAATGAACTGGGAAATCCAGGCGAAAATTGAATGGGCACCAAGGAATTTGGAGAATCTGTAAAGACACAACCAGGCGCACAACAGTAAATCAGATGCCCAATGACCTTTCCAAGAGTCATAGACCCAGCACTGAAAAGTTTGAGACCTTTCGGTACTAAGGTTAAGTTCAGATCAGATTGAGGAGACCATCGTATGATTGGAAATGGCACCAAATAAGCAAAGCTGTTAGAGTCATGAGCGTAGACAAGAAGCGAGTTCATCGATCTAGTCGACCAAGACAAGCTTAAGCATTATCAGGTCCAAACAAAAGAAATAAATCAGAAAAAGCGGCACACTAAAAAAATATATATATATATACAATAATCGCCCGCCTGTTGGTCTTCTAGTGACTGGGCAAAAATTAGGGTTGCACCCGACGGTCGATACCCTGCAAACCGGCTGTACAAAAATTAGGGGATAAGTCAATAACGCCTGTTGGACTGAAAACCCGAAAAGGGCGGTTCAGACGAAAATTAGGGCACGAGAGAAAAACAATGAGATGTTAACTTGAAAACCTGTAAAGGCTGGTTAACACCAGGGGTCCCATTAATGGAAATGATTGCCAACATCTTGTACTCAAATTAAGTTCACTCGATAAAAGGGTCTTTCATATTGGAACATATGTGCTTGTGATTATGTGAATGCCTGGCAATCGAAGGATGGAAACAACACAAGTAAGCTTAATCGAAGACACTACGCGCTCAAAGGTCAGAATAAATCTATTAGGGCGAAAACCCGAAAGGATAGTCCATGCAAACCATGGGGTTAAATTGGAGCCCAAAATCTGTGTTCCCCAGGCTTTGCGGAAAACCCCACAGCTTTTGGTTATGGGTTGCCATGACGGAAACGGACGGAAGGGTCAAAAATAGGTTGCTGGAAGATTGAAGCCGCCGGCGATAAGAGTCATACCGCCAGCGATATCATGATACCGCCGACAATGTATTTGATGCCGCCGGCGATATAGGATCAATTTAGACGACTTGGGTGATGCCGCCGGCGGCATAGAGTCAATTTTCTGGGCGGCATCAGAAGCATTTCTGCCATTTCAGACCTGTATAAAAACTGTAAACAATCCTATGCTACATTCCCCATGACTTGTCAAAACAGCAATTCATTTTTATGAAAGCCCGAAGGCGCAAATTGCTCAAATTGTACCAAATCATCATGACAAAATCAAATTATCGAAACCCCAATGTATCGGAGGTACAAACAAGAATAAGGCAAAACAAAAAGGAAAAGTAAAACTAAGCATGTCCGCCACTACCGGCTGGACGTGATGAAACGTCATCGGGACTTGCGAACCAATCGTCAACATCGTCTGCCTCTCTTCCCTCCGTCATGGGAACACTACTAGACTCCTCAGCCGCGGTAAACGTACGTCGGCCGGCAGACTTCTTGACCCCCCTACGACTGGTACCCCCAGGGTGCGCACGGTCCAGATTCTGTTTACTTCTCTGTTCTTGAGCGGTGGCCGCCAGCTGTCCCTCGAGATCGCTCACGCGGCGCTGTAAAGCTGCAGTCTCCTCCTCATACCGTCGTCGGGCTGCATCAGCATATGACAAAGAGAGGGCTAAAAAATCCTGCAAACCGGAGAAAATATCAGCCTTGCATATCATGCATAACATCCATACATATATCCCATCTTAACATGTGCATAAAATACCTGAACAAGAAGCGATTGCCCAATGAGGGTATCCCGGAGAACAAAATTGTTCTCCGCCAGCTGCTCCACATGACTCCGCGCCACCTAGAAAATCCAAAAAGCATACCCTTAGACACCCACTTCTAAGACTTAATAAGAAAATAATTATTAGAACTTACGTAGGTTGTATTTTCGGGCATAAAAATCGGGGCTTGCCGACTCGAGCCAACATTCCTATGAGAGAATTCGCCTCGGGAGTTCATCAACAGGAAAGTGGTTTCCAACGGATTGACCAATCTCCCCTCCACGAAGGTCATGCCCTCCGGCGCGCCATAATGTCGGGTCCCACCCTGGTTATCCCGACCCCTCTTTCTCACAGGTTCCTGCAAAACATGAAAGTCACACGTCAACAACATCCCTAAATGACTTCAAAAATCATACACACAAGCGTAATCATACCACGAAAGAATGTTGTTCCCCCTGGGACGTCGGCACACTCCCGCCAGCTACACCCGCACCGACCTCATCCTCCCCCTCAGGGTCGACCGCAACGTCCCCTTCCAGCGCTTCATCTTCATCATCATCCTCATCATCATCCTCCACAACGCCTCCGAGATGCCTCTTTTCGTCCTCCAATCGTTGCTCGTTATGATACTCAATTGTATCGTTGCCATGGATACAAGGACACACGGGGAGTAGACGCTGAAAAAGCCGCTCATATATGCCAGGAACGCTAGGGATCACTCGGCCGTTCCCTTCAATATAATCGGCTTTGTCGGCCTCGGCAGAAATCACCAAATGAGGCCACCACAAGCCCCGCGGAGGGTCGGCAGGCACCGGTCTAGCAGCAACCGGAAGGGACCTCCAGCCCCGGACGCGCTCGCCCAGATACCACTGCTGAGACAGTGGGCACTCAATAACGAACCGGCGGTCATCCACCTCTCTCCGCACCCGTGCAACCTCGGCCAAATTCTCCACCCCATCGAACGGGTCCAAGACGAGCTATATCAAAACAACCAACATAAGTCCAAAAAAAAAAAAAATAATTCGCGTATCGAACTCAATCGCGCGCTTCTGAGGACCTCCCTATACAGCGTAGGATACTTGGCCTTCCCACCGATGCACCCGCACCAGCGGGCAAGGAAATGAGAGCCCGGCGGCACAACCTTCTTAAACTCCATCGGTGGGAGGATCTGATGCTCAAAGGCCCAGGCCTGCATAAATGACGATCGATCGATCAATTCAAAAGACGTCATAAGAACACATGTTAAAAAAAAAAATCTATACCTGGAGTAGCAGATGGCAAAGGCGAAGGGCTTTCTCATTCTTCCGGGCTCCCACGTCCAGCCCGTGGTACAATTGGGCCAAGATGGCCCTCGGCCAATTCTTCCTCCTGATTCCCGGCACATCTTCCACCGCGGTTATAAGTATGTAGTTGATCTTACTCCCCGAGATTGGGAAGAATAGCACGGTGAGTAGTGAGATCACAAAGGAACGGACACATGCCTCCCTTTCCTCCTCAGGCACCACATCCACCTGGGTCCAATAACGGTACAACGCACCATAGGACAGCCGCCCAGAAACGGGCTTCAATCCGAACAACTCCTTTACCCGCCTCACCACGGGCCTCTCAACATGGTACTTGTCCATGTAGACGTCAAAATGGATAACCTCATCCGTCCAAGGAAGGCCGGTCATGGCTACCACATCAGAAGGGGTAATTGTAACTTCCCCAAAGGGGAGATGGAAGGTGTGCGTAGTCTCGGACCACCTTTCAGTCAAGGCCGTTACTGAAGAATGAGGTAGCTTAGGCATCAACATAGGCATGATTCGAGCTAAATCCCTAAACCCCGTCTCGTTAATCGCGAGCGCAAGCTCGGGATCATTCTCTGAAATATGATGCCACCACTCGCCGATGGTGCCAATCCCTCCTGTGTAAGTCAGTTCGTATGGCTGCAAAATCGAAAGCAAAATGGATCAATTCTATGCATTTCTGTCAAAAAGGCTGCTGATGTCGCCTCTATTAGAAGCGATATCGCCGGCGGCATCAGCCCATACCGCCAGCGGCATGGCTCATATCGCCGGCGACATCAGCTTCAACAGAAGCGACATCAGACTCCCATAAAGCCTTTGACAAAGGCTGATGTCGCCAGCAACAACACTGATGCCGCCAGCGGCATCACTCATGCCGCCAGCGGCATCACTCATGCCGCCAGCGGCATCACTCTACGCGGGCAGAACCTGTTTTCTCCCTAAATCGCACCCACCATGCCAAAAATCACAAAAATCCCAAATCAATCGAACCACAAGGCAAAAATTGACCCTAAAAGCATACAATATGACTGATATATTCTGCTCTAAACCCAAATCAATCGAACAACAAAGCAAAAATCGAACCTATCATAACATGTTTATAAATCTGAGGCCAAATCACATCGAATTCGAAAAGAAGTAATTCAAGTTTTTTTTACGGAATTACCTGGACATAAGAGAGGTGTTTCTCCTTCTCCGGAGTCAGATTTGTGATAGGAGAGTTAATGCCATAGCTGTACATTTTGGCCGTCTCCTTCAGACCGTATGCAGTAGGAACGGAAAGGATTTTCAGTCCCTCAACGGAGGAATCGGGCAGGCTCTCCCTAGCCTTGGATTTACCCCTAAAAGCCTTGCTAATTCTCTTTATAATTTCAAAAACAAGTAAATTGGAGAAGAGATGAAGAGAGATGCGGTTTTGAGAGAGAATGGGGATGAAAAGATTTCCAATCTCTTTTTTAAACTACCGCGCGGGATTCGAGGAGTTTTAATTAATCCGAAACTGTCCCTCCATGCCGCCGGCGGTATCACTTCATGCCGCCGGCGACATCACTCAGGCCGCCGGCTACATCGCCTCATTTAGTTCAAATTTTGAAATTATCTGACCAGTCAAAGCTGCCACGTGGCATCCATACCACCGGCGGTATCACTTCATGCCGCCGGCGACATCACTCAGGCCGCCTGCGACATCGCCTCATTTAGTTCAAATTTTTAAATTATCTAACCAGTCAAAGCTGCCACGTGGCATCCATACCACCGGCGACATCAGTCCATACCGTCGGCGATACCACTCATGCCGCCGGCGACATCGCCTCATTTAGTTCAAACTTAGAAATTATCTAACAGTCAAAGCTGCCACGTGGCATTCATGCCACCGGCGACATCATCTCATGCCGCCGACGATATCAGTCATGCCGCAGGCAATATTGCCCCTCCAAACTAGATTTTCAAAACAAGCCCAACCGAAGGGCGATCTCTTCAAAACGAGCCCAACCGAAGGGCGATCTCTTTAAAGCGAAACGTCCGACCAAAGGACAATCACTATATGAAGTGACAAGCCCGACCGAAGGGCAAGCTCCCCACGAACTGTGAGTCCGACCATGGGACGAACAGTTGACAAAGCGTAAGCCCGACCAAGGGGCAAACAATCAACGAACTGTAAGTCCAACCGAAGGACAAGCATCATACCAAAATACAAAAGCCCAACCAAAGGGCGATCTCATCAAAATGAGCCCAACCGAAGGGCAATCTCTGCAGAGTGAAAGTCCGACCAAAGGACAAGCCCAATCGAAGGGCAATCTCTTCAGAGCGAAAGCCCAACCGAAGGGCAACCTCTCCAGGACGAAATCCCAACCGAAGGGCAACCTCTCCAGGACGAAAGCCCAACCGAAGGGCAACCTCTCCAGGACGAAAGCCCAACCGAAGGGCGATCTCTCCAGGACGAAAGCCCAGCCGAAGGGCTATCTCTTCAGAATGAAAGCCCAGCCGAAGGGCGATCTCTTCAGAAACAAAGCCCAACCGAAGGGCAATCTCTTCAGAACGAGAGCCCAACCAAAGGGCGATCTCTTTATAGTGCGCCCGACTGAAGGGCAATCTCAACAAACGAGCCCAACCGAAGGGCAGTCTCTTCAAACAAGCCCAACCGAAGGGCGATCTCCTCAAAATGAGCCCGACCAAAGGGCGATCACTTCAGAAACGAAAGCCCAACCGAAGGGTGATCTCAACAGAACGAGCCCAATCGAAGGGCAATCTCAACAGAAAAAGCCCAACCGAAGGGCGATCACTTCAGAACGAAAGTCCAACCAAGGGACAAATTCTCTACGAGGCACAAGTCCGACCAAGGGACAAATTCTCTACGAGGCACAAGTCCGACCAAGGGACAAATTCTCTACGAGGCACAAGTCCGACCAAGGATAAATTCTCTACGAGGCACAAGTCCGACCAAGGGCAAATTCTCTACGAGGCACAAGTCCGACCAAGGGACAAATTCTCTACGAGGCACAAGTCCGACCAAGGGACAAATTCTCTACGAGGCACAAGTCCGACCAAGGGACAAATTCTCTACGAGGCACAAGTCCGACCAAGGGACAAATTCTCTACGAGGCACAAGTCCGACCAAGGGACAAATTCTCTACGAGGCACAAGTCCGACCATGGGACAAATTCTCTACGAGGCACAAGTCCGACCAAGGGACAAATTCTCTACGAGGCACAAGTCCGACCAAGGGACAAATTCTCTACGAGGCACAAGTCCGACAAAGGGACAAATTCTCTACGAGGCACAAGTCCGACCAAGGGGCAAATTCTCTACGAGGCACAAGTCCGACCAAGGGGCAAATTCTCTACGAGGCACAAGTCCGACCAAGGGACAAATTCTCTACGAAGCACAAGTCCGACCAAGGGACAAATTCTCTACGAAGCACAAGTCCGACCAAGGGACAAATTCTCTACGAAGCACAAGTCCGACCAAGGGGCAAATTCTCTTCGAAGCACAAGTCCGACCAAGGGCAAATTCTCTACGAAGCACAAGTCCGACCAAGGGGCAAATTCTATACGAAGCACAAGTCCGACCAAGGGGCAAATTCTCTACGAAGCACAAGTCCGACCAAGGGGCAAATTCTCTACGAAGCACAAGTCCGACCAAGGGGCAAATTCTCTACGAAGCATAAGTTCGACCAAGGGATGAACAAATGATAGAGCGTAAGTCCGACCAAGGGACGAACAGTCGACAGAGCATAAGTCCGACCAAGGGACAAACGAACGACAAAGCGTATGTCCGACCAAGGGACAAACGAACGACAAAGCGTATGTCCGACCAAGGGACAAACGATCAACAAAGCGTAGGTTCGACCAAGGGACGAATAGTCGACAGAGCATAAGTCCGACCAAGGGGCAAACAATCGCAGAGCATAAGTCCGACCAAGGGACAAACAATCAACAGAGCGTAAGTCCGACCAAGGGACGAACAGTCGACAAAGCATAAGTCCGACCAAGGGACAAACCAGTCATCCTTCAGGTATCATTCCTATCCCTTGCTCTTTCGTGTGATCATACTGACCTGTGGCATCAGTGATCCCCCGAGGGGCAGCCTGTGAGCACGGGATTTTGCAGTCCCTCTCACGAGACGATGATGACGTGTACCCGATTTCAATACCTCAAAATAAAAGTTCTCTTCAGAATTTTTATTACCAAAATAATATTCCTTGTGAATTTTATAATTGGTAGAATCCAGTTCGGCGTGGCCGATAACGCGTTCGGTAGGAGCTTGAACCGATGATTTACACCCAAATTAAATAATGTCCATTAAAATATTGTTAAGAGCCATAAAGATGCCTTTTTCCACTAATAAACCACTTTTCCCGACTTTTTAGGCTTTTTAACCCGTTGTTTGTCAGTATGCTGGAGAATGATGTCGCCACCGACATCATTCATGCCGCCGGCGGCATCACCATACCGCCGGCGGCATGATCCATACCACCGGTGACATCATCATATCGCCGGCGACATGACACAAAATGGGTTCTCCACAAACAGCCTGTCGGCCACTTTCGGCGGAATAAGTCAAAAAGGTCTCAAAAAATACCCCAATTTGCCTATAAAAGGCACCTAAAACTGCACTTAGAGGGGGGACTGAAACTATAGAGGGAAGGAGCTAAATTGGGCAATTAAGAGCTGAAATCGAGAGTAGATTTTAGTGAGATAAGAACTAGAAAAGGCAGGAAAAAGGATTCTAATCCACTTTTCCCGGTTTTTCTTCTTCGAACTCTCTGATTGTGAGCTTAAACCAGTGGGTCTTTGGGTTAAATCAACCGGATAGAATTTAGAGACCTAAAACCTTTAAATTAACAATCAAATTATCGTTCCAAGCTCCTCGGAGGTGTTATTGTTCAGTTCACGAAGAGTTGGATTCACTACCCCGAGGTGAAAATCCTGAGTCTCATAGCTCTTTGGCTTTATTATTATTGTTTTGCGCTATTTTCTGTTGATTTGTGTTTGCTTCAAGTTTTCAGTTATTTTAACTGCAAACCGCTGCTGCTGTGAGAAATTGAAGTCGCCGGAGACATATGATGTTGCCGACTGTATCACCCATGTCGCGAGAGACATCGTGGATACCGCCGTTAGCATCGCATTCCCCGGAGGCCTCATTTTCTCACGGAACTTTTTTTTTATGGTACTCAGAAAGCCCTGTGGGTGTCAGCATGCTGATGTCGCCCGTGACACAACCGATGTCGCTGGCGGCATCATCCATGCCGTCGGCGACATCACCTATGTCATCGGCGTCATCAGATGCCCGACGGCGGCATGGCTTTCTGGACAGCAGTATTGCCTTAGTTTGTTTCCCAATTAATTTATTTTCTGAAGCTAGGACCTATAGTACAACGATGGAGGTTCAAAACCTCCTGAAAACAGACTCACCCCGCGATGAGTGGTATATTCACTGGTAATCTGATTAAAGCAACGACCAAATCTAAAATTTGGATAAAAATGGAATTTCCCTGCAAACGCCATTCAAATCTCGTTTTAGCCATCCAATCGGGCTTTATGATATTATAAATAAAATATGCCATTCCACTTTCCGCACTTACCTTTCTTTTACGTTTGTAAATATTTTATTTATCGCTTCGATTGCTTGATAAATGCGAAAACCGCAAAATAACTAAAAATATAAATAAATAGGGTGGATTATACCGATTAAGAAAGAATGAAGTATCCTAACTTGGCCCAATGAAAAGTAGATAACATCATCCGAACTTGGAATCTCTACTTAGGGTATGGTCCAACCACCCGGTGGGAAAATCGTACCGAAAATTTCCCGGTTGAGCTGAATCGGGTGGCGACTCTATTCTAAGTACGAGATTTCGATCTCGTATCTTTTAAGCATTACAATATGCAAAATCATTTTCTTTTCAACCACATCACACTCGTCTCCCCGACGCATAAAAAGCGGGCCCGCCCAACAGGGCCCGGCCCCGCGCCGCAGCCGCGCGAACCGTCGTCCGCTCACAATTGTCTAGATGATCATTTGGATTTTCATCATGCTCCCCTTCAAATTGGCCACAATGTTTTATCAATTGCAACATTCCGGTCTTGATTTCAAAAATTGCTGCATTTATCGGTGGAGCGACAATGCTAGAGTTGTTTTGGTGTCTATGTGGAGCTAGAAGCTCCATGATTGGCCGCTCATTTTGTCGTCTCCTTTCCTCAGCTACATGAGCTATTCTTTGTTCTTCCGTTTCTATAGCTTTTCATTCTTCTCGTTTAACCTTTCGATTCCTGCAACAAGCTCTTTCAATTTCAAGATTAATAGGCAAAGAAATATTGTTACTGCTTCTTTTTAGCATAAACAATAAAAAGAAAACCTAGTTTATCAAAAACCTTCTTATGTAGTATTGTAAAAAAAATAGTCCCCGGCAACGGCGCCAAAAACTTGGTGCGGACAATTAACTACACACACAATAGAGCAAGTGTACCCCATAGATCAAGTAATAAAGAGTAAGAAGGATGTCGATCCCATGAGGACTATGCTTACAATTTCTAAATGTAGTCGGGTTTTGTTTAACTAGGCGAGATGATATTATAATTTGTTGGATTTGATTCTAAGTCTAAAAATGAAATTAAAATGAACGATAAGAAAAAATAAAGTGATTTGTTATTCATTGGTGAAACTAGCTAAGGCATTTTGTTTCACTTAGCATATATTTTAGCAATTCTAAAAGCAATGCAATATTTCTATCATATTCCAAGGACGGCGAAACCCGTAAATAATTAACTCCGATTAAGGTTATTAATTCTAGTTCTTGATCTAAACACTTAGACTTGGTCCATCTTAAGCACCTAGATAAGAAAAGCATTAGGTTCATGGAATCCTAGCACAAACTAGTGAGCCACAATAGCAATGGTCATGTGATATCGACATGTTATGTATTTCCGTTAGTTTAGTCCTTTGGTCCATTATAAACTAACTATGAAAATTAAAATAGATGGTCACACATTCAAATCATTAAGCATATCATATCATGTTCAATGGAAGATAATAGGAAATACTTGCATAAAACTTCAAGAAATTACATAAAACTCATGCCAAGATCCACCATAGCCTTAGCTATGGTGGAATTAGTTCATAACTAAAGTGAAAGTAAACAAATTAAGGATTGAAAACATGATAAGTAAGAGTTGAGAATGAAACTAGAAGATTCAATAAGCTCTTATGGATGGATGATTTTCTATGGTTGATGCTCCTCCTTTACTTGTATTCCTCACTTCAAGGATGCCTAGAAACCAAGAATAAAAATCTGTACTTTTTCACCAATATGTCCTTGTGCTCTTCTACTTGTAGATTTCTCCTTTTATAACTTGGTCCTTGATAAAATTTGCTGGAGAGCAAGGTGCAAGTTGACACCCTTGATTACTCAACTTGGGTAAATAATTGCTCAAAATAATTCAATGCCCATACTTGATAGCTAGATTGTCATAAATCATGAATACATGTTGCATATATTGACATAATGCCACAATTTTCTCCATGCTTTTGTAATTTGCCATATCTAATAACTCCTCAAAGTCATTGAATCTAGCATCAAGTTCATTCCCACTTGCTAATTATTGAAGTGCAAGTTGCTAGTTGATTGAGTCCACTTGCTTGAAATGATGAATCTTGCCTTTCAATGATGAATTCCAACAACAAAATCAATAAATGTAGTCACCAAATAATCAAGTTTTGTGCTGGCATTTTCAGCTCTTATTAAGTGGGAGATGTGGTGACTCCACATGTAAGGTAGCTCATCTCCTCTCCTAAAGCATGCCCATGCCTTAATTTGCACTTCTCATTATCTTTTTATTTCATTTTGACTCCCTATAGCAAGAATCTCCATGGCACCTAAAATGAAAGAAAACATACTAAATACTACCATAAATCGTAAATAAAAGTCCTAAACTAATGGAAAATATAATGAAAATAATATGCTAATAAAGTGCACATCAAAGGGGTAGTAGATCTAGCCGAGCCCCTAGTGGCTTGAACTATAGATGGACCTCCACGGTCACCCCTCAGTCCACCCTCCTTGTCTTCATCATCATCTTCATCCTCTCTGTCGCTCCAATGAAACTCTAGAGGGACATCCGTATGGTGGATCCTCCTATAGGGAGGAAGAAGTAAGGAATTGATTAACTCAACATAAGAGCCCTCTATAGATAGCACGCAAGCCCCACGTCCAATAAGTATAGCCCCAGGTCGGTCCCCAGAGAACAGAAGGCATCCATTGGGACCTGGGGAGGAATCGGTCTCTCCACCATGGCATTGGTCCTCCAACCTCAGACCCGCTCACCAAAATACCACTCGTAGGAGAGTGGTGACTCTAAAATAAAGCGGCGATCATCCACGCCGACCCGCATCCTCTTAATAGCCCCATGCATGGCTATTCTCTCCCATGGGTCTCGAATAACCTATAAAGAATGAATGCACTGTGAGTATCGCAACCTTGTAAATACAGTTTTGACTAATGGTTTGTTGAAATGTAGAATGCAGGTTTAGTAGGGAAGAAGTTTACCTGATCTGAATGCAGCTGGCGTAGGAACTCTCGGTACTGTGCAGTAGTCAAGATCTGGCCCTGCCAGAGCCCCATCCACCAGGAAATGATATGCGATGTCTTGGGCTGCATGGGCAAACTCGACCTGGGGATGAATCGGTGCTCAAAGGCCCAAATCTGCAAAATAAAATAAGGATCAGTCACAGCACAATCTAAGTGAAAGGTTAAAGTATAAGAGATCAGTTTGGGATTTACAATAGTATCAGATGGCGTAACTTGAGCTCAGACTACTCACCCCGGACTCCAACATCCAGCCCATAGTGCAACTATGCTAGAATGGCCTTACACCAGTTCTTACAGAGCATAGTAGTGAGATCCTCTACAGCAGAGAGCAAGCCATAGTTGAGGTTGCTCGAGTAGACTAGGAAGAAGTCGGTGGTAAGAAATGTTAGCAAGAAAGACCGGGAGTATTGATCCCTCCTATCAGCCACAATAGGGCTCAGCTACCTGATCTAGTAAGCATGCAGGTCCCCGTACTTGAGCTTGTTCGTCCCGCCCGGAAGAAGCCCAAGTAGTCTGGAAATATAGACCTTCACCTCAGGCTGGGAATGCCATGAGTTGGCACAAACATCAAAATAGACCACAACCTCGCTCCTCCTCAACCTTATATTTCAATTATATTAGGAGTCTATCCTAGAATAGGAGTTCTTCTCCAGCAAACGAATCTTGCCAGGCAAGGCTTCCCCATCAGAAGAGGCTTTACTCAAAGGATATTACTTCACTCCCCAGCCGAAGAACCACTCAAGGGGCATCCCCCCATTTCCTAGTAGCGGAATCATCAGATCCTATGGGCATCCCCCCATTTCCCAGTAGTGGAATTATTCTAGGGGCATCCCCCCACCAACTCCGGGGCATCCCCCCATTTCCTAGAAGCAAAATCATCAAATCTCAGGGGCATCCCCCCACCAATTCAGGGGCATCCCCCCTTTCCCCAATACTGGAATCAGTCAAGGGGCATACCCCCATCATAAAAAATCCCCGGGGAGCACTCCTTAGAGGCATTCCCTGGCAGTGGAACCAGCTATAGTTGAGCCAAACCCAACATTTCTTGCATTTAGTTTTCAGTTTAGTTCAGGGGTTAACCCCCAATCCACACATCTTTATTCTTAATTGAAGGGGAAAAATATTTTTGTTTTCACGAAAGTCAATTACGAATAAAGATGTGTCTACTTAGACAACGACTGACTCGGTGTTTGATTGTTGTCTCTTTTCATTTTATTCAAAATTCCCTAGCAAGAGAGTCATCCGCCTTAGGAAAGGGATATATCATCAGTCAAGAAAAGTCGATCCGCCTTAAGAAAGGGATACGAGGAGAAGTCATCCGCCTTAGGAAAGGGATATATCATCAATCAAGAAAGTCGATCTGCCTTAACAAAGGGATATGAGGAGAAGTTGATCCACCTCAAGAAAGGGATACATCAGTCAGGAAAGTCAATCCGCTTTAAGAAAGGGATACGCGGAGAAGTTGATCATCCTCAAGAAAGGGATACATCAGTCAGGAAAATCGATCTGCCTTAAGAAAGAGATACACACACCTTCCCCAGTAGAGTCACTACGGATGCACAGTAGCAAAGGAAAGTCATCCACCTCAAGAAAGGGATACGCATTGGCAAGGAAAGTCATCCGCCTAAGGGTAGGGATACGCATTGGCAAGGAAAGTCATCTACCTCAGGAAAGGGATACACATTGGCGAAGGAAAGTCGTCTGCCTCAAGAAAGGGGCATCCAGGAAAGGAGTTTGCCTCAAGAAAAGAACTAACCAATATCATCACCACATGTATAATTTCTAAACCCTCACTCACATCGTGAGATCATACAGATCTCTATCTGCGATGATCCCACGAGGGGAAGTTTAGCAATATATTTTAATGATCCTTCTCTTAAAACTATGATGAGAGCTATATGATGCAACGTCTTTCAAGTGTTGTCCATCAGAGATGATCCTAATACTATAGAGTGGAGTTTGTCTGAAGTTCGGAGACCTAGTCCGCCCTTAGGGACCCGTACGGGTGCTGCCTTGTGGTACAGATCCACTGGTAGACCCTTATAGGTTAATTCCATCCATACCCATGGAGGGGAGCCGTACGGGTCCCCTAGTACTTGTACGGGTGGGGCCCTACCCATATGGGTCCTTTGATTGCCTAATCAGCCTCTTTCGGAAGTAATCTCTTACCATTTTAGGGAAAGGGAAGGTCTTGATTGTGGATTATTGCATTCAGACCTGACTTTCACCCTATAAATAGGGTCTTTCCCTTTATTTCAGAACATTCAATTGTTATTAGAAGAAACTATAGAAAATTATACTAAAACTCTAGCAATTTCTATAGGAATAGAAAAGGTATAGTGGAGGTACGGAAGGTATAAAATAGGGAGAAAACCCTTTCTTTGAGGTTTTGTCCACATTTTATTTATTCCTAGCTTCATTTATTAGGATTTTGGGGAGGTTTTGTCCACACAAATACCCACCTAAATAGTCCTATTTCACCATTTACTTTGGCTGGACTCCCTCACAGTAAAGGGCTCATCTCAAAGTGGATTCACGCCGCAAAGGTAACGCTCCTGAGTTTCAAATAGACTCATATCTCAGTTATTTTATTATTGTTGTTACTTTCTACCTCTTCTATTATTTCTGCTCTTTTCATTTCTTATTTCGGGTCTGGTCCCAACCAGTATAAGCCTTGTTGGCACCTTGTATCATCGAAATATCATATCGGTGTGCCATATAATATGAAGGGAAAACCCTTTTTATTTTATTTTTCTACCACCAATCCATTAATCTGTTAATCTATAAACTGAATTGAACAAAGTTTCTTCTTGGACAAGACAGGATCAATACAGGTATATCATGCCCGTACCGGTCCTCCCTGGTACCCGTACAGGTCCCACCACCCATACGGTTACCAGCCCCAGGCAGATACTAGAACTCATTTTGAACCAGTCAAAAATCAATCTAACTCACCATTTTCCATGCGATCGTTTTCACTAATAATCCGATAAATCAACCCACAAAAGTTAAAATGTGTTTTCATAACAAAAGATGTTGAAGATCAGTTATTTCTCTCCAATCATAGAAGCTGCCTGGGCACTATCGATCGTGATACTGGTACGCTAACATAATCACATTTTCCTAATAAAATGCTAACTTATGATATGCTATAAATTGGGCTAATCTTTATGGATGCTGGGGAATTTATTTTTATTTTGTTTTATAACTTAGAAGCTATGTATAGGTTCTCTTGCACTTCCCCCATTTTCCCCCGGTTGTACTTTTTATTCCCCCATTTATTGCTTATGCTTTATTGTAATATTTAAATGCATGTAACGAGTGTGAAAGAGTGTAGAAATAGGATTTCTGTTATTTTTCCTTAAATGATGAAAATGAAAATGGTTTTACACGATGAATGTAATTTTGAATCAACTAAATGAGAAATAAGTGACTCATCCGATACCCTAATCTCAGATCCAATAGTTATGAGTCTCCCGCCCAAAGGGAACCATATCAAAACTCTTTCCCAAGTAGACAACTTGGGTGGCACCTCTATCATTTGTATCGAGATTCGGGTCTCAATTCTTTTATTCATTCAAATTGGCTTATTGTGCAAACTTTAACTAAAAAAGTTTTGTCATGCCTAAATCCAACTAAGCCCCAATGGGTCCCGCCTCTCACACAGGCGCCAAGGGAGACGCACACCTCATCTATACCTCACATCTCCTTAATCTAAATTGGAAGCATTAGGTCCAAGACATACATGGAACACTACAAGTACCTAAGCACACAATGGAAGCATCCGGTTAAAGTTAAGAAAGGAAAGAAACTTTAAACCTTTAAGACACAGCATTTGGAAGAAGAGCTGATTAAAGTAGAATTCGGATATATTTGGTCTGAAGACATCCGGAAGATAAAAATATCTTGATAAAGGGAAAGGTTTTAAATTTACCTTTTCCCTCTCTTTTGGTCTGAAGCCAAAGATCCTTTTTGTCTTGAAGAATACAGCTAGCACGCACTCCAGAAAAGCACAAAGGACTGACACAGGAAAGAGAAAAAGGTAACAACCTTTTTAACATAGACCAATAGGAAAGGCGCATGGAGCTCATACACTAGACTATTAGCATAAAAGTTAGTGAGTCACTAAAATCCAAAAAAAATGATCACCGATAACTTTTTGCCTCAATCCTAAGAATTCAAATGGGTCAAAATCTATGCCTAATGAATTAATCAATGGCTCTGGATGCGCCACATTGTACCTAATCAACGGTGAAGATTTAATTTAAAATAATGGCTACATTTATGATCAAAGCCTGTAAAAGAGAAGCTTCACAAGTTGAGCAGGTGCTGGTTGTTTTAAGAAAGCATACACAAGAGAATCTGCTATTACAATCAGTGACATAATCCCTCCAAGAAACAAACCATTCCAAATCAGTTCGTAAGAATTCTCAAGTAAGTTATAAACTTGAGGAATTCAAAAACAAAACCCTTGAAAAAAACAATTGTAAAAATCTCATACTTGGGTGAGTATTGAGATTGGGATATAGCTTCGAGTTGGTGCACTAAGTGGGATCTCCCTGTAGGAATCAACTTATGTTTGGGTAGAAATCTAAGTGGTATATCCTACTAAAGACAAGAGGACTCATCTAGGAGTTGGTGCTTCTAATGGTATATCCTACATCCGAATGAGAATAAATCTCTGAAGACAAGTTGTAAGGCTTGATTCCTGCCATTTAGAAAGGAATCAACTAGTGGAAAAAGCTCAAAATAAGGACACTCCTGGGTCGGTAGTAGGCGGGGCCGAACCAGGATAAAACTCTTGTTTCATATTCTAACTCTTAACTTTATATTGTACTACATTTCGTATTTGCATCATCCGGATCCAATATATCTGGAACATATCAAACATGCTACACTAAGACTTTTTTAAGTTTGTTTAATTCTGCAAAAAGGGTCTTTCACCACCCTCTGACCTTTTAGACCCTCATAGGGACTAACAAGTGGTATCAGAATAAGTGCTCATAACTAGAGATCTAATAATCTTGAGCTAAAGGTCCATATTTTAATCCAAGAATCAAAATGAGTTTCCAAAACTTACAAATCCTTTCAGAGGGTATGTCTATTATCTGTCCTCCACTCTTCATCTGTGAACACTACACGTTCTAGAAAAACTGGATGAAGAATTTCATTAAAGCACAAAGTATGATGGCATGGATGGCCATCATAGATGACCCACATGATCCTACTCACGGAGTAGAGGGTATCACAACCCGGAAGCCCTTAAATCTATGGGATGAGAATGATTACAAAAGATTGCGTGAAAATGCAAATGCTATTAACATGCTTCATTGTGCTCTTAGTGTAGCTAAATTCAATAGGATATTCGGATGTGAAACTGCGCAAGAGATCTAGCCGAAACTGAAAGTGAAAATCACCAAGAAGGATGGAGTAAGTGCTATGCTCAAAAGAGACAAGAAACATAAGATGGAAATAGTGGCCACATGGAGCAATAGTGAAGAAAGTAGCAGTTCATCTTCAATAGAAGAAGAAGAAACTGCTAACTGTTCATTCATGGCACTAACTGATCCAGAAGGTGAGCAATCCGGAAGAAATTCTTCTAAGAAAGACACTGTGTAAATTGAAGAATTAGAATCAGAGATAGCTAGTATTGAGGTATGCCTTAGGTGCACAGTAGATCAACACACATGGTATATTGATAGTGGATGCTCAAGGCACATGACTGGTGATGAGAAAGCCTTCATCACTCTAATTCGGAAGAAAGGTAGAAAAGTAAGCTTTGGAGAGAATTAAAATAGACAGATCATTAGACATAGAACCATTAGATCTGAATTAAAGATAGAAGATGTCTCACTAGTTGATGGACTGAAATTCAACTTGCTTAGTGTAAACCAACTCTGTGACAAAGGGAGAAAAATCACCTTTAACTACAGAGGATGCTCAATCATCGATAGTCAGTCAAATCAACTAATTCTTTATGCACCTAGAGTAAACAATGTCTATTCTGTTAACATTAAAAATGAGAAAAACAATATATGCTTGGTGTATAGAGAAGAAGAATCATGGTTATGGCATCGGAGGTTGGGACATGTAAGCATGAACCTCCTATCCAAATTAGCCAAAAAGGAATTGGCTATGGGTTTGCCTAGGATTGCTTTTGATAAGGATCACATATGCACCGCATGTCAATTAGGTAAACAATATAGAAAATGCTTCCCTTCCATCTCCTACATTCCCCCTAAAAGAGTTCTTGAACCCTTACACATAGATCTCTTTGGTCCAATTAAACCAACGAGTTTAGGTAAAAGAGAATACACCATGGTCATTATGGATGATTATTCTCACTATACCTAGGTTGTTTTGCTACCTAGCAAAGTTGAAGCCTTTGACCATTTCTCAAAAATATTCATCCAGATAGAAGTAGAATAGGGCATAAGCATTGCATGATTCTGGAGTGATAATGGAGGAGAATTCAAAAATAAGCATTTTGCTGAATTCTATCAATCCAAAGGCATTGAGCAAAACTTTTTTGCTCTTCACACACCTCAACAAAATGGGGTTGTTGAAAGGAAAAATAGACAATAGTTGAAATGGCTCAAATAATGCTAAATGAGAATAGATTGCCTAAATACTTTTGGGGTGAGGCCGTAAACACTGCATGTTACATATTAAATAGAGCTCTCATAAGAAAGACTATAGAAAAGACCCCATATAAAATCTGGAAGGGAAGGAAACTCAAAATTAGGTACATCAAAGCCTTTGGATGTAAATGTTACATCCTGAATGATAGAGAGCAATTAGGAAAATTTGATCCTAAGCCTGATGAAGCAATTTTCCTTGGCTACTGAACATATAGCAAAGCTTACAGAGTCTATAATAAACGAACCCAAACTATGGTAGAGTCAATACATGTAGATTTTAATAAGACTAACCATGTAGGAAAAATAAGTTCCAATCCGGAAGACGTAATTCCGAAAGTTGAAAACTTTGGAAAAAAGGAGGAAGCATAAATTCCAGATTCCTTTCAAATAAAGAAGTACAAAGAAGAAGATGAAAGAATCAATTTCAACTCAAAAGTACCATAAGGAGATCTCAATCAACATGTGATAAACTTTATTGATGATCAAGAGGAGGAAGTTGAAGTAGAACAAGAACAAGCTCTAGTTCAACATTATGGGCACGGGCTTTTCGGTGACCCGCGGAATGATGATGATGTTTTTCTTTGACCTAATGATTGGCCTGTTGTTCTATTATTTCGGAATCGAATCGCGTTGGCAAGTATTTTCTTGACGAGTTTGGGTCTTTAATCGTATCATTTCCCTTGACCGATTAATTAAATTCAACTTAAAAATATTAAAAATTATAAATAAAAAAATAATAACTTTCCCTTCTTACCCTCGCCGGCACAGCCAAAGCACCGACACCCCGGCGGGTGGCGAGACGCTGTGGGGTGCGGTGAGTCGCGCCCTCGTGCACGTCTCACCGTGCCCCCCGTGTCTCGGCGTGCGTGGACGCACCCCCTTGTGTGTCGCTTGGTACGGTGAGGCATCTCGCCGCACTCCGGGGAGTCTCACCGCGCTCCCATGCAGTGAGACACGATCGATGCAGCGTCTCAGTCTGAGAAGCTGCACGGGCTCCCGAGTTCCGTCCCCAGTTTGTTTTTCCCTCTCAAGATCGGGTAATCTCAATTTTTCCATGAAATTCGACATTTCTAGGGACTAATTTAGTTATTTAGAGTTAGTAAAGCCTATATAAACCCATTTCATCAGTTAATTCGAGACTTTTTGCCAAATTTAAATCTTGATTTCACATTTAGAATTTCTTAGGCTTTTGAGAGAGAAAGCGATATAAAACTTAAGGAATCTGGTTAATCCAGATTCTTAAGGGTTATTTAGCTTAATCTTTTAGCTTAATCATTAAAATCAATTAGAAATCATAGGTTAAAATAAGCTTAAATAGGATTTAGAGATTTTTTCTCACAAAATCACTAAATTCCATCACTAAGTTCATTGCTTTTTTCATCGTTGTTTCATCAGATTTCGTCACAAATTCCTCACAAAACCTTGCCAAACGACCGGTTCGAGTCTCAAAAGGTGGATTCACGGCCTCTAGGTAACAAAATTGAGTTCCAATCTATTTTTAATTAATATATTATCTTATTTGGCTATCTTTTTTGTTGTGTTGTTGTAGTTTTCCCTTCTCTTTCGGTATTTCTACAAATATCTTCACCGGTATTTTTGGGTTTGTCTTTTATCTCAAAGTGAGGAAATTAAAGTTATTTCGTCATTTTAAGTCCAGATCTACTGAAATATTATGGGAATCGGCTTAAAATTTTGGTAACCTTGAACTTTTTAGTGTAGAAATACCGATTTTGGTCCATTTGGCACATTTCCGATCCAGATGCTCTGGTGGGCATCCAGATGCTACGGCGTAGCGCCAGTTGCTGCAAAAATGCCAAAAGACCTATGTTTTATATTTTTGGCCTTTTTCTTTCATTTCCTTGCGCTTTTTACCCCGATTTTTACCCAAAAAATTTCTAAAAAAATCTCGCATAATCTATAATTTAATTATATAATTTTTAATCTATTTTTAGAATTTATTAATTGTTTAATTGGTTAAATTTTCATTTAATGGCTTAAAATTTGGTTTTTAACTAAAGATATCTTTTTGTCATATTAAAAAATTCCAAAAATATTTTGTAATTTCCCTTTATTAATTTTAGGTTGTTTAATTTATTTTATTAATATTTTAGGTTGTTTAGATATTTAATAAGTGCCCGAAATTATGTTTTTAGTCCTGAAAAATCAAAAAATATGTTTTTCTCCTTTGTTTGATTTATTTTTCTGGCCTTTTATTATTTATGCATTATTTTTGATTGTTCGTGTGTGATTTATTGTTCTTTAGAGCTGGGTTCGCGTTGGTAAGCTCTGTTAGGACCTAGTTTTGCTTTTTAATTTATTTATCCGGTTTATTTATTTTCCCGCATTAAAAAAATGTATAGGTATTTTTAAAGCCATGTAATAATTAATTTGTTTGCTTTATTGATTGCTTTTTTGTGATGTATGGCTATATAAACCGAAAACTCTAAAGATTAATTGGATTTAAATCACATAAGAACTAAAGTCGCGCTTATTAAAATGTAAACATTTTGATTTATTAAATGGAAAGTAAGCAACATGATCCGAGCTTGGAATCTTTGTTTTAAGGTACGGTCCAACCACCAGGTGGGAATATCGTACCCAAATTCCAGGTAGAGCTAAACCAGGTGGCAACTCTGTCTTAAAATGCAGGATTTCAAGTCTCGTATCTCTTAACATCTAAATTGGACTAAAATTCAATTTCAACATCAATTTTATCAGTCTATCTTTTTCATCATGGTAAAATGAGGATAAATCCTTCATCTCGTTTCACCGCGCTTATTTTTCCATACCCCCCTCTCACGCGGGCTGCGAGATAAAGGTCGTCCGCTCACATTGGCGACTCTGCTGAGGATTTCCTTTTAACTTAAAATTTGGAAATTCACTTTCATTTTTAAAAATTGGTTAAAAGGATTTTTATGATGTGCTGAACTCGTCTTTAAATCAACACTTTATTTCTTATTCCTTTTGAATCCATCGCGTGGTTAGATCCTAGGTTTAAGGTGACATTATTTCACCCCCTGAAGCTCACTTATATACCTCATGCCCTCCAAGAATTAGGGATATTTATGGGTGAATCACTCATTTCAACCAACGTGTAATTCCCATAATCGCACTCATTTGAGGAGTGGTTAAGTTATACGGAATCAAGGTAAACGAGACCCTTCTACAGTATCATTCCATGATACCAGCAGTTTGAGACTATGAACTGTGATAAATCTAGCAATAGAAACTACCCCTTAGGCTAACCAAAACAATTTAGATTTTGGTCATATACTCATTTGCTGTTCATTGGGATTTGAGTTAAGCTCTAGATTCTTTTGAACGGTGTTGTGCGGGAGCCATAAGGTTGGAAGAAGTTCGCTTTTCCTATACTATTTGTGTTGTGCTATACATATGCACCCCATGCATAGGCCGTCTGTGGCCGACTTTTATTTTGTGTTTTCGGTTACCTCTACTCTCCCCTCGCTTGAAGGGGGAATTCAAGAAAATGCCTGAGATTGTTTGAGTCCCGAGGAATTGTATCTAGTTCGCTAGGCATAGCGAGGGACTCGCACGTCTCATGTATTTTGGGGTTAAGCTTTGTATCATAAGCTCTTCTGCTCTCTACCTCTCTAAACCGCCCCAGTATATACGGCATTCATCACTCAAGTTATTATGTAATCATTCACTTCATTTATGGTTCAATTTGGGTTGATCATCTTCCAGTTTTGAAGTTAGGTCGAGACATCCTCGCCGTTATAGTCCTCTTTAGCTCTGACTCAGCCATCGTTGTGTTCATCATTTGAGCTTAGTTGGCGAATCTTTATCTGAGTCCGATTTGCTAACCATGTCTGATTCGCGTTTGAGTTATACGCCTTATGAGAGTACTCCTTCCCTACCTTATCAGGATCAGGGTCAGGGTCAGTATCGAATCAGTGTAGAGTTAGCTAATGCTCTAGCTCAGTTTCTTCAGTCTGATCTCTTTAGAAATGCCATCCAAGATTAAGTTCGTTCGGCTATGTGTGAAGAAAGGAATGTTTAGGGACCATCAAGGTCATTTTCTTAAGCACTGGGATAGCTTGGGATTATTCTGAATGGGGCAGTTCAGAACAGTTAAGGTCAGAACTATTTGGGTCAGATTTTATCGGTTCAAGCTATGCCCATCTTTCACTTGATTTCGCCTATCCGACCTATCCAACAAAGCTAGTTTAAGTTTGGTCAGAGTACCTCTCAACCACCTTCATCCTTTGTTCCGTCGACCTTTGGCTTCATAGCTGTCGCATAAAACATTGTCCGATCACAGTGGTGACTCTGCTGGGGATTGATCTCTTTAAATTTGGAACTTAAAATTTTCAATAAGTTTAAAAAGATTTAGATGATGTATTGAAATCATTGGCCAAGTTAAAACTTCATTCTTGCTTTAACATTTTATCCTTATGTGTGTAGATAGTTTGGTAATATTAGGATGCCCCATTTTACCCAAGAAGCTCACGAAAGTATCACTCATGCCCTGTTCGGAATTGAGGATACCTAGTGGTTGGATCACTCATTTCAACTAACATATGAACTCCCGCAATTGCACCTATTTAGGAAGTGGTTGAGTAACGTGGAATCAAGGTAAAGAAGAACCTTCTACATCAACAACCCTATACAAAAGCTGCGCTAGAAAGGCCTTAGCACTTTATTCCCTTAGGACTACCAAAATAATAAAAAATAATTGGGACCCACTTCTTTGCCATTTTCGGCGAAGAGGTTAACCTCCATCCTTTTCAAAGAGGCATTACATAGGAGTCATAAAGTTACAAGAGGGACATTTTATGTGCTATGTGCTACGTGCTCATGCATTACCCATGCATCCTCTTCAAGAGCCAAAATAAATCAACTTACCCTTACCAATCTCCACCCATGGAAGAGGTTTAGCAACATACGTAGGACTTCTTTTGTAACTCCATTGCATCATATCATATCACTATATGTGGCATGAGATACAAACATCCACATATGTTGGAGGGATAAGAGTCAAATCATGACATTACCCCTATATTGCAACCATCCTCGCAAATATATCATGCATTGCTTTCTAAAGACAAAGGTCTTTCATACCATCCAGGTCATTACAAAATCTACACATGATCTGATCTGCTACTCGCCATCTGTTAGCTATGAGGAGGCAAAGTTATCATCGTACCCCTGTTTGGAAAAGGCCAGAGAACCATTTGATTCGTCGTTCTCTCACTATAGTTGTCACCATAGAAGTTAAAGGGGTTTTGTATACTAATTCCAGCGGGGAGTCAGACTTAGATCAGATTCAGTTGGGTTAGAATTTCTCTCAGCCAACCATGTATTTTTAGAATAACAAAGGAAACCTCCCTCTACCTGAGGACCAAATAGGCACTACTCCTACCCCGAGAGTAGGGTCTCAGTCATCCCCTAGTTTTGACTTCGCTAGTGCTACGGCTCAGTTTCTAAGCTTAGATGCATTCCAAACCTCTATCCAAACAACTGTCCAAGCAGCCTCAAGCAAACCCTTAAGGATAAGAATTTCAATTGAATCTATGAGTCCGATATGCAAGGCTAAAATGGTTAAGCACAGATGTTAGCCGGTCCGATAGGGACAAGACCCATTGCACTAGTTTTTCACCCATCACCCTCAACTTAACCCATGGCAAGCCCATTCCAGTTTGGGCAAACCTCTACTTTTCTACAAACCTCGATGACCCTGTCGATTATTCCTTATAACTCGAGACCTTTAGCTCGGAGCTCAGTTCCTCCTGCTTTCACTCATCAGTTTTTAGCTTCTTCTAGTGGACTAGTCCAACCTCCACTATCATTTACTCCTCCTCATTTTATGGTAACTCCCAAGGGCACTACCTACCCCTAGAATCCATTAAGTAACCAATTGATTGCTCGTCCTTAGTTGAATATTCTTCCATCATCTCCGCTAGTCCCTAAACCACGACCAGGTCATGCGGCCTCCGGCTGTGACACCTGTACTAGCTGCTTTTATCAATCACATGATGGCCTCTCAAACTAACCACAATTAGGTCACGCATCCTTCGGGCATGATACATGAAGCCGCAGCTCTCTCTCACCAGCTGATCAATGACTAGGTCACACAGCCTCCGGGCGTGACACCAGAGATTCAAGCCTACATCAACTATCTCATAGCTGCCAAGGAACCCGAGAGAGGAGAAGATTGGGTCCCCAATAACTTCACTATGCCAAATATGGCACATTGTGATGGTTCTGGTGCCCCTACTTCTCACATTATCTTGTATGAAAGAGTTATGTGCGTAAAGAAATTAAGTGATAAAGTGCTAGCTAAAATGTTTCCTTGTTCCCTTTGGGGCCCTGCTCTTGAATGGTATCACACTTTGCCTCATCACATTGTCACTAATTGGAAACTTCTTTTTTAGGCTTCAAAAGTGCACTATGGTTTTAACACCATGATGGAAACAACCGTCCAACACCTTGTGGGAGTCTGTCAGCTTCCCACCAAAACCTTCAAGCAATATTTCAATCGGTGGATGTCAACCCAAGTTCTGATGAAATCTAAGCTAAGCCTTGAGTAGATTAATTAATTGGATTAATTAATTGAATATAATAATAAAAGAACATGAATTTGACTCTAACTCTTTTTCATTTAGTAAATGACTAAAAGGTTATGTTTATTTTATTTATGATTGGTTGAGGTTAGAGACTTTATTGTCCTTCGAATATTTTCTAACCACTATAAATAGAAGCCTCCTCTCCTTATTATTTCACACTGATTTTCAAAATCACGCTCTCCCTCTCTTATTCTCTTAGTTGTTCTGGTTCCTAAAAGTAATCCGTCGAAAGATGTATTTCCTTAGAATAAAAAAAAACTAAGGGAATTTCTTCTAGAATAAATAGTTGGAAAGATCTAGCTATCTTCCAATGATATATCCGTACTCTCTTTCTAGAAGGTTTTTGTAGGTAGTGCTCATGTGGACTATTTATAGAGGGCTTCTACTTTGGAGTCTGTGCATGCAGCTGATGTGGGTCATTCTGCCGATATTGGGATTCACGCTTCAACTGGTACGTTGTTAAATTATTATTAGGTCCTTTTAATAAGTGTTTATGACCTAAATAATAATAGACTAGTTTATGTTGTCAATCATGCCATGCTTAGGAGATCTAGGGATCTAGATTAAATTTTGAACTTCCGTTGTGCATGTTTTACTTGTTAAAACCGTTAATCTAGACAAACAGTGGTATTATGAGCCTGCCTAATGCAATTGTTTGATTGACTAGAAACATGCTAGGTCTAATTTTCTACAAAATATTTTCGAGTATGCTATGCTATGCGTAAGAATTTATTTCTTGCAATAGAAAATGTTGTGATAACTAGATTAAGTGTTGCTCAAACTTAGTCAGGGTAGTTATCTAAGGATTAACAATGTTTTCACTTAAGCTTGTAAATGCTTTGATTTGCGAATTATTTAGAATAATTCTTAAATTAGAAAAGAAATAAATCTTTAATTTAAATAGTCTATGGTCAAGTGACTCAGAAGGACCCGTGTTTATTCTAGCAAGGATTGAGGGGGCCTCTCCTACCTAGGAATTTACCTCGGTTCTAGACTCTAAGTACCAAAGGGATTGTTTTGAATTAGTTGATTTCTAGTATAATAAATTGGATTCATTATATGGTTTACAATGAAAGTTTAAATTGTTAAATTAAAACTTATAGACATTGGTGCAATAACATGAACAATGAGCCCCCATGTTTTTTTTACATGCTATGTGGAGTCTTGGCATGATGGAATGATTATGAATTACCAGTTGAGCATGACCCTAGGTTGGACCTACTAATTCCTTAAAGCCCGATATTAGTTATAGTTTCATAATCATCTCCATGTGTAAGTCTTAGATTAGGCGAGACTTGTTGCACCAATAAATCCCTATTAAAATATTAAGACAAAATTAGCTTTCCTAAATAATCGAATATGTGCTTCTGCACCATTTCATTGAATGAATTGCTCACGCACAGCATGCCTTCTTCTTTAACATCATCTGTTCTCATGATTTGAATTAGGGTTAAGTCTTAATTGGACTAGGTTAGTTATCTGTAATATCGGAGCTAATGCCAGGCTGGAGGAATCATTTGAGGAGCCATATAATTGGTTATGCACATCCATTGGCTGGAACTCAAATGGATTAGCAATTGCAATAGATGCAAATAGACTAGATTCTCCTATAGCTGTTTAAGTTAGCTTGACTCGTGATAGTGGGGGTTAGCTTAAATGAGTTAGAGATGCTAACTACTAAGGAGAATGGTTAGACCATGTTTCCCGAAAGACAATAGAAGGGGTCATTATATTTTTGAATAAATCTTAATAAAATAGTAGGAAAATATATTTAATTTAAAGACCTTAAAATTTAATGCAGGTACAAAACTAAGTCTAAGCATTTATTCTATTTATTATATCTAGGTTGAATCTTTATTTCTTACATAAATTTTGCATGATTTAATAATTGTATTTAACTGCCTCTAGCTTCAAATGGTTTGTTTAGAAATGTGAGGATAGTCCTCAAAGCCTAGGGCTTGACCCATTTACTATATGAGCCCAATACTAAACAACATAATGCAAGTATTTCTACCTCAAGTAGAAATATGGAAATTATATGAAGGAAACAAGGATAAAACACCTTAAAGGTAGTTAAGATCCATGTTACCTTATGTAAGTAGCATGAAGGAAACAAGAATATAAACACCTTGGAGGTTGTTATGTTACCTTATGTGAGTAGCTTGAAGGAAATAAGGATAAACATCAAGTTAGATGTTAGGATCCATCTTACCTTAAGGAATTGAAGCATCGTGAAATCGTGGACTAAGAAGTCCATGTCGTAACATCTTAGAAAGGATTTTTTCCAAGAAAGCAAAAATGATTCAAGGGTATTGTAAGGATGTAAAGGGACACGAGTTGTCTAGTATAGCAGCAAGAAAGAGCGAATTTAAGAGAAAATGAAAGGATCTTGAGAGCTTTGTTTTGGAAACAAAGTAATTGTTTCAATATGGGATATTAGAAACACAATCTTCATTTAAATATGAAATTGAAAGGCTTTTGTCTCATAGTATGAGAAGAGAAGGTTTGGATACCTCCACTTCAGGGTGTTATAATTGAGAATGTTCTACATCTCTTGGGGAATCAACATAGATATAGGATATCAAGTGTGTGAATCAATATCTATACAAGGTATAGGTATTGAAGAGAAGTAGAGGATTAGGAAAAGAAGAGTTGTACCTACGGGATATCATTAGAGTTTGATAGCTGCTATTGATGTAGGAACTTAAAATCTCCATTTGGCTATTTCGTAATAAGGACATAATTATTGTTATACTTCTATGAATATTGTTTCCTGCTTCACAGCAGATGGAACTAATTCCAATTTAATAAAAGATGTTATCAAATATTATGAAAAATATTCTGGATAGGAGTGTAATGAAAGATATTTTGTGATTACAAAATCATATTCTCAATATTAACCATGCTAAGAGAAATTAGATAAAGATAAGTCATCTTACTTATATTTAGGCCATATAAACGAAACCTGCTTAACTAAGTTACACAAAGGTGATAACTTGGGCCTAATACACTCAGAGTCTTATAGGGCTTGAGAACCTTGTTTAAAAGGCAGAATGACAAAGAAGCCCCTTTTTAAGTAAAAAGGGGAATGTGCCACGAGTACATTAGAAATAATACACTCAGATGTATGTGGCCCAATGAATGTCTAAACACATAGATGAATTGTTTACTTCTTCATTTTTATCGATGATTACTCACGATATGGGTATTTATACCTTATGAGGCACAAATTGGATAGTTTTGAAAGGTTTAAAGATTATAGGAATGAAGTTGATAAAAAAAACTTGGAAAGAATATCAGGGCACTACAGTTAGACCAAGGTGGAAAATATTTAAGCCAATAGTTTCAAGATTATCTAAGGAATAATGGAATATTGTCCTAGTGGACCCCTCCGTATACTCCTTAGCACAATGGTGTGTCTGAGAGGAGGAATTGAACTTTGTTGAACATGGTTCGATCCATGATGAGCCAAGAATCTCTTAGTAAATCCTTTTGGAGATATGCACTTGAGAGCACAGTTTATATCCTAAACCGTGTGCCTTAAAAATCAGGTGATACTACACCATACAAAAGGTGGTATGGTAAGAAACCCACTCTTCCTCACCTAAGAGTCTGGGTTTTCCTGCCTATATTAAAAGGACAATGTCAGATAAGCTTGGAGCTAAATCTGACAAGTGCTTATTCATTGGTTATCCTAAAGAGACAATAGTATATACCTTTTATGATCCTAAGGAATAAAAGGTACTTGTTTCTAGGACTGCTCAGTTCGTTGAGAAGGAATACAAGCTTATAAAAGCTAGTGGGAGCGACCTTGAACTTGGAGTTCACGTAGGCAAACAAGACGATCAACTAATGATTCCTACACCTGATACATAAGAAAGTGTGATCCAGGAACAACCTATTATACAATAGCCATTACGTAGATCTGATAGGGTTCCCAACACTCCTGAAAGATACAGATTTTTTATCACGGATGATAAACAAATCTTTTTGATGGAGGATTATGAACCTGAGACCTACAAGGAAGTAATGGAGAGCTCAAAATCTGATAAATGGTTAAAAGCCATGAAATCAGAAATGGATTCCATGTATGAAAACCAAGTTTGGAATTTGGTCGATGCACCTAATGAGGTTAGAGTGGGTTTTCAAGAAAGAAAACCACCATGGATGGTAATGTAATTACCTATAAGGCAAGGTTAGTTGCAAAAGGTTATAGTCAGCGAGAAGGTATAGACTATAATAGAAAAAAAAATCTTTTAACTAGTAGCCATGCTTAAATCCATTTGGATACTCTTTGCCATTACTACTCATTATGACTATAAGATCTGGTAGATGGATGTGGATATCGCATTCCTCAATGAAAACTTAGATCGGGATGTATATATGGTACAACTTAAGGGTTTTGCATCTCAGAATAGCTCGAAGGTATGTAAACTGCAAAGATCTATTTATGGACTTAAGCAAGAATCCAGGAATTGGAATATAAGGTTTGATGATATGATCAAGGAGTTAGATTTTATATTAAACGCTTATGAGCCTTTTGTATACAAGAAGGTTAGTGGGAGTAAAGTAATTTTCTTTATATTGTATGTTGATAACATACTACTGATAGGAAATGACATTTCTCTTCTTTAAAATAGCTAAAATATGGTTATCAAAGAAAGTTCTCCATGAAGGACCTTGGAGAAGCAGCATTTATACTAGGTATAAAGATCTATAGAGATAGATCTAAGGGGCTGCTAGGTCTTTCACAAGTTACGTACATAGACAAGGTATTAACTAGGTTTAACCTTGAGCAATCGAGAAATGATTATCTTCCAATGTCTCATGGAATTGATCTTTCTAAATCTGAGTGTTTGGGGACACAAGAGGAGAGATTGCGCATAAATAGAATACCCTATGCATCTGCAATAAGATCTATCATGTATGCTATGGTATGTACGAGGCCAGATATCTCACACACATTGAGCATCACCAGCAGATTTTAATTTGACCCATGTGAGAAGCATTGGATGGCCATTAAGAAAATCCTTAAGTACTTCAGAAGGATTAAGGAAATGTTCTTGGTATATGGAGAAGGTGATCTCACAGTAAAGGGATTCACTAATGCGAGTTTTCAATCTAACAAGGATGATTATAAATCATAGTCAGGTTACTCATTTATGTTAAATGAAGTGGCAGTTGTTTGGAAGAGTTCCAAACCAGATAAAACTATTGATTCAACCATAGAATCTGAGTACGTTGTTGCTTTAGAAGAAACAAAACAAGTTGTCTGGATAATGAGATTTATTGGTGATCTTGATATAGTGTCTAATAGTGAGGATCCAATAGTATTAAATTGTGATAACACTATGGCTGTTACTCAAGCATAAGAACATGTACACATAAAATATCATATAAGATATGATAAGGGATAAGGATGTAATAATGGAATACATTCCCACAGATCAAAACTTGGAAAATGGTCTGATAAAGCCGTTAACACAGATTTAGCATGACCAGCATGTTAATAAGTTATGGCATAATGCATATGCTTAATTGGCACTAGTTCAAGTAGGAGATTGTTAGATATGGTGTATGCCCTAGAGAAATTAGGGCGATATACCTTAGTTAGTTAAATTTGTACGAACGAATATAAAGGCATTCTTTAGTTACATCGATGACTATGAAAATATATTATGACTGGTTAAGAATATATTCATTGATGTGTTTGCAAATGTCCTTGACATAATCATAGCACGTATTGCAAGGGCATAGTGGGACTATGTTGGTGAGAGCTGGTTCGTGAGCAATTATGATTTGTCTAAATATCCCTAGTCGTAGCATCATCAAGACCGGACATTGATGAATACGGAAAGACTAGCATGTATCGTCATACCTCTTGAATTTGATTCAGAGTAGCATATCTCTGGTGCTAGAGAGTGGTACCTTAGGATAATGCATGAATGTATTCTGAGAAATACATTAGAGACCTCTATGAGACAACACACGGTAATCTATATTATGTGTTGGTGTTTTATCGTCCTATTGCAATAGCAATACAAATATCCTTAGACCTTAGATACTAGTAACCTTGTTCAAATGTTGCTATACTTTGGGTTATACCTAAACATTCTATTGACTGAGTGATACGGGTGATTACGGGTATAGTTGATGTCTGTCCACTGGTAACCTGAGTAGTCAAGATAGAATCTATCACTCCGCTATAGCAATATAACGGAGTTATACCTTGGCCCCTTATGAGAAGTGACACACTCGTAAACCTCTACAGAGTATGGTTTGATAGGATGGAATCCTAGTCAACACACTAATATGGTTGAGTAGTGTACTTTGGTAGCAAGACTAAACTACTAGGGTAGCCTCTAAGGCTACTAGTGGACTAACACTTAAACCTAGTCCTAGAAACCAGATGAACTTAACAGTTGATAGAAGGAGTGAATTGTATTGAACCATTGCAGAACTTGGATTAAGTCACATGCACGTGACATTCCTAATATTGAGGGGTCATATGCCCTTTGCTAGAGAGTCACTATGATCGATCAAAGTCATCGGAGTCCAGAACGGTCTGGAGCTCCAAGCCAGTCAAATTCTTGAAAAGGAATTTAAGCTAGGTCAAACTTTGATGGCTCGATATTACGGGATCCTATAAGGTCACACACTTTAAGTTACGACCGAGCTATATAAAGAACTGTTAGACTAGGTCTAATCTAGAAGAGAAATAATAGTTAGACCATTTTAATTGGTTAGACCAATTTGTATTGGTTGGACCAGTATATTGGGAAATAAATGGTTAGAACATTTTATTGGTTAGACCAATTTTACTTGTTGGACTAGTGTACCAAAAATAATGAGAAGGCATAAAAGGAAATAGAAATTGTGTAGTTGGATCCACGATAAGGTACTGTATGGACTCGCCCGAGTGGGCTTGTGCAAGTGCGGTGGGAAAGCACTTGTGGCAAGCCTATGCGTGGGCCTTGACAGTGTTGCGCAAGCAACAATTCGCAAGGCATACTAGGCTTATGCAAACGGGGCCACTGTTTACTATAGCACATAGGCAAAGGCCTGCACGTATATACGGTGCGCACAACCCACAAGTGTGGGCTGTGCGCTAGCAGGCTGGGCCTGCACATTGGCTCAAGCCCGCACACTGTTTGCTTCGGCTAGCAGTGTTTTAGTTGGACACAGAGTCCGACTTTGTTTTTGTTTCTAATTATTTAGTATTATTAAATGGGTTTAATTATTCTTTAATTAATTAATCAATTATTATATTGGTTAATTGGTTATTAATTAGTTGAATGATTATTAAATAAGAGTTGTAATTCAAGTCTAACTTTGTTTCCTATTAAATAAGAATTGTTTATTCTATTAATTAATTAATTTAATTAATTAATTGAATAGAATAATAATAAAGGAAGATGAATTTGATTCTAACTCTTTCTTATTTTGTAAATGACTAAAAGGTTATTTTATTTTATTTATGATTGGTTGAGGTTAGGGACTTTATCGTCCTTCGAATATTTCCTAACCACTATAAATAGAAGCCTCCTCTAATCATTATTTCACAACGATTTTCGAAACCACTCTCTCCCTTTCTTATTCTCTTAGTTGTTCTGGTCCCTAAAAGTAATCCGTCGAAAGACGTATTTACTTAGGATAGAAAACTAAAGGAATTTCTTCTAGAATAAATAGTCGGGAAGATCTAGCTATCTTCCACTGATTTATCGGTACTACCTTTCTAGAAGGTTTTGGTAGGTAGTGCTCGTGTGGACTATTTATAGAGGGCTTCTAATTTTGAGTTTGTACACACAACTGATGGGATGATTCTACTGACATTGGGATTCACGCTTCAACTGGTACGTGGTTAAATTATTATTATATCCTTTTAATAAGTGTTTATGACCTAAATAATAATAGTCTAGTTTATGTTGTCAATCATGCCATGCTTAGGAGATCTAGATTAGATTTTTAAAATCCAGTGTGCATGTTTTAGTTGTTAAAACCTTAAACTAGACTAATAAATGATTACCTGATTTTGTTGTTGGGCCTCTACATCCTCTTCCTCATTTTGCTCTGCCAACCCTATATCCGGAAGACTGGAACTATCCTCAGTATCCCCTCCTATTGCCTTAATAGGACTTACAGCATTCTCTTCTATATCCGAAATGATGGAATTTTCTTCATCATTTTCGCCCCTTACCTAGATAGGACTTGCCATAATTACTATCTCATTCTCCAGAATGGTAGAATTGTCCTCATCATCCCTTCCTGTTGCCTTTTTAGGACTTTTGAGCTCAACCACTTCTGTTTCCACATTCAGTAAGTTATTCGGAAGAGGCCATCATCTTGCTTTAAAGTGAAATAAGTCCTTATTCGGATACTTGGCATCTTTGAGAAGTACCAGATCGTTAGAAGCTATTAGGACATGTGGGCTATCTGTGGCTTCTACTCCGGATGAGCCTCCGAGTCCCTCCTTAGTTAATCTATTTTCTTTAGAATTATCTTGGACTACTGACATCATCTCCTCATACTAAGGATCTTCGAGAAAGATATTATCCAAAAGGACTAGTTTCTTGGAGGAAATAACCAGTTCCTTGCCCTTGCTTAAATCTATTGGTGTAAGGGCTTTTGGAGATGGTTCTTTGATGGAGATTCCCACAAAGGGCTTTTTGAAAGCCAATTTTGTTCTTTATGCCTTGAAAGCCTCATTAAAAGTTAACCCCTTTCGGGTTAAACGCTTCTTGGGCAAAGGTTCCTCATCTCTAGTTTCCTCTGCATCATTATCCTCTTCCTGTTCATAAACTGGCCTTTTCTTTTTATCTGCTGCTTTGATGAGCCTTCCTCTTTTCTAAGGCTTGTCCGGTGTGGTTTTCATTAATTGTATGAGGGGTATTCTGTCCTCATCATCTTCTTCAATAGCTGGCTTAAGGTTTATCTTTCTTTGAGCCTTGGATTTAGTAGTTTTGGCTCTCTTGGCCTCCGCAGCAATGTCAACTCTGGGCTTTCGGACTCTGGTTTTCTCCTTTCTTTCTTCCCTCAGCCGAATGGCCTTTTCTTCATCCCATGTTTCTCCAAAGCTTAGTTTTTTGAAATTCTTTTCAAGGATCTCTTTCCCTTAAATGGAGTGGGCTCCGGATAAATTGACTCCATTAGCTAAGAGGATTCTGGTGATGAGAGCGCCAAGGGAATTTATGTGCTACCTTAGAAAATGGATGATTAGGATAGGCATATTTACAACCCTGCTTTCTACCCAGTGCTACAGGATGCAGTGTTGAAAGGAAGAGGGGGTGGTTGTGGATCCTTTCTAGATAAGGACCAATTTAGCCAAGATGTATTGCAGAATTCTGGGTGTTTATGGCCAATATATGGAGAATTTATCTCCAAAATAACGAGCTGGGAGCCACTTCTTTGGGTAATACTTGACTAGCAATTCATCCTCATCATTTCTCAGTTGAACTCCATCATTCTTCATGTTGAGTTATGTTACAAAGAATTCCAAAGTAACAGTGATTACTTTCCCTTGAACTATGGTATCGAGAGCATCATAGTAGGAGTGTACTCTCAAGTTGTCATAGAATTCTCTGACAAAATCCAGATAGGTGGGATAGTTGATTTTGAGAAAATCTACAAGGCATTGGTCTTTTATGAGTTGTGAGTAGGGTTTTGTGTTGAATAGAAAATTATATCCCAAATAGTCTGTTGGCACTAAACCAGATTTTTCAATTTGAGAGGGGTGAAATCTTCATCTTTAAGATCAGACTCATTAAAGATGTATCTTGGAGGAGGAGGCGGAGTGATCTGATTGGATGCCATTTGAGAATTTGAAGGAAGTTTAGGAATTTTAGGATTCTGAGAATTGAATTTTGCAGAGTAACAATAAGAGTAGTACTTGCGTGAAGAAGGAGATGGATTTTTTAGGGGCTTTTTATAGAGTTCCAAAAGTGAGGGTATAATCATAATCTGGACACCGCTAACTTTAACTGGATTGATGATGTGGTAGGTAAATTTGAGGAGAGAGGGAAATGGTGCTTAAATGGAGGATTAGAACGGTTTATTTAAAACTAGATTTTGAGTTTTATTGCACGTGTAACATCCAATAAACGTTTGAAATCCAAAACATGTACAGCTACCTTTATGCGCTTTTACTGCCATTTGTCAACTCTGTCTGCTGAGCTGTCAAGATTCCCTCCAAATTCAGAGTAATTTCCATTTCTTCTTCTCTTCTTAATTCCTTAACTTGTAGAAGTCCAAATTAATCCCAGATTATCTTCCGGATTTTCCTTCAAATTGGATTAGACATTCCAATTGATTCCCTTAGCTTGATGAACTGATCTTTGCTTAATGGTTTAGTAAAGATGTGTGCTCTCTACTCATTGGTTGGAATGTAAATCAATGCAACCTTCTTCTTCATTACATGATCCCTGATGAAATGATACCTGATGTTGACATGCTTTATCCTGCTATGTAGCACTGGATTCTTTAACACATCAATAGCACTTTTGTTGTCACACATTACATCCACACATCCGAATTAAACTGCATAATCTTCTAATTATTGCTTGATCCATAGGAGTTGAGCTACATAACTTCCAGCTGCCGTATATTCTGCTTCTGTAGTTGATAAAGCAACTGAAGTTTTCTTCTTGCTATACCATGATACCAAGTAATCTTCCAGAAAGTGACAAACTCCAGATGTACTCTTTCTTTTAAGAGTGTCTCTACTATAATTTGCATCAGTGAAGCCTTGGAGTGTGAAGTTTCCATTACTAGGATACCATAGCCCAACTTTAGTGGTTCCTAGGATATATCTAAGGATTCTTTTTACTGCTTTGAGATGTGAATCCTTAGGATTGGATTGATATCTTGCATAGTAGCAAATTGCATAATGTAAGTTAGGTCTGCTAGTTATCAAGTACAATAGTGATCTAATCATTCCTCTATAGAGCTTTTGATCCACCTCTTCTCCTTCACAATCCTTTGATAGGACTATATCTGATCCCATAGGAGTAGACATAGGCTTGCTTTTGTCCATTTCAAATTTATTCAAGATCTCCTTAGTGTATTTGGATTGATTAATGAAAATCCCATTCGGACTCTGCTTGATTTGTAGACCAAGGAAGAAATTGAATTCTCCCATCATTGACATCTCAAAATCCTTCTATATTTGTGTGCTAAATTCTTTACACATCATTTCATCTGTTGCTCTAAAGATGATGTCATCTACATAGATCTGGACTAGAATAACATCATCCTTCTTCTTCTTCTTCATAAAAAGGGTTGTATCTACCTTGCCCCTAATGTATCCCTTGGATATGAGAAATGCAGTGAGTCTCCCATACCAAGCTCTAGGTTCTTGCTTCAATCCATAGAGGGCTTTCTTTAGCTTGTATACATGATTCGGATGCTTTGTGTCTTCAAATCTAGGTGGTTGCTTGACATAGACTTCTTCCTGGATAACTCCATTTAGAAATGCACTTTTGACATTCATTTGGAATAATTTGAATCCCATGAATGATGCAAAATCACACAGAATCTGGATTGCCTCCAATATTGCTACCGGAGGAAAGGTTTCTTCAAAATCAATGCCATCCTGCTGATTGTAGCCTTGGGCAACCAATCTTGCCTTGTTTCTTCTCACCATAATTTCGGATTCATCTAGTTTGTTCCTAAATACCCATTTGGTGCCAATGATTGACTTCCCGTTTGGTGGGGCCACTAGATCCCAAACATCATTCCTGGTGAATTGATCTAGTTCTTCTTGCATTACCATCATCCAGCTTTTATCTCCTTCAGCATCTTGAAATTTCTTTGGCTCAATGAGAGAGATAAAAGCAGCATGGCTCATCATTCAGTTAAGTTGTCCTCTAGTTCTTACTGGATCTTAGACATTATCTAAAATGGCTTCAACTGGATGATTTTTGTGAGTCTGGATCTCTCTTCGAAGGTCTGCATGTTGATCTGGAACTTCTTCCTCAACTCCTTATTCTTGATTATCCATGAAATTTATCTCATGATTAATAGGATAATCTTGTGTAACTTCTAAGTTGAGAGTGATTCCTTCATCTTCTTCCTTATACTTCTTGATCTGGAAGGAATCAGGAATCTGCACTTCTTCTTTTTCTCCAGTATTTTCAGCTTCCGGAGTTAAATCTTTCGAATTTGAACTTCTTTTTCCTGCATTGCTAGTCTCATCAAAATCTACGTGTATTGACTCTACCATAGTTTGTGTTTATTTATTATAGACTCTATAAGCTTTGCTATATGTTGAGTAGCCAAGGAAAATTGCTTCATCAAATTTAGGATCAAATTTTCCTAATTACCCTCTATCATGCAGGATGTAGCATTTACATCCAAAGGCTTTGAAATACCAAATTTTGGGTTTCCTACCCTTCCAAATTTCATATGGGGTCTTTTCTAAGGTTTTTCTAATAAGAGCTCTATTCAAGATGTAGCATGTTGTGTTTACGGCCTCACCCCAGAAATACTTAGTCAAACTATTCTCACTTAGCATTATTCTAGCCATTTCAACTATAGTTTTGTTTTTCCTTTCAATAACCCCATTTTTTTAGACTTATGAGGGGCAGAGAATATGTTTTCAATCCCCTTGGATTCGCAAAACTCAGCAAAGTGCTTATTTTTTAATTCTCCTCCATTATCACTCCGGATGCGTATTGCTTATGCCCTATCCTACTTCTATCCAGATGAATATTTTTGAGAAATGGTCAAAGGCTTCATATTTGCTGGCTAGTAAAGCAACCCAAGTATAGCGAGACTAATCATCCACAATGACCATGGTGTATTCTCTTCTACCTAAACTCATTGGTTTAATTGGACCAAAGAGATCAATGGGTAAGAGTTTAAGAACTCTCTTTGAGGGAATGTAGGAGATGGAAGGGAAGCTTTCTCTGCGCCGTTTATCTAATTGACATGCAGTGCATATGTGATCCTTATCAAAAGTAACCTTAGCCAAACCCGCAACCAATTCCTTTTTGGCTAATTTGGACAGGTGGTTCATGCTTACATGTCCCAACCTCTGGTGCTATAGCCATAATTCTTCTTCTTTAGACACCAAGCATATATTCTTTTTCTCATTTTTAATGTTAACAAAATACACATTATGGACTCTAGGTGCATAAAGAATAAATTTATTTGACTTACTATCAATGATTGAGCAGCCTCCAGAATCAAAGGTGACTTTTATCCCTTTATCACAGAGTTGAGGAACACTTAGCAGGTTGAATTTCAATCCATCAACTAGTGAGACATCTTCTATCTTTAATTCAGATCCAATGGTTCTATGTCCACTGATTTGTCCCTTTTTACTATCTCCAAAGCTTACTTTTCCACCTTTTTTCTGGATTAAAGTGATGAAGGACTTCTCAACACCATTCATGTTCCTTGAATATCCACTATCAATGTACCATGTGTATTGATCTACTACGGATCTAAGGCATACCTGTAAAATAGATCAAGTGGGTTTGGGTACCCAATCAGATTTGGGCCCTCTCGGGTTATCAACCATTTTATGCCAAGCATAAATATCATAATAACCATTTTTTAATCTACATAATTTATTAAGATGATTGTTTTTCCTATAAAACCTACACCCTGAGATAGGTCTATTCTGCTCCTGCTTCTTCTGGATCTTTTCAAGATCCTCCTTTATATAAGTTTCAATGTTTCCAGCTTCTTGTATGCTTGTTTGTCTGGTATATATCCGGAAGCTAGTTAGAGGTGCAATCTCTGCTCCATAGTTTTTTCTTTGCTTGGCAGGCTGCCCATTATAGACTACTTTAACTTTTCCCTTTTAAGTAGCTGTGTATCTATGTGCATGAGGTTGCCTTTAAGGTCTCTTCTCTTTTTGATTTTGAGGGTCCTGGATTCTCTTTAGCAACAGAGTTTTGATTCCTTTGTGTTCCTTGCCACTGATTCCTTCTTTGTTGTGAAGGGCCTGGTTTCCTTTCGGATGCTTCCTTCATCGGAGTTAGCTCCCTATCTAACCCAATCAAGTTTGCACTTAAGATTTCCACTTAATTTCTCAGCTTGACATCTTGTGCCAATGCTTCAGCATCTTTAAGAAGCTCCAGTACTTGTCTTCGTAGGGATTTTATAACTTTTATGTTCTTTCTCACATTCTTGATCACAATCCCTAAAGCTCTATCAAGTTCAAAGTTAGAGATAGAATTAGAGTGAGAGTTTACCTCAGTACTAGGTATCTCTTATTCTAATTCTTCAATTTGTACAGTATCTTGTTTCGATGGATTTCATCTAGATTGTTCTACTTCCAAATCAATCAGTGCCATGAATGCACAGTTAGCAGTCTCTTCTTCTTCTATTGAAGATGAGCTACTACTTTCCTCACTTTTGCTCCATATGGCCACCACTCCTTCTTCTTATGTTTCTTGTCTCTTTTGAGCTTAGGGCATCTAGTTCTGAAATGACCTTTTTCTCCACATTCAAAGCAGGCAGCTTCTTTCTTCGGATCCTTCTTTTCTTCCAGATCCTTTCTAGACTTGTCCCTTCTGAAAGCTTTCCTTCATTCTTCTAGTATCATATCTTCTAGAATTCCTTCTATCTTTCTTTTTCAGAAATATATCAAACTGTCTGGCTAGCATGGTCATTTGTTCCTTGTTGTATTGAGATTCCTTGAGTTGTTTTTCTTCTCTAGAGGAAACTGATTCAGAGGACTCTACCTTTAGTGCAATGGCTTTCTTTCTTTCTTTAGGCTTCTTTTCTTATTAGCTATATCTCTTTAAGGATGCCTCTTGAGTTAGGAGGTTACCAGAGAGCTCATCATAACTATAAAAGTGCAAGTTATGAGCCTCCTCTATGGCTGTCTTTTTATTATCTCACTCCTTGATGAGACTCTAGAGCACCTTCTTAACCATCTCAACTTTAGAGATGTCCTTTCCAAGCCTCTTCATCTCATTCACTAGATTGGTGTATCTAGTATTCATGCTGCTGATTGACTCCTTAGGCTCCATCTTGAAGGATTCCAACTTTTGTTGGAGTGGATCAATCTTGGCTTCTTTGACCTTGTTTGTTTCTTCATAAGTCACTTCCAATTTTTGCCAAAATTCTTGTGCAGTCTCACATTCGAATATCCTGTTAAATTCTGTTGCACTAAGAGCACAATGAAGCATGTTAATAGCATTTGCATTTTCATGCAATTTCTTGTAATAATTTTCATCCCATAAACTAGATGACTTCCGCATTACCATACCCTCTACTTCATGAGTAGGATCATATGGGCCATTTTCAATGGCCATCCATGCCATCATGGTTTGTGCCTGAATGAAGTTCTTCATTCGGTTTTTCTAGAATGTGTAGTGTTCACCGATGAAGAGTGGAGGACGGGTAATCGACATACCCTTTGAAAAAATTTGTGAGTTTTAGAAACTCATTTTGATTCTTGGATCAAAATATGGACCATTAGCTCAAGATTGTGAGATCTCTAGTTGTTAGCACTAGCTCTGATACCACTTGTTGGTCCCTATAAGGGTCTAAATAAGGTCAAAAGGAGGGGTGAATGACCCCTTTTCGCAGAAGTAGGCAGACTTTAAAAAGTCTTGTGTAGCGTGTTTGATTATGTTTCGGATTTAATTGATTCGGATGATGAAAATATGAAATGTTATGCAATAATGTAAAAAGTTAGAGAATTAAATACAGTAATTTTATCCTAGTTCAGCCCTGCCTGCTCCAGTCCCCGGAGTTTCCTTCCTCCGAGCTTTTCCACTAGTGGATTCCTTTCCAACTGGCAAAAATCAAGCCTTATAATTTGTCTTCGAATGGTGCCTCCTGCCGAATGTAGGATATACAACCAGAAGCACCAACTTATAGCTGAGTCCTCTTGTCTTTAGCAGGATATATCACTTAGATTTCTACCCAAACCTAAGCTGAGTCCTATAGGGAGTTCCACTTAAAGCACCAACTCTAAGCTAGATCCTAATCTCAATACTCACCTAAGTATGAGATTTTACACTTTATTTTTTCAAAGATTTTGGTTTTGGTTTTCCTCAAGTTTATAACTTACTTGGGATTCTTTTCAAACTAATTTGGAATGGTTTGGTTCTTGGAGGGATTAAGTCACTGATTGCCATAGCAGATTCTCTTGTGTATGCTTTCTCAAAACAACCAGTACCTTATTAACTTGTGAAGCTTTCCTTTTATAGGATTCTAAATGTAGCCATTGTGAGTTGTTGATGTTGAATTAAATCTTCACCGTTTATCAAGTTAGATGTGGTGCTTCCAAAGCCGTTGATCAATCCATTAGACTCAGATTTTAACCCGTTTGAATTCTTGGGATTGGGGCTAAAAAGTTAATAGTGTCGAATTCCTTGTATTTTAGTGATTCACCAACTTTTATGCCAGAGGTCCCGATGTGTGACCTTTACGCTCCTTTTTATTGGTCTAGGTAGAAAAGTTGTTACCTTTTCTCTTTCCTGTGTCAGTCCTTGTCCTTTTCTAAAAAGTGCTAGCTGTCATTTTTGCCATCATAAGGGGAAAGTATCTTTGACTCTTAGACCAAAAAGATGGAGGGAAAAGTAAATTTTGAAACTTTTCCCTTTGTCTTCTTATCTGTATCTTCCGGATGATTTTAGTCTTGATGTATCCGGATGTTGTTCATTTAGTCTTCTCCCAGATGCTGATTTTGAGCGGTTAAAAGTTTGTTTCCTTTCCAAAATTTAACCGAATGCTTCCATTATGTGCTTAGGAACTTGTAGTCTTCATTGAATGTCCAGATGGCTTGTTTTGGACCTGATGCTTCCATTTTTGGATTAAGGAGATTACAAGATTTATTCCTTAATATTTTATTTCTCTAGTTTTTGTTTTCTTCAAACTTGATCCGGATTATTCTGGAATTTAATTCTTCCGAATCATTATTTTCCACCAGTTGGTTTAGGAGAGAGAAAGGGAGGGTTTTAGTGAGAGAAAGTAGAGAAAAGGTAAGAAAAGTGTTCTTGAATCATCTTTTCTTGGTTTTTCTTCTCTAAATCTCTTAGGAAAACATTAAAACTTGTACAAATCCAAGGTTGAAATTAATCTAATAGGATTTTTAGAGACAAATCTTCTTAAATACTACCCAAATCATCATTTGAGCTTCCCAAAGATGTCATTTGGATCTTAAAGAGGTGGATTCTCAACCCCAAGATAAATTCTTGAGTCTCTTGAGCTCTCTAGGATATTTTCTAGTTGTTTTTGTTGTTTGATTGTGTTTCGAGTTCATTTTTTGGCGTTTTGGTCATTTTTTGATCTTTTGTTTACTGCTTCTACAGAAATTGGTATCACCGGCGATGGCTCAGGCCGCCAATGGCCTCACAATGCCATCGGCGGTATGAACCATACTGGCGGTGGCATGGTGTTCTGGACAATAGATCCGCTTGTCCCCTTTTAACCTAGTTTCTTTATTTTCCATATTTTAGGGTGTACCAAACGATGACGGGAATACAAGATTCCCCAAAAACGGTCCCAACGCCATAACATGTGGCATTTTCACTAATAAATTTATTAGAATAATAATCGATTCCAAAATGGACTTTTCCCTAAAATTCATTTAGAAAATGAATTTTTCAAAGGGAACCTTTAGCTCGACCAAAGCCTGGGGCTCTACCCCCGAACCCCGTCAAGGGCGCTACCCCTGAACCCCGCGAGGGGCTACCACCTCTCAACCCCGTAAGGAGCTGCCGCCCCTAGGACCCTGCTATCGGGGATGCTGCTATATGTGATATATCTAGTATACATGCCGTATCTGTGCTAACCTTTACTGATGCATATAAATTTAGGTTACATGTATGTTTAGGCCTTCGGGTATTTTATTTTCCGTTTTTAGACAAATGTACAAGATTTGAAAGCCATGTAATCATTCTTTCATTTTCCACATTTTTATTTATTGGATGACTATAATAATTAACTTATCGCTTTTGAATGCTTGGTTAAATAATGCACGAACACAATATATAAATCAAAAACACTAAATAGGGTGGATTAAAACCGAATAAGAAAGTTTGATACTTTTATCACGATAAATGATTAAATTTTACCAATGTAGAATAGATAGCATAATACGAGCTCATAATCTCTACTTAAGGTACGGTATACCACCCGTTGGGAAAATCATACCTAAATTTCCCGATTGAGTTGAATCGGGTGGCGACTCTGTCTTAAATACGGGGTTTTGATCTCGTATCTTTTGAGCATTAAAACATGCAAATCCATTTTCTACCCTCATATCACTCCTATATTATTATCTTTCAAGGTTGGTCCTTCAGCCCGCTTTGCAGCCGTCTGAAATGTTGTTCGCTCACAATAACAGTATTTCTAATGCACTGTTGAGTTAGTTAGCATCCCCCATTTATCCTCTTGAATAGAATTATAGCTCTATTCAAGTTTCCTTGGCTTTTATCAACTGGGCCTCATCAATAGTTGACATTATTGATTCACGGGCATCATTGCCATCTGTTGTCTCAGTTGTGGTAGCTTCATAGACCTTCTCAGAATATGCAGCCTTAGAACCCTCGTGGGCTTCACTGGCTTCTTATTGAAGTTTTTCAACTTCAGCAGCCACTTCACTGGATGATGGTTTTTTATCCTTAGCATTAAGTTCATCCATAACCATTCTAGCAATTTTGACTGCTTGTGCTAGATGGTCTAATGAAGGCTGTGGAGGAGGAATTTTGGTAAGTGATTGGTTTGAGATCTTTGGTGATGGTGAATGTTGTTTTAGAAGGATTTTATTGGGTGAGGATATTGGTGTTTTAACTCGTGAAACTGGATTTGCTATGACGATGGGTACTGTAAGTTCTGAGCTAATGGCTTTGCAACAAAAGTCCTCTAGCATGGATAAGCATAGGATAGCAGGCTTTGAGTATGAGTAATCTCCTACTTCAAGAATTTGGTTTGCAATTTGTGCTCTGATCTCTCTTCTTCTATTGTTCTCTCTAACCTTATTTGCCATTCTTATCCTCGATGCTCTGCAATTTAATCAAAGTCAGAGACCTCAATTACCTCTTAAGGAACATCTCCTCCATTCTCAGATACTTATTCTTCATAACTAGTTGATTGAGCAATTTCCTTCATCTTTTCAGTGAGCTCTTGCTGGGTAGGAGGCTTTCTTTTTAACTCATTCTCAATTTTAGCTTTTCTTTTAGTAGCATTGATTGTAATTGCTATTTATTATCTTTCCCATAGCTTTTCTTCATGAATCCCCCTCTTCTTAGCCTTAGCCTTGCTTATCTGAATAACCAGATTGAGCTGGTATTCTTTATCTTCCTTATGCTTGGGGTCATCATCCCTTGTTACCACATTTGTTTCAATCTTCTAGGCCTTGTGCTTCTTTTGCCCTTTCTGTGCATTCTGAGGAGTCCTTCAAACATTATATTTTATGACTTCCTTTGTTACCCCCTATTCCTCAGCACCTTCCCATCTCAGATGAATAAGGACTAATCTATTCCCATCTTCTTCTGACTCACTGTTGGATGATCTTACTAGCTTTTTCTTAGCTACTTCTTTGAATATTCTCCTTTCCATTCCATCCCCTGGGAAAACCAAATTCTCTATCGTAATCAGGATGAGGCTTCTCATTGTTCTTCTTTTCCCTTAGTATGACTCTTGAGTTTGATAACCCTAGGATTTCTACAATGACTTCAGGGCTAACGATGATCGGCTTTCCCTTTACTTCTAAAATTATAGTACTTGGATTCAGAGATGATTCCAGTATATTCTCACAGAATTCCATTGTTGAGTCAAGATAGATTGGCTCATACATTTGTACCCATTTTTGCATTTTCTAGGTTTTTATGATATCAGAGAGAGGAGTTGCTGTTTGGGGAAATCTGCCAGAGAATGAAGGTTGAGGATCAAATTTGTTAGGAATGTTTCTGAATTCGACCGGCTTGATTTGGGCTTGAGGAGTTTTAGTTATTGCCATGGCTGTTCTTTTGAGAGAAACAATGGTAGAGGTTTTTGAGAGGTTTTGGTCGTGTAAAGTGGAAGAGGATAAAGTTCACAAGTTTTTATAAACTTATATGGGAAGTTTAAGGGTGTTTTGGTCATCTTGCTCCACTTCTATTATGATTTTGGAATAAATCGTTCAATATTGATGAGTGACTTCATGGCGTGAATAACGGCTATTATACGAACCATTTTTCCATTTTTACCGCTATCACTTTTTACTCCTATTTTGACCTTTCACTTTGAAATTCAAAATGATGTGGCAGGTGATGATTTGACTTGTGTGCTATGTATCCTTTTTGAACGTATTTTTATGCGCTTTCCTTTGAGGCCAAAATGTTCATGTAATGAGCCTTCTTTGCTTCTGATAAGACTTCATCATATTTTTTATCATAAGATTTGTGAGATGTACACAATTTCTCAGGATTCTCTCTTCTTCGGTACTAGGGGCCCTTGGGTTCCCAAACTCTATTGGGAATTCTCTATTTCCTCTAAGCCATTCTTGATTGACTATGCTCCTTCTTTTGAGGCAGCCTTTGATGTGGCACTTCTTCTTCCTTTTATTTGATCTACTTCTAAGGTTTATTACAATTTCCCTCAGAGCTCTCTCTTCAGAGTCTAGCTTCCAAATGCACTTTTTGAACCCTTCTAACAAAGTGTTCTTTTCCTTGGCATTTTCCACTAGGATTCTAATTTCTTCAAATATATCATTATCATCTTCCTTAAGATACTTTGCCCTTTTCTTTAGCTTCTACATTTTCTTTTCATTTCCTTGATCTATGGCCTCAATTTCCTTCATTATTTGTAAAAAGTCATTAGTTTGCAGCAAATCATAGGATTCTATGCCTGAGCAATTTTCTTCCTCTAAGGTAGTTGAATCCTTGTCCATGAAACACATGTGTGCTTCATCTTCTAAGCCATATTTTTCGCCAACGTCTTCTTCATCACTCCAGGAAAAGGCTGATTTGATTTTCTTATGAAAATGCCTTCTTGACTTCTCCTTCTTAGTTCTGGATCTTTTGGAGGAAGTTATTTTGGAGCTGTCATCCTTTTGAGACATCCTTTTTATTGAAGATGTGGATGATATTTTCAATTTCTTCATCATCAGTATCATCTTCTGATGTCTCTTCCTGTCCCAGCATCCTTCTTCTATTTTGCAGAGAGGAGTCTTCTTCATCTGAGCTCTCATCTTCTTGTGAGTTCATTCCTTGAAGGGCCATTTGTATCTTTTTCCTTTCCCTTGATTATCCTCTTTTCTTTATGAGACTTTAGAGTGATCTCATTAGTGATAAGGGATCCAATAAGCTCGTCATAGCTTAGGTTGGAAAGGTCTTGTTCGTCCTCTATGGCTGTCTTCTTTATCTCCCATATCCTGCTGAGACTTTTAAGGATTTTCTTCACTCTCTCTTCTTTTGAGAATCCTTTCCCCAGGCTCTTTAATTCACTTTTAATGTTAGTGAATCTAGAGTTCATGCTGGAAATGGATTTACCATCCTCCATCTCGAATAGCTCATACTCCCTCAGCTTCTGGTTGATCCTAGATTTCTTCACCTTGTCATTTCCTTCATAGATGGCTTCCATCTTTCTCCAGATCTCCTGTGTTGTCTCATAACCTAAGATATATTGAATTTTGCATCATCTAAAGCATAATGTAACATATTAATAGCAGCTGCATTATTCTAATATCTTTTGATATCCTTATCAATCCATTTCTCTTCAGGTTTAGGATGCACTCTCCTCTTTTTAACCATAGTTGCTCTACAGGGCCTATTAGCAATTGCTAACCATGCATATATGTGTTTAGATTGTATGAAATGTATGATATGATTCTTCCCAAAGGCATAGTTCTAGCCAAAGAATAGGGGAGGTTTGTTTATACTCAATCCTTCTAGAAGGAGTCTTTCACATCTATCACCCATGGGAATCCTTAAACTCAAGACTGTTAAATATGTTGAATTTAAATGAGCTAAGCTCTGATACCACTTGTTGGTCCCTATGAAAGGGTAATATAGGAGTCAAGGGGGTGATTGACTCCTTTTCAAATATGGATGTGAAATAATAAACTTTTTGTTCAACTGATGTTAATTTAAGTGTTAATGCAAGTTTATTGATGAATTTATTGTTTGATATATGTTTTTTACATTTAGCAGAATATGATTAATGTAAATTGCTTAAAGTAAATAAGTGCAGGTAAAGAAAATCAAACACAAGATTTTTATACTAGTTCGGCCCTGCCTACACCCAGTCCCCAGAGTGTCCTCCTCCAAGCTTAAATCCACTATATGATCTCCTTTTGAGGTAGAGAAGCCTTTAGATACCTGGAATCCTATGCACACATAGAGTACACCACTCTTGCTACTTCGGATTCCTTAATCTAAGAGTACCCTCCTCTTAAATTCTTCTACCTCGCCAACTTCTCCAAGTTGTGAGTAGGAGTGAAGACCTCAGCACTCTCGCTTAGTATGTTATGACTCAGAAGCCTCACCAAGTCCCCTTTGCCTAGCTTTTGAGCACCTTCTTCTTCATCAGTGGATTGATTGATGATTTTGTACACTTGTACTTTGTTATCAAGTAGCACTTACAACAGATTTGAAATGTGGTGTTCTAATCGAGCTTTTGTATTACAAACAGATATATGAGTGAATTTGTTTATTTTTGAGAATTTGCATAGTTTTGTTATGATGTGTGCACTTGTGGAATTGCTTGACCCATTGATACTTGTGGATAGATGTGTATTTATACTCTCTTGCTATAGTTGACCGTTGATGCGCGTCTTGATGAAAGAGAATGCTTTTGACCATTGTAATAAGATAAATACATTCCTCATAATGGCTACATTTTGAAGAGCTTTCTAGTCGTTGTCTCTAAATGGCTTCTTCCTTTGTGACCGTTGGATTTATAGTTGGACTGAGATCAATCCTTCCATTAGATAAGCCCAAACTTGGTCAGCTCTATCCATACTCTGACTTCTGCCAATGATACCATTTTAGTGCTTCTAGCATTCCATGTGTTATGAGTCAGGTGGCAAAAAGTAGCTTTTTTCACTTGCTAGTCAACTAACATTGCAGAAGTGTCTTATCTCTTTTAGTGAAAGCCAAGTATCTAGCTTTATAGGAATTGTGAAGATTAAGACTACCATTCTTGGAAAAGTTGGATTCACGTGAGTTGCCTAGGGATTTTAAATTTCTCAAACATATTAGTTGGTTCTAAGAATATTAATGCTACCAATCCCTTTTGTTCTTGAAGTAATTTCCCTCTGAGCATGTTTTCTTCTTAGTTGAGGTGAATAATTTCAGATGCGGTAGCATGAGCTTCTGATGCATATGATTCTGAGGAATCCTTGGTATTTCTCAGAATCAAGTTTCTAGTGCCCTTCTTCTAGCATGACATTCCTTCTGACATATATTCTTCATGATTAATGTTTGTCCTTGGATTGATGCTTCAGAGGTTAAGATATGATGTCCTCAACTCTAAGCTTGCCCTATCTCCTAAAAGCTCTTCACTTGAATATATCCTTCTTGTAAGTGCTGAGTTTTGATGGCTTATATAGTGGATTTGCCTTCTGATGCTTCTGGTTCTGATGTGCAGTTTGTTTTAGCCTATAAGTAGTCTGTCTTTGCTTTGTGAGCCATTGTATCTTCTGATGGGTTTTGCCTCTGATGATCTCTTTGTGGAGTCTATTTGACTGGAGAGATTGTGATCTTGGGAGATATTTTTCTTTGGTTGTGAGATGTGCAAGGATATGACATCAACTTGTGTTGACTTAGATTCATGGCCTTTTAGTATCCCTCTGAGCTAGGTTTCCTTATGAGCGCAGTCTTCTTTTTCTTTCTTTGATTCTAACCACAGCTTGTAATTTTTCTAGGATGTACTATACTCTGAGTTGTTCTTCTTCTGAGCTTGATCCAATGGCTTTGTTTTCTAGATCCCATCCTTTGTTTATCTTTTGTTATCTTTAAAACTTCTTGGATCTTCTGGGTTCTAAGCTAGAACCAAGCTTCTAGGTTCTGAGGAGTTCTTTCTTTTGAGCTAGATCTAACACTTTCTTTGATTGCATTCAATAATATCACGAAATCAAGAATATGCACTAAGCTATAGCTATTCTCCATTAAAATGTGTCCCGCAGATTAAAGAGAGGCACGCCGTGTTCACTTTCAATTTTTCCATTAATTACTGTTCATACGAAGGTGTTATCATAGCTTGATTTAAAAATCATTGTTTCACCCAAAATTCATTTTCAATTTTAATATGATCCAATGTTCCTTAATTTTTTTTTCAGGTCATTCTCACTCATTTGTTGCCTGAAATTTCATGCCAATACTTGTCCAAAGCACCTATGCAATTCCTTCAAATCTATTTGCAATTTTGTATATGTTGAATTATTAAATCATTTGAAAACATCGTAATGCTTAAAATGAAAAAAATTGCAACCAAAGCAAATAAAAAGATTGCTTCCATTATCGATCAATAATAGATGAAGAAGATCAAAGGTCTTTTTCATTTATTTCAAGAAAAGGTTATCGGTAAAAGAAAAAAATTGGGTAAAATAAAAGAAAATGTATTTAAGAGGTGACGTGGCATTTTATAAAAGTTAAAACCGGAGTTAAAGGTAACTTTTAATGGTCAAACATAATTATGTTAGTAAAGTGCAAAGTTGGTATACCATTATGTCAAGTTTTTAAGTTCAAATACCATTATGTTAGTAGATGTAAAGTTCATATACCATTGATGAATTTTACAAACCCTACCTTCCATCTTATTATTTTGGAGCTTGATAAATACTTTTTACTCGTGGGATCGATATTTAAAACTATATTGCAGTTGTATACTTGCGGTTTCTGCTTTTTTATTTGGCACTAGTGACACTGACAATGTATGTTCTATTGAACTTATATTTCTAGTGTTAGAAGAGTGTGAACATTGAGGAAGTCATTGATTATGAAAATATTTTTGAATGAAAGATGAGGTTTGGAATGTGTAAGGAGGCAAACATCCCAACTAGGTTGGTACCTCATTAACCTTTTGCACAAACTATACTCAATTTTGATAATGAAGGAATAAAAATGTCATCAACAAACAAAAGAAAAATGAAAATAAAGTGAACTGATATACATCTCTCCAAAATAAGAAACAATAACTAGATCAAAACAATGGGAATGAATCTAATTAACTAAAATCTAATGAAGAGCGCCTATAGTTTACAAGGGCATTCACAACCTAATTCCCTTCTCGGTAAGTAAGAGTAATCACCACTTGCATTTTTTCCTTTTTCCTAAGACAATCCACGGAACCAAGCTACAACGTTATTTGAAAAGACTAATGATATAGGTTGAATTGTTTTCTAGTAAAATATAAATCTAGTCGTTTTCTAATGCAATTTTGATAGCACATATGGCCCCCTTAAGCTTAGCACAAAATGCAAAAGAATCAAAGGATAAGAAAAGGATTCTAACAAGTGACCATAAGAGTTACGAATAATGCTACCACAACCTTCTTGTTTCAAAAAAACTTTGATCAAGCATCTCTGTTACCCTTTATCCATCCCAATAGTGGTAGAAACCAACACAAACACCGTAAGGGGCCATGGGGAAAGTTATAGATTGCTAACAATGTTCAATTGAAGAATTCCAACACCCATATTAAATGTATTTGGATTGAAAATCATTGGTCTTAGCAGTCTAAAAGCAAGATGAATTTTTGCGGATTCATTATCAAAAGTGCATCTATTACACATAAACCAAACCAACCAAGTTAATTAGATCACAATTTTATTATTTCATAGCATTTGTACTTGGCTACTAAAATGTTCGCGAATAGTTGAGCTTAAGAGAGAAGAAAAATGTATCTTTGACACTAATCAAATGACCAAAGAGTGTTATAATACAGTCAATAATATCCTAGTAAATTGGCAGTAAATGAACAAGTGTTGAATGCATGGTTTCAGAATCCAATCAGCATAAAGAACATTTTGAAGCAATAGAAAACCATAAGACTTTAGGGATAGGAATGTACCCCTTAGAGTTCTCCAACACACAATAGAGTGAGATGGTAGAATGACAACATGCCATATAAACTTATACACAAGGTCCATTGGAGACTCACACTTAAAGAAAGATAGAATAATTTGATCTTGAAAATTCCTACACTAGTCAGCTTCCAAATGCAAATTTTTTTTGCATGATTCATTCATTAAATGGTGCAATTTAATGGTCTAAGTTAGTTTGAAGGTAATGCAAAAATTATATCATCCATCTTAAGATAAGAAATCGTCTACTTGTTGAGCAAGGTTATGTCCAAAATGTAGATTTTGATCAAGTTGTTCAACTATCGAAGGGTTTGTCCAATTGGAATTCTAAAATGACAGTTGGGAATCTTGGCCAATAAACCAAAAAGAGCGAGATCTTAATGTGTTATTAACACCTTCCATTGAATCTTAAATACTAGAGTGATGAACAAATGAGCAGATTAGCTCATGATCAATAAAGCAAGAATGTAATAATGAAAAGCATGTTTTTCCCACAAAGAATACCCCAAGCAAGCTTCCACGATATTCCACATTTAATTGAGAAAAATTCTTAATTCCAAGCCCCCCCCCCCCCCTCTTTGATCTGAAGATAATATTTCCATGGAACAACTACTAACTTGCAAGCATTAATTGAACCTGACCATAAAAAGTTTAAAATATCCTTTGTTAAAGAATTTGTTAGCAATTGTGGCCATTTATAATTAGCAAAGGAGTACTGAACAACCCGCCAATAATTGAACTCATCAATGCAACTCTTCCTACCATAAACAAAGATTGTCCCTTCCATTTTTAGGTGATTTATCAAGAATGGGACATAGAAAAATAGCCTGAGGTGCTCCAACAAGTAAAGGAACCCCAAGATATTTAAAAGGTGATCATCTAATGCAAATTCTGGTACTAGAAGTAAGAGTATTTTGACTTATATAAGAGACTACTTTTCTAAAAAAACATCCTATTGGTCCTTATGCGTACACTCAATGAGTCAGAGGGGGGGTGAATGACTCACTCAATGACTTATAAAACTTTTTGGCGATAATTTATTGGGTCTACAGAGTGAGGCCAGCTGGCTGAGTGAAATGGCTGTAAATTACGAGTAAGTAAATAACACAGAGATTTTTGTACTGGTTTGACAGCCTGTGCTTACATCCAGTCCTGAGAGAGTATCTCGGCTTTAATCCACTAGTCTCAATTCTGTTACCCTAGGCGGATAAGCCTTTCACAAAATCCCCAATACAGAAAGTACCCTCCAATCTGCAATTGCTCACCTGCTGACTAGAATACCCTCTTCTATCAATAACTCAAAAGAGTTTAAAACAAAAGCTGGACTCAACTTATAGAAACGTTGATCCAGTTACAAATGATCTAATATTACAATAAGTTGATCTATACTATTCTCTTTTATTGTAAGTAGATTCTCGTTGAGTTGTGCTTTTCTTTCTAGAATTCCTCAAAGCTTGTAAGTTTGGTAGAGTTTTAGCTCCCGGGAAATTCAGCTGTAGTCACCAAGTTCTAACGCTTGCCTTCTTGCTCCTTTTATAGTTGGAATAGGAAAGTAGCCATTGAACTTGTCTTGGCACCTTCTGAAATTGACAGCTCATTAATTCACCCATTGCTTCTTTAAATCGATCCTTTAAGAGATAGAAATGCACCGCTGTGAAATACCTTTCAATCCGTTAGATTAAAATTTGAGCTTCAATTTGAATCCTTTGTCATTTGATGTCAGTCTTTCATTAGAGAGAACTCACGCTAACTTGCCACGTGTCTTAATCCTATTCCCTCTGGTTTTCTGACATGTTGCAGGATGCACGATACAAGGTTGGTAGATCTGCAGAATTGCTCAAAAATAGCAATTGACTTATTGCAGCTTTACATTGGAAGACTCTGTCATTTTCTTCATAAAAATGGGTCTTATCAAGGCATTAATTCTTTTTATCTTTGTCTCATTAATGTTCCTGTAAAAAGCAACACTAAAATCAAAGATGCCATATTACCTTAAAAGGTAATGTCAGTACCTTTAACAGGCCTAAGATAACTCAGCTAAAAAAATCATCATAAAGTACAGCTGATACTGAATCTAAATACCAAGTGTTTTGAGTGAATAATATTAAGTCAGCAACTTAAATGACTACTTAGCCCAAAAACCACTCAGAGTTAAACTAAATAGCTAGGTCAACGGAGACTTGAAATTCTACCCTTGAATTTACTAACTCCTTTACAACCATAGTCTATTTATCATAACATCATTATTGATTTAACTATCCCATTCTTATCTTAATTGTTATGATCAAAACTTAAGCACAACTGAGTCATCCACTGAGTCAGTCCTAACTCGTGCTTGGTTCAACAATCTCCCCCATTTTGATCAATGGCAATTAACTAAGTGAGAATTAAATCAATAAGATATTTAGATCAGAGTTACCTTATACTTATGCTTGATATGTCTTTTGTTTAGCATCTTTAATCTGCTTAGAGTGAATGCTAACTCCCCCATAATTCTTGACTCTTCTGAATTCAGCATTCCTAAAAAACTTCTCATATATTCCTGCAACTAATTAGAGCATATATATATATATATATATATATATATATATATATGGTTGAGAAATATATGAAGTTAAGAAGTTCTTAGCTTAGAACAAGAATTGTAATCTTTCATTAATAATAACTTGAGTACAAATAACAAAGAGTTATACTCTACTAAGTTTTACAATTAAGCACAAGTGATTACATAAAACCTATCCTAATCCTTTGGCATAGGCGGGGTTCTCGGATTACCTCTTCTCTCCTCAAATGCTTGTTGATCCTACCTGGTCTTCTTTTCTTTAGGTAGAGCAATCTCCTTGCCTTTCATCTTTCATATCTCCTAATATTCTCTTTGTAAGCGCTCCAGATCCTTAGATAGGTTGTAGGAAAAATCAGCAATCCTTTGATCTCTATCCTTCTCTTCCTTTTCACACTTCTCACGATCCTTCTCCCCCATTGCCACCGCATCCAAAATGGCTTGATTTTGATGATCAAACAAGCTTAGAGACTCTTCAAATGATTCTACCTATCCATACAGATTAGAGGAAAAATTCTGGACCAGCAGCTCATAAGTATCTTGAGATATAGCTTCTTGTTCTCTGAGAAAAGCAAAAATTCCAACAAGAGCACGGGATTGAGACAAGTTGACCTGATACTGAGCATTCAAACCTTCTTTGGACACCTGGGTGACACATGCTAGTGCCTTAGCTTGATTGTTTTCACTGAGAATGCGCTCTAGCTTAGGAGTGCTCCTGATATGAGTCGATACTTCACTGTGAATCTTACCCAGGGCTTCTCTATAATTAAGGACATGAGCTTGAACTTATTTTATTTGGTCTCTGATGTGACCAAGTTTCTGATGAATATTATGTTCCAGTTTAGAATCTGACAACACTATATCACTATTCAGAGAATCTAAAATGTTGAGCCTCTTTAAGGCATTTAGCACAGCTCCCTCTGAGTTCTTTACTCCTTCAAGTATCTCCTCCTTCGCTTTTCTCAACTCAGTGTGTATCCCATGGTTCTTAGTTACCACTGTGATCAGAGCATCTAAACAATCTAAAACTGTATTTAAGCGAGTTGTGTTTTCATCATCCTCCTTGCTCAGAATGCTATAGCCATCTAGCACCTTCAACATAGCTTTAAGTAAGGGATCGAACTTGTCTATCATTGAATTATGAAAATCCCTTTCATCATTCAGCACCTTGCAGTTACTTTTATAGATTTTAGCCATTTGCTTCTTTAGCTCCGCAACCTCCATCTTCAGACTAGCTGCCTGCCTACCTGCAATAGATAATAAAGGCAAAGTATGGGATATAATGGCCTTCACAAGAGAGAATTGAGTAGGTACGAACTTAACATGCTCATTCAGTTCCTCAACTGCTTCTATAAATCCTTTCACTAGATAAACAGCCTTAGCAATTCTCCTCAGGACATCTTCAGATAGAAAAGACTTGGCTATTTCAGCATCTACTTTAGTATCTGTCCCTAGTGCTGGAAATCTCTCTCTTCCCAACCTCCTTATATCTCCTAATAGAGCAGCATTTGGATTAAACTAGGGTTATGGTTGAGGTTGTTGTGGTTCAGGAATCTCTTCAATAATTGGAGGGCCTCTGACTAGAGGAGGGCCTTCCAAATGTAGAATTTCTGGCACTGGAGATCCTGTTGGTGAAAGATAGGGAATAATGGTTGTTTGGTTAGTGTTTGGGTTATTTTGGTCAGAGGCTTGGTTGGATTGGCTTGAGTATGATGAGGATGGTGTTTGGCTTTCTGGAATTGGTAAGGCAGAGATAGGGGTAGGTAAGAGTGGTGTTTAGGTGGATGTGTACGGGAAAGTAAAGAAATCTTTATCTTCTTTCTCCTTCTCCTCTTCTACACCTTCAACAGCGGACTCGCTGACCTGAGTTTGAGAGTCCTCGGTTAGCTGAGATCCGTGCTCCATTACAGTAACTTCTTCCTCTTTGTCTTCAACAATCATCTCTTTCTTACCTTCCTAGCCTCCTTAGCTTCCTCAGCAGTCATTATGACCTGTTGATCAGAGATCAGTGCATTAACTTCAACAGCTTCTACTTTAATTACCTCATCTTTATCCTCCTATTCCTCTTCGATATCAACCCCATCTAGTTCTCCTATTACTTCATCCATAATTTCTGTCACTTCCTTCTCAGCCAAGCTAACTACAGCCTTTTGTAAAACTTCTTTAAACCTAGACTTAGCTTTAGCTGCTGTTGCTACTACTTCTTCAGCTTTTCTTCTTATGGTTGCCCAAATTTCTTCCTGCTTCTTAACAATTCTCTCTTTCTCGGCAGCTTTCAATCTCTCAGCTTCTTCAACATCTTGGACAACTCATGTCCCTCTCTTCACCATGAGCTTCTTCTTTGGCTGTCCTACTTAGGGAATAGGAACTGATGTAGCTTCCTTTCCCTTTTCAGTTTCTTCATTCAGCTGAGCTTTATCACTCTTTCTCTTCCTCTTCAAGGGCAGCTCTTCTCTTAGTTCTTTCACAGCTTCTTTTTCTTCCTCAATCTCCTTTAGAGTTGGCTCTTTAATCTTAGCTTCTTTAGTTCCCTTTAAGAATCTAGATTTCTTTGGAATAGTAGCTGGAACTAAGCTTGATGAACTTCGCTTCTTTTCTTTGAAGTCTTTCCTGACCTCCTTCTTAACATATTTCTTTCCTCTATCCCCTTTCTCTACTCTGAGCTTGGTTGTTCTTTCCAGCTCTCTCTCCACAAAAGTGTCTAGAGTCTGATCTTCCTTATCAGGTCTAATTCTCCTCATAGACACAATAGCCCTGAGATCCTTTACTCTAACTTTATCGGGCTTCAGTTTGATGTACTTGGTGTTTATGGGTCTTTCTCGACTTCTCAACCCATGAAAATGAGCATTGCTCAGAATTCTTGACTTTATTATTTTTAGGGTGATTCTGTTCTTTTGTGCATATCCTTCCATATCCACCTTATATGCCCTGCATATATCCATAATTAGATGACCATAAATCATGTGTTTGGACACTTTAAGAAACCTGTGCAAGATAGCCAAAGGCCAGTTGATGCACATCCCATGAGTCAGAGCGTAAACAAAACTCTCTCAAATGTTGAGCAACTTCTAGTAGAACCAGTTTTGGGCAAAAGAACTTTGGTCACAAGCTCATGAGCCTGCTTTCCTTCCTTCGAGAACATTGAAGCAATCGATTCTCTAGCCTTGTAGTTATGAGGAACCTCATAATCAATTGGGATGTCCATATTGTCTTCCTGCTTGTCCTTCATAGAGCGCAGTTCGAGTCCTTTTTCTTGCATTCAAAGTACCCCAGCGAGAAGATTTGGAGTTACATAAACCTTTCTTCCCATCATGGTAGTAACAAACATATCTGGAAATTCTTCCACCATGTGGATTCCTTGATAGAAGCATTCTACAATTTATTCATAACAACCGCTGGGAATTTTAATAAATCCTCGAAGATGATGTTGGCACGTCCATCTCCCAAATCGTTCATCGCTTGAAAAACTAAGCATATCAACTATAGTTAGATCATCTACTATAGTTCCTTCTAGAGATTCCTACTCAGTTGGAATATACTTCATTCCTTCTGGAATGAACAATTCTTCAGTATCTTTGATGTTAATGGCTACTTGAGCCCAATGATCCATAGTAGTAACCCAGCATGCTTCATCATTATCCCAAACAAAAAGTAGATTCTTAGAACTGGGTTTTGAAACTTTTCCAGATGTACTTGCCATAGAATTTGCTTTTAGAAAAATGGAGAATCTAGGGATTTTAGGATGAGAATTGCAGAGAAGGAAATTTGGTAAAGTAACCTTTCCTCTTTCTCAATCTCTCCTTAAATAGCTAAAGACTCTTCCCATAAACTAGCAAAGCTACGTGTACGACTCATAATCTATGGTCTTAAGATTCAATGGTTAGATTTCATAACGTATACCGTAGGATTAATGAAGGCAAAAAAATATGGGATAACTGCTCTGAATATAGATCATTTCATAACTTGCTACTGTTTTTATCAAGTTTAAATTTGAAAGATAACCGGTGACATTTTAATGACGTGTCTAAAATTCAAGCGGTAAGAGAATACTTAACCTTATTTTACTAAGCTCAGAGTGTGCCCTAATTTGGTTAGCTCTTGAAAAGGTCAGAGATGTATTTTTTAAAATTGGATTGGACATTTCGATCAGTTGTCTGAGTATATTGAATTGACCCTTTCCAATGGCCTTTGTGAATATGTCAGCTCATAGTTCTTCAGTTGGAATATATGTGAGCTTGACTTCTCCTTTTAGCACATGATCACTTATGAAGTGATTTCTAATATTGCCATGCTTCATCCTGCCCTATTGAACTGGATTCTTAGATAGGTCAATTACACTCTTATTCTCACACATAACTATAAGACAATTTGACTTTATACCATAATCCTTCAGTTGCTACTTGATCCATAGCAGTTGTGCCGCACAACTTCCTACAGCCATGTACTCAGCCTTAACTATACTCAGAGCTACAGAAGTCTGCTTCTTGCTATACCATGTGACTAGATAATTACCAAGGAAATGACAACCTCCTATGGTGCTTTTCCTTTCAAGTTTGTCTCTTCCATAGTCAGCATATGTGTATCCTCTCAGAGTGAAGTCTGCATTACTTAGATACCAAGCCTAGTAAATGCCTGAGAATTCTATTAATAGCAGGTAAGTGAGATTCTCTACGGTTAGCTTGATATCTTGTGCTATAATATACAGCATATTGAATGTCAAGCCTACTAGCGGTTAAGTAAAGTAGAGAGCCAATAATACCTCTATAGAGCTTATTCTCTATAGGTTTACCTTCCTCATCTTTACTTAGAATAGTATTAGTGGCCATGGGTGTTGACATTGGCTTGGCTTTATCCATGTCAAACTTTTTGAGTACTTCCTTGGCATACTTAGCTTGGCTGATGAAGATCCCATCATCACCTTGCTTGATTTGAAAACCAAGAAAGAAATTAAGCTCTCCCATCATTGACATTTCAAATTCTCTCTTCGTCTGTTAGCTGAACTCTTTGCATAGCTTTTCATCAGTTGCTCCAAAAATGATATCATCTATATAGATTTGGACTAGCAATATATCTTGATGCCTCTTCTTGATAAACATAGCTATATCTGCTTTTCCTCTGACATAACCTTTGTTGATCAAGAAGTTAGTTAGTCTCTTGGACCAAGCTCTTGGAGCCTGTTTCACTCCATATAGAACTTTCTTCAGCTTGAAGACATGATTTGGATATTTAGGGTCTTCAAATCTTGGGTGCTGTCTGATATAGACTTCCTCTTAAATATAGCCATTGAGAAATACACTTTTCAAATCCATTTAAAATAGTTTGAAGTTCATATGAGATGCAAAAGCACAAAGAATTCTTATGGCTTTAAGTCTTGCTATTGGTGTAAAAGTTTCTCCATAGTCAATGCCTTCTTGTTGATTGTAGCCTTGAACAACTAGTCTGGCCTTATTTCTGACAACATTACCAACTTCATCTAACTTGTTCTTGAAAACCCATTTGGTGCCAATGATTGACTTGCCCTTGGGTTTCTCTACCAAATCCCAGACTTCATTTCTTCTGAATTGGTCTACCTCTTCTTACATTGCAATCATCCAGTTGTCATCGAATTCAGCATCTTCAAACTACTTTGGTTCAATCAGTGACATAAATGCTGAATGGCTCATCATTCTGTTCAGTTGACCTCTAGTCAGCACTGGATTTTGCACACTGTCAAGAATCTTGTCAACTTGCTAATCTCTTCTTGTTCTAACTTCTTTTAGTAAATCAAGATCAGCTCGCTGAGCTACAGTCATTGGTTGAGCATCTACATCATCACCAAAGTTGATTATTTCATTCTTTTTCTTGCACTGGATTAGAAATGATTATGGTCTGACTAACTGATCCACTGACTGGATCTTTTTCTCTTTTATCATCACCGGCTTGTCTACCTGCATTGTTAGTTTCATTGAAATCTACATGGATGGACTCCTCTAAGATGTTAGTTCTCTTGACATACACTCTGTATGCCCTACTATATGTTGAGTAACCTAGAAAGATTCCTTCATCAGCCTTGGGGTCAAATTTAGCCAATTGGTGTTTAGTGTTTAATATGAAGCATCTACAACCAAAGGCATTGAGATGACCAACCTTGGGCTTGCGCCCCTTCCAAAGTTCATAAGGAGTTTCATTTAAAATTGGGTGAATTAAAATCCTGTTTAAAATGTAACAAGCTGTGTTAATAGCCTCTCCCCATAAATACTTTGGTAGATTATTATCACTCAGTATAGAATAACCCATCTCTGCAATAGTGCAATTCTTTCTCTCAATAAGCCCATTCTGCTGAGGTGTATGAGGGGCAGAAAAATTGTGGACAATACGATGCTTGGAACAGAATTCCTCAAACTGCCTATTTTCAAATTCCCTTCCATGCTCACTACAGATTCTATTAATTTTAAAGTTTTTTCATTCATGATTCGAGTAGCCAACCTAGAGAATGATTCAACTGTTTCATCTTTGCTGGCTAGCAAGACAATCCAAGTGAACCTGGTGAGATCATCTACAACTATAAGGGTGTATTTCATTCCTCCTAGACTTATTAGCACAACAGGCCCAAACAAATCCATATATAGAAGATCAAGGGGATGAGAAGAAGATATATCAGCTATGGATTTAAAGGTCTTCATAAATTGTTTCCCAAGTTGGCATGCTGAGCAGAGTCTATCTTTATCAAAGGCTAGATTGGGTAAACCCTCAACAAGTTCAGTTCTGGCTAATTTAGACAGATTGGTCATATTGATATGTCCTAACCTTCTGTGCCATAGCCATGAGTTTTCCTCCTTAGAAAATAAGCATATATCATTGGAGCCAGGGGATAAATCAATCATATAAACATTATTAATTCTAGGAGCATAAAGAATAGTTTGGTCAGAATTACCATCAATGACTGAGCAACATACTGAGTCAAATATCACTTTTCTGCCTTTGTCACACAATTGAGAAATGCTTAGCAAGTTGAACTTTAGGCCTTTCACTAGAGGCACATTGTCAATTGAAGGCTTCACACCTATAGAGCCATTGCCAACAATCTTTCCTTTCTTGTTGTCTCCAAAACTGACACTTCCATTTCTTCTTTGCTCCAATGTGATGAATTTCTTTTCATCACTCGTCATATGCCTCGAGCATCCACTATCCAAATACCACATTCTACTGTCATCAATGGATCTCAGGCTCACCTATAAAACAATTAAGTTTTCTTAGGTACCCACGCCTTTTTCTGGCTGGGTCCTCCCTTATTAGTGGTAGTCATCCTTGACCAGTCATACTCATCATAGTAACCATTTTTGTGCCTACACATGACTGTTGCATGTCCTAGCTTACTATAAAAACTATAAGTGGCCTTAGGATTAGGCCTGCTCAATTTACTCTTTTGAGAAACCTTCTCAGAGTGGTGGGTGCGGTTATTTTGAGTATTCCTGCTAGGTTAAGGAGAGACCCGCACCTTTTTGAAAGCTATTAATTTAGTAGCTTGCTCATCCAACCTCTTAGTGAGTTTGCTGTTATATCCATTTTGGCACTCAGCTTTTTCCATTAGGTATAGGATATCAAGTGATGTAGAAGAGTTAACATCTTCTATATTATCACACCTCCTCTGAAGTCCTCTGATGTATTTGGTTGACTTATTAGTCACATTAATAACATCATTGAGCACTGCGGCAAGCTCATCAGAAGATAAAAGGTGTTCAGAATTTACCTCAGAGTGTGTTCCTTTGTCTTTGCTTTGATCAGCTAACTGTCTGGTAGTGGAAGTAGTTGGTTGGTCAGCTGACTCTGAGTGAACCCGATCATCCTTAGCCATAAGACACACATTTGCAAAATTGTGCACCTCTTCATCTGAGGATGATGACTTTTGTTTAGAGTCACTTCAGGTAGCAGCAAGGGCTTTCTTACTCTTCTTCTTTTTGAACTTGTCCTTTTTGGCTTTAGGACAGCTCGATTGAATATGCCCTGTCTCACCACATTCAAAGCATTTGAGATCTTTATTATACTCCTTATTGAATTCTTTCTCTGGTCTATCTACTGCTCCCTTCTTATACTTGCCTGTCTTTCTAAACTTTTAAAAATTCCTCTCTTTACCCAGATATCTCCTGAAATTCTTGGTTATAAGAGCTATCTCCTCTTTTCTATCCTCTGGATATCCTTCCTCAGAGGAATCTTCTTCTTCTTCTTCATCATCAACCTTCAGGACAATAGCTCTACTTGATATTTCTTTCTCTTTGGACCTATGCTTCTGGGACTCATCTTCATATTGCTTCAATCACATCTCATGAGTCAGCAGAGTTCCAATTAGCTCATCAAACTTGTAGGTCTTCAAATCATGAGCCTCTTCAAAAGAACTCTTCTTGACTTCCTAATCTTGAGTCAAGCTTCTGAGTATTTTCTTAACAGTCTCTTCTTCTCTGAAGGTCTTACAAAGCCTTGTCAAGTTGTTGACTATATTCATGAACCTGGTGTTCATGTTAGAGATATCCTCCTTGGGCTTCATGTGAAACCACTCATAATCCCTTATAAGGATATTGATCTTGGACTCTTTCACCTTGTCAGTACCTTCATAAGTCACTTCCATCTTCTTCCAGATCTCTCTGGCTGTCTCGCATCCCGAAATACGATTAAACTTAGTATCATCAAGAGCACAATAAAGATAGTTGATAGCAGCTACATTTTCCTTTAGTCTAATCAAGTCCTCACTGCCCATTCATTAGAATACTCATTTACTTTTACTCCATTCTTCACCGTGGTGGGAACATAAGGTCCTTCAATAATAGCCATCCAAGCATGCATACTCTGGGACTGAATGAAATTCTTCATCATGTCCTTCTAGTAAGTATAATGCTCTCCATTGAACATGGGAGGTGTGGTAGCTGACATGCCTTCAGGAAAAATATAGGCTTGAGCCCTTCCACTGGATTCTCCTTTGTATGCCATGGTCTTTGTCTCAAAGATTATGAAATCTGTGAATTGAGAACTACTCTGATACCACTTATTAGTCCCTATGCATACACTCAATGAGTCAGAGGGGGTGAATGACTCACTCAATAACTTATAAAACTTTTTTATGATAATTATTGGGTCTACTGAGTGAGGTCAGCTGGCTGAGTGAAATGGCTGGAAATTCCGAGTAAGTAAAGAACATAGTGATTTTTACACTGGTTCTACAACCTGTGCTTACATCCAGTCCTGAGAGAGTGTCTCAACTTTAATCCACTAATCTCAACTCCTTTACCCTAGGCAGAGAAGCGTTTCACAAAATCCCTAATTATAAAAAGTACCCTTCAATCTGCAATCGCTCACCCGGTGACTAGAATACCCTCTTCTATCAGCAACTCAAAAGAGTTTAAAACAAGAGTTGGACTCAACTTATAGAAACGTTGATCCAGTTATAAATGATCTAATATTACAATAAGTTGATCTATACTATTCTCTCTTGTTGTAAGCAGATTCTCGTTAAGTTTTGCTTTTCTTTCTAGAATTCCTTAAATCTTGTAAGTTTAGCAGAGTTTTAGCTTCTGGGAAATTCAGGTGTAATCACCAAGTTCTAACGCTTGCATTCTTGTTCCTTTTATATTTGGATTGGGAAAGTAGCCATTGAACTTATCTTGGCATCTTCTGAAATTGACAGCTCAGTAATTCACTCATTGCTTCTTCAAATCAATCCGTTAAGAGATAGAATTGTACCGTTGTAAAATGCCTTTCAATCCGTTATATTGAAATTCGAACTTCAATTTGAATCCTTTGTCATTTGATGCCAGTCTTACATTAGAGAGAACTCGCGCTGACTTGCTACGTATCTTCATCTCATTCCCTCTAGTTTTCTGACATGCTGCAGGGTACACGATACAAAGTTGGTAGATCTGTAGAATTGCTCAAAATAGCAATTGACTTGTTGCAGCTTCTCATTAGAAGACTTTGTCATTTTCTTCATGAAACTAGGTCTTGTCAAGGCATTAATTTTTTTTGTCTTTGCCTCATTAATGTTCCTACAAAAAGCAACACTAAAAGCAAAGATGCCATATTACCTTAAAAGGTAATGTCAGTACCTTTAACAAACCTAAGATAACTCAGCTAAAAAAATCATCATAAAACACAGCTGTTGTTGGTCCCTGTGAGAGTATTTAAAAGGGCAAAGGGGGGTGAATGGCCCTTTTTCATGGAATTTACAAACTAAGAAGAGTCTTAGTGTAGCGTCTTTGATTATGATTCGGAAGATGGATCCGAATGATGCAAATATGACAATAATGTGCAATAAAGTAAAAGAGAAGAAAATCAAGCATAAGTATTTTACACTGGTTTGGCCCTGCCTACGTCCAGTCCCCGGAGTTTCCTTCCTCTGAGCTTATCCAGTAATGGATTCCTTTCCAACTAGCAGGAATCAGGCCTTACATATTTGTCTCTGGATGGTAACCCCTTCCGGAAGTAGGATATACCACTAGAAGCATCAACTCCTAGCTGAGTCTTATTGTCTTTAGTAGGATATACCACTTAGCCTTCTACCTTGAATCTAAGATGAGTCCTACAGGGAGACCTCACTCAAACCACCTATTTCAAGCTATATCCCAATCTCTTAACTCACCCAAGTTGGAGATTCTTACTCTTTGGTTTTTAAGAAAGTGGTTTTTGGAGTTCCTCAAGTTTATAGTATCACTTGGGAATCCTTACAAATAGATTTTGAATCAAAGGTTCTTGGAGGGATTACATCAACTGGTTGAATGAGTATTCTTTGTTACTTACTTTTAATAAATCAACCAGTTAACCTTCTCATTTGGTGAAGAGCTCCTTTTATAGGCTTTAATAATAAATGTAGTCGTTGTGGTTGGTCAGCATTCATTCAATCTTCACCCTTGATCAGGTTGGGATGTGGAGCTTTCGGATCCATTGATCAATTCGTTAGACTGTATTTTGACCCATTTAAAATCTTGGGATTGAGGTTAGAAAGTTGTCAGTGATCGTTTTGCTTGTCATTTTGTGATGCACCAACTTTCATACCAATTGCTTTTTTATGTGAGCTCCACGCGCTTCCTTATTGGTCTAGGAGAAAAAGGTAGTTAGCTTTTTCTGTCCGATGTCAGTTCTTTGGTCCTTTCTCTGAAATATGCAAGCTGTCATTTTGTCTTTATCTTGGGGAAAGGATCTTTGACTTCATAGACCAAAAGGGATGAAGGGAAAGTTATATTTTGTATCTTTCCCTATGTTTGAAATATAGGTCTTCCGAATGTCTTTTAGACCTATGTTCTCCAGATCTATCTTCTTCTGAAGGTAGCTACAATTAGTTCATTCGAATGCTAGTCTTGAAGGACAGAAGTTTGTTTCCTTTCCAAAATTTGTCTGGACGATTTCCTCTAGTGCTTAGGTATTTAATTTCTTCAATGCATAACTTATATCTTCATCTTTGTCCGGATATTTCCATTTGTATTTGGGAGTATTACATACCTTGTTTTTGTTTCTTTCAAACTTGATCCGGATTTGTTTTTAGATTGTTATCTGGATCATTGTTTCCCAACAATCTCCCCCATTTGATGGAAATAAAAACCTAAGTCAACTAAGCATAGGACAGGGGTATATAAACTAAGTATGATTCTTGATACTTAGTCATTTATAATGCTCCCCCATAATTCTAGCATCCTAACTCCCCCATGATTTTGTAATTCTAGCTTCTAAGTTTGTTTTAGTACAATTACAGATTGTACTTTAGTAGCGTTTGTTTTGATAGTTAAGAACTTCACTTCATATATACTTCTATTGTTAACATTGGTTAACATCATGAAGTTTAGAATTACAAATTAAAGAAATACATATAAAGTGAATCTAGCTATTACATAAGTATTACAATATCATCTAGCTAGCTTAACTACCTCTCCTTCGGATAGTCTGCTCTTCCTGACTTTCAGCATTTTTCCTTTGCCATTCCCACTTCCTTCACCTGGTTGATTCAGATCTTCCTCCCCCTTTTTGGTTCCATTAAGGGGTCTATGACCATGTATGTGCGCTTGTCCCAAGACTGCTGCCAAGTATAGGAGTAGATAGAATAGTCTTTGTTGCCTTTTGCTCTCTCATTAATGATATGATCAACTATATGCGGAGTCAAGTAATAAGGATGGAGAGATCTCCGTAGTTGATCATATGATTGTGAGACTTGGGGAAGAATCCGCAGGATGTGTTCTTGGTCCTTGGGGTCATAGTAAGGGAATATAGCCTTAATAAGAGTGGTTATACCTTTTTGGCTCAGGAACTCGGAGTCCCTTATGGCTTGGACAAGATTGTGTAGCACCGGAATGAGCTGGCTTTCCAGAACAACCGGAGGGGTAGAGGGTCTGGAAATAGACAAATTATTAATTCCAGATTGGAGTAATGTTATATCCTCTGAGATCCCCTTCCAGATATTATGAAGTGATTCAGTTTGATCCTTTATTTCTTTGGAAACTAACTTCTTCCAGTCATTGATCAATTGTTTAAGCCTAAAATTTCTGGACTGCGTTTCATCACCCATATCATCCAGTATCTTCTCTTTGAGTTTGGGGATGGTTTTATTAATGAAATGAGCAAGCATGTCCTGGGTCACTTATTGATCAGTTTCTAGGTTGAGAAGAGTAGATTTTAGGTCTTTTTCTTCCATGAATTTTGTCAAGCTTACAAACTTGGAATCAATGTAGTCCTTTATTTCAGTGGATAAGTCGGTGGAGGATGACGCACAGTTATCAGAGGCCAAGGTATTGGCTTGACTGGTAGTCCGGTTTGCTATAGTGGCGCTTTCTTTAAGCTCATTCATAATTGGCTAGATTTGAGATAGAGAGGCATTAGCTATAGCACCAGGAGTGGGAAATTCCATAACTTGCTTCTCAATTTGAGGAAGGCTTTTCAAACTCTCCTTAATTTTGCCAAACTCCTTCTGAATAGTTAAAGGCTGGAACTCTTCGTAAAGCACTGCTTCAATGGATTTTAAGTGTGTGCAGATGCCTTGAAGGCTATTCTTATCATACCCTTCCTCTTGTTCCTCCTATGATACTTCTTGAAGTAGCTTGAGTGTAGCCGTAACTTTGGCACTTTTGGTGTTGGCAGTGGGAATCTTGATTGGGTTGGCAATGAGGGGTCACTTTTCTCCAAATGAGGTGGATTTATCTTTAGAGCTTGAACTACTTCCAGAGGACTGATTTTCCTCTTCCTTTTTAGTTCCTTTTGAGCTAGAGCTCTCTTCTTCTTTCTCCTCATCATCACTGTCTTCTTCATCCTTATCCTTCACCATCTATCCCTCCGAATAAGCCTAGCCCGTAGGGTCCACTTTAGAAGTATGCCCTTTGGAACTCAGACTCGCTCCCTCCTCTGGAGTTATATCATCCGCATTTGGCACTACTTCCTTAGCAACATTGTGAGAGTCTGTAGCTAAGTTGTGCTCATTTTTTACAACAAGATCAGAATTAGGATGAAGTAGAGCAGTGGTTACCTCATTGGTTTGTAGTGTCTGATCCTGATCATCTTCAACTTCCTACTTTTCTTCTTCTAGCCTAGCCTCTGAATGGCTAGAATTATCCTCAACCACCCCTACAAGTATAGGACTTACCTTTTCTCCCCCAACCGTGTAGGCATTTTCCTCAACACCCTTCTCCAATGCCTTTTTAGGACTTGCAAGATTTATTATTTGAGTGCTGGATCCAAGCAGATTTTGCGAAAGAGCTCTTGGTCTGCCAGCAAAGATGAATTGATCAGCTTTCAAAAACCTAGACTGTGTATCCATATCCTTTAGGTCAACAAGAATTGGAGGTACTTGAGATGAGTCTCTGGGTCTTTCAATTCTCTCCCGGTTTATTTTGATGTTGTCTTTTATCACAGCTTGTCTGATCTCAAATTGTGTATCATCTCTCCCCACAATCTCTGTTGCTCCGGGAACATTATTCCCTTTGCTTGATTTTGCTTTTTCCAAAGCACCTTTTTCCCTATACTTCTTTGCTTCTTCATTCAGCACTATTCTAGCCAGTCTCCTTCCTTCACTGGCCTTCTTCTCTTAGGCAGCAATGGCTTCATCATAAGTTAGCCCCTTTCTTCTGAGTTTCTTTTAAGCAGGAGCCTCATCCTCTGTTTCCTCATCATCCTCAGATGCTTCCATTTTAGCCAATGTTCTCTTAGCTTTCCTCCTTCTGGCCTCAATTGCTTTTGCCGTAAATGGAGGTAAATCAGCTACAATTCCTTTCTTCGCCGCCTTTTTGATTAGCTTTCCCTTTCCCTTGGGTTTTTCAGGACTAGCTTTTATGATCTAGCTAATTGTTAGGGCGTCTTCATTAACTGTCTCTTCAGGAATTGCTTCTGGCTTCTTTTGTGCCTTACTTTTAATTGTTCTAGCCTTCTTGGGAATAGGTGCTTACTCTTCCGGATCCACCATCTTCCAGGACTTGCTTCTTTTCTCTTGCCTTTTCTATTTGGCTTTTTCTTCATCCCACTCCTCATCATATCAAAGATTGAGTAAATTCTTCTTAAGAATAGGCTTGCCATAGATGCCTTTAAACCTGGTCAGATCTTCTTCCGCTGCTTACAGGATTCTACTGATTAGAGCGCCATAGGAGTTCACATGCGTCTTGAGATAGTGAATGATCAAGACTAGCCAGTTTACTTCCACACTTCCAACCTAATACTGTAAGATACAGTGCTGGAGGGAAGAAATTGTAGTCAATGATCCCTTCCTTATCAGGATAAGTTTTTCCAAAGCGTGCTGCAGGAATCTGGGCGTTTTGGGGAAGTATGTGGAGAATTTATTTCCGAAATAATTCTTGTAAAGCCACAATTTTGAATCATAGTCAACTCTAGTTTCATCGCCATCTTTTCTCATCAACAGACCAGAGTTCTTCACGTTTAGATTCTTCTCAAAGAATTCTGGAGTGATAGTTTTGACCTTCCCCTAGACTTCAGTGCGTAAGGCATTGAAATAGTTATGAGCGCTGAGATTTTTGAAAAATTCCTTCACCAGCATTGGGTAGGTAGGACAATTTATTTTCACAAAGTCACCCAGATTTTGATCTTCGATTAGGGGGTAGAAAGGAGGGGTTTTGAATAAGTAATCATCACCTAAGTGATCAGTGGGAATAACGAATTTAGAGGTTTTAAAATTCAGGGGTTCAAAATCAGTATCTTTCAAGTCAGAAACTTGAAAGAAATTTTTGCTAGGTAAGATCTCGAGAGTGTTTGAAGTGTTTGTGGCTGCCATTTGAGAGAGATTTTGAAAGCTAGGGTTCTGAGTTTGAATTTTTGTAGAGTAATAGTAAGAGTATGTTTCTCGCGTGAGGGGGAGGATGAATTTTGGGGGTATTTCTAGATTTTTCAAGGTAAGGGTATTTTGGCAATCCGAACTCCAGCTGTTTTTGCTTGATTGATGATATGGCAATCGGATTTTTAAGAGAGAGGTAAGTTCAGTTTAACTGAAGAATGTGGATGGTTTATTTTGAAAATAACTGTCCAATTTACCGCGCTTGTAACCACCAATAGACTTTTGAAATTTAAAAAGTAACAGTTACCTTTAAAGCGCTTTTTCTGCCATTTGTCCTTCTTGTCTGCCGACATGGCATAATTTCCTCCGAATTAGGCTTGTATTGGCAATTACCTCTATTCTAGATGATCCAGCTAACAGGAGTCTTAATTGACCATGGATTCGCTTTTGGATCAAATTGGATTTGACATACCAATGGCTTCCCTTAACTTCCCAAATTGATCTTTACTTAAGGGATTAGTAAAGATATCTGCTCTTTACCAATGGAACATCCTTCTTCATCACATGATCCTAGATGAAGTGATGCCTTATATTGACATGCTTCATCTTACTATGGAGCACCAGATTCTTTGACATATAAATAGCACTTTTGTTGTCACACATAACTCCACACATCCAGATTGTACTCCATAATCTTCAAGTTATTGTTTGATCTATAGGAGTTGAGCAACACAACTTCCAGCTGCCATATACTCTGCTTATGTAGTGGATAAGGCAACTGAAGTTTGCTTCTTGCTATACCATGAGACTAAGCAATCTCCAAGGAAATGGCAGACTCCGGATGTACTCTTTCTCTCAAGAGTATCTCTTCCATAATCTGCATCAGTGAACCCTTGGAGTGTGAAATCTCCATTACTAGGATACCATAACCCAACCTCAATAGTTCCTAGAAGATATATAAGGATTCTTTTAACTACCTTGAGATGGGAATCCTTAGGATTAGCTTGATACCTTACACAGTAGTAAACTGTACAGTGTATGTCAGGTCTACTAGCTGTCAAGTATAATAGTGAACCAATCATTCCTCTATAGAGCTTCTGATCAACATCTTCTCCTTCACAGTCCCTGGATAAGATTGTGTCTGAGCCCATTGGAGTGGACATAGGATTGCTTTTATCCATTTCAAACTTTTTCAGGATCTCCTTGGTATACTTTGATTGTTAATGAAAATCCCATCTGGACTTTGCTTGATCTGGAGACCAAGGAAGAAGTTGAGCTCTCCCATCATGGACATCTTAAATTCCTTCTACATCTCAGAGCTGAATTCTTTACACATCATTTCAATAGTGGCTCCAAAAATGATATCATCCACATAGATTTGGACTAGAATAATATCATTCTTCTTTTTCTTGATGAAGAGTGTGGTATCTGCCTTGCCTTTAGTATATCCCTTGGATATAAGGAATAAGGTTAATCTTTCATACCAGGCTCTTGGTGCTTGCTTTAATCCATAGAGAGCTTTCTTCAGCTTATAGGCATGATCTGGATGCTTTGGATCTTCAAATCCGGGTGGTTTCTTAACATAGACTTCTTCTTGGATGACACCATTTAGAAATGCACTTTTGACATCCATTTGGTATAATGTGAACCCCATGCATGATGCAAAAGTTCATAGGATCCGAATTGCTTCCAGCCTTGCTACAGGAGCAAAAGTTTCTTCAAAATCAATTCCTTCTTGTTGGTTGTAGCCTTGGGCAACTAGTCTTGCCTTATTTCTCACCACTACTGCGGATTCATCAAGCTTGTTCTGAAACACCCATTTGGTGCCAATGATTGATTTCCCTTTAAGAGAGGGCACTAGATCCCATACATCATTCCTGGTGAATTGATCCAGCTCTTCCTGCATCGCCATCATCTAGCTTTCATCGCCTTTAGCATCTTGAAATTTCTTTGGCTCTATAAGAGAGACAAAGGCAGCATAGGTCATCATCCGGTTGAGCTGACCTCTAGTTCTAACTGGATTCTAGAAATTATCCAGAATATTTTTGATAGAATGATCTCTATGGGTCTGAATCTCTCTTTGTAGGCCTTCATGTTGAACTGGGACTCGCACCATTTTAGCTTCAACCAATCCTTCTTGGCCTTCATTAAAGTCAATCTCCTGTGGGTTGAGATTAACTTGTTGTACCTCTAGATCAAACGACATTCCTTCATTTTCCTCTTTGTACTTCTTAATTTGAAGTGAATCAGGAATTCCTACTTCCTCCTTTTCTCCATATTTTTCAGCTTCCAGAACTTGATCTTTCGGAGTGTAGCTTTTCTTTCCTGCAGTGTTAGTCTTATCGAAATCTACATGTATAGACTCTACCATAATTTGGGTTCATTTATTGAAGACTCTGTAAGCCTTACTATGTGTTGAGTAGCCAAGGAAAATTGCTTCATCAAATTTAGGATCAAATTTTTCTACTTGCTCTCTATCATTAAGGATGTAGCATTTATATCCGGATGCTTTAAAATACCGAATTTTGGGTTTTCTTCCCTTCCAGATTTCATATGGGGTCTTGTCGATGGTCTTTCTAATGAGAGCTCTATTCAATATATAGCATGTTGTATTTACGGCCTCACCCCAAAAATATTTTGGCAAACAATTTTCACTAAGCATTGTTCTAGCCATCTCAACTATGGTCCTGTTCTTTCTCTCAATAACTCCATTCTGTTGAGGAGTGTAAGGGGCAGAGAAGTAGTGTTCAATGCCCTTAAAGTCACAAAAATCAGCAAAATGCTTATTTTTGAATTCTCCACCACTATCACTCCGAATGCGTGCAATGCTTATACCCTGTTCTACTTCTATCCGGATGATTGTTTTTGAAAATTGGCCAAAGGCTTCATCTTTACTTGCTAGCAAGAGAACCCAGGTATATCGAGAATAATCATCAATAATGACCATTGTGTATTCTCTTCTACCTAAACTCAGTGGTTTGATTGGACCAAAGAGATCAATATGTAAGAGTTCAAGTACTCTTTTTGAAGGAATTTATGTGATGGAAGGGAAACTTTTCTTATGTTGTTTGCCTAATTGACATGCAGTGCATAGATGATCCTTATCAAAAGCAACCTTAGGCAAAGCCACAACCAATTCCTTTTTGGCTAGTTTGGACAGGAGGTTCATGCTTACATGTCCCAAACTCCGGTGCCATAGCCATGATTCTTCTTCTTTAGACACCAAGCATATATTCTTCTTATCAATTTTAATGTTTACAGAATAGACATTATTTACTCTATGTGCATAAAGAACAAGTTGATTAGACTTACTATCATGGATTGAGCAGCCTCCGGAGTCAAACGTGACTTTCCTTCCTTTATCACATAATTGGGCACACTTAGCAAGTTGAAGTTCAGTCCATCAACCAGTGAGACATCTTTAATCTTAAATTCAGATCTAATGGTTCCATGACCAATGATCTGTCCCTTTTGATTGTCTCCAAAGCTTACTTTGCCTCCCTTCTTTCGGGTCAGTGTGATGAAGGCCTTTTCATCACCGGTCATGTGCCTTAAGCATCCACTATCAATATACCAAGTGTGTTGATCTACTGTGGATCTAAGGCATACCTGTAAAATAAATCAAGTGGGTTTAGGTACCTAATTAGATTTGGATCCTCTCGGGTTAATAACCATCTCAGGCCAAGGGTAAACATCATAATAACCATTCTTTAATCTACATGCTTTAGTAATATGATTTTTTTCCCACAAAACCTGCACCCTGAAATAGGTATGTTTTGCTTTTGCTTCTCACTGATCTTCTCTAGATCCTATTTCCTATAGTTGCCTTTATACCCAGCTTTTTGCACACTGGTGGATGGTTCGGTGTTAATTTGGAAGCTGGTTAGAGGTGCAACTTCTGCTCCATGGTTTCTTATTTATTTGATAGGCTATTAGTTGTAAGCTACCTTAGCCTTTCCCTTTTGAGCAGCGGTATATCTTTGAGCATGTGGTTGTCTGCTAGCTCCCTTCATCTTTTGATTGGGGGTCCTTTGAAATTTGTTCTGAGCAGGAGGATTATCTCTTCTTGGAGCCTTTGTTTTGGGCCTCTTCCTGGATGCTTCCTTTAACAGGTTGATTTCTTTATCCATTCCCATTATATTTGCATTTAGGATTTGGACTTGATTCCTCAGGAAGTTTTCCTCTACAACATTAATATGCTTGGTTGCTCTAACCAGATTGATGTCTTGTGCCAGTACTTTAGCATCTTCTGCCAACTCTAGTACTTCTCTTTTAAGAGACTTGATGGCTTTTGCATTCTTCCTTACACCCTTGATAACAATAGAAAGAGCTTTTGTAAGGTCAAGGTTAGAAGCTGAATTAGAGCAAGAATTTACCTCAGTGTTTGCTATATCTGATTCTAATTCTTGGATTTGCATTGTTTCTTTCTTGGAGGCATTTGTTCTAGATTGCTCTGCTTTCGGGTTAGTTAGAGCCATGAATGCACAGTTTGCAGTCTCCTCTTCTTCTGTTGAAGATGAGCTGCTACTTTCTTCAATATTGCTCCAAGTAGCAACCATTGCCTTCTTTTTGAACTTCTTAGTTCTCTTGAGCTTGGGGCACTTTGTTCTAAAGTGGCCTTTCTCACCATATTCAAAACAAGCAGCTTCTTTCTCTGGATCTTTCTTTTCTTCCTGTGGATTCTGCCTTAAGAGCAATGGCCTTCTTTTTCTCCTTAGGCTTCTTTTCTTGTTGGCTATACCTCTCCAAGGACAATTCTTGAGTTAGAAGATTACCAATGAGTTCATCATAACTGTAAAAATTTAAGTCATGAGCTTCCTCAATGGCAGTCTTTTTATTGTTCCATTCCTTGGTGAGACTCCGAAGCACTTTCTTGACCATTTCTACTTCTAGAATCTACTTCCCCAACCTTTTCATTTCATTCACTAGATTCGTGTATCTAGTTTTCATGTTGCTGATTGATTCTTTAGGCTCCATCTTAAAGGATTCAAACTTTTGTTGGAGTAGATCAAGCTTAGCCTCTCTTACTTTGGTTGTTCCTTCATAGGTTACCTCTAACTTCTCCCAAATCTCTTTTACAGTCTCGCATCCGGGTATCCTATTGAATTTAACTACACTAAGAGCACAATGAAGCATGTTAATAGCATTTGCATTTTCAAGCAACTTTTTAAAGTCATTCTCATCCCACATGCTTGATGGCTTTCGGGTAGTTATACCCTCTACTTCATAAGGAGGCTCATATGGATCATCTTTTATAACTAACCATGCTTACATACTTTATGACTAGATGAAGTTCTTCATCCGATTTTTCCAAAACGTGTAGTGTTCACCAATGAAGAGTGGAGGATGGGTAACAGACATACCCTCGTGAAGGAGTTGTGAGTTTTGAAAACTCATTTTGATATACGAATCAAAATATACGGACCTTTAGCTCTAGATTGTTAGATCTCTAGTGTGAGCACTCGCTCTGATAACACTTGTAGGTCCCTGGGCAGAGGGGGGTGAATGAGCCTTTTTTGCAGAATTTATAGACTTAGAAAAGTCTTAGTGTAGCGTGTTTGATTATGATCTGGAAGATGGTTCCGGATGATGCAAATATGAGATTAATGTGCAATAAAGTAAAAGAGAAGAAAATCAAACATAAGTATTTTATACTGGTTCAGCCCCGCCTACGACTAGGCCCCGAAACTGGAAGGAATCAAGCCTTACATATTTGTCTCCGAATGGTAACCCCTTCCGAAAGTAGGATACTAATTCCTAGCTAAGTCCTATTGTCTTTAGTAGGATATACCACTTAGCCTTCTATCTCGAATCTAAGCTGAGTCCTACAGGGGGATCTCACTCAAAGCACCTACTTCAAGCTATATCCCAATCTCTCAACTCACCCAAGTTGGAGATTCTTACTCTTTGGTTTTTAACAAAGGGTTGGGTTTTGGAGTTCCTCAAGTTTATAGTATCACTTGGGAATCCTAAGAAACAGATTTTGAATTAAAGGTTCTTTGAGGGATTATATCAACTAATTGAATGAGTATTCTTTGTTACTTGCTTTTAGTAAATCAACCAGTTGACCTTCTCATTTGGTGAAGAGCTCCTTTTATAGGCTTTGATCATAAATGTAGCCGTTGTAGTTGGTGAGCTTTCATTCAATCTTCACCCTTGATCAGGTCGTGATGTGGAGCTTCCGGATCCGTTGATCAATCCGTTAGACTGTATTTTGACCCATTTGAAATCTTGGGATTGAGGTTAGAAAGTTGTCAGTGATCATTTTGCTTGTGATTTTATGATGCACCAACTTTTATACCAATTGCTTTTTGATGTGAGCTCCACGCGCCTCCTTATTGGTCTAGGAGAAAAAGTTAGTTCGCTTTTTCTGTCCGGTGTCAGTCCTTTTATCCTTTCTCTGAAATATGGAAGCTGTCATTTTGTCTTTGTCTTGGGGAAAGGATCTTTGACTTCATACACCAAAAGGGATGAAGGGAAAGTTATATTTTGTATCTTTCCCTATGTTTGAAATATAGGTCTTTCGGATGTCTTTTAGACCTATATTCTCCGGATCTATCTTCTTCCGAAGATAGCTTCAATCAATTCTTCCGAATGCTAGTCTTGATTGATAGAAGTTTGTTTCCTTTCCAAACTTTATCCGGATGATTTCCCCTAGTGCTTAGGTATTTAATTTCTTCAATGGATAACTTATATCTTGATCTTTGTTCGGATATTTCCATTTGGATTTGGGAGTATTACATACATTGTTTTTGTTTCTTTCAAACTTGATCCGGATTTGTTTTTAGATTGTTATTCGGATCATTGTTTTCCAATAGCTGATACTGAATCTAAATACCAAGTGTTTTGAGTGAATAAAGTTAAGTTAATGACTTAAATGACTACTCATCCCAGAAACCACTCAGAGTTAAACTAAATAGCTAGGTCAGTGGAGACTTGAAATTCTACCCTTGAATTTACTAACTCCTTTACAACCATAGTCTATTTATTTTAACATCATTATTGATTTAATTATCTCATTCTTATCATAATTGTTATGATCAAAATTTAAGCACAACGGAATCATTCACTGAGTCAGTCCTAACTCGTGCTTGGTTCAACACATCTAAATTCTGCCAATCGACATACTTCCCAGAGAGACCGCCATAAATGTAAAACGCATTTGTGATTTGCCTGAGATTTTGTAAAGTAGTTACAAAAACAATGAATTTTCTACACTAGATCAGGTCGAATTTTCTTACTTGTAGACTAGGGTTTCATGTGTTTTGATTTTCTATTTATAGCTCTAATTATTCTATTAAGGTTTTAGGTTTAATTTAATTACAATTTGGCCATATTAGAATATAATTTCTAAATGATATATTGTGATTACTCAATTAAACCATACATTATAAGTACTCATTCAATTATATGTCTAACTACAAAATATTGTGATTAACTAAATTAGATAATTAATTACTTTAGTAGCCATACTTACCTTTGAATAATAATCAAGCAAATATCATAACATTATTCGATATAGAAATACTGAATACTTTTTTTTTGAGAAAACAAAGGAGAACCCTACAAAGATGAATCCATGTCGGTTAATCACTCCTCCTCTTACATGTTATTTTCCTTCTGAGGATCATGATATGCAGACCACTACACCTTTGGTTGGTAATTATTATCTTGCCCAATGTTTGACAAGTAAGGTTTTTAAGCCTGTAAAGATTTCTCATGAAGTTTATGATAATCAAATCAATCTTTGTTGTAATTAAATGATTGGTAGGATAGTTTTTAATAAAGGGGATATCCCTTGGAAATTAGATTCTTTGAAAACTCATCTTTTAAGAATTTGGGGGCTGAATTCACCATGCCGACTAATATATTTGGAAATAGGTTTTTACCATGTGATGCTACAAATTGAAAGATATTATTTGGAGTCGTGGTAGTTTACATCTTAAACCCTGAATTTTCAGACTTCAGCCATGGGTTTAGGATTTTGACCTATACATCAAAAATCATATGATGCACAAGTTTGGCGGCGTTTAAATTTTTTATCTTAGAAATATAGGCTGAATGCTCTCTAATACCCCTCAACTTGTGCACTTTTACCTTAGACATACCCATACTTTAAAGTGGACCTCCGAGGTACCTGAACTTGTCAAAATTGGACCTCCATGCTACCTATTTTCACTCGCCCACTCGCAGCCTGGAGAGTGCATTACACTCGCTGTCAAATTTCAAAAAAATCATTGACAAAACTTCTTTTTAATCCCTGTAATTTTAATTCAACCAAAAAACACCAAAAATTTGGAAATATCCAGAAAATAAAGAATTTCATAGGAAAATAAAATATCAAAAAATTTGCAAAAGTAATGAAAAATCCGAAAAACGAAGAAAATAAATTTAGTGCAAGAATTTTTCAGAAAATATTTCCGGAAGGGCCCGAAAATGTAAAAATAAGTTTCGAGACCCAATTTCGTAAAAAATCGAAAAAAATTCCAAAAAATTATGAAATATTCAGAAAATAAAGAAAAAAAATTGGTGCAAGAATTTTTCAAAAAATGTTTCTGGGAGGGCATGAAAATGTGAAAATACGTTTCGAGGTCCATAAAAAATCGAAAAATTCCAAAAAATTATGAAATATCCGGAAAATATAGAAAATAAATATGGCTCAATAATTTTTCAGAAAATGTTTCCGGAATGGCCCAAAAATGTGAAAATATGTTTCGGGGCCCGGTTTTGTAAAAAAATCGAAAAACCCCAAAAAATTATGGAATATCCGAAAAATAAAGAAAATAAATTTGGTGCAAGAATTTGTCAGAAATTGTTTCCGAAAGGGCCCAAAAATGTGAAAATACGTTTCGGGGTCGGTTTTGTAAGTAATCGAAAAATCCCAAAAAATTATGAAATATAATTCAAAAATAAAGAAAATAAATTTGGTGCAAGAATTTTTCAGAAAAATTTTATGGAAGGGCCTGGAAAAGTGAAAATACATTTCGGGCCCGGTTTTGTAAAAAATCGAAAACTCCAAAAATTAATTATGAAATATCCGGAAAAGAAAGAAAATAAATTTGGTGCGAGAATTTTTCAGAAAATGTGAGCTTTCCAAACACACCCTAAAGGAGGAAGAGGGTCATTTTGCAATTAGAAAAGTATTTAGGGATTTTTTAATGATTTTTTTTGTTATTTATTGAATTTATATAATTTTTTTATCCATTTTTTAGGTCAACACGCGCCCCCTTGGTTAAAGGTAGCACGGAGGTCAACTTTTGATAAGTGCAGGTATCACGGAGATCCACTTTTGACAAGTTCAGGTACCTCGGAGGTCCACTTCAAAGTTTGGGTATGTCTAAGGCAAAAATGCGCAAGTTAGGGGTATTAGAGAGCATTCGGCCATATATATATATATATATATAGCTCCATTTATTTTTGTATTAATGCACAGTGAAAAAGCAGCATTGAATGGTGATTATGGACATTGTACTAGGTTGTTAGGGGATGTTTGACTTCTCTTCCGAGCTGCCATAAACTATTGAAGAGGAACATGATGGAAAGGAAATTTGGATTGGCGTAACATAAGAGTCTCTTGGATTTTTGGAGAATATGCCACCCACCCCTAAAGTGAATAGGAAGAACATTTGAGGCAACGTCTGTCTCATCAATAGAAGACATGAACGCATACTTCAGGTGGAGTTAAGGAGATTGTTCCAAACATAACAGTGTTAAGAAGTGCACGCGTACTCCACCAACTGGCTGCCACCTATTTGCAAAATCATAATACAAAGATCATGATTAGTCTGCAAAGGACCATATTCAACATAATTGTGAGAATAATACTCAGCCTGCATCATACATGACTTAGTCCTATGCAGCTGATGATGTTCACCGTGTAGTTGAGCTTAGGTTAGCCACTATGGACATCATAGACTCTTTTACTGTGTTGGAAATTTGTAAACTGATCTCACTTCCTTATAGGAGGATGATTAGTATGCACTTTATCCAAAAGTATTGGATGATGTTCGCGAAGAAAATGATAAACCTAATACAAACATTGAGAAATCTAGATCAACATCAAACTATTCCTCACCTAAAAGAGGTGTTCGAGGTTCTTGGAAAGATTCAGCGGAAAGAGAAGAGGCCAGGAAGAAAAACAAAGTCATTTTGGTTACACATTTTTCTGCTGAGAGGCGGGAATCTTCACTTTCATCTTATGAAAGCTTATGGCACGAGACAAATGAGAGAGACATTGTCTTATAGAAGTCATTTGTCATAAAAAAAGAAAAGATTATTTGTGGCTAGTAGAGAACAAGTTGAACGTGATCACTGACCACTTGAGAAATATTCCCCTTAGTTTGCAGTATTTATTTTTTATTTCCTTAATTGTTCCTTGATTCTTTCTTTTATTTTGTTATATTTTAATATTCTTTAGTTTTTGTTTATTCTTTTCTTTTTTGTAGTTATGATTTTGTTGATATATTCGAGTTCGATGTATTCCGGTCTCCGCTTTATTAAAAAAATAATTAATATTAATATTTTCTTTGAAAGTTTAAGTTAATAAAATGAGAATTAAAGATGATTTGTTTCTCCAAATGGATTCATTATAAATTGAGCTAATTTATTAGATATAGTAAATGAACTGATGTGGGCTCGAGGCCACCACATATTCGTACACTTGTATAATATTGTCCATTTTGGATATAAGCCCTTATATATTTATTCTTGGATTTTACCTCAAAATTGATCATTTTAATGAGGATATCTATTTGGGCTTTTTACATAAATAGATAAAAAAAAATAAAATAATTTAGACCAAAAAATAATAATAACACAAACATACAAAATAGGGGAAAATATTTCCATAAATACATTCAAAGCTAATTAATATATCATCCATCGCTTCCTCAACCTCTACCTCTCCAACTCTCAATTTCAGAGCAGAAAACGGATATGGATTCAACTCTCCCCCTCCCTCTTCTATTCGCAAGGCTGCTCCTTCTAAGCTCGAGGTTTCATTTTTTCTTCTTCTGCTCGATTTCTTCTTTAACTCGCTTTCATGCCAAAGCCGCGACCGGAAACTGCTGTAAGGCTCTTCGCCTCACCGATTTTTTAGTGTTTGATTCTGCCATGATTGATTCTAGCCATTAAGTGAGTTGCAATGATTTAGATTGATTGAAAATCTCTTGTGGGGCTTAGATAATAGCTGTGATAGCTCTTTTTAATGAATCTTTTGCTTTATATAGAGCTGTTGTTGAGAGGAGTAATTATCTTCCCTCAATTCTGTTCCAAATTATCTCTTGCAATTGTGCACATGAAATGTTTGTAGAAATGCCTAAATGAAGTTTGATTAATGAGTATTTGATTTATATTGGATGTCTATAGGTTTCTATTGGATGTCTGTTGGAAATCTATTGGTTCTTACATATTAATTTCTTGTCAGGTTCTATAGTTGAGGTAAGTATGAATTGTATTGTTCTTTTTGTTAGGCTCGGACAGAATTTCGTTGAACTTTTGATAGGGATTCGTTTTCTATTTTGAATTTGATAGGGATTAATTTTCTAGGTTGCTACGAAAGGCGGTTTTAGCTGAAGCTAAACTCTATGCACAAATTTCTTATCTCGAAAATCTGGCTTATTGCACACCTAAAATGAAGGTGTCATTTTCGTCCTTCTGTGGTATATTTTGATTAGTTAATTCGTTTGATGTATCTCTAATATTATTATATCAGATCCAAGCATCCATGTTGAACTCTCTTTCTTCCAATTTTTTAAACCTTTTTTACTTCTCCATTGACAATGATGGATTCAAATTTGGTTCTGTTGGCTTATAACAAATTTATGTTTAGAGAAGTTTTGATTGCTAAGTAGCTAAATTTTTGTTGTTTGGTAAAATTTCAGGCAGAAAATCTCTTAAATACCGTGGCTTCCAATATGTAACTTCATCAATAGATAAAAGGGAAGTAGCAACTAAATCAGAGAAAACTGAGGTGCCAAATGAAGTTGAAGAGGCAGAGAAAGAGCTTTCAAAGCAGGAAACAGAGGGCATGGAGCAGAAGAAGAGTGGCTATCACATTAGTCGCTCGACTGCTTATCACATTGCTGCTTCAGCTGCTTCCTATCTGCATTCTTAGACCAAAAGCATTCTTCCATTCTTATCCTTGAAATCTAAAGGATGCAATGTAGATGAGAAAAATTTCAATGTGATGAACTCTGATGTGGCTTCTCTTAAGGCAACCACTGAATCAGTTAGGCTCATACTTTGTAGTTTTAACTTTATTACAAAAGTCTCATCCTAGGCATACAAAGGGGCGCGCCTGATAAATCGAACATTGCATTCCACTGCTGAATAGGTTTCTTTACAAGTTTGCAAGGAATTTCAGCTCTCTATCATGTATATTGGATGTATATAGAATGTCTATTGGGTCTCTGTTGGATTTCTATTGGTTCTTACTTATTTTTAATCCATTGTCAGGATCTGCAGTTGAGCAGAAACAATCCCAGATCAGCTTCGTGGCCAAATCTACAGAACACGGTTGGCTAGCTTTGAGCTTATATAAGTATAGAACCGAACATCTAGAAAACAAACTTGAGAGCCACGAGTAGTATATCGACACAATAGACGGTCAATAGAGATAGATTTGATGATCAATTATGTTTAAATTCTAGAAATCTTGTGTAATTAGGGATCTAAGTTGTTGGAACTGATGTATGTGTGAACATAGTTGAGTTTTAATAGTTATGATATTGTCTTCTTCTACCATAATACAATATTTGTTTCGCAATTCAATTGAAAAAGTATGACACTTAAAGTAGATATCAGACATGTTCAACATATGAAATAGAAAGTTAGAAAAACTTTCAAGAATCACAGCAATACACTGATAATCAATAGGGATCATATACAATGCCTATAGAAATCCTATAGAAAAGAATTAAACATCCTATAGAAATCCTATAGACATCATTTATCAATAGACAGCAAAAGCATACCACTTAATTCAAACAAAGTAAAAAAAGAAATAGCAACTAAGAATGATCATTATTCAATAAAATGGAAAGAAAGATACATCAATGTTCAATTCCTTATTCAAAATTATAGTGTATAGAGGTCAAAGATTAAATAGCTATTTCAAACTCATAACAAAGACAAAAAAAAATTATTTCTTTCCCCGACAAGATCGTTTATTATGACCAATTCTTCCACAAGCATTGCATTTCACAGAAGACTTGGATTTCTCCCATGCGGGACGATACCTTTCTTTTCTCGATATGCCTACTTTAAGCTTAACATCTAGAGGAAGAACTACATATTGAACAACATCATCAGCTAAAAATCAATTATGTCTCAACGGCAGCTGGTGGATGGTTCCTTGATATGTTGCTACCATTTTTTCCTTCCTATAATACTCTGAATAGTAATCATAAGTAGACAAGCGAAACTTCTTGATGTGAGTAAGAGCATGCGCGCATGGAAGCTCGTCCATCTGAAAAACATTGCAGGTATAGGTTCTCTTATCCAAATCAACAGAAAACTCATCCTTGTTGCTAGTGACACATACAAAACGGGCAGTCGATGGATCTACCCAATACCATTAGAAATAAGAAAAATAAAAAGACAATCTAAATGATATCTATAGGACACCAATAGACAGAAACAAATGGAAAAGAGCAACATAAGTAGAGAAATACATGAGTAAAAATACAAGGAGAGGGATAGGCCTCAGGATCCCTTGATACAGCATGCATTGACAGAGATAAGAAAATAAACCGTATAATCTTTTTCACTATCTACATCACTCAACCACACCACCATCCTGGAATATAAATTCCATCAGATTAGCATAATTAGCATATAACCGAAGACGCTAAGAGAGAATAATTATAATTGTAGCATTCTTCCATTTAATTCAGAAGCATACCATTAACAAGCACCGATTGAGGGATTCTTTGCTTAATATCAAAATTAGACTACAATCCAATTATATACAATAGATGTCCAATAGATATTCAATAGATGTCTAAGGTTAACATGACTATAATTCAGGTCACTAATAAACAATGATCTGATCCTTAATTTAGAGTACAAGCACACCTTTTAACACCAAAATTGCTTGCTCCACCAGCAGCCTAATTAAATTGGTCATTGATATCAAAATAACTACCTTGGTAATTTATTAAACACATGGTGTGCACTTTAATTTTAACAAAATAGAAAACTTACGAAAAGCATAAATAATCTGCTGCTAAAAATATCAAATCCTTCAAAAAGAGAAACTCAGCAACTTTTACCTCATTCGAAATCTCAAAATCAAAAGAATGAACTCAAAAACGAAATCAAAAAATAGAAAAAGTTTAATTTTAGATCCAAATAAGAAGAAGAAGAAGAAGAAGAAGAAGAAGGAAAAACGGAAACAGAAGTCGAAGGAGAAGAACGAGAGGCCAAACAGGATAAATAGAATGTAATTATGTATATATTTAAGAAAATATTTTATAATTGAGAAATAATTAGATGACATGATAAAGGTGTAAATATTTTAGAAATATTGTATAAATATGACAAATACCTTATTTTCTATACTTACTTATATATCCATGAATCTCCTTTCTTCTAGCCAATGTGGTGGATTTGTTCGCCCGACATCGACTACTAGTTTTTCCAAGACACCTTCATCTATTTTAATTTCTACATGAGCTTCAATTATTTGTTTATTTTTAATAGAGAAAAATATGACTGGTACAAAATTGTAACATATGATATAACTAATTAACCATTAAAGTTCGTTATGATGTGTTTCCTTAATATAACTCGCTAATAGTTAAAAAGTAAACAATGCAAACAACAATGGTATTCTAGCATATATGTTAAATAAGTACCAATGAATTGTTGTCGTATACATTTAACGACCACATCTTGTAGGGATTTTAATCCCAAATTCCAGATTTCTCAGACTGAATTTTCACATATCTTCAATCAAGATACAAAATCAAATATAAACAGAAATCAAAAACAATCAGCACACAAGTTTTAACGGAGTTCCCCCCAATTGGATTTACAATTCAGACCAATCATTAGGGTACGTCTCTGGAGCAACGGTTTTTGGCATTCTTATTGATAGCAAAATCGCAAGAAGGTTTACAGAGATCTACAGGCCAAGAAAATGGACAATCTATAACTCTTAACAAGCAAAATAGTAAAAGAACTACTGAAAGCTTAAATAAACTAGAGAGCAAATTACAAGCCACAAAACTCTACAGCGAACAACAATCCTAAACATGCAAAGACTAAACAGAGCCAAAAAACCAAGGCATAACCTTCTTGACCCCTGAAATCCCCTATATAGCCAGTCTCATAACCATCCTCTAACTAACACTACCAACTTGCATCCAAACACGTGCCAAGAGAAGCTTCTAGCGCCGGCGAGCACGTGGCCATCGCGGGTTGCAAAAATACAGGTTAAGAGAGAAACAGAGGAATAGAGAGTGAGAGGCACAAGGGAAGAGAGTGAACACAGACAAGAGAAGAGGGGTTTTTTTATAGCTAGGTTAAGAAATTAGGTTAGGGTTTTGATACAGGCTTGAGTTAACGGGCTTTAGGCTTGAATCAGCAAAGCCATAACTTTAGGCCCAACAATCTCCACCTTGGCTGCAGCTGACTTCACCATATCAATAAGATCACCAAGAAAACCATTGCTCAAGGGTAATAACCATTTCAGGTCTTAGTGGCACAATCTTGACACAAAGTCAAATTGCACCTTACTAAGATTACAACACCTGAAATCAGAAGAATAAACATTTCAGTAAAGAGAATATTAAAAACAACAATAATAAGCATAAGACTATTGATCTCAATGGCAAAATGACACTTGCATTTAGACTCAATATAAACAGATTATTACAACTTAAACTACTACTCAAAACTGAAATTTTAAAACATATAAATTAACATGCCACAAAATAATTATTAAGTTGCAACATAACAAGTAGAGTTAGAAACAACAACTTATTTCACAGTAACTAATTCTACCCCAAAATTAACAGTATCAAACTGAGCATTACTAGAACAGTTATTATCAAACTTAGAACACGCTACCAAATCAATACTAGCATCAACAATGCTAAAACTATCGAAGTTATAACACAAAGCATCGGATTCAAGTAAAGCAATATTACTACCAAATTGAACACAGTAACAAGCATTTTCAACACTTACTTGATCCAAATTATTAACAATCACTTCAGCAGGCATGACACTTACTTCATTACAACTTTGATTCATGTTATTTACAAACTAATTAGCATGAAAAACAGAAAATGCAGGCTCATTTACAATAGCAGGCTTATTAACATTCAAAGTTGAACCACAAACAGCAAAACCATCAAGATGATATAGGTCATTAACAAGTATTCCATTCAACAAGCACTTATCATTTTTAAAAACACTTAAAACTCCACCTTGAGCAGAAAAATATAGACCTTTACCATCCAATTGACTAAGAGAAATCAGATTTCTTTTAATACCAGGCACATATCTAACATTGCTTAAAACACATTTAGACCCATTTTTACATACAAACAGGATAGACCCAATACCATGAACATTAAAAGAAGAACCATTGCCCATAATGACCTTACTAGCTCCCTTAAATAGTTTAAGATTAACAAAGAGATCCTTCCTAGAAGACATATGAAAAATGCATCCAGAATCCAAAATCCAAGAATTCAAATCACACTTTTGACTCACATTCAAAACTTCACAATCCTGATCAAAAACAGCAATGTTATTACTATTAGCAACACCTTGATTAACATTATCATATTTCAATTTATCTAACCTAACTTTGCAAAATCTTCTAGTATGGCCAACTTTCTTACAATAATAACAAGTAATCTTTTCATTAAAACCAGGACAATCACTAGAAGTTTGCAAATTAGAACTGCTAGACTTATTACCTTGCTAAAATTTATTACTTTTAAATGACTTTGACTTATTTCCATTATTATTACCCTTGACAAACAACCCATCACCAATCTGATTTTTACCTTTAGACTCAGATTCTAATTCAAGTTCTTTCATTTTAAGGGCAGCAATGATATCATCTACTTCAAGGGTTTCCCTACCATATTTAAGATCTTTTTTAACATATTTAAACTTTTCACAAATTGAATTTAACAAAAGTATATATTTATCTTCCTCAGATATAGAAACACCAGAATTTTCTAATTCTAAAACTAACTTTTGGAAATCATCATAATTGTCATCTATATTTTTAGTTAAATTCATTTTAAAATTAAACAATTGCTCTTTCAAATATGTTGTCTTAGCAGTGTTAGGGTCATGTACAACTGCTCTAATTTTAACCATAATTTAGGAGCAGTATCATGTCCCCTAACTCTCCTAAGGACATTGTCAGTCAAGTTTAAAACAATGGTTGAATAAGCCAAATCCATCATATCTTATTTTTCATCATTAGAAAAAGAAGCAGGCAAACTAGAGACTCCATTCAAAGCCCTAACACATTTATTTTGAACTAAAACAGCCTTAATCTTTTCTTTCCACAAAGAAAAATCACTCTTACCATCAAACTTATCTAAACTAATCCTAACAGAAGACATTTTGAAAAATAGTTAAGCTTATAAAGGACTTAAGAAAGATACTATAAGAAAGACAGACTTAAACAAGGAATAGAAAGGCTAATTGCTAATGACTATCCTTAAGAACAGAATAAGAAAAGACTAGCCTGATCTAAGAAGAAAAGACTATAAAAACTAGCAATATAACAAGAATCAAAACAATTCTTATATAGGCAGAAACAAACAAGATTTTAGTCAAATATATAAGGCAACAAATATTGATGAACAAACAACTCACAATAATTAATTCAACCAATATTCAATGAAAAACAAGAGAAATCAGATTTCTTTTAATATCAGGCACATATCTAATATTGCTTAAAACATATTTAGACCCATTTTTACACATAAACAGGATAGATCCAATACCATGAACATTACAAGAGGAATGATTGCCCATAATGACCTTACTAGCTCCCTTAAACAGTTTAAGATTAACAAAGAGATCCTTCCTAGAAGACATATGAAAAATGCATCCAGAATCCAAAATCCAAGAATTCAAATTACAGTTTTGACTCACATTCAAAACTTCACAATCCTCATCAAAAACAGCAATGTTATTACTATTAGCAACACCTTGATTAACATTATCATATTTCAATTTATCTAATCTAACTTTGCAAAATCTTCTAGTATGGCCAACTTTCTTACAATAATAACAAGTAATCTTTTCATTAAAACCAGGACAATCACTAGAAATTTGCAAATTAGAACTGCTAGACTTATTACCTTGCTGAAATTTATTACTTTTAAATGACTTTGACTTATTTCCATTATTATTACCCTTGACAAACAACCCTTCACCAATCTGATTTTTACCTTTAGACTCAGATTCTAATTCAAGTTCTTTCATTTTAAGGGCAGCAATGATATCATCTACTTCAAGGGTTTCCCTACCATATTTAAGAGCTTCTTAAACATATTTAAACTTTTCACAAATTGAATTTAACAAAATTATAGATTTATCTTCCTCAGTTATAGAAACACCAGAATTTTCTAATTCTAAAACTAACTTTTGGAAATCATCATAATTGTCATCTATATTTTTAGTTAAATTCATTTTAAAACTAAAGAATTGCTCTTTCAAATATGCTGTCTTAGCAGTGTTAGGGGTCAGGTACAACTGCTCTAATTTTAACCATAATTTAGGAGCAGTATCATGTCCCCTAACTCTCCTAAGGACATTGTCAGTCAAGTTTAAAACAATGGTTGAATAAGCCAAATCCATCATATCTTATTTTTCATCATTAGACAAAGAAGCAGGCAAACTAGAGACTCCATCCAAAGCCCTAACACATTTATTTTGAATTAAAACAGCCTTAATCTTTTCTTTCCACAGAGAAAAATCACTCTTACCATCGAACTTATCTAAACTAATCCTAACAGAAGACATTTTGAAAAACAGTTGAGCTTATAAAGGACTTAAGAAAGATACTATAAGAAAGAAAGACTCAAACAAGGATTAGAAAGGTTAATTGCTAATGACTATCCTTAAGAACAGAATAAGAAAAGACTAGCCTGATCTAAGAAGAAAAGACTATAAAAACTAGCAATATAACAAGAGTCAAAACAATTCTTATATAGGCAGAAACAAACAAGATTTTAGTCAAATATATAAGGCAACAAATATTGATGAACAAACAACTCATAATAATTAATTCAACCAATATTCAACGAAAAACAAGAGAAATCAGATTTCTTTTAATACTAGGTATATATTTAACATTACTTAAAATACATTTAGACCCATTTTTACATATAAACAGGATAGACCCAATACCATGAACATTATAAGAGGAACCATTGCCCATAATAACCTTACTAGCTCCCTTAAACAGATTAAGATTAACAAAGAGATCCTTCCTAGAAGACATATGAAAAATGCATCCAGAATCCAAAATCCAAGAATTCAAATCACACTTTTGACTCACATTCAAAACTTCACAATCCTGATCAAAAACAACAATGTTATTACTATTAGCAACACCTTGATTAACATTATCATATTTCAATTTATCTAACCTAACTTTGCAAAATCTTCTAGTATGGCCAACTTTCTTACAATAATAACAAATAATCTTTTCATTAAAACCGGGACAATCACTAGAAGTTTGCAAATTAGAACTGCTAGACTTATTAACTTGCTGAAATTTATTAATTTTAAATGACTTTGACTTATTTCCATTATTATTACCCTTGACAAACAACCCATCACCAATCTGATTTTTACCTTTAGACTCAGATTCTAATTCAAGTTCTTTCATTTTAAGGGCAGCAATGATATCATCTACTTCAAGGGTGTCCCTACCATATTTAAGAGCTTCTTTTAACATATTTAAACTTTTCACAAATTGAATTTAACAAAATTATAGATTTATCTTCCTCATTTATAGAAACACTAAAATTTTCTAATTCTAAAACTAACTTTTGAAAATCATCATAATTGAAAAACAACAAGCTATATCAATTATAAATTCAATAATCAGAATTGATAACTAGCAATACTATTCAAACTTTTGAACAACCAATTACAATTACAATATTCCTAGGCATGCCTTTAAATTGATTATCCAAAAAATAAAAAAAAAATAAAAACAAACAGTACACTTACAGTGCTTGCAATCTTCCTTTAACAGTGTTGTATTAATGTTACAAAAAGTAAAGAGAAAAGGAAAGAATACTTTTACCTTCAAGACGACTACACTACACATAGGAGAATCCTAGAGTAGTATCCAGTTTGTCCTCAAACAATTACCTCAAATCAAACAGAAATAGGATAACAATTAATACAACAATGAAAAGAAGAAAAAAAAAACTAAAAGAAGACAACAATGAATGTAACACAAAAAGGCATAAAATATCAAAGATATAATAGAGGAATATTAGAATATCACCAAAGTAATATTCAATAAAGAACACCTCACAAAAATAACTTGTACGGTAAATTTATCAAGACAGTAGGCACAAGAAACCTTTAGGTGAACTGAATAACATGCGCAGAACTAAAGAATCGCATATTATGCCTTAGTAATGCAACAGAAACACAATTCCAGAGCAAGGAGCATGCAATACTAGATCAATAAAGCTAAATCACATAAAAGGTTGCAAATCAACTGAAATACTAACATAAATCTTAATAGCACAAGATTAAACACATGATTTCACAAGAACAGAGGCAAAAATACTAAATCCCGAAAGACTTAACACATGTGATTTTATAGAAACTTAAAGATCTACAGAAAAATCACTACACGCAGCCTTAAAATCAGAAATAAACACATGCAACCACAGATCCAGGAAAGAGAATGCTCTGATACCACATGTAGGGATTTTAATCCCAAATTCCAGATTTCTCAGACTGAATTTTCACATATCTTCAATCAAGATACAAAATCAAATATAAATAGAAATCAAAAACAATCAACACACAAGTTTTAACGGAGTTCCCCCCGATTGGATTTACAATCCAGACAAATCATTAGGGTACGTCTCCGGAGCAACGGTTTTCGGCATTCTTATTGATAGCAAAATAGCAGGAAGGTTTACAGAGATCTACAGGCCAAGAAAATTAACAATCCGCAACTCTTAACAAGCAAAACATTAAAAGAACTACTGAAAGCTTAAACAAACCAGAGAGCAAATTACAAGCCACAAAACTCTACAGCGAACAACAATCCTAAACATGCAAAGACTAAACAGAGCCAAAAAACCAAGGCATAACCTTCCCGGCGCCTGAAATCCCTTATATAGCCAGTCTCATAACCGTCCGCTAACTAACACTCCCAACTTGCATCCAAACGCGTGCCAAGAGAAGCTTCTAGCGCCGGCGGGCACGTGGCCATCGCAGATTGCAAAAATACAGGTTAAGAGAGAAACAGAGGAATAGAAAGTGAGAGGCGCAAGGGAAGAGAGTGAACTTGACAAGAGAAGAGGGGTTTTTTTTATAGCTAGGTTAAGAAATCAGGTTAGGGTTTTAATACAGGCTTGAGTTAACGAGCTTTAGGCTTGAATCAGCAAAGCCACAACTTTAGGCCCAACACATCTATTTACAGATATAACGATACTACTGCAATCACATTCCTTATGGAACAAAAGTGAAATGATACATTAATAAAACATTTCATTTATTATTTTATCTATATGGCATTTTTACTTTATTAAACAATGATTAAAAAATATTATGCAAGGATATTATAATCTCTTAAAACATTTAGTTTCGATATTAAGTTACAATTAGGCCCGGCCCTGGGGTAGGTAACGGGTACCATTGCTTAAAGCCCATAGCTGAAAGGAGCCTAAAAATATTTTTTTTCATAAAGATTTAGTTGTTATTATTTAAGAGATAAAAATAGATATAAATTAGTGTTAGTAGAATTAGTAAGGTGGTTATTGAAGTTGTGAGAGGGCAAAGGTTCAACTCCTAGTTTTTATAAAAAAAATATGTTTTATTTAATTATTTTTTTAGAGGGCCTCATGTTACTATTTTTAATATTAATTTACCTAGAGCCCTAAATTGTCGGGCGTGGTTACAATCCAACATCTTTACATTGCTAAATGGTATTTAAACTATTGAATAATCTAATGAATGAAATAACGATCATATCTACATGTGCAATTTATACGAATAAGGCCAAAAGTTTCATTACTTTGCATGTGAAATTTACACAAGTAATTCATTTTGTAACTCCTACTGGCAGTTTTCTTGATTTTGGTGTACTCAACATGTGGCAATTTTCATATGGTTTCTCTTTTTCTGTTTTTGTCTGTATTTTTACTGGAATGGGAGTTACAATACAACTCGACAAATCTTACATGTCTAATGAACAAATTTAAATATTTCAAAATTCAAAATGAAACTTTTTCAACTATGAAAAAGTTTGTATACAAAAAATTAACCATGTTAGTAGTACAACACAAGCATGTAAAATAGAAAAATAATGTATGTTGAATAAAACAATTCGTTATTGGATGAAAATATGTTTTCCTGTGACAATTGATCAAAATATTCTCTTTTATTAAAAGAAAATCAATCCCACTCAATATTGTTTCTTCAATTTGGACAAGAAATTATGCTAGAATTAAGCAACTAGATCTTCTCTTGTTTTACCAAAACCAGAAAGGGTATATTCATGGGATGTACCATCAAGCTTTAAGGATTTTAAAGAGCAACAATGAGAAAAAATAATTATTACTTTGTTTCTGCAACTATAAGATAAGTCAATACAAAGTGCATTAAATGTAGAAAATAAAATGAATAAAGAACCAAAGTCCAGTAAAATATAGAGTTAAGTTTTAATAAAGTTGAGGAAGTCATTCAAATATTTATTGCATGACATCAATAATGAAATAACTATGAAATATTAAAATAAGCAATTGTTTTTTATAGCAAAACTAAGTATCTTTTAAATTTTATCTTGTAAATTGTTTTTATTGCAAAATCACTTATCTTGTCAATGGGAGAAACTATGTTCATGTAGGGTGATAGTTTTCTAAGAATGACCTTTTTTTCTTAATTTTTTGTTATCCATTGGAATATTTAACAAATACCTTAATATGTGATTATTTTATATATAATCACTTCTTTACCAAAACGTCAAAATTAACACTGAAATAAAATTATATTGATATTTCTATAGAAAAGAAAAGGAACAACCAAAGTAATTTACATATAATTTACATAGAAATGAAATTACAAATCAAGAACAATGATTCCCCGTCGCCTCAGTGCAAGGAGAGCATCACATGATAATTGTAAATCTTACCTTCTAGATCATAATAGTACTGCATATACATCAACTTAGAGTGGAAATGTTAGATTCTTATTATCGAATATTCATAAAAATAGAAAAAAGACGAAGATAAAATAATAAAATTCATACTCTATAAACTATTCCATGAAACATTGTTCTTTCTTCAGCGAGCCACCCAATAGGCAACCAACCAAAACGACGTGCAGACTGGTCAAAGTGAATTCGAGTGCTCCCTGGTTCATGTTGTCCTCTCCGATGTTGGGCCATGTTTATAAGCGCCGCCTTGTTCTCATTAGTTCTCCTATAAGTTCCAGGAAAAATATTTTGAAGATGATCCCATTCCTATAGTGCAGGATTTCCTGAATAAAATTAAAATAAAATTATCATCAAAATGAAATGTTGGTAATATCCGATTTGCCCGTGGACGGGTCAATTGGGTCAAGGGATCCGATCCAGTTTGTGTAAATGAATTTTAATTAGAAAATGAAAATAAGTCTAAAGACTTAATTGAAAAGTTATTAACTTTAAAAATTTAATTACAAATAATTAAAAATTTAAGGGCTTGATTGCAATTAAATAAAATTTCTATTCTTATAAATACATGCTCGGACATTCATTGCAAATTATTGAGTTGGAAATTCATGTTTTCCCTTCTTAATGTTACGCCAACAAATATTCTCTCTCGGGTGAATCCCGATAACTCTGATTTCGCATCCGTTCTTCGTCTATTCCTGTAGAAGTTGTGGAAATATATCTATTCTCCGACATACCATGAGATAGATTCGACTTTGCATACAAACGGTGTCATTGCGATGTTTTTCTATCTTGGGCACGAATAAAGGTACGATTCGAATCCATTTCTTTCGATTTCCGTCGTGACAGCTTCCAGACTTAAAAAAATAAAAAAAATCTATTAATTTTCATTTCTAAACGAGAAGATTTACCTTTTTTTTGCGCCATTTGTATCTTTTTTTTGTGTCTGATCTGTATCTGATATATCTTTTGCCCTTTCTTTCTCTCAGTAACTCTCACTTCTCAATTTGAATGAGTTTAACTTAGTAAGCTCAATTTATATAGAGAGGATGAAAGAGAAAAGGGGGTTGTATGACTTCTAATTTGGACCCATTTACTTTAAGTCGTAGCAAATTAATTATCAAATATATCAAAATAAAAACTTTTCAATTTCAAAATTATCTTTAATGATAAATGTCATCATATAAATAGTGTCATTGCAATGTTCTTCTATCTTAGGCATGAATAAAGGTATGATTCGAATCCATTTCTTTTGATTTCCGTCATGACAGCTTCAAGACTTCAAAAAAATAAGAAAAAATCTATTAATTTTCATTTCAAAACGCGAAGATTTACCTTCATTTCTTTACGTCATTTGTATCTTTTTTTATCTGATCTCTATCTGATATCTCTTTTACCATTTCTTTCTCTCAGTAACCCTCACTTCTCAATTCGAGTGAGTTTAACTTAGTGAATGCAATTTATATAGAGAGGATGAAAGAGAAAAGGGGTTGTATGACTTCTAATTTGGACCCATTTACTTTAAGTCTTAGCAAATTAATTACCAAATATATCAAAATAAAAACTTTTCAATTTCAAAATTATTTTTAATGATAAATGTCATCATATACTCCCTCTGTATTTTTTTACTTATCTTCCTAAATATTTCATACTTCTTAATAAACTAATTAATTAAGGGTATAAAAATATTAGTTTACCCTTGTAATTTAATTAATGCTTTAATTTTTCAACCAAATATAATTAATAGTATTGGGGTAGAGTTGGAAGAATAATGAAAAAATTATCTAAAAAAATATAAATGACAAGTATTTTGATAAACCAATTTTAGGCTATAATGTCTATTATAAAAGATGGGGGGCGGTGGCCTGTGGTTCACAGTCAGAAGTGCCCAAAAAAAATTTTCGTTTAAAGATTTAGTTGTTGTTCATTAAAAGATAAAAGTAAATAATAATTAATATTTAGAAAATTAGTAAAACACTTATTAAATTTATGAGAGTGCAATAGTTTAATTTCTAAAAAGGTAAGTTTTTTTACATTATTTTTTATTGAAGGCTTTATTTTACTACTTTTAATACTAATTTACCTAGGACCCCTAAATGAATATACCCATGAGTCTCATTTCTTCTAACCGATGGGGACATTTATTTTCCCACATCAACTATTAGTTTTTCCAAGACACCTTCATTAATTTTATTTGCCATATGTGTTTCAACTGCTTTTAGTTTTAATGGAGAAAAATATGACATATACGAGTAATAATTATAATTTATGATATAACTAATTAACCGTTAAAGTTCGATATGTTTCCAAAATATAGTTCATCATTGAGTTAATTAGTTAGTGATACGAACAACAATAATATTCTAGCATATATGCCACATAAGCATCAACGAATTGTTGCCTAATGCGTTTTGGCCGAAGCCGATTCCACAGTCGGCGAGGCGTTGCTGTTTGTTGGCCCATCGCACTGCCATCAGTCGTCGATTGGGTTTCCAGTCTAGCATTGGACAATTTGTACGCCGGAGAATAGTTGTCTTCTTGAAAGAGAATTAACTCTTCTGTAAATAAAAACATAGAGCAAAAATGGGGATTAATTAATTGGCTGCCCAATTCTTCAAAATAGTTGAAAACATTGATTCCGATTTGACAAACAAATATCTCATATTGATAACAAAGATGAAGGTTGAATGATTTATAATTGTGGACAATATTTTTGATGATATGGGGCTTTTTGGATAAAGCTCAAGAGTAAAACTATGAGGGTTTAGCCCTAAAGTGGACAATATCATACCATGTGTGGGGATATGTCGTGTCCACGAGCTTCCGCGAGCCGCCGACAATTGATATAAGAGCCGGTGTGGCTTGCTTGAGCACGGTGTTGCGCTCAAGGGGGAGCACAGTCTCAACTCGGATGAGGTGATAAATAATGTATTTTATCCATATTGTATTTTTACAATTTATTTAACAATAACCTTTTATAGATAAAAAATTTGAGGCCTACTGCATTCATTCAGACCCCCTTAATTTATTCAAGATAATTTCTCGTTCCTTAAACTTTTTATTTTTTCTTTCGCTCTCTTAAACTTATCTAAAATACACCTTATGCTCCCTTCATACTGATGTGTTACTAATGAAAAAGTCAAGCAAGTCATAATTTTTTACCAAAATAAAAAAAAAATTAATCAACTATGGTTAGTGTTCATTCATCTCTTTCTTCCCCTTCAATTTTTCCGATGCTCACTTTGTCTTCTCCAGCGAACCTCGACGGTCCCATGAAACGCCAGAAGCAATACACAAATAAAACCATTTTTTGGTTGCTTCTCCCATCAAGTTTTACCAACATATACTCATAATAATAAGATAATTTATTTGAAAACCCTAATTAAAAAAACACAATCATTGGAAAAATTCACCGGCAATCAACCTAAATACTAGCAAATGGATTCATAAAAGGAAAAATCTTATAACTTTGAGAAATTAATCAGAGGAAGGCCATCCTCTGATGGCGGTGGCGGACAAGGTCTGCTCATCTGGCCAGCTCTTTCGCCTAATGCGTTTTGGCCGAAGCCGATTCCACAGTCGGCGAGGCGTTGCTGTTTGTTGGCCCATCGCACTGCCATCAGTCGTCGATTGGGTTTCCAGTCTAGCATTGGACAATTTGTACGCCGGAGAATAGTTGTCTTCTTGAAAGAGAATTAACTCTTCTGTAAATAAAAACATAGAGCAAAAATGGGGATTAATTAATTGGCTGCCCAATTCTTCAAAATAGTTGAAAACATTGATTCCGATTTGACAAACAAATATGATAATAAGGATGAAGGTTGAATGATTTATAATTGTGGATAATATTTTTGATGATATGGGGTTTTTTGGGGTAAGGCTCAAGAGTAAAATTATGAGGGTTTAGCCTCAAAGTGGACAATATCATATCATGTGTGGGGATATGTCGTGTCCACGAGCTTCCGCGAGCCGCCGACAATTGGTATAAGAGCCGGTGTGGCTTGCTTGAGCACGGTGTTGCGCTCAAGGGGGAGCACAGTCTCAACTCGGATGAGGTGATAACTCACACTTGAGGGGGAGATTGTTGGGGGTAAGTGTGAGTTGTGAATCTCACATAGAAAGTTAATGAGTTAAGTGAATGATATATAATTGGGAAGGGCCCATTAACCCATTACCTTAGGGATTTGGGTTAGATATGGTGTCAAGTCCATGAAATATATCATTCAATTGTGTGCACATTGTTCCCTCGGATTGAAGACTCTCAGATCCTGACAAGTGGTATCAGAGTCATACTCCGACGTTAGTTATAATATGGATGGATCCTCAAAAAGTCGAATAAATAGTGGTACGCCCAGTTTGATCACCGGATATCAGTTAGTGCTCTATGTATGACGTTTCCTCCAATGCATTGGAGTGTTGAGAAAAACGTGTTAGTGGACGGATGGTTGATCGATCGAGGGGAGGCTCGACGGATATTTATTCGAGGGGAGGAATGTTGGACAAACAAATATCTCACATTACTAACAAGGACGAAGATTGAATGGTTTATAATTATGGACAATATCCTCAATGGTATGAAGTCTTTTGGGGTAAAGTCCAAAAATAAAATCATAAGAGCTTAGACCTAAAATAAACAATATCATACCATATATAAAAATATATTCTGTCCATAAACTTCCGCGAGCCGCCAATAAATACCCAAAATGTAAAACCTTAAAATTTGTTACACCCAGATGTAGTTTTGCATTATAGAGATGGAATATGAAAACACACTTAAATCCAAGAGGCGAGAAATGGAAAGCTAATAGTGTTTTATCAAGTTTTGATTTTGGCATTTTCTTTCACTTTCTCATCAACCAATAAAAAATTGTTGGCAATTTTATGAATTTTCTTAATAATAATGTCAAATTTTAAGTGGTTTGACTTTCCAAACAATTATATGTGGTGTGAGTGAACTATATTCTCCATTGTAAGATTGATGTAGTTCATTTGTGGGGATCTAAGAGTGCACTATAGATAAGTTTAAGGGCCAGAGGCTATTAGGGACAAGCTTAAAGGGGTCCAAAAGAATTAGGGCAGAATTTTATGCAAATATATTAGGTCGAATGCTCTCTAATACCCTAAATTGCGCATTTTAGCCTTAGATATATCCAAACTTTAAAGTGGACTTCCGAGGTACCTAAACTTGTAAAAAGTGGATCTTCGTGCTACATCAATCACACTCGCCCAGTTGCAGCCATGAGAGTGTATTACACTCGCTGCCAAGGTGGGAAATTTGGAAAAGTCAAACCAATGGGTGAGCGACACGTGGCATAGGACAAAACTTATTTTAAGTCCTTGTAATTTTAATTCAACCAAAAAACACTAAAATTTTGGAAAAGTCAAACGAATGGTATAACGACTTGTTGCATAAATTAACAAAATTTCAAAAAAAATGAAAAAAATTCTTTTAAGTCCATGTAATTTTAATTCAACCAAAAATATTATCTTCTACAATTGATTTAAAAAAAATCTTGATAAAATTCTTTAAGTCACTGTAACTTTTATTATATAAAGAAAATAAATTTGGGGCAGAAAAATTTTAGAAAATGTTTATAGAATGGCCTGAAAATGTGAAAATAATTTTCGCGGCCCGATTTCATAAAAAATTGAAAAATCCCTAAAAATTATGAAATATCCGGAAAATAAAGAAAATAAATTTGGTGCAAGAATTTTTCAGAAAATGTTTCCCGAAGGGCTCAAAAATGTGAAAATAGGTTTCGGAGCCCGGTTTCGTAAAAAATCAAAAATTTCTAAAAAATTATGAAATATCCGGAAAATAAAGAAAATAAATTTGGTGCAAGAATTTTTCAAAAAATGTTTCCAGAAGGGCCCGAAAATGTGAAAATATATTTCGGGGCACGGTTTCGTAAAAAATAAAAAAATTCCAAAAAGTTATGAAATATCCGAAAAATAAAGAAAATAAATTTGGTGCAAGAATTTTTCATAAAATGTTTCCTGAATAGCCCAAAAATGTGAAAATACGTTTCGGTGCCCGATTTCGTAAAAAATTGAAAAATCCCAAAAAATTATGAAATATCCGAAAAATAAAGAAAATAAATTTGGTGCAAGAATTTTCAGAAAATGTTTTCGGAAGGGCCGAAAGTGTGAAAATACGTTTCAGAGCCTGGTTTCGTAAGATATCGAAAAATTCCAAAAAAATATGAAATATTCAAAAAATAAAGAAAATAAGTTTGGTGCAAGAATTTTTTAGAAAATGTTTATGGAAGGGCCCGACAATGTGAAAATACGTTTCGGGTCCGGTTTCGTAAAAAATCGAAAACTCCAAAAAAATTATGAAATATCCGGAAAAGAAAGAAAATAAATTTGGTGCAAGAATTTTTCAGAAAACGTGTGCTTTCCAAACATTATCTAAAGGAGGAAGATGGTCATTTTACAATTTGAAAAATATTTAGGGATTTTTTTAATGATTTTTTTAATTTATTATTGAATTTATATAATTTTTTACTCATTTTTAGGTCACACACTAGCTCCCTTGATCAAAGGGGGACACCTCACCTGCCACGTCAGCAATATGTAGCACGGAGGTCCACTTTAAAGTTTAGGTATGTCTAAGACAAAAGTGCGTAAGTTGAGGGTATTAGAGAGCATTTGACCAATATATTATAGTCCTTTAAAACATTTTTTTTTATAGAATATGGATCTGTGGAAAAATTTAGTTTTATTAATATGTTAAAATCCAATATCTTTATTTTAGCAATGGTATTTAAGTAATTGAAAAATCTAATACATGAAATAACAATTATATGAAATATCTAGGTTTACATCATAATTTGAAAAATAAAAGTAGGAAAAAAGTAATTATGTATATTAAAAAAGTTTGTTGACGGAAAAAAATGTGATGTCAGATTAGAATAGGCCAAATATTTCATTACTCTGTGTAGAATTTAGACCAAGTTTTTTTTTTTGTATTTTTACTAGAATGGGAGTTACTAGTCAACAATTCTTACAAGTCCAATGAACACATTTAAATATTTCAAAATGAAACTTTTTCTTCTACGAAAATTAGAATAGAAATAAAACTAACTATATTAGTAGTACAACACAAGCATGTAAGATAGAAAAATAATAAATGTTGAATAAAACAATTTGTTATTGGATGAAACATGTGTCCCTATGACACTTGATTAAAATAATTTAATTTGATATAGCTTTCATTCTCTTTTATTAAAAGAAAATCAAGCGCACTCAAGATCATCAATTTGGACAAGAAAATGATACTAAAATTAAGGCAACTAGATCTACTCTTGTTTTACCAAAACCGCAAAGTACATCAATAGTTATGGGATGTACCATTAAGCTTTAAGGATTTAAAAGAGCGACAGTTAGAGAAACAATTCTTACTTTATTCTTGCAATTATAAGATAAGTCAATACAAAGTGCATTAAATGAATAAAAGTTCATCATATAAGCTGAATAAGTTACGGTCGAATAAAGTTCGAATCCCACTAAATACACTTATTGAAAGAGTTAATGAGTCTTACGAATAAAATTATCTCAATACAAATACTTGTAAATATACCAAAAAAAAGTTATAACAAAATTAAGCCATTAATTAAAATATTTTTTTTTGTCTGACATCAATAATGAGATAACTACAAACTATTAACATACGCAATTGTTTATTATAGCAAAATTAAGTATCTTGGCCAAGGGAGAAGTTATGTTCATGTAGTGTAGGCTGAGAATTTTCTAAGCCTGGCATTTTATATTACTTTTCTGTTATCCATAGATATATTAATGCACTCAAGCAATAAAATGATGAAAATATTCTAGCCTATGCCTGGGTATACTACTCCTGGTAATGCCGCTTTTAACAACCCTTGTATAAAAAAAATTAGCATAACTAGCTTGGTTACAGAATTAAAATCGAAGTGGTATAAAAAGCCGAAGCATTAACATTTGGAAATACTGTACAAGACCATCACAGCATGCCGAAGTATAACTAACTAGTCTTTGACAGGTAACTTTTCCAATAAATAATAACACAACTTTTCGCACACAACTTGTGGCTATTTTTACGGAATTCATCTAATGACATTTAAAACCTCGACAAACGAGAAGCCAGATAATGACAATGAGAGTAAGGATAGCTCCTCCTACCATTAACTTCATTTGAAGATTTTGCAGCCACATTTTTCGCCGCAGCTGTCTTCCTTGCCTTTGAAAGCTATCAGCCTGAATTGTTAGGAAAATCGCATCGTTAGGTCCTGTTCAATCATTTGGACTGAGATTGATATCAAGTATCAAAGGAAGAAAAAGAGCTAAATTCACATCAGCAGCTAAGTAGTTATTTCAGTTATTTCAGTTGTTTCCAGATTCAGTTATTTTAGTTAGTTAAATTACAGCCAGAAATAGAGTATTTACTTTTTATGGTATTTTTAGTAATAGCTAAGGTATTTAGGATGAGGGCTGATATCAGCAGATTCCCTCTTATCATTATTGCAAGAATTTGTTAGAGATTTTGGCTTTTTGTATGAGTCACTATTCTAGCCGTTAGTAGTAGAGTATTTAATTCCCTGCTGTAATCCAACATTATCCTATAAATGAAAATATCTACTTTTTCCTTTATTTCTCCTGTATTTTGATTTCTGTTATCTTCTTCCTTAAACCCTATTTCTTTTCATTCTATCTATTCCTGCAAGTACTAGAACTGATATTCCTAGCTAGTTAAGGAGCCCTTAACAACTGGTATCAGAGCAGTCGGTCCTCCGGCCAGTCAATGGTTAGAAAAGCCTCGGCAAAGAGATTAATTAGAAGATCAAGTAAAGGCCTTAACTAATAGGTTAAACACTAGAGATGAGAGGAATGCAGAGCTATTTGAGAGGCTGGATAACAACCAAGCTAGCCTGGAAAGAAATGTTGTGGATATTATGGCAAACCTCCAGAAGCTCACAGATGCTGTAATGGCCCTCACTAAGTCTACTAATCCTGGGAATCAACCTGAAATGCAAGTAAGCTCTCAACCCTTAACCGGATCTCCTAGTGTTCTCATTAACCCACCCAACCATGGGAACCCAGGTCAGTCATATTCCAGGCCCTCATTCATCTCACCCACCTTCACAGATCCACCCCTTAACTCCCAAAATCAGACCTTCCCCTCTCAAGATACCACCAGTAACCCTCAAGTTCAAACCTTTAGCATTCAAAACACAACAAACCGACCAAATCAGACCTTCACCACTCAAAATACCACCTGTAACCCTCAAGTTCAAACCTTTAGCCTTCAAAATACCACAAACCCACAAATGACTTTTTTCAACCCCCAAACCTTCCAACCTAATCCCCAGATCTCCACAACCAACACTCAAAATAGAGCTACTTCCTCACAGCAGCATACCCCTCAATCTGCTTTTCACATAAACAGACCACAACCCTAACCATACCCATATTCCACAACCTAGACCCGGATGCTAGTTGGATAGGCCCCACTACAGATGGCCCCTATCACAGAGCCCCTTATTTGCAGAAACTTCTGCCCAGGTGTGAGCTACCAAGCTTCAATGGAGATGAGGTGGAGCTGTGGACAAGTAAATGCTCAAGGTACTTTCAAATTTTTGAAGTCCCTGAAGACAGTAAGGTGGAGCTGGCTGGTTTGTATACGAGTGGAAAGACAGAAAATTGGTTTAGAAACTGGATTCCATACAACTTTGGGATTCAGTGGAATGATTTCAGAAGGGAAGTGGAGAAGAGGTTTTAAAACACAGAAATCACTGAGGTGGTGGAAAGAGTGGCCCAACTAAGACAAACAACTATTGTTCTACAGTACCAGGAGCACTTTGAGGAAGCCAAGGTCAAACTGGAAAGGATTCACCCTGAGCTAACCCCTGAATATTATGTGAAGTGCTTCAAACCTGAGTTAAGAACAATAGTTAGAGCTCACGAGCCTGCAGATCTGTTTATAGCTATCAAACATGCCAAGTACCAAGAAACAGTAGTCAAGAACTTGGTAGAAGTAATGAAGCCAAAAACTACATTCAAAACCAACTCTTTTCCTAAACCATGGAACCAACCTCCTAACCTCCCTAAAACCACCCCTAACCCCCAAAAACAACCTGACACCAAACCAACACCCCACACTAACCAAAACACCTATAAAAGGGTGCCTGGGACCTGCTGGAAATGTGGTGACAAATACCAGCCAGGGCATCAATGTAAAAGGTTGCTAGCTATGGCAGTACAGGAAGAATTGGAGGGAGAAGGGCCTAAAATTGAGTTGGAGGAATTCTTAAAGGGACAGCAAAGTGAGGAAAATGCAGAGCAGATGCAATTGTCTATTAATGCTTTGGAGATGCAATTGTCTATTAATGCTTTGGATGGAGGTCTCACAGACACCACCATGAAGCTCAGAGGTATACTCAATAAGAAACCTGTAATGATACTAATTGATAGTGGTTCAACACATAGTTTTATTGATTCTAAGCTAGCTAAAGAAGCTAAATTACCCTTAATACCTGTTAAACCGTCCCCTGTGACTGTGGCTGATGGTAGAAAACTACTAGTAACCTCTAAGTGCCAGGATTGCAAGTGGACTATGAATAGTAATAAATTTCAATTTACCTTAAGAGTCTTGGAGTTAAGGGATTATGACCTGATATTGGGAGTAGATTGGATGAGGCACCACTCTCCAGTTACCTTTGATTTTGGGGAGAATAGATTGCTAGTGCAAAAGGAGGGGAAGCAAATTGAGCTTAAGGGGATGAAGGAGGCTATGGCCCTTAAGATGATGTCTATTTAGTCTGTTACTAAAATGATTAGCAGAGGGTGCAAAGGAGTTACTACCTGAAATACCTAACCAGAGCCCTGCAAAACCTAGCCAACCCATTAGTCAACCCATTCAATCCCTACTCCAAAAATACAACCACCTCTTCCAAACACCAAATGGCCTGCCACCCCCAAGAAGCCATGACCATGCAATTCCATTAAAACCCAACACTGAACCCATTAACACAAGGCCCTATAGGTACTCACACTACCAGAAGAATGAAATTGGAAAACTAGTGGAGGAAATGCTTAAGGAAGGGGTGATCAGGCCCAGTACTAGCCCTTTGGCCTCACCTGTATTGTTGGTCAAGAAAAAGGATGGCACCTGGATATTTTGTGTGGACTTTAGGGAACTTAACAAGGCAACTGTGAAGGACAAATTCCCAATGCCTATCATACAAGAGCTAATTGATGAGATAAATGGTGCAGTAATGTTTAGTAAGGTGGATTTGAGAGCAGGGTACCACCAGAATGCTAGAAACTGATATCCCTAAAACAGCTTTAAAACACATTCAGGGCATTATGAGTTCCTAGTAATGCCCTTTGGCCTAACTAATGCCCCAGCCACATTCCAAGCACTCATGAATTCTATTTTCAAACCATACCTTCGCAAATTCATACTTGTCTTTTTTTATGACATTCTTATCTATAGCCCTAGCCTAAATGACCACTTGAAACACCTAGAACTGGTATTTGAAGTGTTAACAACACACCAGCTGTATGCAAAACAGTCTAAGTGTGAGTTTGGAGTAAGCCAAGTGGCCTACCTGGGCCACATTATTTCTAAAGGAGTAGCCACTGACCCTGCGAAGATTGTTGCTATGAAGGAATGGCCCTTACCTAAAACATTGAAAGGGTTAAGAGGGTTCCTGGGACTAACTGGATACTACAGAAGGTTTGTCAAGGGTTATGGGGAGATTTGTAAACCCTTGACTGAAATGTTAAAGAAGGATCAATTCAAATGGTCACAAGAGGGGGTAGAAGCCTTCAACAAATTGAAAGAGCTTATGAGCCAAACACCAATTCTAGCCTTCCCTGATTTTTCCCAACCCTTAATCTTAGAGTGTGATGCCAGCCAGCTGGGAATTGGGGCTGTTTTAATGCAAGGAAACAGACCCCTATGCTACCTATCAAAACCACTAGGTCCTAGAAACCAAAGGCTCTCGGCCTATGAGAGAGAACTCCTAGCCCTAATCCATGCAGTCACCATATGGAGATCCTATCTAGAAGCAGCACCATTTATCATAAGAACATACCACCAAAGCCTAAAACACTTGCTAGAACAAAGGCTCCACACAGTGGTTCAACAGAGGGGGATTACAAAATTGCTTGGCCTACAGTAATACAGTATAAGGGGATAGACAATAGAGTGGCAGATGCTCTTTCCAAACAGTATCATGAAGATCATGGAAATTGTGGGCTATCTCTACTTCAGTGCCAATCTGGATATCTGAGGTTCAAAAATCTTATGAAGGGGATGAGGAAATTGAAAAACTATTAAAAGAGTTGGCCATCCACCAACAAGCCAGGGAGAACTACAGTCTAAGGCAAGGGATCATTTATTACAAACAAAGGGTTCTAATAGGCAAGCAAGCTGGATTGAGGGAAAGAATAGTACGAGCTCTCCATGACTCTCCTATTGGGGGACATTCGGGAATCAGGGGCACCTTTTCAGGGTCAAGCAACAATTTTTCTGGCCAAAAATGAAGGAGGGAGTAACTAAGTGGGTGTCTGGATGTGAGATCTGCCTTAGGTGCAAATCAGAAAATTGTGCCATTCCTGGATTATTACAGCCTCTACCTATTCCTGATTCAGCTTGGCAATATATCAATGGATTTTGTGGAAGGGTTGCCTAAATCAGCTGGGTATGATACTATACTAGTGGTGATTGATAGATTACCCAAATATGCCCACTTCATTCCCCTAACCCATACCTACACAGCAGCCACTATAGCTCAGAGTTTTCTCAGCAACATATTTAAACTCCATGGGATGCCTAGAACCATAGTTTCTGACAGATACGGAATTTTCACAGGAGTTTTTTGGGGAGAACTTATGAAACTATTGGGTACCAAGCTTCTATTTAGCAGTGCCTACCATCCACAAACTGATGGCCAAACTAGGAGGCTAAATCAGTGTATGGAAAACTATTTGAGGAGCCTATGTTTCCAGCAACCTAAGAAATGGGCTAGATGGTTAGACTTGGCTGAATATTGGTATAATAGCTCTCATCACAGTTCAATCAACATGACCCCATTCCAGGCCTAATATGGAATAAAACCTAGACTTCCAGTACTACCTAACCAAGCCACTTCAGTTGCTACTATTGAGGAAATGCTAGCAGTAAGGGATGAGATGAATATGAGACTAAGGGAAGCACTAGCTAAGGCACAGAATAGGATGAAGCAGGCAGCAGATAAGGAGAGAAGTTATAGGGAATTTCAGGAAGGGGAATGGGTATTTTTGAAACTATAACCCTATAGACAACATTCTATAGTTAACAGGAGAAATCAAAAACTATCAGCTAAGTATTATGGGCCCATCCTGATTCTGAAAAGGATTGGAAAGGTAGCCTATAGGTTACAATTACCCGCCAAATCCAAAGTGCATCCCTGTGTTTCATGTTTCCCTACTTAAGAGGAAACCTGAAGCAACAACTACTACTCTATCTACACTACCACCACTAGAAGATGGTCTACTAACACTGGAGCTAGCAAAAATAATCAACAGCACACATGTGGAGATTGAAGACATTCCAGTTCAGCAGCTACTTATTCAATGGAAAGGCCTACCCTCGATTGATGCAACATGGGAAGACAAGGACTTCATCAGCAAACAGTTTCCAGAATTTTTCCATTCTTGGGGACAAGAATGTTCAGAAGGAGTGGGCATTATCAAGTATCAAAGGAAGAAAAGAGTAGAAAAAGAGCAGAAAAAAGCTAAATTCACATCAGCAGCTAAGTAGTTATTTTAGTTATTTCAGTTATTTCCAGATTCAGTTATTTTAGTCAGTTAAATTACAGCCAAAAATAGAGTATTTACTTTTTATGGTATTTTTAGTAATAGCTAAGGTTTTATAAGATAGAAAAGGTATTTAGGATGAGGGCTGATATCAGCAGATTCCCTCTTATCAGCATTGTACGAATTTGTTCGAGAGATTTTGGCTTTTTGTATGAGTCACTATTCTAGCCGTTAGTAGTAGAGTATTAAATTCCCCAAGGCTATAATCCAACATTATCCTATGAATGAAAATATCTACTTTTTCCTTTATTTCTCCTGTATTTTAAGGCCCAGTACTGAACTGAACTTATTTCAGTGTAAATTTATATGTATGTAATACTGAACTGGACTGAATATAAGTTGAAAAGAACAGGGCCTAATTCCTGTTATCTTCTTCCTTAAACCCTATTTCTTCTCATTCTATCTATTCCTGCATGTCCTAGAACTGATATTCCTAGCTAGTTAAGGAGCCCTTAACAATTAACGAAGAGTGTAATGTGTTGTACCTGGAATTGCAGATTCTCTGTTTTATCTACTAAAAGTTCAATCCTCTCGCCACGATCCAATACCTGAAAATCACTGGATTAGTCCACTCTACTTAACACAAATAAACTTTGAATCGTAGTTGCCTCCGGTGCCTCGTCATCTTACAGCCAAGGTGGTGTCCCTGAGGCATGCTGACGATTAGTAATACCATTCTGCACTTAGATATTTGTTCACTTATATTGGGATGCAGTAATTCTGCGGCCCCTTAACCATTGCTAATTTTACACATTGATCCCTAACAAGCTAAACTCCTGATGGTTTATAAATTTTGGATTCCTTAGAAATCAGGCTATCCTTTAGTCAACAAATCAACGTAAGATTTATAAATGCTCAACAACTTAATGTTACAATAGATAAAAGGGGCTTTATATGTCAATAACAAAGTTGAGAACGAGGAACAAAAAGATTCTAATTTCCTTAGGTTTCTAACAAAGACTGGTGTGATGCAGGGAAACAGCATAATAATGATCAATAAACTCTGACGCTTCAAAACGATGTTCCATTAGAATAATGACAGAGACAAATTATCCTAAATTTACTTTCAGTTCTTTATTTTTAACATACCAAAAAATGTTCAACTAATTACAGCCAGTGACAAGACAATAACAAAACCATCAATTCCAGAAGGTACATCACAAATCATTCTACTAAACTTTTGCTAGCATTGATACTCTAAACCTTTTCTTTGTCGTTTTCAAAATGAGATATTGTAAGAGAGAGGGCTTGAGGTAGGAGGCTTTTAGTTATGAATTTAATCTTACAATATGGCAATCAGATCTGAACTCCTAGGGAAACAATAAAAGTGGTCATAATTGGAACGGTTGAAAAAAAAATTATGTTTGAAATAATGAAACCTCAAAATGAAAACATTCTGATATTTAACAAATTTCTACAACATCAACAATTCAGATTGCAGTTGCTGACATTGAACTTAAGGAAGATGGAACAGCATCAGATGATTCAGATCCATGGAAAAGGTACAATACATGACAAGCTAAGTTAGGAGCATGGAGGGAACTGCCTGAAGCATGGCAAAAAGGATTTTCTAAGAGAGCAAACAACTTTCAGTTTATTTTTCTTTTTTCTACGTCTCTTTTGATATTGCAACTTCAGAGTTGAAAACCATAATCAAGAAAGAACTTATTGTCAGACCCGTAAGAGCAAAACTTGCGAGGGAGGCAATCATGGAACACATTTAAGGTAATATTGGAGGATAAGATAAATGGTATTAAAAACATTACCAGTTCGCAGAAGCAATGCAACCAGACTTGGTTAGTTCTGATTTGTTCATTTTCCAATAAGACTGTAAGATTTTTTCTCCTAGTACTCATGTAAAGTTGTACACGTCTAATAGGAAATACAGCAATAGAACAAGAAGGAGGTGGAAATAACTACATATGGGAATGGACTGATTACAGATAGAAAGAAATACAATATAAAAATGGCTTAGAGCCCCTTAGGATAAAAATCTCTCTCTCAGTTGAGAGCCTTGCTAATACTTAGCAAATTCAATACATAAATTTTCCTTCCCTTCTATCCACGCCAACCTCTGCTCTTATAACCACCTGCCACTATAATTAATTAACTGTAATCCTACTACTGCCCTTAACTACCCATGAACCCATAACTTACCCCACTACTGCCCTTAACTACCTATAAACCCATAACTGACCCATTATTGACACGTTCTCTATCATTGCGACCTCCCTCAATTGGCGTCTTGTCCTCAAGACGAAATTTAAAAACTCACTGGCAGCCCGGATCATCGCCGGTGAAAACGGGCAATTTTACCTTGTGCAGAGAAACTATAGTGTCGTCGAAATGGTTTGGTAGTAAAGATGGATTGAATTGTGGGTGTTTGGAATGAGATGAAAAACTTTTGTTGGTGCGGGTTGGGCTGATTGTTGTATGAAGTATCAAAAGTAGCAAATGGGTTTGCTTGGTCTTCTTCGTCTTCCTCCCAATCATAAACTGGTTGCTTACCCAAACTCTTTTGGTACAGAGCCTCCATCCTCTCAACCTTAGAATCAAAGCGTTCTAGGGTAAGTTGTAGGTGGGTGATGGTGTTTTGTGAAGTTTCAAAGGGTTGTGTGTAATGTGATGGTATTACCTCCATGGAAGTTTGGGCGGCGGTCTTGGACTGCAGACGAGTCTGGACTAGTGGTTCTTTCCCCATTTCCGGAAACACAATTTTCCCATAGAAGGCGCCAAATAATAGGAAATACAGCAATAGAACAACAAGGAAGTGGAAATAACTACATATGGGAATGGACTGATTACAAATAGAAAGAAATACAATATAAAAATGGCTTAGAGCCCCTTAGGATAAAAATCCCTCTCTCAGTTGAGGACCTTGCTAATACTTAGCAAATTCAGTACATAAATTTTCTTTCCCTTCTATCCACGCCAACCTCTGCTTTTACAACCACCTGCCACTATAATTAATTAACTGTAATCCTACTACTGCCCTTAACTACCCATGAACCCGTAACTTACCCCATTACTGCCCTTAACTACCCATGAACCCACAACTGACCCATTATTGACACTTTCTCTATCAACGTTGATTTACCCAGGGGCGAATCTACATATGTGGGTGGGCGGATGTTGGATATGTGTGGATAAATCCGACATGAAAAATAAACAAGAGAAGAGAGTGGTATATAAGTGGAGTAGATCGTGCCTTAACACAAGCCAATTGGTTTTGGTTAGATGGGCTCACCCCACTTGTATGCTCCCTCATGCTATCGAGCCCAACACTCTCTAGGCCCACGGATTCTCTATATGGTATCAGAGCGGATAAAGGCCTAACAGCTAGTGATCCTGCGTTTGTGTTTAAGTCCTGGTAGAGTTTGGGCTAGCAGAGAAAGGCTAGACCCGGTGTTGACCTTGAGCTTCGGAGATGATAGGCCAAGGAATGTTGGCAAGTGGCAACTGGTCCAAGCCCAGTTGCACTTGAGGGGGAGTGTTGGATATGTGTGGATAAATCCCACATAAAAAATAAACAAGAGAAGAGAGTGGTATATAAGTGGAGTAGATTGGGCCTTAACACAAGCCAATTGGTTTTGTGTTAGATGGGCTCAACCCCACTTGTATGCTCACTCATTCTATCGAGCCCAACACTCTCTATGCCCACGGATTCTCTACAAATTGATCGGCATTTCATCAAAGAAAAGATAGAGGACAACAACCTTGATCTAATTCATGTTTCTTCCAAAAAAACAGTTAGCAGATGTCCTCCCAAAAGGCCTCGACAAACGAACTTTTCATACACTGCTTTGCAAGTTGGACATGTGTAACATCTTTGCACCAACTTGAGGGGGAGTGCTGACTGGATTATTCCCCAATTCATGCTAATTAGCCCAATTAGGAAGATTACTGTTCATCGTCGGTGATTACTGTTCACACTACGACACTATTCACGCCGGAAATTACTGTTCGCATCGGTCGCCATCCGACGGAAATACCGTTTGTTAATTGTTTGGATTAATGAGAGATCAAAAAATGAACTTGTATACTTCTGGAACTACTACTTATGGGCAATCAGGTATAGCGCTTAATACTAATCTTAATTCTTGGATTATTGATTCTGGTGCGAATAGACACATGACGGGATCTTCACAAAGCTTCCAAACCTATACCACTTGTCCTAAAGGAAACAATGTTAGAATAGAAGATGGTTCTGTCTCCTATTTCCGGAACAGGTTCTGTTATCTGTACACCTAATATTGAACTATCTTCTGTTCTTCATGTACCAAAATTTCCCCGTAAACCTTTTATCTGTCAGTTCCATCACAAAGCCTTAAATTGCAAAATCGAATTTTTTTCCTGACCATTGTGTTTTTCAGGACCTTGAAACCAGGAGGAAGATTGGCAGTGGCAACTCGCATGATGGCTTATATTTAATAGATGGCAGTTTCGAGACGGGAAGTCGGGCATTCTTTGGAGAAAATAAGATTGTTAATCACGAAATTTTGCAATGGCATCGACGGTTAGGACACCCATCCTTTTTGCTATGAGAAAGTTATATCCAGATTTGTTTTCTAAAACAAATTTTGAATCATTGTCATGTGACGCTTGTGAGTATGCCAAGCACACAAGAAACTCTTATCCTTTAAGCAATAGTAGAAGTACTACCCCTTTCTCCACAATTCACTCTGATGTGTGGGGTCCAACTAAAACAGTTTCCTTATCTGGTAATCGTTGGTTTGTTACTTTCATTGATTATTGCACTAGGATTACATGGGTATATTTATTAAAAGCAAAAAATGAGGTTTTTTCAAGTTTTCAATCTTTCCACAAAATGATTTATACCCAATTTGACATCAAAATAAAAATCCTACGAACCGATAATGGCACAGAATATATGGATAAAGTTTTTGGTGCTTACTTAGGCACATGGGATAATTCACCAGACTAGTCCTTATACTAGTGCTCAAAATGGGGTAGCAGAACGAAAAAATAGGCATTTGTTGGAAGTTGCTAGATCCCTTATGTTCACTATGAACTTGCCTAAACCTTATTGGGGGATGCCATTCTTGCTTTTGCTTACCTGATTAATAGGATGCCTCTAAAAGCCATCGACTTTAGGAGTCCTTTAGAAATGTTAAAAGGAAAAAACACATATGTTGTTCCTCCGAGAGTGTTTGGGTGTGTGTGTTTCATTCAATCACGAAATAGTGGAAAACTTAATCCGCGTGCCCTTAAATGTGTCTTTCTCGGGTATTCTCCTACACAGAAAGGATATAAATGTTATCATCCTCCTTCACGGAGATATTTTGTCACAATGGATGTTACATTTCGAGAGATTGAATCATATTTCAAAGAATCCCCATCACATATTCAGGGGGAGACTACAAATGAAGATGTGATGATTGATGTTCATTTTAAGGGGGAGACTCCTACTAGAGAACAAGTTGGGAGGTTGGAGACTACAAATGAAGATGTGGTGATTGATGTTAGTATTGAGGGGAAGACTCCTGCCAGAGAGGAAGTTGGGAGGTTGGATAGACCCAACTTGTTAAGATATTTGAGAAGAAATAGAACAGAAGAAGCCATGATGCAATCTGCTACTAACCATTCTTCTCCTTCATCCTCAGGTGAGTTACCTACCTCACAAAATGATGTTGATTTACCTGTTGCCTAGAGAAAAGGGGTCAGGTCTTGTACTAATCACCCTGTATATCCTTTGCCTGACTTTGTCTCTCATCATTCATTATCTCCCTCCTATAGAGCTTTTGCTTTGTCCCTCTTGTCTGTGTCTATTCCACAGGATTGGAGAGAAGCCATTGCAGATCCGAAGTGGAAGCATGCTATGCTTGAAGAAATGAAAGCATTATTAAAGAATGGGACTTGGGAAGTTGTTGTTCCTCCAACAGACAAGAAGTTGGTAGGTTGCAAATGGGTGTTCACTGTCACACACAAAGCGGATGGCTCGATTGAAAGATACAAGGCTCGGTTGGTTGCAAAAGGTTTTACTCAAACTTATGGAGTAGACTACGAAGAAACATTCGCTCCAGTTGCAAAGATGAACACCGTCAGTCATATTATCATGTGCTGCTAATCTTGATTGGGACTTACACCAATTCGATGTCAAAAATGCATTTCTTCATGGAGACTTGGAAGAAGTTTACATGAACTTTCCTCCCGGATTTGAGAACCACCAGAGCGAAGGGAAAGTCCGTAAATTGAAGAAAGCCTTGTGCGGTCTAAAGCAGTCTACAAGAGCATGGTTTGACAGATTCAACAAAGCTATGATTTCTTTCAGTTACAAACAGAGCCAAGCAGATCATACTCTCTTCATAAAAAATTAACGAGGTAAGGTCACATTACTCATGGTGTATGTTGACGATATAGTGATGCCAGGAGATGACAACGAGGAGATGGCTCAACTGGAAAAGTTGTTGGCTCGTGAATTTGAGATCAAAGCTCTAAGAAAGCTCCAATATTTCTTGGGAATTGAGGTTGCCAGATCAAGTAAAGTAACCTACATTTCTCAGAGAAAATACGTCCTAGACTTGTTGACAGAAACTGGGATGTTAGGTTGCAAACCCATGGATTCGCTGATTGAAAGCAATCACAAGCTTCAGTCTGGGATTGGAAAGTCAGTGGACAAGGACAGATATCAGAAGCTCGTGGGTAAACTCATATATCTTTCACACACGAGACCAGATATAGCCTATGCAGTTAGCTTGGTGAGTCAATTTATGCATGACCCGCGAGATCCACATATGCAAGCTGTCTTTTGTATCCTGAGGTACTTAAAGTCTGCACCTGGAAAAGGTCTTCTTTTGTCGAACCATGGTCATCTTCGAGTTGAAGCCTTTACGGATGCTGATTGGGCAGGATCTCTTGATGATAGAAGATCAACTTCCGGTTATTGTACCCTAGTAGGAGGAAATCTTGTCACATGGAGGAGCAAGAAACAAAGTGTTGTTGCTAGATCTAGTGCAGAAGCAGAATATAGAGCCATGGCCCAAGGCATCTGCGAGGTTCTCTGGTTGAAGACACGCTTGAAGATATGAAATTAGCAGAGAAAGGAAAACTATCCTTGTATTGTGACGATAAAGCTGCTATCAGCATTACTCATAACCCAGTTCAGCATGACCGAACAAAACATGATGAAATTGATCGGCATGTCATCAAAGAAAAGATATAGGACAACAACCTTGCTCTAATTCATGTTTCTTCCAAAGAACAGTTAGCAGATGTGTTCACAAAAGGCCTCGACAAACGAACGTTTCATACACTGCTTTGCAAGTTGGGCATGTGTAACATCTTTGCACCAACTTGAGGGGGAGTGTTGACTGGATTATTCCCCAATTCATGCTAATTATTCCAATTAGGAAGATTACAATTAATTGCATTTATTTGTATTTATTTGTATTCATTTTGTTACCTTTCATATAGGATTCATTCATGTATAAATACTCACATTGTAATGTGTTTGTAAATCAAGAGAGAAATACAATTATCTTTCTCAAAATTCTTCAGGGGACCACTGCCCCCCTCACTCTTGGAATAATAACTACTATATGTATATATATGACATATAATTTGGTTGGCTCAGTTGGTTAAGTACTTGCTCCACCACTTTAAGGTCTAAGGTTCAATTCTTTGCAATGGCATTTTTTTATTTTGCTGAGTATTAACAACAAATGAGCTATATTTAACTAGTAAAACCACTTCTACAACCAAATAAACAAACGCTTCAGTTCTCTATCCTTAAATTTACCTAAAATCTTCACTTTGAATAAATTAAGTGGCATACATCTATTACTTTTTTTAATATTTTTATATTTGTAACACTAAAAAAAATTGTATATACATTTGATATACATTTTCAAATTAAGTTACTTAATTTTGCCCCCCTCGAATCCAATCCTGGACCCGCCCCTGGATTTACCATGACTACAAGAGAAGGAAATTTTGAGAGGATGAATAAGTAAGTTCTTGATTCTATTATTTCTACCTTTCTTTACACAACTTTTATGTATTTATACACAAATCTATCAACCTTGTACATTGAAATATGGAAGAAATACTAACCCCACGTAATCAACCAAGTGTCAAATCAAATCAAGTATCGACCAACGGTTATCAACCAAGTGTCTCTTAATCAGGTCAAGTATCCACCCAAGTGTCATTAGAGATGAAGTCTAGTATTAACCCAAGTGTCATTGTCATTTAAGATGAAAAAGCTATCAACCAATTTACATTGTAGTGGCCTATTTACAATGCCTACCAGCTTGAATAAATCAGAGTCAAGGTTTGTTTCCACAACTATATTCTTTGAGACCGTAGGGTTCTCTTCAATGAGCTCTAACCTTAGAACCTATGTCACTTGGACTCGGTTACAAGTGTCGTATAAGGGTGTGGGTCCTAGTGTTCGATATGGCATTTTTAGAATTATAGGATATGGGAACATCTTCCTAATTTTGGACACGTGTACGAGGGTACAAATAATTTACAAACCTATAAAATCTCAAAAGGTAACAAGATGGAGAACACACAAAATGAGAGGCATAGGAAGAGGATATGTTGACAACAAGACTAGTTTCTGATAGAAGCCCAATATATAAGCCTAAATTGGAAAGTAACTGATGCAAATGGGATAATTTTGAATTTTTAATCTCGTCCCAAATTGGACAATATCTAATATCACTAAATGATACAGAATCGGCAACCTATTAACCTTCATAAAAGACCCATATAAAGAACCTGAGCCCAATTAAACTCATCTCTTTTTCTCATTCATTTGTTGTCGTCATTGCCTCCTCTGCAACTCAAACTCAGAACTAATTTTCTTTCTTGTTGTTTTCTACATTGTGCAACTCAACTCAACTCAAAAGCAGGAATGTGCTTTATATTAACGTCTATTCCGAAAAAGTCAGAACTCTTAATTATCAAATTAATTAGATAGTTAATATATGATTATCTTTATTCAACAGAAAAATCCCAATAGTTTTTTTCTAATAATTATTCACACTACTTAATTAATCACAGAAAATTATGTTTCTCAAACAGACTTTTCTTATTCCTCTCTTTTTTCTCACTTCCTAATTAATCACATTCTTAAATTAATAGATAATTACATCTTATTCTTCTCTTCTTCTCTAACTTTATTCAATTCTTTTCTTCGTCCCTAACTCAAAAGATATTTAACACATAGTTGTCAAGAGCGCAAAGCGCACTCGGAGCGCAAGGGTCTTGCTTCTCGCTTTTTTTGCACTTTGCAAAAAAAGCGCTCGATTCGGGAAAATATGATAGGTTTAGAAATTTGTATTATATAGCTACTTACAACTAATAAATATTAAAAATAGCACATATCACAATAGTTGCCTTTGCATTTAGGTTAGCAATATTAGATGGAGCAACATTTTGGAGGCATTCAACTCACATAGGAAGCTTTATGGTGAGAAATAATCCTACCAATAGAGGTCACAATCTTCTAACCAGCAAGTAACAAGTTAATGTTGGCTTCAAATTGATGTCGAGCGCTTTTTTGTAATCAAGAGCACGCTTTTTTGCTCTTTTTGCACTTTTAACTCCCCGTGCGCTTTGTGTTCACAGAAGCGCACAGGGTCAAAGCGCACAGGGTGCGCTTTAGGCGCAAAAGCGAGCACTTTTAATAACTATGATTTAACATAGGTCCCCTTTACGACCAAACTTTGTTCTATAGGGTCCCATAACCATATAGAAATCAAGAATTCATAAGAAACTAACATGTATTGTGTATAAGTTCCCTGCTTGAGATAAAATCCAGGAATGGACATTGGACATAAAAACCTAATTCATAGACAACATATATTTTGTGCACAATGAGTACAAATGTGAACCGTTGGTTAATGCAAATCAATAAATTGATTGCAACTTTGTATATAATCAAAACACCTAATGTCAGTCAATCATGATTGAATATAAATAAAAACAGTAACATTGACAACAATATCGGTTTTACCCTGCACAAAAGATGGGAAAAACCTAAACAAAGTATTGCAAACAGGGTGCATGCTTGAGTGGGCGAGCACTGCAGTATACATTATTGTGCACATGTAGCATCATTTCACAAAAAGGTTTAGATAGGAGATTATATTTCATATGTGAAGTATCGATTGCTTCAACACTAACTCTCCACAAAAAATAAAGAAATTACCTTTCCAATATTGTCCATCATGATACCCTTGACCTCGGTTATTTGTGCCTTTAGCTTCGATAACTTGCTTATCTCTTCTGGATGGCTCATACAATATTGCATCTGTTCCTTAAGCCGTGGCCTATTCTCAAGCAGCAAAGCATTGGAAAAAGTTCAGGATTTCAACAAGAAGTCAATTTCATTAAATTCCATACAAACAGACATGGATTTATATACCCAAACTCTCTGTCAAGATTATAAGCGATGCTAAACCGGTCTTCAAACAACTCGTCATCTTCATCATCAGCAAGCGGATGCACCTCGTTACTAATACTTAAGCCATAATGCTGTTTGAAGTCATCCTTCACACGATCTAGAAACACAAAAGGTAAACTTCTTCCAGATGATTCATCAGCCACAGCAAGAAAAACTGCATGCCATAGAAACAAATATCAAAGCAAGAATTCAACTATACAAACAAACTAAATATGAGAGACCCAGAAAATGAAGAAATAATACCAAATCCGCTGTCAATTAGGAAATTAAATGTATGCCCATCACATGAATATGTATACTTGCTGCTATTTGAAGGAAGCTTCTGCAAGCACTGAACAGCAACTGTACTAAAATTCCCCGAATATGGGGTATGCTCTGCTAATACAACAGTACCCTTTGCAACAAAGCTATATATCAGTCCTTTCTGACTCATCTCTTAAGTATAACTCCAATTTATGCCAATATCCGGAAAAAGATATGAATCTGTCCCCAACCGTGCCCTTAGCCTATCCAAAATTACAGATCCAATGAATTAGAAATGGTAAATACCGTTGGGTTTGAATTTCACACAAAACAAGCATAAGCATAAGAAATTTCAGGGAGCATTCAGCTGATGGAAGAGAAGCCACAGAATTGATAAGCAAAAGCACATCAATACATCTAATTAACTATACGACGATTTTATTAGATACACACTCGAATTAGAAATTTAGGGTTCTGAGTAAATTACGCTGAATAAATCCAGTTTTTACACCAATGCACTAAACCCCGAATTGCCCAACGATTTTACTCAATTGGCAATGCGATAAAAGGAAGCAGCCAGATAATTATTCTCTCGTGGCTCTCCGTCGATTCTTCCGAAAATTCAAACAGAAAATAGGGCATGAAAAACGGAAGGAAATTAAAATCGGAGTTCCTAGGTTATTATCAAAATTAGAGGGATGAATTGAACGTAAAGAGTAACATTAATGAAAATTCGATGATTAAAGAAACGGAAAATAAGAAATTCAAAATTAAGAAACCTGTACTCGAGTCTTGAGCTGCAGGAAAAGAACAACAAGACTTCAACTACGTGGCCGATGAATGCTTCCTTCCAACCCTGTGAAGGAAAGCTTTATAAAAAATAAGTTTTCAATTCGGGGTAATTATATTTATTTTACGAGTTTACTGGATTTTCTATAATTACATGAATTAATCATTACTTCGACTACATAATGAGAACGAGTGAATGCGTACTTTATAAAATATAAAGTAATAAAAGATTACACTTAAATTTATATCTTAGTTTTAAAGTAAAAAAAAATATATATATCTTAGTGTTCTTTTTTATATAAAAATATTATTTACTTTTAAGAGAAATTATATATGATATTAGGTATTTAATATCATTATTTAATTTAACGGTTGAGTATTTATAAAAGTGAATTAACATATTTTTTCATCTTAATTAAATAGTCCCTCACAAATATTCAACTGTTGAATTAAAAAAGAATTTAATACCCGATATCATATATAAAAACCTCTATTTTTAAATCTAATTCCAAAACTAATTTATTCATTTTGCACCAATTAATTTTAATGAAGATAAGATAACTTAATTGTATTTATAGGGTTCATGTTTTAACTCTAAATTTCTTGTACTAATTAAAAAATGTAAAATGCATATTGGGACTAAAGCGTGAAAATTGCTTATAATTTATTAATTTTATTCTAAATTCAATTTTTTTTATTATGTATTCGCTATTTTCTTACAAGCTATTTATCTATTTAATTTTTTGATAATGTGTTACTTAATATATTTTAGGTATATTTTTTTTTTAACGCACGTGTCTTATCGGAGTTTTGTTATTATTAAGTTCAGATTCGATTCGGGTCGCACATCTATTTACGGTGGGTGAGTTTTCAAATGAAAATATTCTATACACATAGGATTCGAACTTAAAACTTTACTTAAATAATATCAAGCCACTTACTACTTAAATAAACTTTATTATTTTTAGGTATATTAATAATGCTTCAAAAAGATTGCTAATTTTTTTAATTATAAAGGAAGCTTCTTTTTGTACCTAAAATTTGCATGTGCTTATCGTGATTGTTATTTCTTTAGTAGAATACTAATAATAATATATTCTTTCCGTCCTTTTTTTTATTTATCTTTTAACACATTTTATATTTTTTAAGAAATTAATTAATTAAGATAAAAAAATTATTATTTTTTTCTCTAATTAATATTTAATTTTTCACTCCATTGCGATTAATGATAATAGGATAAATGAGGGTATAATTGAAAAAATAATATAAAAAGTGCCTAGATATTTGAGAATGAGAAGTAAAAAAATATTTTAAAAAGTAATTAAAATACCTATTTTAAAAAAATGAAGAAAATACTAAATTATGATTTGATCAAAAAGTGATTAGACCAGGGTCACACACAGATTACCCTTTGCCTCTGATATAATTTTCAATTGTGGATATTTTTTCATTTTTTTATTTTGAAAGGAAAAAGTATTTTAAGTCCCATTTTAAAAATAAATTAGATCATAGGCGTGTTTTTAATGTTTATTATATTATTAACTCATGTATTTTTGTAGTTATTTTATCGGCTACAAACCTTCTAAGGGCACACTAACTTTCTTGTAGCATATCAGCTTTACAAACTTGTCATGTACCCTTAACCATTTTACTAACGCACAAGTAAAAAAATGCAAGTGAAAACATATAATCATTTTGGATGGAGGAAAAGGTGTATAATCAAACTTTGTGAAACTCTTTTCCATTTTGTATTTTTTATTTAGTGTTATCCTAGGATGACTTTGACTTTTACTTAATTTGTAATCATTATAATTAAATTAAATTTTATCTATTGATCTGATGAAAAAAAAAATTTTATTTTAAAAATATTGAAGAGAAAAATAATTAATTCATAGAAGATGAGAGAAAAATAATAAACTCAATATTATTGATCTCAATTCAACTGAAAATTATATTTTAATTGTCTATTTAGAGTCAGTTTGGGGTGAATTTTTTTAGCTTTTTTCAACAGCTTTTTTAAAAAGCTCCATTTTCAAGCTTTTTTTAAAAAACTGCATATTTAATTTTAGAAAAAATAAATCAGACAGCTTCTAAATAATTAGTATGAAAAATCAAAATGTATTATTTAAAGCTAAAATATATAGGTCTATGAAAAGTTTATGATAACAATTTATTTTGAAACCAGCTCGAACAATAATGTCAAACTAACCCTTATACTAATAATTGAAAGGATATAGAACTAAGTAAATGAAACTCAAATTGCATCCAAATGTCAACTAATAGTACAAACTAAAACAAAGTTTAACACTCCCCTCAAATGAAAAATCTTTAGCTGTTACATTTGAACATCTATGCTAAAAAGACCCTGTAACATTCAAATTGCATCCATATGTCAACTAATAGTACAAACTAAATCAAAGTTTAACACTCCCCTCAAATGAAAAATCTTTAGCTGTTACATTTGAACATCTATGCTAAAAAAACCCTTGTAACATTCAAATCATTTCGGCTTATCATTTATCAAGTCATTTCGGCTTCAGTTATAAATGATTTCACATCTAATAGTTTTAGAAGATTTTTTCTCTAATAGTTTTGTGTCCAAAGTCAATTAAGTCATTTTCGACTTTAATCAACCAAGCCATTTCAACTTTCATGAGTCTTTTCGAATTCAAGTTTTTAGTCACTTAGACTCAAGCCATTTGGCTTCATATTTATTTCAATTACAACAAAATATTCAACAATTCTAACTCTAATCCTGCCTATTAACTTGGACTCACAAGCTAAGCAATGGACTAAAAAACTGAAATTTTGTTTTGTAACCAACTATGATTTCAAGTGATTTTTACCTTAAGTGGATTTTATCCAAACTTTGGTCATCAGTTCCTTGCCGTGCCGATCTAAACGGTTCTCCACTTCTAGTGACGCTTTCACTAATGATCAGAATTTTCTCTTCACTTCAATGCTTTGATTTTCTTCGTGGCCAGTTTGGCATTGCTGTTTGGGCTGCTTTTAAAATAAGTTATTCTCACAAACTTTTAATAGTTTTACTTTTAGCTTTGAACAACACATTTTGATTTTTCATACTAATTAATTATGAACTGTCTGATTTATTTTTTCCAAAATTAAATCTGCAGCTTTCAAAAAAAGCTTGAAAATGGAGCTTTTCAGAAAAGTTGTTGAAAAAAGCTGCAAAAAGTGACAGCGAAACTGGCCCTTCATGTATGGATCACGATCTAATTAACTTTTTCCCGGCCAGCACAATGTTTTTCTTGGCTTTCAATATTCAAAACTTACCTACTCTTTCTCAGTTGATTTTCCTTTGTTTTGTGCATCGAAAACTTGTCTCTGTGATCACAACGTGCTTCTTATCATCTTTTTTCTTTTTCTTTTCTATTAAAATTGATTCAGTTCCTTTCAATCTTTAATTCTTTTGTTGTTTCTCACAACCACCGACCTTTTTTCTTTTTCGCTAGCATTCTTCGATCCTCTTCTGTCGCGAGAGCTTTGTTGTTACTAACATCTATTTCTTATTTCTAGCTGTCGCCGATTTAATTTCACCGGCGAGTTTCTTTTCTTTTTATTCCTATACTTACTTTTATTCTATCTATGATGGATTGTATTTCCAACATGTTTTTATGATCAGTTTCATATTATTAAATATATGTTCTTAATCTTTTGGCCGCTATTACTTCCTTTTCCATTATTTCAGGTTTTCAAAATGATTTAGAGAAAACATGCATTATTTGAGCTAAAAACACACCAAGTCAAAGTAGGAAATTTATTAATTAAGGTAAATCCTATTTTGGAGGAATCTTGATTAATTAATTAGTCAAAATCCTATTTTGGATAAGTCTTGATTAATTAATTAAGGCGAATACTATTTCGGAGAAGTCTGAATTAAGGAAGGAATCATGCTCTTAATTTATTTCTATTCTAATGATAATTATGGAGATAATGAGGTGCTCAAATTCCTATTTGATAAAGACTAAAAAGGAATAAAATCTTATCAAGGAAGAATTCAAAGGAGACCTAATTAGAGACTAACAAGGAAGAAAGACGGTTGGAGCACTATAAATATAAGGCCAGCGCAAGAGAAATCATTCATTCACGATCATTCACCACCATAGTCTAGCTTAGTTTAGCTTTTTTCTTTCCTTGTTCTTAGTTTAAAACTCTTTTTATTATATGCTTTGTTTTCAATACTCCCTTTAAGTTTAAATCGCAATTTATTTCAATTCTCTTTGATTTCACTTTTAGTTTTAATTTCTTTATTTTCAATCGCTATTTATTTTCCAATTCTATTTTTAATCCGCATAATTTATTTAATGCCTTTTTATATTTGTTTATGCTTTACTTCAATTATGTCTAGCTAATTCTTTTATGACTTGACCAAGTAAAGGTCAAGGCTGAGTTAGTAGTTTGAGAACTGAACTTAAATACCAGAATATGCAAGGCGACCTATTTACCAATCTCAGTACTTCAAGGGTATTCTGGTAAGAATATCACTAAGTCTCGTTGTTGGCATGATTATCCATTCGGTAAGTCTTTGTGATTATTGTTAATTCTTATTCTTACATCCACAATTATGCCTGAAAAGGAATAGAGCAACGACAATCTCCATCGAGACTAGAGAGGGGTAATCTTACGCTTGTTGGGAGTGCTTCACTACCTATCGATAAGGGTTTAGGCTTTTCTAGTATTTATTGCTATTCATTGGCGTGACGCCGAGAGTCACGGTGAGTAAGAGAGAGATCGTCGCATGAAGTCTGGTCTCTGTATACTGTAAGGAAGAGTTGTTAGTATTGTACGGTATGAGTACTAGTATAACTAAATCTAGGTCCCGGTGCAATTTATATCTTGTTCTATGATCACTACGATGCTTAGTCTTACTATGCTTTGGTCCGATCATTGTCTTTCATTGATTTCATTCCTGCTAAATTTAGTTTTACTTTGCAAAATACTCAAAATGTTCTCTCTTAGGTCACGATGGTTGTCATCTAATAAAAATAACTTGGTTAAATACCATTCCTTGTGGGATCGACCTCTGCTTATCACTGAATACTAGTTTATTTTGCGCAGGTATTCATTTTTTGTGGTCTCGACAACCATCAAATTTTGGGGCCGTTGTCGGGGAACGGTTCCTAAGACTAGTTATTTTTCATGGATGACCAGAGCCACAGGTCGTGGCAATGAATTTTTCTATTATCTAGAGAGAGAAAGATCAAACAGAGCTCGTGCTAAGCAAGCTCTTAAACATAGAGAATCTTCAACCGGACCTAGTGACGACACTATCCATTTAGGAAGACTGTTTAATGATCCAAACTACTCAGATTTAAAACCTAAAACAGCCATCGTGACCATGGCTAACCAAGAGCAGTCAATCCGAGACCTTACACGGGGTCCCCGGTGGATCATAAACCACTTTGTATCACTTATCCGGCCGAGATTGATGACAACAACTTTGAGATGAGATCTGGGTTTGTCCATAGCTTACCTAAATTCGCCGGAAGGGCCATTGATAACCCTTATAAACATTTGCAGAAGTTCCATTTGATGAATTGTTCTATGGAGCCACCGAAGGTCAATCTAGACCTTGCAAAATTGAAGTCCTTTGCTTTTTCTCTTGAGGACTCCGCCAACGACTGGTTTTGTCATTTGAAACCAGAATCTATTACATCATGGGACTAGATGTCGAGAGTCTTTCTTGATAAGTATTTTCCAGCATTGAGAGTTACCACCTTGAAGAGGCAGATTTATTCTGCTAAGACGAAAGACATGGAAAGTCTCCATGAGTATTATGAGCGATTCCAGCACCTTTTGGCAGCTTGCCCACCTCACGGGTTCACTAAACAGGCCCTAGTCTAAACTTTCTACAAAGGGCTCCCGTTCTCTCAACATGCTATCATGGATACCGTTAGTGGCGGTGCTCTCATCAACAAGACCCCAAATCAAGCTTGGGAACTCATCAAGACTATGGCAGAAATCGCTCAACAATTTGGTGATCGTGAAGGGAAATCTACTTCAAGAGCAGTTAATGGGATCAGTTCCTGTAATTTTAATGACAAACTAGAAAGACTCGTTGAACTTGTATACAAGATAGCTGTCCAGATCAAGGTTACGAGGGAATGTGAACTTTGCATAAAGATTAAACATGCTACTGAAGAGTGCCCTCGCATTGGAGACCCTGAATTTGAACAAGTCAACTCCATGGAGAACCATGGTAACTATGGGAACTACGGTTACTATAGTAACTATAGTAATCAGGGGAATAAATAGCCTTACATTCTACCACCACGGAGGAATCATATCAGGTGGAGAGATTAACTAGCACTCGCATGGGGAAATAATGACCGTTAGCAACCACAGGGACCATAGAATCAGCTCGTTATGAGAAATCAATAGAACGCGATCGTACCAAGACCTCCTCAATAAGTCCAGATCCAACACAACCCACCTCAAAAACCATAGCAGAATCCTTATGACCTTTTCGCCTCTCTCGCTGAGGGTTTGAATAAATGATTTGAGCTAGTAGACGATCAGATACAGGGACTACAAGGTAACTTTTCAAACTTGGAAAAACAGATGGTCCAGATAGCTGGCACTCTCTCCAAGATTGAGAACATGGGGAGACTTCCTTCTCAAACGGAGGATAATCCTAGGGAGAATGTCAGCATAATCACGTTGAGAAGTGAAAAAGAGGTCCAGTCAAAACCATCGAGAGCAGAAATGGAGGATGAAGTCATTGTGATTCTCGATGACATAGAGGAACCAGTGGTTTCTACCGAGACCAGACCTCCTTTTTTAGAGAGACTAGTAAAGTCCAAGAAGATGAAAGAGGAGAAGGAAATCTTTGAGACCTTAAGGAAAATTAAGATCAACATCCCACTACTTGATGTGATCAAGCAGATACCCAAATATGCAAAATTTCTCAAGGAGCTATGCACTAATAAGAAGAAGCAGCATGACCTAGATAAGGTTGTGATGAGGGAGAATGTATCTAGCTTGATCTAATGCAAGTTATCCCCTAAGCTGAAGGACTAGGGAATGTTCGTGATCAATTGCACTATAGGGTATAGTGGGATTTAAAGGGCTATGTGTGATCTCGGTGCATCTATTAATGTCATGCCTTCCTCTATCTACCAGCAGATATAAGCCAACCACAACATGCCTATCAAGGAGACCAGGATTGTCTTGCAGCTTGCAAATCGCTTTGTTGTCTACCTGGAGGGAATTTTAGAGGACGTATTGGTCAAGGTAAATGATTTTGTTTTTCCCACTAACTTTTATGTTCTTGATATGTATGATGCAGATAAGAAGGGGAACTTAGATTTGCTGCTACGGAGACCATTCTTGAGCACTGCCAAGACCAAGATCGATGTACACAATGGTTCTCTCACTATGGAGTTCAACGGGGAAGTAGCCGCTTTCAAAGTTTATAATGCCATGAAGACCCTAGAATAAGATTCAAGCCTATGTAGCATTGATAGTCTTGATCATGTCATTCAATAAATTTTTTAGCTTAATCTCTCAAGCGAGTATTTGGTCACACTAAAAGAGGAACTTGACACCGAGAGTCTCGATGATACTAATTTTGATGAGAAAGTGAAAGGGGCTATCCATAGTCTTGACACACTTTAACCTATGGCGAGACCAAGACCAAAACTCGCTCTACTACCCTTCTAGAAGCTCACTCCTTCCATTATTCAACCACCGGAGCTTGAACTTAAAAGTTTGCCAAACCACCTCAAGTATGCTTTCTTGGGGGATAATAATACGCTCTCGGTGATCATTTCTAGTAAATTGAGTCTTGATGAAGAAAAGTAGTTGGTTTCCTTCCTCCAACAACACAAGGAGGCAATTGGGTAGACTATAGTTGATATCAAGGGGATTAATCCTACCACTTGCATACACAAAATCAAACTGGAGGAAAACACCAAGACCTACCGCCAACCACAAAGGAGACTCAATCCTCTGATGATGGAAGTTGTGAAGAAGGAGGTGATCAAGCTCATGGAGGCTAACCTCATTTACCCTATCTCTGATAGTGAGTGGGTTAGCCCAGTCCAAGTTATTCCTAAGAAGATATGAATCACGGTGATAGCAAATAAAGCAGGAGAATCGGTCCCGATCAGAATATAGAATGGGTGGAGAGTTTGCATTTACTACCGCAAGCTTAGCGCCATGACAAAGAAGGACCATTTCCCACTGCCATTCATCGATCAAATGTTGGAGAGACTAGTAGGTAAGTCTCACTTATGCTATCTCGATGGGATGTCAGGTTTCTATCAGATTTTGGTGGCACTAGAAGATCAAGAGAAGATAACTTTCACGTGTCCCTTTAGCACCTTCGCTTACAGACGGATGCCTTTTGGTCTCTGCAATACTCCCGCTACATTCCAGAGGTGTATGGTGAGTATCTTTTGTGATTATGTTGAGAGCATCATTAAATTCTTCATGGATGATTTTACAGTTTATGGTGACTCTTTTAAGGCATGTCTCGGTAACCTTGGTAAGATCCTTAAACTTTGTATTGAGTCTGACTTAGTAGTTAACTATGAGAAATGCCACTTCATGGTAGACCAAGGTATGATATTGAGTCATGTTGTATCTAAGAAGGGTACTGAGGTAGATAAAGCTAAAATTGATGTTATTTAATTGTTACCTTACCCTACTTCTGTAAAGGAAGTTAGGTCTTTTCTAGGGCATGCAGGTTTTTGATCAAGAACTTTTCAAAGATCATCGAGCCCATATGCAGATTACTTCAGAAAGAAGCTAACTTTGAGTTTGGAGATCCTTGTAAGGAAGCCTTTGACACTCTCAAAAAGAAGCTGGTCTCTGCGCCTATTATCCAAGCACCCAACTGGGACCAGCCTTTCGAGATCATGTATGATGCAAGCGATAAAGCAATAGGAACAGTGTTGGGACAACGGGTTGGCTAAGAACTCATATCATTTACTATGCCTCTTGGACTCTCGATACAACTCAAAGGAAATACACCACGACTGAGAAAGGGCTCCTTGCTATTATCTTTGCATTGGAGAAGTTTTATTCCTACCTTCTCTATTCCAAGGTTATAGTGTACTCAGACCATGCTGCTTTGAGATACCTTCCTTTTGCTACAAGAGTTTGATATCGAGATCAGAGACAAGAAGGGGACATAGAACCTGGTGGCCGATCATCTCAGCAGGCTGACCAATTCAGAGGAACCAAGAGAAGTCCAGGAAGAATTCTCAGGGGAGAGTCTCTTTGCTATCACCAAGACTCCATAGTACGCAGATCTTGTTAAATTTCTTACCACCGAGAAATTTCTAGAGTATTTCACGTGCAATGACAATGAGAAGATGAAGAGGGAAGCTGACATGTACTTTTGGGATAATCCTTACCAGTGGAGACAATGAAATGATTTGGTTTCAAGGTGATGTATTTATGGAGAAGAGATACCGAGACTCTTGCAAGCATGTCATTATGAGGTTTGCGGAGGACATGGTGGGCCGAGGAAAACAGTACAACGCATTCTTGAATGTGGATTTTATTAGCCCCACATCTTTCGTGACTCCTATATATTTTACAAGGTATGAGCGGACGACCTTTTTCCACCCGCAAGGACCGTATGAGATGCGTAGTACGGGGGGTGGAAGATAATGAGCACTATGAAGTCTGCTAAAGGGATTGATCCTTATTTTAGGTGTGATGAAAATAATGGTGGAGAAAGTGATGTTGAAGTTGAATTTAAGTCCAATTTACATGTTAAGGGATACGAGACTTGAAATCCCTTATTTTAAGATAGAGTCGCCACCCAGTTAAGCTCCACCAGGAATTCAGGTACGATATTCCCACCGAGTGGTTGGACCGTACCTTAAAACAGAGATTCCAAGTCTGGATGATGTTGCTTACTTTTCAATTTTCAAATCAAACCATTTATATTTTAATAAACACGACTTTAGTTCTTATGCGATTTAAATCCGGTTATTGTTTGGAGTTTTCGGTTTATATACCATTCATCACACAAAAGCGGTTAATAAAGCAAATCAATAATTATTACAAGGCTTTACAAATACCTATACATTTTTTCTAACGCGGAAAAGCAAATAAAGGAGGTAAATAAATAAAAGACCGGAACCGGGTCCTAACCGAGCTTACCAAATTGGACCCGGCTCCAAACGAGATGAAATATATACGAGAATAATCACAAATAAAGCATAAATAAATGCGGAAAGTAAACACATAACATAGAGAAAACATATTTTTGGATTTTTTGAGATAAAAAATGCAATTTTCAGGCATTTGTTAATTATCTAAACAACTTAAAAAGCAACAAAATAAACTAAACAACCTAAAATAATTAATGAAAATGGCAATAAATATTTTCGAAATTTTATATTATGGTAAAAAGACTTATTGAAATTTATTTAGTTAAAAACACCATTTTTAAGCCATTAAAAGGAGATTTAATTAATTATATATTTAATAAATTATTAAAAATAGATTAAAAATTATATTATGACATTCTAGATTTTATGTGATTTTTTGAAAAATTTTCGGGAGAAAATCGGGGTAGAAAAGGCAAGAAAATAATAAAATAGAGCTACAAACACGAAATAAAACATACAGGAGCCATTTGGACTTTTTTTAACAGTAGGCCGTTTCAGTGAGGTGGTAGGCCGGTTGAGTGACACGGCCTTCAGTGCACTGAAGAGGTCTACTAAGAAAAATGTCTAAACAGTCAAGATTTGATGTTTTTGTGCCCGAAAACACAAGATTATTAGCATTTCAAGTCGTTTCCTACACCATTCAAGTAGATTTGGACTTAAAATGTTGAAATAACTTTGATTTTTTAGCTTGGGGGAGAAATAGTGACTACCCACGTGAGCGACACGTAGGCTGACTCGCTGAGTCGGCCAGCCATGTCGTTCAGGCAGCCTGTCGATCGCCGGAGCGATCAGCTGGAGTTTACCCGGAAAGTCACAAAAAAGCCAAAAACAAGGGCTAAACGCTCGGAAAACCAACCAAAAACACAACAACAAGCAATAAATAACTTAATGAAATAGATTGGAACTCAGAAAATTACCTAAAGGCCATGAATCCACTCTCGAGACTTGAATCAACCTTTGGTGAGCTTTTGACGAATTTGTGATGGAAATACCGACAAACAGTGATAAATCAGTGAGGGATTTAGTGATTTTGTGAGGAAAAAGTCCCTGAATCCTATTTAAATCAATTTTACTTAAGATTTCTACTAGATTTTAATATTTTAAGCTAAAAGATCAAGCCTAATAAAGCTTAGGAAACTAGATTACTTGCATTTCCATAGCTTTATGAAGCTTTTTCTTTCTAAAGGCCTAAAAATTCTCTAATCTGAAATTCTATTAAAAAATGAGCCAAAAAGTCCTAAATCAGGTAATATTTGGGGTTTTTATAAACTCTAGAAAGTGCGAATTTCACCATTCATCCTCAAAAATGTTGTAATTTTTCGGAAAAATCATGAAAACTTGACTTGCCGAGCAAGAAAAACCTAAAAAATGCAGGGAAAAGGGTAAGGCCGTGCCAAGGCCGTATCACTAACGCGGCCTAGACCAGGCCAGGCGTGGTCTCCCACATATGGGAGACCGCGCTAGGCCGTGTAAGCCACGCGGCCCATCGCATAGACCACGCTGCCTGCCTGCCCGTCGCCGGAGCAGGGGCACCAATAGGGCAAGGAGGCTAGGGGCCCGGCAAGGGTCGAACTTCAAACACTCGTAATTTTCACAATGGTTATCCGATTAAGGCGATTCTTGACATTCCAGAAAGCTCAAAGCATCTAAAATCCAACAATATAAATGAGACTTGCTAGAAATGTTTGGATCTTATATAAAATTGGGAAACAAATTACTATACGCGAGTGAAAGAAAATGGTTAATCTTAAATGCAATTTAATAATTTTTAATAGTGGACAATAGCACAAATTCATCAAAAGAAGCTTTCCAAACTTGATTTGACTCCAAAGGGTAGAGCAACTAACCCATAAAAAGGTTAGAGCAAAAAGTCATCATCGTTCCGCGGGTCACCGAAAAGCCCATGCTCACAGGCTGCCCCTCGTGAGGTTACCATTTGACGGGTCAAATGTGATCTCACGAAAGAGCAAGGGTTAGAAAGGTATACCTGATGCATGAATGCTTGAACCGGCTGTCTTTTGGAATTGCCATAAATAGACCTATCAAGAACCATAGTGACTTAGAAATTCTAATTCGGTATTGCCTTCATTGCCCTTAATGGATTTGACGTAGAATGCTGGTTGTTTACGGTTGGATTTGACAAGAGTGCCAAAAGAGTCCCTCAGACTTTGAGCATTATTGAGAGCATCTAAAGAGATCGTTGGACTAAATTAATTGCCGAGAGCATCTAAGGAAACCCTTGGACTACTAAGATGATTGCTGGGGGAATTCGAAGAGAACCTTGGACTAAAATGATTTGCTTAGACTACCACACATGCCGAGAATTTCTTACAAGATCATCAGACTAGGAAGACCTTCTTGGATTGAAACACATGCCAGGGATGACTAATAAGATCCCTAGACTAGGACGCATGTCAAGAACGCCACTAACAGATGCCGAGAATGTTTAACGAGATCATCGGACTGGGAAGACTTCCTTGGATTAAAATGCATGCCAAGGACATCTTACGAGATCCCTGGACTGGAATACATACCAAGAACGCCGCAGAAAGATACTGAGAATGTCTAACGAGATCATCGGACTGAGAAGACTTGCTTGGATTGAAACGCATGCCGAGGACATCTTATAAGATCCCTTGACTGGAATGCATACCAAGAACACCACAGAAAGATGCCGAGGATTCCTAATGAGATTGTTGGGCCAAAAGATTTACCGAAAATGCCTGGAAGGCCATCGGACTTAGAGGATTTGCCAAAAATCCCTGAGGTGACTGTCAGACTAAACATATTGTGCCTTCAAGGAAGTTTTAAGATATTAATAATTGACACGAGTTGCATTTTTATTGCTTAATTGATTTTATGGAACAAAAATGTTTTTGCCCCTTCAATTAAGCAATAAAAACAGATGAATGAAATTAGCATTGAGTTAGGGTTTCCGAGAGTCCAGAGAACTGCTGAGGTATCCATCGGGTCTACCTAGCATGCCCCTTGGATTCTCTATCTTTGACATCGATTTAGGAAATGTGTCGAGATGCCATTGATGATTACATCGAGGCGCCCCCGGGCATATGCGCCAAGTTACCCCTGGGGGGAAATTTTGAGTTCTGATTTTAGGATCCATCAGGTTGATTGTCCATCTAGATTGTCACATGGTATACATGTTAAGAAAGTTTTAAAGCATCAGTAAATTATATAAATTGCACTTTTATTGCTTAATTGATTTTGTGGAACAAAAAAAATTTTGCCCCTTCAATTAAGCAATAAAAACGGAAGAATGAAATAAGAGTTAGGATTTCTGGGAGTTCAGAGAAACTGTCGAGATTGAATGTAGAGCTCAAGGACATTAGTCGACATGCCCTTTGGGTACGACCTAGAATATAGGATGGAAAACAATTCTGAGATGCCCCTTGATACAGGCTCTTGCTTGGAGGTCAAGCGTATAGCTCGATGATATTTCTTTTCATGCTTTATTTCCTGTAGAATTCAACTTAGAATAATAGACATGACATTTATTATGCATGAATGTATGGATGCGTGAGAGGCTCGGGCTAATCATCTTCAAGATGACTGATTGACTTGCTTGATTTGACTTATTTAACCCGGTCTCTTGCTAGGAGATAGGATATGTGGAACTACTTTGTGGTACGGACAAGACAAGAATGCCCCTGGCAGGGGATTAGGGATGTCGCACAGCTTAGGTGGGGATGCCCCTAGTGGATAATTAGGGAAGCTGTGGCGAGTCGACTATAAATTAATTACTAGATCGAGCATGTCAAAGACAAGGGGGGTACACAAAGCAAAGTTCCAAATTCTGGACAATGAATGACTGGACGCAATAACTACCAGTGAATTCTACCAAGGATGGTTTCAGGAGATTACAGACTCAAGATGATTGGTCACGATCGAGATTGGAATGGATACGCGTCGAGAACGCATTTGAGCCCTTCTAATCCACTAGCTCGGAGAATGTACTCAGACACTCTAATGATGATGACAATAACGCAGACATCTCGATGTGATCGATGGTAGTCATTTATCTTTGTGTGATTGTCTTAATTTTTGCATAGACCCTAAACATTGTGTTGGGCCTATTAGACTTGGTTTACCATTTTGCTTTTAATGTCCTAATTTTTGCCTAGACCACCCTTTTCAAGTTTTCAATCCAGCGGACTTTTCCTGGCTTTTGCATAGACCTCGATTCTTTTCAGTCTATCAGGATTTTTGCCTTTTGTCTTTGCTTTACTTTTCTTTTGAGGTATTGGGTTGACTGCATAGAACCCCATGTTCAACTTTCTCGCAACATTTCGCCTTTTGGGCCCAATATATTCATTCAAGCACAAGCATAAAGAATTCAATAAAATTACATTTCCAATAAATGAAGTAAGTTTGAGTACACGATGATGATAACCATTTCTATTGACCAAAACTCTAGTGTTAACTATCCTATAAAGGTTTTCTAGCCAACACACTTATTGGATATGATTTATGTCCTGAAGGCAATTAGGGCGATATATCTTACTTATATAATAGTACGAATATTCTGTTTAATTAATAAAGGCATTTAATCTTTTGTTTATATCGATGTGTATATAAATATATTATGACTGGCTAAATATATTCATTGATGTGTGTTTACAAAAGTCCTTGACGTATGATAGCATGAATTCAGAGAAATTATAGTTGGACTATATTTGGTGGAACCTGCTTCATGTGCAATTATGATTATATCTTAACTATCCCTAGTCATAGTTTTATCAAGAAAGGATGTTGATGAAGCAGAAAGACTAGCATGTGGTCAACTTTCTTGGAAAGGGTCCAAGCAGTTAATCTCCTAAGGACGGAAGGTGGTGCCTTAAGTTTGACACATGGATATATCTGAGAGATATATTATAGACCGCAGTAAGATAAACACTTGGTATATATATCAATGTGTTTGTCTTTATCTTCATGCAATAATCTTTGCGAATATCCTCATACTTGAGATATTAGTTACCTTGTATGGTACTATTGCTATGCTTTGGGTCATTCCTATGCACTCATTAATTTAGGGTATGACGGGTGATTACGAGTATAGTGATGACAACACGGTGGTAAGCTGAGTAGTCAGAAAGAATCCATCGCTCGGATATATTAGGGAGTTGTACCTGGCCACTTGTTGAAGTGATGATTGCCATAAACCTCTAATCAGAGTATATGTTTGATAGAAATGGTTTCTAGTCAAACACACTATGGTAAAAGGCAATATACTTCGGTAATAAGTTAACAACTGGGATAGCTTGGAGTAACCTTGCTATTAGTGGGTTAACACTTTAACCGAACCTTATAAACCAGATGTTACTAATATTAAAGAATGGAAGGAGTTCATCGCATTGGACAACTATTGCATTAACCGGGATTAAGTCATGAGCATAAATGACGTTCTGAGTAATGGGGGATGGTAGACCCTTACCAGAGGCATACTACAGTCGTTTAAGATAATTGATTTCTATTCACTATCTAGAACCTCAAGACAATGGTTCCATTAGAACAAGGGTTGGTTAAGCCTTAACAGCTCAATACTTGGGGATCCTATAAGGTCACACACATTGGACCTTCATCGGACTGAGTAAAGAACTAATAGATTTATTCTATTATGAAAATATAACATGATGATAATTAGAATATTATTTAGTTGGACCAAGGATTTATTTTTGACAGGTAACTAATTAATTAGGGTCGTAAATAAATTGGCTAAATTGATTATATCAATTTTATGACTGGTTAAATATATTCATTGATGTATGTTTACAAAAGTCCTTGACGTATCATAGCATGAAGTCAGAGAAATTATAGTTGGACTATATTTGGTGGAACCTGCTTCATGTGCAATTATGATTATGTGTTAACAATCCCTAGTCATAGTTTCATCAAGAAAGGATATTGATGAAGCGGAAAGACTAGCATGTGGTAAACTTTCTTGGAAAGGGTCCAAGCAGTTAATCTCCTAAGGACTGAAGGTGGTGCCTTAAGTTTGACACACGGATATATCTGAGAGATATATTGTAGACCATAGTAAGATAAACACTTGGTATATATATCAATGTGTTAGTGTTTATCTTCATGCAATAAGCTTTGCGAATATCCTCATACTTGAGATATTAGTTACCTTGTGTGGTACTATTGCTATGCTTTGGGCCATTCTTATGCACTCATTAATTTAGGGTGTTACGAGTGATTACGGGTACAGTGATGACAACACGTTGTAAGCTGAGTAGTCAGAAAGAATCCATCTCTCTAGATACATTAGGGAGTTGTACCTGGCCACTTGTTGAAGTGATGATTGCCATAAACCTCTGATCAGAGTATGTGTTTGATAGAAATGGTTTCTAGTCAAACATAATATGGTAAAAGGCAATATACTTCGGTAACAAGTTAACAACTAGGATAGCTTGGAGCAACCTTGCTATTAGTGGGTTAACACTTTAACTGAACCCTATAAACCAGATGCTAGTAATATTAAAGAATGGAAGGAGTTCATCACATTGGACAACTATTGCATTAACCGGGATTAAGTCATAAGCATAAATGACGTTCCGAGTAATGGGGGATGGTAGACCCTTGCCAGAGGCATACTACAGTCGTTTAACATAATCGAGTTCTATTCACTATCTAGAACCTTAAGACAATGGTTCCATTAGAACAAGGGTTGGTTAAGCCTTAATAGCTCAATACTTCGGGATCCTATAAGGTCACACACATTGGACCTTCATCGGACTGAGTAAAGAACTAATAGATTTATTCTATTATGAAAATATAACATGATGATAATTAGATTATTATTTGGTTGGACCAAGGATTTATTTTTTACAGGTAATTAATTAATTAGGGTCATAAATAAATTGGCTAAATTGATTACATCAATTTTATAAGCCAAGGTATTTATCTTTGACCGATAACTAATTTATTAGGGTCGAAAAATAAATATTTATTCGAAAAGGATTAAAAGGGGAATTTTTCCAGGGTGAGTTAAATTGGACCGAGAGTACAACAGTATTTTGTACAAGCTCGGGTGCGAGAACAATGCTGGGCATTGCTCGCGGCAGCCCATGAAAATGGCCTGTACATGCGCAGCCCATAAGGGAGCGCTGCGAGCTAGGCTCGCGGCATGGGCCGCGAGGCCTAGCTCGCACGCAAGGCAAAGCCTGGCACGTACCGTGCATAGCATGTAGCATGCATAGCACGCTGTATGCGCAGGTCAACACGCGGATCCCTTAGATCCTGGTGTGTGACCCGCGTCGGATGGGGGTTTTTTCTCCCATCCCACATTGCTTTTTGGGGAGCAATATTTTGCTCCCCAAGCCTATATATAGGCTTCCCCTCTCCTCTTTTCAAATTGTACCAAGCTCAAAGCTAAATCCTAAGTTGAGATTCGCAAAGTTTAATCTCTCAGGTAATTGTGCAAGTTATTTTTGAGGAGTCTGAATTCATTCGGGCACCTCTAGTTCATATTTTCAGGTTAGGCTTCTAGAGTGGTCTAGCAACTACTCGAGGCTTCTTATGTTCTTCCTCTCGGGGAGGTTTTGGTTGGTGGGGTTCATATGGATACTCATAGGGGCTATCCTACGCTTGGAGGCTCATGCAAGAAGGTTCTGCTAAAGCACGCTTCAGCTGGTAAGTTTTCTTTCTTTCTCTTTTTATTATTAGGTCTTTTTCTTTAAGCTTTTTTAAACTTAATAATATGCTTAGGTTGTTTTGCATGCTTAGTTTATTTTATGCTTAAGTTATAGCTTAGAGTTATAATATGCTTAGCATAAAATGTACATGCTAGGATATAATTTAGAATTATGGTATGCCTAGCCCTTTTCCATTCTAACCTAGGTAGAGAATTATTTAGTTAAGGCTTTATTTAATTTATATGTATCTAATAGGCGTTCCTGTGGACAGGGATAAAATTTTGAATTTCTGTCATGCCTTTTATGCATGTTCAATTTGACTGTTAGTTCTCAACAGTGGTATCAGAGCAAGCTTATTTAGTGCATAATTAAGTTTGAAGCAAACTGAATATTATTTTTTATATGAAATGATTTATTTATTTAATTATTTGGAAACTATATATATATGAACTTGTGCCTTTCATTTCAAGGTTAGAAAATGGTTATGAATAACTTTGAATAAGCTTGCTCAACTTACTCAAATTATACAAGTTTCAATAATTTATTTAAATTACATGGGTTATGATGGTTCCAATTTACACGAATTGAAAGAACAAAATTTGTTAGTTCAAGAGAATCCATTGGTCTTCGAGTTTGTGCCCGTATTTGTTCTGGCTAAGGATTGGACTTGGTGTTTACTCCTCATAGGGCACCTCTCCTACCCGATAACCTATATCGGTGCTGCTTGAATTAACCAACCGGGGGATTAATATGGACTAATCTATTTCTAGTATATAAGATGGTGCTTATATATATTTCTATAATAAAGTAAAAATTAAATTTATTGAATAAAAGCTTAAAGGAAATGCAATATAAATTTAACAAATAAAAGTGTTAATTATTTGGCGTATAATCTAGGTTGATGGCATAATTATAATAAAGATCTTGAACCCACATAAGGTTGGACCTTATAAATTAATTCTAAAATACCCTGAATTAATATAAGTTATTATAAATATGTCCATCTGATAAAATCCTAGATTGGGTGAGATGTTTAACACCAATAAAATCCCAAAGTAAATATATTAAAGCAAGTTATAGTCTTCCTTACTCAAATTTATAATACGGTCTCTTTGGGCTATCAAAGTGTTGCGCAAAGCGTTCCTTCTAGTCCACATTGATTGGTTGTAAAGTTTGGGAAAGGGTCTACCTTAACGGAACTGGGGTAGTCCACCATAAAATTGGGGGCTAGGCCCAGGTCTGAGATATATTCAAGGAGTTGCTAATATAAGAGCACACGTCCCTTGGGATTAGGGAACTTGAATGAATTAGCAATTGCATACGATGCAAATGGAATGGGATTCTAACTATGACTTACTACTGTGACTTGACTCATGAAATTGAGGGTCGTAATAGACTAGTTATAGATGCTACCTACTAGGAAATTTAGCTGGTCTAAAATTCCCGAATTCAATAGAATGGGCTATTGTAAATTTTGAAGAAAATAGTAGGACAAATGTATTTAATTAAAAGACCTTATATTAAATGCATGTACTTAAACTAATATCCAAACTTTCTTTTCTTTTCTTAACTCCATTTTGAAAATACGTCTTAAATACATCCAAGTTTTAACAGCAATTAACTACCATGAATGGATCAAGGATGTAAAGGACATTCTTAAGGATTATAAATTGGCATATGTTCTTGAAAATCCATTCATAAAGATTCCTAGCATTGATGCACCGGCTGTAATTAAGCAGGCATGGTTGAAATATCTAAAGGATTCAATTTATGTGTCACACTTGCTGTTAGTACTATGAATCCTGTGATACGTTCACAGTGCGATCACATGAGTCTGGAAAACATGTTGATCCATCTAATGAGTTTGCCTGAAAAGGCAAGGTATGAAAGGTTCAAATTGACAAATGAACTTTCAAACTCTAAGATGAAGGAAGGGACATGTGTTATAGCACACATCAACAAGATTAGAGATTTCATGTTAAAATTGGAATCACTGGGATCTACGGTCAGTCAATCCTTGGGAATGGATATCCTGTTGGATTCTTTATCCATCAGGTATGCTGATTTTATAAAGGAACATTACTTCAAAGTTCATGACTGTACTTTCCCGAAATTGGTTGATGCGCTGAGAAAATTTGATGCCAAAAGCAAAGAAATTTCAAGTAAGTCTACAAACATATATTCTCTAGAAAATGGTCCGGAGAATACTGTCACCAAAGGAGTAGTTAAAGGGTTTAAAGGAAGAAAGGAAAGAGGACATATGAGTATGTCTACTTCTAGTGTAATATACCGAGACATTGGAAGAAGGATTGCAAAGCTCCTGCTTCTGAACATCTGAAGAAGAAGCCTACAGAGGCATCTACTTTAGGTATGTTTGTAATTGAAAACTTTGCTACTATTCTCAGTGAATCCACTTGGGTATTAGATACTGGTTATGGTTCTCATATCTATACTTCTGTGCAGGGACTAAGGAACGGTAGAAGACTTGCAAAAGGGGAGATGGACCTGCGTATGGGAAATGGACCCAGAGTTGCTGCATTAGCCATATGAAGCTTTAATCTTATTTTGCCAAGTGACTTGTTTTAGTTTTGAATAATTGTTACTACATTCCAAGTGTTACTAAGAATATTGTATCTGTTGCGTGTTTAGCAGCAGAGGGATTTGAGATTTTACTTTTGAATAATAATTGTCAGATTCATTTGAATAATGTTCTTTATGGGTATGGGATGTTGAATGGTGGCATTTATGTTCTTAATACTAAAATAGAAGTTTTTAATATAAACAATGTGAAGAAAGTTAAATTAGATAATGAGAATTCCTTCTACTTATGGCATTGTCGTTTAGGCAACATAAACAAGGATCGCTTAACCAAGTTGCATAAGCGTGGAGACTTGGGCCCAATAGACTTGGAGTCTTATGGTGGTTTTGAACCTTGTTTAAGAGGTAAAATGACAAAGTAACCCTTTCAAGGAAAGGATGAACATGCCACGAGTACATTAGAACTTGTACATACCGATGTGTGTGGTCCGATGAGTGTTCAGGCACTAGGAGGATACTCCTACTTCATAACCTTTATTGATGATTATTCACGATATGGTTATTTATACTTAATAAAGCACAAGTTTGAGAGTTTTGAAAAGTTTAAACTAGGAGCTGAAGTAGAGAAACAACTTGAGAAAAGTGTTAAAACACTTTGATCAGATCGAGGTGGAGAATACTTAAGTCAGGAGTTTCAGGATTATCAAAAGGAAAACGGGATAGTTCCCCAGTGGACCCCTCCTTATATGCCCTAATACAACAGAGTGTCAGAAAGGAGGAATCAAATTTTATTAGATATGGTTCGGTCCATGATGAGCCATGCAGATCTTAGTAAATCCTTTTGGGGATATGCATTAGAGAGCGCAGTTTATGTTTTAAACAGAGTGCCCTCTAAATTAGTTGATTTTACACCTTATGAAAGATGGTGTGATAAAAGGCCATCTCTAAGTCATTTAAGAGTATGGGGCTATCCTGCTATGGTTAAGAGGATAGCGTCAGATAAGCTGAACACCAAGTCTGACAAATGTCTATTCATTGGATATCCAAGAGAAATAATTGGATATCTGTTTTACCAACCCGAAGCACAAAAGGTATTTGTGTCTCAGAATGCCCACTTTTTGGAAAATGAACACTTACTTGCAAAAGTCAGTGGGAGCAATATTGAACTGGAGGTTCAAGAGGAAGAAATAGATAATCAACTGATCAACCCCGTTCTAGATACATAAGAAAGTGTGATCCAAGAATAACCTGTCAAAACACAATCATTGCGAAGATCAGGTCGTGTTCATAAGGGTCCCAATAGATATGGGTTTATCAGCACTGATGATAAGAAACGATATCTCATGGAGGATGATGAACCAAGGACATATGATGAGGCAATGAAAAGCTCAGATTTTTATAAATGGTTAAAAGTCATGAAATCAGAAATGGATTCCATGTATGAGAACCAAGTTTGGAATCTGGTTGATGCACCGTAAGAGGTTAGACCAATTGGGTGCAAATGGGTCTTCAAGAAGAAGACTGACATGGATGGTAATGTAATTACCTATATAGCAAGGTTAGTTGCGAAAGGTTATAGTCAACATAAAGGTATTGACTATGATGAAACTTTCTCACTGGTAGCCATGCTTAAATCTGTAAGGATACTCCTCGCCATCATTGCTCATTACGATTATGAGATCTGGCAGATGGATGTTAAAAAAGCATTCCTGAATGGGGATTTAAATCGGGATGTGTATATGACACAACCTGAGGGTTTTACATCTCAGAATGGCTCAAAGGTATGCAAGCTACAAAGATCCATTTATGGACTTAAGCAGGCATCCAGGAGTTGGAATATCAAGTTTGACCATTTCTGTGTAAACGTTAATGAGCCTTGTGTTTATAAGAAGGTTAGAGGAAGTGCAGTCATTTTCTAAGTATTATATGTCGATGACATTCTACTAATAGGAAACGATATTTCTCTTCTTTAAAATGTTAAAGTATGGTTGTCAACAAAGTTCTCCATGAAAGACCTTGGTGAAGCAGCATTTATACTAGGTATAAAGATCTATAGAGATAGATCAAAGAAGCTGTTAGGTATTTCTCAAAGTACATATATAGAAAAGGTATTAAATAGGTTCAACCTTGAGCATTCTAAGAAGGGTTATCTCTCGATGACAAAGGGGATTAATCTATCTAAGGCTGAGTGTCTGAAGACAGCTCAGGAGAGAATGCGCATGAAGGATATACCCTTTACATCCGTAATAGGATCCATCATGTATGCTATGATATATACTAGGCCAGATGTCTCTCAAGCTTTGAGCTTTACGAGCAGATATCAGTCAGATCTAGGTGAAAAGCATTGGATGGCCATCAAGGTAATTCTTAAGTACTTGAGAAGGACTAAGGATGAGTTCTTGATTTATGGAGAAGGTGACCTCACAGAGGTTACACTGAAGCGAGCTTCAATCTGACAAGGATGACTTTAAGTCTCAATCAAGTTTTGTGTATGTATTAAATGGAGGGGTGGTAAGCTGGAAGAGTTCTAAGCAAGAAATTACTGCTGATTCAACCACGGAATCTGAATACATTACTGCATGTGAAGCAGCAAAAGAAGCTGTCTGGTTAAAGGGATTTATTGGTGATCTCGGTGTGGTGCCTAAGGCTGTTGATCTAAGTACTTTGTATTATGATAACAATGGTGCCATAGCTCAGGCAAAGGAACCACGGTCTCATCAGAAAAATAGACATATATCCATAAAGTATCATATAATCAGGGAGATTGTTGATGCTAAGATAATAAGACTAGAATACGTTCCCACTGATCAGAACCTCGCAGATAGTCTGGCGAAGCCATTGGCTTAAGTCAAACATGACCAGCATGTTAAAGAATATGGATTAAGACATATGCCTAATTGGCCTTAATGGAAGTGGGAGTTTGTTGGATATGATGTATGCCCTTAAGGCAATTAGGGTGATATATCTTAATTATATAATAGCACGAATATTCTGTTTAATTAATACAGGCATTTAATCTTTTGTTTATATCAATGTGTTCGTAAATATATTATGACTGGTTAAATATATTCATTGATGTATGTTTACAAGAGTCCTTGATGTATCATAACATGAAGTCAGAGAAATTATAGTTGGACTATATTTGGTGGAACCCACTTCATGTGCAATTATGATTATGTCTAAACTATCCCTAGGCATAGTTTCATCAAGAAATGATATTGATGAAGCGGAAAGACTAGCATGTGGTCAACTTTCTTGAAAAGGGTCTAAGCAATTAATCTCCTAAGAACTGAAGGTGGTGCCTTAAGTTTGACACATGGATATATCTGGGAGATATATTGGAGACCGCAGTAAGATAAACACTTGGTATACATACATATATATATATATATATATATATATATATATATATATATATATATATATATATATATATATATATATATATATATATATATATATATATATATATATATATCAATGTGTTAGTGTTTATCTTCATGCAATAAGCTTTGCGAATATCCTCACACTTGAGATACTAGTTACCTTATGTGGTACTATTGCTATGCTTTGGGTCATTCCTATGCAATTATTAATTTAGGGTGTTACGGGTGATTACGGGTATAGTGATGACAACACGTTAGTAAGCTGAGTAGTCGGAAAGACTCCATCGCTCTGGATATATTAAAGAGTTGTACCTGGCCACTTGTTGAAGTGATGATTGCCATAAACCTATGATCAGAGTATGTGTTTGATAGAAATGGTTTCTAGTCAAACACACTATGGTAAAAGGCAATATACTTCGGTAACAAGTTAATACCTAGGATAGCTTGGAGCAACCTTGCTATTAGTGGGTTAACACTTTAACCGAACCCTATAAACTAGATGGTACTAATATTAAAGAATGGAAGGATTTCATCGCATTGGACAACTATTGCATAAACGGGATTAAGTCATAAGCATAAATGACGTTCCGGGTAATGGAGGATGGTAGACCCTTGCTAGTGGCGTATTATAGCCGTTTAAGGTAATTGAGTTCTATTCATAATCTAGAACCTTAAATCAATGGTTCCATTAGAACAAGGGTTGGTTAATCCTTAATAACTCAATACTTCGGGATCCTGTAAGGTCACTCACATTGGACCTTCATCGGACTGAGTAAAGAACTAATAGATTTATTATATTATGAAAATATAACATGATGATAATTAGATTATTATTTGGTTGGACCAAGGATTTATTTTTGACAGGTAACTAATTAATTTGGGTTATAAATAAATTGGCTAAATTGATTATATCAATTTTATAAGCCAGGGCGAGTTAAATTGGACCGAGAGTACAAAAGCATTTTGTACAGGCTCGGGTGCGCGGGAGTGCACCGAAAGGTGCATGAGCAATGTTAGGCATTACTGGCGATAGCCCATGAAATGGGCTGCACATGAGCAACCCATAAGGGCGCGCAAGCCTGCAAGGGCTTTGCCTTATGGCACACAGTGTGAGCATCATGTTGTGTGAGCGGTCAACACGCGGATCCGTTGGAACCGCGTGTGTGACCTGGTGGGATGGGGGTTTTATCTCCCATCCCACATTGCTTTTTGGGGAGCAATATTTTGCTCCCCAAGCCTATATATAGGCTTCCCCTCTCCTCTTTTTAAATTGCATAAAGCTTAAAGCTAAAGCCTAAGTTGAGATTCGCAAAGATTAATCTCTCGGGTAATTGAGTAAGTTATGTTTGAGGAGCCTGAATTCATTCAGGCACCTCTAGTTCATATTTTCGGATGAGGCTTCTGGAGTGGTCTAGCAACTACTCGAGGCTTCTTAGTTCTTCCTCTCATGGAGGTTTTGGTTGGTGGGGTTCATGTGGATACTCATAGAGGCTATCCTACGCTTGGAGGCTTATGCAAGAAGGTTCCGCTAAAGCACGCTTCAAATGGTAAGTTTTCTTTCTTTCTCTTTCTATTATTAGGTCTTTTTCTTTAAGCATTTTTAGACTTAATAATATGCTTAGGTTGTTTTGCATGCTTAGTTTATTTTATGCTTAGGTTATAGCTTAGAGTTATAACATGCTTACATTATAGCTTCGAGTTATAACATGCTTAACATAAAATATATATGCTAGGATATAATTTAGAATTATGGTATGCCTAGCCATTTTGCATGCTAACCTAGGTAGAGAATTATTTAGTTAAGGCTTTATTTAATTTATATGTATCTAATAGGCGTTCCCGGGGACAGGGATAAAATTTTGAATTTCCGCCATGCCTGTTATGCATGTTCAATTTGACTGTCAGTTCCCAATAACACTCTCTTAGCTCATTTTACCCTAACTTTTGCCTAGACTGCCCTTTTCGGTTTTCAATCTAGCGGGCTATTTTACACCCTAACTTTTGCCTGACTAGTTTGTAGAATACCGACCAAAGGGATACACCCTAATTTTTTCCCGAGCAGTAGAAGACCACTCTTCAGGTGATTGATTTTATTTATTTTTTCTTGTGCTGCTTTTCTGGATTTAATTCTTTTAGTTAGATATGGTAACGCTTCAACCTGCTTTGATTAGTAGGGTTTACGAATTCGCTACAGTCCATATCCATGATTTTCATTCCACCTTTACCGAGAACCTTCTTAATCACGTAAGGTCCTTCCCAATTTGGTCGAAACTTCCCCCTTGGATCAGTCTTGGTAGGCTTTACTTGCTTTGGAATCAGATCGTTGGCCTTTGACGGTACCTCTGACGCTTGATTCGATTGTTGGAAGCCTTCGTCATGTGCTTTTGATACATTTGAAGACTGTTCAAGCCATTCGAACCACGCTTTAGTCTATGGGGGTCCCTTTGACTGCGACTCTCAAGGACTTCCTCTCGGTTTTGCTTGGGATCGTGGTTACCATCCCATAGATAAGGTAGAAAGGTGTTCAACTCGCGAGAATTCTGACACTAGCTTGACATCACTAGGGGGTAAATTATAGCTTATCGACCCAATATCTATACCTTGCAGTAGGCTTGGAGAGAAATTTCTTGATGAGCTGATTTACGGTTTTAGGTACCCTATTAGCTCGTGGGCAGTTGGGTGAAGATCTGTAGGGCTCGGTTCCATATTTCTTGATCAAATCAGTGGTTTCCCCTAGGGACTAAGATCCATTATCCAAAATGGTGTGAAGAGGTAGGCCACACCGAGCGAAGATGCACTTCTCGATGAACTTGGCCATCTTCTCGGTGGTAATGTTGGTGAAAGAATCGGCTTTCCCCTATTTTGAGAAGTAACCTGTCCCCACGAGGATAAAGCAGTGTTCATTTGTTGATAAGGGTCAAATCTTGTTGATCATATGTATCCCCCTCGCCGAGAATGGCCAATGAGTAGAGAAATAGGGAAGGTGTGGGGGTTTGGAAGGTATTAGAGATTAGGGATAGGGAATCTTGTATTGGGGGTGGGGATTTTGAGAATGGGTGGGCGAAGAAAAGATAAGCCATAGTTCTATCAAAAGATGACTGGGCGATGCTTTTTCTCCATAATCGGCTGACGCCTCTCTAGTAGTTCAAAAGCAGGTTTGCACATAGTGGTACATATTAAACCTATCCAAGGAAGAATCGAGCTTCTCTTTCTGCTTTAGGTATGGAGATGCGATGCTCGGCATTCTGACAATAAACCCTGGGCATGTCTAGGTATGATCAGGCTAAAGCGTTATCATGATGTTTTAGCACTTGTTATCTCTCATTTTCTTTCAGAGGTTAGGTCATTAGAGAATGGTTACCATTTTATATACTCAAATTTATTTCAGTTAGAGGAACGTCATGAATACTGAACTCGTTATACTTATGAGAAAATGAATACATGGACCTATTGGGCGAAATACCAAGCAGATAAGCAAAAAGAGAGTCTTTGATTGAATAAAAAAGGTCTTAAAGACAGAATTATTCACATCTGAATACTAGAAAAAAAAATTACATCATAGAGAGTCATCCTCCACAGGCGGAGGGTCTTGAGTTGCAGCATTGGTAGATTAGGCATCCTCGGTAGCTTTCATTGGTGCGTCGTCCACAACGAGACCTAGAACTTTCACTTGTTCGGCTGATGACTTATCTCCTTCATTCGCTAGAGGCCTCATGAGATTCTTGTTAGCTTTGGCAGCAGACTTGGCTTTCCTGACGGAGTCGGCCAAATCGGAGAAGACCATGGCCAATATAATTTCTTTGGGTAGACCGGAATTGATTACACCTATCTCATTCTTAGGGTTTGGTGATGGCTACTCCTCAGCCTCGATCTTCCTTTTAGCTGAGCCATTTTTCCTTCTCTCACCAAACCCCAAATAGCCCTGCCTAGAGGTTTGCACTGATTTGTTGTGTGCCCTACCTGTACATGATAGAGATAAAAGTTTCCTCTTTCTTCAGGTGTAGGAGCATGATATTCTCGAAGAGAGTTAAGCATGCCTTTCTCTAGCAACTTGGCAAAAAGAACACTAAGAGGGAGCTTCTATGAAGACACGAACGCTTTCTGAGCAAGCGTCCGAGCAGGTACGGCTTGAACCGCAGAAACATTCCCTTGAGCGAAGACTTGAACTGTAGCTGCCTTCTCCTCGGTTGGAACCGGAGTAACTTCAAAAGACTGAGAATTATTGTTCTTGTTAAACCGGGGTTTACCGCCACTTGGCTTGCTTGCTCTCTCTTTCTCCTCACGACGCTCGATTTTCTTAGCCTTTTTAAAGACCTTCTGATAAGATTCAAAAGAGTCAGTTTCCATTTACTTATAGAGGATCGAGAGAACCCCATCGAGTAGCTTCGGGATCATTTCCTTCAAACTGAGCTTTTGTTTCAATAGGACTTGAGTGACCATCCACCTATTAAAGTACGATTTGAAGGGCTCGCCTTGCTTTTGCTTCACGGCTTTAAGATGTTGGATGGTTATTTCCATGGTGGAATTGAATCCATAATGATCAACCAGGGCTTTGGAAAGGAGCTTCCAATCTAAGATTGTTGACTCCGAGAGAGCATTGTACCACTCGAGAGCAGATCCTGATAGGATACACGGAAATAACTTAGCTAGAACTTTATCCCTGATTTTCTAAACATGCATAATCTGCTAGTACATCATGATGTGGGATTTGGGAGGTCCCTCACCGAAGTAAGCTTCTATTCTAGGCATTAAAAAGTTCTTGGGAACCCAATCTTCATCCCTTACCTCTTCCTCTCTTCATTCTTACCCAGAAGCTGCTTAAAGAAAGCCGCCATTTTAGGTGCCATGCCCAGAGGGTGCATGACCTGGTCGATTGGTGTCACACCTGGAGGCTGTGTGACCTGGTCGCTGTGCATAGAAGAGGCCCTAAATTAAAATGGCTAGAGGGGTGTTGGAATCTCAACTTGGGGATGAATTTGTAAGTTAGGAGTGAAAGGTTTTGGAAGATAAATAGTCTCCCTTGGGGAGATCGTGAAACTAGGAGGAGAGGGTGTAAAACCACTTGAAGGTACAGCCATTTGCGGAGTAAAACCACCTGAGAAAGCGGGGAATATAGGAGCTTAGCTAATAGGCCTCGAAGGTATAGAGGGAGGAAAGCTAAAGGTTGGTGGAATAAATGACGAGGGTGACTGAGAAGAACTCTGACCAAACTAAAACTGGCTCTGTTGGTTAGGTCGGACACACAGAAGCGGTGGGGCTGAAAATTGATTTTGAACCGATGGAGACACATTCTGAACGATCTCTCCCTGAGCTTGAATTACAGGCCCTGTTGGGCTCAGAATTTCTCTCTCCTCCCTAAGAGCCGATCGGACTTACTCTTGAATAGTGACCCAAAATAGATTCGATTGTACGAATATGGTCATGGCATTGGCTAACTCGAAACCCAACTGAGACTGACCTTGAACCTGATTCTGATGAGGTGGGGAAGGAGTACTCTCCTGAGGCGCATCGTTCAAACGTGGATCGGATATGGTTGAAAGAATAGATTCTGACAATGAACTCACTGGCCAACAAACCAAACAGCGATCTAGTCATAAGCAAAGAGGACTGTGGCGAGGAGGATGTCTCGACCTAACTAAAGGAATCAGAAGACGATAAGCCTAAATCAAACCATGAATGAAATAGATGATTACATAATAATCTGAGTGATGAATGCCAAATATACGAGGGTGGTTTAGAAAGGTAGAGAGTAGAAGAGCTTATAATGCAGAGCTTAACCCCAAAATATGGAGACGTGCGAATTCCTCGTCATGCCTAGCGAACTAGACATGGGTCGTTGGGACTCAAACGATCTCAGGCATTTTGTTACAGTCCCCCTTTCAAGCAAGGAGAGAGTAGAGGTAAGCGAAAATAGAAAATAGAGGTCGGCCACAGGCAACCTATGCATGAGGTGCGTATGCATGAGCGCAGGAGGTGTGCATGCATGAGCACAACACAAGTAGCACGCGAAAAGCGAACTTCTTCCAACCTTATGACTCCCGCACAATGCCAATTTAGAATCTGGGGTTAACTCTAACGTGAGGAAATGGCAAGAGAGTATGCGACCTAGTTCTAAATTATTTTGGTGAACCTAAGGGGAAGTTGCTATAGCTAGATTTATCGCAGTTCGTAGTCCCAAACTACTGGTGTCGTGGAACGATACTATTGAAGGGTCTCGTTTACCTTGATTCCATGTAACTCAACCACTCCTCAAATGAGTGCAACTGCGGTAATTACACATTGGTTGAAATGAGTGATCCACCCACAAATATCCTCAATTCCTAGTGAGCATGAGGTATACAAGTGAGCTTCACAAGGGTGAAATAATGGCACCTTAAAACTTAGAATCTAACTAAGTGGTGGATTCAAAAGACATAAGAAATAAAGCATTGATTTAAAAAACGATTTAAGCACATCATCAAAATCCTTTAACCAGTTTTGAAAATGAAAGCGATTTTCCAAATTTTAAGTTAACAGGAAATCCCCAACAGAGTTGCCACTATGAGCGGATGACCTTTTTCCACCCACAAGGATCGCGTGAGATGCGTAGCACGGGGGGTGGAAGATAATGAGCGCTGTGAAGCATGCTAAAGGGATTGATCCTTATTTTAGGCGTGATGAAAATAATGGTGGAGAAAGTAATGTTGAAGTTGAATTTGAATCCAATTTACATGTTAAGGGATACGAGACTTGAAATCCCATATTTTAAGATAGAGTCGCCACCCAGTTAAGCTCCACCTAGAATTTGGGTACGATATCCCCATCGGGTGGTTGGACCGTGCATTAAAATAGAGATTCCAAGTCCGGATGATGTTGCTTACTTTTAAATTTTCAAATCAAACCATTTATATTTTAATAAACATGACTTCAGTTCTTATGCGATTTAAATCCGGTTATTGTTTGGAATTTTCGGTTTATATGCCATTCATCACACAAAAGGGGTAAATAAAGCAAATCAATAATTATTACAAGGCTTTACAAATACCTATACATTTTTTTAATGCGGAAAAGCAAATAAAGCAGGTAAATAAATAAAAGAGCGGAACCGGGTCCTAACCAAGCTTACCAAATCGGACCCGGCTCCAAATGAGATGAAATATATATGAGAATAATCACAAATAAAGCATAAATAAGTAAATACGGAAAGTAAACATATAACATGGAGAAAACATATTTTTGGATTTTTCTGGACTAAAAACGTAATTTTTAGGCATTTATTAATTATCTAAACAACCTAAAAAGTAACAAAATAAATTAAACAACCTAAAATAATTAATGAAAATGACAAAAAATATTTTTGGCATTTTATATTATGGTAAAAAGACTTATTAGGATTTATTCAGTTAAAACACCATTTTTAAGCCATTAAAAGGAGATTTAATCAATTAAATATTTAATAAATTATGAAAAATAGATTAAAAATTATATTATGACATTATAGATTTTATGTGATTTGTTGGAAAATTTTCGGGTGTAAATCGGGGTAAAAAACGCAAGAAAACGATAAAATAGGGCTACAAACACGAAATAAAGCATACAGGGCCATTTGGGCATTTTTTGTCAGTAGGCCATTTCAGTTAGATGGTAGGCCATTTGAGCGACACGTAGGCCGACTCAGGGCGACTCAGTGAGTCGGCCTACGTGTCGCTCAAACGGCCTTAAGTCCACTGAAGCGGTTTACTAAGAAAAATGTCTAAACAGTCAAGATTTGACGCTTTTGTGCCCGAAAACACAAGATTATTAGTATTTCAAGTCATTTCCTGCACCATTCAAGTTGATTTGGACTTAAAATGTTGAAATAACTTTGATTTTTCAGCTTAGGGGAGAAACCCTAAAAAATCCGGCGAAATAGTGATTGGCTGTTTGAGCGACACGTAGGCTGACTGAGTGACATGGTAGGCCAATTCGCTGAGTCGGCAAGCCATGTCATTCAGGCAGCCTGGCGATCGCTGGAGCGGTTAGTTGGAGTTTCGTTGGAAAGTCACAAAAAAGCCAAAAGCAAGGGCTAAACGCCCAGAAAACCAACCAAAAACGCAACAACAAACAATAAATAACTTAATGAAATAGATTGGAACTAAGAAAATTACCTAAAGGTCGTGAATCCACTCTCGAGACATGAATCAACCTTTGGTGAGCTTTTGACAAATTTGTGACGGAAATACCAATGAATAGTGATAAATCAGTGAAGGATTTAGTGATTTTGTGAGGAAAAAGTCTCTAAATCCTATTTAAAGCAATTTTACTCAAGATTTCTACCAGATTTTAATATTTAAGCTAAAAGATCAAGCCTAATAAAGCTTAGGAAACTAGATTACTTGCATTTCCATAGCTTTATGAAGCTTTTTCTTTGTAAAGGCCTAAAAATTCTCTAATCTGAAATTCTATTAAAAAATGATCCACAAGTCCTAAATCAGGCAATTTTTGGTGTTTTGATAAGCTCTGGAAAGTGCAAATTTCACCATTCATCCTCCAAAATGTCGTAATTTGTCGGAAAAATCACGAAAACCTGACTTGCAGAGCAAGAAAAACCCAAAAAATGCAGGGAAAAGGGTCAAGGAGTGCCAAGGCAGTGTCGCTGGCGCAGCTAGATCTAGGTTGTGTCACCTGATGCGGTGAGCCGGGGTCAAGCGCTGCGCCCTGGCCAAGGCCGCGTCAAATGACGCGGCCAGATCTAGGCTGCGTCATACGACGTAGCCTAGACCAAGCCAGGCTCGGTCTCCCACGCATGAGCCATGGAGTCCACTACATGACTCACGCGGCTAGCCGTATGGTCCACACGGCCCACCACGTGGACCACGCTGCCTGCCTACCTATGCCGGAGTAGGGGCACTGGCGGGGAGAGTAGGCTAGGGCCGGACTTTAAACGCTCATAACTTTCACTACAGTTATCTGATTAAGGCGATTCTTGAGATTTCGAAAAGCTCGGAGAGTATAAAATCCAATAATATAAATAAGACTCACTGGAATTGTTCAAATCTTATAGAAAATTGGGAAACAAATTACTGTACACGAGCGAAAGAAAATGGTTAATCTTAAATGCAATTTAATTATTTTTAATTGCGGTCAAAGGCACAAATTCGTCAAAAGAAGCTTTTCAAACGTGATTCGACTCCAAAGGTTAGAACAACTGACCTATAAAAGGTTAGAGCAAAAAGTCATCATCATTCTGTGAGTCACTGAAAAGCCTATGCTCACACAAGGCATGCGACAACTATCAAGGGATTGGTAATCTTGAACGTCGAGATCAACTCCCGATGACTCCCATTTTGGTCATCGAGATCTTTGATGTCTTGGGTATCGATTTAATGGGTCCTTTTCCTTCTTCTTATGGGTTCAAGTACATCCTTCTAGCAGTTGATTATGTCTCCAAGTGGATAGAAGCCAAGGCGATCAGGAATGATGATGGAATGACCGTGGCAGACTTCATCAAGAATAACATTTTTTGCAGATACGGGACACTGAGACTTCTTATCAATCATCACGGTACACATTTTTGCAACAAGACGATCTTAACATTACTGGCGAAATGAGGAGTCAAGCACATGACTTCTATAGCATACCACCAGCAGACAATTGGGTAAGTCGAAGTAAGCAACAAAGAAGTTAAGCTCATCTTGGAGAAAATAGTCAATCCCAACAAGAAAGACTAGAGTCTCCATCTCTTTGAAGCTCTCTAGGCAGTCCATACAGCATGGAAAGCTCCCATCGAGATGTCACCTTATAGAGTTGTCTGTGGGAAAGCATGCCACTTACCCATCGAGATCGAGCATAAGACATTTTGAGCCATCAAAGAGACCAACTTCAGGCTCAATGCAGCTAAGGAGCAGAGAAAGTTGCAGCTCCATGAACTCGAGGAGATCCACTATGACATCTATGAAAGGAACAAAGCCTACAAGGAGACTACAAAACACCACCATGACCTTTTTCCAGGTAAAACTTCAAAGTGGGACAAAAAGTCCTCTTTTAGTCCTGGCTTAAATTATTCCCTGGGAAATTGAGGTCTCGGTGAGCTGGACCTTTCGTCGTGAACAAGGTGTTTCCATATGGAGCAGTCATTATACAGAACATCGTGACCAACAAAGTCTTGAAAGTCAACGGGCATCACCACAAGCCTTACTATGAAGGATTCCAAGCTCACTCTGAGGAGATCACTCTTACAAAGACTTCTGACACCACACCATGATCTCGGTATGGTGCGTTGAGCTCATCGACGTTAAATAAAGCGCTCTTGGGAGGCAACCCAAGCATTTCTATCTCTCTCTTTCTTTGCATTTAATTTTCAGTTTTTTTACTAAGACTCATCTACTCTCTCTTCTCATTGCAAGCCTCTATAACACACACCCTCGAACTTAACTTGAGCTCGCTCTTCAACCACATGGTGATCCAGCAAGCCAACCAACGAGACCTCGTAGCCTTAGTCTCTCTATTTTCTTCCTCTCCACCAGGCCAGTAACGTTTCTTTGCCCTCTCTTTTATTTTGTTTTTAGTTTTAACTGTATTAAGGGAATGCATATTTCAAGTGTGGGGAGGGGAATTATATCTTTTGCTTTCTTTTGAAAAAAAATCAAAAAATTGGTTCTTTGATTTGTTTTCTTTCTTATTTTCCCGCAATGACCTATTTGTTCTCTAACCTGTTGTAAAGAAATGAGGAAAAATAAGAAGAGGAATACTGTGTATATGGCTAATTAGATGGTTAACATGACTGTATTAACTAATCATAACTTGACACTAAGACCTTATTTGAGTACTGTTATTCCAAATATTTGATATCTGAAAGTCACTTTGTAAGATTCTTAGTCCCATTAGAATGCAGAAAAGTGAAACGTGGTTAATTTATTTGCGTGCTCTAATTTGGACTTGGTTTTTGTTTAGTTAGTCTCTCTGTATCATAGATTCTTCATCAAGACCTTATTCTATTTTTTACTTTAATCATGGTGATTAGTTTTTGGTTTTATTTTCTTGTTGGCTAGAAGAAAGAGCATTGCTCAGCTAGTAACCGGGTGGTGACTGTTTCATAGTGGCTAGAAGAGGGAGTCAGGCTCGGCTAGCAACCGGGACTTGACTGTCTCATAGGTTTTTATTTTTGCAGTTTAGAAAAGAAAAGAAAAGAAAAAAAAGAAGAAAAAAGGAAAAGAAAAAATAATAATAATATATGTGGTTAGAAGTATTAGGGACCCCACCAAGTGAGAATGTGCGTTAATTTTATAATGATCAAAATAAAGTCATCTTATGTATACCAAGACACACTGGATTTCAAATCAAGGTAACTTTGAACTTTGACAAATTAATCGTGTGCTTGTACTTAACTTGATAAAAAATTCTTTGGGACAAGGTCTCAAGCAAGGTCTTTATGTTTTCGTAAGGACGTCTTTAGTTGGAATTTCAGTAGTTAATAAAGTGTCTCGGTGCAAGTCTTGGTGAAAAAGTTAGTCTATGTGAAATTGTTTGGGGTCATTTGTACAGTTCAAGTTTCTTTTCTTCCTGATCTTTTAATACATACTTGAGGGCAAGCATTAAATAAGTGTGGGGAGATTTGATGGGTTGTATTTCCAACATGTTATTATGCTCATTTTCATATTATTAAATACATGTTTAGTTTTTTTTGCCGTTATTACTTCCTTTTCCATTATTTCAGGTTTCCAAGATGATTTGGACAAAACATGCATTATTTGGGAGAAAAGCACACCAAGTCAAAGTAGGAAATTTATTAATTAGGGCAAATCCTATTTTGGAGGAGTCTTGATTAATTAATTAAGGCGAATACTATTATGGAGAAGTCTTTATTAAGGAAGGAATCATGCTCTTAATTTATTTCTATTTTAATGATAATTATGGAGATACTGAGAAGCTGAAATTCCTATTTGATAAAGACTAAAAAGGAATAAATCTTATCAAGGAAGAATTTAAAAGAAACCTAACTAGAGACTAACAAGGAAGAAAGGCGGTTGGAGCACTATAAATACAAGGCCGGCGCAAGAGAAATCATTCATTCACAATCATTCACCACCATAGTCTAGCTTAGTTTAGCCCTTTATTTTCCTTGTTCTTAATTCAAAACTCTTTTTATTATCTGCTTTGTTTTCAATACTTTCTTTAAATTTAAATCGCAATTTATTTCAATTCTCTTTAATTTTGCTTTTAGTTTCAAGTTCTTTATTTTCAATCGCTATTTATTTTTCAATTCTATTTTTAATCCGCATAATTTATTTGATGTCTTTTTTATATTTGTTTATGCTTTACTTCAATTATGTCTAGCTAATTCTTTTATGACTTGACCAAGTAAGAGTCAAGACTGAGTTAGTAGTGAGAGAATTGAACTTGAATATCACAATCTGCAAGGCGACCTTTTTACCAATCTCAGTATTCAAGGGTTTTCTAGTAAGAATATCACTAAGTCTCGCTGTTGGCCTGATCATCCATTTAGTAAGTCTTTGTGATTATTGTTAATTCTTATTCTTGCATCCGTAATTATGCCTGAAAAGGAATAGAGTAACGACAGTCTCCATCGAGACTAGAGAGAGGTAATCTTACGCTTGTTGGGAGTGCTTCACTACCTATCGGTAAGGGTTTAGGCTTTCCTAGTATTTATTACTATTCATTGGCGAACTCTTTAGCACAACGCCAAGAGTCACGGTGAGTAAGAGAGAGATCGTGCCGCGAAGTCCGGTCTCCGTATACTGTAAGGAAGAGTTGCTAGTATTGTACGGTGGATGAGTACTAGTATAACTAAATCCAGATCCTGGTGCAATTTATATCTTGTTCTATGATCACTACGATGCTAGCCTTACTCTACTTTGGTCCAGCCATTGTCTTTCATTGATTTCATTCATGCTAAATTTAGTTTTAATTTGCAAGTACCCAAAACATTCGCTCTTAGGTCATGCTGTTTGTCATCTAATAAAAATAACTTGATTAAATACCGTGTACAGAGGTTTATTTTTTGTAGTCTCGACAACCATCAATCTTCAAATCTATTATGATTTCTTGTCTTCTTTCGTTTGAACTGAGATTCTTTGCCATTAATTTCGATCTATTTATCTTCTTTGGACGTTTTCTGTTAAGTGACAATAAGACCTCCTGGTGAACGATCTTCGCCGATCTGCTTCCTTTTTTTTGGTGTTGTTATTTGCCGCCCGATTTTACTTAGAACCGCCCACGACATTGTCAATTATACCCGTAAAAAAACTTCCATTTACTTTTTGATCACCAATTTGCCAATCTTTTATTTAGATCGATCTTATCGATTTGTGGCGCCGCTGCATTTATCTCTTCTTTTCTTTCAATTTTCTCTTTCTTTCTTTTTATATAGATAAAACCTGCTTTCGGATCTTTTACTTCTATCTTCTTTTGATATTCAGATTCCTCTTCATTCTTGTGTTCTGTTTGAACTCTTCTTCATCGACTTCTCCGTCGTGACTGGCGGTGAATACTCCAGCAATACAACTTTGCTTTGATCTCTTTCCCTTATTCTCTAATTGTTTATCTCCAACTAGGATCTAAAATCCTGCTGTGATACCATGAAAATATTGGAGAAAAAAAATAACTAACTCATAAAAAATTGACAAAAAAATAGCAAACTCAATTTTATTAATCTTAACTCAAATGAAAATTACATCTTAACTATTTATACTAATAATTAGAAAGATCTAAAACTAAGTAAATGAAACTCGAATAATATCCAAATATAAACTAATTAGTTTAACTTGATAAAAAAAACACAAAGTTTAACAACTATATATAAATATTATTCTAATTAGAGCTTTTTATTATACAGTTTTTATTTTTAAATTTTTTTAGCAGTTTTCTTATTTTTAATTACTTATGATTTATTGTTTTCGCGTTACAAATCGGATATTTAAGTTTGAGGTAAAATCGTTCCTTGCTTTGGAGGCGGCGAAACTTTGATTTGTTGTTGTGGACTGAAAAATCGCCAGATTTCGTCTTCTTTCAGCAGTTTAACCATTTACAATTACTATGTATCATCCTACCAGGGGCGGCGTTCGCGGTGGCCGTGACCGTAAGTTCTATCTGCTCTCAAATTACCGTTCATCTTTTTTTTTTCGGTTCAAATTACAGTTCTATCTGTTCTCCATCTTTCTTGTTTATGCGCTCCTTTACATCCGATTTTACCTTTGCAATTGACACGATTGTACCACATGGAGTAGTTATTAGCAAACCCTAATTAGGAAAACTGACCTCCTTACGGTCTGATTTGATATTTGATCAATTGAATTTCACGTGTTGAGAAACGAATCAGTTGGCGCTAATTGTGTATCAATTCCTATCAGGAAAGATTTAGAAATCTTTAGTCGATTGGATTGGGGGCTTCTTTCGGGCATTGTCTCACTTTGATTGCATCAAATACGCAAACTTGTTTGAATTGTGGCTTATAAAGTTTCTAGTTTGCTTCTGAGTCGTTTACTGTTCTTATTTCTGAACTATGCAATTGGGTGGTTTATATGAGTGTTTGGATTGATCAACCATGTCAACTTTTCTTTGATTCAGACTTTATTTGAATTTTCTCCATCTTCTTTTGTGAATCCCTTTGAAGTTTGAATGTGATTTTGCCCTTTCAATTGAGACGATATTGGCCCAAATTACATAGTTTTTTCACGAAAGAACAAAAAACCCGACCTCTTTACAGTGAGGTTTTGATATTTGATCAATTGAATTTTTCTTCACCGACTAATGAATTAGTTGGCACAGACTATGTATCTGTTGTCCATTATTTCGATGGGGCCAAAGATTCACCATTCTTTGGCTTTAGATTATAATGGACTAAAGCAAAATGATTCATTAAACTGTCTGAGCTTCTTTTTATTGTGATGTCACGGATAGCTGTTTGCAACTCCACTTCAGGGTCAATTGGAAACAACCTCTCTGTAATTACAGGGGTAAGGTTGCGTACACCCGACCCCCCCTTACCCCGTTTGTGCGGGTGCCATTGGGGTAATGTTGTTGTTGTTGTTGTAGACTATGTATCTGTTCCTGTGAGTTATAAGTTGTTAGAATTCCTTAGTCAACTGGATTTTGTGTTTTTTGTGCATTATCTCAATTTTATTGTGTCAAAATAAAGTATGTTATAATGGTGTTTTGATTTGATTGAATTGTTGCTTTTGAAGTTCCAAATTTTAGATAAGCATTATACATTTGGGTGGTTTATGTTGGATTGGATAAACCATATTGAACCGCTGGGGGATTTGTTTGTGAGGAGATGCAATTGTATTTTGTGCAACACTAATTCGGTTAATGGCTTAACATATTTATCACTAATAATTATTGATATTTGATCCATGCAGAATTTAGTTGGGACGATGTTAAGGTAGATAAACATCGGGAAAACTATCTTGGCCACAGTCTTAAGGCTCCTGTTGGAAGATGGCAGAAAGGTATACTTTCGTCAATTCTCAAAATTATTTTACAGTTTCAACATGGGACATGTCTGCTATGCTGTTACTTGGTGCAATCTGCAATCTTGTGTCGTACTTACTGCATTTGCATTTTGAAATTTTATTTTTTGAGTATTTAGGGGCATTTTTTGCCAAATATGTAGATTGTGGGGATTGGGGATTGAACCCACAACCCCACACTTCTTGGTTTTTTCCTAAGAAGGTGCTGGCCACCAAGCCATTGCTTGGTGGTTGAAATTGTGATTTATTTAATCAACATGAACAAATAAGTATTGTTAATATCAGGTTTTCTTCAATATGTTTGTTTCTTCCCTCTTTGAAGCTTTTATTTTACAATTGTTTTCCTACTCTTTTTGAGCTACTGATCATAGTTAAATAGACTACATGTACAGCAGCATGCACTGGCTTCAATTCTTCTTTCTTATTATTTTTTTGTCTTTAGTCCTAGTGGAATTTTTTCTTATTCTTATGAACTAACTATCTTGAAACCTCTGTCAGTATTTAAGTCTAGAAACTGATAGATACCATACCAATAAGAAAACAAACAATTTGTTGCAAGCTGTTATTTTTTGGTTAATATACTGCTGAAAGTGAAAGGATTAGAGAATGATGTTTATCTCCACTACTTCATACTTTTTCTAGAGAGACAGAAATCAAAAGACTGTATAGTAGGATTCAGAGATTTATGTTGAATAATCAACTATGGAATTCATTTTCTGCTATATGCATGTTTGCTATTTTATCATGCATTTGTATTTCCATTCAGTAATACTTGATGAATATCTGGGTCTAATGGTCCAACTTGAACTATTTTTTTCTTTCCATTTATAAGTTTTATTGGAGTTAGCTAATGTAATATTTTATCTACTAGAAAAACTTGCATCATGCTCATAAAAATAGAACCACAAAAGTTAACATTTTCATTATTTACAGGGAAAGATCTGCATTGGTATGCGAGGGACAAAAAATCGGAGGGTTCAAATAATGACGCATTAAAAGAAGAGATAAAAAGAGTTAAGGAAGAAGAGGAGCAGGCAATGAGGGAGGCACTTGGCTTAGCTCCAAAGCGTGCTAGCCGGCCCCAAGGAAATAGGCTTGATAAACACGAGTTTTCAGAACTTGTGAAGCGAGGTTCTACAGCAGAGGATTTAGGAGCTGGGCATGCTGAAGCTGCACATGTCCATGGTCTTGGTTTCTCAAGGTAAATTATGGTGTTGAACTAGAGTTACTGTCAGTCAATTAACATTTTTACTTGAACGATCCTTGAAAGATTTTGAGAATATGTCAGCTACTTGATAATTTTATACAAAGGGCTTAACAACACTTTTTTGCCACCTGTGTTGCACAGAAAAAGGGGGTCTTTTCTTTTAGAAAGCTTGAATATTTCCTCTAGGAAAGCTTAAAGAAATTAAGTAACTTGGAGTTAGATAGTTTCCACAAAAATTCTCTGGAGACATCATTCTTTGAACCTTTTCTGTTGAGTAAAACAATTTGGTAAATTAACTTACCTAAAAAATGTAACGATCATGATGCAATTGAATTTGGCTATTATTTATATCTAGATCCTATAGTTGATTGCTGTGTAACCATATACAATATATATTTGCCTGACTGGCTAACTACATAATTCCCACGTATATCCCTTTTTGGGAACAAGGTTGTTGTGGTATCAAAGGGACCGTCAAGGGGCTTTAAGTCGCGATACCATCGTACTTATGAACTAGGTTGCTCTTATTTTTTTTGTATCTTGATTGATTTATTATATGGAAACGTCAATTGGAAATAATGTTGATTAATCCTTAAATATCTCTGAATGACTCCTTTACTTGGCAAAAGTTGCCATTTAGTCGTTATGCTTCAGTTTCAGCCTAGGTAGCATGAAAACTCCCAGACACTGCTGTTTCCACGCTTTGTGTCGGTTTTGGAAAACCGACACTTGACACGTTTTTCCCCAGTTTCCTAACCTAGGGGTTTTTTTACAGAAGCCAATTACTCCTCCCAATAGATAACAATTAACATGTCTCAGTTTACAGTTTATGGGACGCATGTCATCTTTTGGGAGCAGGGTACTCCAAGTACCTAGCTTCTAATATAATTTTTTTTTGACTGAAGGTGGAATAGTCTATTAAATGGAATCAGAGACAATTACACCTCTAATTAAAGGTGGACAAACATCGAACCATGCCCCCCTACCTGTCGAAGAATCAGCTGCCTTGGCTAACAAATGAGCAGCTTGATTCGCAGACTGATTAACATACACTACTCTAATACTAGCAAATAACTTTAAGAGTTCCTGGCAATCTCTTAAAACAGAACCAACATGAGAAAATAAAACAGAATTATTGTTGATAGCACTAACTACAATAGTAGCATCAAGTTCAACAATGATATTGTCGAAACGATAATGTTTTAGTCAGCTGAGAGCTTCACTGCAGGTCATAGCTTCAGCGAGAAAAGCGTCTCCGCCTCCCGTCATAAGACTAGACCGAGCTGCGATGACGTTGCCAAGATGATTTCTGACCACGCATCCATGTCCAAGACGTTTGCCCGAGTCAAAAACTCCTGCATTGATGTTGCACTTCAACCAATTCAACGGTGGTTTGCGCCATTTCGGAGCATCATTACAAGCATCTGTAGGTTGTGTTAACTGATTTGCCGCTTTCCACTCACTAAGAAACCCCAAGCCATGCCGAAGGACTTGATTAGCGCCTCTGAATTTATTGTTCCAAATCCAATGATTACGTCTCCCCCATAACACCCACAAGACGCAAGCTGCCGTCTCTACGATGTCTCCATTATGGTTAATCACCTATATCCACCAATCTGATATATTGTTGATTCGAAGAGGCTAGCCCTCACCAAATACATCAGCCCACACTTGATAAGCAAAACTACAAGTGATTAAAACATGAAAAGTCGATTCCACAGCTTCACCACAAAGAGAGCATAATGGCTCGACCTGTAAATGTCTCTGCCGGAGACGTGCAAGAGTGGGTAAAGAATTTGTCCCCAATTTCCATAAGAAAATAGAAATTCTAGATGGGATTTTCAGCTCCCATAATTTTTTCCAAACCGGATGAATGAAATTCGAAGGGAGACTTGAAAGTTGGGACTGATTAACGATGGAGTAATAACATGATTTAACCGAGAATTCACCTGATGGTTCATGGCTCCAAAAAATGGAATCTGTTGTTGCAAACCAAGGTATCGGTACCTTCAAGATCAGATTCTTCTCATCGTCATTGAAAAGAGAGCTAATGATATCAGTATTCCAGGTTCTGCAATCGGCAATCATAAGGGTGTTAACTGTAGCGTTCTCATAACCTGGTAGAGGAAGGGATAAGACTGCCGGCGATGACACAGATGGAAGCCAATTGTCACAGATGGAAGCCAATTGTCGCGGAAAATTAAAATGTTTGTACCATCTCCAACTCGCATACCACTACCGGCTTTCAATATATCTCTAGCTGACAAAATACCTCTCCAAGTAAAGCTAGGATTAGATCGAAGTGTAGCATAAAACAAAGAGCAGTTTGGTTAATATTTGCACTTATAAATCTTACTTAGAAGAGACTTGGGTTTAATAACAAGATTCCAAGCCTGTATTGCAAGCATAGCACTGTTAAAATCTCTTAGGCATCTGAAGTTTAAACCTCCCAATTCTTTTGATTGGCATAACCTTTCCCACTTCATCCAATGAGTAGATGAACCCCACCAAAAATTAGAAAAAGTTTTCTCAAGGTTAGCAATAACATGAGATGACAATTGAAATACCTGCATTGCATACAGAGAGGGGGCTTGGGCTACGGATTTGAGCAGTATCCCCTTTCCTCCTTTTGACTAAGCTTTCTTGCTCCAACTTTGCACTTTTTTGTGGGCTTTTATAACAATGTAGTAAAAAATGTCTTTCTTAGATCTATCGATTGTGGACGGCAATCCCAGGTAGAAACCATGATTTCCCACTTCCTGAACTTCTAGGCAATTCACAACTGCTTGCCTAGAGCGAGAATTCACATTGGGACTGAATAATATAGAGGACTTTTGGAAATTTATTTTCTGACCTGAGGCAGCTTCGTAGCGAGAAAAGCATTGTTTAAGCACCCTTGCTTCATCTAAAGTTGCTTGAAAAAAGAATAAACTGTCATTAGCAAATAGTAAGTGGGATGCAACGGGAGCATGTGGCGTTATCTTACAACCATGGAGGGCACCTTTGGTAATTCGATCTCTGATCAAAGCTGTCAGGCCTTCCATACAGATAATAAAGAGGTATGGTGACAATGGGTCACCTTGCCGTAACCCACGTTGTGGCTGAAAGACCTAAAAAGCTCCATCTCTGTGAGTCAATTTATAAGTAACAGATGTTAAAGAATGCATGACAATATTGACTAAATGGTCAGGAAAGCCTAATTTCATCAACATAGCTCTAATGAAATCCCACTCCACTTGGTCATAAGCTTAGACATGTCAACTTTCAAAGAACTCATCCCTGTGACCCCTAACCGTCTTTGTTTCATATAATGACTTACCTCAAAGCCAATCAAAATATTATCAGTGATCGCCCGCCCAGGAATAAAAGCACTCTGGGCCTCTGAGATGATTGAATTCATAATTGGCTGAATTCTGTTAGCTATCATTTTGGACATGACTTTAAATAAGACATTACATAAAGATATTGGTCTAAGGTCTGTAACTCTGGTTGGGGTTGATTCCTTTGGGATCAAAACTATATTTGTTGAATTCAGTCCATGAGGAAACCAATTTGAATGCAAGCAATTAAGACAGAAAGTGGTTACCTCATTACCGATAAGACCCCAGAACTGTTGGAAGAAGCCTGGTGTAAAGCCATCGGAACCTGGGGCTTTGTTCGGGTACATTTGAAACAAGCCAACCTTAACATCCTCCTCGACAAAGGGCTGCTGTTAATCAATAAATGTGGAGGTCGAAATACAAGGTTCAATCAAATCAATAATGTCCTGAAATTGTGAACCTTGAGACATGGATGAAGAGGAATAAAATTCTTGAACCAGATTTTCCAAGCCATGGCCCCATGTCACCCAACTACCGTCAACAGCTTGTAGGCGTTGGAAGGCATATTTTTGATGTCGGATTGTGGCTGTTCGATGAAAGAAGTTAGAATTCTGATCACCAAAACGTAGCCAATCCACTTTAGAGCGTTGCCTCCAATACAGTTCTTGCTGTTGAAGTAGGGAACCCAACTCTTTCTTTTTAGCTAAGAAAGAATCTGCATTATTCATTCCTGCTTCCTGCTTCCTGCTTCCTGCTTCAACGTGTTTAAATCGGCTCTACACTGTCTCAAATCCCTTTTGAACCGTACCCGGTATAGCCTCCCCCATCTATTCAACTCCACCGACAAGAGTTCAAGCTTTTCTGTAACAGGTTTGGCGCCAAGTGTGGACCATCAGCTATTGACGAGTTCTCTACATTCAGGAATTAATGCCCATCCATATTCAAACTTAAAGTCAGGCGTGTAACGAACCTGTAGGGGGCTGCAATGTAGCAGAATTGCATTATGATCTGATTCTGAGGTACATATATTCTCAACCCACGCTGCCGAGTACAACTCTTGCCATCCTACATTCGCTACTGCCCTATCAAGCCTCTCCGCAATCCAATTTGCTGAACCCCTACTCCGTTCCCATGTGAACTGATACCCAGCCATACCCAAATCTGTTAATCCACAGTGTGCTAGAGTTTCCCCAAATCCTTCTAATAATGTCGCAGCTCGAAGGCGTCCCCCAATTTTCTCATCATGCGATAGCATGTCGTTAAAATCCCCGATAACACACCAAGGTAAGTTGCTTAGCCTGTGAAGCTGTGTCAAGAACCCCCATGACTCTCGCCTTTTTGCTAAGCTACCTTCTGGGTTCCTGTGAAAGCATGTTAACCACCAACTAACATCATCCTCGCAAATCACGACGTCAATAAATTTTTTTGAGAATTTATTGAGCTGTACCATTTCCTTTCTTCTCCATAAGAGTGCAAGACCCCCACCATGATTGGTGTGAGCGACGTAAAAAAGACCATCGAAGCGAATTTTCCTTCTCACTTTCTCCACTGCCCCCCTATCCACCTTAACTTCCAGTAAAAACACCAAATCGGGTATGTTAGAGGATACAATGTCCTCTAGCTCACGAACTGTAGGGTCCATACCCAAACCCCAACAGTTCCAGCTCAAAATCCTCATAGGGAATCGCAAGCTCTTTCCGCAGAGCTCGCTTCAGAATTGGGATATTGGTTTTTGGTGGCCACTGTAGTCTGAACATGTTTTGAAGTTCCAGTAGAGTCAATCATCATTGGTGATGAATATAAATCATCTCTTTTCCTCTTAGGGTCCACTGTAGTAATTGTTGCTTCATTATCAACTCTATTCATCTTAGCTTGAATTTTTGTACCCAGATTGACTATGGCATTATGCATTTCAGAAACGTCCCTATGCTTTTCCATGGAACCCGTTGGAATCAAGCTGAATCCATTTTCATCTCTGAACCATTTATCCGCTTCGGTTATCATATGTTTCCTCATGACTACTCTGATTGACTGGTCATACATTCGCTTGGGGGTTCGCTTGTTAAATATGTAATTGGACAGTTCAATTCGGTATGTTGAAACATTCCGCAGATTAGGCATCTTGAAGGGAGCCTTTCATATTGAAACTGAGTTGTAACCTGGGTAACATCATTGATACGGAGACGCATCCTTCTCTTTAGTGGCTTTGATATATCAATCATGACACGGACGCGAAGATACAAGGGTCTTGATACCTTGAAGTTATTTTTTTCTGCTTCCATGAATTTCCCTGCAAAGTTTCCAACTGCCTCGCAGATGTGGGGTGAAACATAGCCAACAGGAATACCAAAAACCTGAATCCAGAATGGAACAAACTTCACTTCAATCTTTTCAGGGTCTTCATCTACTTTCCTTGGTGCCAGGTCCAATAGTCTGTTGTCAAAGTGCCATGGGGAACCCAACCATATCCTTTCATAGTCCCTGATATGAAAAAGCTTAATCAGAAAATGATTATCAGGGCTAATCCGCCTTATGTTTACACCACAGCTTGGTTCCCAGAGACTTGATAAGGTGCGATAAAGAGATTTCTCATTCTTTTCGTGATCTGAGAGTAACAGACCAACGTAGAAGAACTCCTGTTGGGTATTCACAGGCTTAGGAACTTGAACTGTAACTTCGTCTGCTTCATCTTCTGACTGTAACAGGTCATATCTTCTTCTTAACTCATCTTCGTTCATGTTGGGATTCATATTCAGATAGAGTAGTGTGATCCTTGCTCGCCGGGGAATGATTGCCGGTGGACTAGCGCCGTAAAAAACAATCGAACAGGACTTGCCGATTGCGCAAGACTCTCAAACCCTAGGGTTAGGGTTAGACATCCTATTCTTTTGAAAAGTAGCTTCTAATATAATTATTATTTTAGAAATGGTGTTTCCCAGTGTCGGCTTCCGTGTCGTGTTCGTATCTGTTTTGGTGCTACCTAGGTTTCAGCACACTAAATGTTGTGTAAAATTTAACCTTGATGGACATTTCTGTTTCCAGTATATTGCATGGATGGCTAATTATTGTTTGAATTGTCTTCATATATCTTGTTGAATTGTTAATGCAGAGCACCGCGGCCATGGGAGGACCCAACTACTCTTCCTCCTGATAACAAGGAGATTCCAGAGGAGGCTGTGAAGAAAGCCGAGCCTGGTCCACTAGCAAACAAGTCAGAAGCTGAATCAGAGGATGAAAACAGAAGGAAGACAAAGCATGAGGAGAAGCAGCGTGAAAAGGAGAGGAAACGTCACGATAAGCATGAAAGGTGCGAGAAACGGCGATCTCACGGTTCTGATGATACTAGGAAACACAAGAAGAAAAGACATGACTCAGATTCCGACTGAATTAACAATTCAACTTGTATTATTACTTTTATTTTGGGTTATTAACATAACCTAAGATCGAGAAAAATTGCATGATTTAAATGTTTGAGTTCAATACTTTGTAGAGGATGAAAATCTCCAAGGATATATGATTTTAATATCTATTGTGTGACTATAAATTGTACTTTTATTTGGAGAAGCACCATAAAAAAGGTGGACTAATCCTCAAGCACAAGAAATATATTGGGTTCTTTACTTCACGGAATGGAGCAGAATAAAATAGGTGTATCATAAAATTTCTTGAAAAATATCTGTTCTATGCTGTCTAGATCTACGAGTGAAATGCAACGTTTTTAATTATGTGAATTTTTTAAAAGCTTTTGAACATAATAGCGTTTGCATTTTTGACCATCTAGGATGGGGTTTGATACCACATAATTATGCAATTAAAACTAACACGTTTATACCCAGTACAACTGCTTTATATATTATTTTAGTAGATTGTGTTATTGCCAAAGTCTGTTCATTTTCGTTTTTAATTATTATGTTTTTGTTTGTAATGAATTGGTGATTAGTTTTATATTTCTTAATTTTAAGAGGAGATCAAACACGCAGATTGCTTTGCACTTTTAAGCTATCGGGAATGATTGAATTTAATATCGTACTTTGTTGTTAGATAAATAATTATTGATTACGTGGAACTGATAAAAACAATCCATCGCAAATTGGCGATCGGAGATTAGTATGGATGTGAACATGGCTTAAAGGTACCGCCCATAGTTAGGATCCATTCAAAACCGCCTCGTTGTGAAAAAAAAAAAATCCACCTGGTGGTTAGATAAATTATTATTGATTACTTGTTCCTGCATGTTTCAGGGCAATATACATTGTCCTAGTGCAATTGTTGATTACATGTTACTTCAAAGGTTTAATCTAGCGGTTGAGCCTTGAAACTGTGATTCTAGAGGTCACAGGTTCGAATCCACATACGGGCGGAGTGGGATAAGATTTTTTTTTATTATTATTGTAAAACCCAATGAGGCATGTTACGAGGCAATATGTCAGATGGTTTAGTTTTTGAAGGTTGAGAGAAAGCTACATGGCTAAAGCAAGGTTTGTCCTAGATCAAGGGGCAGGAGATCTCTCATGAGGTCCAAGTAGCTGGTATGCAAGGAGCAGGACACGCTCTTTCCGTCGCAGAAAACATCATCTCTATCTTCTTCGGGTTCATATAGACTGCATGGTAATTTCTTCAGAACCGGTCTAATGATATGTCCAGTTATGGCTATTTTGAGGGATTAAGGCCCTGTTCTTTTCAACTTATAAGTAGCAGTACTGAACTGAACTGATTTTAGTGTAAATTAATATGTATGCAGTACTAAACTGAACTGAACTGAACTGGACTGAATATAAGTTGAAGAGAACAGGGCCTAAGTGGTTACTGTCTGCATCGTCATCATCGATCAGAGATACGTCTGATGGCGATTGTAATCCCTTTGGCTCGAACTCCAGCTCTTGTACCTCCATTCTTTAGAGGTGAGTAGTGTCATGGAACCATCTCACCCAAAAGCTTAAGATAACAAGTTAGGCCCAATCGTAGTATTTATATTATTCATGGCACTCCCCCGCACGCGAATGCCCCCTAGGCTTGAAGCGGATACAACACAGACTCATTCCGCCATGTGTTGTAATATAACTCCACAAATAAAGCTGCCATGATGCGAACCCTAGTACAAGTTTAACCTCAAACAAACTGACATCTTGCGTGTGCGAGGAGACTCGATGAATAAGGCTGAAACACAAGAGGAGGCACTTATTACAAGTCAATGAGTTAGTTAAGTCTTTATTGTTATTGCCTTTTCTCATTGTTTTTAATTCCTTTAAGTTTAATTACAAGTATTTTCAGTTTTCAATCTGTTTACTTTCCTAAGCTTTACTTTCAGTCTCTTTATATTTGTTCACATTTATTTCCATTCACGCCTAGCTAATTTCTAGTGACTTGACCAAGTAAGGGTGAAGGCTAAGTTTAATTAGTGTGAGAATGCAAGCATGAATACAACAATATGCAAGGTGGCTTATTCACCAATATCTGTGCATAAGGGTTTTTGGCAAGAAGATCGCTTAGTCTCGCTGTTGGTCTGATCAACCATTAGGTAAGTCTTTGTGATTATTCTTGGTTCCTATTCTTGCATATGTAATTGTGCCTGAAGAAGAATAAGTAATGGGAGTCTCATCCATCTAATGCTTGTTAAGAGTGTTTCACTCCCCGTTGGTTAGGGTTTGGGCTTTTCTAGCTAGTATTGCTATTCATTGGCGAGTTCTTTGGCACGGCGTTGAGAGTCACGGTGAGTAAGAATGATATTAAGACGTGAAGTACAGTCTCCAAGCACAATAAGTAAAGGTTACTGGTGTTATAAGGTGCGGAACATCAGTATAACTATACCTAAGTTCTAGTGCAATTTATCTCTTGTCATGCTATCACTATGATATTTTTTCTTACTCTGAATTGGTCAAGTCATTTTCTTTAATTGATTTATTACATGCTTTACTTAGTTGTAATAATTGAATTTCCAAAGAGATCATTTTTAGGTCACACTGTTATTCATGTAATAAGAATTAAATCGTCAAAGCCTACTCTGTGGGATTAGACCCTTGCTTACCACTTACTTTAAGTTTTTGTTGTGCATGGATTTACTTTTTATGGTCTCGATACGTATCAGTAATAAATCAGTGAAAGATAATGACTCGACCAATTCAAAGTAAGACCAATTATCATAGTGATCACGAGATAAGAGATAAAATGCACAAAGACTTAAGTTTATTTATACTGATTTTCCACATCGTACAACACCAACAACTTTTCTTTACTGTGTATTGAGACTGGACTTCGCGCCCCAGTCACCTTCTTACTCATCGTAACTCTTGATGTCGCCCCAAAGGGCTTTCCAATGAATAGCAATACTTATTAAAAAAGCCAAAACCCTAATTGACAGGTAGTGAGACTCCCAACATGGGTTAGATTGTGGCTCCCTAATCTCGGTGAGATTGGTGTTACTTATTCTTTTTCAGGCACAATTACGGATGTAAGAATAGAAATTAACGATAAATCATATACTTACCTTATGATTGATCAGTCCACCAATGATACTAAGTGATTTTCTTACCAATAGATACCTTATGCACAAAGATTGATGAGTAAGTCACCTTGCAAAAGGTTTTTTTCATGCTTGGTCCTCACACTAATTAAACTTGGCCTTGATCCTAACTTGGTCAAGTCACTAAACAATTAGCTTAAACATGATTAAACATAAACGCAAATAGATATAAAGAGACCGAAAATAAAGCAATAAATATGAAGAGACAAAAAAGTAAATTGCGAAAGCAAAGAGATTAAGAACTGAAAATACTTACAAATAATTAAAAAAAATAAAACAAGAAAGAATTGAAAGCTTAAAAGTTTTGAAAGCAAGAACAAATTTTCAAACAAAAGTAAAGAGACTTGAAACTAAGGGCATCTCCAATCTTCCCCTTCACTTTTCCCCTAAAACTCTATAATTTAAAGCAGCTACAGTATTTATTCTCTAACCATATACTTTAAATTTTAAGCTACAATGTTTATTCGCCAACCATACAATTTAAATTTTTACTTCAAAATAAAAATATTATTATTTTTATTCTTCTCTACCTAACAAATAAACATTAACTCAACTAAATAAAATCTAAAAGAAAAAAAAATAAAAGTAGAAAAATAATATTATAATGGATAGAGGAGCAACAGTGTTGCTCCAAATATGGAGCAACACTGTTGCTCCCCTTTATTTTGAGGGAAAGTGAAGCTCTATTATGCATCTCCAACCCCATTTTAGGGCTAGGTTGAAGATGCCCTAAGAAAGACTTAAAACTAAACTAAGAATAATTCTAAAAGACTCTATGACTTGTAGGGAATGCCGCCTCTACTGCTTGGACCTTCATATATATAGAGATCTTGCCGCCTTAGTTTGCTTCCCAATTAATCTTCGATTATGATATCAAAGCTTTCTTCTAAACAAGTCTCTTTCCTCTATAGTCTTTGTATAGAGAAAGAATATTTTTTTTTAATGAGTATAGGCTGGAAAATTCAAACTCATATATTATTAAAAAAAGAAAAGAAAAGAAAAAAAAACAACCGTATGAAGCAAAAAAAACCATCAAGGCAATAATAAGTAAAAATCACCTAACTAGGAGAAAATTTGTTTGATTTTCTATGTGCGCTTTGAACTTATTGGGATTTGATAGTCAAGTTGAACATGCATGACACAATTTCAAAATTTTATCCCTTATCCCAAGGAACCCTTATTCATCATATGACTAACTAAAACCCTAACTAAATCAAACCGATATCTAGGTTATCATGCATACGTTCATTATACTAATTATACCATAACTCTAAAGTTATACACTAGTATAATCTATAACATGCATATCCTAGCTAAGGCATAATTGCTTAGGTTTAAAAGCGCTTATAAAAAGACCTAATAATCAAAAGGGAAACATACTAGTTGATATGTGCTTGACCTTCGACAGAACAACCCCTTCGACATGAGCCTCCAAGTGTAGGATAGCATCTACAAGTATCCACATGAATCCCGCCGACCAAAACCTCCTCGTTGAGAAAGAACTGCTGGGGAACTGGTAGCTGCTAGACCACCCCATAACTCATCCCAAAAATATACACTAGAGATGCCTGAATAAAAGGCTCCTCGTATCTTGAACCGTGAGGATCAAAAAGCCCTTCTATGCTAACTTGAGAAAACTATTTGAAGAATCTCGAATCTAAGCTTAAAGAACTATATGGTGCATTGAAACAAGGAGGAGGATAGCCCTTTTATAGGCTCAGAGGAGGGGAGGGAGGAGCTAGGGCTCCTCAAATTTAATGCGAGATGGGAAATTTTCCATCCCGCCCTTGGATGGACACGTGGATCCTAGAGGATTCACGGGTCACCCCGCGACCCAGCTTGCTTCGCAAGCTGGGTGCCTGCCGCACAAGGCATGCCTTGCATCCTGCCATGCTTTGCAAGTTAGGCTTTGCGGGTCGTCTTATGGGACCAGCTTACGAGCGGCCTTTAGGGTCGCGCAAGCGCTGCCCTTAGCAGCGCTTGCAAGGCCTGCCCCGCGTAGGCCTGCGCGCGTTGCCAAGGCAGCACGCACGGCCTGCAGCCCCCGAGCCCAAGTGCTCGCGTGGCTACGTGCAGCCCATGTAGGGATATCATGCATGCGTGGCCCACTTGCATAGGGTCCTACCCTTTGCAGTTCAGTTCAGCAAAAAATAGTTCATCCCCTTTTTCAATTCAACATATAATTTATTTATGACCCTAATAAAATTAGCTAATGGTTAAAATAAAATTCTTGGTCCAACCAGATAATGGTCCAACCATTATAAAATGTATTATCGGTATATATCTAGTCTAAAAAATTCTTTACTTAGTTCGATAAAGGTCCGATGTGTGTGACCTTATAGGATCCCACAGTATTGAGCCGTTAGAGCTTAACCAACCTTAGTCCTTTACTTAGAACTTATTTTCGATTTTCTAGACCATGAATAGAACTTTGATGACCCTAAACAATTGTATTTGACGAGCGACGAAATCGCCAAAAATAACAAAATCATATTACACTAAACAAGAACTTGTAGTAGCGGTAAGCGGGGTCGTCTCCACAAGGAATAAATAATTAATCTTACTTAATTTGTGACTAAGAAAACAATGCAATAATAATAAATAAAAAGGGGTTTGAAGTTGTTTGGTTTTTAAAATAAAATTAATTGCAAAAGTAAAAATTAAAATATGAAATTGAATTCTCTTGATTAAGGAGGTGCTTAGCTTAGTTGCAATTGATCTTCAGTGAAAAGATAACTCTTGAAATATCTATTCATTGACTTTAACTATGAAATAACACAGTTAATTCTTTTTCTAAAACCGGGTTGATTATAGATAGCTAAATCAATTCCCTCGATTATCCGACGCACTTGTAGAAATAGCTGACAAGATTTAATCATAAAAAAGTATTACGTTTTGAAGAACCAACTTTAAACCAAAATTATGATGATCTAGCATAAAGATTGATTTAAATCAAATAAACCACGAAAACTTTTTAAAGAAATTTGTTTGTTACAACCTTTCATTAAATTATGATGAGCATAAATTCAATAAAAATAACAATTCATTATAATTCCAAAAACAACAATTGGCCAAATTGAAGAGATTAAAAAGATAATGAAAAAGATGTTACCGGTTTAATCGAAAACTGAAATTCGAAAGAAGATTAAGAACACGCCTCACAACATGTAATTAGCTTCAAGTTTAATCCTCAACCAAAACATAATGAAAATTAGCTAAACATAATTCAAAATAAAATAAAATAATTCATTAAAAAGGAGACGAACAAAAGATGTCTTTCCAATGGAAATTCTATGCCTATTTAAAGAAGAAAGGAAATAAGAATTCTAATTAAGCTAGGATTGTAGTCTCCTAATTAACACTAAAAAGGAGTAACAAATCCCACTAAAAAGGTAAAAGATAAATCAAAAACCAAAAACTAAAAGGGATATAATGTAAATCAAATTTAGTCATTATGTCTGAACAGAATTCAGTTTTTAATTTCCTCTTTACTTTAAAGAATCCAGAAATCGGCATGTGATCTCGTTATTGCTTAGCCTAGACTCCAGGATAACTTCCAGAATAGCTCAAAAATGTGCCAAAATGCTCCAAACTTGCCAAATCAGTCCCAACAAGTTTTTTATCTCCTAAATAAGCATAATTTTACCACAAATTAGTAGTATACCGTTCAAATGCTCAAGCAAAATAATACTAATATGTGTAGAAAATACGTGTAATCAGTACTCCTCTAGTGAGGGTCTACCATCCCTCGTTACTCGAAATCCCAAGTGCCTGTGACTTAATCCCGGTTATGCAATAGTTAACCAATGCGATGAATTTCTTCTATTCTTTAAATATGTACCATCTAGTTTATAGGGTTCGATTAAAGTGTTAACCCACCAATAGCGATGTTGCTCTAAGCTATCCCCGTATTTGACTTGTTACTAAAGTACATTGCTTACTAAGTGAAGGGAATTGTCAACGAAAATATAACCGCGAAGGTGGAACTACCGGTTAAAATTTTCTCGAATTTGGAATAGGATCGTTTGAAGAACCATAGATAGGATTTCAAAAGGATTTTATTTTAACAAATAAAAACTTACTTGATTAATCTTCTTTAGAGACAGATGCTATGAAGCTCGCAAATAAAAGCTCTCTAATTTTATATGTACGAACTACTCTTGAACTGAGGCCGATGCTAACCGTATGAATGAAGAATCAAAGGAAAAACACCGAGATTCCTAATGTACAAAAGTGCAAAACGTGATGGCCACATACAGAGAGGCTGCTGCTCACGTTTCCACTCCTTTTGAATTAGAGCATCTTCAGTAATTAGGTCAATTTGGTATTACTGTTTGAGCTACTTATAAAATATGTATTTTTATAAACTTTTAACAGTACTACATATTTTGACTTTAAACAACATATTTTGATCTTTCATACTAATTAATTAGGAACTGTCTGATTTATTTTTTTCTAAAATCAAATTTACAGCTTTTAAGAAAAGCTTGAAAATGGAGCTTTTCAGAAAAGCTGCTGAAAAAAGCTGCAAAAACTCACAGCCAAACTGGCCCTAAGTCTAATAGTCTTGACACATTGGCAAGAATAGACAATTAACTAGAAAAAGACTCTACACTAGCGCTTCTATTTTCTCTTTCCTATATGATGTGGCATAATAGATATTGAACATTGTCTATTTGATCTTCTATATGTAGACAATCAAATAGAATGCCAACTCATCAAATTAATTATTATTTTAATATTGAAAATTAAAACACTTCATTTAGTTTGTAATTATGTCTTTTTTTATTATTTAATTATATAATTCATAATGAAATACACAATCCAGTGTAGCCCTCTTCTAAAAGATATTGTCTATTTTTAAAATTATTGACATGTCATCAATGTGAGTTTCTATTCCACATGCCATATAATCATAGAATCCACTGTCTACTAAAGATGCTCTTGTTTTTATTTATCTATTTAAGGTCTAATTAGTCAACTATGGTTAGGTTTAATTTAATTATAAATTTGCTTTATTAGAAACTTAATTTAATAATTAAACCACCAAGTTTAATTCCATAAACAATTTCTAATTGACACTATTTATAATTCACAATTCAACATTACAATTTAATTAAATTAATTGTCATACTATAAATTAACTTAATAGACTAAAGTAGTCAATTAATTATTTTAGTATGCAAATTTCATTGATTAAATTAACATTTTTTTAAATTATTCAACATATGAATTTATTCAATTAACAATTAAATAAATACCATATATAATTTAATTAAACATAGACCTAATTTTACTTAATGAATAATATGAGCCACATTTTATTATTTCATTAAACAAATTAATCTAATGGTGTTTATAATTATTCCATTACATTGACTTGACATGTCAACTAATTAATAATCAATACTTCATCCAGCCTTGTAACGTTGCATGTACAAAATATCTCAGATCAGTAGTTCTAAGTGCATGATCCTTTACGTCTGTCAATATACTGGCAATGAGATTCACCCATAGACCATAAGCGGATTCTAGCAAACCATTACAGCACCCAATCAGGACAAAGTACAGCCGTCTCTAAAAGATACTGAACCCAGTAGTGATCTCACAAAGTTCTTTGCCAGCTGACATCAATATGATGAACAAGAGGCATGGTGCTTGTCACCCCCTTATGCAGTTCGTCGTATTTCTTTTTTTTTTTAAAAAAAATTGCCTTGTTTGGGCTTACAATAATAATAAAGGAAAACCTTATCTTACCCCAACCCAGTGTGGACTCGAACCTACGACCTCTAGGATTACAACTTCTAAGCTCAACCACTAGACCAAGCCTTTGCCACCAGTTCATCGTATTTCTTGATTTAGAATAAAATGATAAAATAAGTCAATGACTTATTGGATGTCCTTATCCCTTTTATTCATCAAGTGGCTGGTGATTCATTTCATTTTATCAAACCGAATGGCAATCCTATCACTTCAACACCACTATTAACATGGTCATGAACTATACCGAGCATACCCGTACTTGTAATCCAATATTTAAGGACCCGTTAGTAATATACCACAACATACCCACTTCCACATTAATAATAAGTTGAAATCAAGTCTGAGGACTATTGAGACCCACTCACCAAACTGCCTATGAGATACAATCATGTGACCTTGCTGTGTAGATCGGTCCAGCCCCATGTTCTCAACATGTGCCTATGTTCATGATCTACTTACCAAGTGACATAGCAACTATATTGCTATAGATCATCCAACATACAAGCCTTTTGTTTTATTCATTCCTATGATTAAAATAGACTTGAGACATTTATGATTATCAATCAATGGATACTCTACTCATACTATAGCACAAGATATACATGCAGTAGATTATTGCCTTTATAACGTGACACCATTAGTATATACATAATATAGGAACCAATGCATGAGAACTAGGGCACACCAACATTTCCAACAATCTCCCACTTGAACTAGTTTAGAGTAGGCGTTGCCCTAATCTTTATAGATCTGACCTAATACATTAAGCTCCATCCACGATGGACTTTTGGTTAGACGATCAATGACATTGTTCTTGTGTCAAACCCATGTAATGACATGTCTTAGACATGCTGAACACGTGTTCGAACTTATGATTGGGTCCCTATAGCTTGTGCAATGGCCCCCATTTTTGTCACAGAAAACATCAAGTAGGTCTAGGATCCATCCATCCTAACTTACTTATGAACTTCCTAATCCAAAAACCTCCACTTGTAGCAATACATTGCTACTATGTGTCCAGTTCCTGTTGTAGAATCAATAAATACACTGTATTACAACTTTCAACAATCATAACATAACCAGAATACATTTGGTCTTCAGGTATAAACCGATTCGATCTATCTCGTAGATCTCAACATCCATGATCAAATCTAACACCGTAGATTTACCTCAATCGGATCATATGATTTGATCTATTTCATATATTACAATTAATTGGATCAAACTTAACTTCATAAGTTTCCATCTCAAAAGTCATTCTCTTGGATATGATCTGACAATTTAAATCTGTACCCAACCAGAATATCATAGTTTTGCCTGAAGCTTACATTGCAAATTATTCACTATAACTTTTGTGAACTACTTTCAATCTACCTAATCATTACTATCCTATCACAATATAACGTTTGGAGATGTAATCGCGTTACTGATTAGCATCACGTACACAGATTGTCTATAAAAGCATCATTGGATTGCTACTTGAAGATTCAATATCTTCCAATGGGTTCAAAGTCTCTTACTCATGATATATGATAAAAGCCATCACAATTCGAGATAAATTGCATTTATGCACTTTGTGATTGAACCAACCTGCCTTTTAGGGCAATTGTGTCTTTACAACTTATGCTTCAAACACGTGAAGGTTAAATGTAAAAATTTGATATGTCCTTTTGGAATTTGTACGCCGTGCTCCCACTAGGTTTCTCAAAGAATTACATCCTTTGGAAAAACACCCTTACAAGCCTCAAACATTATGTTTAGGCAGAGTTATAGGTGCAATATCGTTTGGTTTCCAATGGGTAGTTCACAAATAGGCTCAAGTAGATTTTCTTGTGCCAATCTAATATCAATATCATGACATAGATTTTCAATCGAATGTCAACCATTAGATTCAGACTTCACAATTTCAAAATCTAAAGAAAGACACGTTAGGTTTCAACCTATCCATATTTCATATGGTGCTCTTTCAGTAGCCTTAATCAGAGTGTGATGTTGCTAACTAGTAGTCAAACGAGACATGTCCTCAATCCAAGTCTAGGGAGATAATTCAAGCTAGGTGTTAATATGTTTTCCTTCTTGGTTACACCAAAACCTTGATATTATAACCTACATATTTATTTGCTTTATTCTCAGAGTCCTTGACTTAATCAAGGTCTATGGATCTAATCTCATTAGCTATACTAATAAAATTCATCCCCAAGAATAATTGAGAAACGTGTCTATTTCCAGCTATCGCACTTTTGGACTTATATACACCCCTACTGTGTTTTGGGTCCATCATGTTAGCCGCTCATTCAATAACTTTATTAACAAGTGTATACACATAGGGCCCTACACATGCTTCCACTGCATTTCAGGCTTGCTAGGCTATTTGCCACACATACAAGTTTATTGAATAGATCCTACTTTATTTCACCAAGTTAAAGAGCCCATATGATCAAATGATTATCAATTAAATCATCTTAAGCATTCCTTTTAGAAAACTCAGCCATATGTTTCTTGTTAACTCGACACAAATAACTTTTGGACATAGACTAAATCAAGCATCTCATGCTTATCCCTTTTACATTTATATTATAGATCAAATTCATTTTCATCAACTCAAGGAAATGACTATTCCTAACATTTAAGTTTGGGAATAACAAATTCAGATATACCAAATATATTCATTATCAATGAAAAATTAAATATCTAGAATCATCCTTGACTGAAATAGAAATAAAGTTCTCACTCTAAATGAATACGAAATTTCATCATTCCAGGATCAAAATAATTAATCGGCTATCTTCAAGTGACATTCTTTAATCTTAATGGCCACTACTTGAACTCCATTTATGATTTGAGAATTTACTTGTCTAGATCCCAATTATCTCTCATCTTAAGTTCTTGCACATTATCAATGTTAGAATCAGATCTAGTATTAAATGCTTATGATGTTCAAGAGAAATAACCATATCTATAACATAGATACCTCTATGAAAAATGTTCAATGCTTTTCATAAACTCTCCCATGTGGTTAAGGACATATTCTCATTTTATTTCCAATCTGACGTAGTACAAACTTAACTTCTTGTTTAGTCATGAGCCCCTTATACATCAAGATCTCATCTATGCCCTAATGTTGAATCGGTTATCCACTATAAACTCTGGCTGAGTCATATTTACCAAACTCCTGGTTAGCTCAAGTAACTCTTGCAGCTCAACTATAGTCATACTCATCTATGGGTTGTAGCTCATAATGAAATGGTCATCGGATTCAAATAGGAAGGCCAAGACAATCATAACTATTAACTCTCATACTACTATACTAAGATGAACAAAACCTTTAATGAGACTCTCCCATGTAGTTAAGGACATGTTCTCATTCTGTTTCCAATTTGCTTGAATTTGATTAGTGTATCCTTTGGACGTAGTACATACTAAACTTCTTGTTTAGTCATCAGCCCCTTATACATCAAGGCCTCATCTATGCCCTAATGTTGAATCGATTATCCACCATTAACTCTGGCTGAGTCCTATTAACCAAACTCTTAGTTAGCTCTAGTAACTCTTGCAGCTCAACTATAGTCATACTCATCTATGGCTTGTAGCTCATAATGAAATTATCATAGGATTCAAATAGGAAGGCCAAGACCGTCATAACTATCAACTCTCATACTAGTATACTAAGATGAACAAAACATTTAATGAGCTTCTCCATCTTCTACACACAAGTACTTACAGAGATCATAGTATCCATCTTGTAGGATTGAAATGCCTTAGTGATCAAGAACCTCTCTTGATAAAGTTGGTCATGAAACGTCTCATTAAGAGACCTTATCATAGCATAGGCTTGTGTCTCCTCTAATTGTTTGCATAATTCAGGAAACTTCCTAGCCAATATAAGGTGTTTCACATCCCGACTATCCTTCTTGAATTTACAAACCACCCATATTGGGCCGGTATAGTATCCCTGCCAGTGGGCTTAGGCTTATCTACTACATATTCCTTCGATTTATGTCTCAAAACTATCCACTAGTTCTTGAGCCCAATCAAGGAAATGTTGCCTAAATAGTCGGTCCTTTTCAAGGATGTATTGTAGTTTGAATGATTGGTGATTTTATTGTTGAAATTCATTTGTTATCCACACATAATAATCAGTACATAGTTGAAAATAAAGGTCTTTAAAGCCATTAAACAAATTAATTAATCCATATTAATTTATGTTGATGATTTTAATTAAGGAAAAAATAAAAAAATGTTAAATAGGAATTTTTATTAAAAGGCAGACAATATATAAGTATATATACTATTAAATATTGAACATTGAATAATGAAGAAAATTAAGAAGCTAACTAGCTAATTAGTGGAATGAATTGGCAGTTCGGAACCAATTAGGAAACAAGTGAAACAAACTTAAGAAGCTAAGTAGCTAATTAGTGGAACTAATTGACCCTCATATTTTTTCGTGTATTAAATTTGTATGTATGATTACTTCAATTGGACACTCTTTTGAAAATGATAAAATTAAAATTTTTCATGCAAACAATCATATTTCTTTTTTAAAAAAAATATTTAGCTGAAAAAATTGGACTTTTTTTTGTCTCTATTACAATTAGGATAAATCATTTTTAGCATCATTAAAAAATAATATTTGTGATAAATGTGGATGTTATAAATATAGTTTTTAATGACAATTTGATTATAAAAAGTTATTTTTGATTAACTACATTAATATTTTTACGAATAAATGGAGATTCGATGTAACAAACGAGCAAGAACATCATTAAATTTCATTGATATAGGTAATGACTCTATGATTTTTTCTTTGTGTGGGTATATTTTAAATAATAGTGATAAACTTCAATATTTTATAATTTTGAAATATAGACTGTTGAGAATTGGATACCCAAATTCAGAATGCGAAAAATGTAGTGCATATTTTTGTATGATGAGCGAATACAAAAACATTACAATTCTTCAACACCTAAATTTTATGTTGCCTAAGGAGCCTCCTTGAATTTCGCAATAATTATTATTTGGATAAGGTAAAATAAATCATATGCTTAAAAACTTAGCATAATAATATAATGTTATAAAAGAACTTTTATATAAATGGCTAATTTAATGGTAATTAAATTTTTATTTCGCCCCTGAGTGGATGTTAAAGAAAACTGATTTCGTAGTTGTGCAATTAATTTATATTGGATATGCACTCATGCATGCATTAAGAGCGATCATTTTCGAGACAATATTAGGAATTATAATTCAATGTTCTCATTTACATCATTGCGAGGAAAAATTGATATATTTATCAATCAACAACGTGGTCCAAGAGCATTCATATTACACAGATAAAATTATCATCGAATTGGGATTTTGATGCCACTTGAAGGATCTTCACTAAAGTTTGCACAATTATATATTTTTGATACAAAAAATGAAATTGAAAATGGAATGCAGGCTGTAAGATTGGATTTCTTACATTCCTAAACGATAATATATATGTGTATACATAATACATATCAATCAAGATTTATGATTTATGATTGTAATATATTAATTAGTATAAGATCTAAACATTTTAATATAATATTTTATGAATCTGTACAGCGGTGGTTAAAACATAATAGAATTTCATCGGGCGATAATTGCTGATCTAAAACAAATGCTTGACCAGAACAATGTCTTTGCTCAGACATTTCGAATGGTGAGAGATAGATTACAAGAAGATCAAAACTCTAATGTAAGACTCAAATTTATAGGAACGAGAAACACAGATGGCAGAAGATACAATTTGCTAACAGTTCGGAAATTGCTGCTTTGGTAGTAGGAGATTTTGAGCTTTCAAGGGGTGATAGAGATATAATTGTAGAAACTCAATATGGCCAACTTCAAAGGATAAATGAATTGAATGCATCATATTTTGGTTTGCAATATCCTTTGTTATTCCCATTTGGTGAGGATGGTTATAAAGAAGATATTCGACTTAGCGTAAATAGTGTTCAATATAGTGGAATGCAATACGTAAGCATGCGATAATACTTTGCTTACAAAATTCAAGAAAGGAAGGATGGATGGAGTTCCAATCATAATATGTTTGAAAAGATTGTTTCAACAACTCATAGTTGGTGCTTACACAATGATTGAATCTGCTAGATTGAACTACATACGCACTCATCAAAAGCAGTTATGGGCTGACATTTACAAAGGTGTAATAGATGTTGTTTTACATGGAGAGATTAATCCTTCCTCTCAAGGAAAGAGGATAGTTCTGCCATCCAGTTACACATGAGTGCAAGATACATGATTCAAAATTATCAAGATGTTATGACTATATGTAAATGGGCAGAATAACCTAATCTTCTTACTACGTTTACTTGCAACCCAAAATGGCCCGATATTTATAGATATGTCGACAGTAAAGGGTTAAATCCTGAAGATCGTCTGGATTTTCTAACTAGAGTTTTCAAATGCAAATTGGATAACTTGGTGAAAGATCTTCATGATAATGAAGTATTTGAGGTACACCTTCCAAATATATAATTACTAATTAATTAATATTTTAATATACATCATATTCATGTTCCTTTTTAGATCAAAATTTCCTTTTTAGTTGAACTTTGCACTGTTGGAGAATTTCGGTAGAATGAAGCCTTAAATGTCTGTAAAAATGTCTCTCAATCTTTGTTGATGAAATTTGACAGAATGATATCTGGATAATTCTGAAGTCGTGACTTACACTTTCAGATTGAATCTTATTTGACGGTTCTACCAAATAGGTTAATCGGATAAAATCAGAATTAAAAATCAAGAACTTAGAATGAAATTTTGTTGTGAAGAAAAGTGAATCATATTGCAACTAGATTATAGAAATGATGCCAATGACAGGTTTTTATAAGCCTGAAACGAACAGTTGCAACGCTTTAAATAAAAAGAGTTGCCAAAAGACGTGTCTATTCGAGTAGTTGCAACGATTCAAAGACAAAGAGTTGCTAAAAGTCATGTCCATTCGAGCACTTGCAACGGTTCAAAATAGAAGCGTTGTAAAAAGTCGTGTCCATTCGAGCAGTTACAACTGTTCAAATAAAAGCGTTTCAAAAATTTGTTTCCACTCCAGCAATTGCGACTGTTCTAAACAGAAGTTGCAAAAGGCAGCTCTCAGACCCTCGTACGTTAAGTATCGTGATAGAGCTTGAATAAGCATGCACTCGCACTCTCCTAACTTGTTCGATGAAATATTTCGATCGCATTGGTCAACTAGTTGATCCAATTACACTAAAATACCAACATGCACTGTATATTATATTTTTTTATTTCAAGTAATACTTTTATATGTCAATTAGATATGAAATTATTATAATATCTAATTTAAAATTATGCTTATGTTTCAGTGATTTATACAATCGAATTTCAGAAATGAGGATTGCCCCATGCACACATCCTTCCTTTCCTTCATGGTCATAGTAAATATCCAACTACAATTGATATAGATCTTATCATCTCTGCTAAAATGCAAGATGAAATCAATGATCCTTGCTATTATCAAGCAGTCAAAGATTTCATGATGCATGGACCGTGTGGAACAGCAAGGAAAACTTCCCCTTGCATGATTGATGTGAGATTCACAAACAATTTTCCAAAAAAATTGATAGACTCAACCACAATAGATGAAGACAACTAACTTATATACCAAAGATGAGATAATGATAGAACAATTAATAAAGATAGTATAGACTTGGATAATAGATAAGCATAATAGAATATAGAAATGTCAATATAAGAACTAATTAGATCTTCAATTGAATATTAATATGCACTATTTATATATGTCTTCTTATGTTCAATAATAGGCATGTAGTGTCGCACAATCGATTCTTATTATTAAAGTATGGCTCTCATATCAATATCTAATGGTGAAATCAAACAAGATTAATCAAGTACTTATTGAAATATGTCAATAAAGGAAATGTTCGAGTAACAACAACTTTCTCTAACAGTGCACAAGGCAAAAGTTAGTTAGATGATATTGATGAAATTCGTCTGTACAATGATTATCGGTACATATCACCCTATGAAGCTATATGGATAATTTTTTGTTTTCCATTAACTATAGAGAACCTCCTATAGAAAGATTATCCTTTCACCTACCAAATGAACAAAGTGTTATTTTCTCCGACGATGACCTGATTGACGAAGTTGCAAATAGACCGAGCGTTAATGAATCAATGTTTACAAGTTGGTTTGAATCAATTAAGAAGAATTCTAAAGCTAGAGGATTAACATATGCAGAATTTTCTCTTCGATTTGTGTGGAAAAAAAAATAAAAATAGTGGGAAAAAAGGGAAACTTTGACATTTTCAGTTGAAGAATTTTATTTATTCCGCCTGGACATGGAGAGCTATTCTATTTGAGATTATTATTGAATGTTGTCAAAGGGCTAACTTGCTATGAGGATATGAGAACTATTAACAATTGGTCCATCCAACTTTCAGAGATATGTGTTATGCACTTGGATTATTAGATGATGATAGAGAGTACGTGGATGCCATAAAGGAGGCGAATGACTGGGGGATGCCTGTTTACTAAGGCAATTATTTTCTATGTTGCTAATATCAAATTCTATGATTCGACCCGAATATGTTTAGAATGAAACTTGGAGATTACTCTCAGATGATTTATTTCATAGACATAGAGCATTATTGAATAATCTGGGTTAACAAATACAAAAGCAATTGTTTGTTGCATTCTTCTTTAATTTAACATCATACACTAAAGTGCAAGAGTTAGTATTCTTTTCTTCAAAATATTTTCATTAACATTCAGATGCAGAGCTCAATGATGGGGAGATAAAAAAAAACTGGTGCTTGTAAATGTTGGAAAGAATACTTACAGGATATGGCAAAACTTTCCAAGATTACCTGACAATGCCAGGACCGATTTATAATTGAGATGAAATTGGCAATAGTAATAGATTAATACTTGATGAACAACGATATGATATACGATCTTTTGAAGAGGAATATAGACATTTGACATCAAAGATGACAAATGAGCATAAGTCTGTTTATGAAAAAATAATGACAGATGTGAATGAACAAAAAGGGGGATTCTTCTGCTTATATGGACATGGAGGCACTGGAAAGACATTTATTTGGAGAGCTCTATCTGCTACTATTCGATCAAAAGGAGATATTGCGTTAAATGTGGCATCAAGCGTCGTAGCCTCACCTTTATTACCAGGAGGTCAAAATGCACATTCCAGGTTTGCAATTCCTCTTAATATCAATGAGGAATCAACATGCAATATAAATCAATGAAGTCCTCTAGCAGGTGTCATCGTGAAAAAAAAATTATTATTTGGGATGCGACGCCATAGTGCATAGATTTTGTTTTAAAGCTTATGATAGGACTCTTAGAGATATCATGAGATTATAAGATGAATCAAGTGTGAATCTACCATTTGGAGGGAAAACTATAGTCTCAGGTGGTGATTTTAGACAAATATTGCATGTCATTCCAAAAGATTCAAGGCAAGAAATTATCAATGCTACTTTAAATTCATCATATTTATGGCCCTCATTGCTAGGTTCTGAAGTTGACAAAGAATATGAGATTGCAAGCAAATCAAGAAGGTATGCATACAGATGAGTTGAAAAATTTTCAGAATGGATTTTATCGATTGGAGATGGAAAGGTTGCAAATTCAGTGGATGGCATTGGAAAATTATGAATGCCTAATGATTTGCTCATAAATCAGAGAGATAATCCAATATTTGCTATGGCCCAATTCTCTTATCCAGACTACACAAACCGATTTAGTGATCTAGATTATTTACAGCGGCGAGCAATTCTTGCTCCTACCTTAGACATGGTGGATTCAATAAATGAATATATGGTTCCTCTAAATCATAGCCTTTAAGAAATCATATTTTAGTTCTGATACTGCATGTATGTATAATTACTCTTTTGGACCTTTGGAGCATCTACATAGACCTGAGTTCTTAAATAGTATCAAATCTTCAGGCATTTCGAATCACTAAATCACTTTGAAGGAGGGTGTGCCACTGATGTTACTTAGGAATATAGATCAAACATCAGAATTGTGTAATGGCACGAGATTGATTGCCATGAGACTAGGTTCATAATCACCATAAGACTCCACGTCCATTGGGCTTAAGTCTCCACGTTTGCATAACTTAGTTAAGCGATCTTTGTTTATATGGCCTAAATGACAATGCCGTAAGTAGAAAGATTTCTCATTATTTAATTTAACTTTCTTCACATTGTTCGTATTAAAAACTTCTGTTTAGTATCAAGAATATAAATGCCACCATTCAACATTCCATAGCCATAAAGAACATTAGTTAAATGAATCTAACAATTATTATTCGAAAGTAAAATTTTAAATCCCTCTACTGCTAAACGCGCAACAGAGATAATATTCTTAGTAACATTCGAAATATAGTAGCACTTATTCAAAACTAAAACTAGGCCACTCGATAAAACTAGACTAAAGCTTCCTATGACTAATGCAACAACTAGGGCTCCATTTCCCACACGTAGGTCCATCTCTCATTTTTCTAGCCTCCTACTGTTCCTTAACCCCTGCATAAAAGTATAGATGTGTGAACCATGGCTAGTATCCAATACCCAAGTTGACTCACAAGGAATAGTAGCATAGTTCTCAATTAAAAACATACCTTAAGTATAAGCCCTTTTAAGCTTTATCTTCAAATTCTTATAAACTAAAGCCACATCTGTTTTCTGCATGGTCCAACCAGCTTTAACAGAATTAACCTCAGGATTTCTTCTTTCTTCTTTACAAGCAATGAGGGATCTCATGATTTTTAAACCCTTAAACCTTTCAAGTTTAAGGACCTCAGCCTATAGTTTATATTACAGCTCATTCCTTTGCTCAATTTCAAACTGCTCTAGCATGTCAATCATATAGGATACAATATAACTTTTACCATGCTTGGCAAAGTCTTTCTTGAAAGCCCTGTACCGTTTGAGTAAAACTTCCAACATGGCTGTTTTTATAGTGTCATCATTGTACAATATCCCAAGTTCTCTTAACTGCTCTGAGGCATCATAAATATTTATGATATACTCAGTGGCTAAGGCATATTCTGACATCTTTGTATTGAACATCAATTCTTTAAGAAGATGAACCTTTTTAAGATGATACAATATAGACTTTAAGTCTATCTCTTTGTACAGTACTTGCCATTCTGAAGACATACTTTTGACCATTATCTTAGCCATATAGGTAAACTCCCTTTGATATCTTTCAAAATGATTTATTTCACGAGCGAAACAACTTGTACCCAGATGTTTAGGTCTTGGATTATCCAAAACATAATCCAAATAGAAGTTTTTAGATCCTTCTTTAGTGCTCCGAACTATTCCTCAAAGTTATGACCATTAAATGTATTTTTTTTCAAGAGAGAGAGTTCAACGGGTGCGTTCATAATGGGACACATATTCATGCATGTGAACATTTTTCAACCTAAGTTGTATGAAAGAAAAATTGTTTAGACTTTAGTACATAGTACATATATTTAATATAATGACTTTTAATTAAATACATTTATCCTACCATTTTTTGAAATTTACAATAGCCCATTCTGAGGGAACCTGTTATTCTCTAGAAACCCTAGCCATAAACGCCGAGCCCCACCCTAACCCTAGTCGCCGCCACTACCCAAACACCATTCCCATCCATCACAGCCACCATTGGGCGGCCATTGATCACCATCAACCCTCCACACCCACATATCCCCTTTCCCATCATAAAACCACTACACCCACACCAAACCTGCTATCCCTCCTGCAAACACCTTCCCTTTTAAAATTTATTTTGAAAATTTCCCTAACATGTATGACTCAGTGGCTATAAAGAGTCTTTAAAAAATATGGCATTATTGGATGGGTTTATGTCGCCCGGAGGAAAAACTCTCGCAATTTGAATTTTGGATTCATCAATCCGGATAGCTCTTTACCGTTTCAAGAGACATTTTTCCGACTAAATTTTATGGTGGTTGGTATTTTGAGGTTACGTGCATATAAATCTCAGTTTGAAAAGCCTCAACCAGTTACTATTCATCATCAAACCAGGAGAAATATTCCAAAAGAGAAAATGACGTTCTATGCTTCTCCTAGAGATGATAGGCAGTAGCTGCTAATGTTCGTGCATCAGAGGTAAATTCAAAAATTGAAACCATCAAAATAGGAAACATTTTGAGTGACCCGGAGCATTATAACAGTTCGGAGATGGCAATTCAACTTGCTCCTTGGAAAGCTAAGTCGTGTTTGACTTCGCCTAAAAAATATTGTTCATGTTAGAAATATTTATGATTTGATGCTAGATCGTAGCTTTGATGTTGATGTTGTTGCTCCTATTGGAGGAGACTTTGTTATTATTTTGTTTCATTCAATTGATGCTTTGAAGGGCTTTATGTCAGGGGACTGGAATGTGATGAATCATGTCTTCCCTATAGTGTAATTTCTACCTAATGGCTTTACTCCATCGGAGTGTATCATGTATTCGGATTTCATTGGTCTACCGCCGACACTTATTTGTGAATCTTTGATTTGTGAGATGGCATCTCATTTTGGATGAATTATCACCTTCAATTGTGACTTTGAACAACCTGATTGCCTTGGTGTTGTTTTATGTCTTATTTCAGTTCTTTTGGGCACTACTTGCCGAAAGTTACAACTCGTGTTTGGCTCTAATGAAGTGACAGTTTTTACAACCCTTCGACAAGGTGTTGGTTGTAACAAGTGCCACGAAAATTCCTCTTATACTTCAAGTGAATCAGAGAGTGACTTTGCAAATGATGGTGTAGTAAATTCTGTAGAGGAATTAGGAGAAACGAACAAACATAGTGTGGCTAAGTCCGCTAGCCATGAATCTTAGCATGAGAGCCTTGCACGACCCGGTGCAACTTCGATGTTACGATTAGAAAATGGGGCTGTATCATCCTTGGGGGTTTCGGCCTCGTCTGGTCTAAATATTGCTAACATTAATAGATTTATTATTAGAGCTGAGGAAATTGCGCCACGGGAAAGTGAGGAGTTGATGGTTTTTAAGGTGGCAGAGAAACTAAAGTTGTTTCACAATCAACATATGGGGAAGATTGTAGAGGCCCTGACAACTCAATGATGCGTCTGTTTTCTCGAGGTTTGTGATCTTAATTATGTCTTTAAGTCTTTCAAGTTGCAATTATTGGGGGGGGGACTTAGAAATGGTGCAAAATAATTTCTAGTTTGCTCTTATATTAGAAAGTGGCAACTGCAGATTTTTACATTAAATGAAATGAAGATAGCTTCAGTATCGGATCAGATTGTATGGAAGTTTTGGGGTAACAATGACTTTTTATTTCATTATCTCCTAGCTCGGGGTTTTTCGGGTGGTTTAGTAGTCTCATGGAACTCCAGACAGATTACTGGTTCAACTACCCACTCTTTCACTAGATGGTGCATTTTACATGTAGTATCGAGGCAGATTAATGTCTATTTGATTTATTTATATGGTTCTACACATGTAGTAGAGAGGAATCGGCTGTGGCTAGAAATGATGCAGCATATTCAGGGCTTAAACAGGGTGTTGGTGTGTGGTGATTTTAATAAGGTCTTACACAGTACGAAAAGATTAGGGGCTGACGGAACACTTTTGAACTCCATGATTCAGTTTCAGGAATTTATCAATGCTTGTGATCTCTATGATATGTCATTGCATGGGAAGGAATACACATGGTTTAATAGTCAAGCATTTTCGAGGATCGATCGAGCATTAGTTTCATGCGATTTACTTGATATGTGGCCGAGAATGCACCTGTAGATTATAGATTCTAGCTTATCTGGTTACTTTTCGATTATTTTTGAATCTCATGTATCAAATAATCAAGGGAGTAGGATCTTTCGATCTCTAAACTGTTGGTGGGACAATAGTAAATTCCAGCTTTTTCTATAGATAAAGTGGCATGATATTTGTATGCACTTATCCAGTCGAGACATTTATTTTAAGTTAGGTCAGTTGCGTGAACATATTCGCCCCTAGCACGCTAGAAACTTTTGGGGGTTTGGAGTATCGAATCAAGAAACTGGAGGCCATACTGATTACGCTCACTTCAAACACTGCGCCTCAGCCTGTTGATGTTTCATTAGGATCAAAACTATAGATGGTGCGATCTGCTTTAGCTGTATGTCGGCAGAACTTAGAAAAAAATTCAACATCAACAATCTAGGGTAAACTGGACTGTTTTGGGAGATGATAACACGACGTTTTTCATCGTATTGCCTCAGCCCTTTCTAGGGGTAATAGAATCACCCAATTGGAGGTTAATGATGGTCTCATTGGTGATCCAAGATTTATTTTGGCTACCATCAGGGATTACTATACAGATCTATTCTCTCTACAATCGAGTGTGCCTTTTCATTTGGGAGGTTTAACCTTTCGGACTGTTGATGACATATCTAATAGACGACTAGGGATACCATTTACAAAAGAAGAAATATAGGCTGCCATGTGTTCTTGCAATGAAGGGAAAGCTCCAGGTCCCAATGATTTTAATTTTTTTATTCTATAAACGCTTTTGGGGGGAAATGAAAGTGGAGGTGCTTGAGCTCTTTCACAGATTTTATGACTCTTCTCAGCTGCCGAATTCCAATAAAGCCTCTTATACAGTTCTAATTCTCAAAGTCCCTGGTTTTTCTTTGACGAGTAATTACATACTAATCGCACTTATTCATGGGATTTATAAAAGTTTAGCTAAGGTTTTAGCAAATTGGTTGTAGCCATTACTTACAAATCTAATTTCGGGAAACCAATAGGGGGCCACAGCATTCATGAATGCTCCTTTATAGCTTCTAAAATCGTTCATTCTATCCATCAGAGGCGGCAGTCATAATTTATTCTAAAGCTCGATTTTCAGAAGGCTTATGATAGTATCTCGTGGTCCTATATTGATGTGGTATTTAGGCAAATAGGTTTTGAAGGAAAATGGATCCGATGGTTGGCTAACTGTAGGGAGAATTCTACTACATCAATCTTAATCAATGGGGAACCGAGTGTTCCAATTAGGATGGGGAGAGGGGTTAAGCAGGGTGACCCTATTTCTCCATTCATTTTTGTTTTAGCTATTGAAGGGCTGAAACAACTTATTGATGTGAGTGTTCGTAAGGGTATTCTCCCAGGTTTTCGGATAAATGACTTTGAGGTGGATGTTTCTATTCTACAGTTTGTTGATGATACAATGTGCTTCTTACCTGCAGATGAGTCTCTCTTACCTGTATTTATATGTATTTTACGATGCTTTGAGTTGATATCTAGTTTGCGCATTAATTTTCATAAAAGTTCAATTATTGATTTCTATGTTCATCAACCGATTGTGCAATCTTGTGCTGATAGGTTGGGTTGTAAGATTGAGAATTCTCCGATTACGTATCTAGGTGCACCACTTAGTACAAAACGTATTCCTGTGTCTTATTAGAATGGTTTGATTAGTAAGTTCTAGAACCGTCTATCTAGTTGGAAGGGTCAATGTTCATCATATGCTGGGCGGGTGGTTCTTATTAAATCGGTCCTCTCGTCGCTACCTATATATTTACTTTCTCTTAATAAATTATCTTCTTCGGTAAATATAAGGCTTTAATAATTTATGCAGAATTTTTCATGGAAGGGTGGTGCTAACTTTCGGGGTATGAGCAAGGTTAGTTGGGAAACCATATCCCTTCCGAAGTGTTTAGGGGGTCTATATATTAGAGAGTTTAAACTTGTGAATTGTAGCCTTCTTTTGAAATGGCTTCGGAAAGTTAAAAGTTCGAATCATGAGATGCTTTGGTATGAAATATATGTTAATCGATATGGTTTTTCTTCTTGGTTTTTGGCTGAAATGTTTGATGATAGGAGACTTTCACATGTTTGGCATGACATTATTTCTGTTTGCATAAAGAATAATGTTTTTTGGATTTTCGTTTTGACACATGTGCGGGTGGTGGTGGGAAATGGACTTGTGTGTTCTTTTTGGCATGATAATTGGACTTCGAATCAAACCTTAACATCTTTTTTTCCTTATTTGTATAATGTCTGTAATCAGAAGCTATGTTTAGTGAAACAGGGGTGTCTATTTCTGTTTGGAATAGCAGCGTATTTAAGGCCTTTTTTGGAAATAAAATCTAGGCCTAGCAAGTCAGGAGAGGTATAATCAGCTTAGGGGTTGGATTATTCAGTCGCGTCCTTTTTTTTGCGGAATAGGAGGCAAACAGTGTTATAGACCAGTCACAACTATTGCATTTTTCTCGAGCAGCTGATCATTTCTTGTGGGATATTGATGCTCAAAAAGTATTTTGGCTACCTCATTTTGTCTTGGCTTTTATCAAACACCCCGATGGACGAAGCCGGAAGTTGACAACATGATAATTTGGGAATCTTGTCTTCTGCCTAAAGTCCAATTCTTTGGATGACTTTTGTTTCATGGAAGGTTACCAACCAATTTGTTTCTTTTTAATCGAGGACGTTCAGCTGTTAGTAATGGAAAATGCCCATTTTTTAACACTGAGGAGACATCCAACCATGCCATTTTTCATTTCTCAGGCCGCTATCGTGTGTGGACGCAAACCTTTGGCTTATTTGATGTTTCAATGGTAATGCCATTTACAGGTTACGAGTTCCTTCAAATGTGGGCAATAATTTCTCTCCGGGACCTTGCTGCTATTTCGGAACTTCATTGTGGGTTTTTATCGCTTGGGCAATGTGGAAGCGACGAAATAAATTTGTATTTGAAGGTGTCGTGAGCTCCAAAGATCATCTCGTCTCATGTATTTATCTTTGTTGGTTTGTCTTTAAGTTTAGAAGGCGGCATTTGCATTTTTTAGTTTCGAATGTTTTTAATTACCCGAACTTGCCTTTATCATGTAATTGACTCTTTCTTGATCTTACCTCGAGATCGAGAACATTATTTATTTTATTAATGAAAAGAGGGGTGTGTGTTTTGTAGGTAAGCGGTTGTGCCAACCTAGTTGGGACACCCACCCCAAAATTTTCACCTGCCCCAACCTTTATTCCTTTGGAGTGACACGATGTTCCTCCGGGGGTTTTTCAAAAAACAATAGTCCATTCTGTTGAATTCAAAAAATCTAGCCTAGCTAAATTTCCAAGTAAGTAGCATCTACAACTAGTCTAATACGACCCCCAATATTATGAGCTAAGCCATATTAGTAAGTTGCAGTTGGAATTCCATTCCATTTGCATCTCATGCAATTGCTAATTTATTCAAGTTCCCTAATTCAAATGGATGTGTGCTCTTATATTAGCAACTCCTTGAATATGTCTCAGTTATGCGGCTAGCCCCCAATTTTATAGTGGACTACCGCATTCCTATTAAGGCAGACCTTATCTCAATTTTTATGACTGTATTATAAATTTGAGTAAGGAAGACTTTAACTTTGCTTAATATATTTACTTTGGGATTTTATTGGTGTTAAATGTCTCACCCAATCTAGGATTTATCAGATGAACATATTTATAATAATTTATATTAATTCAGGGAATTTTAGAATTAATTTAAAAGGTCTAACCTTAAGGAGTTCAATGCTCTTTATTATAATTATTCAATCAACCTAGATTATACGCAAAATTGTTAACATTCTTTATTTGTTATATATTTCACATTTCCATTAAGCTTTTATTCAATAATTTAATATTTACTTTGTTATAGAAACATATATAAGAACCATCTTATACTAGAAATAAATCAGTCCATATTTAATCCTTTCTTGGTCAATTCAAACTACACCGATATAGGTTCCCAGGTAGGAGAGGTGCCCCATAAGAAGTAGACACCATGTTCAATCCTTGCCAAAATAAACACGGGCACAAACTCGAAGACCATGGATTCTCTTGAACTAATAAATTTTGTTCTTTCAATTCATGTAAATTGAAAGCATCTATTACCCATGTAATTTATATAATTTATTGAGTATTTGATAATTTTTGAGTGAGTTGAGCAAAGCTTATTCCAATTATCAATATCCATTTTCTAACCCTGAAATGAATACCTAAATTCATTTATCGTTCCAAACAATTAATAAAACTCATATAATTTCATATAGAAAATAAATTTTAATTTGCTTCTAATTTAATTATACACTAAATAGGCAGGTTATGACACCACTGTTGGAAACTGACAGTCACTTTAAACATGCATAACAGGCATGACAGAAATTCAAAATTTTGTCCCTTATCCCTAGGAACTCATATTAGTTGCATATAATTAACTAAAGCCTTAACTAAATTTATTCTTTACCTAGGTTATCATGCATAGGCTAAGCATACCATAACTCTAAGTTATATCCTAGCATAAATATTCTATATCTAGCCTGTTATAACTCTAAGCTATAACCTAAGCATAAAATAAACTAAGCATGCAAATAATAACCTAAGCATAATTATTAAGTCTAAAAATGCTTAAAGAAAAAACCTAATAATTAAAAGAGAAACTTGCCAGTTGAAGCTTGCTTTGGCAGAACCTCCTTACACATGCCTCCAAGTGTAGGATAGCCTCTATCAGTATCCACATGAACCCACCAACCGAAACCTCCCCAAGTGAAAGAAATGCAAAGCTTTGAGTAGCTGCTAGACCACTCTAAAAGACCACCCAAAAATATTAACTAAAGGGACTCCTTAAATTATTAGGAATCCCTAATTTTGTTCTTCTAAGTTGACTTGGGAAAACGCTTTAGAATATCAAGTCAGAGCTCAAAGGAAGAACTGGTGAATTTGAAAGAGGAGGGGGAGTACTCCTTACATAGGAAGAGGGGAGCAAAAAATCCCACAAGGGTCAAACAAGCGGATCCTATTGGATCTTCGGGTTTGACCCGTGAGGCCCATGCCCATAGCCCAGCTTGCGGTGCACCTTATGGGTTCCGCTTGTGTAGCCCATTTTCATGGGCTGCCGCAAGCACTCCCCTGCACTGCTCATGCACCTTTCAGTCGTGCACCCGAGCCTGTATAAAATATATTTTGTACTCGTGGTCCAATTTAACTCGCCAAGACAACTTTTCAAATAAATATTTTATTTATGACCGTAATAAATTAGTTACCGGTTAAAATAAAAACTCTGGTATAACCAAGTAATGGTCTAACCATTCCACATTTAATATTCTCATAATAGACTAGGTCTATTAATTCTTTACCCAGTCTGATGAAAGTTCTATGTGTGTGACCTTATAGGATCCCGTAGTATTGAGTTGTTAAGGCTTAACCAACCCTTGTTCTATATGAACAATTGGCTCGAGGTTCTAGACCGTGATAAGAACTCAATTACCTTAAACGAATGTAGTAGGCCCCTAGCAAGTGTCCACCATCCCCCATTACACGGAACGCCATTTGTGCGTATGACTTAATCCTAGTTAATGCAGTAGTTGCCCAATGCGATGAACTCCTTCCATTCTTTAATATTATACCATTTGGTTTATTAGGTTCGGTTAAAGTGTTAATCCATTAATAGCGAGGTTGCTCCAAGCTATCCTAGTTGATTTAATTGTTACCAAAGTATATTGCTTTTTACCATAATGTGTTTGACTAGAAACTATTTCTATCAAACACATACTTTGATCAGAGGTTTATAGCAATCATCACTTCAATAAGTGGCCAGGTATAACTCCTTAATATATCCGAAGCGATGGATTCTTTTTGACTACATAGCTTACCAACGTATTGTCATCACTATACCCCCGTAATCACCCGTGGCACCCTAAATCAATGAGTGAATAGGTATGACCCAAAGTATAGCAACAGTACCACACAAGGTCACCAATATCTCAAATATGAGGATATTCACAAAGCTATTGCATAAAGATAAACACTAACACCTTGATATATATACCAAGTGTTTATCTTATTGCGGTCTCCAATATATCTACCAGATATATCCATGTGTCAATCGTAAGGCAACACCTTCAGTTATAGGAGATTTTGGACCCATTCTAAGAAAGTTGACCGCATGCTAGTTTTACTACTTCAGCAATATCATTTCTTGATGAAACTATGAGTAGAGATAGTTTAGACATAATCATAAGTGCACATGAAGCAGATCTCACTAAGGATAGTCCAACTATGATCTCTCTCTTTATGCTATGATATATATCAAGGACTTTTGTACATAGATATCAATTAATATATTTTAACCAGTCATAATATATATGAACACATTGATATAAACAAAAGATTAAATGCTTTTATTAACAAAATAATTATTCGTACCATTACATAATTAAGATATATCGCCCTAATTGCCTTAAGGGTATACATCATATTTAAGAGCAATGACTATCAATAAAAGTCAAGGGCAATCGCTTCTCATGTAGGATTATTTCTTAGAAGACCCGTATTCACACATGAGCAACTTTATGTAGCTCTATCATGAGTGACAAAAAAGAAAGGGTTTGAAAATTTCAGTCTATGATGATGATGAACAAGTAACCGATGAAGCTGCAAATATTGTATATAAAGAGGTTTTCTGCAATTTAATTTAATACATAATATATTTTTTTAGCTTTAAGATTTTCTATTTTCTATTTTTTTATTATTAATATACTAATTATAAATGACATATTCGTATATCGTATTAATACTGCACTAATTTAAAATATAATTCCTACATCGTACCTTTGCTGGTGTTGTTGATTGTGCGGTACACATTGAAAAATCAAACTTTTTTCTCTTTTATTTCTTGATTTGAATGCTTATAAGCTGATCTTAATTGATTACTTGTTTTCATTGAAAAATGCCACCATTGTCACATATTGATTTATATTATTTTAGAATGATTTAATACATTGATTAAATATTTGTATTAATAAGTAAACAAATTAAATAGTTAAATTTTTAATTTTTAATCCTAAATAATCACAATTTTAAATCCACAGGAATCTAATTTTTCATTATAAGTCTAATAAATCAATTTTTTTAAAAAAATATATAAACAAACCAAAATCACAGTGAAAAATAATTAAAACAATTAAAATTAGAAATAATAAAATATAAAATGAAAAGCAATAAAGGCAGTGGGTCCTATCTAATAAATAATTGAAACGGAAAAATAGAGATTCAAAGAATAAGATTGAGTGATGTTGACAGACATTTCACGGGTCTCAAAAATCATAAGTTTAAATTAATATTTAAATATTTTGCCAAACCGATGTTTGTTGAACTGGACATATTTCGATTAGACCGACTGATTCAACTGAAGTTTGACTGGTTTTTTACCAACACAAAAATCCACTTAAAACCGATCAGACCATCCTTCAATTCTGATTGAACATGGTTCGGACGATTGGTCCAATCTGATTTTTATAATCATGCTTATTTTATAAGGATAACTCCAATTCCGTTATTTCATTCATTTTTTAAAAATACTCTTTTATTTTTATAAAAACGTCGATTTAAAATATTAGCAATTTAAAAATTTTTTATTTACGCCGTTAATAAAGCTGACGTGATAAGGAACATTTTTATAAATTTAAATTTTAAAAAAAAAAAATTCCAAAACTTGATGAAACCTAAATTCATCTCAGATCTCAAATATTCCATTTAATTTTCCAGAAACTTGAATTCAAACCCAACTCGCTAAAACTGCCCCCACGGAAAAACCCAAATGAAAACCCAACAGCAAATTAAATCACGAATTAAATGGAATCTTTGAGATTTGAGATTTGGGTTTGAATTCAATATTCAATCTCAAAGATTCCAATCACGAAGCTGAGTTGACTCACCGGAGCTAATTAAATCACTACAATTTGAACATCATCCCAACCACCGTAATTGACTGAATTACAGCTGGGGGAGGCTCTGATGATGTTATAATAAAAAACCAGAGATTTCTCGCGGGATTTAGAAAGACTACAAACAAAACAGAGATCTCTAGATCTATGAAGAGCGGAGGGCTGTGGGGGAGTCGGGAAGATCGGAGAAAATAAAACGGAAGATCTCCCCAGCTGACCCATATCTGTAGATCAGTCTACTATTCTGTTATTACTTAAATCTTATTTTTTGGAATCTGTAATGGGATGTAGATCTGGGATTTGATGTTGCTCTGTTGGGGATTTTTCTTGTTTGATTTTCCAATTTGGTGCTTCTGGATTTTGATTTTGATGTTTTTGTTCTTGTTTGGGTCTGTGTAGGTGAGGATCAAGGTAGCGAAATTCCTTGTCGGGTAAGTTTCGACCCGCACGAAAGGCGTAACGATCTGGGCACTGTCTCGGAGAGAGGCTCGGTGAAATAGACATGTCTGTGAAGATGCGGACTACCTGCACCTGGACAGAAAGACCCTTTGAAGCTTCACTGTTCCCTGGGATTGGCTTTGGGCCTTTCCTGCGCAGCTTAGGTGGAAGGCGAAGAAGGCCCCCTTCCGGGGGTACGAGCCATCAGTGGTGCTTCTGGATTTTGATTTTGATGTTTTTGTTCTTGTTTGGGTCTGTGTAGGTGAGGATCCAATTGGGTCAGGGTTCAGCGGCTCAGGTGACGAAGACTATGCTAAAGGAGGAGGGTTTTGGTGCCTTTTACAAGGTCTGCATTGCGTTTTTAAACTGTTGATCTGTTAGATTCAGATTCTTTAATGGATTGATCCCAGAAGCTTTCGAAAATCCAAAATTTCCTTTCCAATTCCTCCAAATATCAATCGGAGATAAAGGCAATGGTAGGAAGGATCAGGAGAGCGTCGCCGCCGTTGTTGATATTGGAGAAACAGAGGCTCTGAAGCTCCTGGGATTTAGACTGTACAGAGATTTCGTGCTGGAAGTGAGATTGAATATATCTTTGAGATTTGAGATGAATTTAGGGTTCATAAGGTTTATGGGAATTTTTTTTTATTAAATTTGAATTTACAAAAACGGTCCTTGCCACTTCAGCTTTATTAATGGCATGAATGGAAAATTCCTAAATTAGTAACGTTTCAAATCACGAGGGTGTTTTTTAAAAAAAAATATAAAGGTGTTTTTGAAAATGAGTGGAACTATAAGGGATTTTTAAAATTAACCCTATTTTATATATATACTAGTATAATATCTGTGTGATGCACGGATATGCCATTCGTAATAAGTATATTAATGATAAGTAAGTCCAAATTTTAAAAAATATGTTTTATAATACATATTTCATTTTATTATAGTAGGTACTGACTGTATTATTTAACATGTCAAGCAGTGATATTATTCATCTATTCTTATAAAATTAAAATAACGCAGAAAAGCTTAAAATCAATGTATATTTAAATTAAAAGTATAATTATAATTTATAATTTTTTGTGTTGATTTATTTTAACTTTTAAGTATGTAAAATAGATATTTTATATTCAGTTGAAAAAAGACTAACCTGTATAAATTAATAACGACAAATATTAAAGTATGAACTTTTATCCCGATAGCTTTCGTGCTTATTAAACTCGCGTAGTCTTTTATTTTTACTATGTGCTTTGATACAAATGTTTATATTAATTGTGAAAATTGACCACAATTTATAAGTGTATAACAATAACTATAATTGACCCTAATTAGTTATTTTTTTTATAAAAAGTAGTTATTGTTATTAAATTTAATCATTAGTCTAAATCAAACCTATTCGACAAATATATTAAAATTAATTTCCTAAAATTTCGGTGAAGCATTGATTTAAATTTATGAAAAAATATTTAACTTGCTAATTATTGTAGACGGTAATAAAATATGTTCATATATAGTGTAAAATTAATTAAAGTAAAGAAAGCTCCTATATATTAATAAATAACTGAAAAGTTAGCAATATTATATCAAATATTCATATTGGTAAAAAGTTAAGGATCAACTTGTAAAAAAATTCAAACAATTGGATAATATGAATAACAAATTAAAATTTAAAAAATATGACTCTATTGATGATAATCTTATTTAAGAATTAATGTGACTTTTTTTTTCCTTATTAAATATTTTATTATTATTATTATTGTGGTTGTTATTATTATTATTATTTTATTTTAATTTTATATTTTGGTATTGTTATGATTATTATAAATATAATTGAAATATAATTTTTATTATTTTTATATATAGATTTGTTATTTTGATTTTATTTATTAAAAATAATTAATAATTTATTTATTATTAATACTATTTGAAGTTAGTTTCATTATTTATTATTCATGGTAAGTAACATTAATTAGTAATTTATATATATAAAAGGTATAAGGATAAATGTTTTTAAAAAGGTAAAAGGATAAAAGAATCTTTTAAACTTTAATTTTATTATTTATTATTCATAATAAATAATATTAATTAATAATTTATATATATAAAAAATATAAAAATAATTTTTTTTTAAAATATAAAAGTAAAAAAGTATTTTAAAATTTTATTATTTTTATAAATATATAAATTATTAAAGAAACAAATAATCTCCCTTAAAAATACGCCAATTGTCACGACATGAACATAATTTATGGCATGTCTCGTGATGATTTCAATCTGATAAATAAAAAAAATTAAATGTGTTAAAGATTCTAAAAATATTTTCTATATGTTTTATCAAATTTTTTTATATAGGTTTCGGCATTCTGACATGAAAAAGTATTGCTCCATACATTAATTGATATATGTCCCATTCTATCCACTTTTTCTATATAATGGAACATATGTCCACTGATATATGAAACGACACTTTTCCATCCTAAAATACCTGGACTCCTATAAAAATTTCAATATTTTGCCATATATGTTACAATGAAACACATAGCAAATATTAGGTGGGTGTTCACCTGTTCGGACCAACCGGTCAATGCCATCTGTAATGGTAGTACATAAAAATTTTACAAGTACGAAGCCTTTTTGTGTTCACAAAGCACAACCGTATTCAAATTCTCTATTGTGCTTCCATTCTTTCTTATCAGAGTTAACCATACATGAGTTTTGATGCCTTTTTTCGCAGCCTTCATATGCTTTGTTACTGAAATTAATCGGATAAGCGATTTACCAGTATATAAGACTAAAGTTCAATGGATCTCGAGTCCACTTGTCATTTCTTCTGCATTACGGGATGTGTAGTGGAAGACAATGGATGAGGTAGGGACATGATGGAAGGCACTTTTCTTTCATAAGAAGTGCACCCTGAAGAGCTATCTTCTACTAGAGAAAGCTCACATTTTTTGGGTGAAAACTCGAGATCTATATGCAGTGAAAAGGACCATCAACAAGAGGAAGGTGATGGTGATGGTGATGATGATAGCGATGATGATGCTTCTATGACATAGGTAAAATAGACGTATGGTCTTTCTTACCACTTAATTGAGCGGCTATTTTACATTTTGTGTATATACCAAAATCAAGAAAATTGCCTAAAACATAAATTTAATAAATTACAAAACGAGTGAAAGTTATTGGTCTAATTAGAGAACGAGCCCGACATTGGCGAGGGCGATACGAATTGGAGAATTAAGATGCAAAAAATTTGTTTCTATTGATTTTGTAACATATTCTCTCTATTTTACATACTTGTGTTGTACTATCTAGTTAATTTTGTTTGTATTTTAATTTTGTCTTTTTGAGAAAAAGTTTGATTTGTAGCTAATGCATCAATCCTTTTCATTTTGATTTTTGAAATATTTACAGCTACTTAATATTGTCCACATGTAAGTAAAAATTGTTGAATAGTAACTCCCATCCTCATAAAAAAACCAAACCAAAACACATAAAAAAGGAGAAACACATTTTGTGTATACACAAAAAAAAAAAACAAGAAAACTGCCTAAACATGAATTTAATAAGTACAAAACGGGTGAAACTGATTCGTCTAATTTTCACATGATTAATATAGCATTGGCTTCGTGGCGAAGTCTTAGTTAGTGATTAAGACTGAATTTATGGTCTTTAGAAGTTATAAGTTCGAATTATATTTGGATAGTTAAAGATTTTTCTTTTTATTTAATGTAAATACAATTTCTTACGTGTATATATATATATATATATATATATATATAGCATTGGTCCCTATTTACATCACATTTTCCGTTAGCTGACCACCCATTTTATACTTAATATATATTTTTTTTCAGTATTTACCTCCTTGGCATTATCATGTGACATGAATCCTAGTTTGTCCAATACATTCAAATCTAACTTCCTTTGCTCTCTCTCCCTTTATCCAAATTCATGTTTAGATTCATTAAAGCCCACAAAGCTTTATATTCCAATTCAACTGATAAATGACAAGTCTTTCCATAGATCAACAGATATAGTGACATACCAATTGGCATCTTGTAAGTTCTCATATATGCCCATAGTGCATCATTTAACGTAATCGACCGATCCTTCCTAGGAGTAGATACCATCTTTTCTAAAATCCATTTAATTTCCTAATTCGATATCTCAACTTGTCCACTAGTTTGAGGATGATAAGGTGTAGCAATCTTGTGTCACTCTCCATATATTTGAATCAAATTCTCACAAGATTCATTGATGAAATGAGAACCTCCATCACTAATGATCGTCCTAGGAATTCTAAATCTACTAAAGAGCTGCTGAAGAAATTTGACTACTACACTCAAATGATTCACAACACAAGTACTTGCTTCTACCCATTTCGAAACATATTCAATTGCAACCAAGATGTATTTTTGTCCTCTTGAAACTGGAAATGGTCCTATGAAATCTATTCCACTATATAAAATATTTCAACTTCTAAGATGTTCTTCAAGGGCATTTCATCTCGGTGATTTATATTTCCGGTTCTTTAACACTTATCATAAGATAATAAAACCTTTGTGCGCCTTTGAATAATGTAGGCCAACAAAATCCACTTTGTAAAACTTTTGCAGCCATTCTTGTTAATTTTTGGTGTCTTCCATATTCACTATCATGACACCGACTTAAAATTGACTGAAAATTAATTTCATCAACACATTTAATAATTCCTTCAGCACATGCTTTAAATAAGGTTGGTTCATCCCACACTAAAATGAGTAAACCTTTTCTTGGCATGTGAATCTAAATCATATAGCATAGTATGAGTAACCAAATAATTAGCATAATCAACATACTATAAAACATTAACATGCTTTAATAACATCAAATTTTCATCCGAAAAAAGTTCATTAATATTAATATGTTCTCCTGTTGGTCCATTAACATCTTCCAAACGAGATAGATGATCCACAACTGTATTTCAATACTCTTTTTGTCCCTAATTTCAAGATCAAATAATCCATCTTATCAATTTAGGTTTAGCATCTTTGTTAGCAAATAAATATCTTAAAGCAGCATGATCAGTGTAGACAATTACTTTAGACGCTAATAAATATGATCTAAATTTATCACGTGTATAAACTACTGCTAGTATTTCTTTTTCTATTGTTGTGTAATTTAACTATGCACCAGACAAAGTATGACTTGCATAATAAATCACATGCAATTTCTTATCTATTCTTTGACCTAAAACACATCCTATAGAAAAATCACTAGCATCAAACATCAATTCAAAGGCAAACCCCAACTTGGTTTGATAATGGTTGGAGCCGAAACTGAAGCTTATTTCAAAGTGTCGAAGGCCTTAAGACATTCTTTCAAAAAAATTTTGAGCCCTTGACCAATAAATTAGTCAAAGATTCAGTAATGACTGAAAAATTCTTAATATACCATCTATATAAACCGGCATGTCCCAAAAAGGATCTTACTCCCTTAACATTAGTAGGAGGAAGCAATTTTTTTTATCACTTTCGCTTTGGCAACATCAATATAATTCCATCTTTACTAATCTTATGTCCCAAGACTATTCCTTCATCAACTATCAAATGACATTTCTCCCAATTTAAAACCAAATTAGTTTCCTCGCATCTAGACATTGCCTTATTTAAATTTTGCAAAGGTAATCCCCAACTTACGCACTTTTACCTTAGACATACTCAAGTTTTAAAGTAGACCTCTGAGGTACCTAAACTTGTAAAAAACGGACATCCGTGCTACCTCAATCCCACTCGCCCACTCGCCCACTCGTAGCCTGGAGAATGTATTACACTCGCTGTCAATGTGGAAAATTTGAAAAAGTCAAACCAATGAGTGAATGACACGTGGAATTGACTATCAAATTTCAAAAAAACCATTGATAAAACTTCTTTTAAGTCCCTATAATTTTAAATTCAACAAAAAAACACCAAAAATTTGGATAAGTCAAACCAATGGCATAACGACATGTGGCATAAACTAACAAAATTTCAAAAAAATATGACAAAACTTCTTTTAAGTCCTTGTAATTTTAATTCAACCAAAAACACCATCTTCTATAATTAATTTCAAAAAAACCTTGATAAAATTTATTTAAGTCCCTATAACTCTTGTTATATAAAGAAAATAAATTTGGCGTAGAAAATTTTTAGAAAATGTTTATGGAATTGCCTGAAAATGTGAAAATACGTTTCGGGGCCCGATTTCATAAAAAATCTAAAAATCCCAAAAAATTATGGAATATCCAAAAAAAAAAGAAAATAAATTTGGTGCAAAATTTTTTCAAAAAATGTTTCCGGAAGGGCTCGAAAATGTGAAAATAAGTTTCGGTGCCCGGTTTCGTAAAGAATCGAAAAATCCCAAAAAATTATGAAATATCCGGAATATAAAGAAATAAATTTGGTGCAAGAATTTTTCAGAAAATGTTTCTGGAATGGCTTGAAAATGTGAAAATACGTTCGTAAAAAATCAAAAAATATAAAAGAATTATGAAATATCCGAAAAATAAAGAAAATAAATTTAGTGCAAGAATTTATCAGAAAATGTTTTTGGAAGGGCCCGAAAATGTGAAAATACGTTTCGGGGTCCGGTTTCGTAAAATATAAAAAAATCCCAAAAATTATGAAATATTCATAAAATAAAGAAAATAAATTTGGTGCAAGAATTTTTTAGAAAATGTTTCCGGAAGGGCCCGAAAATGTGAAAATACGTTTCAGGGCCCGATTTCGTAAAAAAAAAATCCCCAAAAATTTTGAAATATTCGAAAAATAAAGAAAATAAATTTGGTGCAAGAATTTTTCAGAAAATGTTTGCTTTCCAACACCCTAAACGAGTAAGAGGGTCATTTTGGAATTAGAAAAGTATTTAGGAATTTTTTTATGAATTTTTTTATTTATTCTTGAATTTATGTAAATTTTTTAAGTGAGCCACTAGAGCAACTTAAACTATAATACGTGTAAATAAGTATGCAGGTACAGATAAAACATCCAGAACGTAAGGGAACTCCATCCGAGTTCCCGGGCAAAAACCCAAGTGCTGCCATTGCTCTGCCGAAATTTTGGTAGAAAATATCAATTTACTATGCCGTTATAATGCATGTTTTATTTCTTGAATTTATTTCTTAAATAAAGCCGTTGTAATGCAGAAATTACCACAAATACCAAAATTCCCAAAATTAACCTAAACAATTTGAACAATATGAGTAACTATTGTGTCCGAACTCAGAATCTTATTTCCTTTTCGGTATAAAAATCCCATTTTGGATCAGTATACCATAATTTTCGGTAGAGCTGAACCGGGTGGCGACTATTTTATTTTTAAATAAAGTAAAAATGCTTTGTTTTAAAAATATCTTTTCTAAATAAAATGCGCAAATATATTTCTAAATATAATCACATTTTTTGCTCATAAAAACCACGTTTAAGTGAAAAATGTTAAAATCAAGCATTTTATAATAAAAGAGGCATACGCATTTAAGTGAACCGGATTTTCTCAAACCAAACCAAACATCGCGGTTTTCTCAAACTGCACCGAAATGCGCCACACGCACCCACCCCGCATCCTCCCTTTAAAACCTCACCCGCTCACAGTGACGACTCTGCTGGGGATCTTGATTATTTTTATAAAAACCCGATTTTTATAAAATTCTTTTTTTGACACAATAATTAAAAATATTGTTCAAATTAAATTTTGGGATTATGGAATATGTGGTAATTTCAACGTTACATAAATTTTAGGATTGCATAGCATCTGCATTCTTTACCCCTAAACCAACTTAGGTGTCTTTTGGTGAAGTATCTCCAAGTTCGCTTAGGGCTTGAGGGGTATGGATCTGATCACACCCCTTGCGTAACGTATGAGGGCCTTGCTCGCTTAAGGGCAAGACTACCCGAGTATATTATATGTGGAAAAGATTCATTTGGTTCGCTTAGGGCCATTAGGACTGGGTACACAAAGGTGTAGGGTTCCCAAATCGCACCCAATCTTGAGACAGAAACCTGCATATAGATGAACCATAGACGCTTCCGCATAGGTTTACCCAGATGCCCAGAGTGCACGCGAGCAGGCTCCGCTAAGTCCCCTGTTGGCTTTAAAGCGAAGTAACCAATGGAGAAAAAAGGGCGGTAGGCACGTTCTAATCGGTTGCTACATGCGCGGGTTTATTAAATATAAATAATCTAAAAATGGACAACATGAACATCATGATTGTGTGAAAACTAACCACGTCTTTGTGCAACCATGACATTGATACGTGCCATGCCATTTCATTTCTTTAGTTATAGGAACCTAGAAATAACCAAGACCAGTGAGTCAACCTAGGCTCAACCCATGAGCCAGAACAAACCAAGACCATCGAGTCAACCCCCGAGTGACCACCGAGTCAACTCACATTTGACCACCGAGTCAACTCACCTATGACCAGCGAGTCAACCTCGAGCGGTCAGCGAGTCAACTCACCTTCAACCACCGAGTCAACCCCCGAGTGACCAGCGAGTCAACTCACCTTCAACCACCGAGTCAACCTCGAGTGACCATCGAGTCAACTCACCTTTGACCATTGAGTCAACCCCCGAGTGACCAGTGAGTCAACTCACCTTCGACAATCGAGTCAAGCCCCAAGTGACCAGTGGGTCAACTAACGTTCGACCACCGAGTCAACTCCCGAGTGACCAGCGAGTCAACTCACCTTTGACCACCGAGTCAAGCCCCGAGTGACCAACGAGTTAACTCACCTTCGACCACTAAGTCAACCCCCAAGTGACCATTAAGTCAACTCAGCTTTGACCACCGAGTCAAGCCCCGAGTGACCAGCGATGTGAGCACGAGATTTTGCAATCCGTTTCGCGAGACGATGATGACGTATATCCAATTTTATTCCTCATGATAAAAATTATTTTTTGGAATTTTTATTACCGATAAAAAATTCTCTACGAATTTTATTTTTGGAAAAATTCAGTTCGGCGTGTCCGATAATGCATCCGGTTGGAGCTCGAACCGAGGATTTGCACCCAAAAATTAATTTAATCCTAAATACCCATAGAAAGTCAAAATAAACCCTAATTATTCAAATAATCCCGCTTAAACACCTCTTTAGACGGATTTGACCCACCTTTTCACCTTTTGAGGCTAGGCAATGCTTACTTTTTAGACCTGGCAGAGGTTGAACCCGCCAGTGGCTTCAGCGATACCACCGGTGGTATCATCTATAGGGTCGGTGGCCTGATTTTTATAGGCAGCCAACTTTTTGCAGAAATTGGCTCAATACTCGCCGAATAATTGATCAAAGTCAATTTCCTTCGGATTTTAGCCTATATAAGGAACCATTTTCAACAGAAAAATGGTTGGAAACTTGAGAGTTGAAATCTTTTAGAGATTTTAGGTAATTCTAGTTAGTTTTAGTGGGATAAGGTATAGAAAAGGTAAGAAAAGAGGAGTTCTTCATCTTTTCTTAGTTTTTCTTAGCTGAACTCTCTAATATCTAAGTAGATTTTAGGTTTAAAAATTACTACAATAGGATTTAGAGACTTAAATCGCCCATTTACTTCCCAAATCGTCATTTTGAGCTCCCCGAAGGTGTCATTTGGATCACGAAGAGGTGGATTCACTGCCTCGAGGTAAAAATTCCGAGTCTTATAACTCTTTGGCTTCCAGTTTACTTGTTTATTGTGTTTATTTGCTGTTTTATGCTTAGTTTTGGGTTTTCAGTCTTTGACTGTTGGCCACTGCTGCTGCAAGAAAGTGAAATAACAGAAAGCATTCGAAGTCACCGACGGTATCACTCATGTCTCCAGCAGTATTAGTGATACCGCTAGGGCTTCCTTTGCCTCCAACGGCTCTATTTTTTTATGGGACCCTTTCTTTATGGTACCCAAAAAGTTATTTCGTAGGCCTGTGTATATAAAATCGCCAATGGCATCATTGATGCTGCCGTTGGTTTCATTCATACCATCGACGGTGTGATCTTCTGGACAATAGATTAGTTTTTGTTTTATTTCCGACCTAATTTAATTTTTGAAGCTAGGATGTACAGTGCAATGACGGGAGTTCAGAACTCCCCAAAAATAGTCCTCACCCTATAACATGTGGCATTTTCACTAATAATCTGGTTAAAATAACAATCAAGTCTAAAATGTAAATAAAACGAGGTTTTCTTACAAACGCCACTCGATATCATTTTTAGCCATCCAACCGTGCTCCATGAAATTGTACAATAAATATGCCATGTTCACGCTAACTCGAGTCTTGTTTGGTCCGCTAATTATGCATGTTATGTGATATATCTCGTATAACCATTTTATGCAGTTAGATTTAGGTTAGATGTATGTTAGGCCTTTGAGTATTTTACTTATTGTATAGACAAATGTATAGGATTTTGAAAGCCATGTAATTATTATTTTAATTTTCAAAATTTATTTGTTGGATGACTGTAATAATTTCTTTACCGCTTTTGAATGCTTGATAATGTGCTAACAATATATAAATTGAAAACACAATAAATAGGGTGGATTAAAACCGAATAACAAAGAATGAAACTTTTAACTTGGCCTAATGTAATATAGATAACATCATCCGAACTCAGAATCTCTACTTAAGGTATGGTATACCACTCGGTGGGAAAATCATACCTCAATTTCTCGATTGAGATGAACTGGGTGGTGACTCTATTTTAAGTATGAGATTTCAATCTCGTATCTTTTAAACATTAAAATATGCAAACCTTTTCCATCATTACCATCATGCATATAGTTTTCGAGGGACTGGTCCTCTGGCCTGGCTTCGCAGCCCTCACATAAAATGTTGTCCGCTCATAGTGGCGACTCTGCTAGGGACTAATCTCTTTAAACTTGAACTTAAAATTTTTGATAAGTTTAAAAGATTTAGATGATGTATCGAAATCATTTGCCAAATTAAAACTTCATTCTTTCTTATAACGTTTTATCCTTACGCGTGTAGATAGTTTTGTAAAATTAGGATGCCCCATTTTACCCGAGAAGCTCACAAAAGTATCACTCATGCCCTGTTTGGAATTGAGGATGCCTAGTGGGTGGATCACTCATTTCAACCACCACGTGAACTCCTGCGATCATACCTATTTAGGGAGTGGTTGAGTAACGTGGAATCAAGGTAAACAAGAACCTTCTACATCAACAACCCTATACCAAGCCCCGTTAGAAAAGCCATCATAATCATTTCCCTTAGGAACCAAAACAATAAAAAATAGTTGGGACGGACTTATTTTCCATTTGTTGGTGTTGAAGTTAACCTCCATCCATTTTGAATGGCGTTATGCCAGAGTCATAAGGTCGAAAGAGGGACATTTTGTATGCTATGTGCTACGTGCTCATGCATCACCCATGTATCAGCTTTAAGAGCCAAAACTTAATCAACTTACCCTTACCAATCTCCACTGGTGGTATAGGTTTAGCAACATGCATAGGACTCCTTTTGTAACTTCGTTGTGTCATGATATATCACTATATGTGGTGAGAGGCACAAATGTCCCACATATGTTGGAGGGATAAGACTACACAACATGACATTAGCCCTATATCGCAACCATCCTCACGAGCATATCATGCATCACTTCCCAGAGAAAAAAAAGTCATTCATACCATCCATGACATTACACAATGCACACATGACCTGATCCGTCACTCCCCATGTGACAGCTAGGAGGAGGCGAAGTTATCATCACACCCTAGTTTAGAGAAGGCCTGAGCACCATTTGATTCATTATTCTCTCACCCCGGTAGTCACCATGGAAGTTGAAGGGTTACCATATACTGACTCTAGTGGGGAGTCAGATTCAAAATAGATTTAGTTAGGTCAGAATCCCTATCATCCATCCATGTCTTTCCCGAGCAATGAAGGAAACATCTCTCTGCCTGAGGATCCATTAGGCCCTACTCCTACCTCGAGAGCAGGATCTCAGCCACCCTCGGGTTTTGATTTTGCCAGTGCTATGGCTCAGTTTCTAAACTCAAATGCATAGCAGGATAGGCTCCAAGCCTCTATGCAAGCTACTGTCCAGGTAGCTGTCAGGCAAGCCCTTGAGGATAAGAATTTAGATTGGGTTTCTGAGTCTAACATGCTAGCCCAGAATGGTTCAACAAAGATGTTGTCTGGTCTGGTAAGGGCAAGACCCATTGCACTTATTTTTCACCCAACACCCTCGACTCAACCTATGGTAAGCCTGTTCCAGTTTGAGCAAGCTTCTGCTTTTTTGCAAATCTCGGCAATCCCGTCGATCATTCCTTACAATCTGAGGCCTTTAGCTCAAAGCTCAATTCCTTCTATGTTCACTCACTAGTATCCAGCTTCTTCCAGTGGACTAGTCCAGCCTCCGCCTTCTTTTACTCCTCAATTTATTGTAATTCCCAGGGACACTACCTACCCCTAGAATCCTTTTAGTAGCCAACTGATTGCTTGTCCTTGCTTGGACATTCCTCTACCATCTCCACCGGTCCTGAACCACGACCAAGTCGTGTAGCCTCCAAACGTGACACATGAAGTTGCAGCTTTTATCCGCCAAATGATGGCCTCCTAAACTAACCACTAGGTCATGCAATCTCCGGCGTGACATCTGAGGCCATAACTTTCACTCATCAGTCGATCAACGACTAGGTCATGCAGCCTCCGGGCATGACATCAGAGATTCAAGCCTACATAAACCGCCTCATAGCTGCTAAGGAACCCAAGTGAGGAGAGGATTGGGTCCCCGATAATTTCACTATGCCTAATATGGCACATTATGATGGGTCTGGTGCCCCTGCTTCTTACATTATCATGTATGAAAGAATTATGCATGTAAAGAAATTAAGAGATAAAGTGCTTGCTGAAATGTTTCCCTATTCCATTCAGGGCCCTTCTCTTGAATGGTATCACACTTTTCCTCAACATATTGTAACTGATTAGAAACTTCTTTCTGAGGCTTTGAAAGTACACTATAGTTTTAATACAATGATGGAAACAACCCTCCAACACCTTGAGGGAGTTCGCCAGCTACCCACCAAAACCTGCAAGCAGTATTTTAACCGATAGATGTTAACCTAAGTTTTGATGAAATCTAAGCTAAACCTTAAGGAGATGATTGTTAAACTCCTAGAAGGGTCTCCACCCCTTTTCTAAAAAGAGATGGCTACTGATTCATTCCTCTCTTATAAGGCTATGTTTGATGAGAAAATTGAGTGCGAGGCAGGGCGCAAAAGAGAAGAAAAGGCAAGAAAGCCCTTATTCAGAAAGAACAATGATACTCAGCCCGCAGCTCCGGCTCCTGCTAAACCTAAAGCCCCAGCTATAGTTCAAGCAATTTCTCAAGCCCCTACTACACCCCTGGCCATCACTCAAGCTCTACCGATAGTTTCCATAGTCCAGCCTCCTCATACTCCTTTCATTTTGGCTAATCCATACAAGTTGCCTCTCCGGGTTATCTTTAAGCGTTTAAGGGAAGCAGGTTATATCCAGTCCCTTCAGGAGTACAAACCACCTAAACTCGAGGACAAGAATAAATCTGTAATTACCATGTTTAGGTGGGTCATCAGGCCAACAACTGTAATGGCTTACTTTCAGCCATCCAGCATCTTGTTAGTGTAGGAAAGATTGCTGAACCAGATAAGGTCCCAAGCACCATGAACAATCCCCTACTCAATTTTGGGAACAAGGTGGGCGTGATCCATTATGGCTTATGCGAACCTATAATCTTTGATCTATTTACTCGAGAGCTGGGAAGTAGCCATTTAGTTCTGGTTATCGATTCCAGTCTCCTATCTAACTCAGTCTTTAATCTGATCAACCAAGCTATTCTAGGGGTTAATTCAATTCAGAGTATGGAAGTAGACCCAACTCTACATAACAAAGAAAGCCGTAAAACTCAGCCTTTCATGGCTAAAAGAATGAAACTTAAGGAGAAGCTGCTTTTCAGTATCGATTCCTTTATTTTAAAGGAAGATTACTCTATTGAAGATGATGGAGTAGTTGAGGAAACCAAGGTAGTGAACACTGAATTGTTCAGAGTGGATGCACTTATAGAGCCGAATGAACTATTCAAGGTTGATTAGGGTGGACTTTTTAGTATGGATGGGCATGAGCTTCTTGATCCAGATTCAGAGCCTGATGAACCCCCTTATCCTTTTAAAACACAAACCACTTAGTGTATCCTACTCGATAATGTTCTCAACATCACTAGGAGTGGCCATGTGTACCAACCTGAGGATCATTATCTCTATCTGAATAAGGACCTGGTCCTCAGAAGGGTAGGAACCACTGCGAGGCCTCTGTCTTTACATCTGCCTATTTTGAAAACCCTCGAGGTCGATCCTCTCATTTACTAACTCAAGAACACCTATGCTCATTATAGCATCTAGCAGTTAGTCACTAACTTAGATGGGCATCCTAGGGGTTTGATTAAGTGCCTGCTCGATTTGGAAGCTACTTTAACCACTTTTGTTATTGAGATGTGTGCTAGGGTCAGGGAAGCTATTACTTCAAAGAAGGGACCGTAAATTATGTTTGATCATTTCGACCTCCCACTTGAATGAAGAGACCAAAATAGGGCTTTGTTTATCCAAATTTAGATCCTCGATAAGACCATACCCTATGTCATGGTAGATGATAGCTCCGTCCTGAATCTCTGTCCCCTGAAAGTCCTCTCTTACCTGGGTCTATCAGAGGAAATGCTTGAGAAATCCAACACTGTTATCCGGGCTTATAATGATTTAAAGCATAGTGTGCTTGGGGTTTTTAAAGTTAAAGTTACTACTAGAGGGGTTACAAGCAAAGTGTAGTTCACCGTGCTCGATATTCTAGTTACCTACTTCCTATTGCTTGGTCAACCTTGGCTCTATGCCTTGGGTGCTGTTCCCTCCACTCTCTGTCAAAAAGTCACATTCATACATGAGAATAGGCTTGTGACTATTGAGACCGATGTCGCTTCTATGATGGCTATCATGGAGGCCAAAAGCTAAGTTGGATGAAAGTCTTCATGTTATTGTGATTCATAGAACCAAGAAATTGGTTCCTATTTGGCATGGTTATCTCCACTTTGGTATAGGGAAAATGATAAAGCAAGTTAGGTGTAAGCCTGGGAGAGGCTGTGGAATGAATGAGCAGGGAATTATTGAAGCTTTAGAACCGAAGGTGCTTGTCTGCAATGCAGGGTTGGGGTATAAGCCTAAGAAGATCTATCACTGTGTCCACCCTAACTACTGCCACATGGTAACTATCTATGAAATCCAAGGCAAGAAGCCTTATAAAGGAGAAGCTGAATTCATCGAGCATAATGGGAAGATGTGGCCTGGTTTTGAGATCTTCAAGGATGTTTATGACTTTAAAGCCGGCTACATGGTTATCTCTAGTAAACCCAAATCCACTGAGCCTATTGCACATGTCAATGTCATTGTCGACAAGGTTAAGGGTAAGGGGAAGATGCATCCTAAAGTTGAGACTGGAGGAAGTGATGAAGAACCCATAGATCGGGAAATGGAAGACGTTGTGGCTGCTATAACCAAGGCTATGGCATTTCTGATGAAGAAAGGTTGGAAGAGTGAGAGAACTGGGGAAGAGGACTCTATAACTGAGATCATGAAAAAGCTCACCAGGGCCCCGACCGAGAAAGCTGACCTGTCCAAGGAATTACCTCTCACTGCTGACTAGAAGATAGCTCTGGAACATAACCTGGATGCCATTCTGATGAAGACTATAGAGGATGCTCCACCTGCTACTGACATCACCACTGAAGCCCCTTCATTTGTGGAGGATGACAATATGGATGATGTAATTTTCAATATTTTTGATGTATTTGATGCAAACAATGTCGTTTACAAGGCTTTCAATTCAATGAATGACTCTCGTTTCACTTACTTGTTTGATGTTTTACCTGATGGATCCATGCATTCACATAACTATACGCATAATGTTTTTGGTATTAGCGATACTTCTTTAAATGAAATAAACCAAAGTACGGATGACAACCCTAAAATGGTAACCATTTCCAACGACTTAACTCCCAAGGAAAAAAGTGAGATAATAAAAGTGCTTAAAGATCATGTTAACACTTTTTCTTGGTCGTACGAAGGTATGCCTAGGGTTGATCATCACATTGCCAAGCATAGAATCCCAACCGATCCTAAGTTCAGACATGTCAAGCAGAAGCTGTGTCGGTTAAGACCAAAATGGGCAGATTAGGTTAAGGCTGTGGTTTCGAGGTTAATCAAGGCTCGTTTCATCGAAGTTGTGGAGTACCCAACATGGAAGTCCAACATTGTTCCAGTTCTAAAGAAAGATGGTTGGGTCCGAGTTTGTGTTGACTTCCAGGATCTCAATAAAGCTTCGCTTAAGGATGACTTCCCGCTTCCTCACATCGATGTCCTAATTGGTAGTGCTTCCAGGGTAGCCATGTACTTATTTATGAATGGGTTCTAGGGTTATAATTAGATTCTAGTGGACATCATTGATAAGGTTAAGACAACATTCATTACCCAATGGGGGCACTATTGCTACAAACTAATACCGTTTGGGTTAAAGAATGCCAGGGCTACTTATCAGTGCGCCGTAAATGCCCTCTTACATGACATGATCCATAAAGATGTAGAGGTGCATGTGGACGATATGATCGTGAACTATACCACCCGAGAAGAGCACCCCGCTATTCTCAATAAATTTATGTCTCATATTGAGAAATACAATCTCTGCTAGAATCCAAAGAAGTGTGTGTTTGGGGTTACTTAAGGCAAGTTACTAGGACATGTTGTTAGTCAGAAAGGAATTGAAATGGATCCCAATAAGGATAAGACCATCAGGGACATGCCTCTGCCAAAAATAGAGAAATAAGTCCATTTATTTTTTAGGTCTTTACAGTATGTCAGTTGGTTCATTGCCTGCCTCACTACCGTGTGCGAGCCTATTTTCAAGCTAATAAGGAAACAACAACCAATAGTATGGAATGATCAGTGCCAAGTGGTGTTTGAAAAAATCAAAGCTTACCTCGTCGACCCACCTATTTTAAAACCGCCCACCCCTGGGAAATGTTTGATCCTATACTTGGCCATCGAAGAGTCTTATGTAGGGGCAATGCTTGTCCAAGAGCATAATGATAAACGGGAACATGCTATCTACTACTTAAGCAAGAAGTTGTTGGATTATGAAACCTGGTACTCGATTGTGGAGAAAACTTACACTACCATGGTCTGGCTCATTAAGAAACTGTGCCACTACTTTCAATCTTATTGAGTCCAAGCCGTGGCTAAGATTGACCCAATGAAGTATATGTATCAATCCCCTACTTTAGCTGGCAAACTCTCTCGGTGGTTGTTACTTCTTTCAGAGTTCAACATTGAGTATGTAACAAAGAAGGTTATTAGGGGCATGCCGTGGTAGAATTCATGGCTAATCAAGCTCTTGACTCCTTGAGCATGTGTGGACTATGTACTTTTATGGTACTGTGAACCGACAGGGAGCATGCCTTAGAGTTATTATAGTCACACCAGATAATAAAATCATCCTGTTGTCCAAATGCTTAGAGTTTTCTATTATAAATAATGGCGCTGAATATGAAGCTTGTCTGTTCAGTCTTGAAGCTCTTCTCCAAGTCAGGGCCCGAACGGTATCTGTTATCAGCGACTTAGCTCTTGTAATCTGTTAGGTTGTCGAGGATTGAGAAATTAAGGAGGACTCTTTTCGTCCTTACATCGAGGGAGTACGAACCTTATCCGAGAAGTTCATTTCTTGTGTGTATCGCCATGTACCTCGGGATGAGAACCAAATGGCCAACTCTCTCTCTACCCTGGCTTCCTTATAGGAAGGACCCTAATAGCAGTCTATCCGTTCGTTAGTTCTATTATCCATTAAGACCCCCTACCATGCTCTGCAGATTCAGCAGGTCCTCGTCATTTCAACCGAACCTTATTGGTACTCTAACAAAATCCTATTTCTCCAAACTGGATAATATCCCCCGAATTCTACTGACTCAAACCATACCACTCTACAGCAACTCGCTATCTAATTCCGGATTATTGATAATGATCTGTTCAAGCGTACTAGTGATAGGTTGCTACTCCGTTGCTTAACTGAATCAGAGGCTCAGAAAGTGATTGATCAGGTCCATGCTGGTGACTGTGGCCCCTATATGAATGGCCTCACTCTTGCAAAGAAAATTTAGTGGTTAGGATATTTTTGGCTCACTCTAATGGCCGATTGCATCGCCCAAGTCAAACTGTGCCACCAATGCAAAATTTATGGAGATATACAACATCTTCCACCCACCGAGCTCTAACATTTATCTACTCCTTGGCCATTCTCAGCGTGGGGGATAGACATAATCAGTGAAATTCATCCTTCATCGACAAATGGGCATAGATTCATCATGGTATTAGTAGACTATTTCTCGAAATGGGTAGAGGCCGAATCCTACACTAATGTCACCGCCAAGAAGATGGCCAAGTTCATTGAAAATCACATTTTTGCCCAGTATGGACTTCCGCATCATATAGTCTTAGATAATGGGGTACAGTTCCAAGGGATAATCATTGAGCTGATTGAAAAATACAAGATCGAGCACCACAGATCTTCTCCATACAGACCATAAGCCAATGGTGCTATCGAGGTAGCTAATAAATCAGTAAAGAAGATCCTGTCTAAGATGATAGCTAGTTATAGGGATTGGGCTGACAAGCTACCTTTTGCCATTTGGGGATATCATATGAGTGTCCATACCCCGACTGGTCAAACTCCATTCTCCCTAGTCTACAAAATGGAAGTGGTTTTACCAATTAAAACTCAAGTAAGCTCTCTGAGGGCCGCATTAGAAGCTAAACTGAAAGAATCTAAATGGACTCAGGTAAGATTTGAGTAGCTGAATATGGTGGATGAACAGAGGTTAAGGGCTCTAGATAATCTCCAGATGTACCAGCAGTGCAAGGCTTAAGCCTATAATACTGGGGTGAGACACCAGAAGTTCCCCCTAAAGGCTGGAGATCTAGTCCTTAAACAGCTAAAACCTTCCACCACCATTGCAAGAGGAAAAATCAGTCCTAACTGGGAAGGACCATACGTGATCAAAATGATGCTCAGTAAAGGGGCAGTCAAGCTTATGGATATGGGCGGGAATGAGTTTGTGAATCTCGTAAACCAGGACACGCTTAAGCATTATCACATCTAATCAAAAGAAATAAATAAGAAAAAGTAGCACACAAAAAATAGATATAATAATCACCCGCCTTTCGGTCTTTGACTGATCGGGCAAAAATTAGGGTGACACCCGATGGTCGGTATTCTGCAAATTGGCCATGCAAAAATTAGAGGATATGAAAAACATGCTAGAATGAAAACCCGAAAAGGGTGATTTAGGCAAGAATTAGGGTAAGTGAGAAAAGAGCGAGTGCTTTCTAGAAAAACGATTTAGGCTAGTTGGTACCGAGAGTTAAATTAGTGGGAATGGTTACCAAACATCATGTACTTTGTTTTGCTTCACTTAATGGAAGTATCTCTTTTGCTGAATTTCGAAAGCTTATGCTTATGTGAATTTTGTATCCATATGATCAAAACAACTCAAGTAAACAGAATGCAGAATTCACATCACTCCAAATCAATGCGCAAAAATAATAAATAAAAGACAAATAATTTTGATACACTGAAAAGAGCAATGTCCATGCAAAAGTCAGAATAATTTTGCTGGATTGAAAACCCGAAAAGGGCGGTCTAGGCAAAAGTTAAGACAAGGTTTGATAGATTGAAAACCCCTAGGGGCAGTCTATGCAAATATTAGAACAAAATAAAATACAAATAATAAAATAAAGTTTGATAGGTCAGTCACCATGACTAGCCTATGTAAAAGATAGAACTAATAAAAGAGTATCTCAAGCCGAACTCCCCTCATCATCATCATAATATCTCGAGATCCTCCGCAAGGTGTTTGTATGAAAAGGCTCGAATCCCTGCTTGACTTGCTCTCCCTCCAAGCGGGCCCATGATTGCTTGAATCGAGTCATCAGGTGTCTAATCTCAGGAAGCCATCCTCTGTAGTGCAAATCAGTCTCAATCATCTCCATATGAGTATAGTCCAGAGTCTCAAAGATGGCCTCCCCGGTCCACTTATCCTGGATGTGATTCACCCACTTGACCTTGTAAACACCGCTATGGTTTTTAGGTAGCTTGGTTGAAACCCTTTATCGCTTACCATACTGATGATGCAATCGGTACGGGTGATAATAAGTAATCCTCTCCAGACCTAGCAACTAAACACAGGATCCCTAAGACTCCACAACCATATCTCGGATCATCCACCATGGGCTAACCCACTATATTTATGAATCAGTATACCCCCTTAGAATAGGCAACCAACTATCAACCATCCATTAATCAAAATATCCTTGCATGAGCCCCCTTTCCCTCAGACGGACATGCAAGTACTTCTTCGGGTTCCCCCGCTATGCCTCCTTCAGCTTTAGCTTCTCTATCAACCATACTTGTAAACCGGTTTTAGATAAGGGCAGAATGAAGTGAACAACTCATAAGGTGGGGGATAATGAATACCTACAGTAGTGTAAAGTGGTCACCGATGAGGGTCGGGTCAATAGAAATAGCATCTGTGTTTAGCAGGGTCTTCGCTAACCCCACAACAATAGGGGAAGCCCCTGCCGACATAGGTCTGATAAGTAAAATCAGCCTAAATGGGGCAACTGGGCCCACTCCGCACATGAACTCCAACATAAGTAACAACACAACCATGGAAGGCCAAGCAAGATGAGCTCTGGGGGCCTCTTGACACCACTCCAACACTGCACTAAGCTAAAATCCGAGTTGGTCAGGAAGTCGGGATAGAAACGGGTCCAGAGAGTCCAAATTCCACAACCCTCTGAGCGTGCCATCCATACCAAAGTAAAACTCATATTGCATGGGATCCCTAATATGGCCTGAAACTCCTCGAATAGGGGGCATAACTCTAACGAGGAAAAGCAGAACACATGATCCATCTGATCCTAAAAAGTCAATGCCGCGTGAAGAAATTCGGGACTAACGGGCTATGACGCAATGTATTAAAAGCCCGATAGCCTAAATTTCTCTAGCTTCTTCCAATCTGCATTTCCTAGGCTTTCCAGGAAGCTCAGCAACTACAAATCATAGTTTGCCATGACTGAATTTGAGAAAATGGTCGAAATCTGAATTTTTAGAAATTGTAGCCGCCAGCGATATGAGTGAAAGCACCAGCAATTTGGAGTGAAGCAGCCAGCGGTATGGGTTGTAAGCAACTTTGTCTATATTATTTAGTAGATTAGCTTTCCTCATGCAAACGATGACATCAATGAAGCTGTCAGTGGTATGGCACTATTTATAGTGAATTTTAGGTCTGTTTTAGCCAACTCAAACCTGTCCATAACCTGTAAAAGACCTGTAATCTGTTTCCAAACATATTCAAGCATAAAATCCAATTTTTATTCATACCAAAGGCGCAAATATTCCAAGCATCCAATCCTAAGCTTAACCAAAATCTGAAATCATCAAAAAATCTAAAGTCAAACCCAAATTATCCAAACCCCAATGTAATAGAGGTACAAGCCAAACAGAAAAGCAAAAATCAAAATAATAAAGGCTAAAATATCCCGCCGCCAACCATCGGGTGTGATGATAACTCCAGCTTGTCCATGTGGTAACGGTTGACAACATCCTCATCCTCCTCTCTATACTCGGTCATTGGGATGCTGCTTGATTTAGCAGGCGTAGTAGTGGGATGCTGACCAGTGTCATCTTCCTCCCTCTGTGACTGGTCTCAATTGGAGTTGTGTGGTCTATGTTATGCTTGCTTCTCCTCTCGTGCATGATAGCATCAAGCTGTTGCTCCAACTCACTAAATCGGTGCCTAAGTTCTTGGTTCAAGGCCTGAGTCTCTTGGGCATTGGAAAGTGTCATGGCCATAAATTCCTGAAAAAGAATAATAACATACACATCATTCATAACATTCATACATGCATTTTTAAGAGTTGTTGTGAGCGGACGACGTTTTATACGATGGGTTGCGAAGCCGGGCCGGTAGGCCCGTCTCCTTTAAAAATGATTTTGGGCGTGTGATGGTGATTGTGAAAATGGTTTATCATGTTTTGTGTTTAAAAGATACGATATCGAAATCCCGTACTTAAAATAGAGTCACCACCCGGTTCAGCTTAATCACGAAATTTTGGTTTGATTTTCCCACCTGGTGGTGGACCATACCTTAAGTAGAGATTCTGAGTTCGGATGATGTTATCTATATTACATTGGCTAAGTTAAAGTGTTTCATTCTTTCTTAATCAGTTTTAATCCACCCTATTTATTGTGTTTTCGATTTATATTATTGTTTTCGGGTTATTTAGTAAGCATTCAAAAGCGGAAATAAATAATTATTACAGTCATCCAACAAATAAAATGTGAGAAATAAAATAGTAATTACATGGCTTTCCAAATACCTATACATTTTCTATACAATAAATAAAACACCAGAAGGCCTAACAAATACCTAACCTAAATCTACCTGCACAAAACGGTTAGCACAAATACGACAAATTGTATGAGATATATCACGTAGCAAGCATAGTTGGTAAATAAAACAAGATCCAAGTTAGTGTTAACATGGCATGTTTATTTACAATTCATAGAGCCCGGTTGGATGCCTAAAAATGAGATTTAAACGACGTTCCCAGGAAAATTTTGTTATATCCATATTTTAGACTTGATTGTTATTTTCACCGGATTATTAGTGAAAATGGCACATAGTATGGGATGAGGTCTATTTTCATAAGGTTTTGGACCTTCATCGTTGCATTGTATATCCTAGCTTCGGGAATTTAAACTAGGTCGAGAATAAAAATGAAAATAAAACTACTGTCCAGATGACTGAGGCTACCAACGACATCACTGATGCCTCTAGCTATCTCAATTACATAGGCAGGCTGTATAACATTATGGATACCATAAAGAAAGGGTCCTACAAGAAAATGTGACCACTGGCAGCATGGTTGATACCGCCGGTGGCTTTAGTTTCTTGCAGCAGCTGTTTTGGCCGGGAAGCGACCAAAAACCCAAAACTAAGCACACAAAGCAACTAAAGCACAACAAACAAGTAAAAGGATGCCAAAGAGCTATGAGACTCAGAATTTTTACCTCGGAGTCATGAATCCACCTCTTTGTGATTCGTATGACACTTTTGGGGAGCTCAAATGATGATTTTAGGAAGTAAGGGGTGATTTAGTCTCTAAATCCCAATTTTAGTGATTTCTAAACTTAAAATGCACCTAGATATCAGAGAGTTCAGTAGAGAAAAACCAAGAAAAGATGAATTGATTCCTCTTTTCTTACCTTTTCTAAACTTTATTCCACAAGAACTAGCTAAAAGGCTCAAAATCTCCTTGATATTTTGAGTTAGGGAAGAGTGGAACCCTTGAAATGGCTGAGAAATGCTGCTTATATAGGTTAAAATCCATTGGAAATTGCCTTTGATCAATTATCCATCGGATATCGAGCAAAAAAGGCAGACAACTATTCTGCAGAGGAAATGATGCTGGCGGCAACATGGATGATACCGCTGGCGGTTTCAATGAGGGTGGCCTCACCTTCTTGACAGGTCTGAAAAGCAAGCATGATTCGTGCCAGAAATTGGGGAACAGGAGAGGAAATCCAGCAAAAGGCAATTTTGATGGAAAAACTAAAATATTTTTGTTTATTTTTGACTTTTTATGGGTATTTTGGGCTAAATTATTTTTTGGGTGTAAATCATCGGTCTGAGCTACCACCGAATGTGTTATTGGACATGTCGAACTGAATTTTTCCATAAACAAAATTTGTAGAGAATTTTATATCGATAATAAAAATTTTAAAATAGAATTTTTATGAGGAATAAAATCTGGCATACTTCATCATCGTCTCGCAAGAGGGACTGTAAAGTCCCGTGCTCATAGGCTGCCCCTTAGGGGATCACTGCTGCCACATATCAGTATGATCGAACGAAAGAGCAAGGGTTAGGAATTGTACCTGATGGGTGACTAGGTTTTGATTCCGCCTATGACTCCGTCTCGTGACTGGTTTACCCCTTGGTCGGGCTTGAGCTTTGAGTGGGTTTGCCCCTTGGTTGGGCTTGAGCTTTTAGGATTTGCCAATCGGGGATTGGGCTTTCATGATTTGTCAAGTGGGGCTTGGGCTTTTAGGATTTGCTAAGTAGGGCTTGGGCTTTCGAGATTTGTCAAGCTGGGCTTGGGCTTTCAGGATTTTCCAAGCGGGGCTTGGGCTTTCAGGATTTGCCAAGCAGGGCTTGGGCTTTCAGGATTTGCCATGCAGGGCTTGGGCTTTCGGGATTTGCCAAGTGGGGCTTGGGCTTTCAGGATTTGCCAAGCGGGGCTTGGGCTTTCAGGATTTGCCAAGTGGGGCTTGGGCTTTTAGGATTCGATATTATGGAGAGTCATTCCTGCAACAAATGACAAGTAAATAGAGATTAGGTTGATTTTAGATGACATTTTTACTGCTTGATCGATTTTACAGAATAAAAAATATTTTTGCCCCTTCGATCAACAGTAAAAACGTAATAATTAAAAGTATAAGGGTTTCAGAAATCTTGGGATGTCGGGGCTCGAGCCGGAATTTCATCAAATTTGCTGAAAAATGTAGGGGAAAATTTTAATGTCGCCGGCAGCCTGGCTGATGCCGCCGACGATCTAGAGCAACACCGTCGACGATATTAGTGCCACATGGCATCTTTGACTGGTTAAACAAATTCAAAATTCAAATCGAGAAAGCTGAGACCACCGGCGGCATGACTGATATCGTTGGCGATTTGAATTATGCTGCCGGCGGCATGAACTGGCAGTTTCAGATAAAGTCAAACTCCTCAAATTCCGCGCGGGTGTTTAAAAAGAGTAAAAACTCTTCTCTTTTCCTTTTCTACATACAGAAGCTGATTATACTCTCCTTTCTTCTCTTTCTCTCTATACACAAACCCAATCTTTCTCTTTCCTTTCATTTTTTGACTATGAAGAAAATCTTCGGGCGTAAATCTAGCAGTTCTAAGTCCTGTGGCTACCTGATTCTCCTATTAAAGGGCTAAATTTTTGCCTGGTTCCTATGGCATACGATTTGAAGGCGACCGATAAGATGTATGGCTACAAAATCAATTCTCCCATTACTTATTTGACTCTTGAGAAGGTGAAACATCTCTGGTATGTCCAGGTAATCGTACAAAACTCGAATCTCCTTGTTTATGTTAAGGTTTGATTTCGGACTTTGGCTTAAAATTTTGGCATGATAGGAGTTATAAATATGAAATTGATTTGGGTAGAAACTGATATTGCATGCTATAGATTTGATTTTTACTGTTTTTATGCTTTGGGTTTGGTTAATTGTGTGTTTAGTGATTTGGTGCAATTTGGCTTGATTTTTAGGGCAAAACTGAGTTCTGCTTGTAGGATTTGATGTCATCAGCGGCATAAGTGATACCGTCAGTGGCATCGAGCCTTGTAAAAAGGCCTAGGAAAATGTCGTATAGCTGTTGTTTATAGTGATATCACTAGCAACATCGTCCATACCGTCGGCAGTATGGCTGATGTCGCTGGCGGCATCACTGCTTATAGAAGTGGCATCAGCAGCTTTTTAGTAGGTAAAAGGGATGGGAAATTAAACTGGAGACTTATCTATTTGTTCCTAATTTTTACAGCTGCATGGACTGACCTGTACCGAAGGCATGAGGACCATTGATGAATGGTGGCAACAAATCATAGAAAGTGACCCCGAGCTTGTGGTAGCCATTGATGACACGGGCTTCAGGGATTTGACCCGTATCATGCCCCTACTAATGTCGAAACTCTCCCACTCGGCCTTGACTGCTTTGACAGAGAAGTGGTCTGAAACTACACACACTTTCCATTTCTTATTAGGGGAGGTGACCACTACTCCTTTCGATGTTGTGGCCATGACTGGGCTGCCATAGACGAAGGAAGTGATCCATTTTGATGTGTATATGGAAAATTTTTACCTTGAGAAGCCCGTGATAAGGCGGGTGATTGTATTTGGTTTGAAGCCCTTCTCGAGGTGATTATCGTATAGAGAATTACACAAGCATTAGGTAGGAGTTAGGGTGGTTCCCAAGGCAGATCGAGATGCTTGCATTCATTCCTTTGTGATTTCCTTGCTGACAGTGCTATTCTTTTTGGTCTCGAGTATTAAGATTAACTACGAACTGATATTTGTTGTTGAGGACATAGCAAGCATCAAGGAGAAGAATTGGCCTAGGGCCATCTTGGTGCAGATTTACCGCGGGCTGTACGTGTGTGTGAGTAAGAAGGGTAAAGTCCTTCGTCTTAGCCACTTGCTCATGCAAGTATACTTTTTCCAAAAGCATTGATTGTCTTCATATTTGTGCTTGATTTGCCTATTTTCCTTATTTTGGATGTTTAGGATAGATTAATTGCTTATTTGTGCAGGCCTGGGCTTTCGATCATCAGATTCTCCTGCCGGTCACGTTTCAGGTTATCGTGTTGGTTGGTTCTCACTTCCTTGCCCGGTGGTATGGTGGCATTGGAGGGAAGAGCAAGTACTGCACCGCTTATAGGGAGTTCTTGAGGAGTGTGTGGTTGAGATCGGTGCACGATTCTTTGATTTTTATCCCTGTTTCACACTCAAACAAAACATTAGTAGACAAAATTCATTTATGAATTCACATTATTCTTACATTGATCGCTTTCTTGGTTATTTGGTCAGGTTATCCGCGATCCCTTTAACGAGGTGTCAAACCTTGTGGAGTTAGCTAGGGTTCGAAAGGAGGTGGATGATCATCGATTTGTGATGGAATGTCCCTTATCCTTAGAGTGGTACTTGGGGGAGCTTGTATGGAGTTAGAGGTTTATTGCCACTTTCACTTGGCTAGTGCCCATAGACCCCCCTACAAGCCTATGGTGGCCATAGCTGGAGATTACTTCTGAGGCTGATAAAGTCATCTACCTTAAGAGGAACGACCAAGTTATTGCGAGTGTACCTGGTTCGTATGAGCAGCACTAGAAGCGCCTACTTCCTATATGCCCCCATGTCTATAGGAACTCGAGTACCATATGGAGAAGAGGAGGGAGGAGGAGAAATGACGACTCAAAGGCATAGTGAGTGATGATGAGGAGGAAGAGGAGGAAGAGGAAGAAGAGGCTGGCGAGGGAAAACCTAAGGGAGAAGGCGAGGTAGGCGAGGACGCACCGATGTTTCGTGAGGAGCACCACTCTTTTAAGGTAAGACTTTGTTTATATACATGTATGTCAGTTATCTGGGTTGCTTATATTTGCCTTTTATATTGTCTTTATTTCAGGAGCCTTCGAGGAAGCGAAATAAGCCTGAGAGTAGCAGAGTGCGAGGCCGGGGAAGACCCAAGGGGGCTAGATTCGTAGAGGGGAAACTCAAGATTACTTTAGAGACCTCTTTCCCACTTATGAACTCATGAGGTGAATTCTATACTAGAAACATAAACCTGAGTACCCATTCGTTGGAGTTCTTTAAGAGCGATGCCACACATGTAAGTGTTGGTCGAATTCATATACATGCGATAACTCTTATGTGGATCCTTTTCTGATTGTTTTTTGGATTTTATAGGTTGCCCGCAGTGAGGCAGAGTGGCTGGCTAGAAATGCCTTCGCGCTCAGGGATACTCTCATCGGTCAATCCTTGCTTGTTCAAGTACATTCCCTGTTATAACATGGTAAAATAAAATGAAATGTATGTATGGATGTTATGAATGATATGGGTTTCTGTTTCCCCTTAGACTGTAGGATTTCCTGGACCTTTCACTGTCGGATGCCAACACTACTTAGCAGAGATATTAGGAGGAGACGGGACACTTTGACTCTGTGTGAGCGAGTTGGAGCAGCTAGATGCTATCGTGAATGAAAGAAGGAGCAAGTATAACCTAGATCGTGCAAACCCTGGTGAGCCTAGTTGTAGAGGAGTAAAGGTGGCAGTCGGTCAGCATCATTCTACTGTGGCTGCTGAATCAAGCAGCTTCCCAATGATAGAGGATAGGGAAGAGGACAAGGATGTAGTCAACCGTTGGCTTCTCGGTGAGGAGGATGTCTCATCTCACCCGACTGATGGTGGTGGGCAGTTTTAGATTTATCTATTGATCCCTATTTTCGCTTTCCTTTTGTTTTTGATTTGGTTTGGTTTGTACGCCTTTGGTACATTGGGCTTGTATGATTTGGTTTTGGTTTTTGTGGATTGTTTCGATTTTGTTTAGGCTTAGGCCGTGGATGTTTTGGTATTTATGCGCTTTCGGGCCTTCAGTTTGAATAAAATTTGAATTTATGCTTGGATATATTCTAGAAATAGATTGCTAGGTTTTCATAGGTTATTTTACAGGTATGAACTGATTAAAATAGGCCTAAATTTTGCAGAAAATGTAGTCATGCCACTGGCGGCATCACTGGCATCGCCATTCATCTGGTTTGTTAATTAATACAGGCAAAGTTGCTTGCAAACAATACCGTCGGCAGCATCACTTCATATTGCCCAAAACTACTTCATACCACCGTCGGCATCACCTGTCCAGAAATCTAGATTTGACCATTTCCTTAAATTTAACCATGGTAAATCACAACCAGCAGCTACGGAGCTTCTTACAAAGCCTGGGAAATGCAGACTGGAAGAAGCCAGAAAAATTTAGGCTATGGGTCGCATGGCCTATTAGTCCTAAATTACTTCATGAGGCATTGGCTTTTTGGGATCGGATGTACCATGTATTCCGATTTTCCTCCATTGAGCTATGCCCTTTACTTGAAGAGTTCCACGCTATATTAGGGGTTCCATGCCCCAAGCGCGTGCCCCTAGCACTCCCGGAGTTTCATTTTGGCATGGGCGACGTTCCCCGAGGGCTATGGAATTTAGACTCCGTGGACCCGTTCTTGTCTCGATTACTTGATAAATCCAGATTCCAGCTTAGTGCAATTCTAGAGTGGTGCTAAGGGGCCCTTAAATCTCACCTTGCTTGGCCTTCCATGGGGGCACTATTACTCATGGCAGAGTTTATATGCGGAGTAGGACCAGTTGCCCCATTTGGGTTGATTTCACTTATTGGTCCTACGTCGATAGTGGCTTCTCCCATATCAGTGGGATTAGCCAAGATCCTGCTCAATACCAATGCTACTTCCACCGACCCAACTCTTATCGGTGACCATCTTATACTGCTGCAGGTATTCATTCTCCCACTTTAAAAAATATTCATTTCCTTCTGCTCTTATCTAAAACTGAATCACAGGTATGGCTGATGGAGAAGTTGAAGCTGAAGGCGGCACCACGGGGAATCCGAAGAAGTACTTACCCATTCATCTAAGGGAGAGGGGGCTCATACGAACAAATTTCAATCAGCTGACATTTGACAGCTAGGTATCTATTCTAAGGGGGTATATAGATTCGCAAATACAATGGGTTAGCCCATGGTAGAGGATCTGAGATGTGGTTGTAGAGTCCTGGGGATCCTGTGTTCAGCTAATAGGTCTAGAGAGGTCCTCATTCTATACCCCTTACCAGTTGTGCCGTTAGTACGACAAGCGACAGAGAGTCCCGATCAAGATACCTCATAACTAAATCAGTGTCTATAAAGCCAGGTGGGTGAACCATATTCAGGAGAAACGAGCCAGGGAGGCCATATTCGAGACTTTAGACTATGATCATGTGGAGACCATTGAGACTGACATACATTATAGAGGATGGGTTGCTGAGATCAGACACATGATGACTCGATTCGAACGATAATGGGCCCGTCTTGAGGGAGAGTAAGCAGAGTAGGGATATGAGGCCTTCTCCACTACCACCTTACGGAGGATTTCTAGGTATTATAATGATGCGGGGAGCTCGGCTTGAGACACGCTTTCTTTAGTTCTATCTTTTGCATAGGCTAGTCGGGGCGACAGACCTATCAAACTTTATTTTATTAAGTCTTTTATTTGGTTCTAGTTTTTGCTTAGACTGCCCCCTAGGATTTTCAATCTATCGAACCTTGTCTTAATTTTTGCCTGGACCGCCCTTTTTGGGTTTTCAATCTAGCAGACTTATTCTAACTTTTGCATAGACCTTGCTCTTTTCAGTCTATCAGAATTATTATTATATATTGTGTGCATTAGATTTAGAATAATGTAAACTCTACATTCGATTTACTTACACTATTTTGGCCGCATGGATACAAAATTCGCATAAGCATAAGCATTCAGAATTTAGCAAAAGAGATACTTTCATTAAGTGAAGTGAAACAAAGTATATAATGTCTGGTTAATATTCCCATTGATCTAACTCTCGGTGTGAACTAGCCTAGATCGGTTTTCTAGAAGGCACTCTCTCTTTGCTCACTTACCTTAATTTTTTCCTAGATTGCCCTTTTTGGGTTTTCAATCTAGCGGGTTTATCTCATCCCCTAATTTTTGCATGACGAGTTTGCAGAATACCGACCGTCGTGTTACCCTAATTTTTGCCCGATCAGTAAAAGCCCGAAAGGCGGGTGATTATTATATCTTTTTTTTGTGCTACTTTTTTTTCTGATTTATTTTTTTTGAATTAGATGTGATAACGCTAAAGCCTATCCTGGTTTACGGGGTTCACGAACTCATTCCCATCCATGTCCCTAAGCTTAACCGCTCCTTTACTAAGCATCTTCTTTATCATATATGGTCTTTCTCAGATAGGCCTGAATTTGCCCCTTGTGTTAGTGGTGGAAGGTTTCAGCTGCCTGAGGACTAGATCACCAGCTTTTAGGGGAAATTTTTGGTGTCTTACCCGACTATTATAGGCTCAAGCCATGCACTGCTGGTACATTTGGAGATTATCTAGAGCCCTCAATCTTTGCTCATCCATCATATTCAGTTGTTCAAAGCTCACCTGAGTCCATTCAGATTCTTTTAGCTCTGCTTCTAATACGACCCTTAGTGAGGTCACTTGAGTTTTAATTGGCAAGACTGCTTCCATTCCGTAGACTAGGGAGAATGGAGTTTGATAGGTCAGGGTACAGACACTTGTGCGATATCCCCAAATAGCAAAAGGTAGCTTATCTGCCCAATCCTTGTAACCGACTATCATCTTAGAGGGGATCTTCTTTACCGATTTATTAGCTGCCTCAACAGCGCCATTAGCTTGTGATCTATACGGAGAAGATCTATGATGCTCAATCCCATATTTCTCAATCAGATCGACGGTTGCCCCTTGAATCTATACCCCATTGTTTGAGACTATGTAATGTGGAAGTCCATACCGGGCAAAAATGTGCTTCCCTATGAACTTGGCCATCTTCTTAGCGGTGACATTGGTGTAGGATTCGAACTCCACCCATTTTGAGAAATAATCCACTGCAACCATAATGAATTGGTGCCTATATATGGATGAAGGATGAATTTCACCGATTATGTCTATCCCCCATGCTGAGAATGGCCAAGGAGTAGATAAATGATGGAGCTCGGGGGGCGCTAGATGTTGCATATCCCCATAAATCTAGCATTGGTGACACTGCTTGACTTGGGCAATACAATCGGCCCTCAGGGTGAGCTAAAAATATCCCAACTACTGAATTTTCTTTGCGAGAGCGAGGCCATTCATATGAGGGCCACAATCACCGGCATGGACTTGATCAATTACTTTCTGAGCCTCTAATTTAATTAAGCAATGAAGTAGTAAAACGTCACTAGTGCGCTTAAATAAATCATTATCGATAATCTAAAATTAAACAGTGAGCTGCTTGAGAGTGGCAGGTTTGAGTCAGAGGAATCCGAAGGATATTGGCTGATTTAAAGAAATAGGACAATATCAGAGTACCAACAGGGCTCAGTGAAGATGGCAAGGACCTACTAAACCTGCTGGGCTTGGTAGGGGGTCTTAGTTGACAACAGAATGAAAGGATAATAGGCTGCTATTGGGTTCCTTCCCATAAGGAGGCCAGGGTAGCTAGAGAATCAGCCATTTAATTCATAATCCCATGGGACATGGCAATATAAATAGGAGGAAAACTTCTAAGATAAGCCTCAGACTGCCTCAACATAAGGACGGAAAGATTCTTCTTTGATTTCCCAATCCCTAACAACCTAACGGATCACAAGAGCCGAATCCCCGATTATGGATCCCATGCAGGCCCCGACCAAGAGGATGGCTTCAAGACTGAATAGAGATGCTTTATACTCAGTGCCATTGTTTGTTACAGTGAATTCTAAGTGTTTGGACAATGGAATGATTTCATTATTTGGTGTGACTATGATAACTCCAGGGCCTACGCCCTATCAATTTATAGCACCATCAAAGTACAAAGTCCACACACACTCGAGGATTTTAACAGAGGCAAGCTACTCATCAGGAAACTCCAGGTTCTCAATATAGTTAGAAACCTTCTTTGTGGCATACTCAATGTCGAACTCGGATAGGAGCAGCAACCAGCGAGATAGCTTTCCGGTGAGGGTAGGAGACTGACAAAGATACTTCATGGGGTCGATCTTAGCCACGGTTTGGACACGGTAAATTTGGAAATAATAGGGTAACTTCTACATGAGCAAAACCATAGTGGTGCAAGTCTTTTCCACAATCAAATACCGAGTTTCATAATCCAACAAATTTTTACTCAAGTAGTAGATCTCGTGCTCCCATTTATCATCATGCTTGCGGGCAAGCATTGCCCCTACAAAAGATTCTTCAATGGCCAGGTATAGGATCAAAGGTTTTCTGAGGATAAGGGGTTTCAAAATGGGTGGGTCAACAAGATAAGCTTTGATTCTGTCAAAAGCCACTTGGCACTGATCATTCCATACTTTTGGTTGTTGCTTTCTTAATAGTTTAGAGATGGGTTTGCACATGGTAGTGAGGTAGGCAATGAACCGGCTGACATATAGTAAGGACCCCAGAAGCGATTAGACCTCTTTCTCTATCTTATGATGAGGCATATCCCTAATGGCTTTGGCTTTATTAGGATTGATCTCAATTCCTTTCTGACTGACCACATGTCCCAGTAGCTTTCCTAAAGTAACCCCAAACACGCATTTCTTCAAATTCAGGCAGAGATTGTACTTTTCAATACAAGTCATGAATCTGCTGAGAATAGTAGGGTGCTCATCTCGGGTGGTAGACTTCACAACCATATCATCCACATATACCTCCACCTCCTTATGGATCATGTCATGCAAAAGGGAAGTTATGATGCGCTAGTAAGTGGCCCCAACATTCTTTAACCCAAATGGTATTACTTTGTAGCAATAAACCCCCCATTCGGTAATGAACGCCATTTTGACCTTGTTGATTATATCTACTAGAATCTGATTATAACCTGAGAACCCGTCCATAAATGAGTACATAGCTGTCAATCAGGACATCTATATAAGGAAGCGAGAAATCGTCTTTAGGCGAAAGCCTTGTTGAGATCTCGGAAGTCAATACAAACTTAAACCCTACCATCCTTCTTCAGAGCCAGGACTATGTTGGACAACCAAGTAGGATATTCCACAACTTTGATGAATTGAGCTTCAATCAACCTTGAAACCTCTGCTTTAACCTAATATTCCTATTTTGGTCTTAACTAATGGAGCTTCTGCTTGATAGGCCTGAACTTAGGATCGGTTGGAATTTTGTGCTCGATAATTTGACGATAAATCCCAGGCATGTCTTCATACGACCAGGCAAAATCATTAACATGATTTTAAGCACTTTATTATATCACTTTTTTCCTCGGGAGTTAAATTGTTGGAAATGGTTACCATTTTGAGATTATCATTAGTACTCAGGTTTATTTCATTTAAAGATGTATTGCTAATGCCAAAAACGTTATGCGTATTATCATGTGAATGTATGGATCCATCAGGAAAAACATCAGACAAGTAAGCAAAACAAGAGTCATTCATTGCATTAAAAGCCTTATAGGCAACATTGTCCGCATAAAAAACATTAGAAATATTAAAAAATACATCATCCATATCATCCTCCTCCATAGGAGGAGGGACTTCAGTGGTGGCAGCAACAATAGGAGGAGCATCCTCTGCATTCTTCATCAGAATGGTGTCCAGGTCATGTTCCAGAGTAGCTTTCGACGGTTCTTCAGACAGGTTGGCTTTCTAGGCTAAGGCCTTGGCGAGCTTCCTTGCAATCTCTACCATGGCATCCTCTTCCCCGGTTCTCTCACCCCTCTAACCTTTCTTCATCAGAAATTCCATAGCCCTAGTCTTGGTAGCCACAACATCTTCAACCTCTGGATCCATAGACTCTTTATTACTTCCCCCAGACTCATCCTCAGGATACATCTTACCCTTCCCCTTAGCCTTATCGAAAACAATGTTGACAGGTGCAGTAGGCTCAATGGGTTCTAGTTCAGTAGAGATAACAATGTAGCCGGCTTCAAAGTCATAAACATCTTTGAAGATCTCAAAACCGGGCCACATTTTCCCTTCATGCTCAATAGGTTTGGGCTCTCCCTTGTAAGGCCTTTTGCCTTGGATTTCACAAATAGTGACCATGCAACAGTAGTAGGAAGGAACACGGTAATAGGCCTTTCTAGGTTTATACCCTGATCTCGCCTGGTGGACGAGCACCTTCGGATCTAAGGCCTTAATAATTCCTTGCTCGAACATTTCAAAACCTCTACCAAGCTTATACCTAGATTTCTTCATCAGTTTTCCCATACCAGAATGGAGATAACTGTGCCAAAGGGGAGCAGATTTCTCAGTCTTAATAACCACAACAATCTGAAGACCTTTCTCCAATTTGGCTTTGGCTTCTATAATAACCACAATAGAAGCGGGATCGGCCTCGATAGTTACTAGTTTATCCTCATGAACGAACTTGATTTGCTGATGGAGAGTGGAGGGAACTGCACCTAAGGCATGAAGCTAAGGTCGGTCGAGCAACAATGAGTAAGTAACAGGAATGTCGAGTACGGTGAACCACACTATGCTCATAATACCTCCAATAGTGACTTCCTCCTCAAAGGCCCTAATTACACTACACTTTGAATAATTAAAAGCTCGGATAACAGTACTAGATTTTTCAAGCATTTCCTCTAATAGACCTAAGTGAGGAAGGACTTTTAAGGATAGAGATTCAGGGCAGAGCCATCATCTACCATGACATAGGGGATAACCTTATCAAGGATCTGAATATGGATGAACACGACCCTATTATGGTTCTTACCCTTAAGTAGAAGATTAAAATGGTCAAACACAATCTATGGTCCCTTCCTTGGAGGAATACCTTCCCCGACCCTAGCACATATCTCAACAATAAAAGTGGTCGGAGTAGCTTCCAAATAGAGAAATTGTTTAATCAATCCCCTACGGAGCCCGATGGAATCAATAACTAATTACCAGATACTGTAACAAGCTTAAGCTGAGTAATAAGAGGATCAACCTCAAGACTGGTCGGAATAGGTAGGGGTGGAGAAGGAGGTCTAGTAGTGGTGCCTATCCTCCTAGGAACTGGGTCTTTATCCAGATGGAGTCGACGATCCTTGGGTTGATATACATGGCCACTTCGAGTAATGTTGAGAACATTATCGAGTAGGACACTTTGAGCAGCTCGTGTTTCAAATAGGTATTGCTGTTCTTCAGGGTTAAAATCTGGGTCTCGTAACACATACTCATCCAAATTGAAAGGCTCATTCTGATCAACCCTAAATAATTCATTCGGCTTCTCATTAGCGGGCGAATCAACCCTAAATAGCTCGGTGCTTACGGCCTTGGCTACTTCAACTACTCCCTCATCTTCATCGGAATAGTCATCCTTTGAAACTAAGGAATCTATGCTGAAGAGTGGCTTTTTCTCAACTTTCATTCTCTTGGCCATAAAGGGCTGATCTCTGCAGCTTTCTTGCTTAGGTGGGTTTAGGTCAACATCCATCCACTTAACCGAATTAACTCCCGGATTAGCTTCACTGATTAGATCAAAAACTAAGTTGGACGGGAGACCGAAATCGATAACCAGAATATAATGACTACTACTCGGGCCCCAGATGATTAGCTCAAAGATTATGGCTTCAGGCAAGCTGGACTAGATCATTCCCATATTATTCCTGAAATTCAGTAAAGGGTTATTAATGGTGCTTAGGGTTTTATCAGGTTCAGCAATCTTTCCTTCACTAACTAGATGCTGAATAACTGAAAGTAAGGCCTTATAATTGTTGGTTTGGTGACCCACTTAAACATGGCAGCTGCAAAATTGTTTTTATCCTCGGGTTTAGATGGCTTATACTCTTTAAGGGACTGGATGAAACCTGCTTCCCTCAAAGGCTTAAAAATAATCCGAAGAGGCAACTTGTACGATTTGGCCAAAATAAAAGGAGGACGACGGGGCTAAATTGCTGTAACTTTTGGTGGAGCTTGAGTAATAGCCAGGGGTGCAGCAGGGGATTGAGAAACTGCCTGAATTGTAGCCAGGGCTATAGGCTTTGCATGTGTCAAAGGTGAGGGCTGAGCATCATTATTCTTTCTAAACCACGGTTTTCCTGCTTTTTCTACCTTTTTCACGCTCCACCTTACTTTCAATTTTCTTGGCTTTTTCGAACATAGCCTTGTAAGAAAGGAATGAATCAATAGCAATCTTTTTACAGAAAAGGGGAAAAGATCCCTCTAGGACTTTAACAATCATCTCCTCGAGGCTCAGCTTAGATTTCTTTAGAACCTGGGTCGACATCCACCGGTTAAAATATTGCTTAAAAGTTTGATTGGGCATTTGGCGAACTTCCTTGAGATGTTGGAGGGTTGTTTCTATCATAGTATTAAAACCATACTGCACTTTTAGGGCCTCAGAAAGGATTTTCCAATCATTGACAATATGCTACGGCAAAGTATGATACCATTCAAGAGTAGGGCCCCGAGGGGAACAAGGAAACATTTCAGCAAGCACTTTATCACTTAATTTCTTTACATGCATAGCTCTTTCATATATAATAATGTGGGAAGCAAGTGCACCAAAACCATCACAATGCGCCATATTCAGCATAGTAAAATTATTGGGGACACAGTCTTCATTTCTTTTGGGTTCCTTGGCAGCAATAAGATGGTTCATATAGGCTTCAATTTCTAGTGTCACGCTTGGAGGCTGCGTGACCTAGTCATTAATCAGATGGGAGAGAGCTACGGCCTTAGGTGTCGCACCCAAAGAATGCATGACCTAGTCATTGATATGAGAGGCCATCATCTGGCAAACAAAAGCAGCTATTTCGGTTGTCATGCCCAGAGGTTGCATGACTTAGTCATTGACTGGCAGAGATGGGGGAGGGCGAGCAATCAGTTGGCTGCTAAAAGGGATCTGAGGATAAGTAGTGCCCTTGGAAGTTACAATAAATTGCGAAGAAGTAAAGATGATAGAGGTTGGACTAGCCCACTAGAAGAACCTGAAAACTGAGGAGTGAATACTAGAGGAACCGAGCTCTTAGCAAAGGGTCTCAGATTGAAAGGAATAATCAACGGGGTTGTCAAGGTTGGCAGGAAGGCAGAAGTTTGCCTAAACTAAAATGGGCTTGCCATGGGATGAGTCAAGGGAGCTGGTTGAAAAACTGGTGCAACAGGTCTTGTCCCTACCAGATCGGCCAACATTTGTGCTGAACCATTATGGTCTTGCATATTGGACTCAGAGACCCGGTTGAAATTCCTATCCTTAAGGGCTCGCTTAATAGCTGCTTGGACAATGTTTTAGATGGAAGTGTGGAATATATCCGAATTCAGAAACTATGCCATAGTATTGCCAAAATCAAATCTAGGTGGGGGGGTGAGATGCTGCTCCTGAGGTGGGAGTAGGGCCGACTTGCTCCTCAGGCTGAGGAGGGTTTCCATCATGGCTCAGGAAAGAATAGCTGGCTGAGAGAAATCCTGACCCAACTAAACCTGATCTGAATCTAACTCCCCGCTAGAATTGGGATACGAAACCCCTTTGACTTTCGTGGTGACTACCGAGGTGAGAGAACTATGAATCAGACGGTGTTTTGGCCTTTTCCAAACTGGGGTGCAATGATAATTCTACCTCCTCCTAACTGAAATGGTAGGTAGAGATCAAATCATGCATGGATTGTGTGATGTTATGGATAGGTGAGTGACCTTTGTCTAATAACCGATGCGTGGTATGTACGGCTGCATGTAGGCATGGTTAGAGATGATGTGGCGGCTTATCCCTCCAACATCCGTGGGTCGTTAGTACTATTTGTCATGCATAGTGATATGTCGTGACTCAATAGGGTATAAAAGAAGTCCTACAGATGTTGCTAAAACTCTTCCACGAATGGAGATTAGTAAGGTAAGTTGATTGATTTTTATCCCTTGAAGCCGATGCATGGGTGATGCATGAGCACGTAGTACATAGCACACAAAGCATCCCTCTTCTAACCTGATGACTCCCGTGTGATGCCTCTTTGGAAGGATGAAGGTTAGCCTCTTCGCCGGTAATGGCGAAAGAAGTGCGTCCCAATTATTTTCATTGTTCTAGTAGTCCTAAAGGATTGAAGTGCTAAGGCTTTTTCTTGCGCGACTATGGTATGGTTGTTGATGTAGAAGGTTCTCATTTACCTTGATTCCACGTTACTCAACCACTCCCCAAATAGGTGCGATCACAGGAGTTTACGTGTTGGTTAAAATGTGTGATCTACCCGTTAGGCATCCTTAATTCCAAATAGGGCATGAGTGATACTTTCGCGAGCTTCTAGTGTAAAAATGGGGCACCTAATAATTGCCGAACTATCTACACGCATAAGGATAAAACGTCATGAAAAAGAATGAAGTTTTATTTGGCCAATGATTTCAATACATTATCAAAATCTTTTAAACTTATTGAAAATTTTAAGTTTAAGTTTAAAGAGACAAATCCCCAACAGAGTCGCCACTGTGAGCGGACGACATTTTACACGACGGGCTGATAAGCTGGACCGATGGACCGGTCTCCTTTGAAAATGATTTGGGCGTGTGATGGTAATTGTGAAAATGGTTTATCATGTTTTGTGTTCAAAACATACGATATCAAAATCCCATACTTAAAATAGAGTCACCACCTGGTTCAGCTCAATCGGGAAATTTTGGTATGATTTTCCCACCGGGTGGTAGACTATACCTTAAGTAGATATTCTGAGTTCTAATAATGTTATCTATTTTACGTTGGCCAAGTGAAAGTGTTTCATTCTTTCTTAATTAGTTTTAATCTACGCTATTTATTGTGTTTTTGGTTTATATTGTTGCTTGCGGGTTATTTAGCAAGCATTCAAAAGCGAGAAATAGATAATTATTACAGTCATCCAACAAATATAATGCAGGAAATAAAATAATAATTACATGGCTTTCCAAATACCTATACATTTTCTATACAATAAATAAAATACTCGAAGGCCTAACATACACCTAACCTAAATGTACCTACACAAAGCGGTTAGCACAAATACGACACATTGTGTGAGATATATCACGTAGCATGCATAGTTAGTAAACAAAACAAGACCCGAGTTAGTGTGAACATGGTATATTTATTTAGAATTTATGGAGCCCGGTTGGATGGCTAAAAATGAGATTTAAATGGTGTTCGCGGGAAACTTTCGTTATATCCATATTTTAGACTCGATTGTTATTTTAATCGGATTATTAGTGAAAATGCCATATCGTATGGGGTGATGTCTATTTTTAGAAGGTTCTGGACCTTTATCGTTGCACCGTATGTCCTAGCTTTGGGAATTTAAACTAGGTCGGTAATAAAAATGAAAATAAAACTGCTGTCCAGAAGGTCATACAACCGGTGGCATGACTGAGGCCGCCGGCGACATCACTGATGCTGCTGGTGGTCTTAGTTACACAGACATGCTGTATAACATTTTAGATACCATAAAGAAAGGGTTCTGCAATAAAATGGGACCACTGAGGGCAAGTGAGGCCATTGGCGGTAACAACAATGCCGCTGGCGGTATGGTTGATACCGCTGACGGCTTCAGTTTCTTACATTAGCTATTTTTGACTAAAAAGCGACTAAAAACCCAAAAATAAGCACAAACAGTAACTAAAGCACAAAAAACTAGTGAAATGGAAGCCAAAGAGCTATGAGACTCTGAATTTTTACCTCGGGGCCGTGAATCCACCTCTTCGTAATCCGTATGACACCTCCGGGGAGCTCAAAGGATGATTTTGGGAAGTAAGGGGTGATTTAGTCTCTAAATCCTAATTTTAGTGATTTCTAAACTAAAAATGCACCTAGATATCAGAGAGTTTAGTAGAGAAAAACCAAGAAAAGATAAATTGAATCCTCTTTCCTTACCTTTTCTAAACTTTATCCCACTAGAACTAGCTAAAAGGTTGAAAATCTCCTTGAAATTTTGAGTTGGGGAAGAGTGGAACCCTTGAAATGGCTGAGAAATGTTGCTTATATGGGCTAAAATCTGTTGGAAATTGCCTTTGATCAATTATCCGTCGGATATTAAGCAAAAAGGCAAACATCTATTCTGCAAAGGAAATGATGCCGCCGGCAGTATGGATGATACCACCGACGGTATTGATGAGGCTGCCGGCGGCCTCACCTTCTTGACAGATCTGAAAAGCAAGCATAATTTGTGCCTAAAATTGGGAAAGGGAGAGGAAACCCGGCAAAAGGTGATTTTGATGGAAAAACTGAAATATTGGTTTATTTTTGACTTTTTATTGATATTTTAGGCTAAATTATTTTTTAGGTGTAAATAATTGGTCTGAGCTACCATCAGACGCATTATCGGACACGTCGAATTGAATTTTTTTGAAAATAAAATTCTTAGAGAATTTTATATCGGTAATAAAAATTCTAAAAAGGAATTTTTACTACGAGGAATAAAATCGGGCATACGTCATCATCGTCTTGCAAGAGGGACTGTAAAATCTCCGTGCTCACAGTTACAACATCATTCATACATGCACTTACCTTGGCAAATAGGGTCTGGGAAACCATAGGATCCTAGAGTGCAAAGGCATTCCATGCTATCCGCTCTGCCTCCCTACGAGTAACCTAAAAAATCCAAAAAGAAGGGGCAATAAAAGGTCAGTCCCAAAGGAGAAATCATACACATAAAGGATCAGGTTCAAGCTGTCTAAGCTTACATGAGTAGTATTTGGGGGCATAAAGTCCATGGAATGAGCACTCGAGGTTATGTCCCGTATACTGAAGTAGCCATTTGGGCCCATGAGGAGGAAGGACTCCTCCAAAGTAGTCGTGAAGCGCCCAGGCACTATGTCAGCATCCTCTGGCCTATCCCGACCTTACACTCTATTGCACTTAGGCCTATTTCTTTTCCATAAAGGTGCCTGAAAAACAAAAGCAAAACTAAAGGCAAGCATTGGCAACCATTTTGGAGCCAAATAATTGACATATATGTAAACTAGCACGGTTTTACATCAGAAGAATGATGCTCCTAATGAACCATCGGCGCATCCTCACCAACCTCATCCTCCCCTCGGGATCACCCCCACTTTGGCCAGCTCCATCTTCTTCCTTCTCTTCCTTATCGCTGCTCACTTGACCCCTAAGTAGCCATTTCTGCTCCTCCCTCTTCTTATCCAAGTGGTACTCAATTGTGTCACTTCTATGGATGCGTGGGCACATGAGAAGTAGGCACTGCATGTGGTTTTTATGAGAGCCATGGACACTCTCTATGACACAGCCATTACCCTCTAGATAATCGACTATGTTAGCCTCAGTAGTAATAACCAGATAAGGCCACCATAGACCCGTGGGAGGCGCCAGAGGCACTGGTATAGTAGAAGTGGCAACATCTCTCCAGCCTTGTACTCACTCTCACTAGTACCACTCGAAGGATAGGGGGCACTCCATCACAACCCACCGATCATCCACGTCCTTTTGGATTGTAGCCACCGCCAAGAGGTTAGACGCCTCATTAAAAGGGTTGCGACATTCTGACCAAACAATCAGATAAAAATAAACAATCAATGTAAGCACAATGTAAATTCATAAATGCTTTGTTTAAGTGTGAAATAGGGTCAAGGATAAAAAATTGCATAAAGATCTCAGCTGCAGGCACCTCAGTGAGTCCCTATAGCTAGTCGGGTACTTACAAAGTCCTCCGATACTCCCGCATCACTGGGTGAGAAAATGAGAACAAGCCGACACATTGGTCTTGAACTAAAACCGGCGGGAGAATCTGGTGATCAAAGGCCCAAGCCTGCACAAGTAATAATTAATTAGTCCAAAACATCCAAAAGAAGTACATCAGACAAAATTGAGTAAAGGAATAAAGGAGGTTAATTAAATGCTATTGGGAAAGGTATACCTGCACGAGTAGATGACTCAGCCGAAGGACCTTGCCTTTCTTCCTTGCACCCGCGTCCAGCTCGCCGTAAATCTATGCTAGAATGGCCCTAGGCCAATTCTTCTTCCTAATGGTCTTGATGTCCTCGACCCAGAGATCAACCCATAGTTAATCTTACTACTAAAAACCTAGAAGAATAGCACAATCAAAAGGGAAATAACAAAAGAGCGGACACAAGCATCCCGCTGAGTCTCAAGTACCACCCCAACTCCCATCCAATGCTTTTGCAGTTCTTTATATGACAATCGCCCGAAGATGGGCTTCAAACAAAAGAGCACCATCACCCTCCTTGTCACGGGCTTTTGGAGATAGTAATCCTCAATGTAAACGTCAATTGGATGACATGATCAGTCCAAGATAGCCTAGTCATTGCCACCACATCGGAGGGAGTGATAGTCACCTCATCAAATGTAAGATGGAAAGTGTGAGTGGTCTCTAACAACTTATCAATTAGTGAAATCAAGACCCAGTGAGATAGTTTGGGCATCCTGTTGGACAGTGTCCTGGCCAGGTGCCCAAAGTCGGTGGCATCTATCACATCTGTAAGTGCGGGGTCCTTCTCATCGATATGGGCCCACCATTCTCTAATAATCCGCCATACCCCCTGTGCACATAAGCTCATACTACTGTAAAAAAAATTAGAAAGCAAACAGATAAGTAATTAGTTTTTTATTCACATTCCTATAGCTATTGGAACTGGCTGATATCGCTGCTGGAGCAGTGATACCGCTTGTGGCATCAGCTATACCGCTAGCGGTAGGGATGATGCCGCCGATGATATCACTGTAAGCAACAGCAATATGGCAGGTTTTTAGGCCTTACTATAAGGCCTGAAGCTGCTGGTGGCATGAGTAAAGCCGCCAGCGGGATCAGCTCTACGGGCAGAATCACAGATTCACCCAAAATTGCACGAAAAACACAAAAATGCAATTAATCAAACCCAAAGTATAAAATTAGTAAAAATCGACCCCATGGCATGCGATATCAATTTATATACTTTCAATTTCATGTTTATAACCCCTATCATAGCAAATTTTGAGTCTAAGGCCGAAATGAAAACTTAATGAAATGAACAGATTTAAGTATTGCAGGATTATCTGGACATACGAGAAGTGCTTCTTCTTCGGTAGAGTTAAATCCGTTATGGGAGAAACGATCCCATAGACGTACATCTTGTAAATTTTCTTTAAACCATAAGCTACATGAACCGGGCAAACTTTTAATTCCTCAACAGATGAATTGGGTAGATTTTTGGGTCTCATGCTTGTGGATTTTCGTCCAAATACCTTCTTCAACATGTTTGAATAAGAAAAGGAGAAGATATAGGAGAGTTTGAAGGTGAAGCAGAGCCTTTTTCGGAAGTTATTGCCGTTCAAATGAAATAAGGAGTGTTTTAATTCGTATTAAACACCCGTAAGGAATTTGAGGAGTCTGAAACTATCGCTCCATACCGCCGATGGTATCAACTCATATTGTTGGTGGCATCAGCTAGGCCTCTAGCGGCGTCACTCTCACCAGGGGAAATTTTGAATTTTTTGACCAGTCAACTATGCCATGTGGCACTCCATACTGCCAGTAGCATCATCCAAACTGCTAGCGGTATCATCCAAGTTGCCAGCGACATCAAATTATTTAGGGCTATTTCAGATGACTTTTCAATAGTTCAACGGGATCTCGGCTCAAGCCCTCAACAATCCAGGACTTTGAAAATCCTTGCATTGTTAATCATCACATTTTTACTATTAATCGAAGGGGCAAAAATATTTTTGTTTCACAAAATCGATCAAGCAGTAAAAATGTCATCTAAAAATCTATCTAATTTTGTTTCACTTATCACTCATTGTAGGTACGACTGTCCAGCCCGCTAACCACCGAATAAAGGTCCTGATGGAGCCAGAATCTTATCATCCTTCGGGTCCAGCCTACAAAACACCAAATAAAGGTCCTGACAGAGCCAGAATCTTGTCATCCTTCGGGTCCAGCCCACCAAACACCTAATGAAGGTCCTGACAGAGCCAAAATCTTCTCATCCTTTAGGTCCAGCCTATTAAACACTTAATAAAGGTCTTGGCAGAGCTAGAATCTTGTCATCCTTCAGGTCTAGCCCACCAACCACCAAATGAAGGTCCTGATGAAGCCAGAATCTTGTCATCCTTTGGGGTCTAGCCCTCCAAACACTAAATGAAGGTCCTGACAAAGATAAAATCTTGTCATCCTTCGGGTCCAGCCCACCAAACACCTTATGAAGGTCCTGACGGAGCTAGAATTTTGTCATCCTTCGGGTCTAGCCCACCATCCCTCAGGTATATTTCCTAAATCCTTGCTCCTTTCGTGCGATCATACTGACCTGTGGTAGTTGTGATCCCCGAGGGGCAGCCTGTGTGAACGGGATTTTGTAGTCCCTTTCGCAAGACGATGATGACGTATATTCAATTTTATTCCTCGTGATAAAGATTTATTTTTGGAATTTTTACTACCAATAAAAAATCTCTACGAATTTCATTTTCGAAAAAATTTAGTTTGGAGTGTCCGATAATGCGTCCGGTGGGAGCTTAAATCGATGATTTACACCCAAAAATTAATTTAGTCCTAAATACCCATAAAAAGTCAAAATAAACCCTAATTATTCAAATAATCTAGCTTAAACTCCTTTTTAGGTGAATTTGACCCACCTTTTAACCTTTTTAGGCTAGGCCATGCTTACTTTTCAGACCTAGCAGAGGTTGAAGCCGCCGGCGGCTTTGGCGATACTGCCGGTGGTATCATCCATGTCGCCGACGGCCTAATTTCTGCAGGCAGACAACTTTTTACAAAAATTGGCTTGATACCTGCCGAATAATTGATCAAAGTCAATTTCCCCCTGATTTTAGCCTATATAAGGAGCCATTTTCAGCTGAAAAATGGTTGGACACTTGAGACTTGAAATCTTTTAGAGATTTTAGCTAATTCTAGTTAGTTTTAGTGGGATAAGGTATAGAAAAGGTAAGAAAAGAGGAGTTCTTCATCTTTTCTTGGTTTTTCTTAATTGAACTCTCTGATATCTAAGTAGATTTTAGGTTTAAGAATCACTACAATAGGATTTAGAGACTTAAATCACCCATTTACTTCCCAATCATCATTTTAAGCTCCCCGGAGGCATCATTTAAATCATAAAGAGGTGGATTCACGGCCTCAAGGTAAAAATTCTAAGTCTCATAGCTCTTTGGCTTTCATTTTACATGTTTGTTGTGTTTATTTGCTATTTTGTGCTTAGTTTTGGATTTTCAATCATTCTTCGACCATTGGCCACTGCTGCTGCAAGAAAGTGAAGCCGTCAGAAGCATTTGAAGCCACTGGCGGTATCACTCATGTCGCTAGCAACATTAGTGATACCGCCAGGGGCTTCCTTTGCCTTCAATGCCTCTTTTTTCTTGTGGGACCCTTTCTTTATAGTACCTAAAAAGTTATTTCACAAGCCTATGTAAATGAAATTTCCAGCGGCATCATTGATGCTACCGGTGCATTCATTCATATCATTGGCGGTATGACCTTCTGGATATCATATTAGTTTTCATTTTATTTTGGACCTAGTTTAATTTCTGTAGCTAGGTTGTACAGTGCAATGATGGGAGTCCAGAACTCCCCAAAAATAGTCCTCACCTTATAACACGTGGCATTTTCACTAATAATCTAGTTAAAATAACAATCGAGTCTAAAATGTAAATAAAATGAGGTTTTTTCACAAACGTCGCTCGCTATCATTTTTAGCCATCAAACAGGGCTCCATAAAATTGTACAACAAATATGCCATGTTCACGCTAATTTGAGTCTTGTTTGGTCTGCTTATTATGCATGTTATGTGATATATCTGGTATACATGCCGTATTTGTGCTAACCATTTTGTGCAGTTAGATTTAAGTTAGATGTATGTTAGGCCTTCGGTTATTTTACTTACTGTATAGACAAATGTATAGGATTTTGAAAGCCATGTAATTATTATTTTAATTTCTGCACATTATTTGTTGGATGACTCTAATAATTTATTTACCGCTTTTGAATGCTTGATGACGCGCTAACAATATATAAATTGAAAAACCAATAAATAGGGTGGATTAAAACCAAATAAAAAAGAATGAAACTTTTAACTTGGCCTAATGTAAAATAGATAACATTATCCGAGCTCAGAATCTCTACTTAAGGTATGGTCTACCACCCAGTGGGAAAATCATACCTCAATTTCCCTATTTAGCTGAACCGGGTGGCGACTTTATTTTAAGTACGGGATTTTGATCTCGTATTTTTGAACATTAAAATATGCATACCATTTTCATCATCACCATCATGCATATATTTTTTGAGGGATCGGTCGTCCGGGCCGGCTTTGTAGCCCTCACGTAAAACGTCGTCCGCTCACAAGTGAGTCAACTCACCTTTGACCATCAAGTCAACCCCCGAGTGACCAGCGAGTCAACTCACATTTAACCACCCAGTTTGTTAGATATGATGTACGCTCTTAAGGCAATTAGGGCGATATATCTTAATTATATATTGGTAGAAATATTTTGTTTGATTAATAAAGATATTTATTCTTTTATTTATATCGATATGTTCATATATATTATGACTAGTTAAAATATATTCAATGACATCTATGTACAAAAGTCCTTGACATAAACAAAGTATGAAGTGAGAGATATCATAGTGGGATTATGTGTAGTGAGACCTACTTCGAGTATAATTATGATTGTGTCTAAACTATCCATAGTCATAGTTTCATCAAGAAAGGATATTGATGAACCAGTGAGACTTGTATGTGGTCACCTTTCTTGGAATGGGTCCAAGCAGTTAATCTCGTATAACTAAAGGTGGTACCTTAAGATTGACAAATGAATATATCTGGGAGATTTATTGGAGACCGCAATAAGATAAACACTTGGTATGTATATCATGGTGTTAGTATTTATCTTTATGTAGTAGCTTTTTGAATATCCTCATACTTGAGATACTAGTTACCTTATGTGGTACTGTCGCTATGTTTTGGGTCATACCTATACACTCATTAATTTAGGGTGTCACGGGTGATTACGGGTACAGTGATGATAACACGTTGGTAAACTATATAGTCGGAAAGAATACATTGCTCCAAGAAACCAGATGATACTTAACAATTGATAGAAGGAGTGAATTGTATTAAGACTATTGCAGAACCAGGATTAAGTCACATGCATGTGACTTTCCAAATATTGATGGGTCATATGGCCTATGCTAGAGAGTCACTATAACCAATCAAAGTCATCAGAGTCCACAACGGTAAGGAGCTCCAAGCCAGTCAAATTCCTGAAAAGGAATTAGAGCTAGGTCAAACTTTGATGACTTGATATTACGGGATCCTATTAGGTCAAACACTTTAAGTTTCAATCGAGCCATGTAAAGAACTGTTAGACTAGGTATAATCTAGAAAAGAAATAAATGGTTAGACCAATTTTTACTAGTTGGACCAGTATACCAAAAACAAATAGTTAGACCATTTTATTGGTTGGACCAATGTACAAAAAATAATGAGAAGGCATAGGAGAAAAAAAGCGTAAAGTAGGGTCCATGGTAAGGTACTGTGTGGACTCCCATGAGTGGGCTCGCACAAGTGCTGTAGGACAGCACTTGCAACTGGCCTACACGTGGGCTTGTGCAAGTGCTGTACAGCACTTGCGCTAGCGGGCTGCTAAAAGCAGGTCGCAATTTGCTGCAGCACGCAGGAAAGGGCCTATACGCATGTGCGGTACGCATAGCTCAGAAAGGGCTGAGCTCTAGCAGGCTGGGCCTCCGTGTTGGCGCAGGTCTATGCTGGCAATAGGCCTGCACACTGCTGGCCGTTTGAATGGAATTCCATTTTGTCCTATTTCTATTAAATAATATTTATGAATTAAGTTTTAATTATTCTTAAATTAATTAATCGGTTATTAAATTAATTGATTAGTTATTAATTAGTTGAATAATTATATAATAAGAGTTGTAATTCAAGTCTGATTCTGTTCCTATTAAATAAGAATTGTTTATTCTATTAATTGATTAATTGGATTAATTAATTGAATAAAATAATAATAAAGAAAGATTGAATTTAACTGGAACTCTTTCTTATTTAGTAAATGACTAAAAGGCCATGTCCATCCTTTTCTTATTGGACAAAACTTGGATTAAATTGTATTTTTAATCCAGCCCGTATGCCAAAAAATAAAGAGCTTTCTCCTCATTATTTTCCATCCCAGTTTCTTGCTCTCCCTCTCTCTCTTTATTCTCTTAGTTGTTCTAGTTCCTAAAAGTAATCCGTCAAAAGACGTATTTACTTAGAATAAAAAACTAAGGGAATTTTTTTCTACAATAAATTTGTAGAGAAGATCTAGCTGTCGTCCACTTATTTATCGGTACTCCCTTTCTAGAAGGTTTTGGTCGGTGGTGCTCGTGTGGACTATTTATATAGGGCTTCTAGTTTGGAGTCTATGAACGCAACTGATGGCGTCATTCTATCGACATCGGGATTCAGGCTCAACTAGTACATGGTTAAATTATTATTAGGTCCTTTATAAGTGTTTTTAACCTAGAATAATAATAGACTAGTTTATGTGGTCAATCATGCCATGCTTAGGAGATCTTGGACCCATATTAATTTTTGAATTTTTGTTGCGCCTGTTTTACATGTTAAAACCGTTAATCTAGACCAACATCAATTACCCATCGAGCAAGAGTGAGAATTGGTAAAATTATTAAAAAAATCACATTTTGGCCGTCGCTTGGTCTCATGAAGACATGCCTGGACTTCATTGGCACATCGCCGAGCACAAGATCCCAACGGACCTGAAGATTTGTCTAGTAAAGCAAAAGATGAGGAGAATGCATCTAGAATGGGCAGAATAAGTCAAAACAGAAGTGGTGAAATAGATCAAGGACAAATAGAAAAAGTCAAAGCGTGCTTTCTTCTTTTAACATTGTCTTAACCGGACTAGATTAGTTGTCCATAATATCAGAGCCAATGTTGGGCTGGGGGCATCATTTGAGGAGTCATATAATTGGTTATACACGTCCATTGGTTGGAACTCAAATGGATTACCAATTGCATTAGATGCAAATGGACTAGATCCAACTATAACTATTCTAGTTAGCTTGACTCGAGATAGCGGGGGTTAGCTTAAATGAGTTATAGATGCTACCTACTAAGAAGAATGGTTAGACCATGTTTCTCGAAAGACAATAGAAGGGGCTATTATGTTTTCGAATAAATCTTAATAAAATAGTAGGAAAATATATTTAATTGAAAGACCTTAAAATTAAATGCATGTATAAAACTGAGTCTAAGCATTTATTCTATTTATTATATGACGGTTTGAATCTTTACTTCTTACATAAATTTTGCATGTTTTGATAATTGTATTTGACTGGCTCTAGCCTTAAAGGTTTGTTTTGAAATGTGAGGATAGTCCTCAAAGCCTAGGGCTTGGCTCATATACCATATGAGCCCAATACTAAACAACATGATGCAAGTATTTCTACCTTGAGTAGAAATGCGGAAATTACATGAAGGAAACAAGGATACAACACCTTAGAGGTAGTTAAGATCCATGTCACCTTATGTAAGTAGCATGAAGTAAATGAGGATACAACACCATGGAGGTAGTTAAGATCCATGTTACCTTATATAAATAGCTTGAAGGAAACAAGGATAAACATCAAGTTAGATGTTAGAATCTATGTTACCTTAAGCATTGGAGGCATCGTGAAATCGTGGACTTGAAAGTCTATGTCTTTACATCTTAGAAAGATTTTTTTCCAAGAAAGGAAAAAATGATTCAAGGGTATTCTAAGGATGTAAAGGGACACCGATTGTCCAATATAGAAGCAGAAAGAGCGAAGTTAAAAGAAAACAAAAGGAACTTAAGAACTTTGTTTTGGAAATAAAGTAATTGTTTCAATATGGGATATTGGAAACATAATCTTCATTTAATATAAGATTTATATGCTTTTGTGTGATAGCATGAGAAGAAGAGGTTTTGGAAACTTCCACTTCAAGGTGTTATAATTGAATATGTTTTACATCTCTAGGGGATTCAACATAGATATGGGATATCAAGCGTGTGAATCACATATCTATACGGAGGTATAGGTATTGAAGAGAAGTAGAGGATTAGCAAAAGGAGAGTTGTACCTGCGAGATATCATTAGAGCTTGGCAGCTGCTATTGATGTACGAACTTTAATCTCCATTTAGATATTTTGAAATAAGGACAAAATTATAGTTATACTTCTATGAATATTATTTTCTGCTTCATCAGAGCAGATGAAGTTAATTCCAATTTGATAATAGATGTTATCAAAGATTATGAAAAATATTTTAGATAGAAGTGTAATGAAAGATATTTTGTGATTACAAAAGCGTATTCTCAATATTAACAATGCTAAGAGAAATTATATAAAGACAAGTCATCTTACTTATGGCCTTGTTGTTTAGGCCATATAAACAAAACTCACTTAAATAAGTTACACAAAGGTGATGACTTGGGCCCAATAGAATGGGAGTCTTATAGGGCTTATGAACCTTGTTTAAAAGGCAGAATGACAAAGAAGCCCTTTTAAGGAAAAAGGGGAACGTGCCACGAGTACAATGGAAATAATACACTCAGATGTATGCGGTCCAATGAATGTCTAAGCACATGGATGTTTTGTGTACTTCTTTTCTTTTATCAATGATTACTCATGATATAGGTATTTGTACCTTATGAGGCACAAATCAAATAGTTTTGAAAAGTTCAAAGACTATAGCAATGAAGTTGAGAAACAACTTGGAAAGAATATTAAGGCATTATGGTTAGACCGAGGTGGAAAATATTTAAGCCAAGAGTTTCAAGATTATCTAAAGGATAATAGAATATTATCCTAGTGGACCCCTCCTTATACTCCTCAGCACAATGGTGTGTCTGAGAGGAGGAATTGAACTTTGTTAAACATGGTTTAGTCCATGATAAGCCAAGAAATTCTCAATAAATCCTTTTGGAGATATGCAATTGAGAGCACAGTTTATATCCTAAACCGTGTGCCCTCAAAATTAGTTGATACTACACCTTACAAAAGGTGGTATGGTAAGAAACCTACTCTTTCTCACCGGAGAGTTTGGGATTTTCCTACCTATGTTAGAAGGACAATGTCAGATAAGCTTGGAGCTAGATTTAACAAGTGCTTGTTCATTGGTTATCCTAAAGAGACAATAGGATATACCTTTTATGATCCTGAGGAACAAAGGATATTTGTTTTGAGGACCACTCAGTTCCTTGAGAAGGAGCACTTGCTTGCAAAAGCTAGTGGGAGTGACCTTGAACTTGAAGTTCAGGTAGGCAAACAAGACAATCAACTAATGATTCCTATGCCTGATACATAAGAAAGTGTGATCAAAGAACAACCTATAATACAACAGCCATTGTGTAGATCTGATAGGGTTCCTAATGCTCTTGAAAGATACGAATTTTTCATCACGGATGATAAACAAATCTTTCTAATGGAGGATGATGAACCTAAGACCTACAAGGAACCAATGGAGAGCTCAAACTCTGATAAATGGTTAAAAGCCGTGAAATCAGAAATGGATTCCATGTATGAAAGCCAATTTTGGAATTTGGTCGATGCACCTGATAAGGGTAGACCCATGGGCTGCAAGTGGGTTTTTAAGAAAGAAAACTGACATAAATGGCATTGTAATTTCCTATAAGGCTAGGTTAGTTGTAAAAGGTTATAGTCAGTGAGAAGGAATAGACTATGATAAAACCTTTTCAACAGTAGCCATGCTTAAATCCATTAGGATACTCTTGGCCATTGCTGCTCATTATGACTATGAGATCTGGGGTATGGATGCACAAACCGCTTTCCTAAATGGAAACTTGGATTAGGAAGTATACATGATACAACCTAAGGGTTTTACATCTCAGAATGGCTCGAAGGTATACAAATGGCAAAGATCCATTTAGGGACTTAAGTAGGCATCCCAGAGTTGGAATATAAGGTTTCATGATACGATCAAGGAGTTAGATTTTATATCAAACACTTATGATCCTTGTGTATACAAGAAGGTTAGTAGGAATGTAGTCATTGTGTTGTATATTGATGACATACTACTGATAGGAAATGACATTTCTCTTGTTCAAATAGTTAAATTATGGTTGTCAAGAAAGTTCACTATGAAGGACCTTGGGGAAGTGGCATTTATACTAGGTATAAATGTCTATAGAGATAGATCCAAGAGGCTGTTAGGTCTTTTACAAATTACATACATAGACAAGGTATTGACTATGTTCAACCTTGAGCAATCGAGAAAGGATTATCTTCCAATGTCTCATGGAATTAACCTTTCTAAATCTGAGTGTTTGGGAACATAAGAGGAGAGATTGCACATAAGTAGAATTCCCTATGCATCCGCAATAGGATCTATCATGTATGCTATAGTATGTACATGGCCAGATGTCTCGCACGCATTGAACATCACAGGCAGATTTAAATCTGACTAATGTGTGAAGCACTGGATGGCCATTAAGAAAATCCTTGAGTACTTGAAAAGGACTAAGGAAATTTTCTTGGAAATGGAGAAGGTGATCTCTCAGTAAAGGGATACACTGATGCGAATTTCTAATCTGACAAAGAGGACTACAAGTCATAAATCAGGTTACTTATTTATGTTAAATAAAGTGGCAGTTGTTTGGAAGATTTCCAAATAGGATACAACTGTCGATTCAAGCACTGAATCTAAGTACATTACTACTTTGGAAGTAGCAAAACAAGCTTTCTAGATAAAAGAGATTTATTGGTGATCTCGATGTGGTGTCTAATAGTGAATATCTAATTGTAACTTATTAGGATGACACTGGGGCTATTGCTCAGGCATAAGAACCATGTTTTTGTTAAAGAAACATACATGTACATAGAAAATATCATATAAGACATGATATAGAATATGGATGTAACAATGGAATACATTCCTATAGACCAGATCTTAGAGGATGATATGAAAAAGCCTTTAACACAAATTAAGCATGACCAAAATGTTAATAGTTATGGCATAAATTCACATCGCTAATTAGCACTAGTGCAAGTGGGAGATTGTTACATATGCTGTATGCCCTAGAGTAATTAGGGCGATATATCTTAGTTAGTTAAATTTGTACGAGCAAATAAAAAGGCATTTCTTTTGTAAGATTAATGACTATAAAAATATATTATAGCTGGTTCAAAATATATTGATTGATGTGTTTGCAAAAGTCCTTGACAAAATCATAGCACGTATTGCAAGGACATATTGGGACTATGTTGGTGAGAACTGGTTCATTTGCAATAATGATTTATCTAAATATCCCTAGTCATAGTATCATCAAGACTGGACATTAATGAATACGGAAAGACTAGCATGTGCCGTCATACCTCTTGAATTTGATTCAAAGTAGCATATCTCCAGTGCTAGAGGGTGGTACCTTGGGTTAACACATGAATGTATTTAGGGAAATACATTAGAGACCACTATGAGACAACACTCAATACTCTATATTATGTGCTGGTGTTTTATCGTCTAATTTTAATAGCAATACGAATATCCTTAGACCTGAAATACTAATTAGCTTGTTCAGATGTTGCTATACTTTAGGTCATACCTAAGCATTCTATAGACTAGGTGATACAGATGATTACAAATATAGTTGATATTTGTCTATTAGTAAGCTGAGTAGTCAAGATGGAATCTATCACTCCATTATAGTAATATAAGGGAGTTGTACCTTAGCCACATGTTAGAGGTGACACACTCATAAACCTGTATAGAGTATGGGTTGATAGGATGAGATCCTAGTCAATACATTAATATGGTTGAGTAGTGTACTTTGGTAGCAAGACTAAAATACTGGGGTAGCCTCTAAGGCTACTAGTGGACTGATACTTAAATCGAGTCCAAGAAACTAGATGGTACTTAATAGTTGATAGAAGGAGTGAATTGTATTGATACTATTACAGAACCAGGATTAAGTCATATGCACGTGACGTTCTGAATATTGAGGGGTCATATGCGCTATGCTAGAGAGCCACTATGACCGATCAAAGTCATCAGAGTCCACAATGGTCTGGAGCTCTGAGCCATTCCAAATCCTAAAAATGAATTTGAGCTAGGTTAAATTTTGACGGCTCGATATTATGGGATCCTATAAGGTCTCACAGTTTGAGTTACGACCGAGCCATGTAAAGAACTATTAGACTAGGTCTAATCTAGAAGAGAAATAAACGGTTAGACCATTTTAATTGGTTAGACAAATTTTTACTAGTTGGACCAGTATACCAAAAATAAATGGTTAGACCATTTTATTAGTTGGACCAATTTTACTAGTTAGACCAGTGTATCGAAAATAATGAGAAGGCATAAGAGAAATAAAAACCGCATAGTCGGGTCCACGGTAAGGTCCTATGTGGACTTGCACAAGTTGGCCTGCACAATTGCTATAGGACAGCACTTACGGTGGGCCTGCATATGGGCCTTAATAGTGCAGCTTAAGCAGCACTGTGTAAGGCCCAATGTCTTGCACTAACAGGCAATCTAAAGAAGCTGACAATTTGTCGCAGCGCGCAAGCAAGGGCCTGCGTCCATGTGCAGTGTCTACAGCACACAAAGGGCTGTGCGCTAGCAGGATGGGACTGAGCGTTGGGGTAGGCCCATGCGGGCAATAGGCTCACACACTGTTGGCTTCGGCCAGCAATGTTCCAGTTGGATTGGAATTCCATTTTGGTTCTGTTTCGATTAAATTGTATTTATTAATTAAGTTTTAATTATTCTTTAATTAATTAATTAGTTCTTAAATTAATTGATTAGTTATTAATTAGTTGAATAATTATTTAATAAGAGTTGTAATTCAAGCTATTTCTATTAAATAGGAATTATTTATTCTATTAATTAATTAATTGGATTAAATAATTGAATAGAATAATAATAAAGAATGATTGAATTTAACTCTAACTCTTATTTAGTCATTGACTAAAAGGCCTTGTCCATCATTTTCTTATTGGACAAGACTTGGATTAAATTGTCTTTTTAATCCACCCTTTATGCCTATAAATAGAGAGCACTCTCCTCGTTATTTTCCATCCTAGTTTTGTGCTTTCCCTCTCTCTCTTTATGCTCTTAGTTGTTCTAGTTCCTAAAAGTAATCCGTCGAAAGACGTATTTACTTAGAATAGAAAACTAAGGAAATTTCTTCTAGAATAAATTAGTGGGGAAGATCTAGCTGTCTTCCCCTTAATTATCGGCACTCCCTTTCTAGAAGGTTTTAGTCGGTGGTGCTCGTATGGACTATTTATAAAGGTCTTCTACTTTGGAGTTTGTGCACGCAGCTGATGGGGTCATTCTGCTGACATCGGAATTCACACTAAAACTGGTACGTGGTTAAATTATTGTTAGGTCCTTGTATAAGTGTTTATCACTTAGAATAATAATAGACTAGTTTACGTTGTCAATCATGCCATGCTTAGGAGATCTTGGACCTAGATTAATTTTTGAATTTCCATTGCATCTGTTTCACATGTTAAAACCCTTAATATAGACCAACATCAATTGCCTACAGAGCAAGAGAGAGAATTGGTAAAAGTACTAAAAAAATCACATTTTGGCCTTCACTTGGTCTCATGAGGACATGCCTGGACTTCATCGGCACATCGCCGAGCACAAGATCCCCACAGACCCAAAGATTTGTCCAATAAAGCAAAAGATGAGGAGAATGCATCCAGAATGGGCAGAAAAAGACAAAGCAGAAGTGGCCAAAAAGATCAAGGCTTTTTTTGTGGAAGTCATTGAATATCTCACTTTGCTATCCAATGAAGTTCTTGTGCCCAAGAAAAATGGTGACTTCAGAAGTTGTGTCGACTTTTGGGAACTGACCAAGGTTGCCCCTAAGGACGATTTTCCGCTGCCCTACATTGACGTTCTGGTAGATAACATGGCAAGGGCTACCAAGTGTTCCTTCATGGATGGGTTCTCTAGATACCACCAGATCCTCATGAACATAATAGACAAGTTCAAAATTGCATTTATCTCTGAATGGGGAATATATTTTTTCAGAGCAATGCCTTTTGGACTGAAGAATGCAAGGGCAACCTACCAGTGAGCAATCACGACATTACTATATGATTTGATCGACAAAGAAGTTGAGGTCTATGTTGATGACATGCTTGTGAAATTCGCTATGCTAGAAGAGCATCCAGTAGTGTTAGAACTATTCCTCACAAGGATTGAGAAGTACAATCTCCGTCTTAACCTAAAGAAGTGCATATTTGGCATCATGTTAGGCAAATTACTGGGGCACGTGGTAGCAAAAGAGGCATAGAGATAGATCCTGATAAATCTAAGGCCATCAAGGAAATGCCTGTACGAAAGATTGAGAAAGAAGTAAGGAGTTTCTTGGGGTCCATACAGTATGTCAGCCGCTTTATAGCATGATTGACTACCATATGAGAGCCCATCTTCAAGCTCTTGAGAAAGCAGCAACCAATAGAATGGAATGATCAATGTTAGAAAGCCTTCGATAGGATCAAGGCTTATCTAATAAACCCACCTATGTTGAAGCCGCCAATTCTCGAAAAGCCGATAATTCTCTATTTAGCAATAGAAGAAACATCTATAGGAGCTATACTGGTTCAGGAGCACGAAGATAAGAAAGAACACGCAGTTTATTATCTCAGCAAGAAATTGCTAGAATACAAGACTTGATACACCATTGTGGAAAAAACTTGTGCCGCCATGGTCTGGCTCACCAAGAAACTCAAACATTACTTCTAATCTTACTGAATCCAAGCAGTTGCAAAGGTGGATCTAATAAAGTATTTATGCCAGGCTCCCTCACTAACCAAAAAAATGACAAGGTGGCTCTTATTGCTATCAGAATTCGACATCAAATATATCACTGAAAAACCATCAAGGGAAGAACAGTGGCTAAGTTCCTAGTGAATCAATTGCTTGAAGAAGATGAACCAGAAAACCTAGAGTTCTCTAACAAATGTTTTACAGCAACAACGGAAAATCCAAGAAAATGGACCATGTTCTTTGATGATGCCGTTAACAAGTAAGGAGCTGGCTTGGGAGTTATCACTATTATCCCATACAAATCACTCATACCTCTGTCAAAGCTATTAAAATTCCTCACCATGAATAATGAAGCAGAATACGAAGCCTGTCTATTCAGAATATCTGCTCTAGTCACTCTTAGAGCAGATAAAGTAAAGATTATTGGTGATTCGACTTTAGTCATCAAACATGTCATGGGAGACTGGGAATTGAAGGAGTAACTCCTCAGACCTTACCTAGACGATATATGGAGGGAAGAAGCAATGTTCAATGAATGCAAATTTTATTACATGCCCCAAGAAGAGAATTAGATGGCGGATCTATTGGCCACTTTAGCCATTATATGGGAAGGGCCTCAAAAGCAACTGATCAAACCCCTTGTTATAGAAACAATCTGATCTCTATACTATATCCATGCAATAGAAGGCACCATGGATAAGGAAGAGCCCTGGTACTCTGACATCATCAAATTCCTTGAAAATGTTGAATTCCCAGCCGAAGCTACAGATTCTAACATGAATACACTGAGGAAGCTCGCTGTACAGTTCTGCTTGATTAAGGGAGATATGTTTAAAAGGTCATCTGACAGTTTGCTATTAAAATGTTTGACTCAACAAGAAGCAGAGAAGGTGGTGAAAGAAATACATTCAGGAGATTGCGGTCCACATATGAATGGTATCATGATGGTAAATAAAATTCAAAGGATGGGATACTTTTGGCTAACTATGCTGGCTAATTGTATTCAAGAGGCACAGACTTGCTATGGCTATCAGATATAGAGAGATGTGAGCCACTTGCCCCCAATGGCATTATAGAATTTGATGACACCTTGGCCATTCTCAGCTTGGGGCATCGATATTATCGATGAAATAAGACCATCTTCGACCAACGGCTATCGCTTCATTATAGTGGCGGTCGACTACTTCTCCAAATGAGTTGAAGCAGAGTCATATACGAGCATCATAACCAAAAAGGTGGCCGGTTTATTCAGTGATATATCTTTACTAGATACAACATTCCTCATCATATAGTTAGTGACGATGGTGTGCATTTCCAAGGAGAAATAACCAATCTTATTGAGACGCATGGGATGGAACATCATCGCTCTTCACCCTATCGCCCTAAAGCCAATAGAGCTATAGAAGCAGCTAATAAGGCAGTTAAAGAAGATCCTCTCCAAAATGATCACCAATTACCGAGATTGGGTCAATCATTTGCCTTATGCCTTATGGGGGTATAGAACCAATGTCAAGACTCCTACTAAACAAACTCCTTTTTCTCTTGTCTATGGTATGGAGGCAGTATTGCCCGTTGAAATAGAGATAAAGTCTTTGCATGTAACCCTTAAAGTAAGACTTCCTAACGACGAATGGGCGAAAGCAAGGTACGAAGAATTGACCTTTATCAACGAGAAATAACTAGCTACCTTAGAGAACATATAATTATATCAACAACGTATGGCCAGAGCTTACAATCATAAAGTCAAATGGCAGGATCAACCTTTGAGGGTAGGTGATCTGGTCTTAAAACAATCTTGTAAGACATACAAGGATGCCCGAGGGAAGTCCCAACCAAACTGGGAAGGACCATCCATTTTAAGGAAGACTTTCAGTAAAGGGCAGTCAAAATCTCGGATCTGGACGGCAACAAATTTGTGGATCCGGTAAATTGCGACAAGCTAAAGTGTTATCTCGTGTAAAAAAATGTATAAAGCTCTGTCAAGAGCTAGTGAGGGCTCTTGAGAAAAAATATAGACCCCAAAATGAAAGAGTAAGGCCTTGGGTAAATCCATTCAGAACCTTTGGCAATGATGGACTCTTCTTAGGAATAGATACCATTTATCCTTCCTATTTAAATAATATCTTTTATAGTAACATATTCATGTTTAAAATACTGCATGAGTGCATTAAATTGAAACTATGCATTGTTTAATAAAACACGCATTCAAATAGCATTTTTTTAATCTTTATTTCATAAAAAGCGCATTAAAAGCAGGAAATGGAAACAAAGAACGCAAGCAATGAGGCTTGAAGCTTTTATTATCCCACGGGAATGAAAGACACATTTTGACATGCTCAATGATCTCCAAGGAAGCTACGGAGTCTCTTAGTCTCAGTAAGCCTCTCCTCAAGGGTGGCAAGCCCACAGGTACTCGCAGCCCAGATGCGATAAGCCTTAGTAGGATGGATGATAAAAGGCATAGAATAATTCACCTCCACCTGAGTGTGATTGATCCATCTCACATCATGATGATAGACCCAAGTATAAGAAAGTTCAAAGCCAATGAGGGTGCACAAGGATTTTAGAAACCCTTGAGGATGACCATACTACCTGCACAAGCAACCGGGAGAGTAGGTGATAATCTCGGAAAGACCAATGAGGACTACGCCATCTCTAGCAACATCTGTAGTCACATGCATGATTCCCCACCAAGGGCAAACCCAACAAATATCTTCAGCAGCTCGACTCCCCATAAACTCAACCCACTCCTCGATAGTGAAGTCTCTATAGGAACGGTTGCCGATGCAAACTAAGGAGCTCCTTGCCTAATAGGCCTTTGGTTGGTAATCCATGCTCAGACGATACAGAATGCTTGTCCTAAAGCCATGTTAGATATGATGTATACCCTTAAGACAATTAGGGCGATATATCATAATTATGTAATGGTACAAATAATTTGTTTAATTAATAAACACATTTAATCTTTTATTTATATTGATGTGCTGGTAAATATATTGTGCCTGGTTAAAATATATTCATTGATATATGTATACAAAAGCCCTTGACGTATCATAACATGAAGTCAAAGAAACTATAGTTGGACTATGTTTAGTGAGACCTGCTTCATGTGCAATTATTAGTGAGACTTGCTTCATGTGCAATTATCATTATGTCTAAACTATCCCTAGTCATAGTTTCATCAAGAAAGGATATTGATGAAGTGAAAAGACTAGCATGTGGTCAACTTTCATGGAAAGGGTCCAAGCAGTCAATCTCCTAAGGACTTAAGGGGGTGCCTTAAGTTTGACACATAGATATATCGGAGATATCAGTAAGGTAAACACTTGGTGTATATATAAATGTGCTAGTTACCTTGTTTGGGTCCATTGCTATACTTTGGGTCATTCCTATACACTCATTAATTTAGGGTGTCATAGGTGATTACGGGTATAGTGATGACTACTCGTTGGTAAGCTGTGTAGTTGGAAAGAATCCATCACTCCGGATATATTAAGGAGTTGTACCTGGCCGCTTGTCAAAGTGATGATTGCTATAAACCTCTGATCAGAGAATGTGTTTGATAGAAATAGTTTTTAGTTAAACACACTATGGAAAAAGGCAATATACTTTAGTAACAAGTTAATAACTGGGATAGCTTGGAGCAACCTTACTATTAATGGGTTAACACTTCAACCGAACCCTATAAACCATATGGTCCTAATATTAAAGAATGGAAAAAGTTCATCGTACTGGATAACTATTGCATTAACCAGGATTAAGTCATAAGCACAAATGACGTTCCGAGTAATGAGGGATGGTAGACCCTTGCTAGAGGCGTACTAAAGTCGTTTAAGGTAATCGAGTTCTATTCGCGGTCTAGAACCTCGAGCCATTGGTTCCAATAAAACAAGGGTTGGTTAAGCCTTAACAGCTCAATACTTTGGGATCCTATAAGGTCACACACATTGGGCCTTCATCGGATTGAGTAAAGAATTAATAGATTTATTCTACTAAGAAAATATGACATAATAATAATTGAATTATTATTTGGTTAGAACAACAATTTATTTTGACCGGTGACTAATTCTATTAGGGTCATAAATAAATTAAGGTATTGGTTAAAATGATTAGATAATTTTAGATAAGCCAGATATTTATTTTGACTAGTAACTAATTTTATTAGGTTCATAAAATAAATCAAAATGTTGATTAAAATGATTAGATCATTTTTTTGGTTAAGCCAGGTATTTATTTTGACCGGTAACTAATTTTATTAGGGTCATAAAATAAAAGAGAGGAGAATCAATTAAATTACGTATTTAAATTGGATTTAATACATATATTTAAATTAGATATAATGCAACAATTAAATTATATATTTAAGTTGGATTTAATAAATATATTTAAATTGTATGTAATGCAGCAATTAAATTATGTATTTAAATTGGATTTAATACATATAAATATAAATTGGATATAATGCAGCAGTTAAATTATGTATTTAAATTGGATTTAATACATATATTTAAATTAGATATAATGCAGCAGTTAAATTATGTATTTAAATTGGATTTAATACATATATTTAAATTGGATTTAATTCAGCAGTTAAAGCTTGTGTTCAAATTGCATTTAATCACGTGTTTAATCTCCACAATAAATCAACATTAATTCCACGTTAAATCCGGGGAGTCTTTGCTTCCCCTATAAATAGAGCTCCATTTCTCCTTTCTAAATTGCACTAAGTTCAAGAATAACTTAAACATCTCCAGTTTATATTTTCGGGTGGGGTTTTGGAGTGGTCTAGCAACTACTCAAGACTCCTTAGTTCTTCCTTTCGGGGAGGTTTCGGTTGGTGGGGTTCGTGTGAATACTCATAAAGGCTATCCTATACTTGGAGGCTTATGCAACGAGGTTTTGCCAAAGCACGCTTCAACTGCTGTGTTTTATTTTAATTATTAGGTATTTTTCTTTAAGCTTTTTAGACTTTATAATTATTATGCTTAGGTTATAACGCATGCTTAATTTATTTATATTTAAATTATAACTTAGAGTCATAACATGTTTAATATAAAATATTTATGCTAGGATATAATTTACAATTATGGTACGCCTAGCCTATGCATGCTAACCTAGGTAAAGAATTATTTAGTTAAGACTTTATTTAATTTATATGCAACTAATAGGAGTTCCTAGGGACAGGAACAAAATTTTGAATTTCCGCCATGCCTATTATGCATGTTCAAATTGACTGTCAGTTCCTAATAAGCCAGAGCTACAAAAAGAAAAAAAATAAAAAAGAAAAAAAGAAGGAAAAAAATGGCCTGCTGGATTGAAAACCTGAAAAGGCAATCCAGGCAAAAATTAAGGGAAGCCCGATGAATCGAAAACCTGAAAGGGCGGTTCATGCAAAAAGAAAGGCCAGAATAAAATTTACCAGAAGGAGGAGTCTGCTACCCTTAGTAGTAGGTTCAGTCCCATTTCAAGAAGGACGCATAAAGATTAGTGTCTCCGCCAAACTCACAGCGATGGGAGATTTTCCCTCTAACATTTGATCGACGACAGTCAAGAAGGCAAAGCTGCAAACCATGGTTGGAGCCTCACAAAGAAAGACTCCCAGCAAAAGTAAACAAGTAACCCGAAGCTAGCTTACATTGTTAGGAGAAAGATTCCTAACTATGTCGAAAGCCACATCCAACCTCAAGCCCTCATTGCAAATCAAATGACGTCTGTTAGATCGCTGCAACTGGAAACTATTCATCAACAGATCAAAAAACTCACGATGATCCATTGGAATGGCTAGAGGCATATCATCCGAAGATCTCAAGAGTCCACAGAATTCCTCATACAAGGGGCACAACTCGTGATCTCCGAAGCGAAAAACCTTGTCAATGGGATCCCAGAACCTAACAGCAGCTTAGATCACATTGCCCTTAACAAAAACGCGACAGTATTTCTTCATATGCGACAATCCGTAGACCTCGAGATGATCTCAACCATTGGAGTTCTTCAGATAAACATTCATATCAGCATAAAAACGGATGTAGTTCTCCATGGCAAATTTTCAAGGAGTAGCAGTTTGCTATACGCAGTTTATAGGGCAATCTGCCAATATCTAGCAGATTACCCCGATAAACTTGATTATCAATAAAACAAGAAAGCACAAAGCACAGGAATAATGTAAAATTCATCATCTAAGAAAAGGCTTTTAGAATGGCCTAAAGAAAGAAAAAATGACAAAAAGAAAGCTTATCTATTGTCCGCCCCTAGTACTCGGGTGGCTAGGATCAAAGGACAACGGAGGAGGAGGATAACCACCTTGTGGAAAGAATCTGGGAAGGCCACCTGCCCCTGCTGAGGCTACTATTGCTGGTCATCCACCTGGACCATCCCCAATTGAGCTCGGAGTCGTCGGATCTCCAGCTGCGACATTTTGGCACAAATCATTCATATGAATTTCATAAACATGCCTTGCATCATCATTAAAATAATAAACATACCGCCATATCAGAATTTTGGTTCATCACAAACCACTGTTGTCCTTGGATATATCCCCAATCGGAGATGCTATCAACAATGGGCACCTACAAAAATAGAGATTAGAACAAGTTAGAACCACTATGATCTAAGAAAGAAACGAAAAAATGGGAAAAGCTCACATAAGTATTGCCATCCGGGTGGAAAGTCACCGGATGCTCACGGTCTAGGTAGGGTTGAATCACTAGCATGTAAGTACTAAGGTCAGGGCGGTACATCAGTAATATGGATGGCTGATATTGGAATCCCCGATGTCCCGCCATCATCACCGAACTCTGAGGTGGAATCGATGAATCTGAAGAACTCCTAACATGGGTAGAAGTGGATGCAGGCCTCTTCCTACCTTGGTGATCCTATAGGAGCATCAAAACAAGGGCAAGTTAGTCTAACTAAGCACAAAATTGGGAAACGACAAGGAAATCCAAATCAAAGAAAAAGAGATACCGTCATCCATATAGCCCTAGGGGAACTCGATCTGGCTCACTTGCTCGGGGCAGAAGTAGAAGGGGCATCACCCTCAATAGGGTTATGAACATATAGCTAGGGCTCGATAGGAACAGGGTCTATCTCTGGCCATCCGAGCAGCTATGAATGGAAAAACTCCTCATACCCCTAGTCGCTCCAAGAAAGCACTAGATATGCCATTAGAGGACAATCGTGCAAAGTCTGGTGAACTACGAGGCCAGAAGATCCATTGAGGCACATCAGGAGGGATAAATCGCATCTTAGGAGGGAGATGCCAACCTTGGATATGCTCCCCGAGATACCACTTCTAGGAGAAAGGAGTCTCTAAAATCGATTTGGTATTCATAAATTCCCTAGCCAACCTCATAATATCCAGCCAATGAAGTTTATACCCCTAAGGTCGAGTCTTGATCTGAAGGAAGTGAAAGAAGCCAAGTGTTGATATGATAATTCTAGTAGATATAGCAAAAAGGGAGAAAGTAAAAAGTACTGTGAGGTATACCTGTTTGGAGGTTAGAGCACAAAGATGGATGGAAAGGTAAGAAGGAGAGTTGATCTCCCAACCACGCTAGAAGTGTGGAAAACGAGGACAAACGGATAGCTTCCATTCCGTACTAGCTTGGTCCTTGGAAGAATCCCCATCTTGAAGAACCAGATTTGCAAAAGACGAAAAAAGTTAGAACATCGAAGAATGTGAAATGCTCATAAAGAAAGAAAAGGGAGTTAGGCCCTTACATAGACAATCTGAAGACAAGATTTGAACTAACCATTCTTGTTCCTCATGCACTGATCAAGATCCTAGTAATGGCCCAATGCAGCTTGAGGCATACTAATCAAAGTAGGTCGGATCGATCAAAGTAGGCAGAATATGAAGGTTCATGATCAAACCCCCAGTGGGAAAACATAACTAGGATAAAGTAGCAGCCATGAAGGCTCTAGCCTCATAGGTAGAAGATAAGTGCCTTTTATCCCTACTAGTCCAAAAAGTCATGAGTTTCTCACAAGAAACTCACCTATGCTTATCCTCAGAATAGCCGATCAAAGCTTTAATGGTCTGTATATTGAAATTTTCTTAAGTGAAACAAGCATTAAAGTGAATCACGTTACTATAGAAGGGAAGACCTATGATGGCGCCGTAATCCAGTAGAGTGATAGTATACTCCCCATAACAGAAATTAAAAGTGTGGGTAGTATCGGACCATATACTCAAGATATGGGTAGAAGTACAAGTAAGAATGTACGGATACTTACGGGACTTCATATACTTACAATTCCTCACCATTCTCCCCAAGGACGTCTCGTCAATGATGGCCTTAACGTCAGGTCAAAGTACCTTGTGCCACTTGTAAAATTGGGAAATACTACCGCACTCATGGCCAGTAACCTGCAAAAAGAATGCATGTACACTAATCATACACCAATCTTTGATAAATCACACGATTATCGAAAGTCATTGCATCCAATAAATTCATGACATAATTTAAAACAAAATTCACAATAATAATAATAATAATAATAACAATAAAATAACATGATAATAATTGAATGAATAAAAAAATACGATAATGATGGTAAAGCTTGACAAAATCTGATAACGATGATCAGAAGGCTTCAAAGCAGGCAGAATAAAATCCTCGGGAGTGATCTCATGGTACTTCCAAGTCGGTGGAAGCCCATATAATGTCGCGGCAGGAACTTTAGAAAGTTCCACTTGTTCACCATCGAAAATCACGTTACGCATGGTCACTTGGATGGACGGTAAATCCAAGCGGATATTATAAAGCTTGTACCACATTGAGACCCCACAAAATCGGAGTAGAAGGGGCAGGAAAGGAGAAAAATATCATAGAAATTATTGTCGAGAATAGCTAAAAAGAAAAAATTTGTAGAAAGAAGAAGCGAAAATCGTAAGAGAAGAAGAGAAGATTTTTCGGTGTGAAGAAAAATGAAGGCGAAGAGCTGCATATATAGCTCGCAAGCGATTAACAGCCAGACTAACTACATGCATTTACGCGTGTTTAGCTAACCAGCTGTCAAGTCATCCTAGATAGACAAAAAGGTAAACTGAGGGTAATTGGCTCTAAGCTCACCTTTAAACTCATTTAAATCCATTTATATCATTTTTATTGCATATTTGCATTCCATTTGTCTAGTTAAGTGAGCCACTGGAGCCACTTAAACTATACTACATGTAAATAAGCGTGCATGTACGGATAAAATATCCAAAACGTGAGGAAATTCTATCTGAGTTCCCAGGCTAAAACCCAAGTGTTGCCTTTATTATGCCAAAATTTTGGTAGAAAATATCAATTTACTGTCCCATTATAATGCATGTTTTATTACTTGAATTTATTTTTTAAATAAAGCCGTTGTAATACAGAAATTACCATAAATTCTAAAATTCCAAAAATTAACCTAAACAATTTGAACAATATGAGTAACTATTGTATCCGAACTCAAAATCTCATTTCCTTTTTGGTATAAAAATCCCATTTTGGATCAGTATACCACAATTTCCGGTGGAGCTGAACCGAGTGACGACTCTATTTTATTTTTGAATAAAGTAAAAATGTTTTGTTTTAAAAATATCTTTTCTTAATAAAATGCATAAATATATTTCTAAATATAATCACATTTTTGGCTCTTAAAAAGCCATGTTTACGTGAAAAACAATAAAATCAAGCATTTTGTTATAAAAGAGGCATACAAATTTAAGTGAAACGGATGTTCTCATACCAAACCAAACATGCGGTTTCCTCAAACTGGACCAAAATGTGCCTCACGCACTGCATCTCGCGTGCTCCCGTGAAAACCTCACACGCTCACAACACCTTTAAAAAGTATCAAGAGCATTGCATAAACCAAAAGCCATTCTCCTATAAGCAAATGTACCAAAAGGACAAGTAAAAGTGATTTTATCCTGGTCATTAGGTCTTATATAGGTTTGAAGTAATTAGAGAATCCATAAAAAAACAAAAAACAATAAAAAGCATGCCCGGTTATTCTTTCTAACATTTGGTCTATAAATGGTAGAGGAAAATGGTCTTTCCTAGTGGCAGGATTTAATTTCTATATTTGATGCAAACTCTCAATGTTGTAGTTTTCCTAGTAGGTATCAAATTTCCTTTATCATTTTGAATTACAATGATACCACTCTTTTTAGGTACAGACTGAACTGGACTTACCCATTCACTTTCAGAAATTGGATAATATTTCTTGTATCCAAAAGTTTGATAACCTCTTTTAAACCACTTCCTTCATATTAGGTGTCAATCTTCTTTGTGTTTCTATCCTTGGTTTACTATCATTTTCTAAATTTATAGAATGCATAACTAAGTGAGGGCTAATTCCTCAAATATCTGAAACTTGCCAACCAATAATCCTAAATCTCTTCCTAACCACGGTTTTCAATGACTCTTCTTGGTCCTTATTTAACTTGTTGGAAATAATAATAGGTAAGGTATTTTTTCTCCCAAAAATGCATATCTAAGATGATCATGCAATTGTTTAAGTTCTACTAAAGGCAGTTTCTCTTTTGAAGGTGGGATAGGTTCATCTATCCTAATTAAGTCTTCTCGGTTTCGTGATTGTTCCTCTAATTCATCTTACGTGTATTCCAAAGGTTCTACAAGTGATATAACTCTACAAATATCATCAATGCAAGAATCAATGAGATTTTTTGTCATGTCATCCCCCCAAAAATTATCCCAAATATGTTTTGAAACATTTTTTATAAAAGAATTTTGGTGAAAAATCATGCCTTTCTTTTCCCGGTAATGGCACTAAACACTTTGTTCGCACTTTTCTACACACTAGAAATGAGTTCTTTGAATAAACATGCATTGTTAGTGCCGCCGCTAGTGCAAAAGTAGAAAAGAGGAAACCGCAAGTATACGGTTGCGATGTAGTTTTAAAAGATATCAATCCCACGAGGAAAGAAGCAAACTTAATTTACAAAATTCAGGATAAAATAGATGGATGGAAGGGTTTTGGGGATAGAAAAGAGTAGAAAAAATTGAAGAGTAGAGAAATACAAAGCGAGATTACAACTAAGTTATTCTTATTCTAAACCTTTTATTCCCTTATTTACATATGCAAATATATCATAGATATTCATTTTTATGATCTAGAGTTTGTTTATACTCATGCGTGCAAACCTAAACTCCTTATATTTTATGCTTAGTATTATGATTCTCACGTAAACTACAACCATGCAAGATATAGATGATTATATCCGAATAAGAGTAATTCCGAACTATACTTGATGAGATTGATCATTCATCGGTTTAGAGAATAAGTATTTGGAATAATTTACCCCGGTTATAATGCAAGACAAATATGATAAATCTTACTTGAATTCATAAATGCGAAATAGAAATGAACTTAATATAAAAATTACTGCATATAATTTAAATCACAAAATAATTTACGCACAAGTAGAGAGGAAGAATGATAGGAAATAAAATAAAGAAATTAGTAATATTAGATCAAACTGCTTCCTTAATCGGTGTGTCAAACCTCGCTCGTGGTCTTTCTTCTACTTGAATTGTCAAATGAACGAATCTTCCGAGTAAGACAAATTATTGTAAATAATAAAGAATAATTGATGAATAACAATGAATTTTATTCATAAGTGTTTTTCATGTACGCTCAAAATAACACTCTCGAGAAAAACTTAGAAACCTAAGACATTGTAGATTTATCTCTCTTGTTTTCTCTCTCTATATATGGCTAAATGGTTGACAATTATGATCAAGCATCACCCCTAGTTTTGGACGAAAATGGTCTATATATAGAGGTGAAAAGTCATATCTCTTCATCCTATTTATTGATGAAGTGGTGCCTTATTCATATGGCGGTTAATAGCGGTTGAATGACAGTTTGAAGAAAATATGAGCAGTCAAATACTAAGGCGTGTCACACTCATGTCTTGTCCTTATTAAACCTTATGTCTCCTGCATTTTTTAATATGCACGATCGTGATCCAAAGTCGTGCCCGAAAATAGGTATATTCTTTAAATCTTTCTCATTGACTTTGAATTTATTTCCAAAATCAATCTTTGTAATCTTTTCATCTTTTTTTTTATCTAAATTCATTTCCGACCAAACTCCTTATAAGATTCATATAGTTCCTGAAAATGCAGCTAAAACAACAACATACCATGTGAAATCTTATAAATGGAGTAATAAAACTCATGAAATGTTTATAATTGAACTATGTTTAGCCACAAGATAAGTGTAGTTTTAACACTTATTAGCCTCTAAGGGTTTTCAACTACAATATACAGCCTAAGGCTAGCTATGTTCCATGTTCTTGGGAGCTTGTTTCCATCCCACCTGCTAAGTCGGTAGGTAGCAGTGTTGGGAACTGACAATCACTTTGAACATGCATAATAGGCATAGCGGAAATTCAAAATTTTGTCCCTTGTCCCTAGGAACTCCTATTAGTTACATATTAAATAAAGCCTTAACTAAATGATTCTCTACCTACATTTAGCATGCATAGGCTATGCATACCATAATTCTAAATTATATCCTAGCATAAATATTGTATACTAAGCATGTTATAACTCTAAGCTATAACCTAAGCATAAAATAAACTAAGAATCCAAAACAACCTAAGCATCATAATTATTAAGTCTAAAAACGCTTAAAGAAAAAGACCTAATAAAGAGAAAGAAAGGAAACTCACCAGTTGAAGCGTGCTTTAGCAAAACCTCCTTACACAAGCCTCCAAGTGTAGTATAGGCTCTATGAGTATCCACACGAACCCCACCAACCCAAACCACCCTGAGAGGAAGAACTAAGAGCTTTTGAGTAGTTGCTAGACCACTCCAAAAACCCACCCGTGAATATAAACTAGAGGTCCCCAAATTAAAATATAATTTGGGATCCTCAAACTAGGATCCGTGAGGATCAAAAAGTTCTTCTTTGATGGCTCAAGAATCACTGAAGACTCTCGAAAAATGCCACAAAGACATGAACTTGAAGTGTGAATAGAAAGGAGTTAGGAGAAGCCTATTTATAGGATTGGGAAAGCAAAATGCTTCTTCTTTTTTCCAATATGGGATAGAGAAAACCCTATATATATATATATATATATATATATATATATATATATATATATATATTAATTCTCCTTTCTTTTAATTTATTCATGACCCTAATAAAATTAGTCACCGGTCAAAATAAATTCTTGGCTTAACCAAAAAATGATCTAATCATTTTAATTTATTTTATTACCCTAATAAAATTAGTTACTGGTCAAAATAAAACTCTTGGCTTAACCAAAACACGATCTAATTATTTTAATCAACACTTTAATTTATTTGTGACCCTAATAAAATTAGTTACCGCTCAAAATATATTCTTGGTCTAACCAAATAATAATCTAAATATTAGTATGTTATATTTTTGTAATAGAATAAATCTATTAATTCTTCACTCAGTCCGATGAAGGTCCAATGTGTGTGACCTTATAGGATTCCGAAGTATTGAGCTGTTAAGGCTTAACCAGCCCTTGTTCTATTGGCTTGAGGTTCTAGACGGTGAATAGAACTCAATTACCTTAAATGACTGTAGTACGCCTCTAGCAAGGGTCTACCATCCCCCATTACTCAGAATGTCATTTGTGCTTATGGCTTAATCCCGATTAATGCAATAGTTGCCCAATGCGATGAACTCCTTCCATTCTTTAATATTAGTACCATTTGGTTTATAGGGTTTGGTTAAAGTGTTAACCCACTAATAGCAAGGTTGCTCCAAGCTATCCCAGTTATTAACTTGTTACCGAAGTATATTGCCTTTTACCATAGCGTGTTTGACTAGTTCTATCAAATACATACTCTGATCAGAGGTTTATAGCATTCATCCTTTCAACAAGCGGCTAGGTACAACTCCTTAATATATCCGGAGTAATGGATTATTTTCGACTATATAGTTTACCAATGTGCTGTCAGCACTATACCTGTAACCATACGTGACACCCTAAATTAATGAGTGCAAAGGAATGACCTAAAGTATAGCAATAGTACAGCATAAGGTAACTAGCGTCTTATGTATGAGGATATTCGCAAAGCTTATTGCATGAAGATAAACACTAACACATTGATATATACACCAAGCGTTTACCTTATTGCGGTCTCCAATATATCTCCCAAATATATCGATGTGTCGAACTTAAGGCACCACCTTTAGTCCTTACGAGATTGACTTCTTGGACCCTTTCCAAGAAAGTTGACCACATGCTAGTCTTACCGCTTCATCAACATACTTTCTTGATGAAACTATGACTAGGGATAGTATAGACACAATCATAATTGCACATGAATCAGGTCTCACTAAATATTAGTCCAAATATAATTTCTCTGACTTCATGCTATGATACGTCAAGGACTTTCGTATACATAAATCAATGAATATATTTTAACAAGTTATAATATATTTATAAGCACATCGATATAAATAAAAGATTAAATGCCTTTATTAATTAAACAAATTATTCGTGCCATTACATAATTAAGATGTATCGCCCTAATTGCTTTAAGGGCATACATCATATCTAACAAACTCCCACTTGCACTAAGGCTAATTAGCCATATGTCTTAATCCATATGCTTTAACGTACTGGTCCTGTTTGACTTGAGTCAATGGCTTTGTCAGACCATCCGCAAGGTTCTAATTAGTGGGTACATATTCTAGTCTTATTATCTTAGTATCAACAAGCTCCCTGATTATATGATACTTTCTGGATACATGTCTATTTTCCGGTGAGACCGTGGTTCCTTTGCCTGAGTTATAGCACCATTGTTATCATAATACAAAGTAATTGGATCAACAATCTCAGGAACCACATTAAGATCACCAATAAATCCCCTTAACCAGACAGCTTCTTTTACTGCATTGCATGCAGCAATTTATTCAGATTTCGTGGTCGAATCAACAGTATTTTCTTGCTTGGAACTCTTCCAACATGCCGCCCCTCCATTTAACATGTACACAAAACCTGACTGACACTTAAAGTCATCCTTGTTAGATTGAAAATTTACATCTGTGTAACCTCTAATTGTGAGGTTACCATCTCCATATATCAAGAACTCATCTTTAGTACTTCCCAAGCACTTAATAATTGCCTTGATGGCCATCTAGTGCTTTTCACCTGGATCCAATTGATATCTACTCGTAAAGCTTAAAGCTTGAGAGACATTTGGCCTAGTACATATTATAGCATACATAATGGATCTTATTGTGGATGCATTGGGTATATCCTTCATGCGCATTCTTTCCTGAGCTTTCTTCGGACACTCAGCCTTAGATAGGTTAATTCCCTTTGTCCTTGGGAGATAGCCTTTCTTCGAATGCTCAAGGTTGAACCTATTCAATACCTTGTCTATATATGTGCTTTGAGAAAGACCTAACAGCCTCTTAGATCTATCCCTATAGATCTTTATACCTAGTATAAATGCTGATTCACTAAGGTCTTTCATGGAGAACTTTCTTGACAACTATATTTTAAAATTTTGAAGAAGAGAGATGTTGTTTCCTATTAGTAGAATATCATCAACATATAATACTAAGGAATGACTGCACTCCCACTAACCTTTTTTTAAACACAAGGCTCATTAATGTTTGGACAAAAATCCAGTTCATGGATTGTCTGATCAAACCTTATATTCTAACTCTTGGATGCCTGCTTAATCCATAAATGGACCTTTATAGCCTGCATACCTTTGAGCCATTCTGAGATGTAAAACCCTCAGGCTGTGTCATATACACAACCCGGTCTAAATCCACATTTAGGAATGTTGTTTTAACATTCATTTGCTAGATCTCATAATTGTAATGCGTAGCAATGGCGAGGAGTATCCTTATGGATTTAAGCATGGCCACTGTTGAGAAAGTTTCATTATAGTCAATGCATTCACGTTGACTATAACCTTTCGCAACTAACCTTACCTTATAGGTAATCATATTACCGTCCATGTTAGTCTTCTTATTGAAGACCCATTTGCACCCGATTTGTTTGACCTCTTGTGGTGCATCAGCCAAATTCCAAACTTGGTTCTCTTACATAGAATCCATTTCTGATTTCATTGCTTTTAGCCATTTATCAGAATTTGAGCTTTTCATCACTTTATCATAGGTACTTGGTTCATCAGCTTGTATGAGATATAGTTCCTTATCATCAATAATGATAAAACCATATATATCGGGACCTTTATTAACACGACCTGATCTTTGCAATGTTTTTGTTTTGACAGGTTGTTCTTGGATCACACTTTCTTGTGTATCTAGAACGAGGTCAATCAGTTGATTTTCTATTTCTTCCTCTTGAACCTCCAGTTCAATATTGCTTTCGCTGACTTTTGCAAGTAAGTGTTCCTTTTCCAAAAAGTGAGCACTCCGAGACATATATACCTTATGTGCTTTGGGTTGGTAAAATAAATATCCAATAGTTTCCTTTAGATATCCAATGAGTATACACTTGTTAGATTTGGCATTAGGCTTATCTAATGCTATCCTCTTAACCATGGCAGGAGAGCCCCATACTCTAAGGTGACTTAGAGATGGCCTTTTATTACACCATCTTTTGTAAGGTGTAAAATCAACTTATTTATATGGCGCTCTGTTTAATACATAAACCGTGCTCTCTAATGCATATCCCCAAAAGGATTCACTGAGATCTCCTTGGCTCATCATTGACCGAACAATATATAATAAAGTTCAATTCCTACTTTCAGACACTCCAATGTGTTGGGGTGTATAAGGAGGTGTCCATTGGGGAATTATCCTGTTTTTCTTTTAGATAATCCTGAAACTCCTGACTTAAGTACTCTCCCCCTCGATCAGATCAAAGTGCTTCAATACTTTTCTCAAGCTGTTTTCCTACTTCATTTCTAAATAGTTTGAAATTTTCAAAACTTTCACACTTGTGCTTCATTAAGTACAAATAACCATATCGTGAATAATCATCCATAAATGTTATGAAGTAGGAGTATCCTCCTATTGCCTTAACACTCTTTAAATCACATACATCTATATGTATTAGTTCCAATGTACTTGTGGCTCCTTCATCCTTTCCCTTAAAGGGTAAATTTGTCATTTTTCATTTTAAACAAGGTTTGAAATCACCATAAGACTCCAAGTCTATTGGGCCTAAGTCTCCACGCTTATGCAATATCGTTAAGCGATCTTTGTTTATGTGGTCTAAATAACAATGTCATAAGAAGAAAGATTTTTCATTATTTAAATTTCCCTCTCAGCAATGTTTATATTTGAGAATATGATTTTGTAATTACGAAATATCATTTGTCATATTACAATAAAATATCATTCATTACTTTGATAATACCTTTTATCAAATTGGAATAAAATTTCATCCGCTGTGAAGCAGAAAATAATATTTTATAATGATAATTGAATTTCTTCCTTTTACAAATTTTAGCAAAATGGAAGTTTCAAGTTCCTACGTCAAGAGTAGCCATCAAGCTCTAATTATTTTCCGTAGGTATAACTCTCCTTTTCCCACAACTCTACTCCTCAACAATATCTATACTATCATATGGATATACGATTCTAATTAGGTATTCCATATCAATTTAGAATTTCCTTGAGATATAGAAATTCTCAATATTAAACATCTTAAAGTGGAAGCTCTAAGCCTCCTTTTCTCATGCTATGAGACTTTACCCATTTTGATCTTATTTCTAATATCCCATATTTAAATGAAGATCTTGTTTCCGATATTCTATAGTGAAAACAATCATTTTGTCTCCTAGACGAAATTTTCAGTATTCCTTTTACTCTTCTCTTCACTCTACTCTATCCTGCTTCAAAACTCGACACCATGTGTGTCCCTTTACTTCTTTGAGATATGAACCATTTAAATTTCTGAATAATTGGTCCCACTAATTTCTATCAAAATATTTTGGTTCAAATTTTCCACCATGGAAAATCCTTTCTTTAAGATGTAAATACATAGACTTTCAAGTCCATGATTTTCTGATGCCCCTATAGCTAAGGTAACATGGATCCTAACATCTGACTTGATGTTTAACCTTGTCTCTTGCTAGCTACTTACATAAGGTAACAAGGATGTTAACAACCTCCAAGGTGTTGTATCCTAGTTTCGTTTATGTATTTCATGCATATCTATTTCAAGCAGAATTGCTTGTATCATGTTGTTTAGATTCGAGCTTATACAATGTACACACCAAGTCCAAGGCTTTAAGGACTATCCTCACATTTCTAAACAAGCATTTTGAAGCTAGAGCCAATCAAAATTAGTTATCAATGCGAACGTTTGAATTTAAATAAAGATTTCAACTGAGATATAAGAAAAGAATTATTGTTCAGATATTAGTTTTAGTACATGTATTTAATATAAGGTCTTTTAATTAAATACATTTGTCCTCCTATTTTCTTTGAAATTTACAATAGCCCATTCTATTGAATTCGAGGAATTTTAGCCTAGCTAAATTTCCTAGTAGATAGCATCTATAACTAGTCTATTATGACCCCCAATTTTATGAGTCAAGTCATATTAGTAAGTTATAGTTGGAAACCCTTTCCATTTGCATCGTATGCAATTGCTAATAAATTCAAGTTCCCTAATCCCAAGGGACGTGTGCTCTTATTTTAGCATCTCCTTGAATATGCCTCAGTCCTGCGGCTAGACCCCAATTTTGTGGTGGACTACCTAGTCCTATTAAGTCAGACCCTATCTCAATTTTTATAACCGATCAATGTGGACGAAAAGGAACGCTTTGCGCAACACTTTTGTAGCCCAAAGAGACCGTATTCTAAATTTGGGTAAGGAAGACTATAACTTGCCTTAATATATTTACTTTGGGATTTTATTGGTGTTAATTATCTCACCCAATCTAGGATTTTATCAGATGGACATATTTATAATAATTTATATTAATTCAGAGAATTTTATAATTAATTAATAAGGTCCAACCTTAGGTGGGTTCAAGCCCTTTATTATAATTATTCCATCAACCTAGATTATATGCAAAATAATTAACATTTTATTTGTTATATTTAAATTGCATTTCCATTAAGCTTTTATTCAATAATTTTAATTTTTTACTTTGTTATAGAAACATATATAAGAACCAACTTACATACTAGAAATAAATTAGTCCATATTTAATCCCCCCATTGGTCAATTCAATCTGCACCGATATAGGTTTCTAGGTAAGAGATGTGCCCTTGGAGAAGTACACACCAAGTCCAATCCTTATTAGCCAGAACAAATCCGGGCACAAACTCGAAGTCCAATGGATCCTCTTGAACTTGTAAATTTCGTTCTTTCAATTCATGTAAATTGAAAGCATCCATAGCCCATGTAACTTATATAAATTTTTGAGTCTTTGATAATTTTGAGTAAGTTGAGCAGACTTATTCAAAAAGAATCTACAACCATTTTCTAACCTTGAAATGAAAACTCAAATTCATCTATTGTTCCAAACAATTTAATAAACTTTAAAACATTTCATAAAGAAAATAAAATTTAGTTCGGTTCTAACTTAATTATGCACTAAATAGGCAGGCTCGGATACCACTATTGGGAACTGACAGTCACTTTGAACATACATAACAGGCATAACAGAAATTCAAAATTTTGTCCCTTGTCCCTGGGAACTCCTATTAGTTGCATATTAAATAATGCCTCAACTAAATAATTCTCTACCTAGGTTAGTATGCATAGGCTAGGCATACCATAATTCTAAATAATATCCTAGCATAAATATGTTATATTAAGCATGTTGTAACTTTAAGCTATAACCTAAGCGTAAAATAAACTAAGCATGCAAAACAACCTAAGCATCATAATTATTAAGTCTAAAAACGCTTAAAGAAAAAGACCTAATAAAGAGAAAGAAAGGAAACTTACCAGTTGAAGCATGCTTTAGTAGAACCTCATTACACAAGCCTCCAAGTGTAGTATAGCCTCTATGAGTATCCACACGAACCCCACCAACCAAAACCTCCCCGAGAGGAATAACTAAGAGCTTTTGATTAGTTGCTAGACCACTCCAAAAACCCACCCGTGAATATAAACTAGAGGTCCCCAAATTAAAATATAATTTGGCATCCTCAAACTAGGATCCATGAGGATCAAAAAGTTCTTCTTTGATGGCTTGAGAATCCTCACTGAAGACTCTCGAAAAATGCCACAAAGACATGAACTTGAAGTGTGAATAGAAAGGAGTTAGGAGAAGCCTATTTATAGGCTTGGGAAAGCAAAATGCTTCTCCATTTTTCCAATGTGGGATAGAGAAAACCCTTTATTTATATATATATATATATATATATATTCTCATTTCTTTTGAATTATTCATGACCCTAATAAAATTAGTCACCGGTCAAAATAAATTCCTGGCTTAACAAAAAAATATTCTAATCATATTAATCAATATTTTAATTTATTTTACGACCCTAATAAAATTAGTTACTGATCAAAATAAATTCCTACCTTAATCGAAAAACGATCTAATCATTTTAATCAACACTTTAATTTATTTGTGACCCTAATAAAATTAGTTACCGGTCAAAATAAATTCTTGGTCTAACTAAATAATAACCCAATTATTATTATGTTATATTTCTATAATAGAAGAAATCTATTAATTCTTTACTCAGTCCGATGAAGGTCTAATATGTGTGACCTTATAGGATCCCGAAGTATTGAGCTGTTAAGGCTTAACCAACCCTTGTTCTATTGGAACCATTGGCTCGAGGTTCTAGATCGTGAATGGAACTCGATTACCTTAATGACTGTAGTGCACCTCTAGCAAGGGTCTACCATCCTCCATTACTCGAAACGTCTTTTGTGCTTATTACTTAATCCCGGTTAATGCAATAGGTGCCTAATGCGATGAACTCCTTCCATTCTTTAATATTAGTACCACCTGGTTTATAGGGTTCGGTTAAAGTGTTAACCCACTAATAGGAAGGTTGCTCTAAGCTATCCTAGTTATTAACTTGTCACCGAAGTATATTGACTTTTACCATAGCGTGTTTGACTAGAAACTATTTCTATCAAATACATACTCTGATCAAAGGTTTATAGCAATCATTACTTCAACAAGCGGCCAGGTACAACTCTTTAATATATCCAGAGCGATGGATTCTTTCCAACTACATAGCTTACCAACGTGCTGTCATCACTACACCCATAACCATCAATGACACCCTAAATTAATGAGTGCATAGGAATGACTCAAAGTATAGCAATAGTACCACACAAGGTAACTAGCATATCAAGTATAAGGATATTCGCAAAGCTTTTTGCATGAAGATAAATACTAATACATTGATATATACACTAAGTGTTTACCTTATTGCGGTCTCCAATATATCTCCCAAATATATCCATGTGTCAAACTTAAGGCACCACCTTCAGTCCTTAGAAGATTGACTACTTAGACAGTTTCCAAGAAAGTTGACCACATGCTAGTCTTACCACTTCATAAATATCCTTTCTTGATGAAACTATGACTAGGGATAGTTTTGACATTATCATAATTGCATATGAAGCAGGTTTCACTAAATACTAGTCCAACTATAATTTCTCTAACTTCATGCTATGATATGTCAAGGACTTTCGTATACATACATCAATGAATATATTTTAATCGGTCATAATATATTTATAAGCACATTGATATAAACAAAAGATTAAATGCCTTTATTAATTAAACAAATTATTCATACGATTACATAATTAAGATACATCGCCCTAATTGCCTTAAGAGCATACATCATATCTGACAAGCAGTTCCCATAACTTGAGTGATCTTATAAGGTCCTTCCCAATTGCCTCATAGCTTGCCTTTTCCTTCTCTACTTTGCGAAGCTGCTGCATCCCTTAGCACTAAGTCACCTACTTTTAATTAGACTTATCTGACCTTTTTGTCATGGTACTTGGATATTTTTGACTTGTATGCTACCATCAAGATGCAAGCTCTTTCTCTGTTTTCCTCCAGGTAGTCAAAGTGATGCTTCTTGTTGATGTCATTCTGCCCTTCAGTGTAGTATACCACTCTGTCTATTGGAGCTCCAATTTCAACAAGTATGACTGCTTCCACCCTACACACCATGGTGAAAGGTGTTTCTCCAGTCGTCTTACATGGAGTTATTCTATAAGATCAGAGAATGTTGTTCAGGTCATCTAGCCAATATGTTTTCCTTCCTTCTAGTCACTTCCTCCGGCCTTCTCCTAAAGGTCCTATTAGTAACCTCTATCTATCCATTCATTTGGGGATGTGGTACTGATGAAAAATGGTTCTCAATCTTCAGTCCTTCACAAAACTTCAGGAACATGTTAGAGATGCATTGTGATCCACTAACAGAGATGATATTATTAGGGACTTTGAAGTGAATTATGATGTTGTCCTAAAATAATCAAAGACCTTCTCGGGAGTGATGGTGTTGACTGCTAAATCTTTCACCTATATGGAAAAGTGGTCAATTACAACCAGTATGAACTTCTTCTACCTTATAGCTTATAGCATCAGTCCTGCATTATCAATTCCCTAAGTGGTGAATGACCATCCAGTCAGTTAAGGCTTTTCCATTGTGTACGGTAAGTGCGACTTCCTAGCATGAATTTGGCACTTATGGCAGGCATGTACGTACTCAGTAGAATCTGTTTCTATAGCCGTCCAGTAGTATCCTTGAAGCTTAGCTCTTCTCATAATGGTAAGCTATTTAGTGTGATCTATTAGATGTGACGTATGCCCTAGAGGCAATTAGGGTGATATGTCTTAGTTTTATTTCGTACAAACAAGTAATATTAATAAAGGCATTCTTTTGTTATATCAATGACTGCGAAAATATATTATGACTGGTGAAGAATATATTCATTGATGTGTTTACAAAAGTTCTTGATAAAATCATAGCACAGATTGCAAGAGCATAGTGGGACTATGTAGGGCGAGAATTGGTTCGTGTGCAATTATGATTTGTCTAAATATCCCTAGTAGAAGTTGTTGGGAATTGACAGTTACTTTGAACATGCATAACAGGCACGGTGGAAATTCAAAATTTTGTCCCTTATCCCTAGGAACTCCTATTAGCTGCATATAAATTAATTAAAGCCTTAACTAAATTAATTCTCTACTTAGATTAGCATGCATAGGCTAGGCGTACCATAATTCTAAATTATATCCTAGCATAAATATATTTTATACTGAGCATGTTATAACTCTAAGTTATAGTATAAGTGTAAAATAAACTAAGCATGCGAAACAACCTAAGCATAATAATTATTAAGTCTAAAAACGCTTAAAGAAAAGGACTCAATAATTAAAAGAGAAGTAGAAGACTTACCAGTTGAAGCGTGCTTTATCAGAACATTCTTACACAATCCTATAAGTATAGGATAGCCTCTATGAGTATCCACACAAACCTCACCAACCGAAACATCACTCGAGGAAGAACCGCAGAATTTTGAGTAGCTACCAGATCACTCCAAAACCCACCTAAAATATTAACTAAAGGGACTCCTTAGGTAGCTCTTCCTCTAGAAAATTTCATAGCATCTCTTAAGAGGTCTGGTGTTCCTCATTGAGAAAGATTAATCTAGAGGTAACTTTTTTGGAAGAATTATTGACGGCTTGAGGATTGAATTTTTCCAAGTTTTCAAACTTGCTATCACTGTACTCCTTTAGTTCTGCTTTTAAGTCAGTAGATGAGGAGGTGATTTGGCCCATGATGGTTGCACAGTTATTGTCAGCTTTGGTAATAACTTGTGTTGCTATTCTATTAGCAGTTGTGATTGTAGAGGAGAGTTAGGTTAATTCTAGAGAGATCATGGAGAGAGAGGTTTCAGCAACTTATACAGCTGTGGGGATTAGATTAACCTTGTTCTCAATACTCTTCACTATATTCTTTATCTCTCCTAATTCTTCCTTCAGATCTGGATGCTTGCATTCTTCCTGTAATAGCTTCTCCACGGATATTAGTTTTGAGCACATATTCCGGAGAGTTCACTTGATCTCATCTTCTCTGTGCCCTTCGACAATAGCCTACTCTAATCATTTTAGGGCCACTCTTACTTTCGTAGCTCTAGTGGGTTGTGGATTTATAGTTGGCTTCTTAAATATATTATCGGAAGAGGATTCTCTTTGAAGACAGAGTGGCTTTTGGTTTCTTATGATTTAAAAGATTCTTCTACCTCATTGCTCTCCATAGCTTTCTTTTCTTCCAAGCTTTCCTCTAGTTTGGCCCGGCCCTTTGAATCCACTTTAGAAGCATTCTCATTAGATCTCAAACAATCTCCCTCCTCCGGAGCATTAAGCTCTGGGTTAGACTCATCATCCTTAGATGCATTTCAGTTGTCTGCATATAAGTTGTCTTGATTCTTAGCAGCATCACCAGCCATTTCTATAGTAGCATTCAGTGAGTTAAGGTTTAGAGATACCTCATTTTCTTGTTGTTGTTTAGTATGCTCTATTTTAGATCTCTCTTCTTCCTCAGCTTTCATTACATCCTCTAGAAGATTGGCATTTGCCTCAATCTCCCCTTCATTTGCCTTTCCAGGACTTATAGCTCTTAATTCCTCTATTTCATTCTGAATGTTGGAATTGTCCTCAACATTCACTCCATATGCCTTTTCAGAACTTTTAACTTCAAGTACTTTTGCTTCTGTATTTAATAGGTTTTCTGAAAGTGGTTCATCTGGTGCCTTAAACATATAGAGTTATTACACTCTATAAGTACTCTCTTTGAGAAGTGCTAGATCTTTAAAAGAAATGACGGTAGGTGGAATGATATCAGTTGTGGTGCCAGAAGAGCTTCTGGGTCCTTCCTTAATAAGTCTTTTGGCCTTTAGATTATCCTTCACTGCATCCATCATCTTAGTGTACTGAGGATCCTCCAAAATAATATTGTCGGAAATAATTGGCTTGGTAGTGGCCACATTATTTTTCCCCTTAAATTTCTCAGCCATAGCTATTTCTTCTAATCTAGTATCCTTGGGAAAGCGTTCATGGGTTGAGATACTAGAAGCAGGTTTTCACACTAGAAGTTTAGCCCTTTTGGATTGTATAGCTTCATTAAAAGTTAGTCCCTTCTTTTGGAGCTTTAATCTCTTTTGGATAGGCTCTTCATCTTTAGTTTTATTGTCGGATTCACTAACATTTTCAAGAATTTCTTGAAGTGTTCTTATAATTGCTATTTTTTTGCCAGTTAGCATTTTGGTTTTGTCAGCAGCTTTGATAAGCCTCCCTCTAGGCCTTTTGACAGGCGTTGTTTTCATTAATTGAGTGAGAGTTAGGGCGTCCTCATTCACTTGAACCTCTTCCACTACTGGCTTTAGATTGACCTTCCGTTGAGCTTTGGCCTTGGTGGTTCTAGCCCTTTTTGCTTCCGAAGCTATTTCCACTGTGGCTTTCTGGACCCTACTTTTCTCTTGCTTCTCTTTCTTCTATCTTGTTGCCTTTTCTTAATCCCAAATTTCACTAAATGTTAGCTTCTTAAAGTTGTTCTCCAGGATTTCCTTCCCTTGAACAGATGGAACTCCTAACAGATTTACCCCATTCTCATGGAGTATTTTGGTAATGAACGCGCCATGGGTGTTCTTATATTGCTTCATGAAGTTCATAATCAGTACAAGATGTTTAGGACTCTGGTCTCCACCCAATGTTGAAGAACATAATGTTGAAATGAGGATGCGGTGGTGAGTGAGCCTTTCTGGATCAAGACAAACTTTGCTAGTACAAACTGCAGCAATCTGGGGGTCTCTGGCTAATAAATGGAGAATTTATCTCCAAAACACCATTTTTGAAGCCACAATTTGGGATCATATTTCACCTTGAGTTCATCACCATCATTTCTCAGAAGAACTCCTTCATTCTTCATCTAGAATGGAGTCACAAAGAACTCCAGAGTGAGTGTAATGACTTTCCCTTGCACTTTTGTCCTGAGTGCATCATAGTAGTAGTGGACAGTAAGGTTATCATAAAATTCCCTTACAAGATTCAGATAGGTAGGGTGGTTCATCATGAGGAAGGCCGTAAGAAGTTGGTCTTTTAGAAGTTGGGAGTAGGGTTCAGTGTTGAACAAGAAGTTATTGCCCAAATAGTTTGAGGGAACTACTGTATCCGAGCTTTTGAGTTTAAGAGGGATAAAATCCTCATTCTTAAGATCAACATTGCTGAAGATGTTTCTAGGAGGAGAAATGGTTTGGGTTTAGATTTCTGCCATTTGAGAATTTGAAAGGGATTTAAGAATTTTAGATTTTCTAGAAATAAAATTGCAGAGTAATAGTATGTTAGTTTTTCGCGTGAAGATGAAGAAGGATTTTGGGGGCTTTTTATAGAGTTTTCAAGGTGAGGGTAGAATGGTAATCTGAATGCAGTTAAAGTTAACTGGATTAATGATGTGGTAGTTAGATTTGAGGAGAGAGAGTTAAATGGCATTTAAACTAGAGAATTGGAACAGTTTATTTTTAAAACAGTTATGTCCTTTTATCGCACGTGTACTTCTCAATAAACGTTTGAAATTCAAAATGTCTACGGTTACCTTTTGTGCTTTTACTGCCATTTATCACTCCTTATCTGCTGATCTGGCAGGATTTCTCTCCAGATCAAGAGTCAAATAACTTTTCTTTATTTGCATGATCTTTTGACTTGTAGGAGATCAAAATTAACTATTGCTTGTCTTCCAGATCTTTCTTTAAATTGGATCAGACATTCTAATTGATTCCCTTAGCTTGTTGAATTGATCTTTACTTAATATCTTAGTAAAGATATCTGCCCTTTGCTCATTTATTGGGATGTTTACCAAAGTGACTTCCTTCTTTATTATATGATCCCGAATAAAATGGTGTCTGATATTGACATGCTTCATCCTGCTATGTAGCACTAGATTCTTTGACACTTTAATTGCACTTTTATTGTCATACATAACATCCACACATCCTGCTTGTACACCATAATCTTCTAATTAATGCTTGATCTATAGGAGTTGAGCAACACAACTTCCAATAGCTAGATATTTAGCTTCTGTGGTTGATAATGCTACTGAAGTTTGCTTCTTGCTATACCATGATACTAAGCATTCTCTTAGAAAATGGTGACCTCAAGATGTACTTTTTCTTTCAAGAGTATCTCTACCATAGTTTGAATCAGTATACCCTTGCAAGGTGAAGTTTCCATTACTAGGATACCATAGGCCAACTTCAGTGGTTCCTAGAAGATATCTAAGAAATCTCTTCACTGCCTTGAAATGTGAATCCATTGGATTTGCTTGATATCTTGCACAGTAGCAAACTGCATAATGTATGTCAGGTCTGCTAATTGTCAAGTATAGAAGTGATCCAATCATCCCTCTATAAGGTTTCTGATCAACTTATTCTCCTTCACAATCCTTTGAAAGAATTATATCTGATCCCCCTGGGGGTGGACATTGGCTTGCTTTTGTCCATCTCAAACTTCTTTAGAATCTCCTTGGTAGATTTGGATTGGTTTATGAAAATTCCATCCGGACACTATTTGATTTGAAGACCAAGGAAGAAGTTGAGTTCTCCCATCATTGACATCTCAAATTCCTTACATATTTCATCTATTGCTCTAAAAATGATATCATCCACATTGATTTAGAAAAGAATGACATCTCATTTCTTCTTTTTCATGAAGAGGGTTGTGTCTACTTTACATCGGATGTATCCCTTGGATATGAGAAATGAAGTGAGTCTCTCATACCAAGATCTTGGTGTTTGCTTCAATCCATAGAGGGCCTTTTTCAACTTGTACACGTGCTCTGGATGCTTTGAATCTTCAAATCCAGGTGTTTTCTTGACATACACTTCCTTTTGGATGTCCCTATTTAGAAATGTACTTTTGACATCCATTTGGAAACTGATGAATCCCATGAATGATGCAAAATCAAATAGTATCCAGATTGCCTCTAATCTTGCTACTGGAGCAAATGTTTCATCAAAGTCGATCCCTTCTTGCTGGTTGTAGCTTTGAGCAACCAGTCTTGCTTTCTTTCTCACCACAACTCCAGATTCATCTAGCTTATTCTAGAATACCTATTTGGTGCCAATAATTGAATTTCCTTTCGGCAGAGGTACTAGATCTAAGACATCATTTCTGGTGAACTGATCCAGCTCTTCTTGCATTATCATCATCCAACTTTCATCTCCTTCTGTATCTTGAAATTTCTTTGGTTCTATGAGAGAGACAAAAGCAACATGACTCATCATCCGGTTGAGTTATCCTCTAGTTCTAACTTGATTTTGGACATTATCCAAAATAGCTTTCACTTGATGATTTCTTTGTGCCCTTGTTTTCCTTGGAAGATCTTCATGCATTTCTGGAGCTTGCTCTATTGCTGTATCCAATTCCTCATCTTGTTCTTGTCCATCATTGAAATCAATCTCATCATTCAAGGGATTGTTTGGAAGATGATTTTGGTTGAAATTGATTTGCTTATCCTCTTCCTTATATTTCTTGATCTGAAAAGGATCTTGAGCCTTCAATGGTTCTGCTTCATCTGGAGTTTTCTCATCCGGATCTTGGCTTTTCCTGCCTACATGGTTAGTCTCATCAAAATCTACATGTATTGACTCTACCACAGTTTGTGTTCTTTTGTTATATACTCTGTAAGCTTTGCTATATGTTGAGTAGCCAAGGAAAATTGCTTTATCAGATTTAGGATCAAATTTTCCTAGTTGCTCTCTATCGTTTAGAATGTAGCATTTACATCCAAAGGCTTTGAAGTACCCAATCTTGGGTTTCTTTCCCTTCCAGATATCATATGGGGTCTGATCTATGGTCTTTCTAATGAGAGATCTATTTAAAATGTAACATGCAGTGTTTACGGCCTCACCCTAAAAGTATTTAGGCAATCTAATCTCATTTAGCATTGTTCGAGCCATTTTAACTATTATTCTATTTTCCTTTCAATAACCTCATTATATTGAGGTGTATGAGGAGCAGAGAAGTTGTGCTCAATGCCCTTGGATTCACAAAATTCAGCAAAATGCTTATTTTTAAATTCTCCTCCATTATCACACCGAATGCGTGCAATGCTTATGCCCTGTTCTACTTCTATCTGGATGAATATTTTTTAGAAATGGTCAAAGGCTTCATCTTTGCTAGCTAGCAAAGCAACCCATGTATGGTGAGAATAATCATCTACTATGACCATTGTGTATTCTCTTCTACCTAAACTTGTTGGTATGATTGGATCAAAGAGATCAATATGCAAGAGTTCAAGAATTCTCTTGGAGGGTGTATAGGATATGGAAGGGAAACTCTTTCTATGTTGTTTACCTAATTGACATGCAGTACATATATGGTCCTTAGCAAAAGCAACCGTAGGCAAAACTACAACCAATTTCTTTTTTTCTAATTTGGATAGGAGATTCATGGTTACATATCCCAACCTCCGGTGCCAAAGCCATGATTCTTCTTCTTTAGATACCAAGCATATATTCTTTTTCTCATTTTTAATGTTAATAGAATAGAAATTGTTTACTCTTTGTGCATGAAGAATGAGTTAATTTGACTTATTATCATTGATTATGCAGCCTCAGGAGTCAAAGGTGACTTTCCTCCCTTTGTCACAAAGTTGTGCAACACTTAGCAGGCTAAACTTCCGTCCATCAACTAATGAGACATCTTATATTTTTAATTCAGATCCAATGGTTCCATGCTCAATGATCTATCCCTTTTGATTGTCTCCAAAGCTTACTTTTCCACCTCTCTTCCGTATTAAAGGGATGAAAGCTTTCTCGTCACCAGTCATGTGCCTTGAGCATCCACAATCAATGTACCATGTTTGTTGATCTTCTGTGGATCTAAAACATGCTGCAAAATAGATCAAGTGGGTTTGGGTACCCAATCAGATTTGGGTCCTCTCGGGTTATCAACCATTTCTGGCCAAGGATAAATATCATGATAACCATTTTTAAATCTACACATTTTAGTTATATGGTTATTTGCTCCATAAAACCTGCACCCAGTGATTGGTTTGTTCTACTTAAGCTTTTCCTCAATCTTTTAGAGATCCTTCTTCCTATAACCTTCGGAGTATCCTGCTTTAGATAGATCCAGACTTGACTGTTTGTTTTGGATCTAGTAGTTAGCTGGGGGAGCAACTTCTGCTCTGTAGCTCTTCCTATGCTTAATGGGTTGCTCATTATAGACCACTTTAGCCTTTCCCTTTTGAGCAACTGTGTATCTCTGAGTTTGAGTTCTTTGACCATGTGGACCATTGTATTTTTTAGCTTGAGGCTACTTCCAGATTGTCTTTTGTTTTGTAGGTTCCGAATTCCTTTTGGATGCAAGATTCGGTTTCCTTCTTTGATTTAAAGATTCTAGTTTTCTTCCAGATGCCTCCTTCATCAGAGCTAGTTCCCTATCTAGCCTAGTTACATTTGCACCAAATATCTACACTTGATTTCTTAGGAATTTTTCTTCAACAAGATCAATATGCTTTACGGTCCATATTAGGTTGATATCTTGTGACATTGCTTCAGTATCTTCAGCAAGTTCCATTACTTTTCTTTGAATGGATTCGATGGCCTTTGTATTCTTCCCCATGTTCTTAATTATGATCCCTAAAGCTCTATCAAGATCAAAGTTAGATATAGAATTTGAGTGAGAGTTTATCTCAGTGCTTGCTATCTCAGATTCTGATTATTCAATTTCATCTATGACTTGTTTGATGGATTTCTTTCGGATTGCTCTGCTTCCAAATTAGTTAGTGCCATAAATGCATAATTTGTAGTTTCTTCTTCTTTTATTGAAGATGAGCTACTACTTTCTTCTCTATTGCTCCATGTAGCCACAATTGCCTTCTACTTGTATCTTTTTTGCCTTTTAAGTTTAGGACATTTGGTTCTGAAATGACCTTTCTCTCCACATTCAAAACAGGCTGATTCTTTTTTCGGATCTTTCTTGTCTTCCGGAGCTTTTCTTGGCTTGCCCTTTTTGGAGGAGCATTCCTTCATTCTTCTAAAATCATATCTTCTAGAGTTCCTCCTTTCTTTCTTTCTCAAGAATCTGTTGAACTGTTTGGCTAGCGTAGCCATTTGTTCTTTATTCTAGTAAGATTCCTTTAACTGCTTCTCTATTCTGGAAGAGTCTGCCTTACGTATGATTGATTTCTTCTTCTCTTCGGCCTTCTTCTCTTGTTGGCTATATCTCTCCAAGGATAATTCTTAAGTTAGATGATTACCAATAAGTTCATTATAACTGTAAAAGTTTAAGTCATGAGCTTCCTCAATGGTGGTCTTTTTGTTTTCCCATTCCTTGGTGAGACTTCGGAGTATTTTCTTTACCATCTCCACTTCAGTGATCTCCTTTCCAAGCCTTTTCATTTCATTTACTAGATTGGCATATCTTGTATTCATGCTATTGATTGATTCTTTGGGCTCCATCTTGAAGGATTCAATTTTTTGCTCGAGGAGATCAATCTGGGCTTCTTTAACTTTGTTAGTTCCTTCATAAGTCACTTCAAGTTTCTGCCTATCTCTTGTGTTGTTTCACTTTCAGATATCCGGTTGAATTCAGCTGCACTAAGACTATAATGAAGCATATAAATAGCATTTGTGTTTTTACGCAATTTCTTATAATCATTCTCATCCCATTGATTTGATGGCTTCCGGGTAGTAATACCCTCCACTTCATAAGTAGGAACATTTGGACCATATTTGATAGCCGTCGATGCAATCATACTCTGTGCTTGAATGAAATTCTTCATCCGGTTTTTCTAGAATGTGTAGTGTTCACTGGTGAAGAGTGGAGGATGGGTAATGGACATACTCTCCGGAAGAAGTTGTGAGTTATTAAAACTCATTTTGATTCTTGGATCAAAATTTGTTTAGCTCGAGATTGTTAGATCTCTAGTTGTGAGCACTTGCTCTAATACCACTTGTTGGTCCCTATGAGGGTGTATTTCAGGTCAGAAGGGGGGGAGGTGAATGACCCTTTTGTGGAATTTACAGACTTTAAAAAGTCTTGTGTAGCGTGTTTGATATGTTCCGAATGTAATGGGTCTAGATGATTCAAGTATGAAATAATGTGCAATAAAGTAAAGGTTTAAAAGAAATCAAACACAATGATTTTATCCTGGTTCGGCCCGCCTACTCCAGTCCCCAAAGTTTCCTTACTCCGAGCTTTGTCCACTAGTGGATTCCTTTTCAACTGGCGGGAATCGACCATTATAGTTTTTCTCCGGGCTACAGGATATACCACAAAGTTCTTCACTCTGGCTGAGTCCTAGCGAGAGTAGGATATACCACTAAGGCACCAACCTTAGCTAAGTCCTCTCGAGCTTGCCTCTGGAAATTTCTTCTCCGGAAGTAGGATATACCACTAGAAGCACCAATACCTAGCTAAGTCCTTTCTCTTTAATAGGATATACCACTTAAACTACCCAAGTCTAAGCTGAGTCCTGCAGGGATATACCACTTAAAGCACCAACTCTAAGCTAAGTCCCAATCTTAATACTCACCTAAGTATGAGATATTACAACTGATTGTACCAAGGGTTTGGTTTTTGAATTCCTCAAGTTTATAACACATTTGAGAATTCTTACAAAACAGATTTGGAGTTTTTCTAGTTCTTGGACAGATTTTGTTCTTTAATTGAATTAGCTTGAATTCTCTTTTTAGTAGCTTCTTGGGAAATCAACCAACATCTTCATAATATATGAAGATCTCCTTTTATAGGCTTTGATCATAGATGTAGTCATTGTGTACCATCGAGGTAGATTGAATCTTCACCGTTGATCTGGTGTGATATGGCGCATCCGGAGCCATTGATCAATCCATTAGAGACAATTTGACCCTTTTGAATTGTTGGGATTGTTGCAAAAAGCTGTCAGTAGTCATTTGTTTGACTTTTTGTGCACTACCAAATTCTATGTGTGCTTTTGTCAGTTATGTGTGCTCCACACACCTTCCAATTGGTCTAGATTTAGAAGGTTTTGCCTTTTTCTCTTTCTAAGTCAGTTATTTTTCCTTTTGTGAGATGCGTGCAAGCTTTCACTTTCGCATTCTTCAAGGCAAAAGGAATTGATTTCAGACCAAATTGGAGGGAATTATGATTTTCAAATTGAACTAGTGCGCCGTACTCATACAGAAGGAATTCCCATTTTTATTTCATTTCTCCTCCATCAATTTTCTTATTGAATTAAACTACTTTTCTGCCCGGGACCTGACAAGACCCGTACGGGTCCCCCATACTAGTACTGGTCCTCCTCGATAGCCGTACGGGTCCCACCTACCCGTACAGGTACCGGCCCCCAGGAAAAACGTAGAATTCTCTTCTAAAACTGGTTAAAATCAATCCAACTCACCATTTGCCATGCAATCATTTTCACTAATAATCCGATAAATCAACCCACTAAAGTTAAAATGAGTTTTCATAACAAAATACGCTAAAGACTAGTCATTTCTCTCCAATCCTAGAAGCCGCCCGGGCACTATCTATCGTAAAACCGCCATGCTAACATAATCACATTTTTCCTAATACAATGCTAACTTATGAGGTGTTACAAATTGTACTAATCTTTATGGATGCAGGGCAGTTTATCTTTATTTTTGTTTTATAACTTAGAACGAATGTATAGGTTCCCTTACAATTCCCCCATTTTTCCCCCGGTTGTAATTTTTATTCCCTCATTTATTGCTTTGTGCTTTATTGTGATCTATAAACGCATGTAACGAGTGTGAAAGAGTGTAGAAATAGGATTTCTGTGATAATTCCCCAAATGATGAAAACAAAAATGGTTTTACACGGTGAATCTAATTTTGAATCAACTAAATGAGAAACAAGTGACACATCCGATACCCGAATCTCTAATCTAATAGGTATGATTCTCCCACCCAATGGGAACCGTACCAAGACTCTTTCCCAAGTAGACAACTTGGGTGGCAACTCTATCATTTGTATCAAGATTTGGGTCTCAAATCCTTCATTCATTAAAATTGGCTATTTGTGCAAACTTGAACTAAAAATGTTTTGTCACGCCTAAATCCAACCAACCCCTAGTAGGCCCCACCTCTCACACTGGCGACAAGGGAGACCCGCACGTCATCGACACCTCACAATGGCGACTCTGCTGGTGATATAATCTTTTCACTTGCAAAATTTTGGTTCATTTTAAAAGCTTAGAAGATTAAGATGAGAACTGAAAATCATTTAGTTAATCCAACTCATTTTCTTTTTCATCATTTTTGAAAATTATCACACTCTATCTTCTCATCTCCTTCTCTCTTTAGTTAGATGTGCTCTTCTTCTAGTGCTAGGTTAAGATGCCTTATTATTTCCGCAACACTCACGAAAGTGTCACCCATGCCCGTCAGGAATTGGAGACACTCTAGTGGGTGGAGCACCCATTGCTATCTCCCTCCAAAAGAGGCTTGATGTGATGGAAACCTTCTACATCAAACTTTCGATATGTCCATATGTCATTCTTACTAAAAGCCTTAGAATTTTACCTTCTAGGTACCTTTTTCTGTGTGAGTTTAGACTAAGGAAGAATACCTTCAAAACTAGTGAGAGAAATAAGGAAAGAATCAATCGCTTCGCATGTGTTGTGTTATATACCCTTGTAATTAACCCAACCATGCATCATTGTAATTTATGCATGCATAACACATCCCATGCATGTATTAATCATTTGGTTCCCACCTGAGCAAGAGTCAAACCATTCCAACAATCTCAAGTTCATTTGGTCGGAATTCGAGTTTCTACTCAACCAAAATCAGTTCATTTAAGGGTTGAATCTCTGCCCCTGTCTCCTAGTAATCCATCGTCCAGTCAGGTCATATAGTTGGGTTTAATTGGTCTATATGATTCAGGGGGTATGGCAGTTCCTCCAGCCGCTCGTTGATCTATTCAGCATAGCCAAGGATTCGTCCTGTTAGTGTTTCAGTTTAGGGGATCTAGCTAAGGTCCCAATTCTGTAGCCACACCTAAAGGGACAACCTTCCATCATCCAATAGGTCTACCCTTTGGCATGACTACAAATGGTCAACAACCCTTACCTACGGTCTAAGCCACAAGAGGGGAAGATTGGATCCCCAAAAAGGCTAAAAAGTGGAAATATTTGAGGAATTGGAGTACATTGATGAAGTAGAAAGAGTACTAGTACCAATATAAGTAGAAGCTCAGTATTGGGAGACTATCGATTCACTGATGGATCCTACTGAGATTAAAGATGAACACCCTCCACATCAGGAGGATGATTTCAAGGATGAGGTAACCTTTTAATGTTGCTAGTATTTTGATGCAAACAATGCCACTTATAAAGCATATTACAAGTAAATTGACGCATTCAAAATATGTTTGAGCATTTCATTCTTAAAGATATCGTGGACTCATAAAATCAATATTCTTAAAAATTTCATCATGCCTACAAAAGAAATTGAATTTGAGTACATCACAATGGCATAAGGTTCCAATGGTTAGAACTTATCACAAAAAGAGAGAGATGAAAAGTGCTCAGAAAACATGATAGCCTTGGGTCTTAGCTCATCTTTTTCCATAAGGGGAGAGGAAGATACACATCACTAATAAAGAAAGCCAAAACAAAAAAGGGGAAAAAATAGAGGAAGATATACTCCACGTCAAAAATTGAAGGAAAAGATCTTACAACACAAATCCAAAATCAAGGCAAGCTTAAACCTAATGCTCTTCTAAAACCTTCAAAACGGTAAACTGTCACACCCAATAAATGCTAAGTTCATATCAATGTAGGTACCTCCCTTGAACCTATATTCCCACCAAAATAACCCTCAAAAAATGCTTTCTCTGTTTGTTCAAAAGAAAGAAGACCCCTCATCCTACATAATGATCCCAAGCCTCCATAATAACGTGACCTCTTTCTTTCATAAAAGAGAGGAACCTGTTCATTCCAACACTAAATGGCCCAAGCTTACAACTGTAGAATCAGATACCCAAAGCAACCCCTCAAGGCGGGTGATCTGGTTCCTAAACGGTTACGCCCAGTCAACAATAATACTGGTGTAAATTCAGGTCTAATTCGGAAGGTCCATTCATGGTTAAGAAAATCCTTGGTGAGGGAGGAATTAAGCTCAGGGATATAGATGGAAATAAGTTTGTGAATCCAGTGAATCAAGAAAGGCTTAAGCACTATCATGTCTAGGTTAAAAGAACTAAATCACAAAAAAGCATCACAATGAAAAAAAAGAAATAAAGAATAAATCACCCGGCGAGTGGTCTTCTACTGCTCAAGAAAAAATTAGGGTGCAATCCGCTGATCGGTATTCTAGAAATTGGTCAGGCAAAAGTAAGGGTACTCTAACAAAAATAAAGCCCGCTTAGTTGAAAACCCAAAAAGGGCGGCTTAGGCAAAAGTTAGGGCATCGACAGAAAAAACTTCATTTGCTTTTTGGAAAATATGTAAAAAGACCAAAAAGCAAGTAAGGGTTAACCATAGGAAACTAATACCATTGCCTATGCACTCAAATTTAATTTTATCGATGGACATATTATGTTTGCTAAGAATTCTGGTCTTATGAATCCATGCATGTCTTTAGGTGAAATAATCGCAAATATGTGAACGTCAGTGTCTTTCCTACATCTTGTGCTCTTTGTTGCTATCTATACTCTGCATATCATTCAACAAAAGATAAAAATACCGATGGGTCACAAAAAAAATATTAAGGCCTATGCAAAAGTCAGAAAAAGTCTGCTGAACTGAGTCGCCAAGGATAGTTCCGGCAAAAGTTAAGACAAAAGAAAAGAAAGAAAAAGTCTGCTGGGTTGAGCCGCCAAGGAAAATTCAGGCAAAAATTAGGACGAGAAAAATACAAAATAAGTTTGATAAACGCATCACATCAAGCAGTCTATGCAAAAATTAAAAGTGCCAAATGCTTCCTCTAGCATTATCCAGCTTGCACCATGTTATAGTTTGGACACCTCAAAGATGCACCCCCCTAATGAGCAAAGCATGAAACTCATCCGATCAAATCACTAGTGCAAAGAAGTATAGGCATCCATATAAGCCTATGTAAGTCTACAACAAGCATGCAGATCTCATCCAAATCTTAGTAGTACTTGTCGGTCTCAATCGGGCTAGTCTTTCAATAATCAAGAGCTTCGAAAGTTTGGTTGATAGTCAATTCACCATCAGTTTAAGCCTTTCTCAAAGAAGGACAAGACAACGATATCCTCGAGGCAAAGGATCAATGGAACAAGCAAGAAAAGTACAGCCTAATCTAAGCTACTAGGGGGTCCTATACATGGTACTCATCATGATTTTGGTTATATGCATCCACTAGCAGATCATCCCTATCTATCATCACATGATCTCTGCCCCACCAGCATCCACAGTAGGTAGATCAGGAACCCTGGTCTCCAAAGCTCCTACTATACTCCCAGTGGTAATACTGATCTCCTCTACTCACCGCTCCGCCTTCTGCTCATCTCCCATTACCTAATTGGCCACCGGCGCCACTCGATAAGCCGAACTATCCTCCTCTAATGAAAGAAAAAGCCTGCTAGATCAGAAACCAGAAAGGGTGGTTCCGGCAAAAATTAAGGCAAAGAAACACAAAAGAAAATCTTGTTGGATTAAGGACCTAAAAGGGAGGTCCAGGAAAAATTTAAAGCGAAGAAAAAAGATAAGGTCTGCTGAACTGAGCCTTCAAGGACAGTTCAGGCAAAAATTAGGACAAAAAGAAATGAAAATAAATGTTCGATAGGTCATCTCACATCAAATGGCCTATGCAAAAGTTAGAACATCAATCAGTCCCCTCACTACAAAATCATCTGATGGCATGTATCCCTAAGAGTGTTAATTTAAAACCAGCCAGAATTGGTCTCATTGTTAGCTATACCAAGCAGTAATATGAGTCTATAAGTGGCAATACTGATCTCCTCTACTTCCTGCTCACCTCCCACCACCTGAGTGGCCACTGGCGCCACCCGACAAGCCGAACTATCCTTCTCCAGAGAAGAATTGGATGGCTCAGGTATATGCTTACCCTCGATCATCCGGTCTAGCTGACCTTGCAACACCTCTGCCTCGACCCTCGCCCGAACAGTCTCCAATCTAGCCCTCTCCAGCTATTCCTCTAGTGGCCTAATCCGGTCGGCCTCCGGAGTGGCTACTTGCAACTGCTCCTTTAGGAACCTAGCTCGCTCCTTAAAGACATCTAAATCTTAAGCGCACTTACCACGCTCCATAGCCAACAGAGTTTGCAATGAAAATCATAAGATCAAAACACATATTTAAATTTCATGGCATGCATAGTTTGTTAAATTTTATAGGTAAAAGAAACTTACCGAAGCTAGTGCGTCCTAAGCTAACACCAAGTCCCAGATGAACAAGTATAACCCCCGGTCAGTACTCGACCTCAGATGCTGTCAGAAGACTCCCACTAGGATTGGGGGAGCCGAAATACCTCTCAAAGAAAAGTGGTGACTCCAGGACAAAGCGGCAGTCTTCTACGCCACCCCGCATCTGCTCAATGGCATCATATGTATCCAACCTCCCCTATTAGTCTCGGATGACCTGCACAAAATAAATGCACCGTGAGTATCATAACCTCATAAATACTATTTCATTTAATAGTTTGTTGAAATGTAAAATGCAGGTTTAGTAAAGAAGAATTTTACCCAATCTTAGCGCAGCTGTCGAAGGAACTCCCTAAGTCCCCATCCACCTGGAAATGGTGTGAGGTATCTAAGGTTGCCTGGGCAAACCCAGCCTGGGGAATGGCCCTGACGATATCAGTGAACCCAAATGGACCAATACGAGCCAGCAGCTCAGCATCCCCGACAGCTCGAATATCCTCGTAAAGTTCAAGGCTCCCATAGTCTTGTATAGGAATTATAAAGGTGATACATTAGTTTAATAGGGTTAGGATACAGCAGATAAGTCAAAAATCAGAAAAAGGTCGTAGGACATTTTATCCCTGAAGAAGGGACCCGTACGGGTCCATCCCTCCCGTACAGGTCCCACCTCAGCCAAATGCCACCTGTATAGGTCCCACCCCACCTATACAGGTCCCCTCGGGGCAAGTTTTCAAATGCGAGCAAGATTCCTCAAACAACAAGTGCAAGCATCCCATCCAATAGCTTCTTCAGCCATACTTCAGAAAGGTGTTCCAAGTCAAACCAGAACTCCTCAGCAGCAGGGACATATCAGATCCAAATTAGGGCAAACCCCACTTCTCAAACCACATTCCTTTAGCTAATTAAGGGTCAAACCCCTAGCTCACCTTGATCATTGATTGAAAGGGCAAATTTTTTATCTACACAAAGTCAATCAAGAATCAAGGTAAGCCATGCCAAAGCAATTGCTAACGTGAATACCTTTTCATGTGCAGGTTCATTCACGGGGAGGATCCCCAAGCTGTTAAAACATCAAGAGGCAATAATCGCCATAAGACAAGAGATTCTGGCTTAAACCAAGGGAATATTATCCTAGAAGAAATCCCCAGTAGAAAAATCATTTAGGAAGACATCTCCCTAGCAAAGAGGTCAATTGGGGGGCATCCCTACATTCCCTAATAGTGGATACCATTGAGGGGCATCCCCGATCATCTAACAGCCTAGGGGCACCCACCCTAGAGGCACTCCCCAAAGATACAATATCGAGGGGTATCCCCCCATCATCAAGCACCCTAGGGGCATTCTCAGTAGTGCTAACCAGTAGAAAGGGCATACTAGGGACACCCTAATTCAAGTTGAGACCAACCCAACATCACCAAACTTAGTCTTATCTTTTAATCGAGGCAAGTCCTTACCTGCATATCTCAAAGTTTTACTGACCAGTTCCATTATCATGTGCAGGAACCCAAGGAAAGGTATGTGTAGGAAAAGAAGGAATTCCCCTAGTCATGCTGCCACCCGAGGGGCATCATTCAAAGGACATATCCAATATAGGTGTCGTCCAAGGGGCACCAGCTGAGGGGAATCTTCCCAAGAAGCATTCCCAAAAACCAAACCATTGGAGGGATCATTTCCCCAACAAGTGAATCTGAGGGGCATCCCCCCAACCGGTCAAGCCACCCAAGGGAATTTCCAGGGCCCCCCTCGGCATCTAAGTTTCTCTTTCCAAGGGGCACCCTATAGTAATCCAAGTCATCTAGGAGACTTGCTCCCAAGTAGTTAAGCCACTCACAAGCTATTTCCCCCCGGTAGTCAGGCCACTCTAGGGGCATACCAAAGTAGAATTGGGACCAACTCAACATTTCTTTGCTCACTCTTTACAGTTAATTAGGTCCAAAACCCCAGTACGTCTTAATACTTGATCGAAGGGACAAAAATTTCTGTTCATCACAAAATCAATCAATCGGGAATTAAGATGTACCATTCCAGGTCATATTCTGATCGAACTTGTTTTCCCCCGCATGTCAGACAAGAAAGAACTTGAATGCCAACCAAAGGCGCACATCTTCTCCAGCAGAGCATCCACACCAGGATAGTTCATTCCCCAGTAGACAGAATATTCAAGGGGCATCTCCCCCAACCTTATAAAGAGTCAATTCTTAGCTCCGATGGCTAGGCAGTTAGAGAAACCATTCCCTCAGTCAGACGAATAGCCGAGGGGCATCAGCCCTAAAGCCTCCCAAGGGCAGAGTTTTAGGGTCACCTCCCCAACTAGTCAAGCTTTCTTGAGATGGTTTCCAGAGACACTCCATAATAGCTATGATGTCCCAGGAACACCTTCCTCTAAACAAGTGAAATTGCCCCCAAGCAGTTTTTCCCCAGCAATCCAAATAGATTAGCCATCCAACAACTATATCTTCAGCAGTCAGCTCCACTAGGGGCACCCCCCGAGGAGTATTCCCGCTTAAAATAGGTGGGCTAAACCCAACATAACTAAACTCAGTTTACAGTTTATTCAGGGCTAACCCTCATCCATACATCTTCATTCTTGATTAAAGGGGTAAAAAATTTGGTTTCTACAAAGTCAATCAAGAGTTAAGATATATCATTTCAGACAATAACTAATGCAATGTTTTTTATTATCTTTTTGGTAGGTAGCTCAAAAACCAGCATTAGGAGAGTCATCCGCCTTAGGAAAGGGATACACCAGCAGTAGAAGAATCATATGCCTTAAGAAAGGGATGCAATATCAACCAGGAGAGTCAACCGCCTTAGGGAAGGGATACACCATCAGTGGGATAATCATCTGCCTTAAGAAAGAAATGCAATATCAACTAGGAAAGTCTATTCGCCTTAAGAAAGGGATACGAGGAGAAGTCATCTACCTTAGGAAAGGGATACACCATCAGCAAGAGAATCATCTTCCTTAAGAAAGGGATGCAATATCAACCAGGAAAGACGATCCCCCTTAAAAAAGGGATACACTAGCATCAGTTAAAGGAAAGTTATCTGCCTTAAGAAAGGGATGCGCACATCAAAGGAGAGATGTTCACCTTAAGAAAAGAACACCAAGGAAAGGAGTTCGCTTCAAGAAAGGAACTCACCCCGTATCACAACATCATAAAGACCTTTATAGGGGCAAACTAGTCAGACTTAGGCTCAACTCAAGCCCATCCCCACTGAGCGTATGGGCAATCACTTCCATTTTCAAAGCAAGATTTCTTACTAAGAGGGAATGCCAGCTAGTAAAAGGGGCAAGCTAAGGGCACACTAAGTTAAGTTGGGACCAACCCAATATCCCTTCACTCAATCATTACAGTTATATTAGGGGCAAGCCCCCCCCAGCTCACCTTAATCCTTTATTGAAGGGGCAAAAATATTTTTGTTTTCGTAAAAGTCAATCAAGAATCAAGGTAAGCCATTTTTGAATTGATCACTAACAAGGATGATTTTTTTGTTTAGGTCCATCCCAAGTAAACAAATCTTCCAAGAAGAGATTTCCCCAGTAGAAAAGAATTCACTAAAAGAGCATTACTATACTCCCCAACCATGGAGCCAATCTAGGGGCAGCCCCCCATTTCCCTATAGCAGAATCATTCAATCAAGGGGCACCCCCCCATTTCCCAGAGCAGAATTAGATCCTAGGGGTATTCCTTCCATTCCGTAGCAGCGGAACTAGTCAATCTAAGGGTATCCCTCCAATCATCGAGCCCTCCAAGGGGCATTCTTTGAGAAGCGCCCTTCCAAGGGGCATTTTATTCAAAGTGATCGGGCTAAACCCGACAGTTCATGTGCTTAGTTTCCAGTTTATTTCAGGGGCTAGCCCCCATCCACACATCTTTATTCTTAATTGAAGGGGCAAAAATATTATTGTTTTCACAAAAGTCAATTAAGAATAAAGAAGTGCCTTCTTGGACAATGACTAACTCGGTGTTTGATTGTTGTCTCTTTTCAGGTTATTCAAATTCCTCAGCAGGAGAGTCATCCGCCCTAGGAAAGGAATACACTACCAGCAAGAAAGTTGATCGGCCTTAAGAAAAGGATAAATAAGCCAGGAGAGTCATCCGCCATAGGAAAGGGACACACCATCAGTCAGGAAAGTCGATCTGCCTTAGGAAAGGGATACACCACTAGTTAGGAAAGTCGATCCGCCTTAGGAAAGGGATACATCAGTCAGGGAAGTCGATCTACCTTAAGAAATGGATACACCGTCAGCCAGGAGAGTCTATCCGCCTTAAGAAAAAGATACACGCACCTTCCCCAGTATGGTGACTAGGGATGCACAATAGCAAAGGAAAGTTATCCGCCTCAAGAAAGGGACCCCCGGGAAAGGAGTACACCTCAAGAAACGAACTAGCCCATGTCATCACCTCAGGAATAATTTCTAAACCCTCGCTCATATCGTGAGATTATATAGATCTATATCTGTAGTGATCCCTTTAGGGGCAGTCTGTGAGCACTGGATTTTAATGATCCTTCTCACGAAATGATGATGAGAGCTATATTATGCATCCTTCTATAGGTGTTATCTACTTGGAGTGGTTTCAATGTAGTTTGGGCAAGCTTTGTCAAATCTAAACCTCAAAAAACTAGTGCCTAAGCCCTAAAAGGTCTAAAATGGTCAAAACCGGTAAAAACTAGTCAAAACCAATCGATTTTGGGCAGTTTCGGGCAATTCTGGGAAGTTTTAAGCAATACCAATCAACCGGTCTGTACGGGTCAACCCAGATCCATACGGGTGGACCATCCATACCGATCCGAAAACTTCCCGAATTACCCGACTAGGTATAAACAAGACTCGTATGGGTAGAGGCCACCCGTACTGGTCACCCAGATCCTGAAACAGTCGGTTTTGATGCCTAAATCTGCCATAAACGAATATATTCTGCCATCAAAGAATATAATTTGATATAGTAAATATAATTTACCATATAGCAAATATAATTTGTCATAAATGAATATATTCTGCCATAAAAGAATATAATTCGATATGGAAGAATATAATTTGCCATATAGTAAACATAATTTGCCATAAGTGAATATAATTTGACATAAAAGAATATAATTTACTATAAACGCATAAAATCAGCCATTTAATGGGTTCAGACCTATTTTTCCCCTACAAATAGAGGCCTTTCCTCACCTATTCAACAAACAATATACACAAATGAGAAATCATAATAGAAAGCAAATACTATTATAGGGAAATTATTCTAGCAAAGTTCTTGAGGTTATAGCAAGGGCATGGAAGAGGCATAGAAGTTATAAAATAGGGGGAAACCATTCCACATTGATTTTGCCCACATTTTATTCCTTTCTAACTTCATATTTAGGATTGGGGGAGATTCTATACTCACAAACACTCACCTAAACAATATTTCATCATCTGCTTTGATAAAGTTTCCATTCAACATTGGAATCGCTCTAAAGTGGATTCACCGAGTAAAGGTACGCTCTTGAATTTCAAAGAGACTCACATCTCAGTTATTTCATTATTATTATTCTCTGTCTCTTCTTTTTTGCATGTTTATTTTATTCTTGTTTTATGTCTGGTCCTAACCCATATGAGCCTTGTTGGCACCTTATGTCCTAGGGATATTAAATTAGTGTGCCATACTCATATGGAAGGAAATCCAATTTTTATTTCATTTATCCTCCATCAATTTTCTTATTAAATTGAACTGAGTTTATGCCTGGGACCTGACAGGACCCGTACGGGTCCCCCATGCCCGTATCAGTCCTCCCTAGTAGCCGTACGAGTCCTATCCACTCGTACGGGTGTCGGCCCCTAGGTAGAACCCAGAATTCTCTTTTAAAACTGGTTAAAATCAATCCAATTCACTATTTTCCATGCGACCGTTTTCACTAATAATTCGGTAAATCAACCCACTAAAGTTAAAATGTGTTTTCATAACAAAATACACTAAAGACCAGTCATTTCTCTCCGATCCTAGAAGCCGCCCGGGCACTATCTATCATAAAATCGCCATGCTAGCATAATCACATTTTTCGTAATAAAATGCTGACTAATGAGGTGTTATAAACTGTGCCAATATTTGTGGATGCATGGCAATTTATCTTTATTTTTGTTTTATAACTTAGAACGAATGTATAGGTTCTCTTGCAATTCCCCCATTTTTCCCTTGGTTGTAATTTTTATTCCCCCATTTATTGCTTGTGCTTTATTGTGATCTATAAACGCATGTAACGAGTGTAGAAGAGCGTAGAAATAGGATTTCTGTGATTATTCTCCAAATGGTAAAAAAAATGGTTTTACGCGGTGAATGTAATTTTGAATCAGCTAAATGAGAAATAAGTGACTCATCCGATACCCCGAATCTCTGATCCAATAGGTATGGGTCTTCCACCCAATGAGAACCATACCAAAACTCTTTCCCAAGTAGATAACTTGGGTGGCGACTCTATCATTTGTATCAAGATTTCGGTCTCTATTCTTTTATTCATTCAAATTGGCTATTTATGCAAACTTAAACTAAAAAGTTTTATCACGCCTAAATCCAACCAACCCCTAGTGCACCCTGCCTCTCACAAAGGCGCCAAGGGAGACCCACACGTCATCGACACCTCACAGTGTCTTTGAGGTGTCCAAATGTAAAATGATGCAAGCTGGATGATGCTAGTGAAAGCACTTAATACTTGTGCTTTTACTTTGAGTTCTAACTTTTGCATAGACTGCTTGATGTGATGCAATCTATTGAACTGATTTTTGTATTTTCTTTCTTTTCTTTTGTTTCTTTTCTTTTTTTTTTGTCTTCATTTTTCTTGAATCGCCCTTTTGAGTTTTCAATCCAGCAGACTTCTTCCGACTTTTGCATGAACCTTATTTCATTTCAGCTTATCGGTTTCTTTGTCTTTTGTTGAATTGCACATGCACAGTAAACAATGATAAAAGATTTGCAATGAAGAATTGATATAATACTTGTGATTATTTCACCAATAAGACATGTATACATTCATAAGATCACTATTCTTAGCAAACATAACATGTTCATTAGTAAAATCAAACTTGAGTACACAGGCTGTTAGAAATCAATGATCCAGAAAAATAAATCTATAATACATCTGAATCAAGTTTGAAAGAAACAAAAATGAATGTAAGTAATTCTCTTAAAATCCAAATGGAAGCATCCAGACAAATCTAAGATCGCTTATTGAACAAAGTCAGAAACCTAAGCAATGGAGGAAAATTATCCGGACGAAGTCTGAAAAGAATACAAACTTCCATCTTCAAGACCTACAACCGAAAGAACTGATTGAAGCCATCTCCGAAAGGAAGATCCGGAACATATAGGTCCAAAGGACAACCGAGAGACACATCCGGAAGATGTATATCCAATAAATAAGCAAAGTGTAAAACACAGCTTTCCTTGTGCCTCTTTTGGTTAACTAGTAGTCAAAGAACCTTTTTGTTGAAGACAACTGGCATATATCAGAGAAAAGTCAAAAGGAGTAGACATAGGATAGAGAAAGTCTAAACTACTTTTCTCCTAGACCAATAAAGGCGTGCATGGAGCTCGCACCGTATGTCAATTGGTATGAAAGTTGGTGTATCACAAAATGACAAGAAAAACAATCACCGACAACTTTCAGCACCAATCCTAAGAATTTAAAACGAATCAAAAATATGGTCTAATGGATTAATCAACGGATCCGGAAGCTCCACCTAACAACATGATCAAGGGTGAAGATTAAATGTAAGCTCACCAACCACATACAGCTACATTTATGATCAAAGCCTATAAAAGGAACTCTTCACCAAATGAAAAGGTAAAGGATTGACTTACAAAAGCAAGTAAGAAAGCAATACACATTCAATCAGTCAAAATAATCCCTCCAAGAACCCTTGTGCCTCTTTTGGTCAACTAGTAGTCAAAGAACCTTTTTGTTGAAGACAGCTGGCATATATCAGAGAAAAGTCAAAAGGAGCAGACATAGGATAGAGAAAGTCTAAACTACTTTTCTCCTAGACCAATAAAGGCATGCGTGGAGCTCACACCATATGACAATTGGTATGAAAGTTGGTGTATCATAAAATGACAGGAAAAATGATCGCTGACAACTTTCAGCACCAATCCCAAGAATTTAAAACAAATCAAAAATATGGTCTAATGGACTAATCAACGGATCCGGAAGCTCCACCTAATAACCTGATCAAGGGTAAAGATTAAATGTAAGCTCACCAACCACAAACGGCTACATTTATGATCAAAGCCTATAAAAGGAACTCTTCACCAAATGAGAAGGTAACTGATTGACTTACAAAAGCAAGTAACAAAGCAATACACATTCAATCAGTCAAAATAATCCCTCCAAGAACCCCTGATTCAAAATCTATTTATAAGGATTCCTAAGTGAAACTATAAACTTGAGAAACTCCAAAACCAATCTTTTGTTGCAAACCAAAAGTGCAATAATCTCTAACTTGGGTGAGTTGGGAGATTGGGATAGAACTTGAAGTAGGTGCTTTGAGTGAGATCTCCCTGTAGGTCTCAACTTAGATTCGAGGTAGAAGGCTAAGTGGCAAATCCTACTAAAGACGAGAGGACTCAGCTAGGAGTTGGTGCTTCTAGTGGTATATCCTATTTTCGAAAGAAGCCATCATCCGAAGATAAATCTGTAAGGCTTAATTCTTGCCAGTTGAAAAGGAATCCATTAGTAGACAAGCTCGGAAGAAGGAAATTCCGGGGACTGGACGTAGGCAGGGTCGAACTAGTATAAAATACTTGTGTTTGATATTTGTTTATTTTTACCATACTACATTCATATTGCATCATCTTGATCCATCTTTCGGATCATATTTATCATCTGAATCCATCTTCTGGATCATAATCATACACGCTACACAGACTTTTTCTAAGTCTATAAATTCCGTGAAAAAGGGCCATTCACCCCCCTCTGACCTTATAAATACTCTAATAGGGACCTATAAGTGGTATCAGAGCTAGTGCTCAAACAAGAGATCTAATAATCTCGAGCTAAAGGTCTACATATTTTGATTCATAAATCAAAATGAGTTTCTACAACTCACAACTTCTTCCCGGGGGTATGTCTGTTACACATCCTCCACTCTTCACCATTGAAAACTACACATTCTAGAAAAATAGGATGAAGAACTTCATCCATTCATAAAGTACACAAGCATGGCTAGTTATTAAAGATGGTCCACATGAACCTACTTATGAAGTAGGAGGTATGACTTCCCGAAAGCCATCAAGTATATGGGATGATAATGACTTTAAAAAATTACGTGAAAATGCAAATGTTATTAACATGCTTCATTATGCTCTTAGTGTAGCAGAATTCAACAGGATATCCGGATGTAAAACTACTAAAGAGATATGGGAGAAGCTGGAAGTAACCTATAAGGGAACTACCAAAGTAAGAGAAGCCAATCTTGATCTACTCCAACAAAAGTTTGAATCTTTCAAGATGGAGCCTAAAGAATCAATTAGCAGCATGAACACTAGATAGAAAAATCTAGTAAATGAAATGAAAAGGCTAGGGAAGGAGATTCCAGAAGTAGATATGGTCAAGAAAGTGCTCCGAAGTCTCACCAAGGAATGGGACAATAAAAAGACTGCCATTGAGGAAGCTCATGACTTAAATTTCTACAATTATGATGAACTCATTGGTAATCTTCTAACTCAAGAACTGTCCTTGGAAAGATATAGTCAACAAGAAAAGAGACCTGAGGAGTGAAAGAAGGCCATTGCTCTTAAGGCAGAATCCACCGCATCAGGCTCATCTAGAGAGGAAGAGCTAATAGATGAGTCAATGAGTACTAAAGATCAACTCGCTCTATTGACCAAAAGGCTAAATCGATTCATACAAAAGAAGGATAGAAGAAGATAAAAAAGGTATGAATCTCAGAGACCAAGAGAAGGCACCTTCTAAAGAAGTAAGCATAAAAGGGATCCGGAAGAAAGGAAAGATCCGGAGAAAGATGCTGCTTGTTTTGAGTGTGGCAAAAAAGGCCACTTCAGGACAAAATGCCCCAAACTCAAGAGAGCTAAGAAACTTAAAAAGAAGGCAATGGTTACTACTTGGAGCAACAGTGAAGAAAGTAGCAGCTCATCCTCAATAGAAGAAGGGGAGATCGCTAACTGTGCATTCATGGCTCTAACAGAGTCGAAAGCAAAGCAATCTGGAAGGAACACCTCCAGACAAGAAACTGTGTAAATTGAAGAATCAAAATCAAATTCAGTAGAAGAAAAATTCCTGAGAAATCAAGTCCAGATTCTGAACGCAAGTGTAGTGGGACTAGAAAGATAAGTTAGTCTATTGAAGGAAGTATCCAGAGGGAAACCTAAAATAAAGAAGCCAAGAAAAGATGATACTCCTCTTTCTCAGAACCGGATTCAAAGGAATCCAAATCAAAAGATAAATGAAATTAGCAGACAACTATAAGCTCAAAGATATACTACGGCTCAGAAAGGAAAGGCTAAAATAGCTTACAACCAACTACCTGTCAAACAGAGGAGAAATCACAATGCTAAAGTTTTACCTACAACCAGCTTTTAGAATTATACCGGACCATCCACTAGTGTGCACGAAGCTAGAAATAAAGGCAACTACGGAAGAAAAGATCTGAAGAAGATCAGCAAGAAGCAAATGCAAAACATGCCTATATCTGGATGCAGGTTTTATAGGAAAAATAACCATATGACTAAATCATGTAGATTAAAATATGGCTATTATAATGATTATCCTTAGCCTGAGATGGTTATTAACCCGAGACGACCCAAATCTGATTGGGTACCCAAACCCACTTGATCTATTTTACAGGTATGCCTTAGATCCATAGTAGATCAACACACTTGGTATATTGATAGTGGATGTTCAAGGCACATGACAGGTGATGAGAAGGCCTTCATCACATTAACCTAGAAGAAGGGAGGCAAAGTAAGCTTTGGAGACAATTAAAAGGATAGATCATTGGTCATGGAACCATTGGATCTAGGTTAAAGATTGAAGATGTCTCACTAGTTGATGGACTACAATTCAACCTACTAAGTGTAGCTCAATTATGTGACAAAGGAAGAAAAGTCACATTTGACTCTGGAGGCTGCTCAATTTATGATAGTAAGTCAAATCAAATTATTCTTTATGCACCTAAAGTAAATAATGTCTATTCTGTAAACATTAAAAATGATAAAAAGAATATATGCCTGGTGTCTAAAGAAGAAGAATCATAGCTATGGCACCGGAGATTGGGACATGTAAGCATGAATCTCCTGTCCAAATTAGCCAAAAAGGAATTAGTTGAGGGTTTACCTAAAGTTGCTTTTGATAAGGATCATCTATGCACCGCATGTCAATTAGGTAAACAACACAAGAAAAGTTTCCCTTCTATATCATACATTCCTTCCAAAAGAGTACTTGAGCTCTTACACATTGATCTTTTTAGTCCAATTAAGCCACTGAGCTTAGGTAAAAGAGAATACACCATGGTCATTATAGATGACTATTCTCGATATACCTGGGTTCTCTTGCTAACAAGCAAGGTTGATGCAGTTGACCAATTCTTCAAAACATTCATCGGGATAGAAGTAGAACAGGGCATACGCACTGCACGCATTTATAGTGATAATGGAGGGGAGTTCAAAAATAAGCATTTTACTAACTTTTGCGACTCCAAGGGCATTGAACACAACTTCTCTGCCCCTCACACTCCTCAACAAAATGGAGTGGTAGAAAGAAAAAATAGGACTATAGTAGAAATGGCAAGAACAATGCTAAGTGAAAATAGTTTGCCAAAATATTTATGGGGTGAGTCCGTAAACACAGTATGCACCATCTAAAATAGAGCTCTCATCAGAAAAAATATAGAAAAGACCCCATATGAAATCTAGAAGGGAAGAAAACCAAAAATCGGATACTTCAAAGCATTTGGATGTAAATGCTACATCCTTAATGATAGAGAGCAATTAGGAAAATTTGATCCTAAATCTAATGAATCAATTTTCCTAGGCTACTCAACATATAGTAAGGCTTACAGAGTCTTCAATAAACAAACCCAATCTATAGTAGATTTTATACATGTAGATTTTGATGAAACTAACACTACAGGAAAGAAAAACTTCGCTCTAGAAGATTTAGCTCTGGAAGCTGAAAAATCTGAAGAGAAGAAGGAAAAAGATATCCCTGATTCATTTTAAATCAAGAAATATACAGAGGAAGATGAGGGAAAATCCTATAATCCAGAGGCATAACAAGTCAATCACAATCCACAGGAAATTGACTTTGATGAAGAAACAGTTGAAGCTGAAGAAGAGCAAGTCTAAATTCAACATGAAGGCCTGGAAAGAGAAATCCAGACACACAGAGATCATTCCACTAAGAATATTCTGGACGACATTTAGAATCTAGTTAGAACCAGAGGATAGCTCAATCTGATGATAAGTCACGCTACTTTTCTCTGTCATAGAGCCAAAGAAATTTCAAGATGATAAAGGAGATGAAATCTGGATGATAGCGATGTAGGAAGAGCTAGATCAATTCACCAGAAATGATGTATGGGATCTTTTGCCCTCTCCCAAAGGAAAGTCAATTATAGGTACTAAATGGGTGTTCTGGAATAAACTTGATGAATCCGGAGCAGTAATAAGAAATAAGGCAAGACTAGTTGCTCAAGGCTACAATCAACAAGAAGGAATTGATTTTGAAGAAACATTTGCTCCTGTAGCAAGACAGGAAGTAATATGTATCCTATGTGCTTTTGCATCATTCATGGGGTTTACATTATACCAAATGGATATCAAAAGTGCATTTCTAAATGGCATCATTCAAGAAGAAGTATATGTCAAGCAGTCACCCAGATTTGAAGATCCAAAGCATCCGGATCATGTCTACAAACTAAAGAACTCTATGGATTAAAGCAAGCACCAAGAGCCTAGTATGAAAGACTGGCCTCATTCCTTATATCCAAGGAATATACTAGAGGCAGAGCAGATACCACACTCTTCATCAAGAAGAAGAAGAAGAATGATATTATTCTAGTCTAAATCTATGTGGATGATATCATTTTTGGTGCCACTGATGAGAAGATGTGCAAAGAATTCAGCTCTCAAATGTAGAAGGAATATGAGATGTCCATGATGGGAGAGCTCAACTTCTTTCTTGGCCTACAAATCAAACAAAGTCCAGATGGGATCTTTATCAATCAATTAAAATACACTAAGGAGATTCTGAAAAAATTTGAAATGGATAATAGCAAACCAATGTCTACTCCCATGAGTTCAAACACAGTCTTATCCAAGGACTGTGAAGGAAAAGATGTTGATCAAAAGTTATATAGAGGAATGATTAGCTCACTTCTATACTTAACAGCCAGCAGACCTGACATACACTATGCAGTATGCTATTGTGCAAGATATCAAGCTAATCTAAAAGATTCTCATATCAAGGCTATTAAGAGGATACTGAGATATCTCCTAGGAACCACTGAAGTTGGGTTATGGTATCCTAGCAATGGAGACTTTACTCTCCAGCGGTTTACAGATGCAGATTATGGTAGAGATACTCTTGAGAGAAAAAGTACATCAGGAGGATGTCATTTTCTTGGGGACTGCTTAGTCTCATGGTATAGCAAGAAAGAAACTTCAATTGCCTTATCCACCACGGAAGCTGAATATATGGCAGCTGGAAGTTGTGTTGCTCAACTCCTATGGATCAAACAACAACTTGAAGATTGTAGAGTGCAATTCAAATATGTGGGTGTATTATATGACAACAAAAGTGCTATTGATGTGTCAAAGAATCTGGTGGTTCGTAGCCGGATGAAACATGTCAACATAAGGCATCACTTCATCTGGGATCATGTGATGAAAAAGGATGTTGCACTGGTATATATCCCAACAAATGAACAAAGAGCTGATTTTTTTACCAAATCCCTGAGTAAAGATTAATTTGGGAAACTGAGAGAATCAATTGGAATGTCAAATCCAATCCAGAAAAACTCCGGAAGATAGGATCAAAATAAGCCAGATGTTGAAATAAAATTCCCACTCCGAAAGAAAAGAAGAGTTGGAGTAGTATATTCCGGAAGACTATCAAGTCAGCCAACAACAATGACGTTTGGCAGTAAAAGCTCATCAAGGTAACTGTTAATTTTTGAATTTCAAAAGTCCAATGGCTGTTACACGTGCCGAAAAATAAAGCAGTAAATTCAAAAATAAACCATTCCTATTCTTCGGTAAACTGAATTCACCTCTCTCCAAAAATTTTGACTGCCATGTCATCAATCCAGTCAAAAACACCGGAGTCTAAATTACAACTATACCCCCACCTTAAAAAATCTATATAAACCCCTTCAAAATCCCTTATCTTCTTCAAGCGAGCAACGATCTCACTGTTACTCTGCAAAAATTTAAACACCATTTCTTAACTACTAAAAATTGGCAGCCAAAAACACCTCAAACACCCTCAAAATCCTACCTAGAAAAAACCTCTTTCAAGTATCAGACTTGAAAGAAGAAGATTTTGAACCTTTAAATCTCAAAACCTCTAATTTCGTCATCCCTACTGATCATCTAGGAGATGACTATCTATTCAAAACTCCACCCTTCTTCACCCTAATTGAAGATCAAAATTTAGGTGATATTCTCAAAATAAACTGCCCAACCTATCCCAAACTGGTGAAAGACTTCTACTTAAATTTAAGTGCGCATAATCACTTTGATGCCCTACACACTGAGGTTCAAGGAAAGATTATCCTTCTAACACCAGAATTCTTTGAGAAGAATCTAAAAATGAAAAATTATGGAGTTTTGTTGAGAAAAGATAGGGATGAGACCGGAATTGAGTATGACTCCAAACTGTGGCTCCACCAGAATTATTTTGGCAATAAATTTTTAACATACTTCCCCAGAATGCCCAGATTCCTACAGCATGCTCTAGCAAAGCTTATCCTGATAAGGAAAGGATCATTGACTACAGTTTCTTCCCTTCAGCACTGCATTCTGCAGCACTGGGTTGGCAGCATAGAAGTAAACTGGCTAGTCTCGATCATCCATTATCTCAAGACCCATGTTAACTCACATGGTGCCTTGATCACGAGGATCCTTCAAGTAGAAGGAGTGGATCTTACTGGATTTGAAGGAATTTATGGAAAGCCCATCCTCGAGAAGAACTTCCTGAACCTCTGCTTCAATGAAGAATGGGATGAAGAAAAAGCGAAGCTCAGAAGGGACGAGCGAAAAGTTAAATCTTGAAAGGCAGCTGATCCGGAAGTAGAAGCCCCAATTCCCAAGAGGCCTAGAACCACAAAAGCCAAAGCCAAAAGGCAAACAAAATTGGTTCCGGAAGAAGTTGATGAGGATACTCTGCCTCTCACTCAAGTCCTAGGCTCTGAACAGCCAAGACCCAGAGGAAGATTGATAAAAGCCACAGCCAAGAAGGGACTGCATGGGCTTACTGCTGGTCTACCAAAAATTGCTACAAAGGTGATTGAGGCTGGAAGAAAGAAAGCTAAGAGAACTTTGGTTGAGATGAAGGAAGAAGGTGATGATGATGAAATAGAGGATGAGGCTCCTCCTCAAAAATAGCTTTAGAGAAAAGGGCTAACATTTGATGAAGCCCTTGCTACTCAATAAAAGAAAGCTAATGAGGGCAGAAGGCTTGCTCGAATAGTACTAAATGAAGAAGCCAAGCAATATAGAGAGAAGGTTATTGAGGATAGTGCCAACATACTGGGGGAAGAAAGTCCTAAAAAGGCATCTGCTAAAATGGTTGAGGATAATTCTAGCCATCCGGATGAAGGGTCGGAAGAAGAAAGAAGGGATAAGAATCAGACATAACAAACCACTGAGGTAACCCCTAATCTTCTTCATCCCTCTTCTTATACTAAAAATCACAACTTAGCTACAATCTCTCAAAATGTAGCTAAGGCTATAGTGCCAATCTCGGATGCAATAGATTTGGAGGAGGGAGAAAGTCTGAGTTCCAAGGGACACAATTTTAAAGTGGATCCTGAGGGCGAGGCTAATCCGGAGGAAAGGAAAATAAGCAAAAGTGAAGCAAAAAGAGTAGTTGGAGGCTCACAATCGCCAAATTATAGCCCATCCGGAAGCAGCTCAAGCTCCCAAAGTGAGTCAAGATTATCCAATAGTGAATCATCCGGACCCTCCAACAAACACTTCCCTCCTCACACCAAATCAGTGACTCTTCCTGATGAAAACTCTAAAGAATCCAAAGTAAGTGCAGCTCTCAAACTTCTTTAGGAGGCAACCCTTGAACACCATGAAGAGGGGTTTATAAAAAAGAGCCTCCTGACCATCTGAACCCATCTCAAGGCTATAGAAAAGGAACTACTGAGGTAGATGTCAAATCAAGAGGTCCGCAAGGATTTGGGTGAAATTAAAGAAAGGTTGAACTGCCTTCCCAGAATTGAGCAATAAGTCATAAACTTCCTAACACTTGGAGCTCTGGCGGTAGCTTCCCTCTTTGAGATTAAGCCTCTCTTTAATGAAATAAAGGAAAGCACCTCTGAATCAAACCAGAACACTAGTCAAGAAAATAACTTATCCTCTGATAACTGTACAATAGTGCTAGAAAAGGTTTCCTCCTTCGCCATAGACCTATCCACATAACTTAAAGACTACATAGATACCAAGTTTGAAAACTTGTCAAAATTCATGGAGGATAGGGATTTGAAACCAACTCTGCTCAGCATGGAGACAGATCAGCAAATCACTCAGGAGATGCTTGCAAATTTTATAGACAAAATCCTCCCCCAACTAAAAGAGAAAATTATTAATGATATGGGTGATGAAATGCAAGCAAAGAACTCCAGCATTGAACAATCAATAAATGAGTGGAAGAAAACCATCTTCAAAGAGATTAAGAATCGGACGGAATCTATCCACAATATCCAGAAGGGACTTAGTGATGAAATTACTCTTCTTCAAATCGGAATTAATAAATTATCTATCTCCGAACCCTTCTCTTCTCTGGATACTCTAGAGTGCCAGCTTATTCCAATCTTGCATGACCTAGTTCATTCTATGGGGGATTCAGGGTTCATGAGCCAAAAAGGCTTGACTATCCTCACGAAAGCCATGTTCCCTTACTTTGATTTGAAGGACCAAGAACAGATTCCACACATTCTCTCTCAAGTCTCATAGTCATATGATTAGCTCCAGAGGGCCCTTCATCCTTACTACCTAACTCTGCCTATTGTAAATCAAATTATTGATAAACGAGTCAAAGGTAACAAAGACTACTCTATCTACTCCTCTGCATGGCAAAAATCTTGGGATAAACGCACCTATAAGGTCATTGACCCCCTTGATGGAAGCAAAAAGGGGGAGGAAGAAGATACCCAGCAAGGAGACGGAAGGGGGAAAGGAAAAGGAAAAACATTACAAGTCCGAAAGAGTGGTCTGTCTGGAGAGATAGTTAAGCTAGCTAGATAAAATTGTAATAGCCAGATTCATTTTATGTGTATTTTTGTATCTTGTAACACTGAACTTCATGATGATAACTATTGTTAACAGCAGAAGTATATATGAAAGGAAAAACTCTTAACTATCAAAAACAAATGCTTCTAAAGTACAATCTATAATTGTACTACAACAAACTTAGAAGCATAAGTCATAAAATTATGGGGGAGCCTAGATACTAAAATTGTGGGGGAGTATCTTATAGTTTTTGTTTCCATCAAATGGGGGAGATTGTTGGAAAACAGTGATTCAGAAAAATAAATCTATATACATCCGAATCAAGTTTGAAAGAAACAAAAATGAATGAAGGTAATTCTCTTAAAATCCGAATGGAAGCATCCGGACAAATCTAAGATCGCTTATTGAACAAAGTCAGAAACCTAAGCAATAGAGGAAAATTATCCAAACAAAGTCTGAAAAGAATACAAACTTCCATTTCAAGACCTGTAACTGGAAGAACCGATTGAAGCCATCTCCGGAAGGAAGATTCGTAACATATAGCTCCAAAGGACAATCGGGAGACATATCCGGAAGACCTATATCCAATAAATAAGGAAAGTGTAAAACACAGCTTCCCTTGTGCCTCTTTTGGTCAACTAGTAGTCAAAGAACCTTTTTGTTGAAGACAGCTGGCATATATCAGAGAAAAGTCAAAAGGAGCAGACATAGGATAGAGAAAGTCTAAACTACTTTTCTCCTAGACCAATAAAGGCATGCGTGGAGCTCACACCATATGACAATTGGTATGAAAGTTGGTGTATCATAAAATGACAGGAAAAATGATCACTGACAACTTTCAGCACCAATCCCAAGAATTTAAAACAAATCAAAAATATGGTCTAACGGACTAATCAACGGATCCGGAAGCTCCACCTAACAACCTGATCAAGGGTGAAGATTAAATGTAAGCTCACCAACCACAAACGGCTACATTTATGATCAAAGCCTATAAAAGGAACTCTTCACCAAATGAGAAGGTAACTGATTGACTTACAAAAGCAAGTAACAAAGCAATACACATTCAATCAGTCAAAATAATCCCTCCAAGAACCCCTGATTCAAAATCTATTTATAAGGATTCCTAAGTGAAACTATAAACTTGAGGAACTCCAAAACCAATCTTTTGTTGCAAACCAAAAGTGTAATAATCTCCAACTTGGGTGAGTTGTGGGAGATTGGGATTGAACTTGAAGTTGGTGCTTTGAGTGAGATCTCCCTATAGGACTCAGCTTAGATTCGAGGTAGAAGGCTAAGTGGTATATCCTACTAAAGATTAGAGGACTCAGCTAGGAGTTAGTGCTTCTAGTGGTATACCCTATTTTCGGAAGAAGTCATCATCTGGAGACAAATCTGTAAGGCTTAATTCCTGCCAGTTGAAAAGGAATCCATTAGTAGACAAGCTCGGAAGGAGGAAATTTTAGGTACTGGGCGTAGGCAGGGCCGAACCAGTATAAAATACTTGTGCTTGATATTTATTTATTTTTACTATACTACATTCATATTGCATCATCCGGATCCATCTTTCGGATCACAGTTATCATCTAGATCCATCTTTCGGATCATAATCAAACACGTTACACATAGACTTTTTCTAAAGGGCCATTCACCCCCCGCTGCCCTTATAAATACTCTAACAGGGATCTCCATAGGCAATGGTAACAGCTTTCAGTGGTTAACCCCTACTGTATGCTAGTCCTTTTATAGATTTTCCAGACAGAACCTAACATTTTTCTCTCGATGCCCTAACTTTTTCCTAAGCCACCCTTTTTGGGTTTTCAACTTAGTGGGCTTTATTTTTGTGTTGGGATACCCTAATTTTTACCCGGCTGACATAATTATTGCCAACCGATGGGTATACTTTTATTATCTTTCTTGTGTGCTACTTTTCAATGATTTTGTTCTTTTCCTAAATGTGGTAATGCTCAAGCTTGGCTTTATTCACTGGGTTCACGGACTCATTTCCATCCATGTCTATGAGCTTGATTCTTCATTTGCCAAGGATTTTCTTAATCACAAATGGTCCTTCCTAATTAGACCTGAACTTGCCCCTAGCATCAGTGTTGACTTGTCGTCACTATTTAAGAACCAAATCACCCGCCTTGAGAGGTTGCTTTGGGTATTTGACTCTATTGTTGTAGGCTCGGGTCATGCATTGCTGGTATATCTGTAGGTGGTCTAGTGCCTTAAGTCCCTTTTCCATCCATCTACATTGTTGATGTAAGAGAAACAGGCTTCTTCGCTTTATGAAAGAAGGAGATCATGGGGGTATGGGATCATTATGTAGGACAAAGAGATCTTTCCTTGGAAAAAATGGAGAAAGCATTTTTTTTAGGGATGGGATTCCTTCTTTTGGAACAAATGGAGGAAGTTTTTTTAGAGAGACATTTTAGTGGAAAATGTAGGCCTAAAGGAGACGATTGGAGGTATCTAGGGAGGTGGGTGCTTCTTATTTTGAAAAGAGGAAGACCAAGTTATGGAATGAAGTGTCCTTTTAGATGTGTCATAGGCTAAGATTTTTGAACTTAAACACCATGCGGCACTAGCACAAAACAACCAATGATTATGCTAGCAAAGCCTTTGCAAAAACCCAATACCACTTGTGATAGAATTGCGGAAGCTAAGTAAAGCAAGAAAGGAGAGCTTTTGGAACTCACAAGTAAGCTTTGTATTACTACTTTTCAAGTGTGATTTACAAATGAGGGATGCTTACATATTTATAGTCATTTCCACCTCCTCAACCGTCGATTCAGATCGATTCATCTAGAATGTTCTATGATCTAACGGCTAATATTCGCATCCTAGATATTTCTACACTTATACAAATCTCACTTGACTTTTCTACACAAGTATAGAGAATTCTAGAAACATCTAGCTAAGTATAGATTATTCTATACAATTCTACAGAATTCTAGAACATTACCGAGTAAAACCTCCTTTGCGAGCCGGTTTACGAGACTTTGCGAGGTTTCACGAGAAACTCCGCATATCTAAATGTTGGGTCGTATCATTCTCCCCCACCTGAGGTGGAAATGCCCTTGTTGCCATGTATTGCGCTCACAGACCCTTGTGCTTCGAACTCCTTGACCAAGTTTGAAAACTGCCAAAGTTTTTCAGTAGGCTTCCAACTAGTTTCACTTGTTAGCATACCTTTCTACTTTACTGAGTACTCCTTGGTGGCAGCTCCGTTGCGCGCTTGAATGACCCTCTTTGAAAGGATTTCCTTAGCTTGCTTTTTAAAATGCTCCCGAATACCAGCGGGTGCCCTCATGTTGACATTCCGCTCCTCGTTATCGGGATCTTTGCGGTAAGGCTTGAGTAGGCTCACATGAAAAGCCGGGTGGAGCTCTAAGTATGCCTCGGGCAGCTCCAACTTGTAGGCTACTGAGCCTACTTTCTTGATAATCATGAACAGTCCCTCGTATCATCGCATAAGTCCCTTGTGAAGTCCACGCACTTGGCCATGCTCATACAGCTTCACTAAGACTTGATCGCATATTTGAATTCCGCAGGGCGTCCGCTTCTTATCGGCCCACTTCTTTGTTCACTTGGCCGATTTCTCCAAGTAAAGCTTTGCTTCATCGGCCCTCTCTTTTCAATCTTTGGCAAACTTGTATGCTGGTGGGCTATTCTCCTTGTAGCCGCTGACAATGTCCTTGGGGGTTGTTGGTTGAAACCCCAAGATAATCTCGAACAGGCTCTTGCCGGTGCTCTCGCTCATCATATGATTGTATGAAAATTGGGCAATGTCTAAAACTTCACCCAATCTTTTTGGTTGGCCGCCACATAATGTCGAAGATAGACTTTGAGCAAACTATTGACACGCTCCGTCTGGCCATCCGTTTGAGGGTGCATTGTGGTGCTTATTTTTAACTCAATACCGAACAAACAAAAGAGTTCTTGCCAAAACCTTGCTGTAAATCATGAGTTCCTATCGCTCACAATCGACGTCGGTAGCCCCTAATATTTCACCACATGCTTGAGGAAGAGCTTGGCTGTGATCTTAGCTGTGCATTCCTTTGGGGCAGGAATGAAGATGGCATATTTTAACAATCGATCCACCACTACAAATATACTTGTTCAACCTTCAGATATGGGCAAGCTCACAATGAAATCCAATGAGATACTATCCCATACACGTTCTGGAATCTATAGTGGAAGTAGCAAACCATGCAGGTGCTCATGCTCCACCTTGTCTTGTTGGCACACAAGACATGTCCGCACATATGCCTCCATGTCATCCCTCATGTTTGGCCAATAAAATCGCTCATGAGCTAGAGCTAAGGTGTGATGAGTACCCGGGTGGCCGGCATATCTCAAATCATGGCACTCCTTAAGAATGTCCTGCCTTAAGTTGTCCCAGGCTAGGATGTACAAATGGTTGCCTTTAGCATAAAGTGCCCCATCCTCAATCCAGAAACGAGTGGTCTTGCCCTTCTTGACCAACTCGATGAATCTCTATGCTTCTGGTCTCACGTCCATCCCTCTTTGATATGCTCCAGCAATGTCCCCTCGGGCGCACTCACCATCGGCGCTAGACATGACTTTCGACTTAAGGCGTTGACCACATTAGTTATCTTTCCTGGGCTTTACTCTAGCTCGTACTTGAATTCCGCCAAATAATATAGCCATCATGCTTGCTTGCTCGTCATTTTCGGTTGGCTTTGATAGTAGCTTACCGCCTTGTTATCTATCTTAATCTTGAATGGCGTGGCTGCCTTCAAGTGATGCTCCCATACATGGAGGCAAAGAATAACCGCTAATATTTCCTTCTCGTACGTCAGCCATTGCCGCTCGGTATCGTTAAGCTTTTGGCTTTCGTAGGCAACGGGGTGGCCATCTTGCATAAGCACTCCTCCTATGGCAAAGTTCGAAGCATCTGTGCATACTTCAAATGGCTTCTCAATGCCTCGAATGCAGTCTGCTTCTTGGCCCCCTAACACCATGCTTGGCTCTTTTTCAGTAGATCAGCAAGTGGGGAGGCAATGGCCGAATGCCCCTCGATGAACCGCCGATAATAATTTACAAGGCCTAGGAAAGATCGTAGCTCTGTCGGCTTTATGGGTAGCTCCCACTCAACTATAGCCTTGATCTTTGATGGGTCCATCCAAATTTTCCCACCACCGATGATGTGTCCCAAGAAAGATACTTCACTTAATCCGAATGAGCACTTCTTCTTCTTGACAAAAAGCTAGTTTTCCCATATAACTCAGAGGACAACCCATAAATGCTCCTTATGCTCGTCCATGGTGTTACTATAGATGACTATGTCATCTAAGTATACGACGATGAACTTATCAATGAAATCCACTAAGACCCATTGCATCAAGGTGCAAAACGTTACAGGAGCATTCATCAAACCGAATGGCATGACTAAGAACTCATATGAACCATATCTTGTAATGCACGCGGTCTTTGGCTCGTCCCCTTGGGCTATCCTCACTTGGTAGTACCCCTTGCACAAGTTCAACTTTAAAAAATACTTCGCTTGCTGCAGACGGTCGAAGAGATTGGCAATGAGTGGCAGGGGATACTTATTCTTCACCGTCACCTTGTTGAGTGCTCGGTAATCAACACATAATCAAAGAGATCCATCCTTCTTTCGCTGGAAAAGGACTGGTGCACCCCATGGACTCTTCGAAGGTCGAATATGGCCTGCTTCGAGCAATTCCCCCATCTGCTTCTTAAGCTCCTCGAGCTCACTTAGACACATACAGTATAGTGCTTTAGCTATCGGCTTGGCCCCCTCGACTAGCTCGATGGCATGATCAATCTCTCTCCTAGGCGGGAGACCTATTGGAGGATCATTGGGCATAATGTCCTTGAATTCGACAAGCACTGGCTCAATTTCCTTAAGGATTGGCTGGCCTTTGTTAAACTCTTCTATTAGTGGATCCTCTTCCACCACAATCGCGGCAAAGGTGTGCTCCCCTCGCTTAAGCCCCTTTTCAACTGGTTAGGGCTAAGCGCACCTTCCCTCATGCACTACACCACGCAAGGTTTCTCTCCTTGCATAATCACCATGATATTATTGCTTGGTATGATTATCGGATTCACTTGGTCTATGAATTCTATACCAAGAACGAGATCATAATCATCTATCGGGGCAATGGAAAAGTTGGTTTTACCTGACTAGGCTCCTATCATAAGCGACACGTCTTTGGCAACCCCGACTAACCCGATCCACTCGCTATTCACTCCCTTGAAGCGAGTCTTAGACGGCTCCCATGTGATGCTGAGAGAACGTGCTACCTCCATGCTTAAATAGCTTGAATCATCCCCGGTAACAAGTAGCCCCCATTGAGCTCCTTTCTCAAATGTGGCTTTGACATACAAGCAACCTTGCTCACCCTTGTTCGTCTTTGCCTTCACCGCATCCAATTGCCTTAATCATGCGACTCGTCTCTCCTCATCCTTCTGTTCAAGGTCTTGGACAAAGGCCGCCAGTTTCTTTCTCGAGGGACAATCTCATGCAAGATGTGGCCCTTCGCATAAAAAGCACTTTGGCATCCATGTTGGCTTGTCTCCCTTAGGCCTGTCGCTTAACATTGCCTTGCTATCGGATGGCTTATGGTGAGACCTCCATTTGTCTCCCCTACCTTTGCTGTGGAACGGCTTCTTCCTCTTATCCTTGGTGCTTTCCTTCTTTTGATACTCCATGAGGGAATCAGCGATGTGGAGGGCTTGTTTGATGTCCTGAACATCTCGGCATTGCAACTCAAGTTTGGCCCATCTATTTAGCCCGTCCATGAAGCAAAAGAGTGCTTCCTTTGGAGAAAGATCAGGATCTCTAGCATCAAGTCAGAGAACTCCTTGAGATACTCTCGAATGTGGCCATCTCTATGGTGAAGATGGCATAATTTTGTGCGGGCTTTATTTTTTGCATCGGTGGGTAGGAATTGCTTCCTTAACTCGTTTTTAAATTGTTCCTAAGTGGAAATAGTGGCCTCATCATCGCCAATTAGTTAGGACATTTGTTTCCACCCTGACAAGGCACTATCTTTTAAATAAAGAGAAGCTTGGAATGTCCTTACAGTGTCATCCATGATACCAAGGGCACCATAGTATCACTCCATCGAGTAGAGAAAATTCTCTACATCCTTCAATTTTCAGCTGCCATTGTACATATCAGGCTTAGGCACATCGACCCTTGGACTCACACCAATGACCCCGGCCATTTCTTGAGCATATAGAGCATTCACCCTTGCTCTAAGCTACTCCACCTCATTGCGTCTAACTCCATGTGTCCGAGTAGCCTCAAACTCCTCTCTAAGTCTGAGGACATTGCCTTGGATTACGGTGATCCTTGTGGCATTCTCCTCGAAAGCCTTCGTGCAACATTCTGACACGTCATTGAGACTATATAGCATCTCGTCCCTAACCTGCTGCACCATCTCTCACAACTCCTCCCTGAATTGCTCGATGCATTCGGCAAAGATGCCCTCCATCGTTGGAGTGTACTCATCTGAATGATCGTTATGTTCCACCACGGTAAGCTCCAAGCGAGTGATATGCCTCTCTTGATCAACCACAGGATCCCTTGCACCGGATTTCTCCTTACATCCTTTCTTTTATTGCCTCTCCATCGCATGAGGCTCGTGCTCTCCACTTTCCACATCGCTCATAGTCTCTTACAGATTCGACATCGCTCTGATACCAACTGTAACAGGCTAAGATTTTTGGACTTAAACACCTTGCGGCACTAGCACAAAACAACCAACGATTATGCTAGCAAAGCCTTTGCGAAAACCCAACACTACTTGCGATAGAAATGCGAAAGCTAAGTAAAGCAAGAAAGGAGAGCTTTTGGAACTCACAAGTAAGCTTTGTATTACTACTTTTCAAGTGTGATTTACAAATGAGGGATGCTTACATATTTGCAGTCAATTCCACCTCCTCAACAAACGGTTAAGATCGATTCATCTAGAATATTCTATGATCTAAAGGCTAATATTCGCCTTCTAGATTTTTCTACACTTATACAAATCTTACTTGACTTTTCTACACAAGTATAGAGAATTCTAGAAACATCTAGCTAAGTATAGATTATTCTATACAATTCTACAGAATTCTAGAACATTACCGAGTAAAACCTCCTTTGCGAGACTTTGCGAGGTTCCGCGAGAAACTCCGCATGTCTAAGTGTTGGGTCGTGTTAGATGTATCTTCCTTATTTTAGTTTGAGGGTGGTGGCTTTTGGTTCTCCTCTCTTTGATGGTAATGTTGGCGTATGATTCGTCTTAGATCCATTTGGAGAAGTAGTCGGCTGCAACTATAGTGGATCGATGCTTGTTCTATGAAGAAGTCCAAATTTGATAATAAGCTGCGAAGCTGGTGAGAGTCAATCGCTACCACAACTGTAAGCACTTTTCTTTCTCACTTTCTTCTTGATAGATTTTAATCATTGGAAACTTTTACCATCGCAAGTCAATGTACTCAAGAAATCTTCTTCTAATAATTACAATATTCAGGCTAAAATAGAATTATAATCAAATGAATGCATGGTGTTTTTATGAGTGAAACATCAAACAAATATGAGAATGCCCATCCCATTATTTAATTGAAATATGCATTAAAACACTAGCAATGTTAAAAGGTTAATTATCAAAATCATCCTCCACATGCGGACGGTCTTCATTCTCAATCTCGGTAGGATCCATTGGTGAATCTATAATCTCCCAATTTTGGGCTTTTACTTGTCTTAGTACTAGTCCTCTTTGTACTTCATCAAGGTCCTCTAACTCAATTCTTTCACACTTTTTGGCTTTTTCAAAGACCTTTACATAGCTTTCAAAGTTGTCCAAACCAATGGCCTTACAATATGCTAGAAGAGCACCATCTATGAGCTTCATAATCATCTCGGGTAAACTAAGGCGATCCTTCAACAAGATTTGGGTGGCCATCCACCTCTCAAAGTAGGGCTTGAACTTTTCATTGGGAGCTTGCTTGCTAGCCTCCAAGAGTTGCATGGTGATCTTGATAGTGGCATTGAACCCATACCATTTAATGAAAGCCTTGGACACGGCCCTCCAATTATTGGTCACCTCCTCGAACAAGGTATTGTACCACTCAATTGATGGTCCTTCTAAAGTACATAGAAACATCTTGGCTAGGATATTGTCACTTAACTTTCATACCCTCATCACCCTTTGATAAGTGGTACTATATGATTGAAAAGGAATGGTTCCCTTATACTTATCTATGCTAGGCATACTAAAGTAATCAGGGACCCAATCCTCTTCTCTTGAGACTTGAATAGGAGGGGAAGGTTGTTGAGCACTTAGACCAGTGGTAAGAAACTTTTGAAACATATCACGTAACTCCACTAATAAGGATGAGTTATCTTGCTAGGTAGTCACACTGAAGGGTAAACCTATTAATTGAGGAAAGGTTACCCCCTAGGTGTAGCTACGAAATTGGGACCTTGGCTAGATCCCCCAAACTGAAGTACTAGTGGCACAAACACTTGGCTAGGCTGAACAAACTGACTAACGTCTGGCGGAACTATCGTACCCACTGACTGAAAAGGCTGGCTGAACTAACCAAATGGACCAACTAAATAAAACTGACCAAACTAACTAGATGATCCTCCTTGAATTAGCAGCAACTGAGATTGAGTGAACTGAGTTTGGAACAATGGGTTGGGAGCAACCCTTGAGGGGGTAGGCTGCTTACTAACCACTACTCGGACTGGCTGAACCATGGCGGGCACAACTTGGGAAACATTGGCCATCCTCTCCTCAGCCAAAATTGATCTAATTCATGCCAACATCTTGTCATTTAAATGATTGAGAAACTGATCACTCCACAAAAACTATGAGATGGCATTTGCAATCTCTGGCCTAATATCAGCCCTTGATTGCCTCCTCCTCAAGACTGGCATCTTCAATACTCACATGGCCATCACGGGTCAAAATAAGAGACATCTCCTTAAGCTAATGAGTAGTATCGGGATCAACAGGACTAAACTAACAGATAGCTGAACCTTTGGGCACCTTAACCTAGCGCTACAAGAAGAGCGCACTTAATTCTAGAGACAAGGAGGTAAGAAGACAGAGTGTAATAATTTTCCTAAATGATGAAAAAGAAAGCGGATTGAATTAACTAAAAGATTTTCGGTGCTCATCTTAATCTTTTAAGCTTTTAAAAAACAAATCAAAATTTTGCAAATTAAAAGATTATATCCCCAGCAGAGTCTCCACTATGAACTATCATGGTAAAAAATATGTAGATTTCCCTTGGCGCCTTGCGGCAGGGTCCACTGGGGGTTTGTTTGGTTTAAGCGTGATGGAACTATTTAGTTCAAGACCAATTTTATTAGAGTTGTCTACAAATGATAGAGTCGCCACCCAAGTTGTCTACTTGGGAAAGAGTTTTGGTATGGTTCCCATTAGGCGGGAGACTCATACCTTTTTATTAGAGATTCGGGTATCGGATGAGTCAATTATTTCACATTTAGTAAATTCAAAATTACATTCACCACGTAAAACCATTTTCTTTTCCTCATTTGGGAAATTTTTACAAATATCCTATTTTTCTACACTCTTTCACACTTCATATATGTGTGAGCATGATCCGCTAGGCCTAATGATGATTAATACCTATTCACATAGGTTTTCGAATGCCGAAAGCACTATGAATCGAATGTCTCTTTTCTTGTCCAAAACCCCTTGAACAATCATCAAAGTATCCTAAAGGAAAGAACCTTAAACTAGTAATTTCCTGTCTGAACTCCTGCCTTTGACAGAATCTCTCCATAACTAATAAAATTTGCAAAAGTCAAAAGTTATCCCTATGTGTTAGGAATCACATGTCAAAATTTCAAAAAAATCCAACGGCTGGATTTGGGTCGATCGAAGCTCCTATATGTGTCGATCGACGCTAATCGCTGCTGACATGTGCTAAGTCTAGCGATGACTCATCAAACCTACACATGTGTCGATTGACACTCCCAGATGCATCGATCGATGCTCCTTGGACATATATCAAGCTTAGTGATGACTAAGCGAAGCTACAACTGCCCCAAATGCATCGATCGACGCTCCCAAGATGTGTCAATCGACGCTGCCAAAAATCCTATAAAAAGAACGCGATCCCTGCTCATTTACAACAACTTTCGATGAAGAAAACACATCCAAACCCCTCTAAAAATTTCCTTTTTGAAGATTCCCTAAATACATACCAAAAAGCCCTTCCTTTATCCCAAAACTATACTCAGGTATAGAACCCTTCTCTACTCAAGTTTTAGTTACAAACTATCCTAGCCTTATTCCCTAAACACCATCCTGATACTATAGTTCAATATTGTCGATGGGTTTTAGCAACAAACCTTCCTCATATTGACCTTCAAACACCAACTATACCAAGGGATAGTCCATTACTCTCGACAGGTTTTAGTTATAAACCATCTCTGCAAATCTCAAGGTTCTCAACCCTAATCTTCCAATCATTCAGTCCTAGCACGTATTGGCCTTCAGGACACTAGAAAGGTAACTGAGGGTAGTTGGATTTGATCACACTTTTAATTGCATTTATTTTTATTTGATTAATATAAGCATTTATATTTATTAAATTATCTGGAGTATCAAAGGCGGAGGCACTACTCACTCAAGTATAAACCTTATCCCTTTCGCTTCACTTTTTTATTATTCATTTCCTAAGTTTTACAAACAAAACGACATAGGAAAATTATTTTAATAAACTAATTAAACATAACTACCTCAAATAAAATATATAAGTAACTATTTTATCTGAGCTCAGAATCTCTATAATCCTATCCGGATTGGATATACCATTATTTCCCGGTAGAGCTGAACCGAGTGGCGACTCTTAAACTTTATAAAATCGGGCTTTTAACTTTATTTTAATTTACAAGTTTTCATCAAAACAATTCTCTATAGACCAGTCACTATAAAGGTCCCATGGCCCTTGTTGCCAAGCACTCTAGAAATGTAAACGAGCCCCGTGCTTGAACCACAGCGGCTCCCCGCATAAAAACCCAGGAGCCCGTGCCCGCCCCTCATCGCAGGTAAAAAGTTCACCCGCTCATAGTGGTGACTCTGCTAGGGAATGGTCTTACCAGAAATGGTTTTTAATAAAAAATTTTAACCAATTTTTGATGAAATAATGAAAATATATTGATTCAAGAATAAATGTTTAAACTGTTTATTTACAAACTTCATTTTGGATTTACTGCATAGCATCTGCATACATCCACACATAGAACCCCGATGTTCTCAATGACGTATCTCTAGAACTTGACTCGAGTTTGTGTAGGGGTACGAAGTTGGGACATACCAGTCATGCGTAGTACAATATAATCTAGTCTGCTTGATTCAGGCCACTCGGTTTGAGTATATTAAAAGTGGAAAACGGGCTCCTGAACTCGATTAGGGTTCTTGAGCTTAAGTACATAATGCATAGTTACCATCAACTATAACCCCGTCGAACTTAGCCCAGCATATAGCAATGTAGTCATAGCAACTTCCCCTAGGGATACCCGGATTTTTCATAAAATCACAAAATGAGAGTACGTCCTCATCTACCCCCAGTTGGTAATAGAAGAAGAACCCTCGCCTAGGAAAGATACTCACCACGATGGAGTAACAAGGTTGGATGGGAGAGATTAAAAAGTGCATTTTCTAACAATTTACTTGTTCAAATGTACACAAACCATACATTGCTAACCACGTCTTCTGAAGCCATGACATTCTAATAATGAATAAAACGTATACACACCATGTATTTTTTGATTATGCAGTGATCACATAATGATAACCATATACATGCTCTTGTGTATGCTCGTACAACATATACCATGCCTAAAGATACTAAGCCTTGCTTATCTCTGATGCCCCATTATGTGTTTAATGTGTATAACATGACATATCACATGATAGGTTTAGTAAGCCATATTTGTACCATACAAATACCACGCAAGATACATGAATGTAAAATGATATGCCATGCTATGCTGTTTTATATTCCATGTGAATGACACATATTCTATACCATGCTCTATGATAAGTTTCATATGTATAACATGATATGCAGTACGATATTATGTTTAACCCATGAATTTCCATGTTTACAACATGCAGTGCCATGTGTTTTCATGTAGCACCATGTATTACCATGCCTATAACATGTAGCACCATGTGTTTCCATGCTTACAACGTGTAGTACCATGTATTGTCCTTCTTACAGCATCCAGTGCCTTGTAATCCCTTACAATATCATTCTTAGAACATGAAATGTCATGGAATTCTTTCTTCAATACCTTGTGCTATGCCATGTTTGACATGCAGCGTCATGTTATCTAGTGTTTTTCTTACAACATGCATCGTCATGTCATCTTATATTTTCCTAGCAATATGTAGCACCATGTCATCTTATGTTGTACTTATACGACATGCAGCGTCATGTCATCTTATGATATGCTTACGACATTCAGCGTCATGTCATCTTATATTTTCCTTGCGACATGTAGTGTCATGTCATCCTGTATTGTACTTATACAAAATGCAGCATCATGTCATCTTATGATATGCTTACGACATACAGAATCATGTCATCCTATGTTGTACTTATGTGACATGTAGCGTCATGTCATCTTGTGTTTTCCTTGCGACATGCAGCATTATGCCATCCTATAGTGTACTTATATGACATGCAGTGTCATGTAATATTATGTTATGCTTATTAGGATGCTTACTCCGATCCTATGGGTACCCGAAATACACGCGACGTTAGCATCTGTAGGATGTTAACCATAATCTTATGTTTACCCAGGTTGGACAAAAAAAATATAAATAAGCAAATGAATGCATACATTACATTCATTCACCGAATGTTCATTCTTGTAAATTTGTTCATCATATTTTACCAATCGCTTCACCTCACAATATAAATGTTTCCCCCTAGTATCATCAATCTCATATCAATGAACATGTAAAGATAGTTCATGTCATCTATTAAATCCTCTCGCATCATATGTGCCTGATGTTTGACATGTATCATTCTAAAAACATTTATGAAAGGATCGCTCCAAAATGTCTAAAGATGGCTAGACAAAACACTTTGTTCTGGGCATTGTAGCATTGTCTTTTATGGTTTGTAAGGGATAACCTTTGATCAACTTCAATGAAAAGAACAATCCAATTGATCAACACTTTCTCTACAGATAGAATGGATAATCATAACCAAGACGAGACCATTTTAACTGCTGTATCCAAAGTCGTGACAAACTTCTTGAAATCAGATACATTCTCAAAAATGGTCAATGATGCGACAGCAAAAAGACTTTCTACGATACCAAAGATCCATACTTCAATAAGATAATGCATCAATTCTCACCATGCCAATCAGAATAAGAATATGGAAGATGTTGAATGATCAATCATGTACGAAAAGCTAAAACAAAAATGATATGCCTATTAGGGATGATGTTCCAAAAATAATTGAAGCTGTTCCTTATCAACTAGTCATACGTGGCATATCCCAATGGGAAGAATCATTAGTAATGTTATTTTCCAAGTGTATAACTACAAGTATACTTCAAAGCTTGAAACCTTTCAAGCGGCCAAATAAAATATATAAGGATGACTTTTGCACCTACCATGTCATAAAAGGGCACCGAACTAATGAATGCACCCACCTACTACATAATATAAAAAAGTTGATAGATGAGGGCATTATAGGGGAACCTTGTAGAATCAACTCTTCATCCTATTCAGGATGAGCTCTGCTCTCAACAAGACTCTGTTTGAAAGGAATATCTTTAACCAAGGGGAAAGCAATTCAAACCCCAACTCCAGTTTCCCAAGTTGGTCCAATCAAGATCAAGGATCAAGAAATAGAAGATATTTTATGGCTCCAGAGTCAAAAGGAGAGAGTACCCGAGGACTATGATGTCAAGAAAGAACTGTAAGAGGAACACGAAGCAGTTGACAAGCTGTTGTTTAGACTATAAGTTCCTCATTTTGACTTATCAATCATATGCATCCTTGATATTATCAAAAATCATGTCATAACTGGCTTTGAATGAATAAAACTTATTTTGTTTGTTTAAATGTTTTCCACATGAATATGCACGTACATTTAAGCATTCATCAAATATGCTTAGCAAACACAATGTTTCATAACATGGAATTAACTTAGAAATAACTTGAAATCTTAAATGATGGCTATCTAAACGTGACACTAGTCCTATAGAAAAAGAGAGAACAAAAATACACTTGATGACATTTGCCCAATTCCTATACACAAATGATCATGCGAAAGCTTCAAAGCTCAGCTAACCCATAAAATGTTACTCCACGTGAATATAAGGAACAATGGGAAAATACAATACATAAGAGCTATAAACAAAAGCCAAAAAAGCAAAGCCAACACCTTCCTAGTCTTTCTAACATAAAAAGCACATGCCATCAATATTCTGAATCCTCAGCCGATGTTATCCCGAAGAAATAATCGATCCTAAAGCATTATAGAAGCTTAAATGAAATTTAATCCATATCCAGTGGCTAAAAACAAAGGGCATAATTGATCCAAAGAGCCTCAATGTTAGGGCAACAACAAATCTTGAATTCCTTAAGAATCTTCATAGGAATAATGCCTCGATTAAGCTCTGAAGCATACATTGGGGCAAGTCTAAGCCAAGACTCAACCTAAGTCATCTATATCAAAGTCAACCAGATGGAAAAGAAAACTCAAGATGGTCTGCTAAGTCGAAAACCAAATGATGACTTAGGCAAAAGTTAAGACCGTTAGGCAAGAGATATTAGTTAGAAAACCTGCAAGGGCTAGTTGATAGCAGAAGTGAATCACTTATGATAACTATCATTCCTAGATTGTTTCCACTTTAAATTTCATTAAAAGAAATGTTTGCATGTTAGACAATTTTATAAATACTCAAGTGCATGTGCAAATTCATTTAAAAAATGGCTAAACAAGCATAACATTCAAACCATCATATGCATGAATCATTGAAGTGATGTCCAGTCAAAGACAAATGCACAGATGAATCAAGCTTGCAGGTAAATAGATCCAAAGTATTTCATCTTCTCCTGTAAAGTGGGGAAAGGTGAGAAAGGCAAAAGTCAACACCAAGTCTCTCATCCAAAAGAAAAAAGGGAAAAAAAACAACAAAAAAGAGCCTGCTAGATTGAAAACCCGAAAGGGCGGTCCAGTTAAATATTAAGGCAATCTGATATATCAAAAACTTGAAAGGGCAGTCTATGCAAAAGTTAGGATCAAGCAATCAAATCGCTCAATCCGCATTAAATATCTAAACACTATTGATACTATGTGATATAATACGGACCCTACCGGCCACAACACAATGGTTCTTGAGGTACGGCTCAGAATAAAGTAACTATAAGGGAGAATCAAATAAGCAAATCCATTAAAGGATGCATTCCCTCCGATCAAACAAGTGGCGAATGCCAACTTAATGCATCATGCACATGCATAACTTAGCATATGGCAATAGCAATGAATGATTAAAGTCACATGCATCATTAAACATGAATGCATAAGAAGACCAAAACTCTACCTTCCCGATTCAAAATTAAGCTATAGGAGACAAAAACCTTAGATCCAGTGAGATCTTCACCTAGGCACATCATAGCCAAATATTAGATACAACGAGATCTTCACCTAGGCAAATCATAGCCTAACCAAAGATCCAGCGAGGTCTTCACGATGACACATCATAGCATAATCTTAGATCCAGCAAGATCTTCACCTTGGCACATCATAGCCAAATATTAGTTACAACGAGATCTTCACAACACATATAATAGCGAGATCTTTACCATAACACATCCATCATGTGGAGTGTCATGTCTAAGTTTTGTTAATGACATGCATTGTCATGTTGAGTTATTCTAATAACATGTAGTGTCATATAGTACCATATTATGTTTCATGGTATCATATTATGTTTACGACATGTAGTGCTATGTCAAGTTATATTTTGTAGGAAATCTTAAATACAGGTCAATGATGGTTGATAGTGCCACTCTCCCCGATGAGAAAACTGGTCAATGGTGGCTGATAATGCCATGCTCTCTGATGAGAAAACTGATCAATGGTGGCTGACAGTGCCACGCTCCCTAATGAGAAAATTGACCGACGGTGGTTGATAGTGCCACACTCCCTAATGAGAAAATTGATCGATAATGGGTGACAGTGCCATGCTCCCTGATGAGAAAACTGATCAATGGTGGCTAATGGTGCTATGCTCCCTAATGAGAAAAATGATCGACGGTGGATGACAGTGCCATACTCCTTAATGAGAAAACTGGTCAATGGTGCCTGACAGTGACACTCTCCTTGATGAGAAAACTAGTCAACAGTGGCTGATAGTACCACACTCCCTAATGAGAAAACTGGTCAATGGTGGCTAATAGTGCCACACTCCCTAATGAGAAAACTGGTCAATGGCGGCTGACAATGCCACACTCCCTAATGAGAAAAACTAGTCAATGGTGGCAAGACAGTGACCAACTCGATAGTGAGATAAACTGCTCAATGGTGGCAAGATAGTGCCCAACTCCCTGGTAAGACAAATTGGTCAATAGAGGCAGACGGTGCCCACGGGTATAATCCTCTACTCTTTGCATCATCTCAAAACCATTTTTAAATTGGCAGACTAACCTTTTTGTAAAACTATAACACGTCATTAGGGACACATAACCTTTTGAAATGCTCTTAATTTTCATTTTCCCCAAGGGGTTTTTCATCTCATTACCTTCTTTTTTCATCCCCAGCAGGATTTTAACTTAAAAACATTTTTGTCAACATTCTTGATCGAAGAGGCAAACATTTTTGTTTTCAAAATTATCAATCAAGTGATGTCGACCTTTTCTAAACCCTTGTGTCCCTATGACTTACCACACACGATAGCACGTGTTTTATTCATCGCGCTCACTTTGTGTATGCAAAATTCCCCACACAATTGAAACTTTTAAAATGCGAGGGGCAGCATGTGAGCATGGTCCACCAGGCCTGATGATGATTAATACCTATTTACATAGGTTTCCCAAATTTTAAAAGTGCTATGAATCAAATGTCTCTTTCCTTGTCCAAAACCCCTTGAACAATCATCAAAGTATCCTAAAGGAAAGAACCTCAAACCAGTAATTTCCTGTCTGAACTTTTGCCTTCTACAGAATTCTCTCTATAACTAATAAAATTTCTAACTGTCGAATGTTAGCCCTATGTGTTAGGAACCATGTATCAAAATTTTAAAAAAATCCAATGGCTAGATTTGCATCGATCGACGCTCCCCTATGTGTCGATCGACGCTAATCGTTGCTGACACGTGTTGACTCTAGCGATAACTCATCAAAGCTACACATGTGTCGATCGATGCTTCCAGATGCATTGATCGATGCTCCTTGGATACGTGTTGAGTCTAGTTATGACTCAGGGAAGCTACAACCAACCTAGATGCATCGATAGACGCTCCTAAGATGTATCGATCGATGCTGCCAAAAATCCTACAAAAAGAACACGAATTTTGCTCATTTACAATAACTTTTCGACGGAGAAAACACATCTAAAACCCTCTTGAAATATCCTTTTTGTAGATTCCCTAAATCCATACCAAAAAGCCCTTCCTTTATCCCAAAACTATACTCAAGTATAGAACCCTTCCCTAGGCAAGTTTTAGCTATAAACTAGCCTAGACTTACTCCCTAAACACCATCCTGATACTATAGTTCAATATTATCGACGGGTTTTAGCCACAAACCTTCCTCATATTGACCTTCGAACACCAACTATACTAAGGGATAGTCCATTACTATCGACGGGTTTTAGTTACAAACCATCTCCGCAAATCTCAAGGTTCTCAACCCTAATCTTCCAATCATTCGGTCCTAGCATGTATCGGCCTTCTGGACACTCGAAAGGTAACTGAGGGTAATTGAATTCGATCCCACTTTTAATTGCATTCATTTTTATTTGATTAATATAAGCATTTATATTTATTAAATTGTTTGGAGCATTAAAGGCGGAGGAACTACTCACTCAGGTATAAACCTTATCCTTTTTGCTTCACTTTTTTGTTATTCATTTCCTAAGTTTTACAAATAAAACGGCATAGGAAAATTATTTTAATAAACTAATTAAACGTAATTACCTCGAATCAAATATATAAGTAACTATTTTATCTGAGCTCAGAATCTCTGTAATCCTATCCAGATTAACTATGCCATTATTTCCCGGTAGAGGTGAACCAGGTGGCAACTCTTATACTTTATAAAATAGGGCTTTTGACTCTATCTTAATTTATAAATTTTCACCAAAACAATTCTCTATAGACCAGTCACTAGAAGGATCCCTTGGTCCTTGTTACCAAGCACTCTAAAAATGTAAACGAGCCCCGTGCTTGAACCGCAGTAGCTCCCTGTAAAAAAACTCAGAAGCCCGCACACGCCCGCTGTCGTAGGTAAAAAGTTTGCTCGCTCACAACATGTGTTCAATAAAACAAAACAAATAAATTTGCCTACATCTACAAAGATTAGCACACTTTATGGCACGTCATAAGTCAGCATTTTGTTAGGAAAAATGTGATTATATTAGCATGGCGGTTGTAAGCGGACGACGTTTTCGGGCGCGGGCGGACCACGTTTGATTTTTTGGGTCAATTAGTGTCAACTGAGGCAACTTTCCTTTTTGGGACAATCAAGGCATTAATTATAGGCAACTGAGGCAACTTGGTAACTCGACTAGGGGTTTTAAGAAGTAGAGTTTGTAGGAAAGAATATAAAACAATTTATGAAATGATGTCTAAAAGATTAATGGATCTAAATCCATAATTTAAAATATAGAGTCGCCACCTGGATCAGCTCTTCCAGGAAATTCTGGTATAGCACTATCCCAAGAACATAACTATACCTTAATTTAGAGATTCGGGTCTAGATGAATTGCTTATTCGATTTGTTTAGCCAATTTGAATTAAAATACCAAAATTGTTTATGAAATGTCAAACATATTACCTAGATTCATTTTAAGAAATGAGATGAGAAGAAGAGCTATTTTAATCAAAACACACCACCTCAATGTGGTCATGGCATCATTTTATGGCAGCTACAGCAAGCTCATAACTCATAATACAAGACAAATTAGTTTTGGGCAAGGATCCTGCAAATAAAGGGTTAAAATAGAATATTGCATTTTGGCCCGAAATTAATAGCAACGTCAGTGTCAAAGATCACGGTACTGTTCGTCCAGTATAACGGTGTCGCGACAAATTTAGCAATTCATAAAATTAAGAAGATGATAGAATCGCAAATATGGCAGGCAATTTCATAAATCAAGAAGAAATGGCAAGAGAGGTATAAAAGGGTTGCAAGCTAATCCTTCGAATAAAATCACCACAAAGGGTTGTTACCCCTGTCAAATATAATTAATGAAATTGATAAATAATGGAAAGTAGCGGGAAAAAGAAAGTGATGTATAATTGAGAAACAAAAATAAAACATGAAATAAATGAGAATGAGATATGAATCAATTATGACAAAAAAAATGAAGCATAAATTAATTACATAATTGAAAATGGAAATGGAATAAAATGAAATGGGAAATGAAAGAAAACATAATTATAATTGGAAGTGAAATATGGATTATTTAGATTTTAGGACCTGGATCAATTATATTATGGGAAAGAAATATAAACCATTTATATTATGGAAATGAAATATAAATTATTTATATTATAGAAATGGAATATAAACAATTTATATTATAGAATATAAATAATTTATAAGATGAAATATAAATGACTCATATTATGGAAGTGAAATATAAGTAATTTATATTATGAATTAATTGGATTATTGTTGGTGGTGGAACGTGAGATGAAGATGAGATAGAAATAAAGTGGATTGATTTATAGTCATGTTCAATTGTAATAAGTTCAATTCAATTAATGTAGCATAAATTTAAACTTAGTAAATTAAAGCAAGAAATAAATTAAAATGATTATTTCAGTCTCAGATTGTGTACATTTTCATTGTGAATCCGTTGTTAGATTTGAAATGAAACGGGAATGGCCTCATGGAGAGTGATTGGATTTGGAAAATATGAGTTAAAATCGGTAAAGAATAACTAGGCAAAAATAAATTCCCCTCTTTATTACAAACTCGCTAAAAAACTCGAAAAGGATTTGGATAGAACTTTAGTAAGAACATTCCTAGAATTAATTTTGCAGAATAGATTTGATAGATATAAATTGTATATGAAAAACTGATTTTAGGCCTCTATTTATAGTGAAAAATGAGAGGTAAAATTGGGTAGAATAATTAATTCTCCAGCTGAATGGGAAAATTGAACTAATTTAGATTTATATTCTGCCAAAAAAGTCGATACCGGTACCGTTTTTAGGGATGTCGGTACCGGTGTTGGTTAATTTCAAACAGGAAATTTTGAATTGAGTCAGTCAAAACTAACTAGGAAATAATAGATAGCGGTACCATTACAAGGGATAACGGTATCGTTGTCTACTAAAGATGGTACCGGTGTCAAATGATAGGGTACACCTTATGACTGTTTTTAGGGTTTTTGATAGGGGTGTGAGGGACTGAATGTATTTTCTCAAGGCTAATTCCCATAAATCAATTTTAAACTTAACATATTAGGATATGATAAAGTATAGAGCCAATCTTTCATCATCGACTAGGGGCATGAGAAAATTCCGTGCTCACGGACTGCCCCTTGCATAACATAACGGACCGGAGTCTTTTTGATCGTGCAAAAGAGAGTACGGAATAAGGTAAGAGATTATACCTAAAATGCCTCTAAAGGAGATAGTACTCAATTGACTCTACTTTGGAATGAAAGTCTGTCTCTCCATACAGGGTGAGAATCTGGTGAGAATAAACCACTCTAATGGGGAAAAATGATAAATATCCCTGCTGGGGAAAAAAAATAACTCTGTGGGGAGTAAAATGTTAGTGTTATAATAAAATATTAATGCATTAATGGAAATTGGTTATATGGTCAAGGACCAAGCTAGTAGAAATTTGCTGGAGCCATGACTTCTACGAAGGTAAAAGTTTGATGTACGATCAGGGACCAAGCCAGTAGAAATTTGGCAGAGCTATGATTTCTACAATAATAAATGGCTATATGGTCAGGGATTAAGCTTAGTGGAAATTTGTCGAAGCTATGACTCCCATAAAGGTAAAAATTGGCTGTATGGTCAGGGACCAAGCCATTAGAAATTTTTTGGAGCTATGATTTCTACAACAATAATAAATGGTTGTATGGTCAGAGACCAAGCCATTGGAAATTTGTCCAAGCTATGATTCCAACAAAGGTAAAAATTGGCTGTGTGGTTAGGGACCAAGCCAGTAGAGATTCGCCAAAGCTATGATCTCTACAACAATAATAATAATTGGCTACGTGGTCAAGGAACAAGCCAGTGGAAATTTGTCGGAGCTATGATTCCCACAAAAGGTAAAAATTGGCTGTATGGTCTAGGACCAAGCCAGTAGAGATTTGCCGGAGCTATGATATCTATTACAACAATAATAATTGGCTGTATGATCAGGGACCAAGCCAGTGGAAGTTTGTTGGATCTATGATTCCCATAAAAGGTAAAAATTGGTTGTACGATCAGGGATCAAACTAGTAGAGATTTTTTGGAGCTATGATCTCTATAACAACAATAATAATTGGCTATATGGTTAGGGACCAAGCCAGTGGAAATTTGCCTGAGCTATGATTCCCACAAAGGTAAAAAAATGAAGTTTGGTTTTGCTTTGGAAATGTCATACCTTAGGAATGATGTGATTTTCCATTGAAAATATTTACTTTACTTGCTTTGAACATGCATTTGGTTGGAAATGTTGAAAGAAGTCTACTAGAGCTATGAATATTTGTACGCTTTACTGGATATCGATACCATTATTATGTCATACTAGTACCAATTTTGGTAAATTCAAAAACTATAAATACCGCCATTCTCCCTCAAATAGAAGCTCACTTGCCTTTTGCACCTCTTTCGGATATTCGAAAGATTTTCCTCAAATTCACACCGATTTTTGCCCGTTTGTCGCGATGTTTCACAAACTAGGTTCCAAGAATGCTAGGACTATTCCCCAGACTTTATTAGCCACTATTCCTAACTCAAAGCTTTGAGTTATGTCTGTTGCTTGGGCATATTGCCTTGAGGATGATGAGAAGCATCTCGAGCTTGATCAGGGATTTGAGTCTGTTATTGATCACGACTACAGATCTCATGCTTCACATAGACCGGTTAGTAGATGGATTTTATGATTTATAATTCAAAAAATTCAAAATTCAAAGCCTTAGGTTAGAAACTTTGGAATAAACTTGAATTATATAAAATATGCATGCTTGGGTAGACTTTAGGATTGATTAAGACTCCTGAGTAGTTAGAGAACCTTCGATGATGAAATTCTAGGCCTCGGAAAGTCGATTTGATCATTTTTTGCATTTTTTAGGATTTTTCTCGTGAAAAGGGATTTGTTCATCTCCCACGGCTGTCAATAGTGGTACCGTTATAATGAAATAATGATACTGGCATCAACGAGACTCGTACTAGTACAAGTAAGAGCCATACCTATATTGATGCCATAAATTGGTTTTTTTCTATTTTTATCGTTTAAATGCAATTCTAAGTGGAATAAGACCTCATGTAAACATGTGTAAGTGTATGAAACTGATAAATAAAGATACTTATCGAGATTTTATAGTGCAGGAGAATTCAAGAGAGGGCTTAGGATCCTTGTCCTTTAACCAAAAGTGGTGGTACAAGATTACTAACACTGAGGTACATTAGGGGGTAGCTGATGCTAGATTTGGGGTGCTGGTGGAGAGTCTTCGGCCAAAGGGGACCCACACCTCTTGTGCTGCTCTAATGGTGCTTGTGGAGAGATGGTTGGATATCACTCATACCTTCTATCTACTGATTGGGGAGGTGATGATTACCCCCTCTGACATGAAGATGATGACTAGGCTGCCATTTCGATGTGACGTAGTTCACTTTGATGTCTATGCTGATAAGTTCCACCTGAAGGAGCTAGTTTTAGATTATGTATAGGAGCTTTTGGGTGTGAGGCCTATTTCTAATTGCTTGGAGTATACCAAGCTGCGTGTTCATTAGCTGGTGCAGTGAGGGTTGACTGCTTATTCGAGGAGGCAGTACATCAGAACTTTCCTCATCAGCTTGCTTACCACCGTTCTCTTCCTATGAGGATTGAGCCACGTACACTATAGGCTCCTTTTAGCTTTAGAGGATCTTACTCGGGTCCCCAAGATGAACTGGTGTAGGGCGGCACTTGGTCAGCTCTATTTAGGACTCGATGTTAGTGCTCGGGGGAACCTATTGGAGCTAAAGTGTGGTTATCTATTCCTTCTGGTATTTCCTAAACTTGGTCTTTGTAATTTTGCTCCTTTAATGATGCTTATGGTATTGAAACACATTAAGTTTTGCAGATTTAGGCCTTTAAGTACAAGGTCCTTCCTTAGCCTGAGTTAGCGGGTGAGATTGCCCCAAGGGCAACCATTCTCTTTTCCTGGACTCGATCTTAGAAGAAGGTGTCGAGGGATACAACTACTTTTCAAGCTTACCTACAGGGACTTACTCTTGACTAGGTATCTACAAAATTTAAATTTATGATTAGTAGAAATTATATTGACACAAAGCTTTCGTAATCGTTTACCCTAACATTTGATGATTTTGCAGCTTTACCGAGAGCCATGGGAGGGCTCTAGCCATATGGGTCTGGTCACTGCTACTCATAAGTTGTATGATGACCAGCGTTTTGTATTGGAGTGCCCCATATGCCTAGAGTGGTAATTGGGTGAGAGAGTGCTGGGCTTTAGGACCGCAGCTTTTGTTGCTTAAAGGGTGGTTCCCGCTAATCCGCCAGTTGATTTATTCTACCCATATCTAGTGGAGAAGAAGGATCAAGCTACATTATGTGACGGCACGGGATATCAGGCTGATACTGCCGAGGGAGCTTATACCAATTTTATGACGAGGTTGATTCTATTTCCTGCCACTCTTCTAGCTCCTCGAGTATAAACTTTGTAATTTTATAAACTTACTTTGCTTGCTTTCTTCTACTTTATTTGATATCATGTTTCGATAGGTTCCCTCAAGTAAGAGCGAGAGGACCTGAGGCAGTAGTGGGGCTCTCCTTGTATCTGAGGTACCTCCTATTGTCAATTGGATGCCTGTGGATCTGCCTACTTGTCAGGCGCAAATAGTTGAGGGTCACATCAAGATAACCCTAGATACTACTTTTATCATCATGATAGGAGTTGGTCATAGGTGACTCGGGGACTCCCTCCATCAACTCATTAGCTGGAGTTTGTGCTAGCTGACACTACTCATGTAAGATTTTGATCTTTCTGAGAATTTATTTTCTTTGATGCTGAGTGTTTTGCTGGATTTTTAGCTTGGTTTTGATTTATAGGTGCCTAAGGCTGCAGTGGAGCTATTGGCTAGAGGCTGCTAGTCCCTTGGTGATCTCCTTTCTACCCAGCGACAACTTATGGAGGTAAAGTACCTAAACATGTTGAAATAATTTATGTATGATGCATGATTAATTGCATAATAAGAGATGCATGATTTGGTTGGATTTGTGTCAGCTTTGGAGGATATGACTGAGATATTGGCCAAAGCCGAGGAAGAGGTGAGTAGTGCTACTACTAGAGCTGAGGCTTTCGAGGTAGAGATAGAGCGCTTGAGGAACCTCCACTCAAAGAGGCTTAGTGACCCGGCTGTGTGAGGAGGAGTGGAGGAACCTGAGGGGCCAAAGGGATCGGATTCCTTTTCTATAGATGACTCATAGTAGATTAGAAACTTTTTCATATTTACACTTCATTTTGGAACAATTGACACATTATCATTGTACAGAATTTTTTCCATGATGTATAGGAATCATTTTCTTGAATTCTTTGTCGATTTTCTTGATTTTTACAACAAAATCCATTGATTTGCTCTACGATCCGGATACTATTGCAAATGATCATGACTGAATAGTATATATAACGTTAGAGGCTAGGTGACAATGGTACCAACATCGCTAATATCGGTACCGGTATTGGTTTCAACAGTTTGTAGTTTTCTTCATTTCTTTAAATTCAATCAAATGATGGGTTTCTATAGTGTAGAAGTGAGGCGATTCTTGAAACATTTGGGTGAGCAAGACTAGAGGAAGTTGAAATCATTCGGTTTATGGATTATTAGGTACTATATTCACGACTCTGTGAATTCTAGACTTCTTGCAGCAATTTGTGCGTTATGGGATCCAATCGTCTAGGTTTTTTGTTTGGGTGGTATAGAACTGTCCAATATTTGAAGAATTCAGTGCTATCTTAAATATCCATTCTCCTCAACGAGTAAAGATAGCATTTCCTCAACCTTCCTTAAGGTCAAAGAAGGATTTAGATTGAATTTTTGGGCTTGAATTTTCTGGGGATTTCTTATCTCACGCCCCAAACTTGGCTGGATTCCAGATTCGCTCGGTGTTTGAATGGTGTCAAAATACTTCTAGAGCTCTCCTAGCTTGGCCTTCCATGGTTGCTATACTGATACTGAGTGAATATATATGCGGATTAGGCGAGACTGTGGTGCCTTTTTGATTTATTCCTTTGATATCATAGATGGCTAACAAGGCCTCTCCGACAGATTTTATCTTGGCCAAGACCCTCATTCATTTGGATGCTGCTTCTAGGGACCAAAACCTGATAGGGGACTGGTAACGTGATGAGGATATATGGATCTCCCTTGGTGCCTTGTGGTGGGGTCCACTAGAGGTTGATTGATTTAGGCGTGATGGAACCATTTAGTTTAGGTTTGCACATTTTAACCAATTTTATGAATAAAAGAATTGAGACCCGAATCTCGATACAAATGATAGAGTCACCATCCAAGTTGTCTACTTGGGAAAGAGTTTTGGTATGGTTCCCAATGGGCGGGAGACTCATACCATTTAGATTAGAGATTCGGGTATCGGATAAGTCACTTATTTCTTATTTAGTTATTTCAAAATTACATTAGCCACGTAGAACCGTTTTCTTTTCATCATTTGGGGAATTGTTATAGAAATCCTATTTTTCTACACTCTTTCACACTCAATTCATGCATTTACAATTTACAATAACATACAAGTAATAATTGGGGGAATAAAAGTTACAATCGGGGGAAAATAGGGGAATTACAAAGGAACCTATATATTTGCTCTAAGTTATAAAATAAAATAAATAAATTCGCCTGCATCCACAAAGATTAGCATAGTTTATAGTACATCATAAGTCAGCATTTTATTAGGAAAAATGTGATTACGTTAACGTGGCAGTTTTGTGATCGATAGTGCCCGGGCGGCTTCTAGGATTGGAATTAAATCACGGGTCTTCAACGTATTTTGTTGTGAAAACACATTTTAACTTTTTTAGGTTGATTTACCAAATTATTAGTGAAACTGATCTCATTTGCCGTCTTTTCACAACAAAAGTGACTCATCTGAGTTTAAAAAATGTTGGGTTTGGCCCAACTATTTTGGATTGGAATGCCCCTTGGAGGGTATCTCTTGGGGGGATGCCCTTTGGGGAGGCGCCCCTATGGTGTCTGATGGTGGGGGGATGCCCCTTGATTAATTCTACTACTGAGGATGTCCCTAGGGTAAGTGCCCCTCAGGTGCTTGATGATGGGGTGTGCCTCTCGACTGATTTCGCTACTATAGAATGGGAGCATGCCCCTCAATTGACTTCCTTACTGGGAAATTGTTTTGCCCAGATAACTAGCATGCTGGGGAAATTTCTTATGTTTGGGTGAACCTGCACATGAAAAGTTGTTCTATTAGTAGTTGATCTGAAAATAGCTTACCTTGATTCTTGATTGATTTTGTACAAACAAAAATTTTTGCCCCTTCAATCAAGGATCAAGGTGAGCTAGGGGTTTTGCCCCTAATTTAACTAAAATAAGAAGTCTGAGAGAAGTAAGGTTGGTCCCTAATTTCCAAATCTGATGTTCCATCACTACTAGGGGGACTGATTTCTTTGAAAATTTATCTTGCCCCTAAAGTGGGACCCATATGGGTGGGTAAGACTTGTACGGGTGGGCAGGACCCGTGTGGGGTGGGGTATGAGGCTCTGGGGGACCCGTAGGGGTGGCAAGGATCCATACGGGTGGGGTCGGGATTTTTTTAAAAACTGAACAGTCTCTCTCATTCCAACTCTATACCAAAACTTCCAATTCTCTATTTCCGGCGAACTTCCATCCATTTTCATTCCAAGATGTATGAAAAGATTCCCGACACCACTTGCCCTAAATAGGTAAATCAGAACTCCGACGATGCCCGGTTTTCACTTGGATATGCATTTCGCAAGACAGATCCTTTTCTTGGCTTCACTCCCTCTTCTGAAGCCCCAGTGGTGCCTTCTCCTGCCACTCATCCTTCCGAACTTCAAGTAAGCGGGTTCCAATTTCCCCATTTCCCATTTTTCTCCACTTTTGAATTTATTTGCCCCGGCATGATTTTAGGGTGTTTTAGGGATCAAAATAGAGTGTAATGCATGTAACTTTAGCCTAGGGATCTTTTAAGATAGCTTTGATTGAGATTTGGTTGATTTTGGATGAATTTTGCTTGTTTGCAAAATTTCCCTAATGAACACTATTTGTAGGGACCCATACGGGTGGGAAGGACCCATACGGGTCCTATTTTTCTCATAGTGCAAGAATGGAACCAGTACGAGTCTAAGGCACCCTTATAGGTCTTGACTCCCAGGACAGAATGTCCAGAAATCCTATTTCAGCAACTTTTTACTGATTTTCAACCTTTCTACTATATTCTAACCCTGTTGTGCTGCTGTTTTGCTCTTGCAGTTTCCTTTTAAGACCGTCAAAGCTCTAAGCTTTTGTCAAAAATGGTATGAGGAGATACGTTCTATGGGGGATATTGAGCTGCTGGCCCACATTGACTTTCCAGGCTTCACTAACATAGTTTGGGCCATTCCCGTAGGCCTGAAGACACTTGCCCCAGCTACCATTTCTGCTCTAACTGAGCAATGGTTTGAGACTATGCATACATTCCATCTTTCCATCGGGGAGGTGACCATCACTTCCTCAAACATGTGCGTACTGATGCAGCTAGCTTGTAGTGGAGATATCATCCACTTCAATGTGAATGCCGACTGTTGGCATTCACAGGCTGAGGTGAAGAGCTATATGGAGTAGCTTCTTGGGCTTCATCCTGGTGGGAGTGACAAGCTCAAGTATGGGGATCTTCATACTTACTAGCTAGGACAGTCGAGTCCGATTGCTGGCGGGAACCAAAGTACTTGACGATCGTTTTCTTCCCATCCTACTCGAGCAATGTCAACTATGGGTTAGTATCTGCTCTAGAGGATCTTGCCAGCGTGCCTGATAAGAACTAGTGTTGGGCTATTTGGGCTCAGCTATACTATGGCCTAGACATTGGCGCTCGGGATCAGCAGCCTAAGCTGAAGATCAGCCATTTGCTCCTTCTTGTAAACTCCAAACCTATCTCTGTGGTTTATACTTTGACTTTAATTGTTTGGTCACTAACTTTTGGTTTCTTTTTTCGGATGTGGGCATTTGAGCACATCTTCATCCCCAGGCATGGCCTACTTGGGCAGCCTAAGATGCCCCACATCATCTCAAAGTGGATGGGCCCCTTGCAGTAGAAAGCTGGGACTATATCTGATTACCGGGAGTGCATCCGCTAACTGCTCTTAAACTGGGTAAACTTTTAAACTTGATCCTGTATTTACAATTCAACAACCAGTTAATAGCAAATCGTATGTACAAAGTTAGGGTCCTTATAAAGCTTTTTGGCCATATGCAGGTTGTTTATGACCCCTGGGCTTATCTGGTCATCCACAATGAGATTGAGCAGATGCAGCGGGTGTGGAAGACTGTTGGTTCATGCTGGAGTCACCGCTCTCACTAGAGTGGTACTTTGGTGAGGGGGTCCACCACTGGCAGACTAGCTAGGTAGTTGAGAGGCCCATCCTTCCATCCATGCCCGGGGGGGTGTATTGGCCTCACCTCAAGCATGAGATAGACTACGGGTTGTATCTTCTAGATGAGGGGCCCCTTGTACTGTCAATTGAGGGGTCCTACCTAGATTTCATTCGAGATTCGCTCATCCAGCCGTGGCCCAAGTTCCATCCAGGTGACTGGGTTCTCGAGTTCCACTATAAGGAGGATGATGGTGATGACGATGATGATGAGGATGGTGATGGACCTGAGGGTCTTCCCAGACTTGCTGCTTCTTCCACCTCGGTAACCTTTTTAACTTAACCTTGTAAATTTCTACACTTTTACATTTACTTGTATGAACTGAGAACCTGATAATATGTGAATCATTATATAGTCTTTCGCCTACAATCAGAAGAAGATTGCTGCTGCCGCCACTTCTCCTAAGCCAGCTGCCCCTAATCCTGCTAGGCCTGCTACCCCTACTCCTGTCAGGCCAGCTCATCCCAAGCCACCGGTAAAGTGGGCTAGGGCTACCTAGGATTTTAATGAGGGTACCCTCCAGACCAATCTGGACTCCACTTCCCACCTCCTCGACCACTCAGGGAAGTATGCTATGCGTGGGCTTGAGGAGTTAGTCCATACTATCCGCTTCACTCCTTCTAGTGCGACCCACATAAGTCTTCTTACACTTGACTTTCGACTTATACCTTTGTCAAACATGTGAGTTATGTTCTGAACTGACTTGATTAGTTCTTCACGAGTGTTTGTGGCTGAGGAAGAGATGATAGCCCGGAGATGTCTCTCGACCCGAGATATGATGTTGGCACAGAATTGCCTAACTATGGTAAGCTTCACTTTCCTGTAAAATTTAAACAAACTATGCATGCATGCTATGATATTTACATATGTGTACTGATCTCTTGATTTTCATTCAGATCCTACTAGCAATGGAGTGTGACAGGTCTGCCTGGGACCTGGATACTATTGAGGATCGGGCTAGCTTTACGGACGAGTAGCTGCGGACGGCCACCGCAGAGCTGGATAGGATCTCAGTTTTTAGAGGCAGATCTAGGCCCTGTTCTTTTCAACTGATAAGTAGGTGTACTGAACTGAACTAAATTGATTTATACTGAATTGAACTAAACTGAATGGTGCAAAACTGAACTGAACTGTACTGAAAATGAACTAAATGATACTAAAACTAAAAATACTGAAACTGAACAATACTGAAACTAAACAATACTGAAACTGAAAATACTAAAACTGAATTATAATTAATAAAATAAATAATATTTTAAAAATATTAAAATACATAACGATTAATAATACTTTAAATAATACTATACATTCTAATAACATTTATTAATTGTTACATATAATAATAATTAAATATACCATTATAAATTATTATTATTATTATTATTATTATTATATTTTATTGTAATTATTGTTATAAATATTACCTCATTATTTTAATTGTTATCAATATTTATAAAATATTATTACTTTTATTTATTTATTTATTTATTTTTCCTACAAAATTATTTATCGTAGAAATAATAATTAATAATATTAAAAATATTATTATTCGTTTCTTTTTCTTTGTTGTTATTTGTGATTACTGATATTAATTAATAATATTTATATAATGTATAAATAGAAATGAACTAAAATTAAATTGAAATGATATTATCATTAATATTCATTGCTTTTAATATTTATGAATAATAACATACATTAATAATATTGATATAATGCATAAACTGAAACTTAATATTGAATACTGAATGTTGAATGCTGAATACTGAATACTGAAACTGAATACTAAAACTAAATACTGAATACTGAATACTAAATATTGAAACTGAACTGAACTGAACTGAACTAAACTGTACTGAAATGAATTGATTGATACTAACTTGAACTAAACTGAACAGAAAATAAGTTGAAAAGAATAGGGCCCTAGAGAAAGCTAAGAGAGAGGCGGTTCAGACTAGGGCTAAGGTTGAGATGTTGTGTGCACAGCTGACTTGGATGACTAAGGGCATGCAGACACTAGAGCCATTCGGCGCTTCTCAGAGGATGATCAATCTACATACCAAGTGGTGCAGGTGGCTACTCAGGTGGATGGAGTAGGAGGTGGAGCAACAGGTTTGGATGGTTGATGCTGCTGCCAAGGGTGCTACGGGAAGCTCGAGGGTCGGAGTGCCTGGTCATCCTGCTGAGGATGCTAGCAGGGCTGAGGATCATGTGATAATCAATATAGATGACCTGCTAGCGGATACAAAGGACCAAACTCAGGATGGTCATCCGAGATAGGATCCTCCAGCCACTTAGACTAGGATGCACTTTTACATTCTAGACATTTGACATTAGTGGTCCTGCGTGGCTCATTTTGGTGTAAACTTGGATTGATACTTTTTTCGTTTAACTTTTACGCATGTTGAATGTTTCCTTTTTTCTGAACTAGATCCGTTGTATATTGTTATCTATAAACCCATATTGCCCCTTGATATAACTAACAATGAAGCTCGTTTACTATGAGCGAGTGCGTTAACAATCGAACACTCGAAGTACCTGATCATAATGAACTGACCTAATTTAACTGACAAGAATTACCAACACTGGCTGGTTGAAATTAGCACTTTTGGGGATACATGCTAGTCGCGTGATTTCACAGTGGGAGAAGTGAGTCCTAGGGATCCCAGCTATGAGACATTGTAATTATAAATGATGTTCTAGCCAATAAAAGTAAGTGCAATAACAAAACTGGCACTTTTGAACTGAGTTCTAATATTTGCATAGGCCACTTGGTGTGAAATGACCTATTAAACATTTATTTTCATTTCTTTTTATCCTAATTTTTTCCTGAACTATCCTTGATGGCTCAACTCAGTGGACTTTTCTCTTTCGTTTCTTTGCCTTAACTTTTTCCTGGACCGCGCTTTTAGGTTTTTAATCCAGCAAGCCTTTTCTTTCTTTTTCTTTCATCTTAACTTTTGCCCTAGACTACCCTTTTGGATATTCAATCCAGCAGACGTTTTCTGAATTTTGCATAGGTCGGATTTCTTTTATGCCCTATAGGTATTTTTCTCTTTTGTTGGATAATATACGCGTAGTAAAGATAACAACAAAGATACACAACAAGTAGAGAAAAATTGTTGTTCACATACCTGTGATTATTTCACCTAAAGACATGCATGCATTCATAAGACCAGAATTCTCAGCAAAATCATAACATGTTCATTGATGAGATTAATTTGAGCACATTATCAATGGTAACAATTTCTAATGGTTAACCCCTACTGCCTTCTGGTCCTTTTACAGATTTTCCAGAAAGTAATTGACATTTTTCTCTCAATGCCCTAACTTTTGCCTAATCTGCCCTTTTTGGGTTTTCAACTTAGAGGGCTTTATTTGCGTTGGAGTAACCTAACTTTTGGCTGACCGGTTTGTGGAATACCGATCAGCGGGTTGCACCACAATTTTTTCCTCGAGCAGTAGAGGACCACTTGTTGGGTGATTTATTCTTTATCTCTTTTATTCTTTGTGCTTCTTTTCTATGATTTAGTTCTTTTGACCTATACATGATAACGCTTAAGCCTATCTTGATTCAGTTGATTCACGAACTCATTTCCATCCTTGTCCATAAGCTTAATTCCTCCTTTACCAAGGAATTTCTTAACAACAAATGGTCTTTCCCAATTAGGCCTAAACTTTCCCCTAGCATTAGTGTTGACTTGGTGTAGCTATTTGAGGACCAGATCACCCGCCTTGAGGGGTTGCTTCGGGTATCTGACTCTGTAGGTGGTCAAGTGCCTTGAGCCGCTTCTCATCTATTGCATTCAACTGTTCATACCTAGCCCTTGCCCAATCTGACTCTTTCAACCGAGCTTCAAGTGCCACTCATAGATATCTTACTTTTTTGACAGGCAACACAGCTTCCATTCCATATACCAAGTAGAAAGGTGTATGATCAGTGGGTGTCCTTACACTGGTTCTATACCCCTAAACTGCAAATGGAAGTTTATCATCCCAATCCCTGTAGGTAGCCACTGTCTTGGACAAAACCCTCTTGATCGACTTATTAGTAGCCTCAACTGCCCTATTAGCTTGTGGCCTATATGGAGAAGATCTGTGATGCTCGATGTTGAACTTCTCAAATAATTTAGATGTGGCACCTTGAAAGTGAACGCCGTTATTAGAGACCACATGGTGTGAAACCCTATATAGAGCAAAAATATGCTTCTCTATGAACTTGGCCATTTTCTTGGCGGTGATACTATGGTAGGATTCGGCTTCTACCCATTTTAAAAAATAATCAACTGTGACTATGATGAATCGATGTTCGTTGGTTGCTGATGGTGAATTTCACCAATTATATTTATCCCCCATGCCGAGAAAGGCCAAGGAGTAGACAAATTATGAAGTTCGGATGGGGGTAAATGCTGTATATCCCCATGAATCTGGCATTCGTGACATTTCCTGACTTTGTCAACACAGTCAGCATTCATTATGGTCCAGAAGTACCCCATTCTTTGAATCTTCCTAGCCATAGCCATCCCATTCATATGCAAGCCGTAATCCCCTGAGTGCACCTGGGTCATTAACTATTCTGCCTCTGCTTCTGTTAAACATCTCAATAATAAACCTTCAGATGTCCTTTTGAAAAGATCATCATCTATTAGTCTAAATTATATCGCCAATCTTTTGAGAGTCATGCGATCCGAACTTGATAAATCTCCAGGACGTTCTCCTTCTTTTAGAAACCTCTTAATGTCGTCATACCAACAAGCCTTTTTCTCCTCCATAGTCATAACTCAAACCTTCTCATGAAATAGGGAATGAGCCATTTCTATTACCAGCGATCGGATGGGTTGAGTCTCATCTCCCTCCCACATTGAGGCCAAGGTAGGAAAAGAATCGGCCATCTGATTCTCACCCCTCGGTATATATTGGAAGAACCACTGACTGAACTATACTAACAAATCCTAAACCTCTTACACGTATGGCCTCTTCTTTGATTTCCCACTCCCATACAACATGCTTTATTACTAGTGCGGAATCTCCTATTACCCTTGCTTCCTTTGCTCCTACTTTCAAAAGGGCATCAAGAACAAAGAGATAAGCTTCATACTCGGCTCCATTATTTATGACTGGGAATTTTAATCATTTGCTCAATGGGATAACCACACTATGAGTGGGCGAGGTTTTTAATGGGTTGCATGCAGGGTGTGATGCATGGGGCGATTTCGGTTTGGTACAAATGTTTGGTTTTATTAAAGAGAAAATTGATTTTTATTATCTTTCACATAAACTTATTGAGTGTGAAAAACATGGCTTTTTATAGGCCAAAAAATGTGATTATATTGGGGAATACATTTGCACATTATTAAGAAAATATATTTTTAAAATAAAGCATTTTTACTTTATTTAAAAATAAAATAGAGTCGCCACCCAGTTCAGCTCCACTAGAAATTGCGGTATACTAATCTAAAATGGGATTTTTATACCGAAAAGAAAGTGAGATTCTGAGTTCGGACACAATAGGTTCTCATATTGTTCAAATTATTTGGGTTAATTTTGGAATTATATTTTATATGATAATTTTTGCATTACAACGGCTTTATTTAAGAAATAAATTCAAGAAATAAAACATGTATTATAATGGCATAAATAAATAGATATTTGCTACCAAAATTTCGGCAGTGTAACGGCAGCGTTTGGGTTCTAGCCCAAAAACTCGGATAGAGTTTCCTCACATTCTGGATGTTTTATCTTTACCTGCGAGCTTATTTACACATATTATATCTTAAGTGGCACCAGTGGCTCACTTAATCAAGGAAATGGAATGCAATATGCAATAATAAAAGTAATAAAATGAACTGTAAGGTTGGGCTTAGAGCCAATTACCCTCAGTTTACCTTTTCATCTGTCTAGGATGACTTGAGAGCTGGTGCAGGACCAAAGTTATCAAAGAGTATGGTTTATTTGGAAAATAGGTTTAACCCAAGTTATGGCTATAATCTTCAATTATTCCAATAGAAAATGCGAGATTTTTGAGAGATTGAGTCCTTTTTAGACAGAAGATCAATGTGTTGATCTAAAAAGATAGAAAATTGAGTTTATACCGAATGTCGATGATAAAGCTCAGATTTAAGGGTGTTTTGACAGAGTTTTGGGGCTTTTAGGATTCCCAGAATAAAAGAGACGAATTGGATTTTCAGAATTTCCTTTGTCGGCTGAAAATAAGGGGGGTGAGCCCTTATTTATAGAAGGCAGGTAATTAGCCGGCGAGCTAATTACCTATCTTACAGGATTTTACTTTAAATCCTATAAATCCTTGCCAGATCTCGGTAAGATGTGACATTTTCACTGTAGATGGGTAATTAGCCGACATCTTAATTACCTATGTTTGACCAAACTTTGACTTTCTAATTTTTTTAGTAGGAAATGCTAAATCGAAGCTTCCCTAGAATGTGAATTTTTGAATTTCAGATTTTGGATGACAATTTGGTCCTTTTTGGCTCTTCTGTCTGATCACTAAACGAAATAGGCATAAATTCACAAATGGCCGGAACAGACCTGTGCAAATAGTTTACCCCTTGCATACATAAATTCTGTGCTAGAAATTTTGTCGTATGCGAAACAAACAAAGTAGTGTGTGTGTGGAATGCAATGAGTTAAAATATTTTTAATCGACAAATTTTGAAACAAAATATATTTTACCCCTTGGATTAAAAATTTATTAATGAATTACATGAGGTTAAAATTGACCGGAGGTCGAAATAAATATTTTTGGGTGCTTAATGCATGAATGACTATGTAAGAACAGCTTTTAGGCTCGCTCATTTTATAAACAATGCAAAAAATGGATGAAATATGCAAAATTGCAAAAAAAATCAAAAAACACGTAATTAGTCGGCGGGCTAATTACCTATGTAATGATAACTTTTATAGCTATTGCGCGTTTACTCGTGCAACGCGTAAACACGTGACAGCTGGATAGGTAATTAACCGGCGGGCTAATTGCTTGCAGGCTATAAAAACAGTAGCTTAGTACCCATTTCTTCACACCAACAATTTCTCTTCTTCCTTTCTTGCGAGTTTTGCTCCCTTTCTTCAAATATTTTCGCCTCCTAGCCATTTTTGACAATGATTTCTTTCATCTTCTTCCCTTTTTTGCCCCTTCTACTCATATTTTGCAGGGTCTCCATGTGGTACAAGCTTTACAATGTCCGCATGGATTTACCGGCCGTCCAACCCTTCTACTCATATTTTGCAGGGTCTCCATGTGGTACAAGCTTTACAATGTCCGCATGGATTTACCGGCCGTCCAAGTGACTACTCGCAACGTAGTCATCGATGCCCAATAAGTGGAACTTTCTGAGGTCCCTGTCGAGGAATTATACGGGCTTCCATCGACTTGGATGTATTATGGGATCGGTCCTGGGGATTTCATTCCCCCTGCTTTGAAGCCTTCTGATCACCTTTCTTAGATTTTGGTAAGCCTTATCGCCATTTTATTCATATTTTTTTATCATGCTTTTATTCATTTTGTTGCTATTTATTTATTTTGTTGCTTTTTAGATTATGGCATGAATTTATTAAGTGCAATGACTTTTCAATCATCGTGTGATTTATCAAAAATTGGTGTGTGATTAGTGTGCATGCATTATTTTTGCAGGTCACTGGCCATGATTTCCCACTTTTACAAGTGGTACAAGGTACTAGCCCCTGGTGCTAAAACCATCATTGACATGACGTCTTTGGGGAGGATGGTGTGGAACTGTAAGTACGTGAGGTCCCGTAAGTATCCATACATCCCAGTTGGTACTTCTACCCACATCTTGAGTAGATGGTCTGACACTACCCACACTTTTCAATTTCGTTGTGGGGAGTATACTATCGCTCCGCTGGATTACTGTACCATCATAGGTCTTCCTTTCCACGGTAATGTGATCCACTTCAACTCTTGCTTGACTTATGATAGCGTTAATATGGAGACCATTGAGGATTTGATTGGCTATTCTAGGGATAAGCCCGGGCGAGTTTCTTGAGAGAAACTCATAACCTTTTGGACCAATGGGGATAGAAGGCACTTGACTTCTACCTACAAGGATAGAGCCTTTATGGCTGCTACTCTGTCATGGTTGTGTTTTCCTTCTAGGGGTTTGATCGTGAATCTCCACATTCTGCCCACTTTGATCGATTCGACTCACTTTGATGAGTATTCTTCGGGGTTGAGCCGCATTGGGTCATCTGTAGTGGGCCCTTGATCAGTGCGTGAGGAACAAGATTGGCAAGTTCAAATCTTGTCCTCAGATCATCTATGTAAAGGTTTAACGCCCTTTTCTTTCTTTATGAGCATTCTTGCCCGTCTTTTAAAGTTTTGATTTTCTTTGACTTTTTGTAGATCTAGTTTTTTTAGATGGGGATTCTTCCGAGGACCAAGTGTTAGATAAGATGTATGCCCTTAAGGTAATTAGGGCGATATATCTTAATTATGTAATGGTAAGAATAATTTGTTTAATTAATAAAGGCGTTTAATCTTTTGTTTATATTGATGTGCTTGTAAATATATTATAGCTGGTTAAAATATATTCATTGATGTATCTATACAAAAGTCCTTGACGTATCATAGCATGAAGTCAGAGAAATTATAGTTGGACTATATTTAGTGAGACCTGCTTCATGTGCAATTATGATTATGTCTAAACTATCCCTAGTCATAGTTTCATCAAGAAAGGATATTGATGAAGCGAAAAGACTAGCATGTCGTCAACTTTCTTGGAAAGGGTCCAAGCAGTCAATCTCCGAAGGACTAAAGGTGGTGCCTTAAGTTTGACACATGGATATATCTGGGAGATATATTGGAGACCGCAGTAAGGTAAACACTTGGTGTATATATCAATGTGTTAGTGTTTATCTTCATGTAATAAGCTTTGCGAATATCCTCATACTTGAGATGCTAGTTATCTTGTGTGGTACAATCACTATACTTTTGGCCATTCCCATACACCCATTAATTTAGGGTGTCACGGGTGGTTACGAGTATAGTGGTGACAGCACGTTGGTAAGCTATGTAGTCGGAAAGAATCCATTGCTCTGGATATATAAAGGAGTTGTACCTGACCACCTGTTGAAGTGATTATTGCTATAAACCTCTGATCAGAGTATGTGATTGATAGAAATAGTTTCTAGTCGAACACACTATGGTAAAAGGCGATATACTTTGATAACAAGTTAATAACTGGGATAGCTTGGAGCAACCTTGCTATAGTGGGTTAACACTTTAACCGAACCCTGTAAACCATATGGTACTAATATTAAAAAATGGAAGGAGTTCATTGCATTAGACAACTATTGCATTAATCGAGATTAAGTCATAAGCACAAATGACATTCCGAGTAATAGGGGGTAGAAGACCCCTGCTAGAGGCGTACTATAGTCATTTAAGGTAATTGAGTTATATTCACGGGCTAGAACCTCGAGCCAATGGTTCCATTAGAACAAGGGTTGGTTAAGCCTTAACAGCTCAATTCTTCGGGATCCTATAAGGTCACACACATTGGACCTTCATCGGACTAAGTAAAGAACTAATAAATTTATTCTATTACGAAAATATAACATAATAATAATTGGATTATTTTTTAATTGGTTCAAAATGATTAGATCATTTTGGATAAGCCAAGAATTTATTTGGACCGGTAACTAATTTATTAGGGTCATAAAATAAATATTTAGTTGAAAAGGACTAAAAGGGGAATTTTACCTTGGCAAATTAAATTGGACTGAAAAGTATAAAATATATTTTGTGCAGGTTCTGATGTGCGCAGTGCACCGAAAGGTGCGGGAGCATTGCTGGGCATGGCTCGCGGCAGCCCATGAAAATGGGCTGCACATTCGTAGCCCATAAGGCGCCCCCAAGCCTATAAATAGGCACCCCCTTTAATCTTTTTCAATGCACCAAGTTCAAGAATAAATCATACGTAAAAGGTCGACTTGAACAAGTTATTTTGAGGAGCTTGATTTTATTGGAGCATCTCTAGTTTATATTTTTGGGTAGGGCTTTTGGAGTGGTCTAGCAACTACTCAAGGCTCATTAGTTCTTCCTCTCGGGGAGGTTTTGGTTGGTGGGGTTCGTGTGGATATTCATAGAGGCTATCCTAGTCTTGGAGGCTTGTGCAAGGAGGTTCTGCTAAAGCATACTTCAACTGGTAATTTTTCTTTCCTTCTCTTTTAATTATTAGGTCTTTTCCTTTAAACATTTTTAGACTTAATAATTATGCTTAGGTTGTTTTGCATGCTTAGTTTATTTTATGCTTAGGTTATAGCTTAGAGTTATAACATGCGTAGGTTATAGCTTAGAGTTATAACATGCTTAATATAAAATATTTTTGCTAGGATATAATTTAAAATTATGGTATGCCTAGCCTATGCATGGTAACCTAGGTAGAGAATTGTTTAGTTAAGGCTTTATTTAATTTATATGCAACTAATAGGAGTTTCTGGGGACAGGAATAAAATTTTGAATTTCTGTCGTGGATGTTATGCATGTTTAAATTGACTGTCAGTTCCTAACAGTGGTATCAGAGCCTGCCTATTTAGTGCATAATTAAGTCAGAACGAACTGAACTTTATTTTCTATATGAAATGTTTTAAGTTTTATTAATTATTTGGAACAATAGATGAACTTGTGTTATCATTTCAAGGTTAGAAAATGGTTGTAGATTCTTTTTGAATAAGCCTGCTCAACTTACTCAAAATTATCAAAGTTTAAATAATTTATATAAATTACAATGGTTATAGATGCTTCAATTTACATGAATTGAAAGAACGAAATTTATTTGTTCAAGAGGATCCATTGGTCTTCGAGTTTGTGCCCGTATTTGTTCTGACTAAGGATTGGACTTGGTGTCTACTTCTCTTAGGGCACCTCTCCTACCTGGGAACCTATATCGGTGCAACTTGAATTGACCAAGAGCGGATTAAAATGGACTAATTTAATTCTAGTATATAAGATGATTCTTATATATGTTTCTATAACAAAGTAAAAATTAAATTTATTGAATAAAAACTTAAGGAAATGCAACATAAAAAATGTTAATTATTTTGCATATAATCTAGGTTAATGGAATAATTATAATAAAAAGCATGAACCCACCTAAGGTTGGACCTTATAAATTAATTTTAAAATTCTCTGAATTAATATAAATTATTATAAATATGTCCATCTGATAAAATCCTAGACTGGGTGAGATATTTAATACCAATAAAATTCCAAAGTAAATATATTAAGGCAAGTTATAGTCCTCCTTACCCAAATTTATAATACGATCTCTTTGGGCTATAAAAGTGTTGCGCAAAGGGTTCCTTTTCGTCCACATTGATCGGTTATAAAAATTGAGATAGGGTCTGCCTTAACAGGACTAGGTAGTCCACCATAAAATTGGGGGCTAGCCGCTGGACTGAGACATATTCAAGGAGATGCTAAAATAAGAGCACACGTCCCTTGGGATTAGGGAAATTGAATGTATTAGCAATTGCATACGATGCAAATGGAATGGTATTCCAACTATAACTTACTAATATGACTTGACTCATACAATTGGGAGTCAAAATCACTTATAGATGCTACCTACTAGGAAATTTAGCTGGGCTAAAATTCCTGAATTCAATAGAATGGGTTATTGTAGATTTTGAAGAAAATAGTAGGAAAAATGTATGTAATTAAAAGACCTTATATTAAATGCATGTGCTAAAACTTATATCTGAACAATTTTCTTTTCTTATATCTTAGGTTGAAAATGACTTCCAACATTGATCTCCGTCTGTTACTTGACACAAAAGAGAATGCTTTGAACTTTTCTGATTGGTTTCGAGTTGTGAGAATAATTCTTAGATCCTAGGGAATCACCTATGTTCTGGATGAAATTTTCTCTGTTGAACCTGATGTTAAGGATCATGTGGAACATGATGCCCGGTTGAAGCACAGGAAAGATTGTGAGACTGCAATATGCATAATGTTGGGGTCCATGAATCCTGAGCTTCAGAAACAACATGAGAACATGACCTTAGAGGATATGGTTCTCCATCTTGAAGAGCTCTTTGCTGAGCGGGAAAGGACAAAGAGGTATAAGACCTCTAAACTCCTTTTTGGAACCAAGATGCAGGCTAACACCTCTGTCTTTCAGCATGTACTGAAACTCTTGGGATACCTTGAGAAGCTGCATCGATTGGGATTCGAGATAAATCATGACTTAAGCATTGACCTTGTGTTGATGTCCTTAACAGATAGTTACACAAGCTTCGTGACTAACTATTACATGAATAAGATTAATTCTACTATTCCAGAATTAATCAACATGCTGAACACAGTAGAACCTCAGATCAAGAAAGATCAGAAACCACTACTGGTCACTACAAGATAGATGGCCTCTAGCAACAACAGCAAAGTATTGCATAAAGTGCCAAAAAAGTCACGAAAGATGAATTCGTAACTCTTTTGCCAAAAAACAAATGGTTGGTATTTTTCTCCTTGCTAAACGTTGAACAGGTGACACTTAGGGTGTTTCTTGCAACTCGTAAAAAAGAGGTGCCTCAAGTGCCTTTTGTGACGCTTTACAGCCATAGGCAACTCATTTAGTGCATTGCAAAAAAATATGTCAATCATTACGGTTAACGGCCGCTTAGTTCGCACTGGCATTTTGTAATGCATTTGCGACATTTTTAAATAATAGTTTAGCGTGTAACTGCTACTCCTTTGAACACATTTGCAACTCTTTTTATGTATAAATATAAACCTTTTGACTTAATAATTTGGTTTGTAGCAACTTATATTTAATGTATTCGCAACACTTTTTTTAATAATTGAAATGCCAATACAATCAATATTTCAATACAATATTCTTATATTCAATATTCCATACAAAAGAATTCAATATTATATAATTCATTATTTTAATTAAATCCAAATACAAAAGAGATAAATCAAAAAATACATAATACTTTATAAACTACGAAAATCTATACTTTTAAGTATTTATTGTCCATCTTTTGAGACATTTTCCACTGCCATTCTTTCTTCAACATTTTCGTGTAGACCTTTGCTTTCTATCAATTTTTCCTCATCCACAGTCCAAAAACCATCCATTGTAAAGTCAGTAGATCAATACTCAACATTGTCGACAAGAAAAAAAATTACTAATAGAATGAGTATATTTATTAACATTTCAATCTCTTTTAAAAACAAACACATGCTATAAAATAGACCAAAATACATTTACTAACATTCCCACTAAATCAACAACAACATTAGTATACAGTTATAATGATCTTTTAGAACTATAAAACACCAATAGATAACTAAAACTATGAGCATGAATTTACTTTTCTACAAGGTATACAGTTGCCTCTTGAGTAATTTCAAAGTTCTATTTTTGGATCAACAATCTAGCCTAAGTATCACATATATAGTAGTCTCATCAACTTAGCACATAAGCAAGACATATTGAAATCACAAGTGTTTTAGTACCAAACAGTTGACAACATCAATCTTGTCGGCTGATTGATGTGTCAATATCAGTTGATAATGTGCCTCAATGCGCGTCAGGCGCGCATCAGTGATTTATTTATTTTTCAGGTTTTAACTTACTTTAATGTGCTTTTCATCTATATATAAGAGTTCTAATAATAATTCAAGACTAGATATTCCTAATCTAATTCCTATTAAGAGGCTGGATTAATTCAAGGCTACAAATTTCTAATGCAATATGTAATTTTTACAAACATATCTACAGCTAATGATTCTTTTAGTTTTTTTATGGCAGCTTTAACTTCACTTTTGAAGCAAATAAGTTTTGCAATTTTTTTGCGCCTAGTGTACATCTGGATCACCTGGCCCCTTTGCGCCTTAATGTGCCTTTAGAAACTATTCTTTGTATAATATACTTGTTGTTGTGCACTTAGATATTGCATCGCATTCACATCTCACATATGACATTCGTACTATCAAAACATATTTATAGAAACACTAGTTATATAGAGAAACCTTTTGTTTGTAGCTTGCATTAGCAAACGTGGTGAATCTGATCATTTAGCACCGTGATTTTGGTGCTCCCATTCTGTCTGCTGATCAGCTATCTCAGAGTTTATTTTGAGTCAAATTGACTCTACATTTTCTACAAGCCAAGTTAATGAATCAAATTGACAACTTAGTGCAACCAACACGAGGTGTACGTAAACCTGAAATGGTAGAATAGAGAATATGCAAGATGAAGTAACAAATAATGAAATGTACACTATGTTACGTGTGGTTAAGCTAGATCACTTTTAGTTCAGCAATCAGAATGAAATCGAATATCAAGCATATTCTAAGAAACCAGAGTACCTAAGCATTAATAGCCAAAGGTATATTTCATACTTACCAAATTTTGCACATTCTATAAAAGATAAAACAAATTCACTTTTAAAAGCAACTAGATTCTCACAAAAATTTTCTTAGAGTGTCATACCTAACTAACTAAAATGCTTTGTCGTAAAAGGAAAACGTCCAATCATAAATCCCAAAAATAAAAAAAAAGTTGTATAAAAAGGATATTACACATTGAGAAAACTCAAGACGCATGTTTTACACTTTGAGACAACAACGCAATACCTCGCAAAAAAATTTCGTTCACAAGATTTTGCATACAGGGAATCGAAGCTTACGAGCCACTAAAACGAACACAAAAATGACCATGGCATAATTAAGCTCGGTTGTAGTATCTGATCTCAATCTAGTAACAGAATCTTCTCATAGGGGAAAGTATAGTATTGTAAATGAATCTCAAGTGTATTGAATACCAAAATTAACAAAGAACTCAATAAAAAGAGAAGGTATCATACATAGAGTAAGACTCTAAGATAAATGTACCAAAAAATAATTAGAACGCATTGAACACCGTACAGTTGAAGCAAAACTACCACCGTGGACTAAATGATAAATAAAAAACAAAATCCAACAACCAAACCAAGGAAAAATGACGTTCAGAACATAATCTAGAGTAAAAAGAGCAAGAGAGTGAACAAACCAAGGGGAAATGGATTTGTTCCAAGCAAAATTTAATAGAATTGAGCAAGTAATTTGGTGGTATAAATTTTACAGGATATGGATTTAATTTGTTCATAAATCTAACAAAATAAATATTTTGGCTCAAGATTCCCCATTTTCAATTCAGAATAGAAATCATGTCCAAAATAACCAACTAAAAACTGACAAAATCCCTAACTTCATATACAAAATAGTAAAGAGAAGCGTCCTATTTGGCCAATGTAATAAGAATTTCTGTCAACAATGCCCCCATACTTTTATTTTTTGACCTATCAGGTCTTTAAAAAATAGCTTCATAGAGCGTGGCAGCTAAGCAGGCTTTCTCCATGTGCCTGTGCATGTAAAATAGCCATTTAAGTGGGTCAAATGTGCTCAATTACAATAAGTTAGGGTACAAATGTCCCAAAGCAGTGGGTCAAGTGCCAAAGGAGGCACATTTTGGACAGGTTATAAATTCCATTCAAAATGGCACAATGTTGAAAATGAAAGTGCATCAGGAAAATCTTAAATATAAAATATAAGTAATGAACTGCAATTGAATAATAATTGTCAAGTACAGAAGCAGAATGGACTATTCTAAATCAGTAACAAACAATTTTTGACCTAAGACCACACACTAGCATTGAAATTTTCAGGAATACAAACACTGCAAAACATGAAAGAAAGGAACTTTCCTGCAAATCCCTAAATACAAAAGGTCAAATATAAAACAGAGAAACTAAGCCAGTATTTCACTGCACAAAAATCACAAAAAATCGATCAATTTCTGCTACACATGAACATACCTGCAAATCCAACACTTAATTGTAAACACTAAGATCAATACACGACCGTCACCTTGAAGAAAGCAGTTAATTTATTTCTTTTTAGAAGCGTTATTGTATTTTATAAATAAAGGCAGTAAACCAACTACACAAAGTTGACAAAGTACAACCTCTATATGTTCTAGGACCCCGATATACAGAAGCCATTATATATTCCAGAATTCATTTTTCTTGTATTTATAGTCTAGATATACAGAAATCCATTTTATGTTCTTTGTTAACTACTTAAAACAAGCTATTATTGAGTAGTCCATCCAATTCCTTCACGAGTTCAAATGGAATGGCAAAAGTGGTCAGTGTTTATAGGTTTAGATATGTGTTCTTTTTCTCTTATATAAATAAGTATTATATCTAACAAATTGGTATTTTATGAGATCTTTCTTTCACTTCTCTCCTTTCCTATTTTTTTCAGCGCATTGACTGACAATTACAAACCCAAGAAAGTAAAATAAAATACAAAGTTGAAAGGAAAAATAAAACAGAAGTAGGACGCAAAACTCAGCAGAATTTCTGACAAAAAAAAAATGATACAAAGTTCAATTGTCTCAGTGAAACTGCGCTTCTTCTCTTTAGAAGCAGTAGTAATAGTAGTTATTGCCTCTCTCAATGCATCACTCTGAAGCTTACTACAACATAGTAAATGACACAAAGTTCAGAACACAAAATTCAAAAGTGAAGTAAATAGATACTCATTAAAAACACCAACTATCACAGTATTTACAATTACAATGAGAAAGCAAATTCAAAAAGCACGAACTTCATTTGCTTCAAGTTTCATATAAAGGATACAGGTTATATTTCTACATCTCCACAATTCCCTCAAATGCAGGCCAAGCAATTTGATTAAAATTAAACAGAGGTGCTAGTCTTTTAAAAATTTAGAATCAAATAAAGAGATAGAATATAACAAGTCAATTAGTTATTGAATCTAAAGACACTACGCCATAGATGGCTTCTTGCAACTGGAATGACAAGTGTTGCAATATAAACATTGCAGAAGGTATGAAAAAATGGACTTCTTTGCAACACTTTCTGAAAAAGCTATTTTGAAGTTGTAATAACATGAAAAAGTGTATTTGTTGCAACATTTTAAGTAAGCGTTGCTAAAAAGTAGGTGCAAATAGTAAAAGAAAATGGCGGGAAACAGGAGGGAAAGAAATTTTGGAAAAAAAGTGCTTGTACAGGGATACAGGTTATATTTCTACATCTCCACAATTCCCTCAAATGCAGGCCAAGCAATTTGATTAAAATTAAATAGAGGTGCTAGTCTTTTAAAAATTTAGAATCAAATAAAGAGAGAGAATATAACAAGTCAATTAGTTATTGAATCTAAAGACACTACGCCATAGATGATTTCTTGCAACTGGAATGACAAGTGTTGCAATATAAATGTTGCAGAAGGTATAAAAAAGACTTGTTGCAACACTTTCTGAAAAAGCTGTTTTGAAGTTGCAATAACATGAAAAAGTGTATTTGTTGCAACATTTTAACTAAGCGTTGCTAAAAAGTAGGGGCAAATAGTAAAACAAAATGACGGGAAAGAAAGAAATTTTGGACAAAAGTACTCGTACAAGGATTTGAAACTCGCCACCTTCAACAATGACTACCACCTCCTTACGACTAAGCTACAAGCTCTCATATTACAATTGTAGAAATTATATTATTCAATAAAATAATTCCAATGCCCAAGGTGTGCCCATTACCCGAAAGATATTAGTATATAATAAGGTCCTGTTCTTTTCAACTTATATTCAGTTCAGTTCAGTACTTATCAGTATTGCATACATATAAATTTACACTGAAAATAAGTACTGATAAGTTCAGTTCAGTTCAGTTCAGTACTGCTACTTATAAGTTGAAAAGAACAGGGCCTAAGTTGTAGGTTATATAATATAAATATATAAAATGTATGTGAAAGTTATATGTTATATAATAAGTTGTATAAAAAGCATATAAAAGGTATAAGAAAGTTACATAATAAAATAATATGTAAATAAGTTAAATAATTATAATAACAAATAATATTTTTTTTAATCAGTATTGTAAAAATAGTTTAATAAGTTATCATAATTAATGATATCATTTTAAAAAATATTATCATATTTATTTATATTATTTATTAAAAATAGTTTTAAAATTCCAAATAGATATACCCTAACCCCGAATCCCAAATCCTAAACCCCAAACCTAAATCCTAAATCCTGAATCCTATACCTCAAACCCTAAATCCCAAACTCCAAATCCTAAACCCCAAAACCCAAATCCTAAACCCCATACCTAAATCCTAAAACTTGAGTCATATATCTCAAACCCCAAATCCTAATAAAAATATATTTATTTATTTAAAATATTTTAATTAATCGTAATAAATTATATATCAAGTCTATTAATATTTATTAACTTTTAAGAAATAAAATTATTTGTCTAAGGTATATAAATCTTTTTTTATAATTAATAACTGAAAACTTAAATTTTAACCTTATTATATATATATATATATATGTATATATATTCAGATAGTAACCTAGAATGTGATGGTCATTGTGACTATTACAAATCACTATGTTCATTAAATGGACTAATGGTTCTTACTAAAAGTGAGGACTCTTTATTAACCCTGATCGAACAAATCCAAGATCCTTCTAAAAGAAGAAAACATTTAGAACAGTATTTAGAGTTGATTAAAAATCAGCGGTCAAACGAAGCCAGTACTTCTAGATCTACCAACGTAGAGAAAAAACTAGAAGAGAAAACTGCTGCTTATGATTTAAAAGAGATATTAGGCGGATTCAAAACTCTTAAAGGAAAAGAACCTACAGTTAATGATTTAAAATCGAAAATTAATAACCTGAAAAAAGAAATAAAAGATCTGAAAGATAGAATTCTAATTCTAGAATCTACAAACAAAGAAAGTGATAGTTCTGATGAAGAAGAAATTTTAAAAGAATTATTACCGCAACTAGAAGATTCTAAAGCTGTCAAGGAGTTAAAAATTCCTACTCAAGAAACTAAAAGTTTCAAATATATTGATTTAATTAATAGAGTTGTCGCTTATAAGTGGCATACAAAAATTACTTTAGTTGTCAACAAGGAATTTGTTGTCACAACCATTGCTCTTATAGACTCTAGTGCAGATTTAAATTGTATTAATGAAGGACTTATTCCTTCAAAATATTTCGCTAAAACTTTAGAAGAATTAAATACAGCTAATGGTGAAAAGCTGGCAGTCAACTTCAAGTTAAATAATGCAGCAATCTGTAACAAAGGATTATGTTTAGAGATACCATTTATAATGGTTAAAAACTTAAATCAGACTGTTATACTAGGAAATCCTTTCCTTTACAGTCTATTTCCTATTAAGGAGATCTCTGAAAGAGGCATTAGTACAGATATTTCGGGAAGAGAGATAATTTTTAAATTCTTATCTCAACCCAAAGCTAAAAGCTTAAATATTCTTAAAACAAATATTCTTAACAAAGAAAAATTTATCAATTCCTTAAAGGAAGAGATTAGCTTTAATGTTTTAAAAACTAAAATTGAAAATCCCGATTTGCAAAAGCAAATCACCGAATTATAGCAATTACTGGTAAAAGAAATATGTTCTGACATTCCAACAGCATTTTGGAATAGAAATAAACATATCGTCCCTTTGCCATACGAACTAGATTTTAATGAGAGGTTTATCCCAACCAAAGCTAGGCCTATTGCTATGTCTGCAAGACATTTAGAAATCTGTAAAACAGAAATCAATGATCTCTTAAACAAAGGTTTAATTAGGAAAAGCTCTAGTCCTTGGAGCTGTCCAGCCTTTTACGTTGAAAACGCTGCTGAGCTCGAAAGAGGAGTTCCTAGGCTAGTCATATATTACAAGCCTCTTAATAAGGCTCTTAGATGGATTAGATATCCACTTCCTAATAAAAGGGATCTTTTAAACAGACTTTTTGAAGCTAAGATCTTCTCTAAGTTTGACATGAAATCTGGTTTTTGCCAAATTCAAATTGACGAAAAGGATAAGTATAAAACTGCTTTTACTGTTCCTTTTGGTCATTATGAATGGAATGTCATGCCTTTCGGGCTTAAAAATGCCCCTTCTGAATATCAGAAAATCATGAATGACATTTTCAATGCTTATTCATCGTTTTCTATTGTATATATTGATGATGTTCTCATATTCTCAAAGAATATTGAGCAACATTTTAAACATTTGAAAATCTTTCTAAACGTTGTTAAAAACAATGGTTTAGTAGTTTCTGCTAGAAAGATAAAAATCTTTCAACCAAATGTTAGATTTCTAGGTCATACCATTGAAAATGGTACCTGTATCCCGATTAGTAGGGCAATAGAATTTGCTAACAAATTTCCTAATGAAATCAGAGATAAAAAACAATTACAAAGATTTCTAGGCAGTTTAAATTATATAGCAGACTTTTATAAAGATCTGGCATTTGATGCAAAACCTTTATTTGAAAGGTTAAGAAAAAATATTCCTGAATGGACTGAAAGTCATACTCTAGCGGTAAAGTGAATAAAATCTCGCGTCAAGGTTATACCTTGTTTAGCTATTCCCCATCCTGATGCATTTAAAATCATCGAAACAGATGCTTCAGACTTAGGATATGGTGGAATTCTTAAGCAAAGGATCAGTGAAATTGAATCCTTAGTCTGATTCACAAGTGGGGTATGGGTAGGAGCTAGAAAAAATTACTCCACAATCAAGAAAGAAATGCTTTCTATTGTTTTATGTATACAAAAATTCGAATCTGATTTAATAAATCAAAAATTCCTGTTAAGGATAGATTGTAAAAGTGCAAAAGAAATTCTAATTAAAGATGTTAAAAACATTGCTTTTAAACAAATATTTGCTAGATGGCAGGCCATACTGTCCGTATTTGATTTTGATATAAAATTTATCAGTGGAGATAAAAACTCCCTTCCAGATTTTCTAACCAGAGAATTTATTGCAGGAAATGAATTCAAAGGCTAACAAAATGAACCTTAAACGGTTTGAGGGCAGTAGCAGCCAAGGGTCTAAAAGACAGGTCTCTCAAAGATCTCAAAGATCTTTGCCTCAAAGGACTAATAGGAATAAACAAACAATAGACAATCTATCTGCTGAAAGCAGAAATGATAAATATGATGAAGATGCTTATCAACTAGCATTGGACCTTGATACTTTGAAGGAAGAAATCTTTCCCTTCATCCTAATTACCACTCAAAGAATATGTCCTATTGAAAATAGGCATGCTAATTTAAATATTAATGAATTAGCATTATTTTATACAAGGAATCACGCTACGGTTCCTTATCTCCCAACGGATTATGAGTTTTATCTCACTATCCTGGAAGAGACAGGTTCGATAAAATTTGAACCAATGTCCAGGAGTAACTCCGAATGGGCATTTGCAAAATTCACAATACTAAAAGTATTGTCCCTAGAAGAATGGGATAGGGATTTATTTACCCTTAAAAGGAGTAAAGAGATAGCTTATAGCTATTTTGATTATATCGATGCCTAGCAACAAGCTCTATTTTATAATAACAGCCTTGGCAGATTCAGCTGGTTTCTGCAATTTCAATTGGAAAAACCAATTAGATCTTTTCCAAACTGGTTCCATAATTGGTTCCAAAATTGGGGTCTTTTCCCAATTTGTCTACCCATAAGGGTTAGGGAAATCTTTAATCAGTTTTTTGATTATAATAATAGCTGTGAAACAACAAGGCTACAATTTGCAATCCTTTATAGAGTTCCATGGATCTTAAAATAGGACTATATCATTTCTTATAGAAATGAGTCAGAATATTTCCAAGCACCAAGCAATGAAATAGCTGTCCCCTGGCTCACCAGAAGAATTTCTATGAAATGGTAGGACAAATTTGAATTTTTTGAGAAACCCTCGGTCTACTCATCTGAAAACCTAATAAAGCTTGAAAACTCTATAGATTGGAGTAAAATGGAGCCTTCTGCCCCATTACTTTTTAAAGACCTCATTTCTCAAATGACTGAAGAAGAGCTAAAAGCTCAAATGGTCGAATTTCTTAAGACCAAGGCTAAAACGCCTCCTTCCCAAACAAAATCCAAAGGGATCATTATTCTGGACAGTCCTAAAAGGAAGAGTAATGAAGCGTCTCCAATGAAGACTTCTCCAAATAAAAGGGAGAAATCAGAAGCCTCGACGTCATCTACTAAAGGCAAAGAAAAAGCTGAAGGCAAAAGTAAACCAATTGTCTCCAACCCTTTTGATCTGCTGTACCAAGATGCTCAAAACCCAAATGATGGGATCTTGGATGTTGATGACCTGCCTATTGGTGACATTGAAGACTTGCTCTAGGCTTCAATATGATTCTGATAGAAGATACTGCTAAAAGCAAGAATTCATGGTTATACCACGATCTACCGGTTCAACCGTACTAGTCAATCGGTTCTACCACCAAAAGAAACCGGTCCAATTTCCTATAAAAGGCGAAATGCTGCCCAAATCAATGCATTCGCAACATTTTCCTAAATTCTAGAGAGAGAAGCTAGAGAGAGAGGCTCTCAAACACCGGCAGTCTCCGACCACCGTCTCCGCCCGCCGTAGTTACTATTCCGACATATTTTCCAGCACCTATAAACGTCTAAAAGACGTAAATTTTCTTTATTTTATTTTCTTTATTTATGTAATTAATTTTCTGTATTAGTATATAAGTTTGTAAATCTTATTATGTTTAATTAATTATTTTAATTAGCATCTATGATCTGCTGCCTTTTAATTATACTAATTAGCATCCGATTCGTCGATATATATATATACCACGAACAATAAATCTTAAATCATAATAAAAATAATAACAATAAGAATGACACAAACCAAAAATAATTGAACACTAAAATTAAATAAAATTAAATTGAATACAAAGTAACATAATTATTTAAAAGAATGAAAATTGAAAATTATATTAAATTTGGAAAAGAAATGAAAATTATATAAAATGGACACAGTGGGAAATATTCCCTTCAACTCCAAATTAGAAAAATTAAAACCCATCTTTTTTTCTCTCTAGCGAAATCGCGACTTCCCTTCTTCGATGTCACCACCTGTGGTCTTCGCCGCCGCCACCGTCTCCGCCTGTGATCTTCCCTGCCGCCACCGTCTCCTTCGACCACAGTCGCTATTTCTTTCTCGTCTCTTTTGACGATTTCTGCTCCCTAAACCTTTCTTTTGTCTAATCTGCCATGGGTTAACCGATCTAAGGTAAGGTTTAGTTTTTCTTTTGTTTTGATGTTTATTGTTCATTTAAGTGTCGAATTGGGTTACTGCATGTTCAATTTTGTGATATGTAATTGTGGGTTTGATGGTTTAAAAATCTAGGGTTTCACTGTGTCTGGGGAACAATTGGGGGTTTTGGTTCTACGCTTATTTGGGTGTTTGTCTGAGCAAAGTAAGATACATAGATCCTAAGATAAGAAAGAGCTATTTATAACCAAGTAACTGCAATCGCTTTGTTCTGAACCAATTATTGATTGGAATGTGATTTTTCTATGTACAATTGACTGTAATGCATTTTTCCACTGGAGTTCTTCATTTATATTTGTTTTGTTTGAGCAGACAGTGCATGTTCTGAGACACCAGTGGGCGTATTCTTGTGAGAAGGCCAAAGCAGAGCTGTTTTATAATCCTCGAAGCTTGCAGGAAGGACTAAAGGAGGTACTTCCATGGTTGAAAAGCTTAGGGGTGATAAAATATCGGCCTGGGAATTCTGTTCTTGAAGGTAATAATGAAAATACAGTATTGCTTTTGCTTTTTTGATGAGTTCTTACTGCTTTTCTTGAACTTTGATTGAAATTCATTTTCATCACCCTCATTATTATATTACTATACGGAAAAAAACTGACATTTGCTGATCCCTGAATTAAAATTTCATGAAAGAACATGGATTATCTATTTTGAAGTTTGTTTGGTGTTCACATGAATTATAATAGAATCATTAACACAAAGTGTAACGTTTTCAAACGCATCCGGCTGCTGAAGTTTTCTTGGATTTTGAAGACTAGAGAAACTTAAAGAACAACGCCAGATGTGATTATTAGCCAAACATACATATTCTTATATGTTAAATTGGCTGTTGTTTTATGGAATTTTGTTTTTTATCTAATACAATGAGTTTATGTGATGCCAGGTTGTTTTGTTTATTTAATTTTATGTCTAATTATCTGCCTTTAAAGTGTTAGGTTCTTCAATAGATGAATTTTTTTTACTTATTTAAACAAATTAGAAATGCCCAATATTCCAATGTCTTTGACTTTAACTGCACAACGTAAAATGAAAAGAGGATTCTGATGAAGATTCATGTGAACATTATTTCATTACTCTATTACCTTTAGGCTTTTATTATGCTACTAAATAATAATATAAATACTCATATATCATAATCATCATTAAAGTTCATATATATAAAGGGGAAAGAAGGAATTAGGCCCAATTTTTTCGGAAAAGCATGAGATATTAAAAGTTAGCCTTATCTTGCTCTTTATTTATTTAATTTACTATACAGTGTATTTATAAAGTAGAAAAAATTGTGATAACCTTAACCACAAGTACAAGAGTTTAATTGAAAGTTGCAGTAAAGCTTTCTAGCAGTTTGTCTTTCTTATATAGCTATTTTAACTTGCATCTTTACAGATTATAATTTCATTTTTACCTAGTGCAGGAGTCTGACTTCATTGTTAGCTATGTAAACCTTTAAACCTGATGAAATTTTACCAAGTGCCATTTAAGTTGCTGCAAATCTAGGCTAGATATTTTAATAATAATTCAAGGCCAGATATTCATAATTCGATTCCTATCGTAGCTAGATTAATCCAAGGCTAGATATTCCGAATGCAATAAGTAAATTTTACATATATATGTACATCTATTAATTTTCTTAGTTCGTTTTATAGTATTGTTATTGCATTTAACTTCACTTTTCAAGCAAATATATTTTTTTTCAATTTTTTTGCTCCCAGCGTCTCTCAGGCATGCGCCTTGCCTTGCGCCTCACCTTTAGGCACGCCTTGTCCCTCTAGCGCTTGGTCTACTCCTAGCTCCTTTACAACTATATTATTTGACATGGGGACAGTTCAAGTCTCGCTGAACTTGCTGAACTTCACTTGCATTCATGCTAAAACTATATGATAGAAGTATTATTATTTTCGAGTATCCCCTAGTTTTCAATTGCTAAGAGTCCATGAATTATTTTTTTATAATATTTGGATTGATGAATTTTTTATTTATATGATAGAACTTTTTAAATTTTCTTTTATGGTTTTGACACTTAGCGCAATTTATATATTTTTTAGTTAGTGCGTCTAGCTTGCGCCTAAAGTTTGCCTTGTGCCTAGGCTCCAGGACCCCTGGCACCTGGCACCTGGGATGCGCCTAGCACCTTGACAACTATAATAGGTTAGGTGGGTCAAAGTTTTATTATACTTTGCATTGAATTCAATCAAATCATTGTTCACCTAGTTTTTTTACATGTGAGTTTTTACATGTTTCACCCTATTTGTTCTTTAGCACTTGCTGAAACCTACGATCATGTTTCCCAATCTGAGAAAGACCCCAGAGCTATTCTATCTGGGAGAATTTCGGATGCTCTTATTCTGCTAGAAAAAGGCAAGGAACTGCAGGCTCATGGGGGACTTCACTTATGCTCTTCTTTACTTCACTTGGGTCAGTATTTCTTCTTTACTTTTGTTCTGTGCAATTTTACCATTGAAAGTTTGAGTGTTTGGTTCTTTCGTTGAGAATTCAGATTAAAATGACTACTGTTTTTTTATTTCTTTTTTCGTTTTTTAGATTCTTTAAAATCCTGGATGCGTAAATTGTTGTTGAATTGGAAATTTTAATCTAAAATAAAATTGTATTTGCATAGTATTTGACTTATTATTCTGTCACATTAGCTAGAGTAAATGTGTAAGCTGTTTGATTCGGTTGTTAGTGGTTTTTGTTGTTGTGACTGGCTTGAAGGTTCATAATTGATGAATTCTATTATGAATTGACTCTGTTGAGTTGTGTGTGACAATATATTAGCTAAATCTTGCCTTATGCAAGAGCAAGAGCCTTTCACAAAAAGCTTCAAAATGGAGCTATTTTAAAAAAAAATGCAGCATTTTGTTTAAATAGTTTTGAACATAATTCTCATAATTTAGGTATGTTGACTTGTGCCATCTCTACAGTTTTAGTTTTCAGTATAAAGAGCAAATGTAGTGATAAGAATTATAAGAGATGAAATTATTATTCCGAGGCATATTGCTCATGCATCCATCCAATATCACCATAAATTAGTCAAACCTTGAAAATAACGATTCAAAGTTCAAACCAGATTTGTCAATTAAAGTTGTAGAAATAGTTAGTTTGAATTGTATTTATAGTATGTCAGTATATGTTATTGTTGTTCTACTTTCTATCATGACTACTTGCACCATAAAACTTATGATACATAATGTGAACCTCCTTATTTTCCATAATTTCATTGAAAACAACTAATTGTTATCGTCTTAATTCTATGTTATTTGATACGAATACTTTTGTTTATTTTTTGCATTCTTATGTATACTCTTTTACTCAAAAAAACTTGCTTCATAGCTCTAGGAGCGTGTATTGTAGCATGTCTCAACTCGAAGCGGAAAGTGTTTGAAGAAAGACTAGCGGGTGGAAAATGTAGACGAGAAACACTATATGTTTATGTACTTTAAGTACCATTTATTTTATTCTTGTAATATTTTTTTGTATTGTAGATTATTAAAACTAGTTAAATGTAAATGATTTTGAATTGAATATTATATTTCAAATTATTATAATAAAGCATTTATTTTATTTTTATTGAGTTGTAAATGGGTTTCGATGTGTTGCAAGTAACAAACTTAGTGTATTCTAAAAGCATTGCAAATGTTTAAAATGCATTGCAAAATAAACCAAAGTGAAACAAAAGTGGCAAGTGTTGCTATTGAAAACAAAAGTGTGACAAGAAGGCGTTGCTAGATTGTAAAAATTGTTGCAATTTCATATAGACGGCTGTTAACTGTAACAGTGAAGTTCTTTCTTGCAACACCGTCAATGAGTTGCATTTGAGTGTCAAAGGGTCGCAACAGGATGGGGTTTCAAAAAACATGCGAAAAGTGTTGCAAGATGGTCTATTGCAAGGGAGAAGAAACCAACCCCTTTTTTACGAAAAGTGTTGCAAGTCCGTCTGTTGCTACTTTTTTGGCACTTCAAGCAATACTTTTTCGGGGTTGCAAGAGGCCATCTATGGAGTAGTGAGACTTGAAATTCTAAATCTAAATATAGAGAGCAACATTTAAGGTTTTTCTTTGACACTTCAACGATTCCGATTTTAATGTTTTCAGCTTCTCATATGATTCACAAGATGTAAGTATCGCCTGTTACCATTTAAAAGCCTAAAATTATTGTTTATGATCTACAATGCACTATAAATCATTAAGATTTATAACTGAGGAACGAATTAACAAATAACAAGCCCTAGAATTCCATCAACCACTGAAACATAGAGCATCAGTTCAATTCAAATCTATGGAATCAAAACACAAAACACTACATTTCCAACCTATTAGAAGGAATCATCTGATTTAAGCCTTTCTGTGAAGCTTCAGTGGATTCCGATTTTAACATATACACCTAAATTTATCATTAAGATTTGCAACTGAGAAATGAATTATCAAAGGTAGGCACTAGAATTCTATCAACTAGCTTAACAGAAACCATCAATTGAACAATTCAAATCTATGGAATCAAAATAGTTGACGATACATTTTCAACCTCTTCGAGGGAATAATCTAATCTCGAGATTTGCAGCTAATTAAAGAATCTCAGAAAATTTCTACGAAAAAAAACACAAATCGGAATGAAAAAGAACAAGGAATTGGATTGAACCTGGGAAATGGAATTGGAGAAGCGACGAGTTTGGAATTGGGGATTTGAGAGGAAGAATCCACGGGGAAAATAGTAGGCGAAGATGCAGCCAAGGGAAATACCAATAGCAATTGCGATTTCGATTATGGATTTGCGAACTGACTGCGATGTGAGAGGAAAGAAAAAACCCTAAATTTGTGCCCGGTCTCATTACCTAACATCGACGAAAAGGAAAAGTCGACGTTGACGGGAGAGGCAGCAGAGAAGCTCAACGGCGAGTAAGGTGTTGATGACGGCGGTGAGGGGTGAGAGAGAGAGAGAGGAAAACGAGAAAGAGAGATGACAGTGGTTGATTGGGGATATGAGAGGCGGTTTGAGGCTTTTAGAGAGAGTTAAATTTCACTGCATTTGGGGAAAAAATGGTTAGGATTAATCAATAACTCTGTCTAAATAAATTTTTATATTTTTTATCTATTATATATTTTAATTTTCAGTTTCTTGAATTATTACATTGTATTATTATAATAAATTTAATCTAATTTCAGTTTCAACAATATTCAGTTCATAATAATAATAATAACAACAACAATAATAATAATAGTTATATAATAATAACAATTATTGTTATTATGTCACCAATAATAATTAAATTTGGTAATTAATTTAATTATTTTCTTAATTTATTTTTTCATTTTTTAAAAATTTTTGACTTTTTTATTCATTCTATTATGGCCTATGATTTGGGGTTTGAGGTTTAGGATTTGGAGTTTGGGGTTTAGAATTTAGTTTTTAGGTTTAGGATAACCATATGTCTATTTAGAGTTTTAATATAATTTTTAAACAAATAACTTATTACTTTCCAGCAATTTTTTCTATATCTTTCCTAAACCATTAATATAACTATTTAAACAAATTGTGACTTTCTTATACCTTTACTATTGCTTTTATATAACTTTTTGAATAATATATAACTTCACTATACTTTATACAATGTTTTAAAAAACATATAACTTTTATATATCAATCTTATACATTTTCTATAATTTTTTATACAACTTAATATATAACCTATGACTTTCATATACCTATTATATAACTTTTCAAATAATATACAACTTTCCTATAATTTCTTCTACGTTTATACATTATATTTCCTATCCCCATTTTATACCTTCTATTACATTTTCCTATAATATTTTTTGGCAACTCTTTATAAAAGTGTAAAGTGTTGCATTACATGGTTTTAGAATTCTTTCCCGCCTATTCCTCTATTTCCCGCCTATTTTATTAATGTTTACCATACTTTCTTGCTTCGCTTATTAAAAGATTTACCTAAACTACACTTTTTTCATGTTATAGCAACTATTAACCAACTTTTTCAAAAGCGTCACTACAAATCCATTTTTTCATTACTTTGCAACATTTTTGAAGCAACCCTTGGCCTTTCTATTGCGACAAGCCATCTATCTTGTAGTGGTTGGTCGAGAAAGGCAAGACTTCTAAGGAAAAGAAGTAGGCATTAGGTGCCAAGAAAAGAATCAGTAAAAAGAAGAAAGAAAAGAAGACATCCAAGTATGTCTGCTTCCAATGCGGGAAACTGGGACATTGGAAGAGGGATTGCAAAGCTCCTGCTTCTGAACATTTGAATAAGAAGCCTGCAGAGCCATCTACTTTAGGTATGTTTCTAATTGAAAACTATGCTACTTTTCCTCATGAATCCACTTAGGTATTAGATACTGGTTGTGGTTCTCATATCCGTACTTCTGTGCAGGGACTAAGGAACAGTAGAAGACTCGCAAAAGGGGAGATGGACCTACGTGTAGGAAATGGAGCCCGAGTTGCTGCATTAGTAGGAAGCTTTAATCTTATTTTGTCCAGTGGCTTTGTTTTGGTTTTGAATAATTGTTACTACATTCCGAGTGTTACTAAGAATATAGTATCCGTTGCATGTTTAGCAGCATAGGGATTTGAAATTTTATTTTTGAATAATGATTGTCAGATTCGCTTGAATAATGTTCTTTATGGTTATGGAATGTTGAATGGTGGCATTTATATTCTTAATACTAAAACGGAAGTTTTTAATATAAATAATGTAAAGAAAGTTAAATTAGATAATGAGAATTCCTTCTACTTATGGCATTGTCGTTTACGCCACATAAACAAAGATGCTTAACCAAGCTGCATAAGCGAAGTGACTTGGGCCAATAGACTTGGAGTCTTATGGTGATTGCAAACCTTATTTAAAAGGAAAAATGACAAAGTTACCCTTTAAAGGAAAGGGTGAACGAGCCATGAGTACATTGGAACTTATACATACTGATGTGTGTGATCCAATGAGTGTTCAGGCACTAGGAGGATACTCTTACTTCATAACCTTTATCGATGATTATTCATGATACGACTATCTGTACTTAATGAAGCATAAATCTTAAAGTTTTGAAAAATTTAAAATATTCAAAACTGAAGTGGAGAAATAGCTTGAGAAAAGTATTAAAGCACTTCAATCTGATCGAGGTGGAGAATACTTAAGTCAAAAGTTTCAGGATTATCTAAAGAAAAACGGGATAGTTCCCCAGTGGACCCTTCCTTATATGCCCCAACACAATGGAGTGTCTGAAAGGAGGAATAAGACTTTATTAGATATGGTTCGGTCAATGATGAGCCAAGCAGATCTCAGTAAATTATTTTAGGGATATGCACTAGAGAGCGCGGTTTATGTATTAAATAGAGTGCCCTCTAAATCAGTTGATTTTACACCTTACGAAAGATTATGTAATAAAAGGCCATCTCTAAGTCACCTTAGAGTATGGGGCTGTCCTGCCATGGTAAAGAGGATAGCACCGGATAAGCTAAGATCCAAATCGAACAAGTGTCTATTCATTGGATATCCAAAGGAAACTATTGGTTATTTGTTTTACCAACCCAAAGCACAAACGGTATTTATGTCTCGGAGTGCACACTTTTTGGAAAAGGAACACTTAATTGCAAAAGACAGTGGGATCAATATTGAACTTAAGGTTCAAGAGTAAGAAACAGATAATTAGCCGATTGACCCCGTTCTAGATACACAAGAAAGTGTGATCCAAGAATAACCTGCCGAAACACAAACATTGCAAAGATCATGTCGTATTCATAAAGGTCCCGACATATATGGTTTTGTCATCACTGATGATAAGGAACTATATCTTATGGAGGATGATGAACCAAGAACCAATGATGAAGCAATGAAAAGATCAGATTCTGATAAATGGCTTAAAGCCGTGAAATTTGAAATGGATTCCATGTATAATAACCAAGTTTGGAATTTGGTTGATGCACCATAAGAGGTTAGACCGATCGGGTACAAATAGGTCTTCAAGAAGAAGACTGACATGAACGGTAATGTGATTACCTATAAGGCAAGGTTAGTTATGAAAGGTTATAGTTAACGTGAAGGCATTGACTATTATGAAACTCTCTCACCGGTGGCCATGCTTAAATCCATAAGAATACTCCTCACCATTGCTGCTCATTATGATTATGAGATCTGGTAGATGAATGTTAAAACAAGATTCTTGAATGGTGATTTAGACCTGGATGTGTATATGATACATCCCGAGGGTTTCACATCTCAAAATGGCTCGAAGGTATGCAAGCTACAAAGGTCCATTTATGGACTTAAGTAGGCATCCAGGAGATGGAATATAAGGTTTGATCAGACAATCCATGAATTGGATTTTTGTCCAAACATTAATGAGCCTTGTGTTTACAAGAAGGTTAGTGGGAGTGTAGTCGTTTTCTTAGTATTATATGTCGATGATATTCTACTAATAGGATACGATATTTCTCTTCTTTAAAATGTTAAAGTATAGTTGTCAAGAAAGTTCTCCATGAAAGACCTTGGTGAAGCATCATTTATACTAGGTATAAAGATCTAAAGGGATAGATCCAAGAGGCTGTTAGGTCTTTCTCAAAGTACATTTATAGACAAGGTATTGATTAGGTTCAACCTTGAGCATTCAAAGAAAGGTTATCTCCTGATGACAAAGGGGATTAACCTATCTAAGGCTGAGTGTCCGAAGATAGCTCAAGAAAGAATGCGCATGAAAAATATTCCCTATCCATCCACGATAGGATCCATCATGTATGCTATGATATGTACTAGGCCAAATGTCTCTCAGGCTTTAAGCTTTACAAGTAGATATCAATCAGATCCAGGTGAGAAACGCCAGATGGCTGTCAAGGCAATTCTTAAGTACGTGAGAAGGACTAAAGATGAGTTCTTGATATATAGAGATAGTGACCTCAAAATTAGAGGTTACACTGATGCGAGTTTTTGATTTGACAAGGATGACGTTAAGTCTCATTTGGGTTTTGTGTATATGTTAAATGGAGGAGCGGTATGCTGGAAGAGTTCCAAGCAAGAAACTACTACTGATTTAACCACGGAGTCTGAATACAATGATGCATGCGAAGCAACAAAAGAAGCTGTCTGGTTAAAGGGATTTATTGGTGATCTTGGTGTGGTGCTTGAGACTGTTGATCCAATTACTTTGTATTGTGATAACAATGGTGCTATAGCTCAGGCAAGGGAACCACGGTCTCACCAGAAAACTAGACATGTATCCAGAAAGTATCATATAATCAAAGAGATTGTTGATGATAAGATAATAAGACTAGAATATGTACCCATTGATCAGAACCTCGCGGATAGTCTGACGAAGCCATTGAATCAAGTCAAACATGACCAGCATATTAAAGCATATGGATTAAGACATATGGCTAATTGGCCTTAGTGCAAGTGGGAGTTTGTTAGATATGATATATTCCCTTAAGGCAATTAGGGCGATATATCTTAATTATGTAATGGTACGAATAATTTGTTTAATTAATAAAGGAGTTTAATCTTTTGTTTATATCGATGTGCTTGTAAATATATTCATTGATGTATGTATACAAAAGTCCTTGAAATATCATAGCATGAAGTCAGAGAAATTATTGTTGGACTATATTTAGTGAGACCTGCTTCATGTGAAATTATGATTATGTCTAAACTATCCCTAGTCATAGTTTCATCAAGAAAGGATATTGATGAAGCGGATAGACTGACATGTGGTCAACTTTATTAGAAAGGGTCCAAGTAGTCAATCTTTTAAGGCTGAAGGTGGTGCCTTAAGTTTGACACATGGATATACCTGAAAGATATATTGGAGACCACAGTAAGGTAAACACTTGGTGTATATATCAATGTGTTAGTGTTTATCTTCATGCAATAAGCTTTGCGAATTTCCTCATACTTGAGATGCTAGTTATCTTGTGTAGTAGCATCACTATACTTTGGGCCATTCCCATACACCCTTTAATTTAGGGTGTCACGGGTGGTTACGTGTATAGTAATGACAACACGATAGTAAGCTATGTAGTCAAAAAGAATCCATCGCTCTGGATATATCAAGGAGTTGTACTTGGCCACTTGTTGAATTGATGATTGCTATAAACCTCAGATCAGAGTATGTATTTGATAGAAATAGTTTCTAGTCAAACACACTTTAGTAAAAGGCAATATACGTCGATAATAAGTTAATAATTAGGATAGCTTGTAGCAACCTTGCTATTAGTGGGTTAACACTTTAACGAACCCTATAAACCAGATGGTACTAGTATTAAAGAATGGAAGGAGTTCATCGCATTGGACAACTATTGCATTAATAGGGATTAAGTCATAAGCATAAATGACGTTCTAAATAATGGGGGATGGTAGACCCTTGCTAGAGGTGTACTACAGCTGTTTAAGGTAATCGAGTTCTATTCATGGTCTAGAATCTCGAGCCAATGGTTCCATTAGAACAAGGGTTGTTTAAGCCTTAACAACTCAATACTTCAGGATCCTATAAGGTCACACACATTGGACCTTCATTGGACTAAGTAAAGAACTAATAGATTTATTCTATTATGAAAATAAAACATAATAATAATTGGATTATTATTTAATTGGTTAAAAATGATTAGATAATTTTGGATAAGCCAAGAATTTATTTTGACCGGTAATTAATTTATTAGGGTCATAAAATAAATATTCAACTAAAAAGGACTAAAAGGGGAATTTTGCCTTGGCGAGTTAAATTGGACCGAAAATCACAAAATATATTTTGTGCAGGTTCGGATGCGTGGAGTGCAACGAAAGGTACGCGAGCATTGCTGGGCAGTGCTCGTTGTGCAGTCCATACAGTGCTCCGCAAGGCCTAGCTTAGATGCAAGGCAAGCCAGCAAGGGTTTGCCTTGTGACATACAACGTGCGCTCCACGCTGTGTGCAGGTGGGTCAACACGTGAATCCTTTGGATCCGTATGCATGACCCACATAGGATTGGGTTTTTCACCCTATCCCACATTGAAAGTGGGGAGCAACTCTTTTCTCCCCAAGCCTATATATAGGCACCCCTTTCACCTTTTTCAATGCACCAAGTTCAAGAATAAATCGTACGTAAAAGGTCGAATTGAACAACTTATTTTGAGGAGCTTGATTTTATTCGAGCACTTCTAGTTTATATTTTTGGGTGGAGCTTTTAGAGTGGGCTAGCAACTACTTAAGGCTCCTTAGTTCTTCCTCTCGAGGAGGTTTCGGTTGGTGGGGTTCGTGTGGATACTCATAGAGGCTATGCTAGGCTTGGAGGCTTATGGAAGGAGCATCTACTAAAGCACGCTTCAACTGGTAAATTTTTTTCTTTCTCTTTTAATTATTAGGTCTTTTTCTTTAAGCGTTTTTGGACTTAATAATTATGCTTAGGTTGTTTTGCATGCTTAGTTCATCTGATGCTTAGGTTATAGCTTAGAGTTATAACATGCTTAGTATGAGCACGGGCTTTGCGGTGACTCATAAAACGATGATGATGTTTTGCTCTGACATAATATTTGGTATGCTATTCTATTATTTCAGAGTCAAACTGCGTTTGGCAAGTATTCTCGTGATGTAGTTGGGATTTTAACCGCGTCATTCCCTTAAACCGATTAATTAAAATAGGTGCTTTAAAAATAATTAAATAATAAAAAATAACTAATATAATAATTAAATAATAAAAATAAAAAATAAATTTTTTTTTAAAACCTTGCCCTCGCCGGCGCGGCCTTCTATGGCGGCGCCGCGGCCGGAGCGCCGAGACACTCCAGCGGGTGGCGAGACGCTAGGGGACGCGGTGAGACGCGCCCCCGTGCGTGCCTCGCGCCTCGCTCCCGCCTCGCTCCCGCCTCGCTCCCGCCTCGCTCCCGCCTCGCTCCCGCCTCGCTCCCGCCTCGCTCCCGCCTCTCGGCGTGCATGGCCACGGAGTGGCCACGTCGCCGAGAACCGGCGGTGTGCCGCGAGACACTGCAATTGCAGCATCTCGCGGTGGTGCGCGACGTCTCAACGTCTCACTCCGAGACGCTGCGTGGGCTTTCGGGGTCCGTCGCTAAGTCCGTCTTTCTCACTCTAATCCGAATAAACTTGATTTTTCAGGAATCTTTGGATTTCTAGGGACTAATTGAGTTATTTGGAGTGAGTTAGGCCTATATAAACCCATTAAATCATTAATTTTAGGACTTTTTTTTGTCAAATTTAACATTGAATTAATCATTTAGAATTTCTTAGGCTTTAGAGAGAGAAAGTTATTTAAAACTTGAGAAATCTGATTAGTTTGGATTCTTAAGGGTTATTTAGCTTAATCTTTTAGCTTAATCTCTAAAAACAATTAGAAATCTTAAGCTAAAACGAGCTTAAATAGGATTTAGAGACTTTTTCTCACAAAATCACTAAATTCCGTCTCTAAATTCGTTGCTATTTTTGTTGCTATTTCATCGGATTTCATCGCAAATTCGACACAAAGCTTGTCAAACGACCGGTTTGAGTCTCAAAATGTGGATTCACGGCCTCTAGGTAACAAAACTGAATTCTAATCTACTTTTTATTTAGTATAGCTTGTTCTTTGGCTGCCCTTGGTTGTTATTTCAGACTTTTGAGGTTTTTCCGGGCTAGATGCTCGGTGAGTCTTGAGATGCTATGGCGTAGCTTGAGATGCCACAACGACGGAGCCTCAAGCTGCCACTGTAGCATCTTAAGTCCCACTATAGCATCTGGACTGGCAAAAATGCCAAAAAGCCCATGTTTTGTATTTGTGGTCCTTTTTTTTTTATCATTTTCTTGCGTTTTTGATCCTGATTTCTACCAAAAAAATTTTCAAAAAATTTTATGTAACCTGTAATAACTTTTTAATTTTTTAATCTGTTTTAGGTGTTGTTATTTATTTAATTGGTTTAGTATTCAACTTAATGGCTTAAAAATTGTTTTATACTAAAAAATTTTAAAAAATCTTTTCATAATAGTTAAAAATCCCAAAATATTTTCTGTAATTCGCCTTATTTATTTTAGGTTGTTTAGTTTATTTTGTTGATTATTAGGTTGTGTAGATGCCCATTTAAATGCCCAATAATTGTATTTTTGTCCCAAAAAATCCAAAAAATATGTTTTATCCTTTGATTGATTTATTTTTTGCCCTTTTTATGGTTTATGCATTATTTATGATTATTCGTGTGTGATCTATCATTCCTTGGAGCTGGGTTCCTGTTGGTAATCTCGGTTAGGACCTAGTTTCGCCCCTTTATTTATTTATTCGCTTTATTTACTTTTCCGCATTAGAAAAATGTATAGGCATTTGTAAAGCCAGGGAATAGTTAATTTTCTTGCTTTATTTACCGTTTTTGTATGATGTATGGCAATATCAACTGAAAACTCCAAACATTAATCGTATTTAAACTGCACAAGAACTAAAGTCGCGCTTATTAAGATGTGAATGTTTTTAATTTAATAAATGAAAAGTAAGCAACATCATTCGAACTTGGAATCTCTGTTTTAAGTTACGGTCCAACCACCCAGTGGGAATATCATACCCAAATTCCTGGTAGAGCTAAACTGGATGACGAATCTGTCTTAAAATATGGGATTTCAAGTCTCGTATCTCTTAACATGCAAATCGGACTAAAATTCAACTTCAGAATCACTCTTACCAGTCTATTTTTCATCACGCTAAAATAAGGATCAATACTTTGGCCCGCTTCACAGCGTTTATTTTTTCCTGCGCCCATAAGGGATAGGAGAAGGTTGTTCGCTCACAATGGCGACTCTGCTGGGGATTTCCTTTTAACTCAAAATTTGGAAAATCGCTTTAATTTTCAAAAATTGGTTAAAGGATTTTGATGATGTCCCTAAATCTTTTTCAAATCAAAGCTTTATTTCTTATGCCTTTTAACTCCATCGCTTTAGTTAGATACTAAGTCTAAGGTGCCATTATTTCATCCCCGTAAAGCTCACTTTTATACCTCATGCCTGCCAGGAATTGGGGATATTTGTGGTCGGAACACTCATTTCAACCAACATGCAATTCCCGCGATAGCACTCATTTGAGGAGTGGTTGAGTTACATGGAATCAGGGTAAACGAGACCCTTCTACAGTATCGTTCCACAATACCAGCAATTTGAGACTATGAACCGCGATAAATCTAGCCATAGCAACTTCCCTTTAGGTTCACCAAAACAATTTAGATTTAAGTCGCATACTCTCTTGCCGTTTGCTAGTGCTAGAGTTACCCCCAGATCTTTTGAACGGCGTTGCGTGGGAGTCATAAGGTTGGAAGAGCTTTATTCACTTTTTATGAGCTACTTGTGATGTGCTCATGCATATGCACATTATGCATAGGCCACCTATGGCTGACTTTTATTTTTCTTTCGCTTACCTCTACTCTCCCCTCTCTTGAAGGGGGAATTTAACAAAATTCCTGGGATCATTTGAGTCTCGATGGCCCATATCTAGTTCACTAGTCATGGTGAGGAATTTTCACATCTCATATATTTTGGGGTTAAGCCTCACATCATAAGCTCTTATACTCTTTACCTCTCTAAACCACCCCCGTATATAGGTACTTATCACTCGGATTATTATGTAATCATCCATTTCATTCATGGTTCGATTTGGGCTGATCATCTTTTGATTTTGTTAGCTAGGTCGAGACATCCTCACCGCTGCAATCCTCTTTGGCTTCGACTTGATCACCGACCAGTGAGTTCAGTGTCAAAATCTTTTCTTTCTACCATGTCTGATATTCCGCCAGTTAGTGGGGTTCCATTCAAGGTTTCTCCTCCTATTTCTTCACCTCCGACTGATCAAAATTCATCACAGTTGGGTACCACGCTAGCCAATGCTATGGCCAAGTTCTTGTAGTCTGATCTATTTTGTGTCACCATCCAAGAGCAAGTCCAATCAGCTCTTAGGGAAGAGAGAGAGCTTTAGAGGCCAGAGGGGCCTGTATTTCAAGCTCAGGGATAGATAGAGATCTCTTAGAATGTGTCTAATCAGTCTCTGCCTTTTCAGCCTTAATTTTCAGCCCCATTGCTTTCACATATCCCACCCTTTCAGTTTCAGTTTAGTTAAAGTTCCTCGATTCAGCCTCCTCTGTGTTTTGCTCCACCGGTGTTTGCTTTTCCTCCTCCTATGCCTTCAAGACCTATCAGTCAGGCTTTTATATACCCCGCGTTCTCAGGGGGTTTTACTCTATAGATGGCTGTTCCCTCCAGTGGTTTTATCATCTCCCCGATGCCTCCAACACCTTTTACACCATCACCTCCTAATTTCATGGTCACTCCATACGAAATTGCTTATCCTCAGAATCCCTTTGCTCACCCTCAGATTGAGATCCCAGGTCCTCCACCATTTCAATTTGGGGCCTCCTCCGTGCACAACAACTAGGTCACACAGCCTCTGGGTGTGACACTAATCGACCAGGTCACGCATCCTCCGGGTATGGCACCCAAAATGATAACTTTCTTAAGGTAGCTTTTGAATAAGAATGAAGAGAAGGAAGAAGTGAGGGATGAAGATTGGGTCCCCAAGAACTTTTTGATGCCCAGAATGGAAGCCTACTCTGGTAAGGGACCTCCCAAATCCCACACTGTGATGTATGAGCGAATTATGCATGTTCAGAAGATTAGGGACAAAGTTCTTGCCAAGCTATTTTCATGTACTCTATTAGGGCCAACCCTCAAATGGTATAATACTCTCCCCAAGTCAAAGATCCTAGATTGGAAGCTCCTTTTGAAAGCCTTAGTTGGTCACTATGGTTTCAATTCGACCATGGAAACGACTATCCAGCACCTCGAAGCTAGGTGAGCCTTTTAAGTCATACTTTAATAGGAGGATGGCCACTCAAGTTTTATTGAAACAGAAGCTCAGTTTAAAGGAAATGATCCTAAAGCTGGTTGACGGGGCTTTCTCGGTTGTCCGTAAGGAAATAGAAATTGACTCTTTTAAATCTTATCAAAAAGTTTTTGAGAAAGCTGAGAATATCGAGCGTCGTGAGGAGAAAGAGAGCTAATAAGCCAAACAGCGGTAAACCCTAGTTTAACAAGAACAACAATTCTCAATCTTTCGAAGTTACTCTGGTTCCGACCGAGGAGAAGATAGCTGTAGTTCAAGTCATCGCTCAGGAGAATTTTTCTGTAATTCAAGCCACGCCTGCTCGGATGCCTGCTCAGAAAGCGTTCATATCTGCATAGAAGCTCCCTCTTGGTCCTCTATTTGCCAAGTTGCTAGAGAAAGGCATGCTTAACTCTCTTCGTACACCCAAAGAAAGAGGAAATTTTTATTGCTATCATATTCAGTAGGGCACATGATAGATCAATGCAAACCTCTAGATAGGGCCATTTAGCACTTAGTGAGAGAAGGAAAAATAGATCAGCCAGCTAGAAAGACTGATACTGAGGAGAAACCATCACCAAGCTCTGATAGTGAGGTAGGTGCGATAAATTCCAGTCTACCCAAAGAATTTATGTTGGCCATGGTCTTCTCCAGTTAAGCCGACTCTAATATGTAAACCAATTCAATAGCCAAATCTGATAAGAACCTCGTGAGGTCTCTAGCGAATGAAGGAGACAAGTCACCAACCGAACAAGGGAAAGTTCCGGATCTCATCCTGGATGACATGCCAATGAAAGCTACCGAGGATGCTTAATTTACCAGCTCTACCACTCAAGACCCTTTGATTATGGAGGATGACTATCTATGATGCGAACAACTCTGCCTCTAAGGCATTTCTCATTCAATCAAAGACTCTCTTTTTGCTTATCTGCTTGATGTTTCGCCCGATAGGTCTAAGCATTTATTTTATCATAAGCATAATGTATTTAGTATTCATGATGTTTCTTTAACTTAAATAAAATTGAGTACAGATGATAACCTAAAATGGCAACCATTTCTAATGACTCAACCTCTGAAAGAAAAAGAGAGATACAAGTGCTTAAAGATCATGATAATGCTTTTTCCTGATCATACCTAGACACGCTTTGGGCTTCTTGTCAGAATGCCGAGCATTGCATCTTCACGCCTAAAGTAGAAAAAGAAGCTCAGTTCTTCCTTAGATAGGTGCAAAATGTCAATCGGTTCATTGCATGCCACTATATGCCAACTTATTTTCAAGCTACTAAAGAAGTTTCAGCCGATTATGGAGAAAGAGCATCAACAAACCACCTTCGACAGAGCTAAGGCTTCCCTTTTCTTCACCCACCCATTCTCAATATCCCCACCCTTGATACACTTTGAATCTTCCCAATACCCATTCCCTTACAATTACAAACCATCTTACATTTCTCTCCTCATTGACCATTCTCGATGAGGGGGACAAGTACGATTGGTGAAATTAACCTTAATCAACCAATAGACACCGCTTCATCATTATAGGGGCAACTTACTCCTTAAAATAAGGGGAAGCCGAGTCTTTCACCATCATTACCGCCGAGAGGATGGCCAAGTTCATTGAGAAACATGTTTTTTCTCAATACGGCCTACCTCACTACATTATCTCAGATAACGAGTTTCAGTTTCACGGGGTAACCACTTGATTGATCAAGAAATATAGGTTTGAATGCCACAAGGCTCCGCCTCACAGACTACAAGCTAATGGGGTAACAAAACTTGCAAACCAGCTTATCAAGAAATTGCTCTCCAAGCCTATAATAAGACGCAGTAATTGGGTCAATAAACTACCATTCACCCTCTGGAGATGTCAAATAAGTGTCAGAATTCCCATGAATCTGATGCCTTTATCCTTGGTTTATGGTATGTCAACCATGATCCCAGTTAAAATCGAGATGGAGTCCTTGAGACTCGCACTGAATCCAAGTCAAAGGGCCCCCTATGGTTTAAAGCGTAGTTTGAACAACTTGAATAATCTTTAAGTATACCAACAGAGTGTAGCGAGAGCGTACAACAATCGAGTCGAGCATCAGAGATACCCGTCAAAGGCCAATAATCAGATTCTAAAGCAAGTGAAGCCTACTAGTACCGATCCAAGGGGGAAGTTCTAACCAGGTTAGGAAAGACTTTGCATAATCAGAAAGGTACTTAGTTCGAGGGGCATGAAGATTATGGATGGTAACAAGTTCATAAACCTTATCAAATAAAGCAGGTCAAAGCGTTATCGTATCTAACCATAAAGAATCAAATCTAGAAAAGCAGCACATAAAAAATAAATAAAAATCAATCACCTGGCGAGTAGTCCTCTACTGCTCGGGCAAAAATTAGGGTTTATCCCGCTGATTGGTATTCTGCAAATCGGTCAGGTAAAAGTTATGGTGCAAAATAGCTCGCTAGACTAAAAACCTAAAAAGGGCAATCTGGGCAAAAGTTAGGGCAAGGTGAGCAATGAGAGATATATTGGCTAGAAAACCTTTATAGGCTAGTTAGCGCCAGAGTTTGGGTCAATAGAAATGGTTATAATCATTATGTACTCAAATTTAATTGATTTAATGGAAATGTCATCTTTACTAAACTCTTATGTTTATGCTTGAATGAATATATTGGGCCCTAAAGGTTAAATGTTGCAATTAAGTCGAATGAAGGGTTCCGTGCAGTGAACCCTATTCCTCAAAAAGGATAATAAAAGCCAAAAATCCGGATAGACTGAAAACAATGAGGTCTATGCAAAAGCCAGGAAAAGTCCACTGGATTGAAAACCAGAAAAGGGCGGTCTAGGCAAAATTTATGACATAAAAGCAAAATAAATAGGTCTGATGGGCCCAACACAATGTTTGGGTCTATGCAAAAATTAGGATAATCAAAACAAAGATAAATGACTACCATCGATCACATCAAGATATCTGCATTATCGTCATCAACATCAGAGTGTCTGAATACATTCTCCGGTCTAGTAGATTCATCCTCTGCACGTGTCCACTTCAATCTTGACCGTGACTAAGCATCTCGGATCTGCAACCTCCTTAAACCATCCTTGGTAGAATTCACTGGTAGTGATAGTGTCTAGTCGCTCGTTATCCAGAATCTTGAACTTTGTTTTGTGCACCCCTTATCTTCAACATGCTCAATCCAACAATTAATTTACAGTCGACTCACTGGTTTGAACATCTCGTGAAGAGCCCTCTGTCACTTGTCATACTAGCGACGCAGAATTCACGGGTCCTGTCTCAGCCTTGGTATCCAAACACACGGGTCTTGTGTGTGCGCCATTGCATCTCTAGTCCTCCGCTAGGGGCATTCTCGTCTTGTCCATACCAAAATGCAATTTCATATATTCTCTCTCTTCAAGCAAGTCAATCGAGCAAGTTAATCGAGCAGGTCACCCAGAAGATGATTAGCCCAAGCAGCTCATGCATTCATACATTCATGCATAATATTAACGAATATCCTATTTGTTTTTCTATGCTGAATTCTACAGGCAATAAAATAAAAAAAAGTATCCTCGAGCTCTATGCTCAACCTCTGAGCAAGCACCCGTGTCAAGGGGCGTGTTAGAATTGTCTTCAATCCTATATCCTAAGCCGCATCCAAAGGGCATGTCAGCTAATATCTTTAAGCTCTACATTCAACCTCGGCAGTTTCTCCGGACTTTCGGAAATATCAACTCTTATTTCATTCTTCCATTTTTATTGCTTAATTGAAGGGGTAAAAATATTTTTGTTCCACGAAATCAATTAAACAATAAAAATGCAATTCATATCATTTGCAAATGCTTTAAAATTTCCTCGACAGGTACACCATGTGGCAATCTAAATAAATAGCCAATCCAATACATTCTAAAATTAGAACTCAGATTTTCTCCTGGGGGCACCTTGATGCAATTGCGCAGGGCACCTCGATATAATCATCAGAGGTATATCAATGAGTCTTAATAGGCACAATATGTATATTCCGACGGTCTCCTTAGGTGTTTTTGATAAATCCTTTTAGTCCAGTGGTCTCGTTAGACATCCTCGGCATCTTTCAGTGGTATTCTTGGAATGCGTTCAAGTCCAGGGATCTCGTAAGTCATCCTCGGCATGCATTTTAATCCAAGCAAGTCTTCATAGTTCAATGATCTTATTAAACATCCTCGGCATCTTTTAGTGGTGTTCTTGGAATGCGTTCCAGTCTAAGCATCTCAGTCATCCTTGGCATGCGTCTCAATCCAAGCAAGTCTTCCTAGTCCGATGATCTTGTTAGACATCCTTGGCATCTTTCAGTGGCGTACTTGGTATGCGTTCTAGTCCAGGGATCTCGTAATTCATCCTCAGCATGCGTTTTAATCTAAGTGAGTCTCCTTAGTCTAATGATCTCGTTAGACATCTATGGCATCTTTTAGTGGCGTTCTTGGTATGCATTCTAGTCTAGGAATCTTATTAGTCATCCCCGGCATGCGTTTTGCTCTAAGCAAATCATTTTAGTCCAAGGGTCTCTTCAAAATCTCTCAATAATTGTCTTAATAGTCCAAGGGTCTCCTCAGATGATCTCGGTAATCATTTAGTCCAAGGATCTCTTCAGATGCACTCGGCAATGCTCAAAGTCCAAGGGACTCTTTTGGCACTCTTGGCAAATCCAACCGTTAGGCAACCAACAATCTACATCAAATCCGCTAGGGGCAACGAAGGCAATACCCAATCAAATTTCTAAGTCAACCTTATTCTTGATAGGTCTGTTTGTGGCAATCCCAGAAGATAACCGGTTCAAGAATCTTCACGTCAAGTATAACCTCCTATCCCTCATTCTTTCGTGAAATCACATTTGACTAGTAAAATGATAATCTTACGAGGGTCAGCCTGTGAGCACAGGGCTTTTTGGTGACCCGTAAAATGATCATGATGTTTTGCTCTGACCTAATATTTGGCCTGTTATTCTATTATTTAGGAGTCGAACTTTGTTTAGCAAGTATTCTCATGATGAAGTTAGGATTTTAACCGCGTCATTCCCTTTAACCAATTAATTAAAATAGGTGCTTTAAAAATAATTAAATAATAATAAATAACTAATATAATAATAAAATAATAAAAATTAAAAATTTAAAAAAATCTTGCCCTCGCCGGCGCCGCATCCTAGGGGGCGCGGCGAGACGTGCCCCCATATACGTCTCGCGCTGCGCTCCCGCGTCTCAGCCTGCATATCTATGGAGTGGCCATGTCAGGACGCTGCTGCTACAGTGCCTCACTCCGAAACGATGCGCGGGCTTTCAGGGGTTTGTCGCAAAGTCCGTCTTTCTCTCTCTAATCCGGATAAACTCAATTTTTTCGGGAATCTTTGGATTTCTAGGGACTAATTGAGTTATTTGGAGTGAGTTAGGCCTATATAAACCCATTAAATCATTAATTTGAGGACTTTTTGCCAAATTTAACATTGAATTAATCATTTAGAATTTCTTAGGCTTTAGAGAGAGAAAGTTATTTAAAACTTGAGAAATCTGATTAGTTCAGATTCTTAAGGGTTATTCAGCTTAATCTTTTAGCTTAATCATTAAAAACAATTAGAAATCTTAAGTTAAAACGAGCTTAAATAGGATTTAGAGACTTTTTCTCACAAAATCACTAAATTTCGTCACTAACTTCGTCGCTATTTCATCGGATTTCATCCCAAATTCGTCACAAAGCTTGCCAAACGACCGGTTTGAGTCTCAAAACGTGGATTCACGGCCTCTAGGTAACAAAACTGAGTTCCAATCTACTTTTTATTCAGTATAGCTCGTTATCTGGCTGTCCTTGGTTGTTATTTCAGACTTTTTGAGGTTTTTCCGGGCCAGAGGCTCCGATGAGTCTTGAGATGCTATGGTGTAGCTTGAGATGCTGCAATGGCAGTGTCTCAGGCTGCCACTATAGCATATCAAGTCTCAATATAGCATCTGGACTGGCAAAAATGCCAAAAAGCCCATGTTTTGTGCTTTTGTTCCCTTTTTTTTACCATTTTCTTGCATTTTTTACCCCGATTTCCAACCAAAAAATTTCCAAAAAATTTTATATAACCTGTATCACTTTTTAATTTTTTTAATATGTTTTAGGTCTTGTGAATTATTTAATTGAATTAATATTCAACTTAATGGCTTAAAAACATGTTTTATACTAAAAAAGTCTTTTCATAATAGTTAAAAATCCTAAAAAATTTTCTGTAACTCTCCTTATTTATTTTAGGTTGTTTAATTTATTTTGTTGATTATTAGGTTGTTTAGATGGCCATTTAAATGCCTGATAATTGTGTTTTTGCCCCAAAAAATCAAAAAAAATGTTTTATCCTTTGATTGATTTATTTTCTGCCCTTTTTATGGTTTATGAATTATTTATGATTATTCGTGTGTGATCTATCATTCCTTAGAGTCGGGTTTGTGTTGGTAAGCTCGGTTAGGACCCAGTTTTGCCCTTTTATTTATTTATTCACTTTATTTACTTTTCCACATTAGAAAAATGTATAGGCATTTGTAAAGCCATGTAATAATTAATTTTCTTGCTTTATTTATCGCTTTTGTGTGATGTATGGCAATATAAAATTAAAACTCCAAACATTAACCAGATTTAAATCATATAAGAACTAAAGTCACACTTATTAAGATGTAAACATTTTTTATTTGATAAATGAAAAGTAAGCAACATCATCCGAACTTGGAATCTCTGTTCTAAGTTACGGTCCAACCAACCGGTGGGAATATCGTACTCAAATTCCTGATAGAGCTAAACCGGGTGGCGACTCTATCTTAAAATACAGGATTTCAAGTCTCGTATCTCTTAACATGCAAATCAGACCAAAATTCAACTTCAACATCACTCTTACCAGTATATTTTTCATCACGCTAAAATAAGGTTCAATCCTCCGGCCCGCTTCGCAGCGCTTATTTTTTTCCCGTGCCATTAAGGGACGGGAGAAGGTCGCCCGCTGACACTTAGGTTATAGCTTAGAGTTATAACATGCTTAGGTTATAGCTTAGAGTTATAACATGCTTAGTATAAAATATTTTTTCTAGGATATAATTTAGAATTATGGTATGCCTAGCCTATGCATGCTAATCTAGGTATAGAATTGTTTAGTTAATGCTTTATTTAATTTATATACAACTAATAGGAGTTCCTGGGGACTGGGACAAAATTTTTAATTTTCGCCGTGCCTATTATGCATGTTCAAATTGACTGCCATTTCCCAACACTAAGCTAGTGCAAAATGGTAGCTATCCATTCTGTCCTCGTCTGCCACACTACTCGCATGGTTGGGGGATCGAGTCTCCTTCTGCTCTTTCTGCCCACCTCCACACTCTGTCCTCGGAGCAAGTACAGTTTGCAACTTTCTTGACTTCTTTAATCATCATATCTGCTACAATTATTGTATCAATGCTTGGTTTCTCTTTCATCTGTCAGATCAAGACACAGCCTTGGGGGTACAATCTTCATTGGCCGGAAGTTATGAGATTAGCTAGAGAATTCATGAATACCCAGTTGATTATAAAGACTCCTTTCTCCTTGGAGTGGTACCTCGGGGAGCGTATATAGAGTTGGCATCTTCCCAGGTCGCGCTCTATTCCTCTCGATGTTCCCAGGTGGATTTCCTGGCCTTGTAGCTCTCCCAACTTTATGTGATTGGCTTCTGATGGCTTACCCAACGCCTTCTTGGAACAGATTAGGGGGTACGAGGAGTTTTGCCATTCATAACTGCTTGAATGGACAGAGACAGGCCTTATTTCCATCGTGCCTCAGTCAGACATTCACAACCCCTCTAAGGGTGATACTCCTTCGACTTTTGCCCCTAGCAGGCGAGCTAGATTGGGTTCACTTAGGACTGTCTAGATGATGGTATTTACCCATTCTTTTTTTACTATTGACTCAAGTTTCTTCCTTGTCTTTTCATTTTTGTGCTTAGTTGGCCTAATTTGCCCTTGCTTTGACGTCTTTGCAGGATCACCAAAGTAGGAAAAGGCCTGCATCCACTTCTACCCATGTTAGGAGTTCTTCGACATCATTAGTCCAGCATCAGAGCCCGGTGATGATGGAAGGTCATCGAGGGTTTTAGTATCAGCCTCTTATATTCCTAATGTACCGCCTTGACCTAAGTACTTATATGACCGCGATTCAGCCTCATCTGGACCTTGAGCATTTAATGACTTTCCACCCGACTAGTGCTACTCATGTGAGTTTTTTTGCCTCTTCTTTTTCTTTCTTTCTTAGATCATGATGGTTTTGACTCGTTTTGATCTCTTATTTTCGCAGGTTCCCATTGCCGATAGCATCTTTGATTGGGGATATATCCAAGTACAACAGCAGTTTATGATGAACCCAAATTCTAATATGGCGGTACGTTTATTATTTTAATGATGACGTATATCATGTTATGAAATGCATATGAACGATCTGTGTTAAAATGTTGCAGCTGGAGATCTGACGGCTTTGAGCTCAGTTGGGGATGCTTCAGGTGGGTGACCAGCAGTAGCAGCCACAGTAGGGATAGGGTGATATTTCTAGATTCTTTTCTTAGGGTGGTTATCCTCCTCCTCCGTCGTCCTTTGATCCTAGCCACCCGAGTTTAAGCGGGCAGTAGATAGGCTTTCATTTTGTCATTTTGTTTTCTTTAGGCCATTTATAGAGCCTTTTCTTATATGAACACATTTTTTCATTTATAAAAGAATTTTGCATTATTCTTATGCATTGTGCTTTTCTTCTTTTTGGTGATGACCGAGTTTATCAGGGTGATCTGCCAGATATTAGCAGATTGCCCTATAAACTACGTATAGCGAACTGCTACCCTTTGAAATTTTGCCATGGAGAACTATGTCCGTTTTCATGCAGATTTAAATGTTTATCTGAAGAACTCCGATGGTTGGGACCGTCTCGGGGTTTGTGGTCTGTCACATATGAAGGAATATTGTTGCATCTTTATCAAGGATAATGTGATCCAGGCTGCTATCAGATTTTGGGATCCTATCGACAATGTGTTCTAGTTTCGAGATCATGAGCTATGTCCCTTGTATGAGGAATTCTGAGGGCTCTTGAGATCTTCAGCTGATATGCCACCTGTCATACCGGCACATCATCTTGATTTTTCTGATTTATTAATGAACCTTTTCTAGTTGAAACGATTCAATAGGCATCAAATGATTTGTGACGAGGGCCTAAGGTTGGATGTGGCTTTTGACATAGTTAGGAATCTTTATCCTAAAGATGCGAGCTACCTTCCGCTCATTTACTTACTTTTGCTGGGGTTCTTTCTTTGTGAGGCTCCAACTTTGATTTGCAGCTTCACCTTCTTGACCATCATTGACTAGATGTTAGAGGGGAAATCTCCTGTTGCAGTGAGTTTGGTAGAGACATTGATCTTTGTGAGCTCTTCCTGAAATAGGACTGAAGCTACTACTAAGGGTAGCAGACTTCTCCTTCAGGTAAGTTGCACTTGAGCCTTTCTTTTTACATGAACCGCCCTTTTAGGTTTTCGATTCATCAGGCTTGCCTTAATTTTTGCCTGGAATGCTTTTTAGGTTTTTAATCTAGCAGGCTTTCTTTCTCTTTTTTCTCTCTTTTTTTTTATCTTTTTCTCATTTTTTTGTTCTTTTGTGTTGCTTTTGTAGCTTTGGCTTTAGGATAAGCTTTCCGTATTATCTGTCCCCAAGAGCATGGATTATTATTTGAAGGCCTACTGGGTACGGGGTTTCATAGTTTTGCATCGGTGACCGTCCTCATAGATTCTTTACTATCGAGGAGTGGGTTGAGTTTATGTGGAGTCGAGCTACTAAGGATATTTGTTGGGTTTGTCCTTGGTGGGGAATCATGTATGTGACTACTAATATTGTTAGAGATGGCGTGGCTCATTGGCCTTTTCGAGATTATCACCTACTCTCCTAGTTGCTTGTGCATGTAGTATGGTCACGCTCAGGGGTTCCTAATATCCTTGTGCACCCTGATTAGCTCCGAGCTTTCTTATACTCGGGTTTATCATCATTACATGAGGTGGATCAGCTGCCCTTAGGTGGAGATGAACTATTCTATGCCTTTTGACATCCACCTTTCTGAGGCTTATCGCACCTGGGTTGCAATATTCATGGGCTGGCCACTATTGAGGAGAGACTTATCGAGACTAAGAGACTCCGTAGTTTCCTTGGGGATCATTGAGCTTGTCACTATGTATCTTTTGTCTTAGTATGAGAACAAAGGTTTCAGGCCTCGTTGCTCACCTTTGTCATTTCCGATTCCGTTTCCTGTTTGTAACGCACTTTATATGTAATAAGGATGAAAAGATGCTATTTAAATGAGTGTTTTATTTAAATAATTTGCAGTTTCCATTTAATGTACTCATGCAGTATTTTTAACATGCATATGTTGCCACAAAAGATATTATTTAAATAGGAAGGATAAATGGTATTTATTTCCAAGAAATGCCCATCATCGCCTAAGGTTCTGAACGGATTTTGCCTAAGGGCTCACTCTTTTATTTTAGGGTCTTTATATTTGCTCAAGAACCGTCACTAGCTCTTGACAAATGTTTTAATTTTTCTCTCTTTTTTTTGTTTTTTTAATTTTTTTATATGAGAGAGCGCTTCAGGTTGTCGCAATTTACTAGATTCACAAATTCATTATCGTCTAGGTCTGAGATTTTGACTGCTCCTTTACTGAGAGTCTTCTTTACTATGTATTGTCCCTCCCAGTTTGGCTGGAACTTGCCTCGAGCATCCATGTGCATCTTACGAGATTGTTTTAAGATGAGGTCACCTATTCTCAGTGGTTGATCTTGCCCTTTGACTTTACAATTGTAAGCTTTGGCCATGCGCTGTTGGTACAACTATAGATTTTCCAACGTAGTCGATCAAAGTCAGTTCCTTGTGCCTTGCCTTCACCCATTCATCTTTAGGAAGTCTTGCTTTAAGGGCCATGCGCAAAGATTTGATCTCCATTTTGATGGGCAACACTACCTTCATCTCATAGATGAGGGAAAAAGGAGTTTGACCTAAAGGAGTCTTGATGCTAGTCCTGTATCCCTATAAGGCATAAGGCAAATGATCTGCCCAATCTCGATAATTGGAGATCACCTTGGAAAGGATTTTCTTAATTGCCTTATTAGCCGCTTCTACAGCTCCATTGGCTTGAGGGCGATAGGGCGAAGAGCGATGATGCTTAATTTCATGATTCTCAATAAGATTAGCTATTTCCCCTTGGAATTGCACACCATTGTCACTTACTATATGATGAGGAATGTCGTATCTAGTAAAGATATATCGCTGAATAAACCAAGCTATTTTTTTGGTCGTGATGCTCGTATACGATTATGCTTCAACCCATTTAGAAAAGTAATTGACTACCACTATAATGAAGTGATGGTCGTTGGTTGAAGATGGTCTTATTTCATTGATGATATTGAATCCCCATGCTTAGAATGGCCAAGGAGTCGTCAAGCTTTGCAATGTCATTGGGGGCAAGTGGCTCACATCTTCGTATATCTAACAACCATAGCAAGTCTGCTTCTTGAATATAGTCAACCAAAAGTGTCCTATTCTTTGGATTTTCCTTGCCATCATGATGTCATTCATTTATGGACCGCAGTCTCCTAAATGTACCTCTTTCATCACCCTTTCAACTTCTTATTGGGTCAGGCACTTTAACAGTAGGCCATCAGATGACCTTTTCAATAAATCCCCTTTAATCAGGAAGAACTCCACCGCGAGCTTCCTTAGTGTATTTCTATCAGAATCTATAGCCTCGGTCAAGAATTCACCATTTTCAGGGAACTTGAAAATACCAGGGCACCAAGATTCTTCCTTATCTATGACATCTTCTATTGCACAGATGTAGTACAGAGATTGGGTTGTTTCCATGACAAGGGGTTTGATTGGCTATTTTTGAGGTCCTTCCTATATGGAGGCAAAAGTGGCCAATGAATCTACCATCTGATTCTCCTCTCGGGGCATGTGATAAATTCACATTTACTAAACTTTGCGGCTTTCCTCCATATAGCCTCTAGGTAAGGCCTAAGGGATTCCTCCTTCAGTTCCCAGTCCTATGTGACATGTTTGATGACCAAAGCTAAATCACTAATAATTTTTACTTTATCTACTCTAAGAGTGATTAGGGCAGACATTTCGAATAGATAGGCTTCATATTCTTCCCTGTTTTTCATGGTGAGAAATTCTAATCATTTTGATAGAGGTGTGAGTGCTCCATCTGGCGTAATGATGATGACTCCCAAGCCAGCTCCTCTCTTGTTAACGGTGCCATCAAGAGCATGGTCCATATTTCAGGATTTTCTATAGTCATTACAAAATATTTGTTAGGGAATTCTAGGTTTTCCTGTTCTCCTTCCTCGAGTGGTTGATTTGATAGAAATTCAGCCACCGCTCTTCCTTGATGGTTTTCTTAGTGACATATTCGATATCAAATTCTGACAATAATTAGAGCCACCTTGCCAGCTTTCCTGTTTACAAGGGAGCCTGGCATAAATACTTCATTGGATCCACTTTTGCGACTTCTTGGATTCTATAAGATTGGAAGTAATGCCTGAGTTTCTTGGTGAACCAGACCATGGCAGCACAAGTTTTCTCCACGATGGTGTATCAAGTCTCGTATTCTAGTAATTTCTTACTCAGATAATAAACTTTGTGTTCCTTCTTATCTTCGTGCTCCTAAATAAACATAGCCCCTACAAATGTTTCTTCTATTCCCTAATAGAGAATGAGTGGTTTACAGAAAATCGACGGCTTCAGTAGCCTTAATCCTGTTGAAGGCTTCTTGGCATTGGTCTTTCCATTCTATTAGTTGCTGCTTCCTTATGAGCTTGAAGATCGGTTTGTATGTGGTAGTTAATCATGCTATAAAGCGGTTGACGTACTAAGAAACTTCTCACTTCTTTCTTGGTTTTCGGTACAGGCATTTCCCTAATAGCATTGGCCATATCGGGATCCATCTCGATGCCTCTTTTGCAAACCACGTATCCCAATAATTTGCCTGATGTGACCCCAAATATATGCTTCTTTAGGTCGAGACCGAGATTGTATTTCTCTATTCTCATGAGGTATCGCTCTAACACTGCCGGGTGCTCTGACGACATAGCGGATTTCACAAGCATGTCATCCACGTAGACTTTGACTTCTTTGTAGATCAAGTCATGTAATAATGTCATGACTGTTCGCTGGTAGGTTGCCCCTGTGTTTTTAAGTCCGCAAGGCATCACTCTGAAATAATATGTCCCTCATTCTAAGATAAATCTATTTTTGAACTTGTCTATCACATTTTTGAGAATCTAGTGGTAGCAGAGAGCCCATCCATAAAGGAATACCTAGCTGATCTTGCCGCGGTGTCTACCAGAACGTCGATGTGTGGTAGTGGAAAATTGTCCTTAGGGGTAGCCTTGTTCAAGCTGAAGTTAACACAAACTCTGACGTCGCCATTTTTCTTGGACACAGTGTGAGCAGACGATCTTTTCCCATCCCTTAAGGGCGCAGACAAATAGGCGCTATGAAGCGAGCCGGAGGATTGATCCTCATTTTAGCATGATAAAAGATAGACTGATGAAATTGATGTTGATGTTGAATTTTAGTCCAATTTAGATGTTAAGGTGTACGAGACTTGAAATCCAGTATTTTAAGACAGAGTCGCCACCCGGTTTAGCTCCACCGGGTGGTTGGACCATACCTTAAAACAGAGATTCCAAGTTCGGATGATGTTGCTTACTTTTCAATTTTTAAATAAAAAACGTTTACATTTTAATAAGCATGACTCTAGTTCTTATGCAATTTAAATCCGGTTGATGTTCAGAGTTTTCGGTTTATATAGCCATACATCACGCAAAAGCGGTAAATAAAGTAGGAAAATAAATTATTACATGGCTTTACAAATACCTATACATTTTTCTAATGCGGAAAAGTAAATAAAGCATATAAATAAATCAAAGGGCGAAACCGGGTCCTAACCGAGCTTACCAAATCAGACCCGGCTCTAAACGAGGCAAAATATATGCGTGGATAATCAAAAATAATACGAGAATAGATAAATGAGGAAAATAAAGCAATCAAAAGATAAAAGCATATTTTCGAATTTTTTGGGGCTAAAACACAATTGCCGGGGATTTAGATGAGCAACTAAACAACCTAATAATCAATAAAATAAACTAAGCAACCTAAAATAATAAAAGAAATTAAAGTAAATATTTTTTGGAATTTTATGTTATGGTAAAAAGGTTTATTAAGATTTATTTAACTAAAAAACCCCATTTTTAGGCCATTAAAAAGAGATTTAATCAATTAAATAATTATTAAATCAGAAAAAAATAGATTAAAAATCATGTTATGATATTATCCATTAAATGTGATTTTTCAGGAAGATTTTGGGTGAAGATCGGGGTAAAAAGCATAAGAAAATGATAAAACAGGGCTAAAAATACAAAATAAAACAAACATGGACCTTTTGGGCATTTTTTGCCAGTAGGCCGACTCAGTGAGGTGGTAGGTCGCTTGAATGACATGGTAGATCGACTCAGTGAGTTGGCCCAGGTGTCACTTAGTCAGCCTACTGCCCACTGAATTAGTCAACCGGAAAAAATGTCTAAATAGGCAATAATCGACATTTTTATGTCCAAAAACTCAAGATTATTAACGTTTCAAGTCGCTTCCCACATTATTCCAGTAAATTTGGACTTAAAATGCTAAATAACTTTGATTTTTCTACTTTGGGGAGAAGAAACCCAAAAATACCAGTGAAAAATTGACTGGCCACTTGAGCGACGCGGTAAGCCGACTCACTGAGTCGGCCAGCTAAGTCAATTAGGCGGCCTACTGGTTGCCAGAGTGGTCAGCTAGAATCTCACCGAAAAGTCACAAAAAAGCCGAAAATAAGGGCTAAACGCCCGGAAAACCAACCAAAAACACAACAATAAGCAATAAATGACTTAAGGAAATAGATTGGAACTCAGAAAATTACCTAAAGGCCGTGAATCCACTCTCGAGACTCGAATCAACCTTTGGCGAGCTTTTGATGACTTTGTGACGAAAATACAAATGAACAGTGACCAATTTAGCAAGGGATTTAGTGATTTGTGAGGAAAAGTCCCTAAATCGTATTTAAATCAGTTTTTTTAAGATTTCTAATTAATTTTAATATTTTAAGCTAAAAGATTAAGCCTAATAAAGCCTAGGAAACTAGATTAATTGAATTTCCATGGCTTTACGAAGCTCTTTATTTATAAAAGCCTAAGAATTTTTAAAATCTAAATTTTCTTTTCAATTGAGCAAAAGTCCTAAATCTAGAGATTTTTGGGGTTTTTATAGACCTTATCAAGCACCAAATTTTGTAATTAATCCTCCAAATGTTTCAATTTGGTGGAAAAATCAAAAAAATCCAACTCGCAGAGTAAGAAAAACCCGGAAATCACAGAGAGAAGGGGTTTGCCAAGCCAAGGCCGTGTCGCTGACACAGCGGGCCCTAGGCCGTGTCATATGACGTAGCCAGATCTAGGCAGCGTCACATGACGTGGCCTAGGCGTGGTTCCCCAGGCATGGGGGACCATGCAAGGCTGCGTGAGTCGTGTGGCTCACGCGGCCGGCCGTGTGGTCCACGCAGCCCGCCGCGTGGACCATGCAACCTGCGTTTCTAGTGATGGCACCGACCGTCATCTTCAGTGGTCATCGTCGCCGGAGCAGGGACACCGGCGGTGAGTGGAGGCATGGGCCCAAATATGGCCGAACTTCGAACGCTCATAACTTTCATTACGATTATCCGATTAAGGCAGTTCTTGACATTCCGGAAACCTTGGAGAGTCTAAAACCAAAAGATATAAATGGGACTTGCTGAAATTTTTTGAATTTTATATAAAATTGCAAAACAAATTAATGCAATCGAGTGAAAGAAAATGGTTAATTATAAATGCATTTTAATAATTTTTTAATCACGGTCAAAGGTACAGATTCGTCAAAAGAAGCTTTCCAAATGTGATTTGAATCTAAAAGAATAGAACAACTAGACCATACGAGGTCAGAGAACCAAGTCATCATCGTTTCACGAGTCATCGAAAAGCCCGTGCTTACACATAGGAACTACATTGGATAACCAGGTGGGATACTCGATGACCTCAATGAAATTAGCCTTAATCTACTTGGCTACTTCCGCTTTGACCTTTTCTGCCCATTCTAGGAGCATCATCCTCATCTTTTACTTTATTGATCAAATTTTTGGGTTTATGAGGATCTTATGCTCGGCGATGTGCCGATCAAGTCTTGACATGTCTTTATGAGACCAAGCGAAGGCTAAAACATGATTTTTTTAGCACTTTTATTAATTCTCTCTTTTGTTTGATGGGCAATTGATTGGAAATGTATACCATTTTTGGATCATCTTCCGTATTTAAGTTAATTTCTTTTGTAATATCATTATTAATGTTAAAGATGCTAAATGAATGATGGAATGGATGCATGGAATTACAATCAGAAACACAATCCAAATAAGCAAAGTTCTTCTTCTTATTATCATTATAAAGTACATTATTCATTTCAAACATGGTGGAAATGGAAACAAAAGACTGATCCTGATCGGTAGGGTCTACTTTGTAGCGGATGATTCTTCTATCGTAGCCGACTTTAGTAGGATGTCCTCATCATCTTTCTCTTCCACCTTTTCCTTGCCCTTATGATCTTGACCATGTCCATGATGGCTTGACTCAAGCTACCTCCCTTTCTCCTTGCTTCCTCTACTATCTTAAGTTGTTCTTGAAGGTGCTCGGTTAGAGTGTCAAGGATTTCCTCTTCTTTACTTGACTTCTTGATCTTCTTTGTATGTACTTATTCATCGAGCTTAGCCTAATCTGAGATTGCCCGAACATAAGGCTGATGGTTTGCTTTCCTTATTACACAAGTTACAGAGCTTTTACCGTGCTTGATATAGTCAACTACATTTGAAAAAATATCAAATCCCAGAATTGTCCTCCCTTGGTGAGTAATGTTCAGGGTTTTGATTGTAGGGTGGCTGTGACTTCTTCTGAGAGATCGTCTTTTGGTTGATTCTTTTAAAACTGGTATAACCGAGTCCTGCAGGTTTCCATTCCCCTACCCTTATATTGAAAGTCAAAATTCCCTATTTATAGGCACCTAGTCCTTTTCCAAGAGTGTAGTGTTTCTGCATGTAACCCTAAATCCAAGGGCCCCAATACACTCTGGTTGCTTGTTTGATTCTTGACTGATCGTGGCTATGGTAAATCCATTCATATGGTTTTCTTCTATTTTCAGTGCTGCCACCACTGATGCTTTGTCAGCCTCTAGAGTGATGATCTTTTGGTGGAACGAGATTTTGATTTTCTGGTGAAGAGTGGGCTGAACTCCTCCCAGAGCATGGAACCATGGCCGTTCGAGCAGCATAGAGAAGGTCACCAGGATGTCTATGACTATGAAAAGTACTATAGATGAGATTTCTTCGATAGTAATCTCAGCTTCAAATGTACCAATGATCGTTCTTTTAGAATTGTCGTAGGCCTTGATGACCATCATGGATCTCTTCAAGTCCCTCTCGGTTAGTCCTTAGATTGGCAGAATATCTGTAGGACAAACATTCAGTGATGAGCCATCGTCGACCATTACACAAGACATGATATGCCAAAAAAACTCGCCTTTAAGAAAAGAGCCTTTTTGAGGCGAATGCCCTCAATAGGTAAATATGAGCTCAAGAAAATAATGTTGGGGATAATAGTGCTAGGCTCAGTGTTAAGTAGCACGCAGACCTGTTTGGGCAATGCCAGGGGAGAGGTTTCAATTTCCATTAGCTTTTTAACAATAGCGAGCCTGTGATCTTGACAACCAAGGAGAAGGTCCCAAATGCTCATCTTAGTTATGGTGGCCTTTAAATGGTCCACAATCTAACTTTTTATCCATTCTGAGGATTTAACAAAAGTAGGAGGTGCCAGAGGTTCCATTCTTGGCACACCAGGAGCTACCGACCCAGTGATTTTCCTTCCTTTTATGACAGGACTGACAACTTAGGAAGGCGAGACTTTATTGTTTCAAAGAATTCAAATTCGTCAAAATCTTCATCAAGTGGTATCTCTCCCAAGTCAATCAGCTTGTTCACGGGAGATGCTGCTTTGGTGGCGAAGGGCTAGAGCATAAAGGGAACCTTTTCCTCCTATCTTTTCGGAACAACGGGGTTCTCTTGTAGGATTTGGCATAGAATAGGGTTGGAGTATTGTTCAATCATATGAATTGATGAGAAAGCTCCATCTGTTGGTTCATCTTCGTCAAGCATGTCTCGTGTATCTTTATAGGAGATTGTTTCACCTTCATCAAGCATGTCTCGTGTATCTTTATAGGCGATTAGTTCATCGTCATACTTATTCATGTACCACGGGTATTCCTTGGCCAATTCCCTTGACGTTGGGCAAATAGCATTGGTTACTTTCCATTTCTAATATAACACCGGGTTCCCATATTTATCTAGCTCTGGGGTTGAGTCTTCTAGTGAATCGACCCATGTGAAGTAATCAATGAATTGCTTAGCTAGGGTATTCTTGAATGACTTTTGGTAAAATGTTAGCCCTTCTTACCAGACTATTTCCTTCTCTCGGAGAGTCATGCAGAATCTTTTGAGCTAATGGGCATAGTAGATGTATCCATCGTTCATCATTTACACGAATTCATGGATGTGGGGGCATGGCCTAGTGTTTCCATTGTAGAATATGGGATAAACTTCCCTCAGGTCTGGGCTTCGGATTCAATGAATGGCCCATGCTAATTCATTTTCTGCTTGGATTCTCTCCATAATGTATTCTTGAGAAGGTTTTTACCCCTTTTCTCGGATCATATTAATGAATTGCTCATTACCTGAGTCAAAGTCCATAAAATCTTTAGAATCATCACTCGCTGCAGACCACAAGGCACTCGGGGAGTCATGCTCTAAAGATGAGGCATAGCTCTCAATACCATCGTAGTCAACCGTCATACCATTGAGGAAGGGAGCCTTATACTCGAAATACCCTGGCAAGTAGTTTAGCTCTATTAGTCCCTGTGAGGGTCTTTATAAGGTCAGAGGGGGGGGGGGGTGAATGACCCTTTTTTACGGAATAAACAGACTTTAGAAAGTCTTAGTATGGCTTGTTTGAATATGATTCAGATGATGGATCTTGATGATGCAGTTATGACAATATAATGCAATAAATAAATAGTTAAAGAAATCAAACATAAAGGATTTTATCCTGGTTCGGCCTTGCCTACTCCAATCCTCAGAGTTTCCTTCCTCCGAGCTTTTCCACTAGTGGATTCCTTTCCAACTGGCAGGAATCAAGCCTTACAACTTATCTTCAGATGGTAACCCTTCTGGAAGTAGGATATACCACTAGAAGCACTAACTCCTAGCTGAGTTATTTAGTCTTTAGCAGGATATATCACTTAGCCTTCTACCCTGAATCTAAGCTGAGTCCTACAGGGAGATCCCACTTAAAGCACCAACTTTAAGTTATATCCCAATCTCATAAATCACCCAAGTTGGAGATCCTTACACTCTTGTTTTCACAAAGGTTTTGGTTTAGGATTTCCTTAAGTTTATAACTCAATTAGGAATCCTTACAACAGATTTGGAATTGTTTAATTCTTGGAGGGATTGTAAACTGATTGAATGCTTGTGCTTTGTTACTTGTTTTCGTAAATCAAACAACCAACCTTCTCATTTGGTGAAGCTTCCCTTTTATAGTCTTCTATCATAAATGTAGCCATTATGGGTTATTCAGCTTGTAATAAATCTTCATCCTTTATTAGGTTGAATGTGGTGCATCTGGAGTCGTTGATCAATCTATTAGGCTTAATTTTAACCTATTTGAATCCTAGGGATTGAGGCTGAAAAGTTGTCAGTGATCGTTTTCCTTGGCTTTTTGTGATGCACCAATTTTTAGCCAGTGGTCCAATCCGTGTGCTATACGCGCCTTTGTCATTGGTCTATGTTGAAAAGGTTGTTACCTTTTTCTCTTTCCACTGTCAGCTTTTTTGTCCTTTTCTCAAAAGGTTATTTGTTATTATTCTTGTCCTTATCTTAGGAAAGGGTATTTGATGACAGCTAAGACCAAATTGAGGGAAGGGAATTTTTTTGAAATCATTCCCTTTGTCTTAAATGAAATCTTCTAGATATCTTCAGATTTATCAAACCAGATGTAGCTTCAATCGGTTTCTCTTCCAGATGCTGTTGTAGGAAGGTTAGTAGTTTGTTTCCAGTCCAAACTCCAACCAGATGCTAATCCACTTATGCTTAGGTAATAATCTTGACTTGAAAGTTTGTCTTGGACATAATGATATATTAGTTGTTCGGATATAATGACTTAAGTCTTTTTATACCTAGGTCTTGTTACATTCACTTATCCAGATGGGTTTTACTTAGGTTTTATTTACTTCAAACCTGATCCGGTCTATTTTGTGTTCCGGATCATTGTTTCCCAACAATCTCCCCCATTTAATAGAAATAAAAACCTAAGTCAACTAAGCATAAAGAAAAGGGGTATATGATCTAAGTATGATTCTGGATATTTAGTCGTTTACAATTACTCCTCCATAATTCTAGCATCATATCCTAACTCCCCCAACACTTTTCAGCTCTAGCTTCTAAGTCTGTTTTAGTACAATTACAGATTGTACTTTAGAAGCAATTTTTGAGAATTAGATTGTTTCACTATATATACTTCTGCTATTAGCAATAGTCAACATTAATGAAGTTCTGGATTATAAAGTACAGAAATATCAATAGTGAATCTAACTATTACAAAAATGTTGCAAGAATTATAGCTAGTCTAATTCCCTCCTGATGGTCCTTCTTCCTTTTACTTGCCCTTGCCTGATCCAGCTCCTTGTTAACTTTCCTGACATTTCTCCCCCATTTTGTTTTCAGCTTGGGGATTGATTACCATATAGGTTTTATTATCCCAAGTTGCTTGCCATACGTTGGAGTAAATGATGTAGTCATCATTACCTTTAGTCTGTTCAACAATTATTCGGTCAACAATTAGAAGAGTAAAATAGTAGGGTCGGATGGTCTTCTTTAATTGATCATATGACTGTTTGATAGATGGATGTATGTGCAAGACAAACTCTTGATCCTTCTTATCAAAATAGGGGAAGAGGACCTTTAGCAGAGTAGTCATTCTCTTTTTACTAAAGAATCCGGAGTCTCCAATGGCTTGGACAAGATTATGGAAGACCGGAAGGAGTTGACTCTTTGGAATTGCAGGAGAGGAACAGGATCCGGATATTGAAAGCTGGTTTAGTCCAGTTTGAAGGAGAGCAATTTCTTCACCAATTCCTCTCTGGATATTATGTAGGGATTATGTTTGGAGAGTTATTTCCTTTGTGATGGAACCTTTCCAATCAGTTATCATCTTTTCCAGTCCGGCCAAACGACTTCCCATCTCATCGTCCATGTCATCCAATATCTTATTCTGGACTTTGGGAAGTGTTTTCTCAATAAAATGTACCAGCATTACCTGGACGACTTGCTAATCTATTCCCAGATCAGTTATGGCAGGTTTTAGATCCCTTTCAGCCATGAATTTTGATAAGTTTTCAAATTTGGTATCTATGTACTCCTTGATGTCTGTTGAGAGCTCGGAGGAAGAGGATGTAATTTTGTCTAGAACTAAGCCACAATTATTTGATGCTAAGGTGTTGGCTTAATGTGCAGTCGGTTGGCTAAAGTAATGCTCTCTTTAATCTCGTTGAGGATGGGATTTACCTGAGATAAGGATGCTTCTGCCATAGTACCTGGAGAGGGAAACTCTTCCATTTTCTCTGCAATTTTTTGCACTCTCCCCTTTATTTCCCCAAGTTTAGCCTTTAAGTCTAGGGTCTGGAATTCATCTAGGAGCACTTTTTCAATAGCTTTTAAGTGTTTGGATATATTTTGGAGACTCTACTTGACATACCCTTCTTTATTCTCTTCAAGAGCAGCTTCTTGTTAGAGTCTAAGCGTGGCTATGACTTCAGCTTGTTTGGTATTGGCTGCAGGTATTTGAATAGGGCTGGCAGGGGAAGGAATTATATCTTTTGATGAGCTTGATGAATTATCTCCGGATGATTCGGAAGAGCCACTATTACCTTCTTCTTCTTCCACTTCTTCTTCTTCTTCCAACCTTTCCTCTGGACTTGCCTTGCCCTTAGAGTCAGCTCTAGGAGTGTGCCTTTTGAATCCCAGATCGAGTCCCTCCTCTGGATTGATTTGATCCAGGTTAGGTAGTTGTTCCTTAGACACATTTTTAGGTGTAGTGTCTAAGTTATCCTTATTGATAGCTGCTGTGTCATCACCACCAGCAGAGTCAGTACAAACATCAAAAGAGACAGTGGTAGGGATTACCTTATCTGTTTGTTGATTTAGATTCTGATCTGCTCTTTCTTCCTTCCCATCTTCCTCCTCTACCCCCCGAATGACTAGTAATGTCCTCATCCATCCCTTCCAATGCCTTGACAAGACTTATAATTACTTCCACAGGCACATTGGAATTGTTCTCAATGCCCTCTATAGATGCCTTTTTAGGACTTTTAAGATTAATTACAACGGTTTTTAGATTAAGAAAGTTCTCTGGAAGGAGTCCAGTGCAGGTGCAAACATTTCTAGTTCTTCCTCCGGATACTGACCCTACTTTAGAAGGACTTAGTCAGTGGGATCAATTAGAATATGTTGAGTATTGGCTCCAAAAGATCCTCCAGGTCCCTCAATTGTATGCTTTTTATTGAAGGCAGTGTTTTCCTTTATGGCTTGCCTTATCTCCTTAAACTATAGATCATCCGGTTGTGCCACATCAGTGGATGCAGGCACATTTTTACCTTTTGCAATCTTGGCCATAGCCAACTCCTCCATCACTACTTTGGTGGCTACTTCCTCATCAATAATAATAGTAGCAGGCTTTTTAGCCCTCTTCTTTTGATGCTTTTGAGCTTGGATTGCTTCATCAAATGTACACCCCTTTCAGGTGAATTGCTTCCTTCACATAGGGGACTCAACCTCCATTTCCTCCTCAACAGACCCATGCTTTTCTGTTAGCATGTCTATTATTTTCCTTTTCTGCCCCTTCTAATAACCTTTCCTAATCGCAGTAGTAGCTACTGCGATTGTCTCCCTCGCTTCCGATTCACAAACTGGTCTTCTCAACTTATCAGCTATTTTAATCAGCCTTCCCCTTGACTTTGGCTTTTCTGGGCTTTGACTCATCAGCTGGGTTAGAGTCCTACTATCTTTAGCATCTTCCACTGGAATAAGAGCCAGTTACTTAACTGCCTTTATTTTAACAGTCTGGACCCTTTTTGGGATCGAAGCTTCTGCTGGATTTGCTGCTTTTCTAACTTTGTTCTTCTTCTCTTTCTTTTATCGTAGGGCCCTTGGCCTCATCCCACTCCTCATTGAATCTCAAGTTCAAAAAGTTCTTCTATAGAATAGTCTTGCCATTTATGCCCTGAAATTTGGTGAAATCTACCCTATTTTCTTGAAGGATCCGGTGATGAGAGCCCCATAGGAATTCCTACAGTGTTTGAGATAGTGGATAATAAGTACAGGCATGTTGACTTCTCTTGATTCTGCCTAGTGCTGGAGTACACAATGTTGAAAGTAGGACACTATTGTTAGTGATCCCTTCTAGATGAGTACTAATTTGGCAAGTACATGTTGTAGAATTCTTGGTCCCTGTGGCCAGTAGGTGGAGAATTTATCTCCAAAATACCTCTCTAGAAGCCATAACTCCGGTTCATACTTCACCTTTAACTCATCGCCATCCACTCGCATATGAAATCCACTATTCTTTATGTGGAGATATTCTTCGAAGTAATTGGGCGTTATTGTGATTTCCTTGTTCTGAACCTTAGTTCACAGTGCATCAAACTTCTTGTGGGCACGGAGGTTGTCATAGAATTCATTCACCAACTCCGGATAAGTAGAGTAGTTGATCTGGAGAAATTCTTTCAAATGTTGATCCTCAATAAATTTTGAGTAGGGGTCCATTTCGTATAGGAATTTATCACCCAAATAGTCAGTGGGTACGACTGAATCATTATTTTTGAGTTTAAGGGGTTTGAAGTCTTCATCTTTCAGATTGAATTCCGTAAAGATGTTTTCGGTTGGAAGCATCACTGGACTAGCTTCTGTTATGATTGCTGCCATTTTAGAGAGTATGAGGAAATTAGCATTCTGGGATTTTAAATTTACAGAGTAATAATACTTAGTTATTCGCGTAGAGAAGAAAGGTGATTTTAGGGGGTTTTTTTTATAGGATTTTCAAAGTGAGGGTAGTTTTTTAATCCAGATTCAGTTAAAGTTAACTAGATCGGTGACATGGTAGACAAAATCAAGGGAGAGAAGTTAATGGTGTTTAAACTAGAGAATTGGAATGGTTTAGTTTTGTAATAGTTATTTTTCCACTCGCACGTGTAACAGCCAATAGACGTTTGAAATTCAAAACTGGTGCAATTACTTTTCATCACCTTTACTGCCATCTGTCCTTTTTGTTTGTTGACGTGGCACTCTTTCTTCTGGAATGGATTTTTCTTCTAACCTTCATCTCTTCCAGATTTGTCTTGCCAAGGATCCAACTTGATTTTGGATTGTCTTCTGGATTAACTTTAAATTGGATTTGACATACCAATTGATTCCCTTAGCTTCCCAAATTGATCTTTACTTAGTGGCTTAGTAAAGATGTCTGCTCGATGCTCATTTGATGGAATGTATACCAAGGCAACATCCTTTTTCATCACATGATCCCGGATAAAATGATGCCTTATGTTCATATGATTCATCTTGCTATAGAGTACTGGATTTTTTGATACATCAATAGTACTTTTGTTGTCATACATAACATCTACATATCTGGATTGAACTCTATAATCTTCTAGTTATTGGTTAATCCAAAGGAGTTGAGCCACACAACTTCTAGCTACCATATATTCTGCTTCTGTAGTGGATAAGGCAACTGAAGGTTGCTTCTTGCTGTACTATGACACTAAGCAATCTCCAAGGAAATGGCAACCTTCGGATGTTCTCTTTCTCTCAAGAGCATCTCTGCCATAAGCTGCATCAGTGAACCCTTGGAGTGTGAAATCTTTATTACTAGGATACCATAACCTAACTTTAGTGGTTCCTAGTAGGCATTTAAGGATCCTTTTTACTACTTTAAGATGAGAGTCCTTAGGATTGGCTTGATATCTTGCACAATAGCAGACTGTATAATGTATGTCAGGTCTGCTAGCTATCAAGTATAGGAGAGAGCCAATCATTCCTCTATATAGCTTTTAATTAACATCTTCTCCTTCACAATCCTTGGATAGGACTGCATCTAATCCCATTGGAGTGGACATAGGCTTTCTCTTGTCCATTTTAAACTTCTTCAAGATCTTCTTGGTGTACTTTGATTGGTTAATGAAAATCCCATTCGGACTTTGCTTAATTTGTAGACCAAGGAACAAATTGAGTTCTCCCATCATGGACATCTCGAATTCCTTTTGTATTTGAGAGCTGAATTCCTCACACATCCTTTCATCAATTGCTCCAAATATGATATCATCCACATAAATTTAGACTAGAAGAATATCATTTTTCTTCTTATTGATGAAAATTATGGTATCTGCCTTGCCTCTGATATATCCCTAGGATATAAGGAATGAGGTTAATCTCTCATACCAAGCTCTGGGTACATGCTTTAATCCATAGAGAGCCTTCTTCAGCTTATACACATGATTCGGATGCTTTGAGTCTTCAAATCTGGGTGGTTGCTTAACATAGACTTCTTCTCGGATAACAACATTCAGAAATGCACTCTTTACATCCAATTGGTATAGTGTGAACCCTATGAATGAAGGAAAAGATCATAGAATCCGAATTGCTTACAGTCTTGCTATAGGGGCAAATGTTTCTTTAAAGTCAATCCCTTCCTGTTGATTGTAGCCTTGAGCAACCAATCTTGCTTTGTTTCTTACCACTACTCTGGATTCATCTAGTTTGTTCCTGAATACACACTTAGTGCCAATGATTGATTTTCCTTTAGGACGTGGTACTAGATCCCATACATCACTCCTAGTGAATTGATCTAGTTTTTCCTGCATTGTCATTATCCAGCTTTCATCTCCTTCAGTATCTTGAAATTTCTTTAGCTCAATGAGAGAGATAAAAGCAGCATGACTCATCATCCTATTAAGTTGACCTCTGGTTATTTCTTGATTTTGGACATTATCCAAAATTGCTTCTACTGGATGATTTCTATGAGTCCGGATCTCCCTTTATAAGTCTTCATGTCAAACTAGGACCTGCTCCACTTCTATTTCAACCACTCCTTCTTGACCTTTATTAAAGTCAATCTCTTGTGGGTTGAGATTAGCTTGTTGTACTTTTAGTTTCAAGGATATTCCTTCATCTTCCTCTTTGTACTTCTTAATTTGGAATGAATTAGGAATTTCTGCTTCCTTCTTTTCTCCAGAGTATTCAACTTCTGAAACTGGATCTTCCGGAGTGGAACTTTTCTTACCTATAGGATTAGTCTCATCAAAATCTACAAGTATAGATTCTACCACAATTTGGATTTGTTTATTGAAGACTCTATAAGCCTTACTATGTATTGAGTAGCCTAGGAAAATTGCTTTATCAGATTTAGGATCAAATTTTTCTAGTTGCTCTCTATCATTGAGGATGTAGCATTTATATCCAAATGCTTTGAAATACCTAATTTAGGGTTTTCCTCCCTTCCAGATTTCATAGGGGGTCTTTTCTATGGTCTTTCTAATGAGAGCTTTATTCAAAATATAGCATGCTGTATTTATGACCTCACCTCAAAAGTATTTTGGCAAACAATTCTCATTTAGCATTGTTCTAGCCATTTTAACTATGGTCCTATTATTTCTCTCAATAACTCCATTCTATTGAGGAGTGTGAGGGGCAGAGAAGTTATGTTCAATCCCCTTGGAGTCACAAAAATCAGCAAAACGCTTATTTTTTTTAACTCTCCACCATTATCACTCCGGATGCGTACAATGCTTATGCCTTGTTCTACTTCTATCCGGATGAATGTTTTTGAGAATTGGTCAAAAGCCTCATCTTTGCTTGCTAGCTAGAGAACCCAGGTATATTGAGAATAATCATCCATAATGACTATGGTGTATTCTCTTCTACCCAGACTGAATGGTTTAATTAGACCAAAGAGATCAATATGTAAGAGCTCAAGTACTCTTTTAGAAGGAATGCATGAGATGGAAGGGAAACTTTTCTTATGCTGTTTACCTAATTGACATTTAATGCATAGATAATCCTTATCAAAAGCAACCTTAGGCAAACCCACTACTGATTCCTGTTTGGCTAGTTTGGACATGAGGTTCATGCTAACATGTCCCAATTCTTCTTCTTTAGACACCAAGCAGATATTCTTTTTCTCATTTTTTATATTAACAGAATAGACATTATTTACTCTAGGTGTATAAAGTATAAGTTGATTAGACTTACTATCATTTATTGAGCTGCCTCCGGAATCAAAAGTGACTCTTCTTCCTTTGTCATAGAGTTGGGCTACACTTAGTAAGTTGAACTTTAGCCATCAACCAGTGAGACATATTCAATTTTTAATTTTGATCCAATGTTTCCATGTCCAATGATATGTCCTTTTTTATTGTCTCCAAAGCTTACTTTGTCTCCCTTCTTCCGGGTCAATATGATGAAGGCCTTCTCATCACCTGTCATGTGCCTTGAGCATCCACTATCAATGTACTAAGTTTGTTGATCTACTATAGATCTAAGGCATACCTGCAAAATAGATCAAGTGGGTTTGGGTGCCCAATCAGATTTGGGTCCTCTCGGGTTAATAACCATCTCAAGCCAAGGATAACATCATAATAACCATTTTTTAATCTACATAATTTAGTAATATAATTGTTTTTCCCATAAAACCTGCACCCTGAGATGGGTCTATTCTTCTTTTGCTTCTTTTTTATCTTTCCCAGATCATCCTTCTAATAGTTTCCTTTATATCCAGCTTCTCGCACACTTGTGGATGGTCCGGAATATGTCCAGAAGCCGGTTGGAGGTGCAATTTCTGCTGTATAATTCCTCTTCTGGTTGGCAGGTTATTGGCTATGATTCACCTTAGCCTTTTCCTTTTAAGCAGCATATCTTTGGGCTTGTGGTTGCCTGCTAACTTCTTTCACCTTTTGGTTAGAGGACTTTTGAATTCTTTTGGCAGCATGATGTGGAATTCTTGATATAGCTTGCACTGCATTTCTCTTTCTTTATGGAGAATTGGATTTCCATCCACATGCCTCCTTAATCAGGGCTATTTCTCTATCCAGCCAAATCAGATTAGCACTTAGCATTTGCATTTGATTCTTTAGGTAGTTCTCCTCGACTTCATCAATGTGCTTTGCTATTCTTATCAAGTTGACATCTTGTGCCAAGGCTTCATTATCCTCAACAATCTCTAATACTTATCTTCTTAAGGATTTGATTGCTTTTGGATTCTTCTTCATACTCTTGATCACAATAGATAAAGCTCTAGCAAGGTTAAGATTAGAAGCAAAATTAGAATAAGAGTTTACCTCAGTGTTTGCTATTTCTGATTTTGACTCTTTGATTTGCACTGTATTTCTCTTAGAGGCATTCCTCCCAGATTGCCCTGCTTTCGGATCAGTCAGTGCCATGAATGCACAGTTGGCAATCTCTTCTTCTTCTGTTGAAGATGAACTGCTACTTTCTTCACTGTTGCTCCAGGTGGCCACCATTGCCTTCTTTTTGAACTTCTTGGTTTCCTTAAGCTTGGGACATTTTGTTCTGAAATGACCCTTTTCTCCACATTCAAAACATGCAGGTTCTTTTTCTGGATCCTTCTTTTCTTCTGGATTCTTTCTAGGCCTGTCTCTTCTGGATGTGCCTTCTTTTAGTTTCTGGGATTCATACTTTCTTGATTTCCTTCTATCTTTCTTTTGTATGAATCTATTGAGCTTTCTAGCTAATAGGGCAAGTTGTTCTTTGGTGCTCAGTGATTTAGCGATTTGCTCTTCTTCTCCAGATGAAGCTGATCCGGTGGATTCTGCCTGAAGTGCAATAGCTTTCTTCTTATCCTCAAGCTTCTTTTCTTGTTGCATGTATCTCTCTAAGGATAGCTCTTAGGTTAATAGATTACCAATGAGCTCATTATAACTATAGAAATTTAAGTCATGAGCTTCCTCAATGGAAGTCTTCTTGTTATCCCATTCCTTGGTGACACTCCGGAGTACCTTCCTTACCATCTCTACTGTAGAGATTTCTTTTTCAAGCCTCTTCATCTCATTTACTAGGTTGGTATATCTAGTGTTCATGCTACTTATTGATTCTTTTGGCACCATTTTGAAGGTTTCAAGCTTTTGCTAGAGTAGATCAAGCTTGGCTTCTCTTACTTTGTTAGTTCCTTCATACGTTACCTCTAGATTTTCCTAAATTTCCTTTGCAGTCTCACATCTAGATATCCTATTAAATTTAGCCACACTAAGGTCATAATAAAGCATGTTAATAGCATTTGCGTTTTCACGCAACTTTTTAAAATCATTCTCATCCCACATACTTGATGGCTTTCGGGTAGTCATACCCTCTACTTCATATGGGCCATCCTTAATAACTAACCATGATTGTATGCTTTGTGATTGGATGAAGTTCTTCATCCGGTTTTTCCATAACGTGTAGTGTTCACTGATGAAGAGTGGAGGACGGGTAATAGACATACACTCCGAAAAAAGCTGTGAGTTTTGGAAACTCACTTTGATTCTTGAATTAAAATATATGGATCTTTAGCTCAAGACTGTTAGATCTCTAGTTTGAGCACTTGCTCTGATACCACTTGATGGTCCCTGTAAGGGTCTTTATAAGGTCAGAGGGGGGTGAATGACCATTTTTCCAGGAATAAACAAACTTTAGAAAGTCTTAGTGTAGCGTGTTTGAATATGATCCGAATGATGCAGTTATGATAATATAATGCAATAAATAAATAGTTGAAGAAATCAAACACAAAGGATTTTATCCTGGTTTGGCCCTGCCTAATCCAGTCCCCAGAGTTTCCTTCCTCCGAGCTTTTCCTCTAGTGAATTCCTTTCCAACTGGCAAGAATCAAGCCTTACAACTTGTCTCCGGATGGTAACCCCTTATGGATGTAGGATATACCACTAAAAGCACCAACTCCTAGCTGAGTCCTTTAGTCTTTAGCAGGATATACCACTTAGACTTCTACCCTAAATCTAAGCTAAGTCCTACAGGGAGATCCCATACAAAGCACCAACTTTAAGTTATATCCCAATCTCACAACTCACTCAAGTTGGAGATCCTTACACTCTTGTTTTCATAAAGGTGTTGGTTTTGGATTTCCTTAAGTTTCTAACTCACTTAGGAATCCTTACAACAGATTTGGAATTGTTTGATTCTTGGAGGGATTGTAAACTGATTAAATGCTTGTGCTTTGTTACTTGTTTTTGTAAATCAAACAACGAACCTTCTCATTTAGTGAAGCTTCCCTTTTATACGCTTCTATCATAAATGTAGCCGTTATGGGTTGTTGAGCTTGCAGTAAATCTTCACCCTTTAGGTTGAATGTGGCACATCTAAAGCCGTTGATCAATCCGTTAGACTCAATTTTGACCCGTTTGAATCCTAAGGATTGAGGCTGAAAAGTTATCAGTGATCGTTTTCCTTAGCTTTTTGTGATGCACCAACTTTTAGCCAGTGGTCCAATCCATGTGCTCCATGCGCCTTTATCATTGGTCTATGTTAAAAAGGTTGTTACCTTTCTCTCTTTCCATATCAGCTTTTCTATCCTTTTTTCAATAAGTTATTTACTGTTATTCTTATCCTTATCTTGGGAAAGGGTATTTGATGATAGCTAAGACCAAATGGAGGGAAGGGAATTTTTTTGAAATCATTCCCTTTGTCTTGAATGAAATCTTCTGGATATCTTCAGATTTATCCAATTCAGATGTAGCTTCAATCAGTCTATCTTTTGGATGTTGTTGTAGGAAGGTTAGTAGTTTGTTTCCATTCCAAACTCCAACCGGATGCTAATCCAATTATGCTTAGGTGATAATATTTTCTTGGAAGTTTGTCTTGGATATAATGATAGCTTAGTTGTTTGGATACAATGACTTAAGTCTTTTTATACCTAGATCCTATTACATTCAGTTATCTAGATGGGTTTTACTTAGGTTTTGTTTTCTTGAAACTTGATCTAGTCTGTTTTGTGTTCTAGATCATTGTTTCCCAAAAAGCTCATCGTCTAAAAAGACGTTTGGTTCATACCCCAAGTTATCCACCTTACTTTCATCTTCATGATCTAACTCATCGAAGTCCTCGAATTCTTCTACTTCCTCATCTGAATCCTCAAAAGGTTATTGCTCATTCAATGGTTCAAAGACCCAATTTGGCATTTGTTGATCCGGGATATTGTTATCAGAATCTTTCTCTGGATCTTCCTCAGGATCCTCCTTAGGATCTTCCTTGGTGTCCTCCTTAGGATCTTCCTTGGGATCTTCCTCGGGGTCTTCTTCTTCTACTGCATTCACCCTATCATTGACTTCTGCGATAGCTATGCAAAAGTTGGATATCATGCCTCGCATGCTGGTAAATGTTTCCTCCACATGGGCACCATATGCCATAACGTCAGCATGGATCCGTTCAAATAGGTTGCGTAGTTCGATGCTCACTTGGTTCCAATCATTCACTTCTAATGCCATATCTGCCTAAAGTTTAGTGAATGGGTCTCACATTTCCACATCTAGGTTTAGGCTGAGATACCCTTATTGGTCCTCGTGATTGCTCCAGGCTTGTTTGTAATCATATAGCTCTTGACGTTCCAGGTGTGCCATCCTAGAAGAGTTCCCAAAATTGAAAAAATTTGTTCCAACATTGTTTGGACTCATGTAATTCGGAGGAGTATACATGGGGGCTGAGGAGGAGGAGCATCCTTTCAGCAAGTATTGCGTTGGTCTACTTATCGTGCTAACCACTAGGAAAGTGCATTCGGGTGCGACTGATAAGCCATAAAGTAATGGAGGAAGGATCTCATCATATAGTACAAGTTCCAATGGCCTTCCATTGGTATTGCATTATACTAGTCCATAGCTAGACCTTCCAACAAGCAGGGGAATTGAGGTGCGAATCCCATTATAGTAATCTCTTATTCATGTATAAATCGGATGAATTCTTCCACATATTAATTTGGGTTGAAATCTTCTCAGAATATAAGGTATGGTGGCACTTGATATTGGCCAAGCTCTTCTCTCCTCATCCTCAAGACATATTGGTCGACTATGTAGACGATGTCCATGTTATCAAAAATCATATTATCCCTCCATCCTGGGTCATGTCGGAAGTTATCCATCATGTCAATACTATATTCGTCAGCCTCTACATGGACATTAATGGTGTTTACCATAGATTAAAACTTTGATAGGGTATTAGTCTGCGTGCTCGGTTTCTTCTCAGGCTCTTTCATTATTCCATCGGCTATCATCTGCTGTAAATCCTTCAGTATCTAGGTGCACTCATTAGTACGATGCCCCTTAGTCATGTGATAGGCATAAAAGTTTTCTCTGTCTACCGCAGTAGGTGGAATAAACTATTTGATACTCTAAAGCTGGTCAGATTTCATCAGTTTGGTGAATATCTGTGATAGTGATTTACCCATGGGGAGATAGATTGATGAGTCTACACCTAAGTGGTTGCTACAACTTTAGCTGGAGCTTTAGAGGACTCAGAGCTGCCTTGTTTGGAAGACCCACCCTTTTTCCACTATCTGGGTTTAATGTAAGCTTACTGCTCTTGCTTCTTCATCCGGTCTTCCTCCTCGTACTTTTCTAGTCTCTTAGCATAGTTTACCTCGTCATTAAATGTATTAAACCTTTTCATTTTCATGTCATCCTAGTACATTTGGCTGGATCCTTCAATAAGATTTACTATTAAGGCCTCTTGGTCAGGTGCCCCAGTCACAAGTACAAGGACAACCATCCATCTTAGGTAATATTCTTCAAAGGATTCATTTAGACGTTGGTTGACTCTTTCAAGTCTTGCAGAGTAGTTTTGACCTTTAGATTGAAGGCGTAATTTTCCATAAATGCAGAATATAGCTTCTTCCAATCAAATTTCACGTTCGTTGGCATCCTCATGTACCATTCAGAAGCCGGTCCATGCAGAGTAGCTTGAAATAGATTGACTTTATAAACCTTAGGGATGTTCATGCTAGTTATAATCCAAAGATAACTCTCCACATGCGCACGAGCAGGCCCAATGATAGCATACACGGCCATGTAAAGCATCACAAAGTTAGTCGAATGGGCTTCTGATTGCTTCAGCAAGAATTGCTAATTGTCCACATACTGCTTGATAAAGGGAGCAACAGATTTGTCTTTTGTTGGAGACATCTTTTCCATATCTGCCCTCTTTGCCTTTAATATCGCTATCTCAGCCTCTTGTTCTTGGGCTTTCTGAGTATTAAAAGCGCTCAACCTTTCCTAAACATTACAGAATTCTAGACCATCTAGAATCCTTCTGAGGGACTATCTAACTACATCATCATTTGCCATTACGGTTTCAGGTTCTCGATCAGAGAAAAATCCGGTTAGAGATTTGACTGGTGGTGGGGGTGTGACTTTTAAGCTTCTCGTAATATGTCCTAACCACCTTCTCTCTCTCTTCTAACTTAAAAATGCAAGAGATCAAGTGTTAGTAAGTGTATTAAGTGTGGCTTTGAGCACTACTTACCTCAGCCTATCGAAACGCATGAGTGAATGAATGGATGGATGGATATGTTTAAATAGTAGGGGTTAGGTGTATGCCAATTGTTCATGGAACAATCAGCAAGGGTAGTCTGCAAATTCATGAATACCATATACAACCAGTTTAAAGACTAGGGTTTTGAACTAAATCTAATTCAATGGTCGGGGGTTGACTCGATGGTCCAAGTGGTCACTCAGGAATTGACTCTATGCTTCAGGGTGAGCTAACTCGATGGTCACTCGGGAATTGACTCTATAGTCTAAGGTGAACTGACTCGCTAGTCACTTGGGGGGTTAACTCCATGGTCCAAGGAGAGCTGACTCGTTGGTCACTTGGGAATTAACTATATGGTCCAAGGTGAGCTGACTCGCTAGTCACTCGAGAATTGACTCTATGGTCCAAGGTGAGCTGACTCGCTGGTCATTTGAGGGTTGACTCTACGGTCTAAGGTGAGCTGACTCGCCGGTCACTCAGGAATTGACTCCATGGTCCAAGGTGAGTTGACTCGCTGATCACTCAAAGGTTGACTCTATGGTCCAAGGTGAGCTGACTTGCTAGTCACTCGAGGGTTGACTATATGGTACAAGGTGAGCTAACTTGCTAGTCACTTGGGAATTAACTCCATGGTCTAAGGTGAGCTAACTCGTTGGGCACTTGGGAATTGATTCTATGGTCTAAGGTGAGTTGACTTGCTAGTCACTCAGGGGTTAACTCTATAGTCCAAGGTAAGCTGACTCGCTGGTCACTCAGCGGTTGACTCCATTGTCCAAGGTGAGCTGACTCGCTGATCACTCAGGAATTGACTTTATGGTCCAAGATGAGCTGACTCACTAGTCACTTGGGGATTGACTCTATGGTCAAAGGCCTTGAGCTTAGAGAGGCTAACTAGTCTTGGTTTATTCCGGCTCATAGGCTGAGCCTAGATGGACTCACTAGTCTTGGTTTATTTTAACTCATGGGATGAGACTAGGTGGACTCACTGGTCTTGGTTTATTCTGGCTCATGGGCTGAGCCTCGGTGGACTCACTAGTCTTGGTTTATTCCTGCTCATGGGATGAGCTTAGGTGGACTCACTGGTCTTGGTTTATTCTATCTCATGGGCTGAGCCTAGGTGGACTCACTGGTCTTAGTTTATTTCGGCTCATGAGTTGAGCCTAGGTGGACTCACTGGTCTTGGTTTTTTTCGGCTCATGGGCTGAGCTTAGGTGGACTCACTGGTCCTGGTTTATCTCGGCTCATTGACTAAGCCTAGGTTTCTATAACCAAGAAAATGAAATGGCATGGCATACATTAATGTCATGGCTGCATAAAGATGTGGTTAGTTTTCACACAACCATTATGCTTATGATGTCTGTTTTCAGTTTATTTATATTTAATAAACCTGCACAGGTAGCAAACGGTTAGATCGTGCCTACCGCCCTTTTAACTCCAATGGGTCACCTCGCCTTAGAGCCAACAAGGAACTTAGCAAATTCTGCTCATGTGCACTCAAGGTTTTGGGTAAGCCTATGGGGAAGTGTCTATGGTTCATCTATATGTGGGTTTCGGTCTAAGGATTGGGTGCAATTGGGTGCCCTGCTCCTTTGTGTACCGCGTCCTAGTGGCCCTAAGCGAACCAAAGGAAACTTTTCCACATGTAATATACTCGGGTAGTCTTGCCCTTAAGCGAGCAAGGTCCTCGTACGTTACGCAAAGGGTGTGATCCGATCCATAGCCCTCAAGCTCTAAGCAAACTTGGAGATTCTTAACCAAAAGACACCTAAATTGGTTTAGGGGTGAAGAATGCAGATGCTATGCAACCCTAAAATTAGTGTAATGACAAAATTACCACATATTTCATAATTTCAAAATTTAATTTGAACAATATTTTAATTATTGTGTCAAAAAAAAGAATTTTTATAAAAATCAGGTTTTTATAAAAATAGTTTTTCCCCAGCGGAATCGCCACTGTAAGCGGAGGTTTCTAATGGGTTGCACGTGAGGTACGGTGCGCAGGGCACATTTGGTTTGGTGTAGTTTGAGGAAACCGCGATGTCGTTCTGTTAATAAAACGTTTGATTTTATTAAAGAGAAAATCGATTTTTATTATTTTTCAAATAAACTTATTGAGTGTGAAAAATATGACTTTTTATAGGCCAAAAATTGTGATTTTATTAGGGAACACATTTGCACATTTTATTAAGAAAAGGTATTTTTAAATTAAAGCATTTTTACTTTATTTAAAAATAAAATAGAGACGCCACCCGGTTCAGCTACACCGAGAATTGTGTTATACTGATCCAAAATGGGATTTTTATACCGAAAGAAAGTGAGATTCTGAGTTCGGACACAATAGGTACTCATATTGTTCAAATTGTTTGGGTTAATTTTGGAACTATGTTTTATGTGGTAATTTCTGCATTACATCGGCTTTAGTTAAGAAATAAATTGAAGAAATAAAACAGGCATTATAACGGCATAAATAAATAGATATTTGCTACAGAAATTTTGGCAGAGTAACAGCACCGTGTGTGTTCTAGCCCGGAATCTCGGATAAAGTTTCCTCACATTCTGGATGATTTATCCGTACATGCGAGCTTATTTTAAGTGGCAGCAGTGGCTCACTTAACCAAGGAAATGGAATGCAATATGCAATAATAAAAGTAATAAAATGAACTTTAAAGTTGGGCTTAGAGCCAATTATCCTCAGTTTATCTTTTCATCTGTACAGGATGACATAAGAGCTGATGTAGGACCGAAGTTATCAAAGAGTATGGTTTATTTGGAAAATAGGTTTAACCCAAGTTATGGGCTATAATCTTGGATAATTCCTATAGAAAATACGGGATTTTTAAGAGACCGAGTCATTTTTAGACCGAAGATCACTATGAGTTCTTGATCTAAAAAGACAAGAAAATGAGTTTATACCACATGTCGGTGATAAAGCTGGGATTTGGGGGTGTTTTGATAGAGTTTTGAGGCTTTTAGGATTACCGGAACAAAAGGGTCGAATTAGATTTTTAGAATTTCCTTCATCTGTTGAAAATGAGGGGGGTGGGTGAGCCCTTATTTATAGAAGGCGGGTAATTAGCCAGTGGGCTAATTGCCTAGGTAATTAGCCAGCGAACTAATTACCTATCTGACAGGATTTTACTTTAAATCCCATAAATCCTTGCTAGATCCCATAAATCACATAAACTTTGACTTTTTTGATTTTTCAGTAGGAAATGCTAGATCAAAGCTTTCCTGGAATGTGGACTTTTGAATTTCGGATTTTGGATGACAATTTAGTCCTTTTTGGCTATTTTGTCTGATCACTGAACAAAATAGGCATCCTTCCTCATCAGACCGGAACAAACCTGTGCTAACACTCACCTTGAGGAGTAATGATGATCACCTTAAGACCAGCACCCTTTCGATTCATAGCCCCGTCAAAATACATGATCCACACGGCCTTCTCTGCTTCCACTGATGCTAACTGCTTATCGGGAAAATCTAGGTTTTCAATATAATCAAACTCTATGGGTCGACTTGCTAAAAATTCAGCCATTGCTCTACCCTTGATGACCTTCTTTGTGACATACTCAATATCAAATTCGGACAGTAAAAGAAGCCAATAAGAGAGCTTTCCTATCAATGTGAGGGATTGACAAAGGTACTTCATTGGGTCTACCTTGACAACTTCTTCAATTTTGAAAGATTGGAAGTAATGCCTCAACTTGTTGGGAAACCATACTGTGAGCAATAGATTTTAGCGATCCTTCTCACGAAACGATGATGAGAGCTATATGATGCAATGTCTTTCAGGTGTTGTCGATCAGAGGTGTTTCTACTGCTGCAGAGTTGAGTTTGTTCGAAGTCCGGAGACCTAGTCTACCCTTAGGTACTTGTACAGGTTATGTTCAGTGGTATGGATCCACTGACAGACCCGTACCAAGATTGCCTTCCATACGTATGGAGGGGACCCGTACGGGTCCTCTGATTGCCTAATCAGCCTCTTTCGGAAATAATCTCTTACCATTTTTGGGAAAAGGCAAGTCTTGAATGTGGTTTATTGCATGCAGACCTAACTTTCACCCTATAAATAGGGCATTTTTTTCCTCATTTCATGACACACACATTCATTAGAAGAAAAACTATAAAAAAATTATAGTAAAGTGCTAGCAATTTCTATAGGTATAGAAAATGTATAGTGGGGGTAGAGGAGGTATAAAATAGGGAGAAAACCCATTCTTTGAGGTTTTGTCCACATGTTATTCATTTCTAACTTCGTTTATTAGGATTTAAGGGAGATTCTGTCCACACAAATACTCACCTAAATAGTCCTATACCACTATCGTCTTTGGCCGGACTCTCTCAATAGTAAAGGGATCATCTCAAGGTGGATTCATACCGCAAAGGTAACGCTCTTGAGTTTCAAAGAGACTCACATTTCAGTTTCATTATTATTGTTATTTCTATCTCTTCTATTATATTTGCTCTTTCTATTTCTTATTTCAGGTCTGGTCCTAACCCGTATGAGCCTTGTCGGCACCTTATATCGTCGAGATATTAGATCGATGTGCCATACTCATAAGGAGGGAAATCCCTTTTTATTTTATTTTTCTGCCACCAATCCATTAATTTGTTAATCTGTGAACTATATTGAATAAAATTTTTGCCTAGACCAGACAGGGCCCGTACGGGTACACCATACCCGTACCAGTCCTCCTTGGTAGCCGTATGGGTACCAGCCCTAGGCAGAATCCAGAAATCATTTTAAACTGGTTAAAAATCAATCCAACTCATCATTTTCCATGCGATCACTTTCACTAATAATCCAGTAAATCAACCCGCAAAAGTTAAAATGTGCTTTCATAAAAAAATAAGTTGAAGACCCGTTATTTCTACTCGTTCTTAGAAGCCGCCATGGCACTATCGATTGCAAAACTGCACACTAACATAATCACATTTTTCCCAATAAAGTGCTGACTTATGATGTGCTATAAACTATGCTAATCTTTGTGGATGTAGGGGAATTTATTTTTATTTGGTTTTATAACTTAGAACAAATGTATAGGTTCTCTTACAACTCCCCATTGTCCCTCGGTTGTAATTTTTATTCCCCCATTTATTTCTTGTGCTTGATTGTAATCTGTAAACGCATGTAACGAGTGTAAAAGAGTGTAGAAATAATATTTCTATGATAATTCCCCAAATGGTGAAAACAAAAACGGTTTTATGCGGTAAATGTAATTTTGAATCAACTAAATGAGAAATAAGTGACTCATCCAATATCCGAATCTCTGATCCAATAGGTATGAGTCTCACGCCCAGAGGGAACTGTACCAAAACTCTTTCCCAAGTAGATAACTTGGGTAGCGACTCTATCATTTGTATCGAGATTTCGGTCTTGATTCTTTTATTCATTAAAATTGGCTTATTGTGCAAACTTAAACTAAAAATGTTTTATCACGCCTAAATTCAACCAACCCCCAGTGGGCCCCGCCTCTCACATAGGTGCCAAGGGAGACCCACACGTCATCGATACCTTACAGTGGTGACTCTGCTAGGGATATAATCTTTTAACATACAAAATTTTAGTTTGTTTTAAAAGCTTAAAAGATTAAGATGAGACCAAAAATCATTTACTTGATTCAACCCATTTTTTTTCATCATTTGGGAAAATTATCACACTCTATCTTCTCACCTCCTTCTCTCTTTAGTTAGATACGCTCTTCTTCTAGTGCTAGGTTAAGGTGCCCTATTATTTTTACGATACTTGCAAAGGTGTTACCATGTCCACCAGGAATTAGGGACACCCTAGTGGGTGGAGCAATCATTGCCATCTCCCTCCAAAAGAGGCTTGATGCGATGGGAACCTTCTACAATAAACTTTCGATATGTGCCTATGCCATTCTTATCGAAAGCCTTAGAATTTTACCTTCTAGGTACCCTAATTTCTGTGTAAGATTAGACTAAGGAAGAATACCCTCAGACTCGGTGGGACAAATAAGGACGGTATTGATCGATTCACATGTGTTGTGTTACATACCCTTGTGATTAACCCCACCATGCATCGTTGTAATTTGTGCATGCATAACGCATCTCATGCATGTACTGATCTTTTGGTTCCCCCCTCAGTTCAAGTTTTCGATAAGTTTTCTTCCTCTTAAGTTCATCCATGGCTCAGCTCGGCCGACCTACTAAGCTAGCGAACCCAACACTCCTTACAGTCGGTAAAAGGTCCCGTCTGTTTCATCAAGAGGCCATGTTGTAAGTTCACCATAGCAAGGATTTGAGTATGTTACCCGATTTCGTGGTTATGCCAAAAGAGACAAACCTCCTTTTATTTCATGGGTTTACCCTATGGTATGACTCACGATCAAAAGGTTTATCCTATGACTCTAAATGATATCTCACCTTGGGGTACTCCTCTGTTGAGCCTTTTCAAGAAGCCAAAAAAGTACAAGTTGATAGATCACCTCCAACCATATGTTCAGCCAAAGCCTAAGGATAAGGGCAATTTCTGCGTGTATCATGTTAGTTCTAGTCACCTGACTAGAGCATGTGAGGATCCCCTTAAAGCCATTACAGTACTCATTGATATAGGCAAAGTTTGTGAACCCCGGAGAAGGGGGAGCAAGTATACATGATTAATTAAGAATTAGAAGAAGAAGAGGTTTGGAAGTGCATCATGGAATTCAAGTAAGCAAGAGAAGAACCATCCATGCTTGACCTTATTGGAATTAGGCAATGGAAGGGGGAACCTGTGCATGACTACTTTAAGAGATGGTTGATAATCTTGGTAGCTATTAAGAGGAAACCTCATGAGAAGGAGCTAGCTGACTTATTCATCTTTGGGTTATCCCCTTACCTCAGTTAGATAGCATTTTTAGAATCTTATAAAATCATCGCTAAGAGTTATGAAGTAGCCATAGAAGTGGAAAAATGTTTCAAGAAAATGAAAGACAATGACCCGTCAAAGATTGAAGCAGAAAAAGCTATAGATACCCTCACGACTTCAATATACACCATATTGTGCTTGGGGGATAAGAAGAAGACACCTATCCAGGAATCTTTGAAAACTCTAGCCCAAATCATAAGAGAAACCATGGATGACGTACTGACAGAAAACAGTTACAGGATCTAGATTGCGACCTGACTCACATCTTAATGAATGTACAAGAAGACCCTCTGCCTTTAGAGGATGACAATGCAATAATATGTAATTAAAATGATGTAGCCTTCTAGCATCCTAATGATAATGATAATGATTTTGCTTACTTGTTTGATGTTTCACCTGACGGCACCATGCATTCATCTGACCATATGGATAACATTTTTAGCATTCATGATACTTCATTACATGACATTAATTTAGGAACTAAGGAAAATCCAAAAATGGTAATAATATCCAATGACTTAACCCCTATCAAAAAAAGAGATATGATAAAAGTACTTAGAAAACATGTTAACGCTTCCGCCTAGTCCTACGAGGACATGCCCGGGGTAGATCATCAAATCGCTGAACATTGTATCCCAACCGACCCTAAGTTCAAACTTGTCAAACAAAAGTAGAGAAGATTGCATCTAGAATAGGCAGATAAGATCAAAGCTGAGGTTGCTAGGTTATTGGAGTCTAAGTTCATTAAAGTAATTGAATGTCCGATATGGTTAGGCAACGTTGTCCTAGTCCCCAAGAAAGATGGGAAAGTTAGAATGTGTGTCGATTTTTTCGACTTGAATAGGGCCTCCCTAAAAGATGATTTTCCATTGCCTCATGTCGATGTACTAGTGGACATCGATAAGGTCAAGACAAATAGGGGGTCTATTGTTATAAGGTAATGCCTTTTTGGTTGAAGAATGCATGGGCGACTTATCAAACGGTCGTGATAGCTTTGTTGCATGACATGATCGATAAAGAGGTTGAGGTTTACGTGGATGATATGTTAGTAAAGTCAAACACTAGGGAAGAGCACCCTGAGATTTTGGAAAGGTTCTTAACCAGAATCGAGAAATACAACTTGCGTTTGCATCCGAAGAAGTGTGTATTTGGGGTAACTTCCAAGAAGCTTCTAGGCGATATCTGTTGGGAACTGATAGTTAGATTGAACATGCATAACAGGCATAGCGGAAATTCAAAATTTTGTGCATATCCCCAGGAACTCCTATAAGTTGCGTATGAATTAAATAAAGCCTTAAATAAATAATTCTCTACCTAGGTTAGCATGCAAAAGGGCAAGGCATACCATAATTCTAAATTATATCCTAGCACATTTGTTTTATACTAAGCATGTTATAACTCTGAGCTATAACCTAAGCATCAAAACAACCTAAGCATGTTATTAAGTCTAAAAACACTTAAAGAAAAAGACCTAATAATAAAAAAGAACTAAAGAAAACTTACCAATTTAAGCATGCTTTAGCAAAACCCTCTTGCATAAGCCTCCAAGCATAGGATAACATCTATGAATATCCACACGAACCCCACCAACCAAAACCCCCCGGGAGGAAGAACTAAGAAGCCTCGAGTAGTTGCTAGACCACTCCAGAAGCCTCACCCAAAAATATAAACTAGAGGTACCCAAATAAATTCAGGCTCCTCAAAACAAACTGTGCTCAATACTCGAGAGAAAAATATCTCGCTTAGGATTTACGCTTTGAGCTTGGTATGCTTTTAAAAGAGGAGAGGGGAAGCCTATATATAGGCTTTGGGAGCAAAAATTTGCTCCTGCTCCCTAAAAAGTAATGTGGGATGGGAGAAAAACTCCCATCCCAAACGGGTCATGCCCGTGGATCCACGGGCTCCGTCCCATATGCAGCGTGTAATGCACATATCATATACTGCCACAACACAGGCTCTCGTGAGCATGCCTTATGCATGACCTAGGTCTCTCGGCCTTTACCACTAGCCCAGCTCGTGGCAGGCCCTATGGGCTGCGCGTTTGGGCTACCCATTTCCATGGGCTGCCTCGAGCAATGCCTAGCATTGCTCGCACACCTTTCGGTGTATTTTCACACGCCCGAGTCTGTACCAAATATATTTTGTTCTCTCGGTCCAATTTAACTCACTCTGGCAAAAATCTCCTTTTAATCCTCTTCAAATAAATATTTATTTTTTGACCATAATAAATTAGTTACGGGTCAAAGATAAATTCCTTGGCTTATAAAATTGATACAATCAATCTAGCCAATTTATTTATGACCTTAAGTAAATTAGCCGCATGTCAAAAATAAATCCTTGGTCCAACCAAATAATAATCTAATTATTATCATGTTATATTTTTATAATAGAATAATTCTGTTGGTTCTTTACTTAGTCCGATGAAGGTCCAATGTGTGTGATCTTATAGGATCCCGAAGTATTGAGCTATTAAGGCTTAACCAACCCTTGTTCTAATGGAACCATTGGCTCAAGATTCTAGATCATGAATAGAACCCGATAACCTTAAATGACTGTAGTACACCTCTAGCAAGGGTTTACCATCCCCCATTACTCGAAATGTCATTTACGCTTATGACTTAATCCCGGTTAATGTAATAGTTATCCATTGCGATTAATTCCTTCCATTCTTTAATATTAGTACCATCTGGTTTGTAGGGTTCGGTTAAAATGTTAACCCACTAATAGCAAGGTTACTCCAAGATATCCCAGTAGTTTACTTGTTATTGAAGTATATTGCCTTTCACCATAGTGTATTTGACTAGAAACCATTTCTATCAAACACATACTCTGATCATAGGTTTATGGTAATCATCATTTCAACAAGTGGCCTGGCATAACTCCTTAATATATTCGAAGCGATGGATTCTTTCTAACTACTCAGCTTACCAACTTACTGACATCACTATACTCATAATCACCTATAACACCCTAAATTAATGAGTGTATAGTTATGGCCCAAAGTATAGCAATAGTACCATACAAGGTAACTAGTATCTCAAGTATGAGGACATTCACAAAGCTTATTGCATGAAGATAAACACTAACATATTGATATATATACCAAGTGTTTATCTTACTACGGTCTCCAATATATCTCTCAGATATATCCATGTGTCAAACTTAAGGCACCACCTTCAGTCCTTAGGAGATTAGCTACTTGGACTCTTTTCAAGAAAGTTGACCACATGTTATTCTTTCCACTGCATCAATATCCTTTCTTGATGAAACTATGACTAGGGAATGTTTAGACATAATCATAATTGCACATGAAGCTGGTTCCACTAAATATAGTCCAACTATAATTTCTCTGACTTCATGATGTGATACGTTAAGGACTTTTGCTTACATACATCAATGAATATATTTAACCAGCTATAATATATATACAAAGACATTGATATAAATAAAAGATTAAATGCCTTTATTGATTAAGCAAATTATTCGTACTATTATATACTTAAGATATATCGCCCTAATTTCCTTAAGGGCATACATCATATCCAACAAACTCCCACTTGCATTAAGGCCAATTAGCCATATGTCTTAATCCATATGCTTAAACATGCTCGTCACACTTGACTTGAGTCAATGGTTTTGTCGTACCATCTGCGAGGTTCTGATCAGTGGGTAGATATTCTAATCTTATTATTTTAGCATCAACAATCTCTCTGATTATATGATACTTTCTGGATACATGTCTATTTTTCTGATGAGACCGTGGTTCCTTTGCCTGAGCTATGGCACCATTGTTATCACAATACAAAGTAATTGGATCAACAGCCTCAGGCACCACACAGAGATCACCAATAAATCCCTTTAACCAGACATCTTCTTTTGCCGCTTCTCGTGTAGTAATGTATTCAGATTCTATGGTTGAATCAGTAGTAATTTCTTACTTGGAACTCTTCCAGCATACCTCCATTTAACACATACACAAAACCTGACTGAGACTTAAAGTCATCCTTGTCAGATTGAAAACTCGCATCAGTGTAACCTCTAATTATGAGGTCACCTTCTCCATAAATCAAGAACTCATTCTTAGTCCTTCTCAAGTACTTAAGAATTGCCTTGACGGCCATCCAGTTCTTTTCACCTAGATCTGACTGATATCTGCTTGCAAAGCTCAAAGCTTGAGAGACATCTGGTCTAGTACATATTATAGCATACATGATGGATCCTATGACAGATGCATACGGTATATCCTTCATGTGCATTCTCTCTTGAGCTGTCTTTGGACACTCAGCCTTAGATAGGCTAATCCCCTTTGTCATCGGCAGATAACCTTTCTTACAATGCTCAAGGTTGAACCTATTCAATACCTTGTCTATATATGTACTTTGAGAAAGACCTTACAGATTCTTTGATCTATCCCTATAGATCTTTGTACCTAGTATAAATGATGCTTCACAAAGGTCTTTCATGGAGAATTTTCTTGACAACCATATTTTAACATTTTGAAGAAGAGAAATATTGTTTCCTATTAGCGGAATGTCATTGACATACAATACTAAGAAAACGACTGCACTCCTACTAACCCTTTTGTAAACACAAGGCTCATTAAGGTTTGGACAGAAATCTAGTTCATGGATTGTCAAATCAAACCTTATATTCCAACTCCAGGATGCCTGCTTAAGTCCATAAATGGATCTTTGTAGCTTGCATACCTTAAAGCCATTCTGAGATGTAAAACCCTTAGGTTGTGTCATATATACATCCTGGTCTAAATCCCCATTCAGGAATGCTATTTTTACATCCATCTGTTAGATCTCATAATCGTAATGAGCAGCAATGGCCAGGAGTATCCTTATGGATATAAGCATGGCTACTGGTGAGAAAGTTTCATCATAGTCAATACCTTCACGTTGACTATAACCTTTTGCTACCAACCTTGCTTTATAGGTAATTACATTACCGTCCATGTTAGTCTTCTTCTTGAAGACCCATTTGCACCCAATGGGTCTAACTTCTTGCGGTGCATCAACCAAATTCCAAACTTGGTTCTCATACATGGAATCCATTTCTGATTTCATGGCTTTTAGCCATTTATCAGAATCTGATATTTTCATTACCTTATCATATATCCTTGGTTTATTATCCTCCATGAGATATAGTTCTTTATCATTAGTGATGATAAACCCATAACTATCGGGACCCTTATGAACACGACCTCATCTTTGCAATGATTCTATTTCGACAGGTTGTTCTTGGATCACACTTTCTTATGTATCTAGAACGGGTCAATCAGTTGATTTCTATTTCCTCCTCTTAAACTTCTAGTTCAATATTGCTCCCACTAAATTTTGCAAGTAAGTGTTCCTTTTCCAAAAAGTGAGCATTCAGAGACACAAATACCTTTTGTGCTTCGAGTTGGCAAAATAGATATCCAATCAGGACAACCCCATACTCTTAAGTGACTTAGAGATGGTTTCTTATTACACCATCTTTTGTAAGGTGGAAAATTAACTAATTTAGTGGGCACTCTATTTAATATATAAATTGTGCTCTCCAGTGCATATCCCTAAAAGGATTTACTAAGATTTGCATGGCTCATCATGGATCGAACCATATCTAATAAAGTTCGATTCCTCCTTTCTGACACTCCATTGTGTTGGGGTGCATAAGGAGGGGTCCACTGGGAAACTATCCCATTTTACTTTAGATAATCCTTAAACTCCTGACTTAAGTATTCTCCTCCTCAATCTGATCGAAGTGTTTTAATACTTTTCTCAAGCTGTTTCTCTACTACATCTCTAAATAGTAACTTTATCATTTTTCCTCTTAAACAAGGTTCACAATCACCAAAAGACTCCAATTCTATTGGACCCAAGTCTCCACGCTTATGTAACTTGGTTAAGTAATCTTTGTTTATGTGGCCTAAATGATAATGCCATAAGTAGAAGGAATTCTCATTATCCAATTTAACTTTCTTCATATTGTTTATACTGTAAACTTCTATTTTAGTATCAAGAACATAAATACCACCTTTCAACATCCCATAACCATAAAGAACATTATTCAAACGAATCTGACAATTACTGTTCAAAAATAAAATCTCAAATCCCTCTGCTGCTAAACACGCAACAAACACAATATTCTTAGTAACACTTGGAATGTAGTAACAATTATTCAAACCCAAAACAGGTCCACTTGGCTAAATAAGATTAAAGCTTTCTACGACTAATGCAGCAACTCTGGCTCCATTTCCCACACGTAGGTCCATCTCCCCTTTTACAAGTCTTCTACTGTTCCTTAGTCCCTACACAGAATTACAGATATGAGAACCACAATCAGTATCTAATACCAAAGTAGATTCACGCGAAAAGTAGCAAAATTGTCAATTACAAACATACCTGAAGTAGATGCCTCTGCAGGCTTCTTCTTCAAATCCTTAGAAGTAGGAGCTTTGCAATCCTCTTCCAATGTCCTAGTTTACCACATTAGAAGCAGACATACTGATATACCTTCTTTCCTTTCTTCTTTTTACTAATTCTTTTCTTGGCACCCAGTGCCTACTTCTTCTTCTTAGAAGCCTTGCCTTTTTCAACCAATAGTAGAGGTTTCTGATCCTTCTTGATCTGAGGTTCTACTATTTTCAACATGTTGATTAATTCAAGGATAGTAGAATTAATCTTGTTCATGTAATAGTTAGTCACGAAGCATGAGTAACTATTTGTCAAGACATCAACACTAGGTCAATGCTCAAGTAATGATGCATCTCAAATCCCAATTGATTCAGCTTCTTAAGGTATCCCAAGAGTTTCAGTACATGCTAATAGGCAGATGTGCCGGCCGACATCTTGTTTCTGAAAAGGAGCTTGGAGGTCTCATAACTCTCTATCCTTTCCCGCTCTAAAAAGAGCTCTTTAAGATGGAGAACCATGTCCTCCAAGGTCATGTTCTCATGTTGTTTCTGAAGCTCAGGATTCATGGACCCCAACATGATACACATGGCAGTCTCACGAGCTTTCCTGTCCTTCAACCAGGCTCATTCTCCATATGATCCTTAACATCAGGTTCCACAGGGAAAATTTCACTTAGAACATAGGCAATTCCCTCGGATATGAGAATTATTCTCACAGCTCGGAACAAATCAGAAAAGTTTGAGCCATTAAGTTTGGCGTCAAGTAACATACGGAGATTAACATTGGAAGTCATTTTCAACCTTAGATATAAGAAACAAAAAAGAGTTTAGATATTAGTTTAAGTACATGCATGTAATATAAGGCCTTTTAATTAAATATATTTGTCCTACTATTTTTTTAAAATTTATAATAGCCCATTCTATTGAATTCGGCAATTTTAGCCCAGTAAATTTCCTAGTAGGTAGCATCTATAACTAGTCTATTACAAACCCCAATTTATGAGTCAAGTCAAAATAGTAAGTCATAGTTGGAATCCCATTCCATCTGCATCGCACGCAACTGCTCATTCATTCAAGTTCCCTAATCCCAAGGGACGTGTGCTCTTATATTAGCATCTCCTTGAATATGTCTCAGATCTGGGTCTAGTTCCCAATTTTATGGTGGACTACCCCAGTTCTGTTAAGGCAAACCCCATCCCAAACTTTACAACCAATCAATGTGGACTAGAAGGAATGTTTTGCGTAGCACTTTGATAGTCCAAAGAGACCGTAGTATAAATTTGAGTAAGGAAGACTACAACTTACCTTTATATATTTACTTTGGGATTTTATTAGTGTTAAACATCTCACCCAATCTAGGATTTTATCAAATGGACATATTTATAATAACTTATATTAATTTAGGGTATTTTGGAATTAATTTATAAGGTCCAACCTTAGGGGGGTTCAAGCTCTTTATTATAATTTTTCCATCAACCTAGATATATGCAAAATAATTAACACTTTATTTGTTAAATTTATATTGCACTTCCTTTAAGCTTTTATTCAGTAAATTTAATTTTTTTACTTTGTTATAGAAACATATATATGCACCATCTTATATACTAGAAATCAATTAGTTCATATTAATCCCCCGATTGGTCAATTCAAGTTGCACCGATATAGGTTCCCAAGTAGGAGATGTGCCCTATGAGGAGTAGATACCAAGTCCAATCCTTAGCCAGAACAAATACGGGCACAAACCTAAAGATCAATGGATTCTCTTGAACTAATAAATTTTGTTCTTCCAATTCATGTAAATTGGAAGCATCTATAACCTATCTAATTTAAATAAATTATTGACACTTGTATAATTTGAGTAAGTTGAGTAGGCGTATTCAAAATTATTCATAACCATTTTTTAACCTTGAAATGAAAGGCACAAGTTCATATATATTGTTCTAAACAATTAAATAAACAAATCATTTCATATAGAAAATAATATTCAGTTTACTTCTAACTTAATTATGCACTAAATAGGCAGGCTCTGATACAACTGTTGAAAACTGACAGTTAAATTGAACATGCATAACAGGCAAGGCAAAAATTCAAAATTTTGCCCGTGTCCCCAGGAACTCCTATAAGTTGCATATAAATTAAACAAAGCCTTGACTAAACAATTCTCTACCTAGGTAAGCACGCAAAGGGGCTAGGCATACCATAATTCTAAATTATATCCTAGCACATTTATTTTATACTAAGCATGTTATACCTCTAAGCTATAACCTAAGCATAAAATAAACTAAGCATGAAAAATAACCTAAGCATATTATTAAGTCTAAAAATGCTTAAAGAAAAAGACCTAATAATAGAATTAAAGTAAACTTACCAATTGAAGCGTGCTTTAGCAGAACCCTCTTGCATAAGCCTCCAAGCGAAGGATAGCCTCTATGAGTATCCACATGAACCCCACCAACCAAAACCTCCTAGGGAGGAAGAACTAAGAAGCCTCGAGTAGTTGCTAGACCACTCCAGGAGCCTCACCCGACAATATAAACTAGAGGTGCCTGAATAAATTCAGGCTCCTAAAAAAGAACTGTGCTCAATACTTAAAAGAAAAATATCTCGCTTAGGATTTATGCTTAGAGCTTGGTGCGCTTTTAAAAGAGGAGAGGGGAAGCATATCTATAGGCTTGGGGAGCAAAAATTTGCTCCCCAAAAAGCAATGCTCCCATCCCACGCGAGTCATGATCGTAGATCCACTTGGATCCACAGGCTTCGCCCCATATGCAGCATGCAATGCATGCTACATATGCTACCACAAGGCAGGCTTTCACGAGCCTGCCTTGTGCTCGAGCTGGGCCTCGCATCCCATGCCGTAAGCCCAGATCATGGCGCACCCCCATGAGTAATGGCTGGCATTGCTCACACACCTTTCAGTGTATTTTCGGGTGCCAAAGCCTGTACAAAATATATTTTGTCCTCTAGGTCCAATTTAACTCGCTTTGGAAAAATCCCCTTTTAATCCTCTTCAAGTAAATATTTATTTTTTGACCCTAATAAATTAGTTACCAGTTAAAGATAAAGTCCTTGGCTTATAAAATTGATATAATTAATCAAGCCAATTTATTTATGACCCTAATTAGTTAGTCGCACGTCAAAAATAAATCCTTGGTCCAACCAAACAATAATCTAATTATTATCATGTTATATTTTTGTAATCGATTAATTCTATTAGTTCTTTACTTAGTCCAATGAATGTCCAATGTGTGTGACCTTATAGGATCCCGAATTATTGAGCTGTTAAGGCTTAACCAACCCTTGTTCTAATGGAACCATTGGCTCAAGGTTCTAGACTATGAATAGAACCCGATTACCTTAACCTACTGTAGTACGCCTCTAGCAAGGGTCTACCATCCCCCATTACTCGGAACGTCATTTATTCTTATGACTTAATCCCGGTTAATGCAATAGTTATCCATTACGATAAATTCCTACCATTCCTTAATATTAGTACCATCTGTTTGTAGGGTTCGGTTAAAGTGTTAATCCACTAATGGAGAGGCTGCTCCAAGCTATCCCATTAGTTTATTTGTTACTAAAGTACATTGCCTTTCACCATAGTGTGTTTGACTAGAAACCATTTCTATCAAACACATACTCTGATCAGAGGTTTATGGCAATCATCACTTCAACAAGTGGCAAGGTACACTCCTTAATATATCTAGAGTGATGGATTCTTTCTGACTAATCAGCTTACCAACGTGATGTCATCACTGTACCCGTAATCACTCGTAACACCCTAAATTAATGAGTGCATAGTAATGACCCAAAGTATAGCAACAGTACCAGACAAGGTAACTAGTATCTCAAGTATGAGGACATTCATAAAGCTTATTGGTTGAAGATAAATACTAACACAATAATATATATACCAAGTGTTTATCTTACTACGGTCTCCAATATATCTCCCAGATATAACCATGTGTCAAACTTAAGGCACCACCTTCAGTCCTTAGGAGATTAACTGCTTGGACCCTTTCCAAGAAAGTTGACCACATGCTAGTCTTTCCACTTCATCAATATCCTTTCTTGATGAAACTATGACTAGGGATTGTTTAGACATAATCATAATTGCACATGAAGCTGATTCCACTAAATATAGTCCAACTATAATTTCTCTTGCTCCATGCTATGATACGTCAAGGAATTTTGCATACATACATCAATGAATATATTTAACCAGCTATAATATATATATAAAGACATTGATATAAACAAAATACTCAATGCCTTAAGTGATTAAACAAATTATTCGTACTATTACATAATTAAGATATATCGCCGTAATTGCCTTAAGGGCATATATCATATCCAACAATATCGTTAGTCAATGAGGGATCCAGGTTGACCCTAAAAAAGTTAAAGCCATTCAAGAAATGCATATTCCTAAAATGGAAAGCGAAGTCTGGTTGTTTCTTGGATCGCTTCCGCATGTGGGCCGTTTTGTCACCAAGTTAACAATAGTGTGTGAACCAATCTTTAATTTGTTGAGAAGTAATTAGCAAATATAATGGAATGAGCAATGTTAAGTAGCCTTCAATAAAATAAAGGCTTATCTTGTGAACCCTCCAGTTTTGAAACCTCCGATGCCCGGTAAATCGCTAATCCTTTATTTAGCCATAGAAGAGTCATCTGTAGGGGCAATGTTGGACCAAAAGAAAGAGGATAAAAGTGAGCATGCCATCTACTATTTGAGTAAGAAGTTGTTAGACTATGAGACAAAATACACAGTGGTAGAGAAGAAGTGTACAATAATGGTGTGGTTAACTAAGAACTTGAGGCATTACTTTTAGTCCTACAAAATCCAAGAAGTTGCAAAAGTGGACCCAATGAAGTATCTCTGTCAATCTCCTATGTTGGCAGGGAAACACTCTTGTCGGCTCCTATTACTATCTGAGTTTGATATCGAGTATGTCATGAAGAAGGTCATTAAGGGGAGAGCAGTGGCTGAATTCTTAGTAAGTCAACCTATAGAGTCTGATTATATTGGAAATATGGATTTCCATAATGAGCAGTTAGCAGCAGGAAAGGCAAGGAAGGCCGAATGGATCATGTATTTTAATGGGGCTATGAATCGGAAAGGCACAGGTCTTGGGGTAATCATCATCACAACGCAAGGTGAAGTTATCCCTTTGAGCAAACAATTGGAATTTCCTGTCACTAATAACGGGGTCGAATATGAAGCTTATCTCTTTGGTTTTGATGCTCTTTTAAAAGTAGGGGCAAGGGAAGTCAGGGTGATGGGAGATTCTGTATTAGTGATAAAACATGTAGTGGGAGAATGGGAAATCAGAGAAGAGTCACTTAGGTTGTATATGGAAGTAGTTTGGGTTTTGTCAGCGTAGTTTAGTCAATGCTTCTTCCAATATATACCAAGAGATGAGAATCAGATGGCAGATTCTTCGGCTACCCTATCCTCAATGTGGGAAGGAGAAGAGGCTCAACCCATCCGTCCACTTATAATAGAAACGACTCGTTCTCCATTCCATGAAAAGGTTCAAGTTATGATTATAGAGGAGTAAAATGCTTGTTGGCACAACAACATTAAAAGGATCCTATAAGAAGGGAAGTTCCTCGAAGGGTCATCAGGTTCCGATTGCCTAACTCTTAAAAGGTTAGCAACAAAATTCACACTAGTTGATAAGGATCTCTTCAAATGGACAACTAAAGGTTTTTTGTTGAGATGTCTCACAGAAGAAGAAGCAGAAAGAGTAATGACTCAGGTACATTTAGGGGATTGCGATCTACATATGAATGGGATGGCTTTAGCTAGAAAAATTCAGAGAATGGGATATTTCTTGACCACAATGAGTGCAGATTGTATTTCAGATCCATGGGGATATACAACATTTACCTCCATTTGAGCTTTACAATTTGTCTACTCCTTGGCCATTCTCACTGTGGGGGATAGACATAATAGGTGAAATCCGGCCATTGTCAACCAATGGGCACCAATTCATCATAGTCGTAGTTGATTATTTTTCAAAATGGGTGGAACCTGAATCCTACACCAGTATCATCACCAAGAAAATGGCTAAGTTCATAGAGAAGCTTATCTTTGCTTGGTATGGAGTTCCGTACCATGTGGTATCTGATAATGGGTTCATTTTCAAGGGGCAATAATAGAATTGTTTGAGAAGTTCAATGTCGAGCATCACAGATCTTCTCCATATAGGCCACAAGCTAATGGGGTAGTTGAGGTTGCCAATAAGTCAATCAAGAAGATTCTATCCAAAATAGTGGCTACTTACAGGGACTGGACTGATAAACTCCTATTCACAGTTTAGGGGTATAGAACTAGTATTAGAACTCCCACCAATCAGATGCCGTTATCCTTAGTATATGGAATAGAAGCTGTACTTTTAGTTGAAACAGAAGTAAGATCTCTAAGAGCGGCACTCAAAGCTCAGCTAAAAAGAATCAGATTGGGTAAGGGCCAAGTATGAACAGTTGAACGCAATAGATGAAAAGTTGCTCAAAGCACTTGACCACCTATAGATGTACTAGCAGTGGATGGCTCGAGCTTACAACAACAAAGATAGACACTTGAAACAACCTCTCAAAGCGGGTGATCTAGTTCTCAAGTAGCTACGCCAAGTCAACAATGGCGCTAGGGGCAAGTTCAGACCTAATTGGGAAGGACCATTCATGATAAAGAAAGTTCTTAGCAAAGGAGGAATCAAGCTTATGGATATGGATGGAAATGAGTTTGTGAATCCAGTAAATCAAGATAGGCTCAAGCATTTTCATGTCTAGGTTAAAATAATAAAGAATAAATCACCCGGTGAGCAGTCCTCTACTGCTCAGGCAAAAATTAGGGTGCAGCCTTCTGATCGGTATTCCATAAATTGATTAGGCAAAAATTAGGGCACTCCAATGCAATAAAGCTCGCTAAGCTAAAAACCTGAAAAGGGCGGCTTAGGCAAAAGTTAGGGCATCTAGTGAAAAATGTCAGTTGCCTTTTAGAAAATCTGTAAAAGACCAGTAGGCAGTAGGGGTTGACCATTGGAAATTATTACCATTGCCTATGTACTCAAATTAATCTCATTAATGAACATGCTATGATTTTGCTAAGAATCTTGGTCTTATGAATGCATGTAGGTCTTTAGGTGAAATAATAGCTGGTATATGAACATCAAATTTTCACTAAATGTTATGCATCATTGTTATTTATTCCTTTCACATGTAATCCAACAGAAATAAAAATCAGGCATATATAAATTAAAAAAAAAGTGTGTTGGATTGAAAACCCGAAAGGGCGGTCCAGGAAAAAGTTAAGATGGAACAAAAGAAAAAGCCTGCGGGATTGAAAACCTGAAAGGGCGATCTCGGCAAAAAAAATGATGAAAAAGCTTGCTTGGTTGAAAACCTGAAAGGGTAGTCTAGGCAAAAGTTAAAGCTAAAAAGAAAAAGTCTGCTAGACTGAGCCATCAAGGATAGGTAAGGCAAAAATTAGGACAAAAAGAAAGAAAAATAAATGTTTGATAGGTCACCTCGCATTAAATGGCCTATGCAAAAGTTAGAACATCACTCGGTCCCCTCACTATGAAATCACTGGATAAAATGCGGGTTCACAAAGCAGCAATACTCAATACTCTCAGTTCAAGGAAAGTCATCATGCATAGAAGTCAAATGTCAAATGTACCAATCTAAAATTTACAATCAAAACAAGCCACGCAGGGCCCAAAAGTACCAACATTTCAAAAAGTAATCATAACCTAAGCTACCGGGGGACCCTATCCCTGGCAATCCTCCTGAGTTTGGTCCTGAGTATCCGCCAACAAAAAATCCACATCTATGGTCATATGATCCTCGGCCTCATCAATATTAGCAGTTAGCTGAGCAGGGGCCCTAGTCTCCAAAGTCCCTGTAGTAGTCCCAACAGCATCAGCACCCTCAACAGACTAATCTCTACCCCTTTGAGTCACTAGTATCCAGAAAGATCAACCTCGAGCTCATCATTAAAAGGATCTGGCATCTGCCTATCCTTAGTCATCCTAGCTAGCTGGCCCCTTAGCATCTCAATCTCAGCCCTCACCTGAGCGGTCTTAGCCCTACCCTGGTCAACCTTAGTGGTAGATGCCCGCAGCTACTTCTCCAAGAACTGGGCTTTCTCCTCTGAAGCATCCAAGTCTTGGGCAGACTTACTGTGCTCCATGGCCAACAGGTTCTGTAATAGAAATTATTAGATCAGTACCCATATATAAATGTCATAGCATGCGTGCATAGTTTGTTAAATTTTACAGGAAAAGAAACTTACCGAAGCTAATGCATCCTAGGCCAGTAGTAGATCCTACACTAAAAAGTAGCCCTTGGCAATCCTCTCAGCCTCAGAGATTGTCACCTAAAAGGAAAAGGTTACATCAGGATAGGATATCCTAAGCAATCACAGTAATGAAGAAATGGTAAGGCAAGGGAGTCCTTACATGAGTAGGCTAGAAGGAGTGAAACTAATAGGCTAGACCGACTCCTCAAGCTCCTTGATAGCTTGCTTCCCCGAATGATCGAGGATTCAGAAGAAAGTATCTAGCTCAACTCGGAGGACGCCCTCCTTCACAGATCTGGAAGCTCGAGACCGCTTCATTAGAGGCTCAGGGGCAAGAGCAGTAGCAGCGACAAATCTCTTTCGTATGGAAGTGAGAGGCTGTAGCAACAAAGAATAAGATTTAGAATCACAATCTATTTCAAAAAGCAGTAAAGTATTCACTAAGTCTAAGTTAGAGGCATACCTGAGAAGAAGGGGTAGCAGACCTAGCCGAGCCCCTAGTGCCTGAACTATGGATGGACCCCCGTGGTCACCCCTTAGTCCACCCTCCTACTCTTCATCATCATTGTCATCCTCACTATTACTCCGATGAAACTCGAGGGGCTCATCCCCATGGTGGATCCTCTCGCAGGGAGGAAAAAGTGAGGAATCAATAAACTTAGCATAGGAACCCTCCATAAATAGCATGTGAGCCCCCTCACCCAATAAGTACAGCCCCTGGTCGGTCCCCGATATGAGATGAGGCCAGACGATGCCTGCTGGGATCTAGGGAGGGATCAGCCTCTCCACCATAGCATTGGTCCTCCACCCTCAGACCCACTCACCGAAATACCACTCAAAGGAGAGTGGTGACTCCATGATAAAGCGGCGATCATCCACGCCAGCCCACATCCTCTAAATAGCACTATATGAGGCCAATCTATCTGATGGGTCTCAAATAACCTATACAGAATGAATGCAATGTAAGTATCACACCCTCGTGAATACAGTTTCTACTAATGGTTTGTTGAAATGTAAAATGCAGGTTTCGTAGGGAAGAAGTTTACCCGATCTGAATGCAGCTGGCGTAGGAACTCCTGGTACTATACTATAGTCAAAGGCTAGCCCTGCTAGAGCCCCATCCATCTAGATATAATGTGTGGCAACTTGGATTGCATGGGCAAACCCGGCCTAGGAATAAATCGATGCTTAAAAGCCCAAATTTGCAAGATAAAGTAAGGATTAGTTATAGCACAGTTCAAACAAAAGGTTAAAGCACAAGAGATCAATTTAGGATTTACTAATAGTATCAGATGGCAGATCTTGAACTCAGATTGCTCACCTCGGACTCCAATATACAACCCGTAGTATAGCTATATTAAAATGACCAGGCACCAGTTCTTGCCTGGCACAGCGGTAAGGTTCTCCACAGCAGAGAGTAAACCATAATTGAGGTTGCTTGAGTAGAAAAGAAAGAAGATAGTGGTAAGAAATGTTAACAAAAAATATCGAGCATACTGATCTCTCTTATCATCCGCAATAGGACTCGGCTGCTAGATCCAATAAGCATGCAGGTCCCCGTACTTGAGCTTTTTCATCCCCTCCGAATGAAGCCCAAGTAGTCTGGTAATATAGGCCTTTACCTCAAGTCGGGAATGACATCGGTCGGCATAAACATCGAAATAGACTATACCCCACTCCACTCTAAGCCCTTCGTAGCACATACATTAGAGGGAGTAATGGTAACTTCCCTAATAGGTAAGTGAAAAGTATGGGTCGTCTCCAACCACCTCTCTATCAAAGCTGAAATGGCACCTGGGGCCAACATCTTAGAAGCCTAAGAGATGGCCCTGATGATGTTGCTAAAGCTGAAGGAATCAATATGAGCCAACAAGTCCGTATCCCCCCCGGTACGGTTCTCCTCGTACCATTTCCTGTTGAAGCTCAGGGCTCCTACAGTCTTGTATTGGAACTGCAAAGGATAAATTACAGTTTGGCAGGGTTAAAATATAGTAGACAAGTTAGAAATTAGAAAAGGATTGTAGAAACAAAAGTAACAAAGAATTTGTCCTTGAGGACAGAACTCGTACGGGTAAGTCCCATCCGTACGGGTCTGTAGCCACTCCCGTATGAAAAAATGGGACTTGTACAGGTCCCCCCCTCACCCGTACGGGTCCCCTACAAGTAGGCCCTCTGCAAAAAATCTCCCAAAAGATCCAAATTCATCCAAAGCTCATCTAAAACTATCCTAAAAGCATCTTAGCTAAAGTTACATGCATCAGGCTCTATTCTAAGGTCTAAAACACCATAATTTATGAAAAAATCCGAGAAATTTTCAAAGGTTCGAAAATGGAAGATGGAGAATTGGGTAAAATTACCTAGAGTTTTGAAGCTTGGGTCTTAAGAGAAGGGTTCAGTGGCACTTCGGAGATGGGAGTGAGCCCTAAAAATGAGTCTCCTTTACGAAAAGCATACCCGATGGAAACCGAGGATTCTCATAGTCCTGAATCGCCCATCGGGGGAGAGTCCTCGAGCCTAAGGGAAAAGCAGCTAGCCTATGGGATCTTCTTATACATCTTTAGTTGATTTTAGGAAGAAAATCACCATATTTGCAAAAAGGGAAGTTTTGGCATATGACGGGATATGAGAGGACTGATCAGACTTTTAAACCCCCCATCGGGGACCTGTACAGGTCCCACCCTACCCGTATGGTTCCCAATGTTCGAGCACCCCACCCATACGGTTCCTGGCCCACCCGTACGGGCTGTGTCTTGCCATCCAGCGGTAGATTTTTGAATCAGTGTTTCACAAAGCACCAGAAATTCATCCAGTCCAAGCTCGGGGCCAACCCCGCTCTTCTTCACCCCTATATTTCAGTTATATTCGGGATAAGTCCCTATTCTCACCTTGATCCTTGATTGAAGGGGAAAAGATATTTTTTTTCACAAAAGTCAATCAAGAATCAAGGTAAGCCATTTTTGAGTTAATCACTAACTAGGAAGTTCTTGTGTATAGGTCCATCCTAGCACAAAAAGTCCTTCCTTAGCAAAAGAATCTTACAAGGGAGGGCCTCCCCAGCAGAAGAGGCTTTACTCAAAGGATATTACTTCCCTCCCTAGCCGAGGAATCATCCCAGGGGCATCCCCCATTTCCTAGTAGCGGAGTCTTTAGAATCTAGGGGCTTTCCCCCACCAACCTAGGGGCAACCCCCCATTACCCAGTAGCAGAATCATCATATCCCAGGGGCATTCCCTCGCCAACCCAGGGGCATCCCCCATTTCCTAGTAGTAGAATCATTAGATCCTAGGGGCATCCCTCCTATTTCCCAGTAGTGGAATCATCAAATCCATGGGGCATCCCCCCGCCTACCCAGGGGCATCCCCCCATTCCCCAGTAGCAAAATCGTCAGACGTTAGGGGAGCCTACCCTAAGGGCACTCCCCAGTAGCAAAACAAGCAACAATCGGGCCAAACCCGACATTTCTCGCATATAGTTATCTCATCCACACATCTTTATTCTTAATTGAAGGGGCAAAAACATTTTATTTTCACAAAAGTCAATCAAGAATAAAGATGTGTCTACTTAGACAAGGACTAACTAGATGTTGGATTGTTATCTCTTTTCAGGTTATTCAAATTCCCCAGTAGGAGAGCCATCCGTCTTAGGAAAGGGATACACCGCCAGTTAGGAAAGTCATCTGCCTTAGGAAAGGATGTAATATCAGTCACAAAAGTTATCTGCCTTAAGAAAGGGATACGTCAGTCAGGAAAATACTCCATCTTAGGAAAGGGATGCAATATCAACTAGGAAAGTTGATCCACCTTAAGAAATGGATACATCAACTAGGAAAGTCAATGCACCTTAAGAAAAGGATACATCAGCCAGGAAAGTCGATCCGCCTTAGGAAAGGGATACACCATCAGCCCGGAGAGTCGTTCCGCCTTAAGAAAGGGATACACAACCTTCCCCAGTAAAGTCACTCAGGATGCACAGAAGCAAAAGGAAAGTCATCCGCCTCAGGAAAGGGATACGCATTGGCAAGGAAAGTCATCTACCTTAGGAAAGGGATATGCATATCTTCCCCAGTAGAGTTATAAGGGATACGCATTGGCAAGGAAAGTCATCTGCCTTAGGAAGGGATATACATATCTTCCCCAGTAGAGTTACAAAGGATATGCATCAACAAAAGAAAGAAGTTTGCTTCAAGAAAGGAACTAACCCATGTCATCCTCTCAGGTATAATTTTTAAACCCTCGCTCACATCGTGAGATTATATAGATCCGTATCTGCAGTGATCCTACGAGGGGCAGTTTTTGAGCAATGGATTTTAGTGATCCTTCTCACAAAATGACGATGAGATCTATATGATGCAATGTCTTTCAGGTGTTGTCCATTAAAGGTGTTCCTACTACTATAAAGTTGAGTTTAGGTAAAGTTTGGAGCCCTAGTCTGCCCTTAGGTACCCGTACGGGTTCTATTTAGTAGCACGGATCCACTGACAGACCTGTATGAGGATTACCTTCCATACGTATAGAGCAAACATGTACAGGTCCCCTAGTACCCTTACAGGTAGGGCCCCACCCTTACGAGTCCTCTGATTGCCTAATTAGCCGCTTTCGGAAGTAATCTCTTGCCATTTTTGGGAAAAGGCAGGTCTTGAATGCGGTTTATTGCATTCAGACCTGACTTTCACCCTATATATAGGGCCTTTCCCCTCATTTCATTACATACACATTCATTATAAGAAAAACTACAGAAAATTTATAGTAAAGTGCTAGCAATTTTTATAGGTATAGAAAAGGTATAGTGGGGAGTATATAAGGTGTAAAATAGGGAGAAAACCCATTCTTTGAGGTTTTGTCCACATTTTATTCATTCCTTACTTCGTTTATTACGATTTAGAGAAGGTTCTATCCACACAAATACTCATCTAAATAGTCCTATTCCATCATCTACTTTGGCCTGACTCTCTCAATAGTAAAGGGATCACCTTAAAGTGGATTCACGCCACAAAGGTAATGCTTCAGAGTTTCAAAGAGATTCACATTTCAGTTTTATTATTATTGTTACTTTTTGTCTCTTCTATTATATCTGCTCTTTCTATTTCTTGTTTCAGGTTTGGTCCTAACCCCGTATGAGCCTTGTTGGCACCTTGTATTGTCGAGATATTAGATTGGTGTGCCATACTTATACAAAGGGAAATTCCTTTTTATTTTATTTTTCTGCCACCAATCCATTAATCTGTTAATCTGTAAACTAAATTGAACAAAGTTATTACCTTGACTAGACAGGACTAGTACGGGTACACCATAGCCATACCAGTCCTCCCTAGTAGCCATATGGGTCCCACCCACCTATACGGGTACCAGCTCCAGGCAGAATCCAGAACTCATTTTAAACTGGTTAAAAATCAATCCAACTCATCATTTTCCATGCGATCACTTTCACTAATAATCCGGTAAATCAACCCGCAAAAGTTAAAATGTGTTTTCATAACAAAATACATTGAAGACCCGTTATTACTTCCTAATCCTAGAAGCCGCTCGAGTACTATCGATCGCAAAACAGCCACGCTAACATAATCACGTTTTTTCTAATAAAATGTTGACTTATGATGTGCTATAAACTATGCTAATCTTTATGGATGTAGGGGAATTTATTTTTATTTTGTTTTATAATTTAGAACAAATGTATAGGTTCTCTTGCAATTCCCTATTTTCCCCTAATTGTAATTTTTATTCCCCCATTTATTGCTTGTGCTTGATTGTAATCTGTAAACAAATGTAACGAGTGTGAAAGAGTGTAAAAATAGGATTTCTGTGATAATTCCTTAAATGATGAAAACAAAAATGGTTTTACCCGGTGAATGTAATTTTGAATCAACTAAATGAGAAATAAGTGACTCATCTAATACCCGAATCTCTTATCCAATAGGTATGAGTCTCACACCCAGAGGGAACCATACCAAAACTCTTTCCCAAGTAGACAACTTGGGTAGCGACTATATCATTTGTTTCGAGATTTGGGTCTCGATTCTTTTATTCATTAAAATTGGCTTATTGTGCAAACTTGAGCTAAAAATGTTTTATCACGCCTAAATTCAACCAACCCCCAGTAGGCCTCACCTCTCACATAGGCCCTAAGGGAGACCACACGTCATCGACACCTCACACATACCATCATAGTACAAGTCTTTTCTATAACCCTATATTTTGTCTCATATTCCAACAACTTCTTACCCAAGTAGTAGATGACGTGCTCGCTTTTATCCTTTTATTCTTGGATTAACATTGCACCCATAGACGACTCCTCTATGGCCAAATAGAGAACAAATGGTTTGCTGGGCATTGGAGGTTTTAGGACTGAGGGACTCACTAGGTAAGCTTTTATCTTATTGAAGGCTATCTGGCATTGCTTGTTCCACTCTATCCACTACTTCTTTCTCAACAACTTAAAGATTGGTTCACAAACCGTTGTTAACTTGGCAATAAAGTGACTCACGTACTGAAGTGACCCAAGAAATGACCTGACTTCCCTTTCAATTCTAGGAATAGGCATTTCTTGCATAGCTCTAACCTTATCAGGGTCAACCTTGATTACCCTCTAATCGACGATATGGCCCAAGAGTCTCCCTGATGTAATCCCACACACGCATTTTTTCAGGTTTAAACGGAGCTTGTATTTCTCAATTCTTGTTAAGAACCTATCCAAAATCTCAGGATGCTCTTCCCTTGTGTTAGACTTCATTAGCAGGTCATCTATATAAATCTCAACCTATTTATGGATCGTGTCGTGTAGCAAAGCTGTCACGGCTCTCTAATAAGTTGCCCCTACATTTTTTAACCTAAATGGCATTACCTTATAATAGTATACCCTCAATCCATGATGAAAGCTATCTTGACCTTGTCAATGATGTCCATTAGGATATGATAGTACCTAAAAAACCCATCTAAGAATGAGTACATTGCAGCTCTGGAGGCACTATCTACTAGTACATCAATGTGTGGCAATGGGAAGTCATATTTCGGAGATACCTTGTTCAAGTCATGAAAGTCGACGCACATTTTGACTCTCCCATTCTTTTTAAGGACTAGGACAACATTTGCTAACTATGTCAGATACTCGATTACCTCAATGAACTTAGCTTTTAGTAATCTAGCAACTTTGGCTTTGATTTTATCGGCCCATTCCGGACGTAACCTCCTTAACTTTTGTTTGACTTGTTTAAACTTAGGATCGGTTGGGATACGACATTCAGCAATTTGGCGATCTACCCCATGCATATCTTTGTAAGACCAAACGAAAGCGTTAACATGTTATCTAAGCACTTTTATCCTATCTCTTTTTTCAATAAGGGTTAAGTCATTGGATATTGTGACCATTTTTGGAGTTTCCTTAGTACCCAAATTAATGTCATGCAATGAAATGTCATGAATGCTAAAAATGTTATGCATATGGTCCGATGAATGCATGGTGCCGTCAGGCCAAACATCAAACAAGTAAGAAAAATCACTATTATTATCATTAGGATGCCCAAAGGCTATATCATTTTCATTACACATAATTGGATTGTTGTCCTCCATTAGCAAAGGGTCTTCTTGGCCACTCATCATGATGTGAGTCAGGTAGCTAGCCAGATCTTGCAACTATTTTTTTATCAACACACCGTCCACGGTGTCTCTTATGACTTAGGCTAGGTTCCTCAAGGCTTCCTGAATAGACATCTTCTTCTTATCCTTTAGGCATAGGATGATGTATATTGAAGTAGTGAGGGTATCGATGGCCTTGTCTACTTCAATCTTTGATGGGTCAATGGCCTCCATTTTCTTGGGTCACTTCTCTACTTCTATGGCTGATTCATCACACTCAAGAATGGTCTTGTATGCTTTCACAAATGCTATCTTGTGGAGGTGAGGAGATAACCTAAAAATGAATCGATAAGCTAATTCCTTCTCATGAGGCTTCCTTTTAAGAGCTACCATGATCATTAACCACCTCCGAAAATAATCAATTATAGGCTCCCCGCTCCACTACATGATAGCCATAAGATCAAATATAGACGGTTCTTCCCTTGCTTTCTTGGTCTCTAGGCTGTGCTTCCATACTTCTTCTTCTTCTAACCTTGAGAAGATCATGCCTATTTCCTCTCCTCTTCTCATAGGTTCACAAATCTTTCTTTTGACAGTTAGTACCATGATAGCTTTGAGGAGATCTTCTCATACTTCAGTCGGGGGACCGGAGCTGACATGGTACACACAAAAGTTGCCCCTTTCTTCAAGCCTTGGCTTAACATATGGCTGGAGGTGCTGAATCAACCCATACTTCTTTGGCTTTTTGAAAAGCTTTAAAAGAGGAGTTTCCGAAGGTAAAATGTCATCGAGAGTCATAGGATGAACTTTTTGGTCGAGAGTCATACCGTAGGGTAAACCCATGAAATAAGGGAGGGTCATTCCCTTTGGCATAACCACGAAATTGGGAAACTGACTCAGATACTTGGTACAGCGAACTTGTGAAATGACCTCTTAATAAAAGAGGTGAGACCCACTACTAGCCCTGAGGATCGTTGGGTTTGCTGGCTGGACAGATTGAAGGAATTGAGCCATGGGGTGGACTGGGGTGAGGACTGGATGAAATTATCGATTCTTGCCTTGAGCTGAGGTAGTGACCGAAAGATCAGTACATGCATGATATGGGGTATACATGCATAAATTACAACAATGCATGGTGGGTTAATTACAAGGGAATATACAACACAACACATGCGAAGCTTGTCCTCCAACCTTATTCCTCTTGCCGATTTTGAAGGTATTTTCCTTTGATTACCACAAGGATAATAAAGGGTGACCTAGTCTAATCTCATTGGAAAGAGGTACCTAGAAGGGTAAAATTCTAAGGCTCTTGATAAGAATGGTGTAGGGACATAATGGAAGTTGATGTTGTAGGTTCCCATCATATCAAGCTTCTTTTGAAGGGACATGATAATGAGTGCTCCACTCACTAGAGTGTCCCTAATTCCTAGCGGGCATGAGTGACACTTTCATAAGTTTCACGGAAAAATATGGCACCTTAACCTAGCGGTAGAGAAGAGCGCATCTGACTAGAGAGAATGAGATGAGAAGATAGAGTGTAATAATTTTCCCAAATGATGAAAAAGAAAACGGGTTGGATTAAGTAAATGATTTTCATTGCTCATCTTAGTCTTTTAAGATTTTAAAACAAACCAACATTTTGCAATTTAAAAGATTATCATCCTCAGCAGAGTCGCCACTATGACGTGAAGAGGATATATCAATCTCCCTTGGCGCCTTGCAGCAGGGTCCACTAGGGGTTGGTTGATTTAGGTGTGATGGAACCATTTATTCAAGTTTGCACATTTTGACCAATTTTATGAATAAAAGAATTGAGACCCAAATCTCGATGCAAATGATAGAGTCGCCACCCAAGTTATCTACTTGGGAAAGAGTTTTGGTATGGTTCCCATTAGGCGGGAGTCTCATACCTTTTGGATCAGAAATTCGAGTATAGGATGAGTCACTTATTTCTCATTTAGTTAATTCAAAATTACAGTCGTCGCATAAAACCATTTTCTTTTCATCATTTGGGGAATTATTATAAAAATACTATTTTTCTACACTCTTTCACACTCGATTCATGCGTTTACAATTAACAATAAAGTACAATAATTGGGAGAATAAAAGTTACAACCTGGGGAAAATAGGGGAATTGCAAAGGAACCTATACATTTGTTCTAAGTTATAAAATAAAATAAATAAATTCGCTTGCATTCACAAAGATTAGCACAGTTTATAATACATCATAAGTCAGCATTTTATTAGGAAAAATGTGATTATGTTAGCATGTCGGTTTTGCGATCGATAGTGCCCGGGCGGCTTCTAGGATCAAAATGAAATCATAGGTCTTCAACGTATTTTATTGTGAAAATACATTTTAACTTTTGTGGGTTAATTTACCGGAATATTAATGAAACTGATCCCATGGAAAATGGTGATGTTGATTGATTTTACATATTAGAAGGGGACTTTGGGTTCTGCCTGGGAGCCCGTACCCGTACGGGTGGGTAGGATCTATACAGGTGCTGGTGAGGATCCGTATGGGTGTGGGGGACTCGTAAGGGTCCTGTTTAGTCTCGGTTAGAACTTTAGTTCAACAAATATGATAGATTTATAGAGGAGTAGAATATTGAAAATGACAATAAAATAAATAAGATGTGAGTCTCTTTGAAACTCAGGAGCGTATCTTTACGCCGTAAATCCACTTTGAAGCGATCCTTGTGCAGAGAGAGAGTCTAGCCAAAGTAGATGATGAAATGGTGATTTTAGGACTGTTTAGGCGAGTATTTGTGTAGATAGAACCTCCCTTAAATCCTAATAAATAAAGCTAGAAATGAATTAAATGTGGACTAAACCTCAAGGAATGGGTTTTCTCCCTATTTTATACCTTCTATACCTCAACTATACCCTTTTTATACCTATGAAAACTGCTGGGATTTCTATCTAAATTACTTGATCCGATTTTTATTTTGTTTCTTTAAAAATGAGGCAAAAAGTGTCTATTTATAAGAGGAAATCGAGTCTGAACGCAATAAATCGCATTCATGACTTGATTTCTCCCAAAATGCCATTCTGCCTATATGGGAAAAATTGCAGTTGTATGGGGTGCGGAGGACCCGTATCGGTCTTAGTGGGACCCGTACGGGTCCCTAAAGGCAGTCTAGGTCTCCAAAACTTGGTCAAACTCAACTCTGCAGTAGTAAGAACACCTCTAATGGATAACACTTGTAAAGAACTGCATTACCTAGCTCTCATCATCGTTTTGTGAGAAGGACCGTTAAAATCCAGTGCTCACAGTACCACTTCACACTACTACATGTAACTTATCATGACGAGTTTGCTATTTTCCAAATTTGCAGATATTGACAAATGCTTTCTTGTAGGTATGGATCTTGGAGAAATGGGCTCTAAAGGAATTGCCGCAGGGGAGCATTTAGAAGTATAACCCATCTAATTTTTCAGCGCGCTTTTACCACATTGGGCCACCAAATGCTATCATCGACCGAGTGGGTCTCCATTCTACAGGCTTATGCCGAATCCCAGATTTATTGGGTTTGCCCTTGGTAGAAAATTTCAAATGTCTTATTGGAGATGTCGCCAGACGGAGTACAGTTGTTTGCGTTACAGATGGTTATATGGTATTCTCCATATAGATTGTGCAGACAATATGGGAAAGTCCAAAAGAATGCAATTGAATTCTGCAAGACTGTGTTAGCTGAGTACTCTTCTACTAGGCCGACACTCTTTGCTAAGAGATGGGCAAAATGTACAAAATATGCCCGATTGAAATACAAAGCTGAGAGGATTATAATGACTAATGAGCTGTACAAGGGTTGGATAGCTGAAATTCAAACTCTACCTACTGGGAAAAAGTGATTGGCGGCTAGCATTGATTAGTACTATTACTCCAGAGGCAAAGGACCTATTCTTCCTAAGGCGAAGAAAAGACGTGTAGTCTGACGTTTGATGTGATCATGTTAAACTTTTGATAAAATATTTCAATTTTTAGTTCTAATTTTTACATAAGGAGTCCTCGACCTATCAAACTGTGTATGTTTGAATTTTTTTCCCAGACTGCCCTTTTCGAGTTTTCAATCTAGCGAACTAATTTGTCGGCTTTTGCATAGACCTTGCTTTTTTCAGTCTATCGGATATTTTTGCCTTTTTGGAAATATATCTCTTTTTCTTTTTCTTTCTCTTTTTATTACTATTTTTTTATTTATATTGAGTATAAGCATGGAACGAGAGATAAGGCGTGAGTAGAAATATGAAACATATGCAAACTTGCGGATCAATCACTTTCACGTCAAAATACATTTATATTCGCCTTCATACGAGAATTTTAGCAAAAATGACACTTTTATTGACTGAGTTCAAATTGGTTACATTCAAATAACTTATCTCCCATTGCTAACTATCCAGTTACGGTTTTATAGATAGCGATTCTTAACTGTTTAGTCCTAATTTTTGCTTGAACTTCTCATGAAGGTCCAATGGACTTTATTAGCCTTAACTTTTGCATGACCCACCCTTTTCCGGTTTTTGAATCATCAGGCTACCCGAATTTTTCCAAATCTACCCTTTTCGGGTTTTCAAATTAGTGGGCTTATTCTTTATTTTGTCATTTATTTTTCTATTTACACGCGATAGCGCTTGAGGACCTTGACTGCACCTTTTCTAAGGACCTTTTTTATGGCATACAAACCTTCCTAATTAGGGCGGAATTTTCCCCTAGTATCAGTGTTGACTTTTCACAACTGTTTGAGGACCAAGTCTCCAGCTTTGAGTGGTTCTTTTGGATACCTAATTCAGTTGTTGTGAGCTCTAGCCATACACTGTTGGTACATCTATAGGTGATCCAAGGTCCTTTTATAAGTGTTTATTACCTAGAATAATTATAGACTAATTTATATTGTCAATAATGCCATGCTTAGGAGATCCTTGGACTTACATGAAATTTTGAAATTTTGCCATGCCAGCTTTGCATGTTCAAACCTGACTATCTAGACCAACAGTGGTATCAAAGCATGCCTAATGCGATTGTGTGATTTACTAGAAATATACTAGGTCTAATTTTCTATGAAATATTTTTGAGTATGTTATGCCATGCCTAGGAATTTATTTCCCGCAATAGAAAATGCTGTGATAACTATATTAAGTGTTGCTCAAACTTACTCAGGGTAGTTATCTAAGAATTAACAATGTTTTACTTGATATTATAAATGTTTTGATTTTCGAATTAAGTGGAATAATTCTTAAATTATAAAAGAACAAAATCTTTAATTTAAATAGTCTATGGTTAGGTGAGTCAGAAGGGCACGCGGTTGTTCTGGCAAGGATTGGACTTAGCTACTCAGTTACATCAAGGGGGCCTTTCCTACTTTGGAATTTCCATTGATTTTAGATTCCAAGTAACAAAGGGACTAAATGAGAATTAGTTGATTTCTAGTATAATGAATTGGATTCATTATATGGTTTTACAATGAAAGTTTAAATTGTTAAAATAAAAATAGACATAATCGTAAAAACTTATAACAATGAACACCCTTATTTGTTTTGCATGTTATGTGGAGTCTTGGCATGATGGAATGATTATGAATTACTAGTTGAGCATGACCCCTAGGTTGGACCTACTAATTCCTTATAGCCCTGAATTAGTTATACTTTAATAATCTTGTCCATGTATTAGTCCTAGATTAAGCGAAATCTGATGCACCAATAAATCCCCATTAAATATTAAGACAGAATTAACCTTCCTAAATTTTGAATATGCTTCTGAGTCTTTTTCATTGATCAGTTGCTCACGCAGTGCGTGCATTCTTCTTTAACATCGTCTGGTCATCCGGTTGCAAAGCTAGCTAGAGCTTCGATGCCATGTTATCCTTCCACACAGTATCTATGATATACCGAATTATCATTAGGCAAAGATTGGAACAAATGAATACATCAAATGCGATGGAATTCATGAAACAACCTATACCTTATACTAAATCACCAAAATCGTAATCACAACATATAAATTTTTTGGTACTTATACTTAATTTAAATATATAATATACTAGCAAAACTTAACATTCAGTTTATAATACTTATAGCATCATATCCTATTACAACAAATGTGTACAAAACAAAAACCAAGACCCGACGACTTTCTATACTATATGCTTTTTTTATGAGGAGAGGGAGCGAGATGGAACACAGCCAACCAATCTTTCGTCCATGATATCTACAGGTAATGAGCTTCTAGTACAAACTTTATCAGCTCCGAAAAATTTAGCGCTTTATATGAGGCGCAACTCGGTGAACATAAACAATCTATGAATTTAGCAAATCACATATATACATTAACAAATTCAATATATAGTCACACTTATATGAGAATAAATGAACCGGTTATTTAATTGTTATGACATTTCCAGCCAAACTATTGCCCCGGGATATATGTAATATTTGTAACAATTGTCAATTGATTTGCTGGCCAGCTATGTAACAATTGGTTGACCTTTCGATCCAGATAAATAATTAGTTGACCTTTCAGTCCATTTGTCAGATATTGCAATTGGTTGACCATATAGGTCCAGATGAACAGAACATGTATTGCAATGTTTGATCGGCTATGTCCCGACGTCTCTTATACTTTTCATATATTCAAGTGCAAATGTTTGTTTTACGAACCATTGAACTTACAATTAGCATATATTAACACAAATGAACATATATTCCACATACATATATCATATAAATCCAGCTTATCAAATACAATTCTCATTATAAACGTACCCAATAATTCATATATGCACCAATTCACTTCACTTAAGAATTCAATCCATTATCATATTCAAATGATACATATCAACATATTTCTCATACAATTTCATATCAAAACAATTCATATCACATTCACATATTCATACAATTAACACATCAACACATTTCACCCATATATTCATATCATGTTTATACTCACATATTATCCGAGCTAATTCTCTCGGAAACAAGTTGGACATTCCTCTAGATTCCCTTCACGTTTTTTAGCTCCTATAACATAAATTCATGTCAAATATAAACATACATATACATCTTATTTCTTTTTTTGTATATATATAAAGATTAATATAAAATAGAATTTCTATCTATATGACCTTACTGACTCTAACAATTGATATCTATCGATTCATTCAACCAAATAACCTGATTCTAGTTTCATTTTACTCTTAACACATAACTTCATAACATATCAAAATTTCATAATTTTCTGATTACTTTTCCATTTGTTACGAATTTTAAATTTTAAACTCTAAATTTGTCATGTTTTGCCTGCACTTAGAACTAGTGTTCTTATGACCTCACTTCATTTCAATATTCATAACTTTCAACTCACTTAGTCCAATATGCTGATTCTTCTTTTGTTCAATTCCAAATACACAATTCCATTACATACTAAAACCTCAAAATTTTCAAAGCCTTATACGATTTATAGTGAATTTTCCTTCAACTCCCTATTTCAACCCGTTCTACCTGGACAGCATCTTAGTAGAACGACTATAACTTTCTATAAACAACATGAATCGACCTGATTTTTTTCCTACTTAAACTATACAAATGAGGGAATAACATATCAAAAATTCAGAATTTCCTAAGAAGTATAACAATCCCAGATTAATTTCTAAACTCACCTCATCTCTTTGATCATCCAATTCTGGATACTTCATCTTATAAAAATCATAGCTAGTGATCCACTCATCTAAAAATCCTCAAATTTTACAAAAGAAATCTAGAGATGTAAAGAATCAATTCGCCTTTTTGTCATAACCTGAAATTCTATCTCTAAATTTTTTCGAAAATCATATTACAAATACATACATGATTCTTCCTATCTCTTTGTTCTTCTTCTTATTCTCTTCTACTCCTATCCTTTTATATTCTAGTTTTTCTTTCTTTTATGGTTGATTTCAGATACTTATCTCTTCCTTATCACTTCCACAATTATCTATAGGCTAAAATGACCATTTTGCCCTTCTTTTTCATTAAATAATACTTACACTTAAACTATACTATACTTATACCAATAATAAACAACTCAAGTACTAATTTAATTACCAACTATAATTTCTACTTTTATCTTCACAAAATTTCAAATCCCTTTTATATATTTAAGTGTATATATGTATATATCTAATATATTTTAAACTAAATATACCAAAATTAATATATTTATTATATATTTATACTTCATCTAATAATTTATAATATATATGCATAAATCACTAAAATGAGATGTTACAATTCATTTCTAATTCCAATTTTTTTTGCTTGGAATGGACAAAGTTTGTATTTGTAATTCTTGAAATTTGAATTCCATAAAATTCATCATGTTATAATAAAACTTTAAGTTGAATTTTCAAATCCTCATTTAATACGAGTGAAATCCATGAAATCACACTCAATCCTCTATTTCTTCATATCTAACTCCAAGTATATATTTCTAAATTAATTCCCTTTTTAGTTCATTTATTCCAATTAAGTCCTAACTAAACAAATCAAAAAGGTGGTGGGACCCACCTAATATCATTGAAACCGAAAAACATAAATTCAAAAAATAGGAATAAGTGACGTTAACTGATATTTCATGGGTCTCAAAAATCATAAGTTTAAATTAGTATTTTAAATATTTTTGTTAAACCGTTGTTTCTTGAATTGGCCGGATTTCAGTTAGACCGACTGATTAACTGAAGTTTGACTGGGATTTTACCAACACCAGCCTTTGATTTCGATCGAACCTGGTTAAACCAACAGATCCGATCTGATTTTTCGGAATCCTGCTTATTTTACATACCTATTACTAGATAAACAAATAAGCTCCGTAAAAATACGCAAAATGTCAAGGACATGAACATAATTTATGGCATGTATCATAGTGATTTTAATATGATAAATAATAAAAAAATGTAAATATGTTAAGATTCCAAATATATTTTCTATATATTTTTCCATATATGCTTAACACCATTACCTGTTACATCCAGTCAAAATGAAACAAATAGTAAATATTTGGGGATCTTATATTATGCACCTGACTTTTTACACCTTTTTTAATTTAAAAGTTGAAAATTTATTAACAATTAATTAATTATTTTCTCACTCCAATTAAATACTTCCTAATAAATTATCAATTATTAAATTAGTGAATGAGATAAAAAATTAGGAGCATAATATAAAATTAGAATTTTAGGTGGGTTTTCACGTGTTCGGACCAATCACTCAATGCCATCCGTAATGGTAGGTACATAAAAAAATTTTAAGTAATAAGCCTGTTGTGTTCACAAAGCACAACCATTTCAAATTCTCAATAGTGTTTCCATTCTTTCTTATCAGAGTTAACCAAACATCAGTTTTGATGCTTTTTTCACAGCCTTCATATGCTTTGTTAGTGAAATTAATCGGATGAGCGATTTACAAGTATATAAGAGTACACTTCAATGGATCTCGAGCCCACTTGTCATTTCTTCTACATTGCGGGATATGTAATGGAAGACAATGGATGAGGTAGGGGAGCTGATGGAAGGCACTTTTCTTTCATAAGAAGTGCACGTGAAGAGCCATCTTCGACTGAGAAAGCTCACATTTTTTGTGTGAAAACTCGAGAACTATATGCACCAAAAAGGATCATCAACAAGAGGAAGGTGATGGTGATGATGATAGCGATGATGGTCCTTCTATGACATATGCAAAATAGATGTATGGTGCTTCTTGCCGCTTAGCTATCTCACATTTTGTGTATACACTAAAATCAAGAAAATTGCCTAAACATAAATCTAATAAATTATAAAACGAGTGAAAGTTATTGGTCTGATTGGAGAATGTGTTGTTAAAAATGAAATGAAATGAACTGAAAACTGTGAACAAAGCGATGAATGAAATAATTGATATTGTATTATTGAGTTGTGAATAATCAACTATATGTACATATATTTATAGTATACAAAATCACCTATGAGAAAAGGAAACAAACAAATCAACATAAATACAATTAATTATAAATAATCTTCCTAATCAACATTAATCCTAATTATTGATATTATTCCTAATTTAGACTTATTAGGAATAATCTCATATAGGAAAATATTAATATCGGATTCTTAATACTCCCCCTCTAGTTGGTGAGTGAATATTCTGAACTCCCAACTTGTGTCGCAGTGTTAAGAACTGATCATTCCCTAGTGGCTTTGTGAAAATGTCTGCGAGTTGGTGACGAGTTGGTACATATAAAGGAATGATTATTCCTGCCTGCAGCTTCTCTCACACAATATGACAATCGATCTCAATATGCTTTTATACGCTCATGAAACACGGGGTTTGCTGCAATGTGTAGTGCTGCCTGATTATCGCAAAATAGTGGTGTAGGAACATCACATAAGACTTTCAAATCTTGTAATATATAACATAGCCATACTAGCTCCAAACATGCATTGGCCATTGCACGATATTCTGCTTCTACTGATGATCTTGATACATTGGTCCGTTTCTTTGACTTCCACGAAATAAGGGAAGAACCAAGGAAGACACAATAGCCTGAAACTGATCTTCGAGTTATTCGACATCTTGCCCAATCTGAATCACAATATGCCTTAAGTGTGAGATTATTTTTGGATGGTAGTAACAAGCCTTGTCCTAGAGATCCTTTGATGTATTTAAGGATACGAATTGCAACCGCCCAATGTGGTTGACGTGGAGATTGTATGAATTGACTTAATGTTCGAACTACAAACACTATGTCAGGTCTAGTGACTGTGAGGTATATTAACCTTCCTACAAGCTGTCTGTACTTGGATGGATCTTTCAATAGGTCTCCATCATCTGCAGTTAACTTTGAATGCTGCTCCATTGGAAATTTTTCTAGAAGAGCACCTGTAAGCCCTATATCTTGTAAAATATCAAGTGCATATTTTCTTTGGGACATGTAAATTCCAGATTTGGAACGAGAAAACTCAATCCCTAAGAAATATTTTAAATCACCAAGATCTTTAATGTGAAAACGTCGAAGTAAGCATTCTTTGAGGTGCTGCATTTCTTTGAGGTCATTCCCAGTTAAAAGGATATCATCTACATAGATTAGAATGGCAGTGAATGAGGACCCTTGATGCTTTATGAATAAAGAATAGTCTGCTTTGGACTGTTGGTAACCTGCTATTTGAATCACATCAGAAAATGTAGAGAACCAATTATGAGAGGCTTGTTTGAGGCCATATAATGATTTATTCAGTCGACATACAACATTCTCCCCCTGTTGACGTTGCCCAGGTGGCAAGTCCATGTAGACAACTTCATGTAAGCTGCCATGTAAGAATGCATTTTGTACATCCAATTGATGAATGAACCAGTCTCTCGCGACTGCTACAGTGAGAATGCATCTGAGAGTTGTAAGTTTCACCGTGGGTGAAAAAGTCTCTCCATAATCAATCCCTTCAACTTGTGTGTACCCTTTTGCTATAAGGCGTGCTTTATATCGGTCAATGGTGCCATCAGATTGATATTTGATTTTATAGACCCATTTGCAATAGATGGGTTTGTGACCTATTAGGAGTGGCGTTATTGTCCATGTTTTGTTGAGTTGTAAGGCCGCTAACTCCTTTTCCATTGCTTGCTTCCATTTTAGATCAAAGATAGCTTGAGCATATGAGGTGGGTTCTTTAGTGCTTGTGATGTTAGCTAGAAATGTATGATGTGTAGGAGTGAAACGAGAATAAGAAAGAAAGTTTTAAAGGGGATACCTGGTTGATTTTGACAGTTGTTGACTAGAGTCAGAAAGATTGGCTTGAGATCCCACCACGTAGTCTTGATGCTAGGTAGGGACCTGTCTAGTGCGATCGGAGCGATGAATGAAAGGAGATTCTAGTGTTGCAGGTGTGTTTGAGGGTGGATTTTCTGGTATGGATGGAGGAGGAGAATTCACGATATCTGAATTTTTTGATATGGAAGGACTGATTGGTGGAGCTGAATATGGTAAATCAAGAGCTAAATTTTGTAAGACAGTGTGTGAATCGGGTGAGGATGTTGTGGTGGATTTATTAAGAAAGGGAAAGATATTTTCATGGAATGTAACATCGCGACTAACAAGGAATGTGCAATTTTCCATATCAAACAATTTATACCCTTTTTGATTATTTGCTTATCCAAGAAAGAAGCACTATCGAGCTCGAGAATCAAATTTTTGTTTAGGTGAAACGACAAATGCATAACATAAACAATTAAATACCTTCATATGAGAGAGAGATGGGGTTCGATTATATAGGTGTTCAAATGGAGATTTATTTTTCAATAGAGGTGAAGGTACATGATTAATTATATATGTTGCGGTCAAAACACATTCACCCCAAAACTCTAATGGTAAATGTGATTGGAACAATAATGCTCGTGGAGTGTTAAGAATGTGTCTGTGTTTGCGTTCTGCTACCCCGTTTTGTTGTGGTGTGTAGATACAAGTAAACTGACATTCGATGCCATTCTTGTGAAAGAAGGCTTGCATGGAAAGGAATTCTGAGCCATTTTCGACTCGAATTATTTTGATTAAGGCATGAAATTGAGTTTTTGCAAAAGTGATGAATGACTCTAACAAGTGTTGTGTTTCAGATTTTTGATTCATGAGGAATAACTATGTGCACCTAGTAAAATAATCTACTATGGTGAGAAAGAAACATGCCCCTGAATGTGTCGGAACTTTGTGTGGACCCCAAATATCACAATGTAACAAGTCAAAAGGAGAATGAGATTGTATTGTGCTTAATGGGAAAGGCAATCTTGTTTGTTTTGCTTTAGGACATACATGACAATTATTATGATCATAAAAAGAATTTTTATTTAAAGGTAGTACTGATGAGATAAGCTTAAGAACCTTATGAGATGGGTGTTCGAGACGCATATGCCATAAATTAGGGATGTGCGATGCTTGGAATGATTTTGGCGGGTATTTTAATGGAGACATGTAATACAGACCATCGCGTTGTTCACCCGACCCAATCATCCTCCCCGTAGTCAAGTCCTACAAGATACAAACATTTGGGAAAAAGACAACACAACAATTTAGTTGATTAGTCAATTTACTAGCAGAAATGAGGTTTAAATTGAAAGATGGGACACAAAGAACAATTTTTAGTGTGATATCATTATTAAAATTGATTGTGCATGTGGAAGTGATAGGTACAGTTGAGCCTGTGGGTAAATTAACGAGCGGAATTGGGGATGGTGGTGTGTTAGAAAATAGATGTGAATCACATGATATATGATCGGAGGCTCCGCTATCCAAGATCCAAGGTTTTGTGAAAACAGAATTGATTGAGGCATTAGGAGTTAACATACCTGATGCATTTGCAAATGATTTACCTTTACCGGAATTATTTGCCATGGTAGTATATGCAATAAATTAGACTTTTGAAATACCAAGATCACTGCTCTGGTACCATGTTAAAAATGAAATGAACTGAAAACTGTGAACAAAGCGATGAATGAAATAATTGATATTGTATTATTGAGTTGTGAATAATCAACGATATGTACATATATTTATAGTATACAAAATTACCTATGAGAAAAGGAAACAAACAAATCAACATAAATACAATTAATTATAAATAATCTCCGTAACAAACATTAATCCTAATTATTGATATTATTCCTAATTTAGACTGATTAAGAATAATCTCATATATGAAAATATTAATATAGGATTCTTAATATGTGTCCAACACCGGCAAGGATGGAACGAATTGGACAATTAAGACGCAAAAATTTTGTTTCTACTGATTTTACAACACATTCTTTCTCTATCTTTCATACTTGCATGGTACTATCAAGTTAGTTTTATTTGTATTTTAATTTTGTTTTTTGAGGAAAAAGTTTGATTTGTAACTAATGCATCAATCCTTTTCATTTTGATTTTTGAAATATTTACAGCTACTTAATGTTGTAAACATGTAAGTAAAAATTGTTGAATAATAACTCCCATCCTAAAAAAAAAAAACGCAAACCAAAACACATAAAAAAGGAGAAACCCACGTAAAAATAGCACATTTTGTGTATACACTAAAAAAAAAAACAAGAAAACTGCCTACACATGAATTTAACAATAACAAAACGGGTGAAAGCTTATTAGTCTAATTTTCACATGAGTAATATAGCATTGGCTTCGTGGTGAAGTTAGCTAGTAATTAAGACTGAATTTATAGTCTTTAAAGGTTATAGGTTCGAACTATATTCAGAGTGGGTGGAAATTTTTCTTTCTATTACATCATATTTTCGGTTAGTCAATAAACCTTTTTATACTTAATATATTTATTTTCAATTTTTACCTTTTTAACGAGGCTCTAAACCTAAACATACCATATATTAGTTATTGCATTTAATTATATTATTCGTTTAGTTAATAAAATATCTACAATGAAAACATTGAATTTTAACATGTTAAAGTTTTAAGAAATTATTATATCTTTGCAAAAAAGTTTTCTAATGATTGTTCAATTAAGTAAAAATGTAAAATACATAAGAAAATGGAAAATTGTTGGATTAGGCTCACTTGGGCAAAATAATTTGGGCCCAAGTTTAGCCTAATTACCAAAGCTTTTAATCTGTTTCTGAATAATCTTCATACGCCCACCATATCTTTCATATGTTCTTTATAACTTTCTTACATTTTTGCAGAATTTCAGATTTATTTTAGGTTTGTAACAGATTTGTAATAAATATATAACAGCTTTATAACAGACATATAACAGGTAGTTCAAATAATATATAAAACTCCTCTTTAATGATCAAAATGGATTAGATATGCATTTTTGGGATTTCAAACATTCTAATTAGTTATATAGTGCTCATATTAATGTGCACATATCTTTTTTTAACCTTTAGTTCAAAAAAATGAAGTCATGTACCAGATATATACTAGTGTTGTAACAGGTTTGTAGTGTAACAGATAAAAGACATAAAGACTTTGCCAAATACTTCATTAATAATTTTATCTAGTACAATACTGTCACATGAATTTTATATATTCGTAAGACATTTTGTATTATACATTTATTAGACTTGTAGTAATTGTATAACAGATATGTAACATGTATTTAGTAGGTATGTACTAGATGTGTAACATATATGTAGCATATATGTAGTAGGTATGTACTAGATGTGTAGTAGATACAAAGGAACACTTTAACAACATTCTTATCTAATGTAATGCTATTACAGGTCTGTTATATACTCATCAAACACTCTTATTCGACTTGTAGCACGTATATAACAAATATGTAACATGTATGTAGTAGGTATGTATTAGATGTGTAACAGGTGTGTAAGAACATGCAAATAAGATAAATCTGTGATCATCAGTCCATGATCCGTTTACATAAACCAAAACAAGAGTTGTGTTCATCTTTGAATTTCCAAATTTGATTCCAAATCTGAATCGCAGTAGAGTAAAGAAGTCAGAATGAAGAACAGACTCGAATCATAAATCCTTTATATGAATTAGGAAGAAATTGATAACAAAGAACACAGATGAAATCAGTAAAATCTAATCGGGACTAGAACTTTAAATTGACCACGAGAGAGAATTGAGAAGAGATGGAAACTGAATTTCCTGATCTCTTGTTAGTATCTGCATTTATATAAGGTGTTAAGAGGTTAGCAGGTGGTTAAAAAATTCTATGTTGGCTAGACGTACTTTTTTAACAAAAAAATGTAATTATTTTATAAATCTTGACCAATTAATTGCTTTACCTTAAGAAAATACTATATTAAATTTTGACTATAACGATTATTGATACTTTTATACAGTGAATATGTTTGCAGTATTATTGTTATATATGTTAAGAATGCTTCGGTGAAGGTAAAGAATTAATCCCTTTCAGTTTAAATCCTAAAATTCTTTAACTAGAAAAATGAGATTGGACATATTTGTATACATCTTATCTTTGGTGTTTGGTTTGGGGTTTAAGGAAATCCAAAGTGAATTAAAATTTTGTATTTTCTGTTATTTTTAGATAAAAGAATCAAACTTATTACTCATTTTAAGTTAATATTATTACTTCCATTAATGTAACTCAATTCCCCTCACTCCACTAGTTATTTCCTTTTACTTTTCTCATCTTTCTCCACCCAATGACGCCATTCTCTTACACTCATCCTCGAAAAATGTTCTTAAAAGAGAATTTTAAAGATAACTAAATTAAGTCAAGCTCTAAAAGTTAAGTGCTTCAAAAAAAATAACATCTTTAAAATAAAAGTTATATGAAGTAATTTGTGTTTAAAATTACTTGAAGTCTTAAAAACATTAGAAGAACATTAAAAGAAGAAGATCAGTTGTGAGATAATGGTTTGGATATTTTATCTATTAATGGCAATGACAACTCAAGAAAGCTGACTGTAAATGTTGGAAATATGATATTTTAAATAATATTGTACATTATCTACTTTAGATTAAATTATAATATGAAAAAATTATGATTTGAATAACATAAATTATCTCATTGTACTCAACGCTTCAAGAGCTTTCCAACGATATATTATACGTCTAAAACGGATTAACGGTGAGTGAGAAATTGTAGTTTATAGTTTGAACATCTATCAAATTTAGACGCACTAAATCGGTGATTCGGTACAAAAAAAATATTGTCATGTTATATTTTTTTTCTCCATTTTTATTTGAGATTAATGGTTTTAAATCCCTTAATCAATAAATTTTCTCATAACATCCATGGATAATGACCATAAAGGTATGGTTACAAATGTTAATGACTATAAAAAGTGCGATTACAAAGGTTAATGCCCTTTAAACCCCATTAAGCCATGTTAATGCCATTTGTCCTATAAATACCCTATTCTCGTAACTTTCTTCTGACACATGTGTGAGCACGGACTTTTTGGCGACCCGCGGAATGATGATGACGTTTTGCTCTGGCCTAATATTCGGCCAGTTGTTCTATTATTTCGGAGTTGAATTGCATTTAATCGCGTTGTTTCCCTTAACCGATTAAGTAAAATAGGTGCTAAAATTATAAAAAAATATGAATAAAATAAAGTAAAATTTTCCGCATTCCCCTCGCCGGCGCCGGCGCCGCCGTCTGTGGCGGCGTCGTCTCACTGCGACCCGTCGGGTCTCGGCGAGGCGTCGCCACAATGTGGCCACGTCGTCGAGACACAACAGCGCGCTGCGAGATGCTGCCATTGTAGCGTCTTGCGGCGCATTGGGGCGTCTCACCGCGCAGGAGCATGGTGGGTTGCTGCTGCTGCAGTGTCTCACACCAAGACGCTGCGCGAGCTTCTGGAGTCTATCGCCAGTTCGTCTTTCTCACTCTAATTTTGGATAAACTCAATTTTTCCAGAAATCTTTGGATTTCTAGGGACTAATTGAGTTATTTGGAGTGAGTGCGGCCTTTATAAAGCCATTAAATAACCTAATTCAAGACTTTTGGCCAAATTTAACATTTAATTTCTCATTTAGAATCTCTTAGGTTTTAGATAGAGAAAGCCATATAAACTTGAGAAATCTGATTAATCCGGATTCTTAAGGGCTATTTAGCTTAATCTTTTAGCTTAATCATTAAAAATAATTAGAAATCATAGGTTAAAACGAGCTTAAATAGGATTTAGAGATTTTTTCTCACAAAACCACTAAATTCCGTCACTAAATTTGTCACTATTTTCGTCGCTGTTTCGTCGGATTTCGTGACAAATTCGTCACAAAGCTTGCCAAACGATCGGTTTGAGTCTCAAAACGTGGATTCACGGCCTCTACGTAGCAAAACTGAGTTCCAATCTCTTTTAATTATTTTATTATCCTGTTTTGCTGCCCTTGGTTGTGATTTGTGGTTCTTTTCCCTTTGTTTTCGGTAATTCTACAAATATCTTCATCGATATTTTTGGATCCGTCTTTTATCCCAAAACTGAGAAATCAAAGTTATTTTGCCATTTTAAGTCTAGATCTATTGAAAAATTGTGGGAATCGGCTTAAAATTTCAGTAACCTTGAATTTCCGAGTGTAAAAATACCGATTTTGGGCTTTTTGACATTTTTCCGGGCCAGATGTTTCGGTGGACCTTGAGATGCTACGGCGTAGCTTAAGGCGCTGCAACGGCAGCGTTTGGGGCTGCCAATGTAGCATCTCAGGCGCCACCCTAGCATTTGGGCTGGCAAAAATGCCAAAAAGTCCCTGTTTTGTATTTTTTGCCCTTTTTTACCATTTTTTTCATTTTTGACCCCGTTTTTCACCTGAAAAATTTTCAAATTTTTTTATATAATTTGTAATTGTTTTTAATTAATTTCTTATCTGTTTTTGGGTTTTACTAATTACTTAATTAGTTTAATGTTCATTTTAGTGGTTTAAAAATGTGTTTTTACTAAATAAATTTAAAAAAATCTTTTTATAATAATTCAAAAAAATCCCTAAAAATATTTTCTGTTATTTCCTTTATTATTTTAGATTGTTTAGCGTATTTTATTAGTTATTAGGCTGTTTAGATGCTCATTTAAATGCCCGAATAATTGCATTTTAGTCCCGAAAAATCCAAAAATATGTTATTTTCCCTTGTTTGCCTTTACTTACTGCATTTATTTATTTTTTCATTATTTGTGGTTATTAGTGTATATTTTGCCTCGTATGGAGCCAGGTCCAATTTGGTAAGCTTGGTGAGGACTCAGTTTCACCCTTTTATTTATTTATTCACTTTCTTTATTTTTCCGCATTAGAAAAGTGTATAGGTATTTGTAAAGCCATGAAATAATTAATTTTATTGCTTTATTTACTGCTTTTGTGTGATGTATGACTATATAAACCAAAAAATCAAAACATTAACTGGATTTAAATCGCATAAGAACTAAAGCCGCACTTATTAAAATGTAAACATTTTTTATTTAATAAATGAAAAGTAAGCAACATCATCCGAACTTGGAATCTCTGTTTTAAGGTACGGTCCAACCACCTAGGTAGGAATATCCTACCCAAATTCTTGGTAGAGCTCAACCGGCTGATGACTCTGTCTTAAAATACGAGATTTCAGGTCTTGTATCTCTTAACACCTAATTTGGACTAAAATTCAACATCAACACCATTTTTTATCACTTCATCTTTTCAACACCCTAAAATGAGGATCAGTCCTTGCAGCCCGCTTCATAGCGCCTGCTTATTTTCCTTCCATCCCTGCATCTCATGCAGGCCCGGGGCTGAAAAGGTCGTCCGCTCACAACATGTTCTTCACTCTTCTACTCTAGAAAAATCCACCTGGTATTTGTGCTTGTTTACTTTATGATTTATTGTCTATTTTCATACTAAAAATATCTCTCAAAGTTTTCATTCATTTTACAAGAAGGCTACTTAGTATTAGGCTCTTATGAATTGCTCTTCACACGATTAGAGTTTGCCTACAATTGCGGTTGTATCCTAGGAGACAAATTAAGCGGTAGTGGACGAATAATTGTCTTAAGGAAACTGAGTTTCAGACCTCTGCAATAAACTTCTACGTCGGTAAAAAGGTTGATTTTTCTTTTATATTTATTTGTAATAAATCTCTATTGTAATTTGTACTTATTCGTAATGAAATATAGTGTTATTTATTTTATTCAATACCGCTAGTAACAAGGTTTCTAACAATCTTAAGACAATTATGTCTATATTTTTTTGAGATTAAGTGCAAGTTACTCTGGATTCTTGAAGACTTTTTTTGACAAAACGTTGTTCATATGAAGAAAAAAATAGTAAATTGTTTTTCATAAAAAAATTCTCTTTCTTCTTTTTCTTGGTTTTTCTTATTTACAAGTTTCTGGCTTACTTTGTAGTATTTCAGAATGTGAATTGAAAAAATTATGGACATTATTTTACCGATTGGAGGTAATGGTTTTGAAATGGATCCAGGCCAGTATAGCCAAAATGGACAAATTGGTCCTATTGGTGTTGGACCTAATGGAAATGAACTTTCGAGTTTAACAATTGTTATGCCTAATGATTATGAGGTTGCTTTGAGGTTATATCTTATTTCAACTCTTAAAAAATCGGAGAAATTTTGTGGTTCAAATTTTAAAATTTGGCAATTTAAAATATTTTTCTATTTGACAAACATGAGACACCATAAAATATTGAAAGATGATCCTCATATTGGAGAGGTCAATGGTTCTTTTCAATTATTTATGGATGGTTGGAATCATAAGGATTTTCTTTGCAAAAATCATATCTTGAATGACACAGTCATTGACCTATATAAGGTGTGTAATATTAAACGTATTGCAAAAGAATTATGGGAGTCCTTAAATAAAAAATTTTCTATTATTAATTAAGTTTTGGCGAAAGCTAACGTGGAGGAGGTCATTAAAGACTCCAAAAGGGGCAAACAACATGTTAAACGTAAGTTCAAAATTGGACAAAATAGAAGCATATCTAAGAGACAAATGTTAAATGGAAAATGCTTAAATTGCAAAAAGATGAGACCACAATCATTTATTTGTAAATTGACAAAATTTGTCAATAACATTGAGGTAAATATTATGAAAGAAATTATAAAATATGTATATGACATCAACGTATGTGTAATTTCTGAGGTCAACAAGACTGACTCAAACCCAACAGAGTGGTGGCTTGACTCTGGTGCTACTCGTCACATGTGTTGTGACATAGAGTCTTTTGCTGGATTGACTCTTATTGAAAATGGGGAGAAACTTTTCATGGGAAATTCTGCTACTTCTAATGTCAAAAGATATGGAATGGTGATTCTGAAAATGACTTCTGACAAAGAAGTAAAACTGCAAAATGTCTTGCATGTACCTGGCATGGGGAAGAATTTGATTTCTGGGAGCCTCTTGAGTGCACACGGCTTCAAGATGGTGTTTGAATCTCATAAATTTATTTTGTCTAAGGGAGACATGTATGTGGGAAAAGGATATGAATGTAATGGAATGTTTAAATTTTGTTGTATCTCTTGTAAGCAAAATTCTATTAATGAGAATATTGTTGTTGCTTATATGATTGAGTCTTCTAATTTATGTCATAGTAGACTTGGACACGTTAATTCTGATATGTTATGACATTTAATTAACTTGAATCATATACCCACATTTCATATTGATAAATCACATAAATGTGAAATGTGTGTTGAGACAAAATTAACAAGATCTTCATTTCAATTTGTTGAAATGAATTCTAAATTACTCAGTTTAATATATACTGATATTTGTCACTTGAAATATATTGAATCAAGAGGAGGCAATAAATACTTTATTACCTTCATTTATGATAACACAAAATGTTGTTACGTTTATTTTCTTAAAAGCAAAGATGAAGCTTTAGAGAAATTTGTACTCTACAAGTAAGAAGTAGAAAACCAACTTAATAAGAAAATTAAGAAGGTTAGAAGTGATTGTGGTGGTGAATTGTTGCACCATTTGGCGAGTTTTGCCCCCAAAATAGAATTACTCAGGAAGTAACACCACTTTACTCTCCATAATAAAATGGTGCAGCTAAACGCAAAAAATGCACTCTAAAAGAGATGATGAATGCAATGTTAACAAGATCTGGTTTACCATAGAACATGTGGGGTGATGTTGTTTTGTCAGCAAATTATCTTTTGAATAAGATACCATGTAAGAAATAAGACAAAACCCTTATGAATTATGGAAGGGTAGAAAACCTTCTTATAATTACTTAAAAGTGTGGGGGTGTCTTGCAAAGGTAATCGCTCCATTTCCTAAACATAGGAAAATAGGTCCAAAGACAGTGGATTGTATTTTCATTGGCTATGCTAGTAATAGGAACGCATATCGGTTTCTTGTGCATGAATCTAAAAACCCAGATAAGCTCAAGAACACTTTGATTGACTCAAAGGACGCTTCATTTTTTTGAAGACGTGTTTCCATGTATAGAAAAAGGAAAAGGGTCGGGAACTAAACGGTCTCATGAACTAATTGTAAGTGATGGTCAAGTTGATCAACAATACGTTGATAACTATGAAAATCTTCAATCAATAATTAAAGTTCTCAAGAAGAGAATAGTACGGATCATGAGGTAGAACCTAGAAGAAGTAAATAGGCAAGGGTTGGAAAATCCTTTCGTCTAGATTTCTTAACGTATATGGTTGAAGAGGAGCCTTAAACGTATAAAGAAGCTATAAGCTCTATTGGAAGTCCTTTATAGAAAGATGCCATAAGGAGTGAGATTGATTCCATTTTGCAAAATCATACATGGGAATTAATGGACCTTCCTCCCGGAACTAAGCCACTAAGTTCTAAATAGATTGTTAAATATAAGCTGAAAGCTAATGGAACAATTGATAAGTACAAGGCTTGTTTAGTCATAAAAGGTTATAGACAAAAAGAAGGCCTTAATTACTTTGATATGTATTCTTTAGTGTTGAGAATAACTTCCATTAGGATGATACTTGCAATTATCGCTTTGCAAAATCTTGAAGTACATCAAATAGATGTGAAAACAACTTTTCTAAATGGAGATCTTAAAGAAGAAATCTACATGGAACAACCCGAGGGTTGTGTAGCTTCTGGTCAAGAAAGGAAAGTATGTAAGTTGGTAAAGTCTTTATATGGATTAAAGCAAGCACCAAAAAAATGGCATAAGAAATTTGATGATGCAATGATGGCAAGTGGCTATCATATAAATGAGTGTGACAAACAAATATATGTCAAACTACAAATGAAGGATATGCCATTTTATGTTTGTATGTTGATGACTTTCTTATTGTTGGAAGTAATGAGAGAATGGTAAAACGTACGAAGGATATGTTAAATCTTAAATTTGACATGAAAGATATGGGACTAACTGATGTAATTTTAGGCATCAAAGTTGAACGCTCACCTAATGGTTTCATATTGACACAATCGCACTATATGGACAAGATACTTGACAAGTTTAACAAAGGTGATATTGGGATAGCCAAAACATCGTTACACATTAATCAACATTTGTCCAAAAACAAAGGTGAATGCATAGACCAAGTGGAATATGCAAGGGTTATAGGCAGTCTAATATACCTTACAAGTTGTATAAGGGATGATATTGCTTATATTGTAAGTAGTTTAAGAAGATTTGTGAGTAACTCAGGTAAAAGCCATTAGGATGCGATCGTGAGAATACTAAGGTATTTGCGATATACTCATAATTATGGACTGCACTATACAAGTGAACTTGTTGTACTAGAAGCATATTCTAATGCTAGTTGGATAGCTGACATAAAAAATTGTAAAGGTACAAGTGGGTACGCGTTCACTCTAGAAAGAGGAGAAGTGTCTTGGAAATCCTGAAGGCCACCGATTACAACTCATTCCAAAACGGAAGCTGAGTTTGTAGCCTTGGATAAAATGGGAGAAGAAGCTAAATAGCTATGTAACTTCTTAGAGGATATTTCAAATTTTGGCCTAAGCCTGTGCCCATAATTTGCGTACATTGTGATAATCAAGCAGCTATTGAAAGAGCACGAAATGTATGTATAATGGTAAGTTGAGACACATACGTCATCGACATAATACTGGTAGACAACTGATCTCAACGTCAGTTGTCTCTATTGATTTTGTAGGATCAAAGGATAACATTACGAATCCATAAACCAAAAGGTTAAATTGAGATCAAGTTGAAAATACATCTAAAGGAATGGGACTAAAGCCTATGAATATTTAAGGTGCTATGTGAAGGAAAACCCAACCATGTTTGACTGGAGATCCTAAGATCTTGGTTCAATGGGACAACCTAATTGCATTGACCTTGTGTGGTCACTGTGGGGGTAACCTCGTGTCCATTCCTGTGATGTAAACAATGGTAAAATGGGTTAAGGTTAAGCTAAATTCTTTTAATGATCCTTTATGCATCAATGGTTAAGCAAAAGAGATCACCTATGTGAGAGTGAAGTGGGGTCGCTTTAAAAGATACTATTAAGGTATAGTAATATGAAAGTCTTGTAGAACTAGGAGATGTTCATGACCATAACGAACATAACCATGAGAACTAAAAACCGTGATGTGTTGATATTTGTGTGGGGTATATCATCGTTTACACAAACGACAAAATAGTTCAAGGGCATAGCATCTACTAGTCAGCCAATAAAGTAAATATGCTTTCACAAGAGAAGGTTCAAAGGTTGTAGCCTACCTATCCTGTGCAAATATTGGCCGAAGAGCATTTTCACCCTTCAATTTTTTTTTTAAAAAGTCCGTACCGTTTTTAATTTTCATTCATATGAGGGATTGTTGGAAATATGGCATATTAGATAATGTTGTGCATTATCTACTTTAGGCTACATTATAATATAGAAAAGCTATTATTTGAATAACATGAATTATGTTATTGTATTCTACGCTTCGAGAGCTTTCCAATGATACATTATACGCCTAAAATAGATGAGAAATTGTAGTTTAAAGTTTGAACATCTAACAAATTTAGATGCACTAAATCGGTAATTCGGTACGGAAATAATATTGCCATGTCATATATTTTTTGACCTGATTTTTTATTTAAGATTAATGGGTTTTAAACACTTAATCAATAAAATTTCTCATAACATCCATGGTAATGACCATAAAGATATGGTTACAATTGTTAATGACCATAAAAGGTGTGGTTACAAAGGTTAATGCCCTTTCAACCCCATTAAGTCATATTAATGCCATTTGTCCTATAAATACCCTATTCTTGTAGCCTTCTTCTAACATTTGTTCTTCACTCTTTTACTCTAGAAAAATCCAGCTGAAATTTGTTCTTGTTTACTTTGTGATTTATTTTCTATTTTCATACTAAAAGTATCTCTCAAAGTTTTCGTTCCTTTTACAAGAAGGCTACTCAATATTAGGTCCTTGTGAAATGCTCTTCACACAGTTAGAGTTTGCCTATGATTGCGGTTGTATCCTGGGAGATAAATTCACCAGTAGCAGACGAATAATTGTCTTAATGAAACTGAGTTTCGGGCCTTCGCAATAAACTTCTACTTCAGTAAAAAGGTTGAATTTTTCTTTTATATTTATTCATAATAAATCTCCATTGTAATTTGTACTTATTCTTAATGGAATATAGTATTGTTTATTTTATTCAATGCCTCTACTAACAAGTTTTCTAACAATAAATACCAAGCACCATCACCATTGAAAAAGAAACAAAGCTATCTTTATGTGCAATCACTCTACTGAATTCAAAACTATAGGCAAACAATCATTTTTTTAGGTTGATACAAAATTGATAGTTAGAACAACCATTCAAATTTTTTGTAAAAAAATCATTAACTGAAAACAAAAGTTCAAGATCTTTCCTCTTTGATTTATAATATTTGTACGAGAGAATTATTGTATTACCACGTCTCTTGAGTGGAAGATTGGTTACAATTATTCATCAATCTTGGGACTGGATAGGAAGGAGGGTACCATAGAAAATCTGTAGGTCTGGAGAGTGTTGGGATTGATAGCTTGAGTGAGTATACAAGTGGAGTTGAGCTCATCTAACATAAAATCAATTGGCTTGTGTTAAAGCCCAATCTACTTCACTTATATATTAATCTTCATTCTGAAATAATTCCAATATTGGACAACCTCATATATCCAAAACTCCCTCTCAAGTGCAACTAGGCCTAAACTAGTTTCCAATTGTCAAATATTCCCTGGCTTATCTCCTTGGAGGCTTAAGGTCATGAACGGGTCTAGTCATCTCCGTTAGCCTAACTTCATGAGGACTTAAAAAACAAACCCAGGACCTTTTGACAATCATGTCTTCTTCTGCTCTGATACCACGTAGAGAACTTGTGGGCCTAGAGGACTGTTGGCCTTGATAGATCAAGTGAGCATACAAGTCGAGTTGAGCTCATCTGACACAAAATCGATTGGCTTGTGTTAAGTCCCAATCTACACCACTTATATAACACTCATTATTCTTATATATTTCCAATGTGGAATAACCTCACATTTCAAACACTCCCCCTCAAGTGTAACTGGGTCTGGACCAGTTGCCACTTGTTAATAAGAGTTCAATAAGAGTTTTGATGGTATCAAAGCCAAGGTTTTCATGCGGTTTTTTTTTTTTTCTTTTTTTTGTCCGTCAATTTTCATGGGTTTTCCCATGTTCATGATGTAGTGTATTGTTAACTTCAACGAATTCTATATTAATGTTAGAGATGTGTTAAATATGTGATGGTTTTCATGGGGTTTTATCCATTCTTTATTCTCGCTCTTCTATTTTCATGGGTTTTTCCCTTCTTTTTTTCTTTTCCATTCTTTATTTTCTGTTCATATATTTTTATGGGTTTCCTCATGTTCATGATGTAGCTAGTTATTTACTTTATCGGGTTTTATGATTAATCTTAGAGATTTGTTAAGGCTGTTGGATATGAGATTCTACAATAGTGTTTTGTCAATATCAATTATCATCAGTCTCATTGACTAGGGTATTTTAGTGTTTCGTCAATATTAGTTGCTATCTCATCAACCAGGGTATTTTGATTATGATTTTTTAGTGTTTCATTAGCTTTATCAGTTATATTTTATTAACATTGGTTGTTGTCAGTCCCGTTGACCAAGATATTTTAGTGTTTCATCAATAGTGTTGAATTGGTTTTTTTATGGTACTATATGTTTGAAGATGATTTTGATAATGCAATTATATTGGGTGTTTGTGAAATATTTGCTAAGGACCAAACTCCTCTTTTCAGCCTCCCAAACATGCCTACCCTAACATCTGGGTCGGTTTTAGGAATCTTTTAAGGAGGCGGCAGCACCAGGTAGGGAAAGTTGGCACCCCCTCTTTATTTTATACATAAACAAAAAATTTCTTGAAATTCTTCATCGAGTCTGCTCTATCGGTAAAAGAATGAAATCCTAGCCTATGGGTAAAGTGGAGATGATCTTTGGCCTTATTTATCCTACATGATGGCACCCGTCTGAAGAACCCGGCGTCAAAACTAAATCCTAAATCCCGGTAGATTTGGAAATGACCCACTATATCACCCTAGCAATTGAGATGAATTTGAGCCGAACAGATCTTCCAGGTGTTTAATAAGTCGCAAGTATCTTCTGGAAGAGGATAGGCAAATCCAAACCAAATTTATTCCAAGTAAATGCTAAACCACCCCTCTAGCGGACGATGGATGCGTTGACTTTGAGGGGGAAGCATGAATCTACAACTTTGCATCCATCAAAAAGTTTCCCATTTGAATTCTAAGTCAACTAGGTGAACAATGTATGGGGAACTGACAATCACTTTGAACATGCATAACAGGCACGATGGAAATTCAAAATTTTGTCCCATGTCCCTGGGAACTCCTATTAGCTGCATATAAATTAATTAAAGCATTAACTAAATTAATTCTATACTTAGGTTAGCATGCATAGGATAGGTGTACCATAATTCTAAATTGTATTCTAGCATAGATATATTTTATTTTAAATATGTTATAACTCTAAGTTATAGTCTAAGTATAAAATCAACTAAGCATGAAAAACAACCTAAGCATAATAATTATTAAGTCTTAAAACACTTAAAGAAAGGGACTTAATAATAAAAAGAGAATTAGAAGACTTACCAGTTGAAGCATGCTTTAGCAGAACCTTCTTACACAAGCCTCCAAGTATAGTCTAGCCTCTATGAGTATCCACACGAACCCCACCAACTGAAACCTCCTTTGAGGAAGAACCGCAGTGTTTTGAGTAGTTGCTACACCACTCCAAAACTCACCGAAAAATAAAAAGTATTTTCTCTTAAGTTGACTTGAGAGATATCACATTGGAATCTCAAGTCAAGACTCGAATGAGCTTGTGGTGCATTCGAGAAAGGAGAAGAATGAGGCTTTATATAGGGTGAAGGGAGAGCTCCCCTCATAAATGTCGGATGGGTAAAATACCCATCCCACCCTCCATTTGGCGGCAAGCACAAGCTTGGCTTGCTGCCCATACTTGTCTCAAGGCAAGCCCTAATGGGCTCTCCTTAGCTGCAAGCTTGGGCTTATGGCTCATGCCGCAAGCCTAACTTGCGGCAAGCCCCTATGGGCTGACCCTTTTGCATATATAGACCCTATGAATAAATTCATAGGTCAATGGTGAAATTCCCTATAATCCTCATTTCATTTAATTTATTTATGACCTTAATAAAATTAGTCACCGGCCAAAATAAATTACTGGCTTAGCCAAAAAAATAATCTAATTATTTTATTTTATTTATGACCCTAATAAAATTAGTTGCCAGTCAAAATAAATTCCTAGCTTAACTAAAAAAATGATTAATTCATTTTAATCGACACTTTAATTTATTTATCACCCTAATAAAATTAGTTACCAGACAAAATAAATTCTTGGTCTAACCAAATAATAATCCAATTATTATTATGTTATATTTTGGTAATAGAATAAATCTATTAATTCTTTACTCAGTCCGATGAAGGTCCATTGTGTGTGACCTTACAGGATCCTGAAGTATTGAGCTGTTAAGGCTTAACCAACCCTTGTTCTATAGGAACTATTGGCTCGATGTTCTAGACCGTGAATAGAACTCGATTACCTTAATCGACTGTAGTACGGCTCTAGCAAGGGTCCACCATCCCCATTACTTAGAACGTCATTTGTGCTTATGACTTAATCCTAGTTTATACAATAGTTGTCCAATGTGATGAACTCCTTTCATTCTTTAATATTAGTACCATCTGGTTTGTTGGTTTTGATTAAAGTGTCAACCCACCAATAGCGAGGTTGCTCCAAGCTATCCCAGTTTTTTGCTTGTTACTAAGTATATTACTTTTTACCATAATGTGTTTCACTAGAAACTATTTCTATCAATCACGTACTCTGATCAGAGGTTTATAGTAATCATCACTCCAATAAGCAGCTAGGTACAACTCCTTAATATATCTGAAGAGATGGATTCTCTCCGACTACATAGCTTACTAACGTGTTGTCATCACCATAATCGTAATCACTCGTGGCACCCTAAATTAACGAATGAATAGGTATGGACCTAAGTATAGCTATAGTACCACACAAGGTAACTAATATCTCAAGTATGAGGATATCCACAAAGATACTGCATGAAGGTAAACACTAACACATTGATATATATACCAATTATTTATCTTACTGCGGTCTCCAATATATCTTCCAGATACATCCATGTGTCAAACTTAAGGTACCACCTTCAATCTTAGGAGGTTAACTGCTTGGACCCTTTCCAAGAGAGTTGACCACATGCTAGTCTTACTATTCCATCAATATCCTTTCTTGATGAAACTATGACTAGGGATAGTTTAGACATAATCATAATTGCACAGGAAACAAGTCTTATCAAACATAGTCACACTATAATATCTCTCACTTTGTATGATATATTATGTCAAGGACCTTTGTACAAATATATCAATGAATATATTTTAAACAGTCACAATTGTGAGCAGGCAAAATATTATGGGAGCACGTGGGGTGCGGTTCGTGTGGCGCATTTGATTTGGTTTGAGAAAATCTGATTTACTTAAATGCGGTGCCTCTTTCATAATAAAATGCTTGATTTTATTAAAGAGAAAATTATTTTATTATTTTTCACATAAACTTGTTGAGTGTGAAAAACATGGCTTTTTATAAGCAAAAAATGTGATTATTGAGATATATATTTACACATTTTATTTAGAAAAGATATTTTTAAAATAAAGCATTTTTACTTAACTTAAAAATTGAAATAGAGTCGCCACCCGGTTCAGCTCCACTAGGAATCGTGGTATACTGATCCAAAATGGGATTTTTATACTGAAGAGAAAACGAGATTCTGAGTTCGGACATAATAGTTACTCATATTGTTCAAATTGCTTGGATTAATTTTGGAATTTGTGGTAATTTCTACATTACAATGGCTTTATTTAAGAAATAAATTCAAGAAATAAAAAGGGCATTATAAAAAAATAATAAATAGATATTGCTACTAAAATTTTGGCAGAGTAACGGCAGCGTTCGAGTTTTGGCCCGAAAACTCGGATAGAGTTTCCTCACATTTTGGATGTTTGTCCGCACCTGCGAGCTTATTTACACATATTATAGTCCAAATGGCACTAGTGGCTCGCTTAACCAGAGAAACGAAATGTAATATGCGATAATAAAAGTAATAAAAATGAACTTTAAAGTTGGGCTTAGAGCCAATTACCCTCAATTTACCTTTTCATCTGTCCAGGATGACTTGAGAGCCGGTGCGGGACTGAAGTTGTAAGAGAGTATGATTTGATTGGAAAATAGGTTTAACCTAAGTTATGACTATAATCTTGGATTATTCCTATGGAAAATGCGGGATTTTTGAGAGATTAAGTCGTGTTTAGACCAAAGATCACTGTAAGATCTTGATCTAAAAAGACAGAGAAACGAGCTTATACTAAATGTCTGTCATAAAGCTCGGATTTAGGGGTGTTTTGATAGAGTTTTGGGGCTTTTGGAACTCCCGAAAAAAAAGGGGGACAAATGGATCTTTGAGAATTTTTGTCGTCTGTTGAAAATGAGGGGGGTGAGCCCTTATTTATAGGAGGGAGTTAATTAGCCGGTGGGCTACTTACCTATCTGATAGAATTTTACTTTAAATCCGGTAAATCCTTACAGATCTTGTTAAGATGTGATGTTTTTACTATAGATGGGTAATTAGCCAGTGGGATGATTACCCATCTTTGACCAAATTTTGACTTTTTAATTTTTTTAGTAGGAAATGCTAAATTGAAGCTTCCCTAGAATGTGAATTTCTGAATTTCAGATTTAAATGTCAATTCGGTCCTTTTTGGCTCTTTTATCTGATCATTGAATGAAATAGGCGTTATTCCTTATTGGGCCGGAACGGACCTGTGCTAACAGTTTTCCCCTCGCATACATAAATTTCATGCTAGAAATTTTATCATATGAAAAAAAAACAAAACGGTGTGTGTGTGGAATGCAACGAGTTAAAATATTTTTAATCGATAAATTTTGAAATAAAATATATTTTGCCCCTTCGATTAAAAATTTATTAATAAGTTGTATGAAATTAAAATTGACAGAGGGTCAAAATAAATATTTTTAGGTGCTTAATGCATAAATGACTGTGTAAAAATAGCTTTTAGGTCTGCTCGTTTTATAAACAATGCAGAAAATGGATGAAATGTGTAAAATTGCAAAAAATTTCAAAATACACGTAATTAGTCGGCGGGCTAATTAGCTGTTAAATGGTAACTTTTATAGCCGTTACGCATTTATGCATGCAACACTTAAACGCGTGACAACTTACCTGCTGCATATAAAATCAACAGCCTGCCTCCTATTTTCTTCACACCAACAATTCGTCTTCTTCTTCTCTTGCGATTTTTGCTTCTTTGCTTCGAAATTTTTTGCCTCCTAGCTATTTTCGACGATGCTTTCTCTCTTCCTCTTCCCTTTTCTGCCCCTTTTGCTTTGACTTTGCGGGGTCTCGATGTGGTATAAGCTTTACGATGTCCACTTGGACTTACCGACCGTTCAAGTGACTACTCGTAACATGGTTATCAAAGGCCAACAAGTGAAACTTTCTGAGGTTCCTGTCGAGGCTTTGTACGGGCTTCCATTAACTTGGACGTATCACGAGATTGCTCTGGGGGATTTTATTTCGCCCGCTTTGAAGCCTTCCGATCACCTTTCTCGGATTCTGGTAAGCCCTATCACCATTATTTATTATTTATTATTTTTTTTATTTTGATTATGCTTTTATTTGCCATTTATTCATTTATTGCCATTTATTCATGGCATGAATTTATTTAGTGCAAAGACTTTTCGATAATTGTGTGATTTCTTGAAAATTGGTGTGTGGCTGGTGTGCATGCATTATTTTTTCGCAGGTCACTGGCCATGAGGGCGGCAACATTTCCCACTTTTAGAAGTGGTACAAGGTACTATCTCCTAGCACCAAGACCATCTTTTACGGGGAATATTTGAGGAGGATGGTGAGGAACTGTAAGTACGTAAGGTCCCATAGGTATTCGTACATCCTAGCTGGTACTTCTACCTATATTTTGAGCAGATGGTCCGACACTACCCATACTTTTCACTTTCATTGTAGGGAGTACACTATCACTCCGTTAGATTGCTATGCCATCACATGTCTTACATTCCACGGTAATGTTATCCACTTCAATGCTTGCTTTACTTACGACAGCTTTAATATGGAGACCATTGAGGCTTTAATTAGCTATTCTAGGGATAAGCCTAGGCGGGTTTCTTACGAGAAACTCATGACCTTTTGGACCACTGGGATAGATGGCACTTGACTTCTTCTTGTGAAGCTAGAGCCTTTATGGCTTCTACCTTGTCATGGTTGCTACCAAGGGTTCAATCATGAATCTCCACATTCTGCCTACTTTGATTAATTCGACCCGCTTTGATGAGTATGCCTGTGGGTGAGCTGCATTGGGTCATTTGTATTGGGCCCTCGATTAGTGCATAAGGAATAAGATTGGCAAGTTCGAGTCCTATCTCCAGATTATTTATATAAGGACCTGACTCTCTCTTCTTTCTTTATGAGCATTCTTACCTATCTTCTGACATTATCGCCTTTTTAACTTTTTGCAGATCTGGTTTTTCGAGATGGGGATTCTTCTTAGGACTAAGCTAGTGTGAAATAAGGGTTATCCATTATATCCCCATTTGATGCACTACTGGTGCGGTTGGGAGATCGACTCTCATTCTGCTCTTTCTACCTGCCTCTGCACTCTATCTTCAGAGCAGGTACACCCTACAACTCTTTTGACTTACTTTAATTGCTATATCTGCTACAATAGTTATATCAATGCTTGGTTTCCTTTCATTCTTTTAGATCAAGATGCAGCCTTAGGGGCACGAGCTTCATTGGTCAGAGGTTATGAGATTACTGGGGAGGCCGTGCATACCTAGTTGATTTTAGAGACTCCCTTCTCCTCAGAGTGGTACCTCAGGGAGTGTACCCAGGGTTGGCATCTTCCTCGCAGGTTGTGTTCCATCCCTCCTGATATGCCCCAATGGATCTTTCAGCCTCGCAGCTCACCTGACTTTACGCGATTGGCTTCTGATGGCTTACCCAGCGCCTTCTTGGAGCAGATTGGGGGGTATGAGGAGTTTTGTCATTTGCAACTGCTCGAATGTCTAGAGACAGACCCTACTCCAGTCGCGACTTAGCCAGACATTCACAATCCGTCTGAGGGTAATGCTCCTTTGACTTTTGCCCCTAGAGGAAGAGCTAGATTGGGTTTGCGTGGGACTATCCAGATAATGGTACCTTCTTTTTCCTTGACTTGAATTTCTTAATTGTCTCTCTATTTTCATGCTTAGTCGGCCTAATTTGCCCTTGCTTTGACGTTTTTGTAGGATCACTAAAGTAGGAAAAGGCACGCGTCCACTTCTACCCATGTCAAGAGCTCTTCGACTTTATCAATCCCACCTCAGAGTCCGATGATGATGAGGGACATCGAGGGTTTTAGTATCAGCCTTCTATGTTCCTGATGTACAGTCCTGACCTGAGTACTTACACGCTGGTGATTCAACCTAACCTGGATCCTAAGCATCCGGTGACTTTCCACACTACCAGTGCCACTCATGTGAGTTCTTTTTGCTTTTTCTCTTTCCTTAGATCATGCTGGTTCTGACTCGTCCTAATCCCTTATTTTTCTTTTCAGGTGCCTATTGCTGATTGCATCTCTGACTAGGGATACATCTAAGGGCAGTAACAGTTCATAATGAACAAAATTTTAATATAGCGGTATGTTTGTTATTTTATTATTTTAATGATGATGTATGATATGTCACGAAATGCATATGAATGATTCATGTTAAAATATGGCAGTTGGAGATCCTGCGACTTCAAGCTCAGTTAGGGATACTTTAGGTGCACAACCAGCAGTAGTAGCTTTATCTCGGGTAGGGTGATCCTTCATAATTCTTTCCACAGGGCGGCTATCCTCCTCCTCCATCGTCTTTCAATCCCAGCCATCCGAGTTCTAGCGGTGGGTAGTAGATAGACTTTCTTTTTATTGTTTGTTTTTCTTTAGGCCACTTGAACAACCTTTTCTTCTATGAACTCGTTTTTCATTTATAAAAGTATTTTACATTATTTCGCGCTTTCTGCCTTCTTCTTCTTTTCTTCTTTTTTTATTAATAATCAAGTTCATTAGGGTAATCTGCCAGATATTGGCAGATTGCCTTATAAACTGCGTATAGCAAACTACCCTTTGAAATTTTGCCATGGAGGGCTACATCTGTTTTCATGTAGATTTGAATGTGTATCTGAAGAAATCTGATGGTTGGGACCGTCTCAAAGTTTGCAATTTATCGCATATAAAGGAATATTGTTGCATCTTTGTCAAAGACAATGTGATCCAGGCTTCTATGAGGTTCTAAGATTCTATTGACAACGTATTTCGGTTTGAAGATCACGAGTTATGTCCCTTGAATGAGGAATTCTACGGGCTCTTGAGATCTTTGGCTGATATGCCTCTAGCTATTCTGATGTATCATCCTGAGTTTTCTGATCCGTTGATGAACTTCTTCCAGTTGCAATGATTTGCTAGGCGCTGGATGATTTGTAATGAAGGATTAAGGTTGGATGTGGCATTTGGCATAGTTAGGAATCCTTCTCCAGACGATGCGAGTTGGCTTCCGCTGATTTGTTTGCTTTTTGTTAGGGTCTTTCTTTGTGAGGCTCCAACTATGGTTTGTAGCTTCACCTTCTTAACCATCATTAATCAGATGTTGGAAGGGAAATCTCCCGTCGCAGCGAGTTTGGCCGAGACACTGATTTTTGTGTGCTCCTCCTGAAATAGGACTAAAGCTACTACTAGGGGTAGCAGACTTCTCCTTCAGGTAAATTTTATTTGAGCCTTTATTTTTTGCATGAACTGCCCTTTTAGGTTTTCTATTCATCAGGCTTGCCTTAATTTTTGCCTGGACTGCCTTTCCTAGTTTTCAATCCAGCAGGCCTCTTTTTTCTCTTTTTTTTTCTTTTTTTAGTATCTTTTTTCTTAGTTTTCTTTTGTATTGCTTTTATAGCTTTGGCTTTGGGACAAGCTTTTTGTATTGTCTATTCCCACGAGCATGGAATATTATCCGAAGGCCTATTGGGCATGGGGTTCCGTAGTTCGCATTGGTGATCGTTCTCATAGAGACTTCACTGTCAAGGAGTGTGTTGAGTTTATGGAGAGTCGAGTCACTGAGGATATCTGTTGGATTTACCCTTGGTGGGGGGATCATGCATGTGACTAACTATGTTGCTAGAGATGGCGTGGTCCTCATTGGTCTTTCTGAGATTATCACCTACTCTCTTGGTCACTTATACAGGCCGTATGGTCGACCTCAGGGGTTTCTGACATCTTTGTGCACCCTTATTAGCTTTAAGCTTTCTTATACTCGACTTTATTGTCATGATGTGAGGTAGGTCAGTCGCTCTCGAGTGGAGGTGAACTATTTCATGCCTTTTAGACATTCATCCTTTAGAGGCTTATCGCATCTGCATTACGAATACTCACGGGCTGGCCACTCTTCGGGAGAGGCTTATCGAGACTAAGAGACTCCGTAGTTTCCTTAGATATCATTGAGTTTGCCATTATGTGTCTTTCATCTTTGTAGGAGAATAAAGGCTTTAGGCCTCATTGTTTGCCTTTGTCATTTCCATTTCCTATTTGTAATTTACTTTATGTGTAATAGAGATGAAAAATGCTATTTGAATGCGTCTTTTATTAAACAATTCACAATTTCCATTTAATGCACTCATGCAGTATTTTTAACATGAATATGTTACTATAAAAGATATTATTTAAATAGGAAGGATAAATGGTATTTATTCCCAAGAAATTCCCATCGTCGCCTAAGGTTCAGAATGGATTTTACCTAAGGCCTCACTCTTTTATTTTGGGGTCTTTGTTTTTGCTCAAGAGCCCTTACTAGCTCTTGACAGACATTTTTCTTCTTTTACTTCTTTTCTCTTTTTTTACATGAGATAGCGCTTCAGGTTGTCATGATTTACTGGATTTACAAATTCATTACCGTCTAGATCTGAGATTTTGATTGCCCCTTTACTGAGAGTCTTCTTTACTATGTACGGTCCTTCCTAGTTTTGTTGGAACTTGCCTTGAGCATCCGTGTGCGTTTTATGAGATTATTTTAAGACCAGATCTCCTATTCTCAGTGGTTGATCTCGTCTTTTGACTTTATGATTGTAAGTTCTAGCCATGCACTATTGGTATAACTATAGATTATCCAGCGTAGTTAATCTTTTTTCTTCAATCAAAGTCAATTCTTCATGCCTTGCCTTTGCACATTCATCTTCAAGAAGTCTTGCTTCAAGGACTATGCACATATATTTGATCTCTATTTCAACGGGCAATACTGCCTCCATCCCATAGACGAGAGAAAAAGGAGTTTGACCTGTAATGTCTTAACACTGGTCCTATATCCCCATAAGGAATAAGGCAAATGGTCGACCCAATCTCGGTAATTGGCAATCATTTTGGAGAGGATTTTCTTAATGGCCTTATTAGCCGCTTCTACAGCTCTATTGGATTGAGAGTGATAGGGCGAAGAGTGATGATGCTCAATTTTGTGTTTCTTAACAAGGTTGGCTATTTCCCCTTGGAATTGCATACCATTGTCACTTACTATATAAAGAGGTATGCCGTATCTGGCGAAGATATGTCGTTGAATAAACTGAGCCACTTTCTTGGCTGTGATGCTCGTGTATGATTCTGTTTCAACCCATTTGGAAAAGTAATCGACTGCCATTATAATGAAATGATAGCCGTTGGTCGAAGATGGTCTTATCTCACCAATGATATTGATGCCCCAAGCTGAGAATGGCCAAGGTGTCATCAAGCTTTGCAATGTTTTTGGGGGCAAGTGACTTACATCTCCATATATATGATAGGTATGGTAAGTCACTACTTCTTGAATACAGTCAGCTAACATGGTTACCCAAAAGTACCCCATTCTTTGAATTTTCTTTACCATCCTGATGTCGTTCATGTATAGACCGTAGTCTCCTGAATGTACCTCTTTCATCACCTTTTTTGCTTCTTGTTGGGTCAAGCACTTTAACAGTAGGCCGTCAGACGACCTTTTGAACAGATCCCCTTTAATTAGGCAAAACTGCACGTCAAGCTTCCTTAGCGTATTTCTATCGAAATTTGTAGCCTCGGTCGAGAAATAACCGTTTTTAAGGAACTTGAAGATGTCAGAGTACCAGGGTTCTTCCTTATCCATGGCATCTTCTATTGCATAGACGTAGTATGGAGATTTGGTTATTTCCATTACGAGGGGTTTGATTGGCTGTTTTTGAGATCCTTCCTACATGAAGGCTAGAGTGGCCAATGCATCCGCCATCTAGTTCTCCTCAAGGGGCATGTGACAAAATTCGCATTTGATCAACATTACGGCTTTCCTCCATATAACCTCTAAGTAAGGTATGAGGGATCCCTCCTTTAGTTCCCAGTCCCCTGTGACATGCTTAATGACCAAAGTCAAATCATCAATAATTTTTACTTTGTATGCTCTAAGAGTGACCGGAGCAGACATTTCGAATAGACAAGCTTCATATTCTGCCGCATTATTCGTGGTGAGAAATTATAATCATTTCGATAGAGGAATGAGGGCTCCATATGGTGTAATAATGATAACTCCTAAGCTAACTCCTCATTTGTTAGCGGCTCCATCGAAGAATATGGTCCATTTTTTGGAATTTCCTGTAATTGTTGCAAAACATTCATCATGGAACTCCAGGTTTTCCAATTCTCCTTCCTTGAGTTTGATTTGCTAAGAATTCAGCCACTGCTCTCCCCTTGATGGTCTTCTTAGTGAAATACTCAATATCAAATTCTGACAGCAATAAGAGCCACCTTGCTAGTTTTCAGGTTAGCGGGGAGCCTGGCACAAGTACTTCATCGGATCCACCTTCGTGACTGCTTAGATTTAGTAAGATTGGATGTAGTCCCTGAGTTTCTTGGTAAGCCAAACCATGGTAGCGCAATTTTTTTCCATAATGGTATATCGAGTCTCGTACTCTAGTAATGTCTTGCTGAGATAATAGACTGTGTGTTCTTTCTTATCTTCATGCTCCTAAACCAGCATGGCGCCTACAGATGTTTCTCTAATTGCCAAATAGAGAATGAGTGGCTTCCTGAAAATCGGTGGCTTTAGCACAAGTGAGTTCATTGGGTAGGCCTTGATCCTATCGAAAGCTTCATGACATTAGTCGTTCCATTTTATTGGTTGCTGCTTCCTCAAGAGCTTGAAGATGGGCTCGCATGTGGTAGATAACGATGTTATAAAGCAGCTGACATACTGTATGGACCCCAAGAAACTCTTTACTTCCTTCCCAATCTTAGGTACGGGCATTTCCCTGATGGCATTGGCTTTATTAGGATCCATTTCCATGCCTCTTTTGCTAACCATGTGCCCCAGTAATTTACCTGAGATGACACCAAGTATACACTTCTTCGGGTTAAGACGAAGATTGTATTTTGTCAATTCTCGTGAGGAATCATTCAAACACCGCTATGTGCTCTTCTGCATGGTAGATTTCATAAGCATGTCATCCATGTAGACTTCCACTTCTTTATGGATAAAGTCATATAGTAATGTGGTGACTGATCGCTGGTAGGATGCACCTGCTTTCTTAAGCCTGAAAGGCATCACTCTGAAACAATACATTCCCTATTCTGAGATAAATGTAGTTTTGAATTTGTCTATTATGTTCATGAGAATCTGGTAGTAGCCAGAGAACCCATCCATGAAGGAATACATGGTCGCTCTTGCAGTGCTATCTACCAAAACGTCAATGTGCGGCAACGGAAAATAATCTTTAAGGATAGTATTAAGCAAGTCCCTGAAGTCAACAAAAACTCTAACATCGCCATTTTTCTTAGGCATAGGAACTACATTGAATAGCCAAGTGGGATACTCGATGACCTTCATGAAGTTAGCCTTGATCTATTTGGCTACTTCTGCTTTGACCTTTTCTGCCCATTCTAGACGAATTCTTCTCATTTTTTGCTTTATTGGACATACTTTTAGGAATCTTGTGCTTGACAATGTGCCGATCAATTCCCGGTATGTCCTCATAGGACCAAGCGAAGGCTAAAACATTACTTTTTAGTACTTTTATTAACTCTCTCTCATGTTTGATGGGCAATTAATTAGAAATGTATACCATTTTTGGATCATCTTCTATATTTAAGTTAATTTATTTCGTAATATCATTATTAATGTTAAAGACGCTACATGAATGCTGGAATGGATGTATGGAATCGTAATCAGAAACACAATCTAAGTAAGCAAAGTTCTTCATGTTATTATCATCATAAAATACATTATTCATTTTGAACATATTAGAAATGGAAATAAAAGACTCATCTTGATTGGTAGGGTCTGGCTTTGTAGCAAATGATTCTTCCATAGCAGCTGGCTTTAGTAGGATGTCCTCATCGTCTTCCTCTTCTGCCATCGCCTTGCCTTTCATGGCCTTGACCATGTCCATGACAACCTGGCCCAAGTAACCTACCTTGTTCCTTGCTTCCTCCACTAGCTTGAGTTGTGCCTGGAGGTGTTTGGTTAGAGTGTCGAGGATTTCCTCTTCCTTGCTCAGCTTCTTGATCGTCTTTGAGTGCACTTGTTTATCGAGCTTGGTCTGGTTAGGAATTGCCCCAACATCTAGCTGATGACCCGCTTTATTCATCACACAAGTAATAGAGCCTTTGCCGTGCTCGCCATAGTCAACTATATCTGAGAAAATCTCAAATCTTAGAACTGTCCTCCCGTAGTAAGTAACAGGTTTGGGGGTTCCATTGTAAGGTTGCTCTGACTTCTTCTGAAAGACCATTTTTTTCGTGATTCTTTCGGCCCTTCATAACCAAGTCCTGCAGGTTTCCAATCTCCTGCCCCTATATTGAAAGTTGGCATTCCCTACCCCTGGGCACCTAGTCCTCTTCCAGGAGTACAATGTTTCTGCATGTAGCCCTGAATTCAAGGGCCCCAATGCACCTCTGGTTGCTTGTTTAATCCTTAACTGTCTATGGCTATGGTAAATCCTTTCATATGGCTTTCTTCCATTTTTTTAGTGCCGCTACCATTGATGCATTGTCAGCCGCTAGAGTGACGATATTTCTGTGAAACAAGGATTTTGATTTTTTGGTGAAGAGTGGATGGAACTCCTCCCAGTTAATAGAACCATGGCCGTCCGAGCAGCATAGAGAAGGACACCGGGATGTCTATGACTGTAAACAGTACGATGAATGAGATTTCTCCGATCATAACTTTGGCTTCAAATGTACCGATGATAGTTCTCTTGAAATTGTCATAGGCTTTAATGATCATTATGGATCTCTTCAAGTCCCTCTCGGTTAGTCCTAGGATTGGCAGAATGTCCTTAGGACAGACATTCAATGATGAGCCATCGTCAACCATTATACATAGCACTATACACCCATAAACACTTGCCTTCAAGTAGAGAGACTTGTTGTGGTGAATACCTTCATCAGGTGCATCCGAGCATGAGAAAATAATATCGGGGATAACAGTTTTTGTTTCAGCATTAAGTAGTGCACAAACTTGTTCTAGTGATGCCAGGGGAGACGTTTCGATTTCCATTAGCTTTTTTATAATAGCAAGCCTATGTTCTTGGGAGCCAAGGAGAAGGTCCCAAATGCTCATCTTGGTGGCGGTGGCCTTTAACTGGTCCATAATCAGACTTTCTATCTGTTTTGAGAATTTAACAAAAGTAGGAGGTATCGGACGCTCCGTTCTTAGCACAGTAGGGGGCTACTGACCCAGTTATTTTCCCTCCTCTGGTGACAGGACTGATGGCCTAGGTAGGCGAGTTTGTTGTTTCGAAGACTTCAAACTAGTTAAAATCTTCATCCAGTGGTATTGATCCCCAGTCAATTAGTTTATTCATGGAGGATGGTCATTTGGTAGTGAAGGCATTGCATAAAGGGAGCCTTTTTAAGCTATCTTTTTAGAACTCCAGGGTTCTCTTGTATGATTTGGCATAGAACGAGATTGGAGACTTGCTTAATCATGTGGATGGATGAGGAAGCTCCATTAGTTGGATCCTGACCATATGCGACCGGCTCTTCTAGATCATTATAGTGCTTATTCATGTACCAAGGATATTCCTTGGCAGATTTCACCAATGTCGGGCAGATTGCATTAGTTGCTTTCCATTCCCAATATAATACTAGGTTTCCATGTTTATCTAACTCGAGAGTTGTACCCTCTGGCGGATCTACCCAGGTGAAGTAATCGGTGAATTATCTAGCCAGTGTATTCCAAAATGACTTTTGGTAAAATGTCAGCCCTTATACCAGACGATTGCTTTTTCCTGGAGAGTCAATCAGAACCTTTCAGGCCAATACGAATAGTGAATGTACCCATCATTCATCATCTGCACAAATTCATGGATGTGAGGACATGGCCTTGTGTTTCCATTGTAGAATATGGGATAAACTTCCCTCAAGTCCAGACTTTGGATTTGATAACTGGCTTGAGCTAATTCGTCTTCTGCATGGATTCTCTCTACGATGTACTCTTGAGAAGGTTCTTGCTCCACATCTCAAATCATATTGATGAAGAGCTCACTGCCTGAGTCAAAGTCCATAAAGTCTCCTAAATCATCACTTGCCGGAGACCATAAGGCACCTGAGGAGTCATGTACTAAAGACGGGGCATAGCTCTCAACACCATCATAGTCGACTATCATGCCATTAGGGAAAGGAGCCTCGTATTCAAAATCCCTTAGTAAGTGGTTTAGCTCATCATCTGAAAAGATCTCAGGTTCATACCCTAGATTATCCACTTTGCTTTCATCCTCATGGCCTGATTCGTCGGAGTCCTCAAATTCTTTTACTTCTTCATCTGAATCGTGGAAAGGTTGTGGTTCAAAGACCAAATTTAGCCCTTGTTGAATTGGTATATCGTTATCAGAATATTCTTTCAGATCTTCCTTAGGGTCTTCCTCATGATCTTCCTCGGGATCTTCCTATTAGCATAGCTCTATTCTGGTTCAATGAGGAATTACGCCTATTTCATTCAGTGATTAGAAAAAAGAGCCAAAAGGGACCGAATTGTCATTTAAAATCCGACATTCAAAAATCCACATTCTAGAGAAGTTTCAATTTAGCATTTCTTACTGAAAAATCAAAAATTTAAAGTTTGGTTAAATATAGGTAATTAGCCTGCCGGCTAATTACCCATCTATAGTAAAAAAAATCAAATCTTACCGAGATCTGGTAAGATTTTATGGGATCTGATGTAAAATCTTGCCAGACAGGTAATTAGCCTGCCAACTGATTACCTATGTACTTAGCCCGCCAGTTAATTGCCACGCCATTATAAATAGGGGACTTGTCCCCTCATTTTCAACAAACGAACGATTTTATATAAAACCCAAAATTGACATTGTGTCCTTTTTAGTTTTGGAAGTCCTAAAAGCCCCAAAACTCTATCAAAACACTTCTAAATTGGAGCTTTATCACCGACACTCGGTATAAACTCAACTTCCTGTCTTTTTAGATCATGATCCTACAGTGATCTTTGGTCTAAAAATGACTCAAACCTTTTCAAATTCCATATTTCCTTTAGTAATTATGAGGTGTCGATGACGTGTGGGTCTCCCTTGGCACCTGTGGGAGAGGTGAGGCCTACTAGGGGTCGGTTGGATTTAGGCGTGATAAAATATTTTGAATTAAAGTTTGCACAATAAACCAATTTTTAACGAATAAAAGAATCGAGACCCAAATCTCGATACAAATGATAGAGTCGCCACCCAAGTTATCTACTTATGAAAGAGTTTTGGTACGGTTCCCTCTGGGTTGGAGACTCATACCTATTGGATTAGAGATTTAGGTATCAGATGAGTTACTTATTTCTCATTTAGTAATTCAAAATTACATTCACCGCATAAAACCGTTTTTATTTTCAGCATTTGGCAAATTATCACAGAAATCCTATTTCCACACTCTTTCACACTCATTACATGAGTTTATATATAACAATAAGGCACATGCAATAAATGGGGGAATAAAAATTACAACCGGGGGAAAAATGGGGGAATTACAAGAGAACCTATACATTTGTTCTAAGTTATAAAACAAAATAAAAATAAATTCCCCTACATCCATAAAGATTAGCACAGTTTATAGCACATCATAAGTCATCATTTTATTAAGAAAAATGTGATTATGTTAGTGTGGGGGTTTTGCGATCGATAGTTCCCGAGCGGCTTCTATAATCAGAGAGAAATAACTGGTCTTCAACGTCTTTTGTTATGAAAATACATTTTAACTTTAGTGGGCTAATTTACCAGATTATTAGTGAACATGATTGCATGGCAAATGGTGAATTAGATTGATTTTAGACTAGTTTAAAATGAGTTCTGGAATCTGCCTGGGGTTGGTACCCGTACGGGTGGCTGGGACCTGTACGGATACCAAGGAGGACTGGTATAGGTATGGTATACCCGTAAGGGTCCTGTCTGGTCCAGGCAAAAACTTTGTTCAATTTAGTTTATAGATTAACAGACTAATGGATTGATGGTAGAAAAATAAAATAAAAGGGATTTCCTTCCACATGAGTATGGCGCACCGATCTAATATCTTGACGATACAATGTGCCAACAAGGCTCATACAGCTTAGGACCATACCTGAAACAAGAAATTAAAGGAGCAGAAATAATAGGAGAGGTAGAAAGTAACAACAATAATAAAGCTGAAATGTGAGTCTCGTTGAAACTTAGGAGCGTTACCTTTGCAGCATGATTCCACTTTGAGGCTATCCCTTTATTGTTGAGAGAGTCCGGCCAAAGTAGATAGTGAAATAGGACTATTTTGGTGAGTATTTATATGGACAGAACCTCCCCTAAATCCTAATGAATGAAGTTAGGAAGGAATAAAATGTGGACAAAACCTCATAGAATGGGTTTTCTCCGTATTTTATACCTCCTATACCTCCACTATACCTATAGAAATTGCTAGAACTTTTACTATAGTTTTGCTATAGTTTTTTTCTAATATGAATGTGTGTCTTGAAATGAAGGGAAAAGCCATTTTTATAGGGTGAAAGTCAGGTCTAAATGCAATAAACCACATTCAAGACCTGCCTTTTCCTGGAAATGGCAAGAGATTACTTCCGAAAGAGGCTGATTAAGCAATTAGAGGACCCATATAGGTAGGGCCCTACCCGTATAGGTACTATGGGACCTGTATAGGTCACCTCCACATGTATGAAAGGTAATCTCCGTACGGGTCTGTTAGTGGATCTATACTGCTAGATAGAACCCATATAGGTACCTACGGGTAGACTAGGTCTTCGGACTTTGGCCAAACTCAATTCTGTAGTAGTAAGAACACCTCTGATGGACAACACCTGAAAGACATTGCATCATATAGTTCTCATCACAATTTCGTGAGAAGGATCGTTAAAATCCAGTGCTCATAGACTCGTGGGATCATTGCTGGTACAGATCTGTATGATCTCAAAGTGTGAGTGAGGGTTTAGAAATTATACCTGAGGTGATGACATGGGCGAGTTCCTTTCTTGAGGTGAACTCCTATCCCGGGGGTCCCTTTCTTGAGTTGGAAAACTTTCCTTTACCGATGCGTATCCCTTTCTTGAGGCAGATGACTTACCTTGCCGATGTGTATCCCTTTCTTGAGGCGGATGACTTTCCTTTGCTGATGCATATCCCTTTCTTGAGGCATATGACTTTCCTTTACCTATACGTATCCCTTTCCTGAGGTGGATGACTTTTCGTGCCAATGCATATCCCTTTCCTGAGGCAAATGACTTTCCTTTGCTGATGCGTATCCCTTTCTTGAGGTGGATGACTTTCCTTTACTACTGTGCATCTCTAGTGACTATACTGGGGAAGGTGTATGTATCTCTTTTTTAAGGCAGATCGACTTTCCTGGCTAATGTATCCCTTTCTTAAGGTAGATCGACTTTCCTAGCTTATTTATCCCTTTCTTGAGGCAGATCGACTTTCCTGACCGGTGACGTATCCCTTTCTTAAGGTGGATTGACTTTCCTGGCTGATGGTGTATCCCTTTCCTAAGGTGGATCGACTTTCCTGGCTGATAGTGTATCCATTTCCTAAGACGGATCGACTGTCCTGCTAAGGAATTTAAATAGCCTGAAAAGAGATAATAATTAAACATCGAGTTAGTCATTGTCTAAGTAGACACATATTTATTCTTAATTGACTTTTGCGAAAACAAAAAATTTTTTTCCCCTTCAATTAAGAATAAAGATATGCGGATGGGGGTCAGCCCCTTGAAATAAATTGAAAACTAAGGGCAAGTACAATTGGGTTTGGCCCGATCGCTTTGGAATGAAATTCCTCTTGGAAGGGAGCCTCTTAAAGAATACCCCTTAGAGGGCTCGACAATGGAGGGATATCCCTATATTGACTAGTTCCGTTGCTGAGGAATGGGGGAATGCCCCTTAGATCTGATTCTGCTCCTGGGAATTGGGGGTAGTAATGCTCTTTTGATGAATTCTTTTCTACTGGGGAAATATCTTCTTGTAAGATTTGTTTGCTAGGGAGAATTTCTTGTGCTCGGGATGGAATTGACTTGGTGTGCCCTTAGCGTGGCCCTTCTACTGGCTAGCACTCCCTCTTGGTAAGAAACTTTTGCTTTAAAAATGGAAGTGAGTGTGTGTACTCTTAGTGGGAATGGGCTTGAGTTGAGCCTGAGTCTGACTAGTTTGCCCCTGTAAAGGTCTTTATGATGTTGTGATATGGGTATGTTCCTTTCTTGAGGCGAACTCCTTTCCTTGGCGTTCTTTCCTTAAGGCAAACATCTCTCCTTTATGGTGCATATCCCTTTCTTAAGCCGGATGACTTTCCTTCAACTAATGCTGGTGTATCCCTTTTCTAAAGCGGATGACTTCTCCTTGTATCCCTTTCTTAAGGCAGATAGACTTTCCTGGTTGATATTGCATCCCTTTCCTAAGGTGGATGATTGTCCTACTAATGGTGTATCCCTTTCCTAAGGCGGATGACTCTCCTACTACTAGTGTATCCCTTTCCCAAGTTGGATGACTATCCTGCTACTGGTGTATCCCTTTCCTAAGGTGGAAGACTTTGCTACTGATGGTGTATCCCTTTGCTAAGGCAAATGAATCTCCTAATATTGGTGTATCCCTTTCTTATGGCGGATGACTCTCCTGCTACTGATGGTGTATCCCTTTTCTAAGGTGGATGACTCTCCTAGCTGATGTGTCCCTTTCCAAAGACGGATGACTCTCCTGATGCTAATGTTGAGCTACCTGCCAAAAAGACAATAAAAATGTTGCTTTAGTTACTATCTGAAATGACACATCTTAATTCTTGATTGACTTTGTGATAAACAAAATTTTTTTTGCCCCTTCAATCAAGAATGAAGATGTGTGGATGGGGGTTAGTCCCTAAATAAACTGTAAACTATTTTTAGAAATGTTGGGTTTGGCCCAACACGAATCGGGGTGCCCCTAGGGAGCCGACTGCTGAGGAGATAACTTTTAAATGGTTAGTCTATTTGGACTGCTGGGGGAAACTAGATAAGGGCAATTTCAATTATTTAGAGGAAGGTGTTCCTAGGACATTCTAGCTACTGGGGAGTATCTTTGAAAACTATCTCGAGAAAGCTTGACTAGTTAGGGAGGTGCCCAAGAACTTTGCCCTTGGGAGGCTTCGGGGTTGATGCCCCTCGGGTGTTCTTCTAACTGAGGGAATGGTTTCTCTAACTGCCAAGCTATCGGAGACAAGGATTGACGATTTTTAGGGATAGGGGAGATGCCCCTTGAATGTTTTATCTGCTGGGGAATAAACTATCCTAGTATGGATGCTCTATTGGAGAAAAGCACCCCTTCAGTTTGCATTCAGGTTTTATCTTGTCTGACCTACAGGGGAAAAACAAGTTTTATCAGATTATGACCTGAAAAGGTACATCTTAATTCTTGATTGACTTTGTGACGAATAAAGATTTTTGTCCATTCAATCAAGTATTAAGACGAACTAGGGTTCTTCCCTTAATTAACTGTAAAGAGTGACTGAAGAGATGTTGGGTTGGTCCAAATCCTATTTTGGTATTCCCCTGGAGTGGCCTGGCTACTAGGGAAAATAGCCTATGAGTGGCTTAACTACCAGGGAGCAAGTCTCCTAGATGACTTGGATTGCTAGGGGGTGCCCCTTAAAAAGGGAAACTTAGGCGCTAGGGGGGTTCCCCTAGAAATTGCCTTGGATGGCTTGACCGGTTGGGGGGATGCCCCTCAGATGGTTCACTTATTAGGGAAATGATCCCTCCAATGGTCTGGTTATTGGGAATGCTTCTTGGAAAGATGGCCCTTGGCTGGTGCCCATCGGACGACACCTTTCTTGAATATGTCCTTTGAATGATGCCCCTTAGGTGGCAGTGTGGCTGGGGGAATCCCTTCTTTTCCTATAGATACCTCTCCCTAGGTTCCTGTACATGATAATGGAATTGGTCAGTAAAACTTTGACATATGAGGGTCAGGACTTGCCTTGATTAAAAGAAAAGATCGAGTTTAGTGATGTTGGGTTGGTCCCAGGTTAAATCGGAGTGCCCCTGGTATGCACCTTCTACTAGCTGGCACTACTGGGGAGTGCCCCTAGGGTGTTCGATGAGGGGGGATGCCCCTCGATGGTGTCCCTAGGGTGGGTGCCCTTAGGGTGTTTGATGATGGGGGGATGCCCCCCGATGGTATCCACTTCTGGGGAATGGAGGGATGCCCCCCAATTGACTTCTTTACTGGGTGTCTTCCTAGAAGATTTTTCTACTGGGGGATTTCTTCCTGGATAACATTTCCTTGGTTTGGGTAAGAATCTCTTATCTTGTGGGGATCGTTGCACCTTGATGTTTTGACTGCTTAGGGATCCTCCCCATAAATGAACTTGCACATGAAAAGGTATTCATGTTAACAATTGCTTTGACATAGCTTACCTTGATTCTTGATCAACTTTGTGTAAACAAAAATCTTTGACCGTTCAATCAAGGATCATGGTGAGCTAGGGGTTTAGCCCCTAATTAGCTGAAAGAAAGGGGTTTGAGAAGTGAGGTTTGCCCTAATTTGGATATGATATGTCCCTACTGCTGAGGAGTTCTGGTTGTACTTGGAAAACTATTCTAAAATAAGAGGAAGGACCTACATATACAGGTAGGACTTATATGGCTGATGCTGGCCAGTATGGCAAAGAAAGGTGTTGGATGGGATGCCTATGCCTGCTGGGGAGTCGTATAGCTGAGGACGGGTTTAAGTGGAACACGAGTTTGACTAGTGTGCCCCTGTAATGGCATTTATGACATTGTTGTGCTTCACCCTTGTGAGAACTTCATCTTGAATCTGAAAAGAGGACTCATATGCCTTTTGTAAACTCGCACAAGTATAGATGGAAAGTGTATGCCTAAATGAGGCATATGCTTCTTCCTGGTGTTGGATCTGATGTTGGTTCAGGATACCCTTGTGGTAAGTTCAAACATGCAAAACTCAAAGCTAAACAATGCATGATACACGATGTATGAACATTTATATATGTGTACTGATCCCTTGGTTTTCATTGCAGACTCTGTTGGTTATAGAGCATGGTAAGTCCACCCAAGACTTGGATGCTTCGGAGGAGAGAGCCAGGCTCTTGGAGGAGCAACCGCGGGCAGCTACCACTGAGGCTGACCAGGCGAGGGTCAAGATCAAGATGCTAAGGGGCCAGCTGGCAAAGATGATCGAGGACAGGCAGACACTGGCTCCCTCTGATGATAAGTCTGAGGATGATCTTTCTACATACCGAGTGACTCAAAGGGGTAGAGATCAATTTATTGAGAGGGTTGATGCTGCTGGGGCTGCTACAGGGAATCCGAAGAGGCCAAGGATCACATAACTATAGATGTAGATTATCTATTGGCGGATACTCAGGATCTGGTCGCCAGGGATAGGATCCACCAGTAGCTCAGATTATAACTACTTTTTGAACAATTGGTACCTTTTCGGGCCCTGCATGGCTTGTGTTAGATGTAAACTTTAGATTGATACTTTGAGATTTAACTTTCATGCATGTGGATTTTTCTTGAACTGTGATCATTGAGTATTGATGCTTTGCGAACCTGTATTTTATCTAATGATTTCATAGTGAGGGGAGTGGTGTTCTAATTTTTGCATACGCCATTTGATGTGAGATGACCTATTGAACATTTATTTTAATTTCTTTTTGTCCTAATTTTTGCCTGAACTGTCCTTGATGGCTCAGTTCAATGGACTTTTTCTTTTTTTTTCATTGCTTTAACTTTTGCTTGGACTGCCCTTTCGAGTTTTTAATCCTGCAAGCTTTTTCTTTTGTTTTTCTTTGCCTTAATTTTTGTCGAGACCGCCCTTTCGGGTTTTTGATCCAGCAGGCTTTTTCTTTCTTTGAAGGAGGATACATCATTAGGTGGCACCGGTGGCCACTCTAGTGGTGGGAGATGTGCAGGAGGTAGAGTGGTGAGTAGAGGAGATCAGTATTACCACTAGGAGTATAGCAGGAGCTTCAAAGACTACGGTTCCTTAGCTGCCTACTGTAGATGCTGGTGGGGTAGAGGATCATGTGATGATAGATAGGGATGGCCTGCTGGCGGATGCACAAGATCAGACTCAAGATGAGTACTAGGGACATGACCCGCCAATAGCTTAGGTTAGGCTGTGCTTTTCTTGCTTGTCTGGGTCCTCGATTGATCCTTTAGCTCGATGAAATTGTTGTCGTGTCCTTCTTTCATAAAGGTTTAAATTGCTGGTGAATTGACTAGTAACCAAACTTTTAAAGCTCTAGATTACTAAAAGACTGGCTCGACTGAGACCGATAAGTACTATCGAGATTCGTTAGCTGAGATTCACACTTTGCACACTAGGGGAGTGTTTGTTTTAGGTGTCCAAACTATAATATGGAGCAAGATGGATGATGCTAGTGGAAGCACTTGGCACTTCGGATGATGTGTGCTATCGAGTAGCTTCACAGTGGGAAAACTAAACTTGAGGGATCCCAACTGTGAAACATTGCTATTACAAATGATGCTTGAGGAACAAAAGTAAGTGCAAAACACTAGCATTTTTTAATTGAGTTCTGACTTTTGCATAGACCGCTTGATGTGATGCAATCTATCGAACTGATTTTGTATTTTTCTTGTACTAATTTTTGCCTGAATTATCTTTGGCAGCTCAACCAGTGAACTTTCTCTTTATTTTCTTTTGTCTTAACTTTTGCCTGAACTGTCCTTGGCGGATCAGTACAATAAACTTTTTCTGACTTTTGCATAGGCCTTATTTTTTGTGACCTATCAATATTTTTGTCTTTTGTTGAATGATATGCGCAATACAGATAATAACAAAGAGCACAAAATGTAGAGAAGAAACTGATGTTCACATACTTGCGATTATTTCACCTAAAGACATGCATGCATTCATAAGACCAGGATTCTTAGCAAATCATAACATGTTCGTCGATAAAATTAAATTTGAGTGCATAGGTAATGGCAATAGTTTCCAATGGTTAACCCTTACTTATTTTCTGGTCTTTTTACAGATTTTTCAGAAAGCAACTGACGTTTTCCTCTCGATGCCCTAACTTTTGCCTAAGCCACCCTTTTTGGGGTTTTCAACTTAGCAGGCTTTATTTTTATTGGAGTAACCTAACTTTTGCCTGATCGATTTGTGGAATACCGGTCAGCAGGTTGCACCCTAATTTTTGCCCGAGTAGAAGAGGACCACTCGCCGTGTGATTTATTCTTTATTTCTTTTTTTTGGCATGCTGCTTTTTTTTGATTTATTACTTTTAAGCTAGACATGATAGCACTTCAGCCTTCCTAGATTCACTGGATTTTCAGAAACTTATTTCCATCCATATCCCTGAGCTTAATTCCTCCCTTACCTACGATTTTTTTCAACCATGAATGGCTCTTCCCTATTAGGCCTGAACTTGCCCCTAACATCAGTGTTAACTTGGTGTAGCTATTTGAGAATTAGACCACCCACCCTAAGGGGTTGCTTTGGGTATCTAACTTTATTGTTGTAAGCTTCGGCCATTTAGAATGAACATGTTCCTCTATTTTGTGAAAGAAAGCGGTCATGTTATTGTGGGGAAGGTTTGGGGTCATTATGTAGGGTGACATGTTCCTCTATTTTGTGAAAGAAAGCGGTCATGTTATTATGGGGAAGGTTTGGGGTCATTATGTAGGGTGAGGGGTCTTCTTTCTTTTTAAACAAATGAAGAAAGCATTATTTTGTGAGGGATATTTTGGTAGGAATATAGGTCCAAGGGAGGTACCTACATTGATAAGAAATTCTCATTTGTTGGATGTGATGGTTTACCCTTTTGAAGGTTTTGGAAGAGCATTGAATTTAAGCTTGCCTTGATTTAGGATTTGTGTTGTAAGATCTGTTCCTTCAATGGTGCTTTGATGTGGAGTATATATTCCTCTATTTTTTCCCCTTTTTTTTGGCTTTCTTTATTAATGATGTGTAACTTCCTCCCCCCTTATGAAAAAAGATGAGCTAAGACGCAAAGCTATCATGTTTTCTTAGCACTTTTCATCTCTCTTTTTTGTGATAAGTTTTAACCATTGGAACCTTATGCCATTGCGATGTACTTAAACTCAATTTCTTTAATAAACATGATGAAATTTCTAAGAATGTTGATTTTATGATTACACGATATCTTTAAGAGTGAAATGCTCAAATATAATGTGAATGCATCAATTTATTTGTGATATGCTTTATAAGTGGCGTTGTTTGCATCAAAATACCAGCAATGTTAAAATTTTACCTCATCCTTGAAATCATCCTCCTGATGTGGAGGGTCTTCATCTTTAATCCTGATAGGATCCATCAGTGAATCAGAAGTCTCCCACTACTAAGCTTTTACTTGTATTGGCACTAGTCCTCTTTCTGTTTCATCAATGTACTCCAATTCCTCAGATATTTCCCACTTTTTAGCTTTTTCGAGGATCTAATCTTCCCCTCTTATGGTTAGATCGGAGGTGAAAGTTGTTGAGCATTTATAGTCATGCCAAAGGGTAGACCTATTAAAAGATGGAAGGTTGTCTCCTTAGGTGTGGCTACACAGTTGAGACCTTGGCTAGACCCTTAAACTAAAACACTAGTGGTATAAATCCTTGGCTAGGATGAATAGAACTACTGATAGCTAGTGGAACTGCCGTACCCCTTAAATCACATAGACCAAATGAACCTAAGTATCCAACCTGACTAGACAAAGGATTACTAGGAGACGAAGGTAAGGATTCAACCCTTAATTAAACTGAATTTGGTTGAGTAGAAACTCAAATGAAGACCAAATGAACTTGAGATTGTTGCAAAGCCTTGACTCTTGCTCAGGTGGGATCCAAATGATCAATACATGCATGGGATGTGTTATGCATGCACAAATTGCAATGATGCATGGCTGGGTTAATTACACGGGAATGTAACACAACACATGCGAAGCAATCGATTCCGACCTTATTTCTCCCGCCATTTCTGGGGGTATTCTTCCTTAGTCTAATCTTACAAAGAAATGGGTTCCTAAAAGGTAAAATTCTAAAGCTTTTGATAAGATTGGCATAGGGACATATCAGAAGTTTGATGTAGAAGGTTCCCAACGCATCAAGCCTCTTTTGGAATGAGATAGCAATGAGTGCTCCATCCACTAGAGTGTCCCTAATTCCTGGCGGGCATAGGTAACACTTTCACGAGTGTTGCAGAAATAATAGGGCACCTTAACCTAGCGCTAGAAGAAGAGTGCATCAAATTAAAGAGAGAATGAGATGAGAAGATAGAGTGTGACAATTATTCCAAATGATGAAAAAGAAAATGGGTTGAATCAAGTAAATGATTTTCAAAGCTCATCTTAATCTTTTATGCTTTTACAACAAGCCAAAATTGTATAAGTTAAAAGATTTAGTCCCAGCAGAGTCACCACTGTGAGGTGTCGATGACGTATAGGTCTCCCTTGGCGCCTGTGTGAGAGGAGAGGCCCACTGGGGGTTGGTTAGATTTAGGCGTGACAAAATATTATAAGTTAATTTTTGCACAATAAGCCAATTTTTAATGAATAAAAGAATTGAGATCCAAATCTCGATGCAAATGATTTAGTTGCCACCCAAGTTGTCTACTTGGGAAAGAGTTTTGGTACGGTTCCCTTTGGGCGGAAGACTCATACCTATTAGATCAGTGATTCGGGTATCGGATGAGTCACTTATTTCTCATTTGGTTGATTCAAAATTACATTCACCACTTAAAACTATTTTTTCATCATTCGGGGAATTGTCACAGAAATCCTATTTCTACACTCTTTTACACTCGTTACATGCATTTACATATTACAATAAGGCCCAAGCAATAAATGGGGGAATAAAAATTACAACCGAAGGAAAAATGGGGGAATTGCAAGAGAACCTATACATTTTTTCTAAGTTATAAAACAAAATAAAAATAAATTCCCTTGCATCCACATAGATTAGCACAATTTGTAGCTCATCATAAGTCAACATTTTAATAGGAAAAATGGGATTATGTTAGCATGCCGGTTTTGCGATCGATAGTGCCCGGGCAGCTTCTAGGATCGGAGAGAAATAACTAGTCTTCAATGTCTTTTATTATGAAAACACATTTTAACTGTAGTGGGTTGATTTACTAGGGTATTAGTGAAAATGATCGCATGGCAAATGGTGAGTTAGATTGATTTTAGACCAGTTTAAAATGAGTTTTGGAATCTGCCTGGGGCTGGTACCCGTACAGGTGGCTGGGACCCATACAGCTACCAGGGAGGACCAGTACGGGTATGGTGTACCTACATGGGTCCTATCTGGTCCAAGCAGAAACTTTTTCAATTTAGTTTATAGATTAATAGATTAATGGATTGATGGCAGAAAAATAAAATAAAAAGGGTTTTCCTTCCGTATGACTATGGCGCGCAGATCTAATATCTCGATGATACAAGGTGCCAACAAGGCTCATATAGGTTCGGACCAGGCCCGAAACAAGAAATGAAAAAAGCAGAAATAACGGGAGAGGCAGAAAGTAATAATAATAATAAAGCTGAAATGCGAGTCTCTTTGAAACTCAGGAGCGTTAGCTTTGGGGCGTGAATCCACTTTGAGGTGATCCCTTTACTGTTGAGAGAGTCCGGCCAAAGTAGATGGTGAAATAGGACTATTTAGGTGAGTATTTGTGTGGACAGAACTTCCCCTAAATCCCAATGAATGAAGTTAGGAATGAATAAAATGTGGACAAACCGTGAAAGAATGGGTTTTCTCCCTATTTTATACCTCATACACCCCTACTATACGTTTCCTATACCTATAGAAATTGCTGGAACTTTTACTATAATTTTTTTGTAGTAAACTGCATTCAAGACCTGCCTTTTCCTAAAAATGGTAAGAGAATACTTTCGAAAGAAGCTGACTAGGCAATCAGAGGACCTATACGGGTGGGCCCCCACCGGTATGGGGTACGAGGGGACCCATACGGGTCCCCTCCATACGTATGGAAGTTAATCCCCGTATGGGTCTGTCAGTGGATCCGTACTGGTAGACAGAACCTGTACGGGTACCTAAGGATAGACTAAGTCTCCGGACTTCAGCCAAACTTAACTCTCCAGTAGTAGGAACACCTCTGATGGACAACACCTAAAAGACATTGCATCATGTAGCTCTCATCATAGTTTCGTGAGAAGGATCGTTAAAATCCAGTGCTCACAGGAATAATCCAAGATTATAGCCATAACTTAGGTTAAACCTATTTTCCAACAAAACCACAACCCTTGACAACTACAGTCTTGCGCCGGCTCTTAAGTCTTCCTGGAAAGATGTAAAGGTAAACTGAGGGTAATTGGCTCTAAGCCCAACTTTAAAATTCATTTAAATTCATCTTTTATTATTTTATTATTGCACATCGCATTTTCATTTTCTCTGGTTAAGTGAGTCACTGGAGCCACTTAAACTATAATATGCGTAAATAAGCTCGCATGTATGGATAAACATCCTGATGTGGGGAAACTCTATCCGAGTTTTTGGGCCAAAACCCAAGCACTGCTGTTACTTTGCCGAAATTTTAGTAGCAAATTTTTATTTATTTATGCCTATATAATGCCCAGTTTATATCTTGAATTTAATTCTTGACTAAAGCCATTATAATGCAGAAATTACCACATATTCCAAAATTCTAAAATTATTCTAAATAATTTGAACAATATGAGTAACTAGTATGTCCGAACTCAGAATCTCACCTTCTTTTTAGTATAAAAATCCCATTTTGGATCAGTATACCACAATTTCCGATGGAGCTGAACCGGGTAGCGACTCTATTTTATTTTTAAATAAAGTAAAATTGCTTTATTTTAAAAATATCTTTTCCCAAGAAAATGTGCAAATATATTTCTCAATATAATCATATTTTTGGCTTATATAAAGTCACTGCATTTAAGCAAATCGGATTTTCTCAAACCGAACCAAAAGTGCCCCATGCATCGCACCCTACGTGCTCCTTTAAAACCTCGCCCACTGATAGTGGCGACGCTGCTGAGGAATAAAAATTATTTTTATAAACACTCATTTTTTTATAAAAATTCTTTTTTTTGACATAATAATTAAAATATTGTTCAAATTGAATTTTGGAACTACAGAATATGTGGTAATTTTGACTCTAGACGAATTTTAGGATTGCATAGCATCTGCATTCTTTACCCAATAACCAATTTAGGTGTCTTTTGGTGAAGTATCTCCAAGTTCGCTTAGGGCTTACAGGGTATGGATCTGATCACACCCATTGTGTAACGTATGAGGGCCTTGCTCGCTTAAGGGCAAGACTACCCGAGTATATTATATATCGAAAAGCTTCCCTTAGTTCGCTTAGGGCCACTGGGACTCGGTACACAAAGGCGTTGGGTACACAATCGCACCCTATCCTGAGGTTGAAACCCATATATAGATGAAACTTAGACACTTCCTCATAGGTTTACCCGAAAGCCAAGAGAGCATGTGGTAGACTTCGCTAAGTCCATTGCTGACTCTAAAGCGAAGTAACCAATTGGAGTTAAAAGGGCGGTATGCATGATCTAAATGTATGCTACATGTTCAGGTTTAATAAATATAAATGGACCTACAAAAAAACTAAAAACAGACATTATAAGCATCACGGTTGTGTGTAAACTAACCACATCTTTATGCAGCCATAGCATTTATGTGTGGCATCTCATTTTGTTTCCATAGCCATAGGAACCTAAGACAACCAAGGCCAATGAGTCCGCCTAGGCTCAACCCATGAGCCAAAATAAAACAAGACTAGTGAGTCCTCCTAGGCTCAACCCATGAGTAGAAATAAATCAAGATCAGTTGGCCTATCTAGGCTTAACCTTTGAACTATAGAGTCAACTTTCGAGTGACCAATGAGTCAGCTCACCTTAGACCATAGAGTCAATCCTCGAGTGATAAGTGAGATAGCTCACCTTGGACCATAGAGTCAACCATCGAGTGACTAGCGAGTCAGCTCACCTTGGACCATAGAGTCAATCGCTGAGTGACCAGCGCATTAGCTCACCTTGGACTATAGAGTCAACCTTCGAGTGACCAGTGAGTCAGCTCACATTGGACCATAGAGTCAACCTTCAAGTGACTAACGAGTCAGCTCATCTTGGATCATAGAGTCAATCCTCGAGTGACCAGCGAGTTAGCTCACCTTGGACCATAGAGTTAACCTTCGAGTGGCCAGCGAGTCAGCTCATCTTGGACCATAGAGTCAACCCCAAGTCACCAGCGAGTCAGCTCATCTTGGTCCATAGAGTCAACCCCCGAGTGACTAGCGAGTCAGCTCACCTTTGACTATCGAGTCGAATCAAAGTTAGATTCACCCCCTAGTCTTCGAACCGTATGTTTGTGATATTTCTCGAATATTATAGACTATCCTCGCCAATTGCTCATGAACAATTGGCATGCACCCTACCCCTTATTATTTGTACATGTCCATCCATTCATTCATTTGCTCATTCATCTATTCATCCACTCATGCATCCCGATAGGCCGAGGTAAGTAAGGTTCAGAGCCTCACCCGATACACTTACTAACACTTGATCTTTTGGATTTTTAGGTTGAAAGCGAGAGAAAAGGAGGTTAAGACATATTACGAGAAGCCCAAAAGTCACACCCCCACCACCAGTCGAATCTCTAGCCAGATTTTCTCCGATCCAGAACCTGAAATCGTAATAGCAGATGATGATGCAGTTGGATAGTCCCTCAGAAGGATTCTTGAAGCTCTGGAGTTCAGTGATGTTTGGGAAAGGCTTAGCGCTTCTAATGCTCAGAAAGCCTAACGGCAAGAGGCCGAGATGGTGGCACTAAAGGCAAAGATGGCGGATATGGAGAAGCTATCTACTGGGCCCAATATAGCCCCATATGTTAGTACTGGTCCTCCTCACGTGCATATGCAAGGTTGTCTTTGAATTATGACTAGCATGAATATCCCTAAGGTTCGTATATTCAATTTGTTCAAGCTACTCTATAAGGACCCGCCTCTAAGTTGTATATAAGGATGCCAACATACGTGAAATCTGACTAGAAGTAGCTATGCTCTTCATTTTTGGAAAATTTTACCTTTAATTTGAAGGTCAAAACTACTTTGCAAGACCTTAAAAGGATCAAACAATGGGCAAATGATTCCATTGAAGAATTTTACCTGAGATGGATGGCCATTCGTGACTGGGGCACCCGACCAAGATGCCCTGATAGTGAAGCTCGTGAAAGGATCTAGCCTAAAATACCGGGAAGGGATGAAGATGAAAAGATTTAACATAATTAACGATGTGGTAGACTATGCCAAGAGAATGGAAGAGTACGAGGAAGAAGATTGAGCAAAGAAGCAAGAACAGCAAGCTTATACTAAACCTCGATGCTGGAAAAAGGGTGGATCCTCCAAACAGGGCAGTACCAAATCCTTAAAGACTCCGACCAAAGTTATAACAGCCATTTAGGTGTAAAATCACCAATCTGTCTCCCCATGGGTAGAATCATTATCACAGATATTCACTAAACTAAGGAAGTTTGACCAACTACAGAGCATCAAACCATTTGTTCCACCTGCTGCGACAGACAGAGATAATTTTTATACCTATCATGTCACCAAGGGGCACTGCACCAGTGAATGCACCCAGCTACTAAAAGATCTACAATAGATGATAGCTGTTAGAAGAGTGAAAGAGCCTGAGAAGAAACTGAGCATACAGACTAATACCCTGCCAAATTTGGAGGTCACCGTAAATGCCATTAATGTTTAGGTGGAGGTCGATGAATACAGTATTGACGTGACTGATAACTTCTGACATGGCCCAAGATGGTGGGACAACATGATTTTTGACAACATGGAAAGCATCTACATGGTCGATCAACATGTCTTAAGGATGAAAAGAGAATGGTTGGATCAATACCAAGTGCCATCGCCCCTCATATACTAAGGAGACTCTGACCCGAATGAGCATGCAGAAGAATTCATCCAATTTATGCACGAACAAGCCATGATGGGTTTTGCACCTCAATTCCCCAAGTTCTTAGAAGGACCGACCATGGACTGGTATGACACAATGCAAATGAAAGGTCGATGGAACTGGTACTTTATGGAGAGGTCTTTCGTCCACTACTTCAGGACTTCTCAACCGTACATGGATATGCTTTGCTAGTGGTTGGCACCACAAGTAGACTAACACACTGCTGGTCGGAAGGATATTCCTTCTCCATAACCCCCCATGCATACTCCCTTGAAGTATATGAGTCTGAATTATGTAGGGACAAGTTTGTTTAAATTTAAGAGCTCTTTCGGAGCAGCACGCCTAGAAAATCAAGAGTTATATGATCCTGAACAAGCTTGGAGTGATCATATGGACCAGCAAAGGTACCTCAGCATTAACCTGAATGAGGTAACATCAGACCTACTTACCTAACTTTGTGCAGGCGTAGCATCAGAAATGAACTACAGAAACCAAGTGAGCATTGAATTATGAGATCCTTTTGAAGGGATCCGTGCTAACATTACAATATATGGTGCCCGTGTAGAGGAAACATTAGCCAGCATATGAGGCATGGTCTTTGACTTTTGCATGGCTATCGCAGGGGTTGGGGCTGAAATGAATGAAGAAGATCCTAAGGAAGATCCCAAGGAAGATCTGAAAGAAGATTCTGAGGGTGATATACCAGTTCAACAAGCTCCAAATTAGGCCTTTAAACCATGGGATGGGCAACAACCATTTGAGGATTCAGATGAAGAAGTAGAAGAATTTATAGACTCTAGCAAATCGGATCATGAAGATGAAAGTGAGGTAGATAACTTGGGATACGAATCAAAGGTCTTCTCAGGTAACGAACTAAACCATTTGCCGGGAGATTTCAAGTATAAGGCCCGCTTCCCTAATGGTATACTAGTCGATTGTGATGGTGCTGAGAGCTATGCCTCATCTTTAGAGCATAACTCCCTATGCGCCTTATGGTCTATGATATGTGATGATTTAAGGGATTTTACGGACTTTAACACAGGCAGTGAACACATCATTAATATGATTCGCAAAGAGGGGCAAGAGCCTTCTCAGAGTACATCATGGAGAGAATCCCTGCAAAAAAGGAATTAGCTCGAGCCATTTATCAGATTTAAAGCCTCGACTTGAGGGAATTTATCTTATTTTCTACAATGGAAACACAAGGTCGTGCCCCTACATCTATGAATTTGTCCAAATGATGAACGATGGGTACATTCACTATGCACATTGGCCAGAGAGGTTCTGTCTGACTCTCCGAGAAAAAGCAGTTGTCTAGTATGAGGGGCTAACATTCTACCAGAGGTCATTTTGGAACACTTTGGCTAGATAATTCATCGATTACTTCATGTGGGTAGACCCACTGGAGGGCACAGACAAGCAAGGAACCCCATTATTTTACTGGGAATGGAATGAAACTAATGATATATCCCCAACATCGATGAATTCCACCAGGGAATATCCATGGTATATGAACAAGTATGATGACAAAATATAAGAGGTTGTCATGTGCGGTAATGAACAAGATGCAAGTGATAGGGCCTCCTCCTCCATCCACATGATAAGGAAAGAATCCAATCCTGTCTTGTGTCAGATCCTATAAGAGAACCCCGTCGTCCTAGAGAGATAGCCTGAAAAGGTTCCCTTTATACAATGGCCCTTCACCACCCAAGCGCCATCCTCCGTAAACAAGCCGATTGACTTGGGAGAGATACCACTTGATGAAGATTTTGGCAAATTCAAGGTCTTTGAAATAACAAACTCGCCAGCCCGGGTTGTTAGTCCTATCACCAACGGAGGGAAAATCACTGGGTCAGTAGCTACAGCTGTACCAAGAGCTGAGCCCCCAGCACCTTCTACTTTTGTTAAATCCTCTAAATAGATAGAAAGTTTGATTGTTGATCAGTTGAAGGCTACCACTACCAAGATGAGCATTTGGGACCTCCTCCTTAGTTCTTAAGATCATAGGCTTACTATTATTAAAAAGCTAATGGAGATCAAAACATCTCCTCTAGCATCACCAGAATAAGTATACACACTACTTAACCACAAGACTAGCACTCTCATCCCTGACATTATCTCCTTAAGCTCGGATCTACCCCAACAAAGGCATTTGCCATAATAAGGCTCTCTACTTGAAGGCAAGTGTTTTTGGGGGCATCATGCCATGTATAATTGTTGACGATGGTTCTTCCCTGAATGTCTATCCTAGGGATATTCTACCAATCCTAGGACTAACTAAGAGGGACTTAAAGAGATCTACAACAGTCATTAAGGTCTACGAGAAATGCAGGAGGACCGTCATTGGCACGTTTGAGGCCGAAGTTACCATCGGTGAAATCTCATCTATAGTACTCTTCACAGTCATAGACATCCCGGTGACCTTCTCTATGTTACTCGGACGACCATGGTTCTATGTGGTGGGAGGAGTTCCGTTCACCCTTCACTAGAAAATCAAAATCTCATTCCACAAAAAGATCGTTACTCTGGAGGTTGACGAAGCCTCAGTGGTGGCAACACTGAAAATGGAAGAAAGCCATATGAAAGGGTTCACCATGACCACGATTGGCTAAGAATCAAACAAGTAGCCAGAGGTGCACTGAGGCTTTTGGATTCAAGGTTACATGCAGAAGCACCACACTCCTAGAAAAGGACTAGGTGCCTATGAATAGGGAATGCCGACCTTCAATATAGGGGAATAAGAATGGAAGCCCGCAGGACTCGGTTATATAGGATCCAAGACAATCACCCAAAAGATAGTCTCTCAGAAAAAGTCAAAGCAACTCTATAATGGAACCCCTGAACCCATCACTCACCAGGGAAGGACAGTTCCGGGATTCAAGATTTTCTCAAATATAGTTGACTATGGCAAGTACGGTAAAAGCTCTGTGACCTATGTAATAAGGACAACAGCCAGATGTTGGGGCAATTCTGGATCAGACCAAGTTTGATGAACGAGTACACCCAAAGAAGATCAAGAAGCTAAGTAAAGAGGAGGAAATCCTTAACACTCTAACCAAGCACCTTCAAGCATAGCTCAAGATAGTGGAAGAAGCAAGGAACAAGAAAGGTAGCTTGAGCCAAGCTGTCATGGATATGGTCAAGACCATGAAGGGTAAGGCAAAGGTAGAAGAGGAAAATGACGAGGACATCCTGTTGAAGCTAGCTGCCATAGAAGAATCATTCACTACAAAGCCAGACCCCACTGATCAGGATGAGTCTTTTATTTCCATTTCCAGCATGTTTGAAATGAATAATGTACTTTATGATGATAGTAAGATGAATAACTTTGCTTATTTGGATTGTGTTTCTGATTACGATTCCATGCATCCATTCCAGCATTCATCTACTATCTTTATCATCAATAATGATAATACAAAAGAAATCAACTTAAATACGGAAGATGATCCAAAAATGGTATACATTTCTAATCAATTACCCATCAAACAAGAGAGAGAATTTATATAAGTATTAAAAAAATCATATTTTATCCTTCGCTTAGTCTCATGAAGACATGCCAGGACTTGATCGCCACCTCGCCGAACATAAGATCCCCATGGATCCAAAAATTCAACCAGTAAAACACGAGATGAGAAGAATGCGTCCAGAATGGGCAGAAAAGGTCAAAGCAGAAGTGGCCAAGCAGTTCAAGGCTAATTTTATTGAGGTCATTGAGTATCCCACTTGGCTATCCAATGTAGTTCCTGTACCTAAGAAGAATGGCGACATCTGAGTTTGTGTCGAATTCAGGGACTTGAATAAGGCTACCCTTAAGGACGATTTCCCAATACCACACATTGATGTTCTCGTAGACAGTGCGGCAAGAGCAGCCATGTATTCCTTCGTGGACGGATTCTTGGGATATCACTAGATCCTCATGAACGTAATAAACAAGTTCAAAACCACATTCATATCAGAGTGGGGAACCTATTGTTTTAGAGTGATGCCTTTCGGGCTTAAAAACACAGGGGCAACCTACCAATGAGTAGTCACAACAGTGTTACATGAATTGGTCCACAAAGGAGTCGAAGTCTATATAGATGACATGCTTGTAAAATTTGCCATGCCGGAAGAGCACCTAATAGTATTAGAGTGATTCGTCACAAGAATAGAGAATTAAAATCTCTGTCTCAACCTCAAAAAAGTGTATATTTGGTGTCACGTCTAGAAAGCTACTGGGACACGTAGTTAGTTAGAGAGGCATAGAGATGGATCCTGATAAAGCTAATGCCTTCAGGGAAATGCCCGTACCAAAGATTGAGAAAGAAGTAAGAAGTTTCTTGGGGTCCATACAGTACGTTATCCACTTTATAGCATGGTTTACTACCATGTGCGAGCCTATCTTTAAGCTCTTGAGGAAACATCAACCAATGGAATGGAATGACCAATGTCAAGAACCCTTCGATAGTATCAAGGCCTACCTAATGAACCCTCTAGTACTGAAGCCGCCGATTCTCAAGAAGCCATTCATTCTCTATTTAGTAATAGAGGAGACATCTATAGGGCCTATGTTGGTTCAGGAGCACAAAGATAAGAAGGAGCACGTGGTTTATTAGCTCAGCAAGAAATTGCTAGAATACGAGACTCGATATACCATCATGGAGAAAACTTGTGCCGCCATGGTCTGGCTCACCAAGAAACTTAGTCATTACTTCTAATCTTATAGAATTCAAGCAGTCACAAAAGTGGATCAAATAAAGTATTTATGCCAGGCTCCCTCGCTAACCGATAATCTCGCAAGGTGGCTCTTGTTACTATCAGAATTCTATATCGAGTATGTCGCTAAGAAGACCATCAAGGGAAGGGTAGTGGCCAAATTCCAAGCAAACCAACCGCTCAATGAAGGAGAATAGGAAAACCTAGAATTCTCTGATTAATGCTTTGCAATGGCTATAAAGTGGACCATGTTCTTCGATGGCGCGGTTAATAAATAAGGACCTGGCTTGGGAGTCATCATCATTACGCTAGATGGAGCACTCATATCTCTGTCGAAACAATTGGAATTTCTCACCACGAATAATGGGGTAGAATATGAAGCCCGTCTATTCAAAATGTCTACCCTTGTCACTCTTAAGGCGGACAAGGTAAAAATTATTGGTGATTCGGCTTTGGTTATCAAATACGTCACAGGAGGCTGGGAACTAAAGGACGAATCCCTCAGACCTTACCTGGAGGATAGATGGAGGAAAGCCACAATGTTTAGTGAATGCGAGTTTTGTCACATGCCCCGAGAGGAAAATCAGATGGCAGATGCACTAGCCACTATAGCCTCCATATGGGAATGGCCCTAAAAGCAGCCAATCAAACCCCTTATTATGGAGACGACTTGATTTTCGTATTACGTCCTTACAATAGGCAACACTGTAGATAAGGAAGACCCCTGGTAATCTGACATTGTCAAATTCCTTAAAGTTGGTGAATTTCTGGCTGAGGCTACAGATTCTAACAAGAATATGCTAAGGAAGCTCAAGTGCAATTCTACCTGATTAGAGGAGATCTGTTCAAGAGGTCTTCTAATGGGATACTATTAAAGTGCCTGACCCAACAAGAAGCTGAAGGGGTAATGAAAGAAGTACATTCAGGAGACTGCGGTCCATATATAAATAGCGTCATGTTAGCAAAATTAATCCAAAGAATGGGGTACTTTTGGCTAACCATGCTAGCCGACTGTATTCAAGAAGCAAAGACTTGCCATGCTAGTCAGATATATAGAGATGTGAGCCACTTGCCCCTGACAATATTGCAAATCTTGACAATGCCTTGGCCATCCTCAGCCGGGGGCATCGATATCATTGGAGAGATAAGACCATCTTCGACCAATGGCCATCGCTTCAATATAGTACCCATTGATTACTTTTCCAAATGGGTTGAAGCAGAATCATACACAAGCATCACGACCAAGAAAATGGCCAGGTTTATTCAGTAACATATCTTCGCCAGATATGACATTCCTTATTATATAGTAAGTGACAATGGTGTACAATTCCAAGCAAAAATAGTTGATCTTATTGAGAAACATGGGATCGAGCATCATCGCTCTTCGCCCTATCGCCCTCAAGCCAATGGAGCTGTAGAAGCGACTAATAAAGCAATTAAGACAATCCTCTCCAAGATGATCTCTAACTACCAAGATTGGGCGGACCATTTGCCTTATGCCTTATGGGGATACAAGACCAGCGTCATGACTCATATAGGTGAAACTCCTTTTTCTCTCATGTACAAAATGGAGATGGTTTTGCCCGTTGAAATGGAATCAGATCTTTGCACATAGCCCTTAAGCAAGATTGCTTGAAGATGAATGGACAAAGGCAAGACATGAGGAACTGACTTTGATCGATGAAAAATGATTAACTATGTTAGAGAATCTACAGTTATACCAATAGCGAAAGGCCAGGGCTTACAACCGTAAAGTCAAGGGGCAAGATTAACCCTTGAGAATGAGTGATATGGTCTTAAAGGAATCTCATAAAATGCACACTAATGCTCGAGGGAAGTTCTAGCCAAACTAGAAAGGGTTATACATAGTAAGAAAGACTCTCAGTAAAGGGGAAGTCAAAATCTCAGGCTTAGACGGCAATGAGCTTATGAATCCAGTAAATCACGACAAGCTGAAGCGCTATTTTGTGTAAAAAAAGGAGAAAAGAAAATAAGGAAAAAAAGAAATATAATGGTCTGTCAAGAGCTACTGAGGGCTCTTGGGCAAAAATAAATACCCCGAAATAAAAGAGTGAAGCCTTAGGTAAAATCCGTTTGGAGCCTTAGGTGACGGTGGGCATTTCTTGGGAATAAATACCATTTGTCCTTCCTATTTAAATGATATCTTTTGTAGTAACATGTTCATGTTAAATATACTAAATGAGTGCATTAAATGGAAATTGTGAATTGTTTAAATAAAACATGCATTCAAAGAACATCATTTCATCCTTATTACACTTAAAAATGCATTACAAACAGGAAAGGGAAAGGACAAAGATGAACAATAAGGCCTGAAGCCTTTATTTTCCATGGGAACAAAAGACACATGATGACGAGCTCAATGACCCCCAAGGAAACTAAGGAGTGTTTGTGTGTCAATAAGCCTCTCTCCAAGGGTCAGAAGCCCACGAGTACTCGAAGCCCAGACAAGATAAGCCTCGGAAAGGTAGACGTTAAAAGGAACAGAATAGTTCATCTCCACCCAAGAGCAACTGATCCACCTCATGTCATGAAGGTAAACTCGAGTATAAGAAAGCTCAGAGCCAATCAAAGTACATAAGGATGTCGGGAACCCCTAAGGATGAACATATTGCCTGTAAAAATGACCAGAAGAGTAGGTGATGATCTCGAAAAGGCCAATGAGGACCACGCCATCTCTAGCAATGTTGGTATTCACGTGCATAATTCCCCACAAAGGGCAAACCCAACAAATATCCTTGGCAGCCCAACTCCCTATAAACTCAATCGATTCCTCGATGATAAAACCTGTATGAGGATGGTTGCCGATGTAAACTACGGAACCCCGTGCCGAGTAGGCCTTCAGATAATAATCTGTGCTCGTATGGATAGACAACACAAAAAGCTTGTCCCAAAGCCAAAGTTGCAAAAACATCACAAAAGCACAAAAAATAATAAAAAAGAAAAAGAAAGAAAAAAAATAAGATAAAAAAATTAAAAAAAAAAAGAAAAAAAAGGAAAAAAGATAGCTTGATGGATTGAAAACCTGAAAAGGCAGTCCAGACAAAAATTAAAGCAAGTCTGATGAATTGAAAACCCGAAAAGGTGGCTCATGCAAAAAGAAATGCTCAAATAAAATTTACCTGAAGAAGAAGCCTGCTACCCCTGGTAGTAGCTTCAGTCCCATTCTGGGAAGAACGCACCAAGATCAATGTCTCAACCAAACTCACTGCAATGGGAGATTTCCCCTCTAACATCTGATCAACGATAGTCTGGAAGACAAAGCTACAAACTATAGCAGGAACCTCACAAAGGAAAACTCCCAGCAAGAGTAAGCAAATGAGCGGAAGCTTGCTGGTGTCGCTAGGAGAAAGGTTCCTAAATATGTCAAAAGCCATGTCCAACATCAAGCCCTCATCACAATTTAGCCGGTGCTTGTGAACTCATTGCAACTAAATATGGTTCATCAATGGGTTAGAAAATTCAAGACGATGCTAGGGGCATATCAGCAAAAGATCTCAGGAGCCCATAGAATTCCTCGAATAAGGGGAATAACTCGTGCTCTCCAAAACAGAACACATTATCGACGGGATCCCAGAATATGATAGCAGCCTGGATCACGTTATCCTTAACAAAGATGTGATAATATTCCTTCATATGCGCCAGATCGAAGACCCTAAGACAGTCCCAACTATCGGAGTTCTTCAAATAATCATTCAAATCTGCACGAAAATGGATGCAGTACTCCATGGCAAAATCTCAAAGAGTAGCAGTTTGCTATACGTAGTTTATGGGGCAATTTGACAATATCTAGCAGATTACCCCGATAAACTCGATCAACGATAAAAGAAACAAAAAAGTGAAGGAATAATGCAAAATACTTTTATATATAAAAAGCAAGTGTTCATAAAAAAGGCACTGCAAATGGCCTAAAGAAAAGGAAGTGACATTAAAAAAAGCCTATCTACTGCCCATTGGAACTCGGGTGGCTAGGATCAAAGGACGATGGAGGAGAAGGGTAACCGCCCTGAGGAAAGAATCCCAAAGGATCACCCTGTCCTTGTTGTGACTGTTGTTGCGGGTCATCCACCTAGAGCATCCCTAATAGACCTCGAAGCCGTTAGATCTCTAGCTGCAACATTTGAACATAAATCATTCATATGCATTTTATAACATACCATGCATCATCATTAGAATAATGAAATAATGAATGTACTGCCATATCAGAGTTTTGGTTCAACATGAACCGTTTCTGCCCTTGGATGTACCCCCAATAGGAGATACTATCAGCGATGGCACCTGCCATGATGAGAGATCATAACAAGTCGGAACCATTATAATCTATATGATCCTAAAAAAGGGAAGAGAAAAAGTAGAGAAGGCTCACATGAGTCATCTCGGCTGGATAGAAGGTCATTGGATGCTCAGGATCTAAATAAGGCAGAATCACTGATGTATAAGTACTCAGGTCAGGGCGGTACATCAGAGACATGGGTGGCTAATACTGAAACCCTTAGTGTCCCTCCATCATTGCCAAACCCTAAGGTGGGATAGATGACACCGAAGAGCTACCCACATAAGCAGAAGTAGATGCAGGGCTTTTCCTACCTTGGTGGTCATACAAAGACAACATAGCAAAGACAAATTAGTCCAATTAAGCACGATAATGAAAAAAAACAAGGAAGAAACTTAAGCCAATAAAAGAAGAGATACCGTCATCCAGACAATCATAGGCAAACCTATTCTAGCCTGACCGCTAGGGGTAGAAGTTGAAGGGTCATCGCACTTAGACGGGTTGTGAACGTCTGGCTAAGGCGCAATGGGAACGGGGTCTGTCTCCGGCCATCCAAGAAGCTGTGAATGGCAAAACTCCCCATACCCCCCTACTCTAGGAAGGCACTAGGTAAGCCATTAGAGGCCAGCTATATAAAGTCCGGTGAGCTGCATGGCCAGAAGATCCACTGCGGCACCTTAGGAGGAATAGAGCGCGACCGGGGAGGGAGGTGCTAATTCTGGATGCGCTCTCCAAGGAACCACTAGAGGGAAAAGGGAGTCTCTATAATCAGTCACGTGTTCATAAATTCCCTAACCAATCTCATAACCTCTGGCCAATGAAGCTCAAGCCCCCTAGGCTATGTCCTGATCTGAAAAAGGATGAAAAGAAGCCAAGTGTTAATAAAACAATTGTAGCAGATATAGTGATCAATTAAAATCAAAGGAGTTATAGAGTATACCTGCTCCAAATACAGAGCATGGAGGCAAGCGAAAAGAGATAAACAGGACTCCATCTCCCAACCATGCTAGTAGTGTGGCAGACGAGGACAGAACGAATAGCTGCCATCTCGCACAAGCTTGGTCCTCAGGAGAATCCCCATCTAAAAAAGCCAGATCTGCAATTAGTCATAAGAAATTGGGACGCTAAAAGACAGACAAAAATGCTCATAAAGTAAGAAAAGGAGTTAAGTCCTTACATAAACAATCCGAAGGCAAGATTTGAACTTTCCAATCTTGTTCCTCGTGCACTGATCAAGGGTCTAATACAAATGAACCAATGCAGCTCGACCCCAAGCATACTCAACATAGTGGGTTGAATTGATCAGAGGAGGCATAATATGGAGATTCACGATCGCACCCCCAGTCGGAAAGCATAACCATGATAAAGTAGCAGCCATGAAAGCTCTGGCCTCGCAAGCAAAGGTCAAATGTCTGCTATCCCCGATGGTCCAAAAGGTCATAAGTTTCTTGCAAGAAACTCACTGGGTTTTGTCCCTAGAATGTCGATCAAAGCCTCAATGGTATCCACATTAAAGTTGTCATAAGTAAAGCAAGCATTGAAATGGATGACGTTACCATAGAAAGGAAGACCTGTGATGGTGCAGTAATCCACTAGAGTAATAGTGTACTCCCCACAATGAAAGTTGAAAGTATGGGTAGTGTCAAACCACCTGCTTAGGATGTGGGTAGAAGTACCGGCTAGAATGTATGGATACTTGCGATGCCTTGCATACTTGTAGTTCTTCACCATTCTCCCCAAGGATATTCTATCAACAATGGTTTTGGCACTAGAAGATAGTACCTTATACCACTTGTGAAAGTGGGTAATACTACCACCCTCGTGACCGGGGACCTGTAGAAGTAATGCACATACACTAATCACACATCAGTCTTCGATAAATCGTGCAATTATTGAAGGTCATTGCACTCATTCCATTAATAAAAGGCAAAAATTACATAAATACAACAAATGAATAATGGCATCATAAATAATAATCATAATAATGATAACACGATAACAAATGCGACAAAAGCAGTAAGGCTTACCAGAATCCGAGAAAGGTGGTCAAAAGGCTTCAAAGTAGGCAGGATGAAATCACCAGGATGAATCTCGTGGTACATCCAATTTTACGGAAGCCCGTATAAAGCCTCGGCTGGAACCTTAGAGATTTCCACTTGCTCGCCGTAAAAAATCATGTTTTGAGTTGTCACTTGGACGACTGAAAAATCCAAGCGGATATTATAAAGCTTGAACCACATAGAAACCCAACAAAATCAAAATAAAAGGGGCAGAAAAGGAAAGAAAATGAGAGAAATCATTGTCAAAGAATTATCGGACACGAAAATTTTTGAATACAGGAAGAGAGAGAAGAAGAGATTTTTGGTGTGGTGAAAATGGGAGCCAAGCTATTGTATTTATAGACTGCATGTAATTAGCCTGCCGACTAATTACCTTTCCAGCTGTCACGCGTTTACATGTAACGGCTATAAAAGTTACCGTTACATAGGTAATTAGCCCGCTGGCTAATTATGTATGTTTTGAAAATTTTGCAATTTTGCACATTTCATCCATTTTCTGCATTGTTTAAAAAACGAGCGACCTAAAAATTGTTTTTACACAGTCATTCAAGCATTAAGCACCCAAACTATTTTTTTGGACCCTCGGTCAATTTTTATCTCATGCAACTCATTAATAAATTTTTAATTGAAGGGGCAAAATATATTTCTGTTTTAAAATTTGTCGATTAAAAATATTTTAACTCATTGCATTCCACACACACTGTTTTGTTTGTTTTGCATACGACAAAATTTCTAGTACGAAATTTATGCATGCTAGGGGCAAACTGTTAGCACATGTCCATCCTAGCCCGATGAGGAATTACACCTATTTTATTCAATGATCAGACAAAAGAGCCAAAAAGGACCAAATTATCATCCAAGATCCAAAATTCAAAAATTCACATTCCAGGGAACCTTCGATTTAGCATTTCCTAATGAAAAATCAAAATGTCAAAGTTTGGTCAAACATAGCCCACCGGCTAATTACCCATCTACAGTAAAAAAATCAAATCTTACCAAGATCTGCAAGATTTTATGGGATCTTATGTAAAATCCTGTCAGACAGGTAATTAGCCCGCCGGCTAATTACCCCCATTATAAATAGGGGGCTCGCCCCCGTATTTTCAACAGACGAAAGATTTTACATTGATCCCAATATTCCCATTATGTCCTTTTCAGTTACGAGAGTCCTAAAAGCCCGAAACTTTGTCAAAACACTTCCAAATTTGAGCTTTATCACCGACACTCTATATAAACTCAGCTTCTTGTCTTTTTAGACCAAGATCCCAGAGTGATCTTCGGTCTAAAAATGACTTAAACCCTCACAAATCCCATATTTCCTTTAGGAATAATCCAAGATTATAGCCGTAACTTGGGCTAAACCTATTTTCCAGCAAATTACAACCCCTGACAACTACGGTCCTGCATCGGCTCTTAAGTCTTCCTTGATAGACGAAAAGGTAAACTGAGGGTAATTGGCTCTAAGCCTAACTTTAGAATTCATTTAAATTCATCTTTTATTATTTAATTATTGCACTCGCATTTTCATTACTCTGATTAAGTAAGCCATTTGAGCCACTTAAACTATAATATGCGTAAATAAGCTCGCAGGTATGGATAAACATTCAGATGTGAGGAAACTCTATCTAAGTTTCTAGGCTAAACCCAAGCGCTACCATTACTCTACCGAAAATTTGGTAGGAAATTTCTATTTATTTATTCCGTTATAGTGCCCGTTTTATTTCTTTAATTTAATTCTTGAATAAAGCCATTGTAATGCAGAAATTAACTCGTATTCAAAAATTCCAAAATAATTCCAAACAACTTGAACAATATGTGTAACTATTATATCCGAACTCAGAATCTCACCTTCTTTTGAGTATAAAAAATCCCATTTTGGATCAGTATACCACAATTTCCGGTGCAGCTGAATCGATTGCCGGCTCTATTTTATTTTTAAATAAAGTAAAAATGCTTTATTTTAAAAATAGCAGTTCCTAATAAAATGTGCAAATATATTTTTCAATATAATAACGTTTTTGGCTTATATAAAGTCACTGTAATTAAGCAAATTGGATTTTCTCAAACTAAACCAAACGCGCTCCGAGCACCGCACCTCATGTGCTCCCATAAAACCTCTCCCGCTCACACTTGCTCAGAATCTTCCTCTATTGCGTTTCCTACTTCATTTACTTCAGCCTCAACTCCTGTGATAGTTGTGCAAAGGTCAGAGATCATGCCTCGCATACTGGCAAATGTCTCCTATACACGGGCACCATACACTGTAATGTTCGCAAGGACCCCTCCAAACAGGTCGCGCAATATGATGTTCACTTGGTTTCTATAGTTCATTTCTGATGCTACATCTGCATAGAGTTCGGCAAATGGGTCTTATTCTACCTTATTTAGGTTAATGCCAAGGTACCTTTGCTGGTCCCCATGATTACTCCAAGCTTGTTTGGGATCATATAGCTCTTAATTTCCTAGTCGTGTCATCCCAAAAGAACTTCCCAATTCAAATGGATTTGTTCCAATATAGTTGGGACTCATGCAATCTGGGGGAGTATACATGGGGAGCAGTGATGGAGGAACATCCTGCCAACCAGCGTTGTGTTGATCTACTTGAGGTGATAACCACCAGGAAAGCACATCCGGGTATGGCTGAGAAGCCATGAAGTAGTGGAGGAAAGATCTCTCCATATACTACCAATTCCAACGTCCTTCAAGTGGCATTGCATTGTACCAGTCCATAGCTAGACCTTTCAAGAAATGGGGGAATTAGGTACAAAACCCATCATAGCAGTCTCTTATTTGTGCATAAATTGGATGAATTCTTTTACATGCTCATTCGGGTCAGAATCCCCTTAGAATATAAGGTTTGGTGGCACTCGTTACTAGTCCAGCCCTTCTCTCCTCATTCTCAGGATGTATTGATCAGTCATGTAGATGATGTCCATGTTGTCAAAAATCATATTATCCCCCCATCTTGGGTCATGTCAGAAATTATCCATCACGTTAATGTCATACTCGTCAGTCTCCACCTGAACATTGATGGCATTTACAGTGGCCTCAAAGTTTGGCAGGGGATTAGTCTGCTTGCTTGGTTTCTTCTCAGGCTCTTTCATCCTCCCATCAGCTATTATCTATTGTAAATCTTTCAATAGTCAAGTGCATTCATTGGTGCGGAGCCCCTTGGTCACGGGATAGGCATAAAAGTTATCCCTATCTGCTGTAGTAGGTGGAATGAATGGTTTGATGCTCTAAAGCTGCTAGGACTTCCAATGAGCAAGGGACTTTACGGTCCCTCTCGCGAGGCGATGATGATGTATACCCGATTTTATTCCTCATGATAAAAATTCTTTTTTTGGAATTTTTATTACCGATATAAATTTCTCTACGAATTTTATTTTCAGAAAAATTCATTTCGGCGTGCCCGATAACGCATCCGGTGGGAACTCGAACCGATGATTTGCACCCAAGAATTAATTTAGTCTTAATTACCCATAAAAAGTCAAATAAACCCTAATTATTCAAATTAATCCCACTAAAACACCTTTTCACCTTTTTAGGCTAGGCCATGCTTACTTTTTAGACCTAGAAGAGGTTGATGCCGCCAGCGGCATTAGCAATACCACTGGTGGCCTGATTTCTACAGGCAGACAGCTTTTTGCAGAAATTTGCTTGATATCTATCGAATAATTGATCAAAGTCAAATTTTCACAGGATTTTCGCCTATATAAGGAACCATTTCAGCTAAATTAAGGGTTATACATTCACTACTTGAAACCTTAAGGAGATTTTGAGTAATTATAGCTAGTTCTAGTGGAATAAAGTCTAGAAAAGGTAAGAAAAGAGGATTTTATCCATCTTTTCTTGGTTTTCTTTTCTAAGCTTCCTTATATTTAGGTACATTTTAGGTTTATAAATCACTACACTAGGATTTAGAGACTTAAATCACCCCTTTACTTCTAAAATCATCGTTTAAGCTCCCCAGAGGTATCATTTGGATCACAAAGAGGTGGATTCACGACCCCGAGGTAAAAATTCTAAGTTTCGTAGCTCTTTGGCTTTCATTTTAGTTGTTTGTTGTGTTTGCTTGCTATTTTAGGCTTAATCTTAGGTTTTTGGTTGCTTTTCGACTAAAGACAGCTATTATAAGAAACTGAAGCCACCAGAGATAGTTGAGGATGGTGGCGGTATCACTCATCGGTGCTACTGCCATGGGCCTTATTTATCCCCAAATGCTCTATTTTCTTGCAGGACCCTTCCTTTATGGTATCCAGAATGGCATACAGCCTGCCTGTATAAATAAAATAGCCAGCGGCATTAATGATGCCGCTGGTGGCCTCATTCATTCCGCCGACGGTATGGGGTTCTCGATAGTAGATTAGTTTTTATTTTATTTTTGACTTAGTTTAATTTCCGAAGCTAGGATGTATAGTGCAATGATGGGGTTCCAGAACCTTCTGAAAATAGGCCTCACCCCATAACATGTTGCACTTTCACTGATAATCTAGTTAAAATAACAATTGAGTCTAAAATATAGATATAACAGAATTTTCCCACAAACGCCATTCAAATACCATTTTCAGCCATCCAACCGGGCTCTGTAAATTGTAAAAATGAATATGCCATGATCACGCTAACTCGGGTCTTGTTTGGTCCACTAACTATGCATGTTATATGATACACCTCATACAATGTACCGTATTTAGGATAGATGAATGCTAGGCCTTCGGGTATTTTATTTATCGTATAGACAAATGTATAGGATTTGGAAAGCCTTGAAATTATTTTTTTATTTTCCCCATTTTATTTAAGATGACTATAATAATTTATTTATTTACCACTTTGAATGCTTGATAATGTGATAACAATATATAAACCGAGAACATAATAAATAGGGTCGATTAAAATCGATTGAGATAGAATGAAATCTTTTAACTTGGCCAATGTAAAATAGATAGCATCATCCGAGTTTGGAATCTCTACTTAAGGTATGGTCAACCACCTAGTGGGAAAATCGTACCAAAGTTTCCCGGTTGAGCTGAACCGGGTGGCGATTCTATTTTAAGTATGGGATTTCGATCTCGTATCTTTTGAACATTAAAATATGCAATACCATTTTCCAACATCACATTACGTGGCCATTATTTTTGAGGGATCGGTCCTCCGGCTTGGCTTTGCAGCCGTCATGTAAAACATTGTCCGCTCATAGTGGCAACTCTGCTGGGATCAATCTCTTTAAACTTGAAAACTTAAAATTTTCAATAAGTTTAAAAGATTTAGATGACGTTTCGAAATCATTGGCCAAATTAAAACTTCATTCTTTTTCATGACATTTTATCCTTACGCGTGTAGATAGTTTTTATAAGATTAGGTGCCTCATTTTACTCGAGAAGCTCGGGAAAGTATCACTCATGCCTTGTTAGGAATTGAGGATGCCGAGTGGGTGGATCACTTGTTTTAACCAACATGTAAACTCCTGTCATAGCACCTATTTGGTAAGTGGTTGAGTAACGTGGAATCAAGGTAAATGACAACCTTCTACATCAACAACCAAAGCCGCTCTAGAAAAAAGCCTTAGCACTTCATTCCCTTAGGACTACCAAAACAATGAAAATAATTGGAGGGCACTTCTTTCGCTATTTCTAGTGAAGAAGTTAACCTCCATCCTTTCTAAAGAGGTGTTATGTGGGAGTCATAAGGTCAGAAGAGGGATGCTTTGTATGCTATGTGCTCATGCATCCCACATGCATTAACTTTAAGAGCTAAAAATCAATCAACTTACCCTTACCGATCTCCATTCATGGAAGAGGTTTAGGAACATCCAAAGGACTTCTCTTGTACCCTCGTTGAGTTATAACATATCACTATACGTGACGAGGAGTACGAATGTCCCATGTATGTTGGAGGGATAAGCCACCGCATCATTGCTAACCACATATGCGTACGGCCATACATACCATGTGTGAGCCGATGACCCCTGATCCCTCCACCCGCATAGTAAGCTTTAATGCTCTTCGGTGTGGGCTGGAGAAACAACCAGCGCTATTAAGTGGGCTAAGGGATGATCCTTATTTTAGCGTGATGAAAACGATAATGGAATATGATGTTGATGTTGAAATTTAGTTTGATTTATGTGTTAAGGGATACGAGACTTAGAATCCCGTATTTTATGATAGTGTCACCACCCGATTAAGCTCCACTAGGAATGGTACGATATTCCCACTGGGTGGTTGGACCGTACCTTAGAACAGAGATTCTAGGTTCGGATGATATTGCTTACCTTTTAATTTTTAAATCAAGCTGATTATATTTTAATAAATGTGACCTTAGTTCTTATGCGATATAATCCGATTATTGTTTGGTGTTTCCAATTTATATGCCATACATTACATGGAAAGCGATAAATAAGCAAAGTAAGGAAATAAAATTATTATAAGGCTTTACAAATACCTATACATTGTTCAAATGCAAGTAAGTAAACAAAAGCCATAAATAAATAAACGGGCAGAACTGGGTTTTAACCGAGCTTACCGACTCAAAACCGACCCCAAAATGAGGTAATAGATATATAAGAATAGTCACAAATAAAGCATGGATGAATAAATGCAGAAAATAAATACAAAGCATGAAGAAAACGATATTTTTGGATTTTTTGGGACAAAAACGCGATTTTCGGGCATTACTTAATTATCTAAGCAATCTAAAAAGGTGAGATAAATTATCTAAACATCCTAAAATAATATTTAACATATTCAGAATATTTTTGAAATTTTTAGTTGGTAAAAAATAATTTATTTAAATTTATTTAGCAAAAAACACTATTTTTAAACCATAAAAATGCATATTAAATCAAATAAAAAAATAAATAAAATCTAAAAACAGAATGAAATAAATAAAAAAAAGTTTTAGATTTTTCATAATTTTTTTTGGAAATTTTTTCGGGTTGAAATCGGTACTGAAAACGCATTAAAATGATCAAAACCGGATCAAAAAAGACAGAAACGGGCCAAAAACCATAGAATAAGGCAAACAGGGGCCATTTAGACAATTTTGCTAGTATGCCGACTCAGTGAGGTGGTAGGCCGACTCAGCAACATGGTCGGCCGACTCAACGAGGTGGCCTAGATGACGCACAGTCGGCCTTCGACCCACTGAAGTGGCTTGCCGGAAAAAGTGTCTAAACAAGCCGGAATTGACCTTTTTGTGCTTGAAAACCCAAGATTACTAAAATTTCAAGTCGTTTCCTACACTGTTATAGTAGATTCGGACTCAAAATGCTTAAATAACTTTGGTTTATCAGCCTTGGGAAAAGAACCCAGAAAATTTGACAAAACAACTGTTGGCCGCTTGAGCGACCCCGTAGGTCGACTGAACAAAGTGGTAGGCCGACTCAGCGAGGCGACCTAGGTGACGTTCAGTCGGCCTGACGTTCGCCGGAATAGTCAGCCAGATTTTTAAAGAAAATCACAAAAAGGACGAATAAAGGGGCCAAACGCCCGGAAAAAACAACCAAAAAAATGCAGTAACAGAAACAAATAATAAAAGAAATAGATTGGAACTCAGAAAGTTACCTAAAGGGCTTGAATCCACTTTTGAGACTCGAACCAGATGTTTGGCAAGCTTTGTGATGGATTTGAGATGAAAACCCGATGAAACAATGATTTAGCAAGGGATTTAGTGATTTTTGAGGAAAAAGTCCATAAATCCTATTTAAACCAATTTTTACCTAAGATTTCTAATAGATTGTAATGATTTAACCTAAGAGACTAAGTCTAATAAGATTCAGAAATTAAGAACCAAGTATATTGGCTTAGATTTTCCCAATATTACTAAACTTTTTCTCCCTAAAGCCTTAGAATTCTTGGAATTTTTCTCTTGAAAATCGGCCAAAGAAAAGAAAAGTCCCCTTTCAAATCTGATTTTTGAGGGGTATTTATAGACTTTTTAAGTGTAAAATACTTAAATCAATCGTCCAAATATCAATATTTGAAGGAAAAATCCCAAAACCTGACTTGCTGGCAAATGAAAACAGGAAAAAACTCCAGACAAAGAAACCCCGCGCGAAGGTCGCGTCACTGACACGGCTGGGTCGAGGCCGCATCACATGATGCAGCTAGATCTAGGCCGTATCATGCGACTCGGCCTGGAAGGCCACGTAAGCCACGCAGCCCGGCGAGTGGACCACATGGCCTAGCCTCCCAGCGGTGGCGTTGGCCGCTGCCGCCAGATCGGGGACACCCTAGGGAAAAATGCAAAGGGGCCAGGCAAGCCGGGCTGGAAATGCAAACGAACTACACTACGGGCATCCGAATAGGGCAATACTTGATATTTTGAAAAGCTCATGGAACTAAGAATCCAATGATGCAAACGAGACTCACTGAAAATGTCCGGATTTTTTAGGAAAAAATCGCGAAACAATTTACTATGAGCGAGGGGAAAGGAGGTGGTTAACAAATTAAAACCGATCCAATTATTTAATTAATCGGGGTCAAAGATCTTAAAATCGTCAACAAAGAACTTGCCAAATGCAATTCGATTCCAAAATAATGGAACAACTCGATGTAAAAGGTTGGAGAAAAAAGTCGTCATCGTTCTAAGGGTCATCAAAAAGCCCGTGCTCACAGGCTGCTCCTCGAGAGATTGTCACTTGGCGGGCCAAGTATGATCTCTCAAAAGAGCAAGGGATAGGAGGCTATACCTGACTTGCCAATTCTTGAGCTGATTCCCTACTGGGGTTTCCATCGTCAGATCTTTTAGGAGGAACAAGACAGTCCTAGAAGTGAAACTCTGAAATGGTTGTTTACGGATGGTACAGGGACGCGTCATCAACGGACCTTTTAGAGCTGAAAATCCTGAATCGGTTGTTTACTGCAGGTTTTAAGAACACACTATTGATAGACTAGTCGAGATGAAAATTTTTTCTAAGCGTAGGAATTGGAATCAGTTGTTTTCTGGGTACGCCATTGATAGACCTATCAAGAATATAATTTGAGAAATTAGCATGTAATAAATATGCCCCCTTTTTTATTGCTTAATTGATTTTGTGAAACAAAAATTTTTGCCCCTTGTTGAAAGGAACATTCTCTTCTACTAAAAGATAAAAAATAGACAAAAAAGGAATATATTCCTTTTACTTTTCCTATATATACTTCCTTTTCATTTCATTTCATTTCATTTCTCTCCTTTCATTTCTTTTCTTTCTTTCCATATTCTTTCCTTTCATTTCTTCCCTCTCTAGACAAAAAAAACCAAGATACTCCCTAATTTTTCGAACTCGGGGAAGGATGTACTGCAAGAAAGGGCTCAAGAGGTCTCACAATCTTGACCACGAAACGCTACCATGAGGGAATGATGGCCGACGAATTTGCCTGGTTCAGTGGGCATACGGACTACAGGCCTCTGACACATATATGGGATATACACTGACTTTTTAGGTCACGATCTTCACTAACTTGGCCGGGCATGCTTCTGATCTTCAGGTAAACCGATAAAACCTAATTTTTGCCAAAGTTTCCATAAAATGCCATGAACTATATTTGGATTTTTAGGGTGCTTTAGGCTTTAAATTAGGTGAAATAGGTTGAGGAAAGATGTTTAGGATGCATTTAGGTGAGTTTCGGGGCTGTTTGAATGAATTTGTACTGAAATTGGGCGTGAAAAGGCAGAAAATAGGCTTTTTTATGGACAACCCACCGCCGGTGGGAGGCCGGCCACCACTGACAGTGAGGCAGCATCGATGGCATAGGGCTGCATAAGCAAGGCGGCTTGCCCACATCGAGACAGCCTCCGACCATCAGTTGTCGGTGACGATAGCCGACGGTCGAAAAAAAGGCATCTTCTGGGGAAACCAAGGAGCCTATCCGAATTGGTTTTTCACGCTGAGTACTATTTTGTAGCCAAAATTCAGATCTGAAGTAGGCTAGATGCTAAAAAAATTGGTTTGTTGCTGATTTTGCATACTTTAACTGCTAGTTCTAATGCTTGACATTAATTTTTCGCAGTCATACGGTTTCAAGGCAATGGGATCATTACAGAGGTGTCCTAAGTGGTGGAATTAGATTAAAGATTAGGGTGAAAACTCGTTGTTAATGGCCATTTAGGGTATGGGGCTTGAGCGGATGCTAGATTCTCTAACCATGTCGCGCCATCCGATGAGCCCGGATATACTAAGATGTTTAGTGGAGCGATGGAGCGAGGTTACGAACACCTTCCATCTTCCTGTTGGTGAGATGACGATCACCCCTTCCGATATCTATGCCATAAATGAGATACGATGGGAGGGCTTTCTAATGGTATTCGACATCTATCCCGATCACTTTTGCCATGAGCCGGAGGCCCACGCCCGGGTTGCAACACTTCTTAGGGTTCCGATGCCGGCTGACGGTAAGCTGAGATACGCGGATCTGCATGAGTATTAGGTCACGGGGACTGACTTTAGCAGGGAGCACTTTAACCAGTACCTCCAGTCGTTCCTCCTGACCATACTGACATGCCTATTCTTTCCTTCCTCCTCGAGTAGGGCCTCGCTCAGGTTACTATGCGCCCTCGAGGATTTAGGCTGCTTTACTACGTGGAATTGGCCCAGGGCCATTCTTGGCCAGATTTATTATGCTCTTGACTGCTCAGTATGAGGAAAGGTCACCGAGTTCAAGGCCGAGGAGCTATGGGTCTTGGTAATGAATCCCCTTTGACTAAAATCTTTAACATACATTTCTGCTTTTGGATGCTTTTTGAGCTTTTTTACTTATTGCCTTTACAGATGTGGGCCTTCGAGTATCAGATTATTTATCCCCCAGACTTAGAGGATCAGCCACTATCCAGGTCACATGCCATTGCCCGGTGGATGGTTAGCTGGTCAAATGCTGACCGAGCGGGTGGGCTGGGCTGGTACCGAGAGTATTTGAGGCAGCTGCGCTAACATCGGGTAACCTCACTTTTTGCACATTTAGTTTAAACATTAGTTCAAAACTGTATTTATAAAAGACTAAGAATGCTTACATTAATAACTGTTGTGGTTTTCTTTGTTCTTATTAGGCAGATCGTTTCCAACCCTTAAAAGAAGTTGGTTAATTATCAGCACAAGAAGGAAATCTGGGGGACCGTAGATGGGTACGAATTCATATTGGAGTGCCCATTCAGCATGGAGTGGTACTTTGGGAAGTGGGTCCACCGATGGAGGACTAGCACCACTGCTCGGAGGAGAGTCCCCCTAAATGTACCTGTCGGTATCTTTTGGCCTCACCTTATGTCGTCGGATGACCAGGCTCGGTTTAGGGGAGGAGATCAGGTCTGGGTGGCCTCGATTGGCAGAGATTATAATGCTCATCTGAGGTGACTGATTCCTTCTTGCCCGAAGAGGGCCCAAGGTGATGTGGTGTGAAACTTTGAGTTCAGCGATGATGGCATTCAGACAGATGGCAGCACCGGGCTCGACGGGGTGGATGATGATACCAACGACGTCCCTTCTAAAGCTAATGACAAGATGACTTATATAGACTTGGGCGAGATGCTTTCTGGCAATGCCGGGTCGGGCGTCGAGCCACCTACCCCTAGGCGGGGGTGTCGAGGGGTACGACTCTCAAACTTCTGTCAAATTTCCTCCATATATGCTTGAATTATTATATTACTCTAATTCTACCTTAACTAATCAATCTATTTTTCTTTTGATTTTAGGGGACCCGAAGAGATAGGAGAGGAGCCCCCATGTTCAATATAGGAGGTCACGCAGGGCCTTCTCACCAGAATACGACCGATCCAGAGATTGCTTCTACTAGGCTAGCTCCTCCTACTTAGAGACCATTCCTACTGGAATTCGTCGAGGGAGTGTTGGTAAACTAGTTGGATACCTCTTTATGCCTGATGACCCGTCCGGGAGTTCTAGTTCATAGATATATTGAGGAGTATACTGCGCCTTAGACCTTTGCTCCACCGGAGACCACACATGTGAGAATCTAACTCATGCTTTACTTTATCGGTTCTTATCGTCTGGTGTCACCTAAATATGGTGACTGGTTGGTTCTACTTTTGATCGCGCAGGTACCTATCTCGGAGGCTGAGTGCTTGGCCTAGGGTTGCTTTAGCATGAGGAACTTGGTTATTGCATAGGATTCTATAGGCTGGGTGAGATTCTGTCTTACAACCTGTTAAGATTTAAAATGAGAAAAGTATATAGGATATTTGTTAGTTTAGGAATGAATGTTATGAATGCATGAATTGTCGGGCTGATAATTGATATTTATAGCTCTTGGTTGGGATGGAGCAAGACAAGTATCGGAGTGAGTGAGAGGAGTGGATGCGGATCGAGTGCGAGAGTGCGAATTATCAGAGTCGACTGGATCGAGAGAGGATAGATCACGAGGGTCAACTAGCTCAAGAGAGGACAGATTATGGGTGTCGGCTAGTAGATTGCGAGAGGCAACTGGCTGAGAAGAGGGAGCAGTACACCTGAGAGATAGAGATGCTGCAGAGTTATATTGAGAGGGTGGAGGAGTGGTGAGATCAATTAGAGAGGGAGGCTGAGGCTTGCGGGGGTAGCCATAGCAACGAAGGATTTGAGACTGAGGTCACTATCGTCAATACGAGCCAGTCTGCACACTTTTAGGCTACCCTGGAGATGATGGGCTTTCTAGGGATACAGCCTATGGGTTTGGCTTTTCCTCCTGGATTTAGCATGGGGGGAGCTCTAAGGCCTGGTGCCTCAGAGAGGAGGTCCGAGGGCTCCTTAGATGAGCCCTTACTCTTATGCATCTTTATTTTTCTGATGTACTGGTGACTTTGGTGGATGATTTGATTGTGTGATGCTTGACTTGTTTGTCTGATTGATTGCGTTGGTTGCTCGCTAGATGAATGCTTGGCGTGATAGATGCTTGAGTAGGAATGAACTAATTAATGCTTACAATCATCCAAATTAACAAATGTAACCTTATTTGATAGGCGACTAGCAGATATAGATCACTGATGGAGACACACAATGCTAGGCTGAGGCAGTTCTTATGCACTTTAGCGAGCTTTGACTCGGAGAGACTAGAGGCCTTTGGATTAGCGGGGCTTCGATACATTGCTAGTAGGCCGGTGAACGTGGCCTTCCTCCATGCAGAATTCATCCATTGGGACCCGATAGACCATGTATTCCGCTTCTCAGGCTTTGAGCTTTGTCCGATGATGGAGGAGTATCACGCTATTCTCGGGATGATCAGTACTCGTAGGATGTGCTTTACTATGCCAAAGGTGCATTTTGGGGCTAAGGATTAGCTAACCAGGTTGTGGAACCTGGATGCCCCTACTACTTTCCTTTCCTAGATTCCTGGATCACCGGGATTTGATCTCAGCTGAGTACTCGACTGGTGCATAGCCACTCCCAAGTCGCACATTTCTCATCCTTTTATGGTGGCTCTATTGCTTATGGCTGAGTTTATTTGCAGGATTGGCACCGTCGCCCCATTCCAGCTAGTTCCAATCATTGGGTAGGCCTCAATGGGCATATCTCCATTATTTTTAGGGTTAGCTGAGACCCTATTCCACTTGGATAGAGCTGCCGATGATCCCAATCGCATCGGAGACCACTTCTTTGTACTATAGGTATTCCCTTTAACTAACTCTAAACCCGAAACTAATACTGAATCTGAATCTGAGACTAAAACTGAAACCGAACCTGAATCTAAAATCTAAACTGAAACTGCATCTGAAACTGAATCTGAATCTAAATCTGAATCTAAAACTGAATCTGAATCTGAAACTGAATCTGCAGGTTTAGCTCTTAGAGAAGCTAGCTTTGCTCCAGGACCCTCGAGGTAATCCGAGTGATATGGGCTTAGGAATTATCATGGCAGGGCTCGTATCACTGCTGGCCATAATGCCCTAATGACGGATGATTGGGCAGCAATCATGGAGGGTCTATCTAACACAGACATTCACTAGGTCTACCATTGGTAGGAGATTTCTAATGTTCTGGTGGACATCGGTGGAGGCAAGGTTTAGCTTATAGTGCTACTGCACTTTGAGCATTACTCACCTTATCACTTGTATTGATAGTGGGGGCGACGACAGAGGGTCCCACTACACTTGGGAGATTTTGAAGCCGAGCCTCTCTCAGCTATCTTCTGACTCATGCTAGAGAGGTATGAGCCTGCCGATCGAGCTATAAGACCATAGACTACAATCGGCTAGATGCCATTACTACTGATGGATTCTATTGGGTATGGCTTTGACAGATTGGAAGATTATGGTATCGAAAGTAGCGCCTGCACCCATGGCTTGAGTGGAGCGATAGGCAGGCGGGACTCGATCCTTTATCAGCAGAGGAGAAGCTGGTTTGAGCTTCTGACTCTGATTATAATGATGATGATGACGAGGACGCGAGGCCTTTTGGGTGATTGATGGTTGTGCTATCCTTACTTTTGTTTGTCTTTACTTTTGCTTAAGCCTGAATATTGTGCTAGGCCTATTAGACTTTTACTTGCTGCTTTTATGTCCTAACTTTTGCTTAGACCGCCCTTTTCGAGTTTTCAATCCAGCGGACCTTCCAGCTTTTGCATAGGCCTAGATGCTTTTAGCCTATCGGAATTTATGCCTCTTTCTGTTTCTTATGATTTTCATTTTATTTGGCGTGCAAGAATTTGAGTTAAACGACATCCCTAACTTGACTTATCTACAACATTTTGCCTTTAGGGCCCAATATATTCATTTGCACACAAATATAAGAGTTTAGTAAGAGTGAAATTTCCATTAATTAAAGTAAGCTTGAGTACATAATGATGATAACCATTTCTACTGACTCAAACCCTGGTGTTAACTAGCCTAAGAAGGTTTTCTAGTCAACAAACTCTCATGGCTCACTATACCCTAACTTTTTCCTAGGCCGCCTTTTTCGGGTTTTCCGCCTAGTGGGTCGATATTGCACCTTAAATTTTGCCTGATTGTTCGGCGGAATACCAATCAGTGGGATACACCCTAATTTTTGCCCGAGTAGTAAAAGACCACTCACCGGGTGATTTGATTTGATTTATTTTTTATGTGCCGCTTTTCTGGAATTGATTCTTCTGATCCAGACTTGATAATGCTTCAATCGATCCTAATTGATAGGGTTCATGAACTCATTACCATCCATATCCATGATTTTCATTCCTCCTTCATCGAGAACTTTCTTAATCACACAAGGTCCTTCCCAATTTGGTTGAAACTTCCCCCTTGGATCAGTGGTGGAAGGCTTTACTTGCTTCAGGACTAAGTCACCGGCTTTCAATGGATACTTATGGTGCTTGACTTGACTATTAGAGGCCCTTGCCATACGCTATTGATACATTTGAAGGGTATCCAAGGCTTTCAGGCGTTGTTCGTCTAAAGTATTTAGCTGCTCAAATCGTGCTTTTATCCATTCAGTGTCTTCGAGCTTAGATTCGAGTGCCACTCGTAAACACTTCATCTCAATTTCAACTAGTAAAATGGCTTCCATACCGTAAACCAAGGAAAAGGGGGTTTAACTTATGGGTGTCCTGATGCTTGTTTAGTACCCCCAAAGAGCGAATGGTAATTTATTTGCCCAATCTCGGAAACCGGCTATGGTCTTAGAAAGGATTTTCTTAACGGACTTGTTGGCTGCCTCCACCGCACCGTTGGCCTAAGGACGATAGGGCAAAGATCTATGATGCTCTATATCATACTTCTCAATCAACTCCGCAGTTGCCCCTTGGAATTGAACCCCATTATCAGAGATAATGTGATGAGGTAGACCATACCGAGAGAAAATGTGCTTCTCGATGAACTTGGCCATCTTCTTGGCGGTAATACTGGTGTACGATTCGACTTCCACCCATTTAGAGAAATAATCCACTGCCACGATGTTGAAGCAATGACCATTAGTTGATGATGGCTGAATCTCACCAATTATATCTATCCCCCACCCGAGAATGGCCAAGGAGTAGATAAACTGTGAAGTTCAGTGGGTGGAAGATTCTAAATATCTCCATAAATCTGACATTGGTGACATTGCCTTACTTCGGAGACACAGTCAGCAATCAGAGTTAACCAGAAGTACCCCATCCACTGAATTTTCTTGGCTAAGGCCAGGCCATTCATATGAGGTCCACAATCACCCGTATGATCCTCTCCCATAACCCGATGGGGTTCTGATTCAGTTAGACACCGGAGTAGCAACCTATCGAAAGTGTGCTTGAAGAGATCATTTTCCACAATCCTGAACTAAATGGCTAACTTTTAGAGCATAGCACGATCAGAGTCGGTAGTGCTGTCGGGATACTAACCGCTCTGAAGAAATTGCACAATGTCCGAGTACAGCAAGGCTCGTCACTGATGGTGAGAATGTGGGCAAAGTTGCGTGAATGGTAGGGAATCTTTGCCAAAACTAAGATCAGAGGGCAGATGGGTTGGCGCTGGGGACCTTCCCACATCGAAGCCAGTGTAGCTAACAAATCAGCCATCTGATTTTTGTCTCGGGGGACATATTGATAGAGACACGTCATAAATTGAGCTGACAAATCCCAAATGGCATGGACATAAGGATGGAGAGACTCTTCTTTGATTTCCTAATCTCCCACGACTTGAAGGATAACCAGGGCTGAATCTCCAATCACGGAAACATGCTTTGTCCCTACGAGTAAAAGGGCTTCAAGACCAAATAGACAAGCTTCGTACTCGACGCCATTATTAGTAGTGGGAAACTCCAACCGCTTAGATAGAGGTATAACTTCATTGTCGGGTGTGAATAAGATAACTCCCAGGCCTACCCCAAATCTATTCACAGCACCATAGAAATACATGGTCCACATAGGGTTGGCGACTTTAGTCATAGCTAATTGCTCATCGAGAAAGTCCAATTTCTCGACATAATCAGAGTCGAGAGCTTGGTTTGCTAAAAATTCTGCAATTGCTCTTCCTTTGATACCTTTTGTTATGACATACTCCATATCGAATTCGAAAAGCAATAGTAAACATCTAGATAACTTGCCGAATAAGGTGGGTGACTGACAAAGATATTTCAACGGGTCAACCTTAGCAATGGCCCGAACTTTGTATGACTGGAAGTAGTGGCGCAACTTCTTAGTTAACCAAACCATGGCAGTACACATCTTTTCGATAATTGAGTAACGAGTTTCATAATCCAACAGCTTCTTACTTAAGTAGTACATGACATGATCCTTCCTACTGTTATCTTCTTGAACAAACATTGCCCCCATGGTGAAGTCATCGATTGCTAAGTACAAGATCAATGGCGTACCTGGGGTGGGCAGATAAAGGACGGGTGGTTAAAGAAGGTAGGCCTTGATTTTATCGAAGGCGATCTGGCAATGCTCATCCCACACAATTGGCTAATGCCTCCTTAATAGCTTAAAGATTGGCTCACAAATGGTGGTGAGGCAAGAAATGAACCTACTGATATATTGGATGGAACTAAGGAAGGATCGAACTTCTTTTTCTATCTTCGAAGTGGGTATATCCCTGATCGCCTTAATCTTATCTGGGTCCATTTTAATCCCCCTTTAACTGATTATGTGGCCTAAAACCTTTCTCGATGTAACCCCAAATATGCATTCTTTGGATTAAGGTGTAAGTTATATTTCTCAATGCGAGTCATAAACTTATCCAAAACCGCAGGGTGCTCTTCTCTAGTAGCAGACTTAACTAACATGTCATCTACATAGACCTTTACTTCCTTGTGGATCATGTCATGCAAGGGAGTGGTGATAGCATGCTGATAGGTTGGTCCGGCGTTCTTCAGACCAAATGGCATAACCCGATAGCAGAATACTCCCCATTCTGTGATGAAAGCTGTCTTAACCTTATCGATTATGTTCAATAGAATTTGATTGTACCCTAAAAACCTATCCATGAACAAGTACATTGCGGCCCTTGCAACGCTGTCGATTAGCACATTGATGTGAGGTAGAGGAAAGTCATCCTTTGGCAAAGCTTTGTTCAGATCTCGATAATCTATACAAACCCTTACCCTTCCATCCTTTTTCAGAATGGGGATAATGTTGGATAACCAGGTTGGATATTCGACGACTTCAACATGCTTAGCCTCAATCATATTAGCAACTTTTGCTCTGACCTTGTCGGCCCACTCCGGTCTCATCCTTCAGAACTTCTGCTTGATAGGATATGATCTAGGATCAGTAGGAATGCGATGTTCGGCGATATCCGATTGACACTAGGCATGTCCACATGTGACTAAGTGAAAGCGTTAACATGATCTTTTAGCACTTCAATTATCTCACTTTTTATCTCAAGTGTTAAGTCATTAGAAAGGATTACCATTTTAGGGTCATCATATGTACTCAAGTTTATTCCAATTAGAGAAACGTCATGAATACTAAACACATTATCCTTATGATTAAATGAATTCATGGGCCCGTTGGGTGAAACATCAAGCAAATAAGTCAAATCAGAATCTTTCATTGAATCAAAGGCCTTATAGGCTACATTGTTCCTATCAGAAACATTGGAGATATTAAAATTTACATCATCATAGATAGAGTCATCCTCTATAGGTGGAGGGTCTTGAGCAGCAGCATCAGCAGAGGTGACACCCTTGGTAGGTTCCATAGGCAGGTCATCCAGATCGTGATCTAGGGCTTTCACTTGATCGGTAGATAGCATACCTTCTTCATTAGTAAGAGATCGGGCAAGCTTCTTCATAGTTTCGGCAAGCGGATTAGCTTCATCATTCTTCCTCCACTTCTTCCTAAGAAGAACAAACATGGCCTTAGACATAGCAGCAACTGCAACTTCAATTTCTGGGTCCATCGGCTTTTCATCATCTAAATCAAAAACTATCTTTCCCTTGTCCTTCTCGGATGCATCAACAGACATTGGCTCAATTGGGCTCTCCCCCTTTTCAATAAAGCAATTCTTCTCAAAATCATACACATCCTTGAAAATCTCAAAACCTAGCTAGACTTGACCATCATGCTCAATAGGCTCGGATTCTCCTTTGTAGACACCCTTCCCTTGAACCTCACAAACAGTCACTATATTGCAGTAGAATGGATGAACACACCTGTAAACCTTCTTTAGAGTATACCCGAAACCGGCTCGCTTGGGATACTTCTTGATTGAAAGAGGATTGACAATTCCTCCAAGGTGCTTCCCTAAATAGTGACACAGCTCATAGCCATGCTTCTTCATCAATTTCCTCACTACAGGTGAGTAGCGCTTATAGCAAGGGGTCTTAAGCTTCTCACTACTGATAACGGCCATTCGAAATCCGGACTCCTCCTTGGCTTTCATAATGGCCGTGAACGAGGCATGATCAGCTTTAATTACCTTAATCTTTCTGTCTTTCCCTACAGCTTTGATCTTTTAATAGAGTGTCGACGAGACTGCTCCCATAGAGTGAAGCCAGGGTCAACCTAAGAGCAAGGAATAGGTGATGGGAATATCGAAGATAGTAAACTGAACCTTAGCAGAAATTTCCCTTGTAGTTACTTCAGCTTCGAAAACTCCAATCACATCTCTCTTCAAATCATCATAAGCACAAAAGATAGTGTTGGATTTCTCGAGCATTTCCTTGGATAAACCTAGATACGGAAGAACTTTCAAAGGACACAGATTCAGAGAAGAAGCATCATCAACCATGATACATGGGATAATTCTGGCAAGGACATGGGCACGGATGAATAAGGCTCGGTTATGAGAGCACCCCTCAGGTGGAAGGTCCTAATTAGAGAACATTATCGGATCATCCCTTCTCGAGAGAGGTATTCCTTTCTCTACCATGTTGCACATCTCAACAATAGAAGTAGTAGCCTTCACTTCAAGTTCCAGAAGCCTCTTAATAAGAGTCCGACGATAATCATCAGAACCAAGAACTAATCGCCAAATGCTGAAATGAGCTTGGGTCATCTTCAATTGAGTAATGAGAGGATCAATATTAGGACTTGCTTCAACCTGAGGAGGTGGTGCCAATGGCTTAGCTATATTCTTGATGGGGTTTGGGATTGGGTCATTCTCAATGTTGAGATGGTTGTCCTTAGGTTGGTACACTCGACCGCTGCAGGTGACATGTAAAATCCCATCAATCAATATGCTTTTTATGGCAGGGGTTTCAAACAAATACGGTGGTTCCTCATACGCCAATGATAAATGCTGAAGCTCATACTCATCCACCTTGAAGGGCTGAAGCTCTTCATCAGAATACTCCCCTTTTAGAACATAATATAAAACACTGAACATCACCGGTTTGACCATTTCCACATCTTCAGCTTTGGTCCCCTCTTCTCGCCCCATTTCTTCAATTTTTATCGGGCTTACCACAGGACTAGACTGTGAGATCATATCAAATATAAAGCCCAAAAGGACACCAGAGCCGATAACCATTACGAATTCCTCGGATATCGCTCCCAGAATATACTCTTCCTTAATGCCCAAACTGATTATAGAGACCTTGCCTCCAAAGTTAGGCAAAAGGTTTTCCATAGTGCTCGGCTTTCTAGCCGGCTCAGCCATTTTTCCTTCTTTGATCATACGAGCAACAGTGGAAGCTAGAGCCTTACATTGATCAGTTTGGTGCCCCTTTTGCACATGAAACTTGCAGAAGTTCCCCTTTTCATCTAGTCAAGGAGCCCAGACATCGTGAAGGGGCTTTTACTGGCCTGCTTCATACATCTTGGCAAAAATGACACCGAGAGGTAACTTTCATAGGGCCATAAACTATTGTTGAGTAGGGGGAGAAACTTGAACTACCGATACTTCTTCTTGAGCCACAGTTACAACTGCAGGTGACTTACTCTTAGCAGAAGTTGGCGTAATTTCACTTGATTTATTCTTTTTAAACCATGGCTGATTCCCACTCGACTTATTAGCCCGGTCTTTCTCCTCTCGGTGCTCAATTTTTTTAGCTTTTTTAAAAACTTTCTAATAGGACTTGAAAGAGTTAGTCTCCATTTCCTTTCAGAGCATCGGGAGACCCGCATCAAGTAACTTTGGGATCATTTCTTTTAGGCTAAGCTTTTGCTTTGAGAGAACTTGAGTGGCCATCCATCTGTTGAAATACAACTTGAAGGATTCACCAGGCCTTTGCTTGACCGCCTTAAAATGCTGGATGGTAGTCTCCATTGTGGAATTAAATCCATGGTGGGCAACCATAGCTTCAGATAGGAGTTTCCAATCTAGGATTGTGGACTCCGGAAGAGTATTGTACCACTCGAGAGTAGGGCTTGAAAGGGTACACAGGACTAACTTAGCCAACACCTTATCCCCAATCTTTTGGACGCGCATGATTCGCTCATACATGACTATATGGGACTTATGTGGTCCTTCACCTGAATAAGCCTCCATTCAGGGCATCGAGAAGTTTTTAGGCACCCAGTCATCATCTCTTACCTCTTCCTTATCCTCTCCCCTATTCAAAAACTGCTTAAAGAAAGCTGCCATTTCGAGCATCACGCCTAGAGTCTGTATGACCTAGACATATGGAGATGACCCAAATTGAAAAGGCGGGGGGGGAGGGGGGGTTTCATCCTAAGGGCAAGAGACAGGATTCTGCAGGTGAGTAGCCTCGCGGGGAGTGACCATAAAGCTAGGGGGTGTTAAAATTATCGGCCGCATCAGAGTAACAACAAAGCCACTCGAGGGCACTATCATCTGAGGAGTAAATCCCCTCGAGAAAGTAGGTAGGATAGGAGATTGGGGAACAGGCCTCGAGTGCGTCAGGGGATAAAAACCAAAGATTTGTGGAGCAGATGATAAGGGTAGCTGAGAAGAGCTCTATCCAAACTGAAATTGGCTTTACTGGTTAGGATAAACAGGGGGGAGTGGCGGTACCAAAAACTGATTCTGGACAAGCGAGGACCAAATTATCTCTCCTAGAGCTTGAAAAATAGGCCCTGCTGGCCTCTAAGACCCCCTTTCCTCCCTGAGAACGGATCTAACTTGCTCTTGAATAGTGGCCTGAAACATATCTAACCGGAGGAACATAGCCATAGCATTAGCCAACTCTGAACCCAACTAAGATTGCTCCTGATCAACCGGTGGAGAAGAGACAGGTGGAGGAGTGCCCTCGACCGAAAACCCACTAGATAGAGGAATATGAGCCATTGTAGGAATAACCGATTCTGACCCCGAACGGCAAACTAAACGGCGGCTGAGTCACATCCAAAGAGGACTTTAGCGGCGACGATGCCTTAACCTAACTAATTAAACTGGAAGATGATCAGCCTGAATCAAACCATGAATGAGATGGATGATAACATAAATATTCAAGTGATGAATGTTATACATATGGGTGGTTTAGAGAGGTAGGGAGTAGAAGAGCTTATGATGTGAAGTTTATCCCCAAAATACGTGAGACGTACGAATTCCTCGCTATGCCTAGCAAGCTAGGTACAGGTCATCGGGACACAAACAATCTTAGGCATTTTGTGAAATTCCCCCTTTCTAATGAGGGGAGAGTAGAGGTAAGCAAAAACTAAAAATAAAGGTCGGCCACATGTGGCCTATGCATGAGCTTTACACGAATGAGCATAACACAAGTAGCACACGAAAGTAGATAAACCTCTTCCAACCTTATGACTCCCGCGTATCGCTAATTTGTAGTCTGGGGGTAACTCTAGCGCCAGAAAATGGTAAGGGAGTGTGCGACCTAAATCTATATTGTTTCAGTGAGCCTAAAGGGAAGTTGCTATGGCTAGTTTTATTGTGGTTCATAGTCTCAAACTGCTAGTGTTGTGGAAAGACACTATAGAAGGGTCTAGTTTACCTTGATTCCGTGTAACTCAACCACTCCTCAAATGAGTGCGACTGCGGGAATTACACGTTGGTTGAAATAAGTGTTCCACCCATAAATATCCCCAATTCCTGGCGGGCATGAGGTATACAAGTGAGCTTCACGGGGGTGATAAAATGGCACCGTGAGACTTAGAATCTAACTAAAGCAGTGGATTAAAATTCATAAGAAATAAAGCATTGATTTAAAAATGATTTAGGCACATCATCAAAATCCTTTAACCAAGGTTTAAAAGCGAAAGCGTTTTTTAGGTTTTAAGTTAAAGGAAAATCCCCAGCAGAGTCGCCACTGTAAGCTGATGACCCATGATCCCCCCGCCCGCACGGTAAGCTTTAATGCTCTTTGGCGTGAGGTGGAGAAACAACGAGCGCTGTGAAGCGGGCTACGGGATGATTCTTATTTTAGCATCATGAAAACGATAATGGAAAAAGATGTTGATGTTGAAATTTAGTCTGATTCATGTATTAAAGGATACGAGACTTAGAATCCCGTATTTTAAGATAGAGTCTCCACCTGGTTAAGCTCCACTGGGAATTTGGGTACGATATTCCATCGGGTGGTTGGATCGTACCTTAGAACAGAGATTCTAGGTTCGGATGATATTGCTCACTTTTCAATTTTTAAATCAAGCTGATTATATTTTAATAAACGTGACCTTAGTTCTTATGCTGTTTAATCCGATTATTGTTTGGTGTTTTCGATTTATATGCCATACATCACATGGAAAGCGATAAATAAGCAAAGTAAGGAAATAAAATTATTACAAGGCTTTACGAATACCTATACATTGTTCTAATGCAAGTAAGTAAATAAAAGCGATAAATAAATAAACGGGCCAAATCGGGTTTTAACCGAGCTTACCGACTCGGACCTGGATCCAAACGAGGAAATAGATATATAAGAATAATCACAAATAAAGAATGGATAAATAAATGCGGAAAATAAACACAAAGCATGAAGAAAACGATATTTTTAGATTTTTCGAAACAAAAACGTGTTTTTCGGGCATTACTTAATTATCTAAGCAATCTAAAAAGGTGAGATAAATTATCTAAACATCCTAAAATAATATTTAACATATTCAAAATATTTTTGAAACTTTTAGTTGGTAGAAAATAATTTATTTAGATTTATTTAGCAAAAAATACTATTTTTAAACCATAAAAATGCATATTAAATCAAATAAATAAAATAAATAAAATCTAAAAACAGAATAAAATAAATAAATAAAAAGTTTTAGATTATTCATAATTTTTTTTGGAAATTTTTCAGGTTGAAATCGGGGCTGTAAAAGCATTTAAATGATCAAAACCGGATCAAAAATGACAGAAATGGGCCAAAAACCACAGAATAAGGCAAACAGGGGCCATTTGGACATTTTTGCCAGTAGGCCGCCTCATTGAGGTGGTAGGCCGACTCAGCGACATGGTAGGCCAACTCAACGAGGTGGCCTAGATGACGCTCAGTCAGCCTTCATCCCACTGAAGTGGCTTGCCGGAAAAAGTGTCTAAACAAGCCGGAATCAACCTTTTTGTGCCTGAAAACCCAAGATTACTAAAATTTCAAGTCGTTTCCTATACTGTTACAGTAGATTTGGACTTAAAATGCTTAAATAACTTTGGTTTATCAGCCTTGGGAAAAGAACCCAGAAAATCTAACAAAACAACGGTTGGCCGCTTGAGCAACCCGTAGGCCGACTTAGCGAAGTGGTAGGCCGACTCAGTGAGGCGGCCTAGGTGATGTTAAGTCTGCCTAATGTTCACCAGAACAGTCAGCCGGATTTTTACCGAAAATCACGAAAAGGACAAATAAAGGGGCCAAACGCCTAGAAAAAATAACCCAAAAAATGCAGTAACGGAAACAAATAATAAAAGAAATAGATTGGAACTCAGAAAGTTACCTAAAGGCCGTGAATCCACTCTCGAGACTTGAACCAGACGTTTGGCAAGCTTTGTGACCGATTTGAGATGAAAACCCAACGAAACAATGACTTAGCAAGGGATTTAGTGATTTTTTAGGAAAAAGTCCATAAATCCTATCTAAACCAATTTTTACCTAAGATTTCAAATAGATTTTAATGATTTAACCTTAAGAGATTAAGTCTAATAAGATTTAGAAATCAAGAACCAAGTATATTGGCTTAGATTTTCCCAATGTTATTAAACTTTTTCTCCCTAAAGCCTTAGAATTCTAAGAATTTTTCTCTTGAAAATCAGCCAAAGAAAAGAAAAGTCCCCTTTCAAATCTGATTTTTGAGGGGTATTAATAGGCTTTTCAAGTGTAAAATACCCAAATTAATCCTCTTAATGTCAATATTTGATGGAAAAATCCCAAAACCCAACTTACTAACCAAGGAAAACCCGAAAAAACTCCAAACAAAGAAACCCCACATAAAGCCCGCAAAACCCGTCATGCAACGCGGCCCACCACGTGGCTCACACGACCTGCAATGTGGTCCATGCGGCCCGACAAGTGGACCACGTGGCCTAGCCTCCCTGCACCAGCACTGGCCGCCACCGCCGCGGCCGAATCGGGGAAACCCTAGGGAAAAAGGTAATGGGGCCCAGCGAGCCGGGCCCGAAACGCGAACAAACTACACTATAGGCATCCGAATGGGGTGATACTTGACATTCCAGAAAGCTCGTGGAACCAAGAATCCAACGATGCAAATGAGACTCGCTGAAAATGCCCGAATTTTTAAGGAAAAAATCGTGAAACAATTTACTACGAGCGAGGGGAAAGAAAGGGGTTAACAAATTAAAAGCGATCCAATTATTTAATTAATCAGGGTCAAAGATCTTAAAATCGTCAACAAAGAACTTGCTAAATGCGATTCGATTCCAAAATAATGGAACAACTTGTCCGTTAAAGGTTAGAGTGATAAGTCGTCATCATTCCGAGGGTCACCGAAAAGCTCGTGCTCACACCATGCATTAGTTATAAGACAAAGGTCATTCACTCCATCCACGGCATCAAACAATCAATGCATGATCTGATCCGCTACCTACCATTTTGGCTAGGAGGAGGCGAGTTTATCAATGCACCTAGGTTTGGAGAAGGCCTGAGCACTGTCTGATTCATTGTTCTCTCACCCCGGTAGTCACCACGGAAGTCGAAGGGGTTCCATATACTAATTCCAGTAGGGAGTCAGATTCAACTAGGTCAGAATTCCTCTCAGCCAGCCATGCCTTTCCCGAACAACGAAGGAAATATCCCCCTGCCTGAGAATCTATTAGGCCCTACTCCTACCTCTAGAGCAGGATCTCAGCCGCTCCCTAGTTTTAACTTCGTCAGTGCTATGGCCCAATTTCTGTACTCTGATGCATTTTAGGCCTCCATATAAATCATTGTCCAAGCAGCCGTTAGGCAGGCCCTTGAGGATAATAATTAAGATCGGGTTTCTGAGTCTGGCAATCAAGCCTAGAACTGTTTAGCACAGATGTTGTCCGGTCCAGTAGGGGCAAGACTCATTGCACTTATTCTTCACGTAAGACCCTCGACTCAACCTATGCAAAGCCCATTTCAGTTTGGGTAAACTTCTGCTTTTTTATCAACCTCGACACCAGAGGGAATGGCTCACCCCTAGAATCCTTTTAATTACTCATCCCCATTTGGATATTCCTACACCATCTCCATCGATTCCAAACCACGACCAGGTCACGCAACCTCTGGGTGTGAAACCTAAGTTGGAGGCTTTCATGCGTCAAATGATGAGCTCTCGAATCAATGACTAGGTCACACAGCCTCCGAGCGTGATACCCAGAGTTGATGCACTCATAAGCTAACCGATTGCTGACCAGGTCACGCAACCTCTGTGCATGACACCCGAAATCTAACCCTATATCCAGCAATTGATGACCGCCAACTCAAACTGAGATAAAGAACCTAAATGGAATAAGAATTGGGTTCCCGACAATTTTACCATGCTTAGCATGGCACACTATAATGGGTCCGGCGCCCCTACTTCTCACCTTATTATGTATGAAAGGGTCATGAGGGTGAAGAAGTTAAGGGATGAGGTCCTTGCTGAAATGTTTCCATACTCTTTATGAGGCCCAACACTCGAATGGTACCATACTCTGCATTACTATGTGGTCACCATCTAGAAGCTTCTCTCGGAGGCCGTAATTGACCACTACGGTTTTAACACCATGATGGAAACAACCATCCAACATCTTAAGGTTGTCCGCCAGTTGCCCGATGAAACCTTTAAGCAATACATCCACCGTTGGATGGCCACTCAGGTGTTGATGAAATCCAAGCTGCGTTTGGAGGAGATGATTGCTAATCTCATTGATGGGTCTTCCTTTGTTCAGAAAGGAGATGGCTACCGACTCATTCCCCTCGTACAAGGCAGTTTTTGAGAAGGTCAAAACGGTCAAATGTGAGACTGAGCACAAGTAAACCGAGAAGGTAGAAAAACCTTGGTTTAAGAAGAACAACAAAGCCTCCAGTGCCACCCCCGTAATCGCTACAGTTCAAACTGTCAAGGACCCTATGGTTAGTGTGAGTCCATATAAGCTACCACTCAAAGGAATCTTCACCGAGTTAAGAAAGGCCAACCTTCTCAAACCCCTTCAAGAGTATAGGCCCCTTGGGAAGGGCAAAAGGAAGAATTTTGGCGGGTGTCGCTTCCAACAGGGTCACCGCACCAATGAATGTGAGGCTCTAATTCTTGCCATCCAGCAACTGGTAGAAGAGGGTAAGATGGCCAAACCGGAAAAAGTACCCAGCATGATGAATAATCTCCTACCGAAATTCAGTAATGAGTAGGGATGATCAATTTCAAACTCCCTCTTGACCGATTAAGACCCCCTGCATGTGGATAATGACTATTTAAATATGTAATTTTAAACAATTCCATTGTTACAACTTCCAATTTGATGAACAATTTCGTTTTATTTACTTGTGTCTTATTTTTCCCAATTAGTCCACGCATTCGTATGAACATATGCATAACGTTTTTAGTATTCGAGATACTTCATAAGCATGTAATTAATTTGAATACAAATGGAATCTCTCAAGTGGTAACCATTTCCAATAATTTGACTCCTATCAAAAACTCATATGAGACAATAAAAGTGCTTAAAGATCGTGATAACGCATACGCCTAGTCATACGAAGATGCACTCAGAATAGGTCACAAAATTTCCAAGCATCCCATCCACGAAGATATCGTGTGCAAGCCAGTCAAACGGAAGCTTCACCATTTACGACCATCACACAGACTATCTGAAGAAGAAGATTCAATGGGTGGTGTATACATTACGAAACCCGAATTGCAATTGCGTCACCAAGATAAAAAGGCACCATCAATAACAGATTCATAGGAATTAGTAACACCTTCCTCCTATCGGACTTCACAGTCTCTCTACTCTTTGGCCATGCCTGTCATGAAGGATAAGTGTGATCAATAAGATTCAACCATCGTCAATTTTGGGACACAAGTTCACCAAAATGGCCAGATAATGCTTCTCAAAGCAGCCAAAAGTCAAATCTAACACTAGTTCAAGCTTTTGGAAGACGACTAAATTTATAAAGGAACACGTCCTAACTCGGTCCGACATATCTCGTACATTGCCTTAAACAATGAAATCCAATTTCAAGGGGTTCCCAAATCGATCGGGATAAACATCTCTTAGTTCAGCTCAGCATGCCTCACCACCTTGTCTTAGAAAATGAAATTCAATTTCAAGGGGGTAGCTTCCAAATTAATTGGGAGATGTGTAATTGAACACTCTCCTCTCCAAACTGACCACAGACTAAAGAAGCAAGCCAGCCAAGAAGGAGCTTTTTAAGCATCAAAACTCCCACTAACTAAACTCTTACAGTATCGCCAAGTCAAAATTAGAATGAAGCCCCCGTACAATCAAGGAAGTACTCGATAAACGAGGCAATCAAAATCAAGTTCATTGACCTAATTGACCAAGACAGGCTTAAGCGTTATCAGATCTAAACCCAAAGAAATAAATCAAAAAAGCAGCACAATAAAAAATATCTATGTAATAAATCACCCGCCTTTTGGTCTTCTACTGATTGGGCAAAAATTAGGGTGATGCTCGACTGTTGGTATTCTGCAAACCAACAGGGAAAAAATTGCGAATCTCTTTAGAAAATTGCTCGCCGAATTGAAAACCTGAAAAGAGCGATTTAGGCAAAATTTAGGGCACGAGAGAAAAACTGGAAGATGTTAACTTGAAAATCTATAAAGACTGGTTAACACCGGGAGTTTAATTAATGGAAATGGTTACTAACATCTTGTACTCCGATTAAATTCATCTAATGAAATTATCTTTCCTACTGAAATCTTTGGCTTATGAATGTATGAATGTCTGGCAACCAAATGGTGGAAACATCATAAGTAAACTTAATGGAGGGTACTTAGAGCTCATCCATATAGGTGCACAATAATTTAACATGAAAAAGACAAACAAGTGTGGATAGGTTGAAAATATTCAAGTCTATACAAAAGTCAAAAATCTGTCTGCTGGATTAAAAACCTCAAAAGGGCGGTCCAGGCAAAAATAAAGACAAAAAAATGTCTGCTGGATTGAAACCCTAAAAGGGCAGTCTAGAAAAAAAGTTAAGACAATGTTTGATGGATTGAAAACCCCTAGGGGCAGTCTATGCAAAATTTAGAACCAAAAATAAAAATAAAAATACACTGTCACTGGAAAAAGACAAACATCTTTTGCACTCTTCGCAAAAAAATCGAGCCTCAAATGGGACTCAAACTCGGAACCAAGCCCTTTATCGTAATTATCCTTTAGGAACCTCACTCCTGTCATACAAACATTCCTACTTGGTCATTATAGAAGCATCATTTGCCCATCCGATATGGTTCAACCGAATACCACATAATCATGCATACATCCATTTCATGCATACACTTTTCCGATTTTTATTCTCCCCGGAACATCCAAAGGAAAATTATCGAGGCATGAAAGCTAGAGGCATGGCCCCGAGCACATCGAGAAAGCTCAACCAACCAATAATTCAAACACCTATAAATCGACAAGGGGCATTTAAAAAGAGCACAGTTTCCTCCAACCGCTTGGGGTCATCTTTTGATCAAAAGAAAGCATCTAGGGTAACGCTCAAGATGGTTCAGATGACCCACCAAACCTCCACAACAACTCCTCCGGATCCCCCAGAAAAGCCTAACTCAATTTACAATTCATACTATTGTTTTTACTATTGATCGAAGAGGCAAAAATTTTTGTTTCCACAAAATTGATCAAGTAGTAAAAACATCACTTATTCTTCAACTAACTCAATTTTCTCTAATTCTTAACATAGGGGCACCTCATACAATTTACAAAAGGCACTTTCTGCAAATTGGGGGCACCCTATGAAGAAAAACCGAGTCATCTTGCAATCCTAATAATTTGCAAAAAAAACCACCTATCGTCGAGGGGCACTTGAAGTAGCAATCCTGCGCTTAATGTGAGAATTTCCGAGGCAACGACTAAATAGAAGGCACTTGCTGTAAAATGGAAGGCACTTGATGTCGAAGATCATCGAAGGGCACTTGATGTAGCAATTCCACGCTTGATTTGAGAATCCCTAGGGCAATGATCAAATCGAAGGCACTTGATACCGAAGATCACTAAGGGGCACTTGATGTAGCAATTCCATGCTTGATGTGAGAATTCCTAGGGCAACGATCAAACATATTGCACTTGCTACTCAATAAATGGCACTTGCTGCTCAACAAATGGCACTTGTTGCATAACAAAGGACACTTACCGCTCAACAAATGGCACTTGCTGCACAACAATTTTGCACTTGATGACAAAGATTATCGGGGGCACCCCATGCATAGAAGACAAACCTGGAAGCCCAAACCCCACTTGGAAACCCTGAAAAGCCCAATCCCCGCTTGGCAAACCTAAAAGCCTAAGCCCTACTTGGCAAACCTAAAAGCCCAAGCCCCGCTTGGCAAACCTGAAAGCCCAAGCCTAGCTTGGCATATCTTGGAGCCCGACCAAGGGGCAAACCAATCACCAAAAGTCCTGACAGAATTAGAATCTTGTCATCCTTCAGGTCCAACCCACCATCCATCAGGTATAATTTCTAACCCTTTCTCCTTTCGTGCGATTATACTGACATGTGGCAGTAGTGATCCTCCAAGGGGTAGCCCGTGAGCACAGGACTTTACGGCCCCTCTCGCGAGATGATGATGACGTATACTCAATTTTATTCCTCATGATAAAAATTCTTTTTTGGAATTTTTATTACCGATATAAAATTCTCTACGAATTATATTTTTCAAAAAATTCATTTCGGCGTGCTCGATAACGTGTCTGGAGGGAACTCAAACCGATGATTTGCACCCAAGAATTAATTTAGTCTTAAATACCCATAAAAAGTCAAATAAATGTTAATTATTTAAATTAATCCCCATTAAAACACCTTTTTGGGCAGATTTGACCCACCTTTTCACCTTTTTAGGCTAGGCCATGCTTACTTTTAAGTCCTGGCAGAGGTTGACGCCGCCAGCGGCATCAGCAATACCGCCGATGATATCATCCATACCGCCGGTGGCCTAATTTCCACAGGTAGATAGCTTTTTCCAAAAATTTGCTCGATATCCACGTGATAATTGATCAAAGTCAATTTTCCACCAGATTTTAGCCTATATAAGGAGCCATTTCAGCTTAATTAAGGATTACACATTCACCACTTGAAATCTTAAGGAGATTTTGAGTAATTTTAGCTAGTTCTAGTGGGATAAAGTCTAGAAAAGGTAAGAAAAGAGGATTTCATCTATCTTTTCTTAGTTTTTCTTTACTAAACTTCCTAATATTTAGGTAGATTTTAGGGTTATAAATCACTATACTAGGATTTAGAGACTTAAATCACCCCTTTACTTCCCAAATCATCATTTGAGCTCCTCAAAGGTGTCATTTACATCACAAAGAGGTGGATTCACGGCCCCGAGGTAAAAATTCTGAGTCTCATAACTCTATGGGTTTCATTTTAGTTGTGTGTTGTGTTTGCTTGCTATTTTATGCTTACCTAATAGGTTTTTGGTTACTTTTCAGCCAAAAATGGCTACTGTAAGAAACTGAAGCTGCCGGAGACAGTAGAGGTCGCCTGCAGTATCACTTATACGGCCAGCGGCATTAGTGATACCGCTAGGTGCCTCATTTATCCCTAACGACTCTATTTTCTTATAGGACCCTTTCTTTTATGGTATCTAGAATGTCATACATCTTACATGTATAAATGAAATCGCAGCGGCATCAATGATGCTACCAGCGGCCTCATTCATATAGCGGTATGGGGTTTTGGACAATAGATTAGTTTTTGTTTTATTTTCAACCTATTTTAATTTCCAAAGCTAGGATGTATAGTGCAATGACGGGGTTCTAGAACCTTCTGAAAAAAGACTTCACCTCATAACATGTGCCATTTTCACTAATAATTTGGTTAAAATAACAATCTAGTCTAAAATATGGATATAACAGAATTTTCCCGCAAACGCCATTCAAATACCATATTTAGCCATCCAACCGGGCTCTATAAATAGTAAAAATGAATATGTCATGTTCATGCTAACTTGGGTCTTGTTTGGTCCACTAACTATGCATGTTATCTGATATACCTCGTACAACGTGTCGTATTTATGCTAACCATTTTTGAGGAGGTAGTTTTAGGATAGATGAATGCTAGGCCTTCGAGTATTTTATTTATCCTACAGATAAATGTATAGGATTTGGAAAGCCTTGTAATTATTATTTTATTTTCCGTATTTTATTTGGGATGACTATAATAATTTATTTATTTACCACTTTGAATGCTTGATAACGCGATAACAATATATAAACCGAGAATATAATAAATAGGGTGGATTAAAACCGATTAAGAAAGAATGAAATCTTTTAACTTGGCCAACGTAAAATAGATAGCATCATCTGAACTCGGAATCTCTACTTAAGGTATGGTCTACCACCCGGTAGGAAAATCATACCAAAACTTCCTGATTGAGCTAAATCGGGTGGCGACTTTATTTTACGTATGGGATTTTGATCTCATATCATTTAAACAATAAAATATGTGATACCATTTTCCAACATCACATCACGCACCCGTTGTTTGAGGGATTGGTCCTCTAGCCCGACTTCACAGCCGTCACAGAAAATGGAGTCCGCTCACACTTCCTCAGCTTGGTAAATATCTATGACAGTGACTCTACCCATAGGGAGATAGATTGATGAGTCTACACCTGAGTGGGTACTACAACTTTAGAGGGAGCTTTTGAGGACTCATAGTTACCTTGTTTGGAAGACCCACCTTTTTCCCAATATCTAGGTTTAGCGTGAGCCTGCTGTTATTGCTTCTTTATTCAGTCTTCCTCCTCATACCTTTCTAGTCTTTTGGCATAGTCTTCCATGTCATTGAAAGTATTAAACCTTTTCATCTTCATGTCATCTCAGTACATCTAGCTCGATCCTTTGACAAGCTTTACTATCAAGGCCTCTTGGTCGGTTGCCCCAGTCATAAGTACGCGGATAACCATCCATCTCAGGTAGTATTCTTCAAAGGATTTATTCGGGCATTGCTTGAGTCTTTCAAGATCTTATAGAGTAGTTTTGACCTTCAGATTGAAAGTGTAGTTCTGTAGGAATCCAAAACATAGCTTATTCCAGTCAGATTTTACATCTATTGGCATCCTCATGTACCATTCAGAAGCTGGTCGACCCAGAGTAACTTGAAATAGATTGACTATATGAACCTTAGGGATCTTCATGCTAGTCATGATCCAAAGAACACTTTCCACATGCATATGAGGAGGCCCAGTGCCAGTATATAGGGCTATGTAAGGCATTACAAAGTTAGCCGGGAGGGCTTTCGATTCTTCTGGTGTGAATCAGTCAATTTCTACATACTACTCAATGGAGTGGGTGAAAGACTTTTCTTTTATCAGGGATAATTTCTCCATGTCTGCCATCTTTACCTTCAATGTCGCTATTTTTGCCTCTTATTATTAAGCTTTCTGAGCATTAGAAGTGCTTAGCCTTTCCCTAACATCATGGAATTACGGAGTGTCCAAAATCCTTCTGAAGGACTGTCTAACTGCATCGTCATCTGCTAATGCGGTTTTAGGTTCTAGATCAGAGAAAAATCCAGTTAGAGATTCGACAGGTGGTGGGAGCCCGACTTTTGGGCTACTTGTAATATGTCTCAACCTTTTTTTCTCTTGCTTCTAACCAGAGAACGCAAGAGATTAAGTGTTAGTAAGTGTATTGGGTGTGGCTCTGAGCCTTACTTACCTTGCTTGTTAGAATGAATGGGTAAATGAATGAATGAATGAATGAATGAGTGAATGAATGAGTGAATGAATGAATGGTTGAACGAATGAATGGATAGACACATATACATTTTAGGGGGTTGGGTGTATACTAACTATTCATAGAATAATTGGCAAGGGTAGCCTGTGATATTCAAGGAACATCACAGACATGTTCAAAGATCAAGGTTAGGAACCAAATCTGGTTTGACTCGATGGTTAGAGGTGAGTTGACTCATTAGTCACTCGAGGATTGACTCTATGGTCCAAGGTGAGCTGACTCACTAGTCATATAAGGATAACTCTATGATCATAGGTGAGCTGACTCACTGGTCACTCAGGGGTTGACTCTATGGCCTAAGGGGAGCTGACTTGTTAGTCACTCGAGGGTTCACTCTATGGACCAAGGTGAGCTAACTCGCTGGTCACTCGAAGGTTAACTCTATGGTCTAAGGTGAGCTGACTCCCTGGTCACTCAAAGGTTGACTCTATGGCCAATGGTGAGCTAACTAGCTGGTCACTCGAAGGTTAACTCTATGGTCCAAGGTGAGTTTACTCACTGGTCACTTGGGGGTTGTCTCTATGGTCAAAGGTGAGCTAACTCGATCACTCGAAGGTCTACTCTATGGTCCAAGGTGAGTTGACTCATTGGTCACTCGAAGGTTGACTCTACGGTCAAAGGAGAGCTGACTCGATGGTCACTCGATGGTTTGCATATTTTAGCTCATGGGTTGAGCGTAGGTGGGCTCACTGGTCTTAGTTTATTTTGGCTCATGGGCTAAGCCCAGGTGGGTTCACTGTTCTCAATTTATTTTGGCTCATGGGCTGAGCCTAGGTGGGCTCACTAGTCTTAGTTTATTTTGGCTCATGGGCTGAGCCTAGGTGGGCTCACTGGTCTTGGTTTATTTTGGCTCATGGACTAAGCCTAGGTGGGCTCACTAATCTTGGTTTATTTTGGCCCATGGGCTGAGCCTAGGTGGACTCACTAGTCTTGGTTTATTTTGGGTTCCTATGACGAAGGAAATAAGATGAGATGCCATACATAAAAGTTAGGGCCGCATAATTTTACACACAACAATGATGCTTATGATATCCTTTTTAGTTTATTTATATTTAATAAACATGCACATGTGGCACTCGGTTAGGTCGTGCCTATCGCCCTTTTAACTCCGTCGGGTTACTTCACTTTAGAGCCAACAGGGGACTTAGCGAAGTCTGCTTTCGTGCACTCAAGGTTTTTGGGTAAACCTATGGGGAAGTGTCTATGGTTCATCTACATGCGGGTTTCGGTCTCAAGATCGGGTACGATTGGGTGCCATGCGCCTTTGTGTACTGAGTCCCAATGGCCCTAAGCGAACTAAAGGAAACTTTTCTGCATATAATATACTCGGGTTATCTTGCCCTTAAGTGACCGAGGCCCTCATACGTTATGCAAGGGGTGTGATTCGATCCATAACCCTCAACCCCTAAGCGAACTTGGAGATACTTCACCAAAAAACACCAAAATTGGTTTAAGGGTAAAGAATGCAGATGCCATGCAATCCTAAAATTGTGTAATGTCGAAATTACCACATATTTTGTAATTCCAAAATTTAATTTGAATAATATTTTAATTATTATGTCAAAAAATAATTTTTAGAAAAAATCAAGTTTTTTATAAAAATAATTGTCTCCCCAGTGGAGTCGCCACTGTGAACAGGCAAAATACTATTAGAGCACACTGGGTGGAGTGCGTGGGGCGTGATTGATTCGATTTGAGAAATTCCGATTTACTTAAATGTGGTGCCTCTTTCATAATAAAATACTTGATTTTATTAAAGAGAAAATTATTTTATTATTTTTCACGTAAACTTTTTGAGTGTGAAAAATATAGCTTTTTATAAGCAAAAAATGTGCTCATATTGAGAAATATATTTACACATTTTATTTACAAAAGTTATTTTTAAAATAAAGCATTTTTACTTTACTTAAAAATAGAAATAGAGTCGCCACCTGGTTCAGCTCTACCGGAAATTGTGGTATACTGATCCAGAATGGGATTTTTATACCGAAGAGAAAATGAGATTCTGAGTTCGGACATAATATTTACTCATATTGTTCAAATTGCTTCGATTAATTTTGGAATTTCAAAATTTGTGGTAATTTCTGCATTACAACGGCTTTATTTGAGAAGTAAATTCAAGAAATAAAATCATCATTATAACAGCATAATAAATACATATTTGCTACCAAAATTTCGGCAGAGTAACGGCAGCATTCGGATTTTAGCCCAAAAACTCGGATAGAGTTTTCTCTCATTCTGGATGTTTGTCCGCACATGCGAGCTTATTTATACATATTATAGTCAAAGTGGCATCAGTGGCTCACTTAACTAGAGAAATGAAATGCAATATACGATAATAAAAGTAATAAAATTGAACTTGAAGTTGGGCTTAGAGCCAATTACCCTCAGTTTACCTTTTCGTCTGTCCAGGATGACTTGAGGGCCGGTGCAGGACCAAAGTTGTCAAAGAGTATGGTTTGATTTGAAAATAGGTATAGCCCAATTTATGACTATAATCTTGGATTATTCCTATGGAAAATGCAGGATTTTTGAGAGATTAAGTCATTTTTAGACCGAAGATCACTGTGAGATCTTGATCTAAAAAGACAGGGAAATTAGCTTATACCAAATGTTGGTGATAAACCTCGGATTTGGGGGTGTTTTGACAGAGTTTCGGGGTTTTTAGGACTATCGGAACAAAAGGGTGATGAATGGACTTTTGAGAATTTCCGTCGTTTGTTGAAAATGAGGGGGTGAGCCTTTATTAATAAAATGGAGGTAATTAGCCGGCGCGCTAATTACCCATCTGATAGGATTTTAATTTAAATCCCTTAAATCCTTTCCATATCTCGGTAAGATGTGACGTTTTTACTGTAGATGGGTAATTAGCCGGCGGCCTGATTACCTATGTTTGACGAACTTTTGACCTTTTCATTTTTCAGTAGAAAATGCTAAATCGAAGCTTCCCTGGAATGTGGATTTTTGAATTTCGAATTTTAGATGACAATTCGGTCCTTTTTGGCTCTTTTGTCTGATCACCGAATGAAATAAGTGTTATTCCTCATTGGGCCGGAATGAACCTGTGCTAACAATAATATCTATTAACACATCGATATAAACAAAAGATTAAATGCCTTCATGAATTAAAAAAATTATTCGTACTAATACATAATTAAGATATATCGACCTAATTGCCTTAAGGGCATACCTCATATCTAACACTATGGACACCATGTCATCTACTCGAGGAGTCAACTTCTTCTCCTTCAGCTAGCTCTGTCTTAATAACTTTCGCCTTGCCTCTTTTTGGTGGCTCTCTTTCTCCCATATTTCGTAGGTATTGGGTCCTACCTAACCTCTAGGCCGAAGGCTTAACCTCTCGGGTGGGCTGTTCGACCTCTTAGCCATCCTCCTCATTGCCTGCTCATATAGAGTCGGATGAGCGAATTTCAGAACTTGAGGTGGCCTTGCTAAATGCCACCCTCTCCTCGTTAACATTTCTTCCTATGTGGTCCATCCTCCCAATTGTCCTGTTAACCATAATGTTAGGACAAAAGCTAGTGCGATTGATATTTACAAAAGAATGAGAAACCAATTATGGAACTCTTTACACAAGGTGGAAAATAAACTATCACAGTGTTGGTCCCTGTGCATTGGTATTTCAGGTTAGAGAGGGGTGAATGACCTCTTTTTGCAGAATTTATGGACTTATAAAAAGTCTGTGTAGCGTGTTTGAAATGATTTAGATATATTGGATCCAGATGATGCAAGTATGAAATAAAATGCACTTAAGGTAAATACTGAGTAAGCAAATTCAAACATAGAGATTTATCCTATTTCGACCCCGCCTACTCCAATCCTCGGAGTTTCCTTACTTCAATTTGTCCACTAGTGAGATTCCTTTTCAACTGGCAGGAATTAAGCCTTACAATTGTCTCCGGATTACATGATATACCACCAAGTTCTCTATTTTGGCTGAGTCCTTTTAAAAGTAGGATATACCACTAAGGCACCAACCTTAGTTAAGTCCTCTTCAGCTTATCTCCGGAAACTTCCTCTTTGGAAGTAGGATATACCACCAAAAGCACTAACTTGTGGCTGAGTCCTCTTTCTTTAGTAGGATATACCACTTAAACTACCCAAGTCTAAGCTGAGTCCTACAGGGATATACCACCTAAAGCACCAACTCTAAGCTGAGTCCCAATCTCAATACTCACCCAAGTGTGACATATTACAACTGATTTTTGAATTCTTCAAGTTTATAACACACTTAAGAATTCTTACAGAACAGATTTAGAGTTTTTTCTCGTTCTTGGACGGATTTTGTGTTGGTGTAGATTAAGAGTTCAGCAAGTAAAATAAGCGCAGAAAAAATTCAAAAATTCAATCTAGATCCCTGGATCTCCTAAGCATGGCATGATTGATAATAGTGTTGGTCTTAAATTATTCTAATATTAAAAGGACTTAATAATAATTTAACTACTTACCAGTTAAAGTGTGAATCCCGTAGTCTGTTGAAAGACCCCTAACCTACGCGCATAGGCTCCAAACTAGAAGCCCTCTATAAATAATCCACACAAGAACCACTGACCAAAACCTTCTAGAAAGGGAGAATCGATAAATAAGTGGAAGATAGCTAGATCTTTCCTACTAATTTATTCTAGAAGAAATTCCCTTAGTTTTCTATTCTAAGTAAATACGTCTTTCGACGGATTACTTTTAGGAATCAGAACAACTAAGAGAATAAGAGAGCAAAAGAGGGATTATAAAATTTAGGATGAAAAATAATGAAGGAGGAGGCTTTTATCTATAGTGGTTAGGAAATATTCAAAGGACAATATAGTCCCTATCCTCAACCAATCAGAATTAAAATACAAAGGGCAATTAAGTATATTTAATTAAAACCGGAAGTAGACTCCGACACAAACACTGGGGAGCTTGCCTGGGGAGGAAGCTCCCCAATTAAACCCTAACACTACTGGCCAATGGCTAGTAGTGTAGCTGGGCTTACATTGGACCACAAGTCTAGCCCGCTAGGACTGTGGCCTGTGAAGGAGCACATGCTACGCGGGCTTCCGTAGCCCACTAGTGGGTTGCGCTTTGTGTGACTCATAGGCCCAAGGCATGTGCGTCTAGTGCAGCCCGCACAAGCCCTTATTGGCTGCAAGCCTGCGCGTCCCACTTTGTGCTTGTATAGCACGCACCGCGGGATGCCAAAGGCAGCTTGTTCGCACAAGGCCTGCAGGCCTTTGTGCACTTGTGCACAGGTCTGTGAGCAGATCTTACGCATGTACTATCCAACAATAAATGTACAAATCCACTCGTGCAGGTTCCTAAAGTCTCGCTCTATTTGTGTTTCTACATCCCCTTTTACTATTTTAACCTCCTTATTATTTAACAGGTTCATTGGTCTAACTAATGAATATTAGTCTAACCATATATCCTTTCTCTTCTAGATTAGACCTAGTCTAACAGTTCTTTACATAGCTTGGTCGTAACTCAAAGTGTGTGACATTATAGGATCCCATAATATTGAGCCGTCAAAAGTTTACCCGGGCTCAACCCCATTTAGGAATTGACTGGCTCAGAGCTCCAGACGGTTATGGACTCCATTTACTTTGATCGATCATAGTGGCACTCTAGCAAAGGCAAATGACCCATTAATAATTGGAATGTCACATGCATTGTGACTTAATCCAGGTTCTACAATAGTATCAATACAATTCACTCCTTCTATCAACTGTTAAGTACCATATGGTTTTTCTAGGACCCGATTTAAGCGTTAGTCCACTAGTAGCTATAATAGCTACCTCCGTAGTTTAGTCTTGCTGCTAAAGTACACCACTCAACCATTTAATGTATTGATCAGGATCCCATCCTATCAACTCATACTTTGATCAGAGGTTTACCAGTGTGTCACTTCTAACAAGTGGCCAAGGTACATCTCCCTTATATTGCTATAATGGAGTGATAGATTCCATCTAGACTACTCAGGTTACTAACGGACAGACATAAACTATACCTATAATCATCTGTGTCATCCAGTCTATAGAATGTATGGTATGATCCAAAGCATAACAACATCTGTACAAGGTAACTAGTATCTCAGGTCCAAGGATATTCGTATTGCTATTGCAATAAGATGATTAAACACTAAGAAAAAATATAGATTACCGAGTGTTGTCGGTCTCCAATGTATCTCCCTGAATACATTCATTTGTTAACCCAAGGTACCACCCTCTAGGACCAGAGATATGCTACTCTGAATCAAATTCAAGAGGTATAATGACAAACGCTAGTCTATCTGTATTCATCAATGTCTAGTCTTGATGATACTGCGACTATGGATATTTAGACAAGTCATAATTGTACACGAACTAGTTCTCACAACTATAGTCTCACCATGCCCTTGCAATACGTGTTATGATTATGTCATGGGCTTTTTCAAACACATCAACGAATATATTCTAAAATATTCATAATATATTTTCACAATCATTGATATAACAAAAGAATGCCTTTATTAATATAACTTTCTTCGTACAAATAAAACTAACTAAAATATACTGCCCTATTTGCCTCTAGGACATACATCATATCTAACATTTTGTTCATTGATTGAATTAGCTTCAGTTCTCTTTTTAATAGCTTCTTATAAAATCAACCAGCACCTTCTCAATTCACGAAGATCCCCTTTTATAGGGTTTGATCATAAATGTAATCATTATGTACCGTTGAGGTTGTTCTTTAATCTTCACCGTTGATCAGGTATGATGTGGCGCATTTGGAGCCATTGATAAATCCATTAGAGACATAATTTTACCTGTTTGAATTGTTGGGATTGATGTAAAAAGATGTCAGTAGTCATTTGTTTGGCTTTTTAGGCACTACCAAATTCTAGGTGTCCTTTGTCAGTTGCGTGAGCTCCATGCACCTTCTAATTAGTCTAGGTTTTTCTCTTTCCAAATAAGATATTTGTCCTTTTCTAAAATGCATACTAGCTATCACTTTTTAATTTTCCAAGGCAAAAGGAACTTTGACTTCAGACCAATGTGGAGGTGTGAGCATTGGATTTTAACGGTCCTTCTCACAAAATAATGATGAGAGCTAAATAATGCATTTCTTTATGTGTTATCCATTAGAGGTGTTCCTATTACTATAGAGTTGAGTTTAGCCAAGTTTTGAAGACCTAGATTGCCTTTAGGGACCTATATGGGTCACACCTGGAGGTACGGTTCCATAGGTTGACCCGTATGGCTCCACAACCCCATACGAGTAGAACGGACCCATACGGGTCCTACTAGAACCCTGTATGGGTCCTTTGCACCCGTGCGAGTGCCATTTTTTTCCCAAATAGGTAGAATGGTAGGGAATCATGCCCATTTTAGGAGAAATCAAGTCATGAATGCAATTTATTGCATTCAGACTTGACTTCCTCCTACAAATAGAAGCTTTTTGCCTCATTTTTAAGAGGGAGGAGTGAAAATAAAAAATCAGATCAAGCAATTTATAAAGAAATTTCAGTAGTTTTCATTGGTATAGAAAGGGTACAGTTGAAGTATAGAAGGTATAAAATAGGGAGAAAACCCATTCCTTGAGGTATTATCCACATTTTATTAACTTCTAACTTTATTTATTAGGATTTGGGGGAAATTCTGTCCACTTAAATACTCACCTAAACAGTCCTAAAACCACCATTTCATCATCTACTTTGGCTAGACTCTCTCTTGGCATAGGGATCTCTTTAAAGTAGATTCACGTCATAAAGATATGGTCCAGAGTTTCAAACAGACTCATATCATAGTTATTCTATTGTTATTTCCCATATTCTACTCCTTCTCTATATCGTTTGCTGAACTGAAGTTCTATCTGGAACAATACCACCAGACCCGTATGGGTCCCATACACCTGCACGGATCATCACCATCATAGGTACGGGTCCCACTCATCTGTACGGGTACTGGCCCCCTGGCAGAACCCAAAGTTCCTTTTTTTAACCTGTAAAATTAATCTAACATCACCACTTTCCACAAAATCATTTTCACTAATAGTCTTGTAAATCAACCCACAAAAGCTAAAATGTGTTTTCATAACAAAATGCGCTGAAGACCCGTTATTTCTCTCTGATCCTTGAAGCCGTTCGAGCACTATCGATCGCAAAACTGCCAAGCTAACATAATCACATTTTTCCTAACAAAGTGCTGACCTATGATGTGCCGTAAATTGAGCTAATCTTTGTGGTTGCAGGTGAATATATTTATGTTCTTTTATAACTTAGAACAAATGTATAGGTTCTTTTGCAATTCCCCCATTTTCTCCCAGTTGTAACTTTTATTTCCCCAGTTATTGTTTGTACTTTATTGTAAATTGTAAATGCATGAATCGAGTGTGAAAGAGTGCAGAAAAATAGGATTTCCATAATAATTCCCAAATGATGAAAATAAAATAGTTTTACTCGGTGAATAAAATTTTAAATTAACTAAATGAGAAATAAGTGACTCATCCGATACCCGAATCTCTGATCAAAAAGGTATGAGTCTCCTGCCTAATAGGAACCGTGTCAATACTCTTTCCTATGTAGACAACTTGGGTGGCGACTCTATCATTTGTATCAAGATTTGGGTCTCGGTTCTTTTATTCATAAAATTGGTTAAAATCTGCAAACTTGAATTATATGGTTTCATCACGCCTAAACTAAATCAACCACCTCCTAGTGGACCCTGCCGCAAGGCGCCAAGGGTGATCCACATATCCTCATCACATCACATTAGCAACTCTATTAGGGACAATAATATTTTAACTTGCAAAATTTTGGTTTGTTTTAAAAGCTTAAAAGATTAAGATGAGCACCAAAAATCATTTACTTAATTCAACCCGTTTTCTTTTTCATCATTTGGGAAAGTTATTACACTCTATCTTCTCATCCTATTCTCTCTAGCTAGATGCACTCTTCTTCTAGTGCTAGGTTAAGGTACCATATTTTTTTGTGAAACATATGAAAGTGTCACTCATGCCCGCGAGGAATTGGGGACACTCTTATGGGTGGAGCACTCACTATCATCTCCCTTCAAAAGAGGCTTGATGTGATGGGAACCTACTATATCAACTTTCATTACATCCCTATGCCATTCTTATAGAAAGCCATAGAATTTTACCCTCTAGGTACTTTTTTTTGGTGATATTAGACTAGGTCGCCCTTTATTATCCTTGTGGTAATCAAAGGAAAATACCTTTAGAATTGACAGGAGGAATAAGGTTGGAGGACACGGTTCGCATGTGTTGTGTTGAATTCCCTTGTAATTAATCTCACCTTGAATTTTTGTAAATGCTTCATGCATAGCCCATTCCATGCATGTACTGATCTTTCGGTTACTACCTCAGCTTAAGGTGAGAATAGGCAAATTAATCTAGTCCTCATGGCTTAATTTGGTCAATCTATCCAGCCAGCAAACCCAGTGCTCCTCATGGCTAGTAGTGGGTCTCACCTGCTTAGTCGAGAGGCGATTTTGCAAGTTCTCTATAGCAAAGATCCGAGTCAGTTTCCTAATTTCATGGTTACGCTAAAGGGAATGACCCTCCCTTATTTCTTGGGTTTACCCTATGGTATGACTCATAACCAAAAGGTTCATCCTATAACTCTCGATGACATCTCACCTTGGGAAACTCTTCTTTTGAAGCTCTTCAAAAAGCTAAAGAAGTATGGGTTGATTCATCTCCTCTGGCCATATGTTCAGCCAAGACCTGAAGAAAGGGGCAACTTCTGTGTGTATCATGTCGGCTCCGGTCACTCGACTAAAATATACGAAGATCTTCTCTAAGTTATCACGGTACTAATTAATAAAAGGAAGATTTGTGAACCCAGGAGAAGAGGGGAGGAAATGGCCATATCAACTTAGGGTTAGAAGAAGATGAGGTATGGAAATGCATCCTAGAGACCAAGAAAGTAAGGGAATAACCATCCATATAAAATCTTATAGCTATCAGGCAGTGGAGTGGAGAGCCCATCCATGAGTATTTCCAGAGGTGGTTAACAGTTTTGGTAGCTCTCAAAAGGAAGCCTCATGAGAAGGAATTAGCCGATCGATTTATCTTTGGGTTATCTCCTCACCTCCGCATGATAGCATTTGTGAAAGCAAACAAGACCATTCATGAGAGTTATAAAGTAGTCACAGAAGCGGAAAAGTGTTCTAGGAAAATGGAGGATTGTGACCCGTCAAAGATTAAAGTTGACAAGGCCATCGATACTCTCACTACTTTGATATACACCATCCTATGCTTGAGGGATAAGAAGAAGACACCTATCTAGGAAGCCTTGAGGAACCTGGCACAAGTCATAAGAGAAACCATGGGAAGACGTATGACCAAAAAAGAGGTGCAAGATCTGGACATCGACCTGACCCACATCTTGATGAGTGACCAAGAAGACCCTCTGCCTATAGATGATGACAATGCACTAATATGTAATGAAAATGATGTAGCCTTCGGGTATCCTAATGATAATAATAGTGACTTTGAGTACTTGTTTGATGTTTTTCCTGATGGCACCATCCATTCATCATACTACATGCATAACATTTTTAGCATTCATGACATTTCATTGCATGACATTAATTTGGGTACTAAGGAAACCCCAAAGATGGTAACAATATCCAATGACTTAACCCATATTGAAAAACGAGCGATGATAAAAGTGCTTAGAAAACATGTTTAAGCTTTCACTTGGTCTTACAAAGACATGCCTGGGGTAGATCGCCAAATTGCTAAGAATCGTATCCCAATAAATCCTAAGTTCAAACCAGTTAAACAAAAGTTGAGGAGGTTACATCCAGAAATGGGTTGAGAAAATCCAAGCTAAAGTTTCTAGATTTCTGGAGGCTAAGTTCATTGAGGTAATCAAGTATCCAACATGGTTAGCAAATGTTATCCCAGTCCCTAAAAAGGACAAAAAAGTCAGAATGTGCTTTGTCTTCCATGATTTGAACAAAACCTCTCTAAAAGACGATTCCCCACTACCTCATATCGATGTACTAGTAGATAGAGCCCCAAAGCTATGATGTATTCATTCTTAGATGGTTTTTTGTGGGTACAATCAGATCTTAATGGATATCATTATCAAAGTGAAGAAGGATTTCGTTATAGAGTGGGGAGTTACAAAGTAATGCCTTTTGGGTTGAAGAATGCGGGGGCAACCTATCAAAGAGCTGTGCCCACATTACTACATGACATGATCCATAAAGAGGTTAAGGTTTGTGCAGATGACATGCTAGTAGAATCTAACACGAGGGAACAACATCTTGAGATTTTGGATAGGTTTTTAACAAGAATTGAGAAGTACAATCTGCGTTTGAATATAAAGAAGTGTGTAGTTAGGGTTACTTTTGGAAGACTCTTAGAAAACATCATTAGTCAGAGGGGAATCAAGGTTGACCCTGAAAAGGTTAGATCTATTCAAGAAATGCCTATTTCTAGAACCAAAAGAGAAGTCACATCATTTCTTGGACCACTTTAGTATGTGAGTCACTTTATTTCCAAGTTAACAGTAGTTTGTGAACCAATCTTACAGTTGTTGAGAAAGAAGCAGCTGATAGAGTAGAATGAGTAATGCCAAATAGCCTTTGATAAGATTAAAGCTTACCTTGTGACTCCCCCAGTCCTAAAACCTTTGATGCCAAGCAAACCATTAGTTCTCTAATTGCCCATAGAGGAGTCATCTGTGGGTGTGATGTTAGTCCAAGAACAAGTGGATAAGAGCAAGCACGTTGTCTACTACTTGAGTAAGAAGTTTTTAGAATATGAGACAGAATACATGGTTATAGTGAAGATGTGTATTGCAATGCTATGGTTAGCTAAGAAGTTAAGGCGTTACTTCCAATCTTATAGAATTCAAGCAATTACCAGGGTAGACCTAATGAAGTATCTTTGTCAATCCCCTACATTGGCAGGAAAGCTCTCTCATCGGCTTCTTTTACTGTCTGAATATGATATTGAGTATATCACAAAGAAGGTCATCAAGGGGAGAGCAGTGGCTTAATTTTTAGCAAGTCAACCCATAGAGTCTGATTATGTTGAAAACTAGGATTTTCTCGATAAGCAGTTAGCAGGAGTGAAAACAGAGAAGGCCGAGTGGATCATGTATTTTAACAGGGCTATAAATTGAAAGGGTGCTGGTCTTAGGGTGATCATCATTAGGCCTCAAGGTGAGGTTATCCCACTGAGTAAACAATTGGAATTCCCAGTCACCAATAATGGAGCTGAATACGAAGCTTGTCTCTTTGGTCTTGATGCCCTATTAAAGGTAGGAGCAAAAGAAGCAAGGGTGATGGGAGATTTTGCACTAGTGATAAAGCATGTTTTGGGGGAGTGGGAAATCAAAGAAGAGTCATTCAGAATATACGTGGAAGTAATTTGGGATTTTTCAGTATAGTTCACTTAGTGCTTCTTTCAATATATATAAGGGGATGAGAATTAGATGGCTGACTCTTTGGCTACCTTGGCTTGAATGTGGGAGGGAGAAGAAACTCAACCCATCTGTTCGCTGGTAATATAAACGGCTCCTTCCCCATTTCCTAAGAAGGTTCGAGTTATGACTATGGAGGAGCAAAACTCTTGTTAGAATGATGATATTAAGAGGTTTATAAAAGAAGAAGAATGTCTCAGTGAGTTATCAAGTTTGGATTGCATGACTCTCAAAAGATTGGCGACACAATTCAGACTAGTAGATGAGGATCTCTTCAAAAGGACAGTTGAAGGTTTATTATTGAGATGTTTAACAGAAGAAGAGGCAAAAAAGGTAATGACCCAGGTGCACTCAGGGGATTGTGGCCCGCATATGAATGGGATGGCTTTGGCTAGGAAGATTCAGAGAATGGAGTACTTTTGGACCACAATGAATGTAATTGTGTTGATAAAGTCAAGAAATGTTGTGAATGCCAGATTCATGTGGATATACAGCATTTACCCTCATTCAAACTTGGCCTTTCTCGGTGTGGGCTATAGATATAATTGGCGAAATTCGGCCATCATCAACCAATGGACATCGATTCATTATAGTTGCAGTTAATTATTTTTTAAAATGGGTAGGGGCCGAATCTTACACCAGTATCACCGAATCTTACACCAGTATCACCGCCAAGAAAATGGCCAAGTTCATAGAGAGGCATATTTTTGCTCGATATGGGGTTCCGCACCATGTGGTCTCCAATAATGGGGTTGAGTTTCAAGGGGGCAATGTCTAAATTATTTATGAAGTTCAATGTCGAGCATCACAGATCTTCTCCATATAGGCCACAAGCTAATGGGGCAGTTGAGGCTACCAATAAGTAAATCAAGAAGATTTTGTCTAAGATGATGGTTACCTATAGGGATTGGGCTTATAAACTTCCATTTGCAGTTTGGGGGTATAGAACCAGTATAAGGATGCCCACTAATCAGACATCTTTCTCCTTGGTATATGGAATGGAAGTCGTGTTGCCTATCAAAATAGAAGATCTCTAAGAGTGGCACTCGAAGCTCAGTTGAAAGAGTCAGATTAAGTGAGGGCTAGATATGAACAATTGAACGTAATAGATGAGAAGCAGCTCAAGGCACTTGACCACCAACAGATGTATCAGTAGCGCATGGCCTGAGCTTATAATAACAGAGTCATATACCAAAGAAACCCCTCAAGGCGGGTGATTTGGTCCTCAAATAGCTATGCCAAGTCAATACTGATGCTAGGGGCAAGTTCAGGCCTAACTAGGAAGGACCATTCTTGGTAAAGAAAGTCCTTGGCACGGGGAGGAATCAAACTCATGGATATGGATGGAAATGAGTTCGTGAATCTAGTAAATCAAGACAGGCTTAAGCGTTATCATGTCTAGGTCAAAACAACTAAATCATAGAAATGCAGCACAAAGAATAAAAGAAATAAAGAATAAATAACCGGGCAAAAATTAGGGTCCAACTCGCTGATCAGTATTCCAAAAACCGGTCAAGAAAAAGTTAGGGTACTCTAGCGCAAATAGAGCCTGCTAAGTTGAAAACCCGAAAATGGCGACTTAGGCAAAAGTTAGGGCACTGAGAGAAAAATGTTAGTTGCTTTTTGGAAAATTTGTAAAAAGAACAGTAGGCAGTAGGGGTTAACCATCGAAAATTATTACCATTGCCTATGTACTCAAATTAATCCCATCAATGAACATGTTATGATTTGCTAAGAATCTTGGTCTTATGAATGTATGCATGTCTTTAGGTGAAATAATCACAAGTATGTGAAAATCCATTTTTCTCTACATTTTGTGCTCTTTGTTGTTATCTTTAATGCACGTATATCACTCAACAAAAGAGAAAAATCCTGATAAGCCATAAAAGAAATAAGGTTTATGTAAAAGTTAGAAGCGTCTATTGGATTGAGAACCTAAAAGGGAAGTCCAGGCAAAAGTTAAGACGAAAGAAAAAAAGCCTGCTGGATTGAAAACCCGAAAGGGTATTCTAGGCAAAAGTTAAGGTAAAGAAAAGAAAAAGGAAAGTCCGCTGAGTTGATCCATCAAGGATAGTTTAGGTAAAAATGAGGACAAAAATAAATGTTCAATAGGTCATCTCACACCGAGTGGCCTATGCAAAAATTAGAACACAATTTAAAAATGCCAGTTTAGTATTGCACTCATTTTGACAAACGTCATTTGTAATTGCAATGTCTCATAACTGGGATCTCTTGAACTCAGTCCTCCCACTGTGAAATAACAAGACCAGCACTTATCCTTAGAAGTGCTAATTTCAACCAGCCAGCCTTGGTAATTCTTGTCAGTTATATTGGGTCAGTTCATCGTGATCAGGAACTTTAAGTGTTCGATAGTTAACTCACTTGCTCGTGGTACACGCTAAATGGGGCTTTGCTATTAATTATGTCAAGGAGCAATATGGCTTTACAGACAATAATATTCAACGAATTTGGTTTAGAAAGAAGGAAAAGTTCAGCATGCATAAAAGTTAAACGACAAAAGTATCAATCCAAGTTTACAATAAAAGGAGCCACGCAGGGTTAAAAATGTTAAATATTTAGAAAGTAAAAAGCACATCATAATCTAAGCTATAGGGGGGTCTTGAGCCTGTGGTTTATCCAAGGTCTCATCAGCTAACAAATCTGCCAGGTCGATCATCACGTGGTCCCCCGTACCACCCCAAGTAGTAGCATCAGCCACCTCAACCTGCTGCTCCACCTCTTACTTGGCTTCACCTCCATGGGTCACTACCAATGCAACTCGATATGTAGAGTGATCATCCTCTAAAGAAGAGTAGGATAGCTCCGGTGTTCACCTTCTCTCAATCATCTAAGTCAGTTGTGCCCTTAACACCTCAGCCTCGACCCTAGCCTGAGCTATCTCGCTCATGGCCCTCTCCAGATCCTCCTCCAAAACTGAAATCCAGTCCAGCTCTATGGTGGCCGCCTGCAGTTGATCCTCAATAAAGCAAGCCCTATCCTTAGTAGTATCTAGGTCCTAGGCAGACCTGTCATGCTTAATCACCAGTAAGGTCTGCTTGAAAATCAAGAGATCAATACACATATGTAAACATCATAGCATGCATGCGTAGTTTGTTAAAATTTTGTGGGAAAATGAAGTTTACCATAGCTAAGGCATCCTGTGCCAACATCAAACTCGGGTCGAGAGACATCTCCAGGCTATCCTCTCTACCTTAGCTTCAAACACCTATGAAGAACCTATTAAGTCAGTTCAGAACATAACTCTTATGTTTGACAAAGGTATAAGTCAAAAGTCAAGTGTAAGAAGAATTACGTGGGTTGCGCTAGGAGGAGTGAAGTTGATAGTATGGACTAACTCCTAAAGAAAACGTGTAGCACGCTTCCCTAAGTGGTCAAGGAGGCAAAAAGTGGACTGTAGATCGATCTGGAGGATGCCTTCCTTGCAGCCTTAGTATGCTTTGCCGATGGCTCATAATCAGCTAGCCCAGCAGGAGTAGGGGCAACCGGCCTCGCAGAGGTAGGGGCGGCCGGCCCAATAGAACTATCAGGTTCTTGGGTCATGCAAGTAAATGTAAAAGTGTAGAAATTTACAAGGTTGAGTTAAAAACGTTACTCGAGTGGAAGAAGCAGCAGGTCTAGGAAGACCCTCGGTCCAGTGAATGAAAGGGCCCCTGCGGTCACCACCAGGTCTGTCACCATCCTCTTCATCATCACTGTCATCCTTCTCGTAGTAGAACTCAAGAACCCAATCACCTGGATGGATCCTAGGGCAAGGCTGGATGAGCAAATCTCGAATGAAATATGGGTAGACTCCTTAATCGACAGCACGGGGGCCCCCTCCCATAGAAGATACAGCTCCTTGTCCATCTCGAGCATCAGGTAAGGCTAGTACACCCCTTCAAGCGTAGATGGAGGGATGGGCCTCTCAATTATCAAGCTAGTTTGCCAGCCCTAAACTTGTTCACCAAAGTACCACTCTAGTGAGAGTCGTGACTCTAACATGAACCAGAGGTCATCCACGCCCCACCGCATCTCCTCAATCTCATTGTGGATGACCAAATAAGCCCAGCGGTCATACGATTTGCTATTAATGGTTTGTTGAATTATATATACAGGATCAAGTTTTAAAGTTTACCCGATCGGAGTGCAGCTAGTGGATGTACTCCCGGTAATCAGATATAGTCCCAGCCTTCTTCTTCCAGGGGCCCATCCACTTTGAGATGATGTGGGCCATCGCAGGCTTCTCAGACAAGCCAGGTTTGGGGATGAAGTGATGCTCAAATGCCTCCATCTGCAAAAGGAAAACCAAAAGTTAGTGACCGAATAGTTAAAGTCAAAGAATAAAGCATGGAGGAGTTTAGAATTTACCAAAAGAAGTAACTGGCTGATCTTTGGCTTAGACTGCTGACCCCGAATACCGACGTCCAGGCTATAATATAGCTCAGCTAGAATAGCTCAACGCCAGTTCTTATCAAGCACGCTGGCAAGATCTCTATAGGAGATAACAATCCATAGTTGATGTTGCTCGAGTAGGACGGGAAGAAAACAGTTGTCGAGAGTGTCATGAGGAAGGACCTAGCATACTGGTCCCTACTCCCCACAGCAATTGGACTCGGCTGTGCTAACTAGTAAGCGTAAGGATTGCCATACTTGTGCTTATCACTGCTACTAATATAAATCCCAAGAAGCCGCTCCATATAGCTCGTCACCTCTGCCCATGAATGCTAATGATCGGTATATAGGTCAAAGTGGATAATATCTCCACTCTAGGCTAGCCCCGTCAGCACCTGTATGTTCGAGGGAGTGACGGTGACCTCCCTAATGGCAAAATGGAATATGTGTGTAGTCTCAAACCATCACTCAGCTAGAGTGGAAATGGTAGTTGGGGAAAGTGTCTTTAGGCCCACAGGAATGGCCTGAATTATGTCAGTGAAGCCCGGGCCGATAGTTAGCATTCTCCATAGAACATATCTCCTTGTACCGTTTCCATTAAAAGCTTTAAACCTTGATGATCTTAAAAGGGAACTACAAAGACAAAGCATCAGTACAATAGGGATAGAATGTTGTGGTTAAGTCAAAAAAAAGAAAAGAATTGCAGAAAGTAGACATTCAGACATTCTATCCCAGAAGAAAGGACTCATACGGGTTCGTTCCTCCCGTAGGGGTCCCTAAGGTATAGTCGTATGAAAAGAGAGACCTATACGTGTCCCCACACCTGTACGGGGCCCTAAAGACAGACCCACTGCCGAAAAGAATTCCCAAATAGCCATTTTCATCCAAATACAATCAAACCACAATTTAACAAGTTCCAAAACATCCCTAGACTAAAGTTACATGCATTAGGCTCTATTTTAATCCTTAAAACACCCTAAAAGCATGACAAATTCAGGAAATTCAAAAAGTTGAAAATAGCAAAAATAGGGATTTTTTATCAGCTTACTTAGATTTCGGAGGGATAAGTAGTGGGAGACGGGACCATGGTGATCTTAGAAGAGGCAAAAAAACCCAAGGAAAGAGTCTGTCTCATAAAAAGTATACCCAACGAAGACCGGGCATCGACAGAGCTTTGAATCGCCAATCTACGGCAAATCCTCACGTTGGAGAGTAAAATGGCCGGCATCAGGAATCCTTTTATACATTTTTTGAAGGATTTGGATAGAAACTTGTCGGAATATAAGAATTGGAAGTTATGGTAAAGAGTGGGAATGGGATGACTGTTCTGTTTTTAAAAGACTCTCTCGATGCACCCGTACCGCTCCACGGGACTCGTATGGGTCCTCCAAGGGCACAAGCCCACCAATACAGGTCCTCCCTACCCGTACGGGTCCTAATTCCCAAAGGAAAGAGGGCTTTTCATCAAAGTTACTCCCCAGCAGCAAAGGGCACATCAAACTCAAAGAATTTTGGACCAACCCCATTCCTCTCAGACTCTTCATTTCAGTTATACTAGGGGCAAAACCTGTAGCTCACCTTAACCCTTGATTGAAGGGGAAGAAATATTTTTTTATTTTCAACAAATAAATCAAGAATCAAGGTACGCCATTCTAAATCATTTACTAACAAAGGTAATTGTATATCAAGGTTCATTCGAGTACATGAGTATTTCCCCAACAAAGCGAGTCTTGTAAGGAGACGCTTTCCTAACAGAAAAGATTCTACAAAGGACATCACCCCACTCCCTGGCAGTGGAACCAGCCATGGGGAATTCCCCCCACTATTAGACACCATTAGGGCATTTACCCTTGGAGTATTCCTCAATAGCGGATCTAGTCAAGGGGCATCCCCCCATCATCAAACACCCTAGGGGCATCCACCCTAGGGGCATCCACCCTAGAAGCATCCACCCTAGAAGCATCCCTCAGCAATAGAACCAACCAAGGGCATCTTCCCCCCCAAGGGTCATTCCCCTGAGAGGCACCCTCCAATGGGCATTCCATCCCTAAGCAATTGTGCCAAACCCGACATTTCTCGCACTTAGTTTACAGTTTATTTAGGGGCTAACCCACATCCACACGTCTTTATTCTTAATTGAAAGGACAAAATTTTTTGTTCACCACAAAGTCAATCAAGAATCAAGACTTGTCATCTTAGGTAGTAACTAACTCAACATTTTTTATTATCTCTTAACAAGATATTCAAATTCCCCATTCATCCGCCAGGAAAGGGATACGAGGAGAAGTCATCCGCCTTAGGAAAGGGATACGCCATCAGTCAGGAAAGTTGATCTACCTTAAGAAAGGGATATGAGGAGAGCCATCCGCCTTAGGAAAGGGATACACCATCATCAGTCAGGAAAGTTGATCCACCTTAAGAAAGGGATACACACACCTTCCCTAGTGAATTCTCTAGGGATATACATTGGCAAAGGAAAGTCATCCGCCTTAGGAAAGGGATACGCATTGGCAAAGGAAAGTCATTCGCCTTAGGAAAGGGATACGCAACGGAAAAGGAAAGTCATCCGCCTCAACAAAGGGACACCTAGGAAAGGAGTTTGCCTTAAGAAAGGAACCCATCCATGTCATCTCCTCAGGTATAATTTCTAAACCCTTGCTCATATTGTGAGATCATACAGATTAGTATTTGTTTTGATCCCATGAGGAGCAGCCTGTGAGCACTAGATTTTAACAGTCCTTCTTACGAAATGATGATGAGAGCTAGATAATGCATTTCTTTATAGGCATTATCCATTAGACATGTTCCTATTGCTAGAGAGTTGAGTTTGGCCAAGTTTTGGAGACCTAGACTTCCTTTAAGGACCCCCGTACGGGTCACACTTAGAGGTACTGGTCCATGGGTTGACCCTCATGGCTCCATGGCCCCATACGAGTGAGAGACACCCGTACGGGTCCTACTAAGACCCGTATGGGTCCTCTATAACCGTACGAGTGCCATATTTTTCCAAATAGGTAGAATGGCATGGAATCATGCCCATTTTAGGAGAAATCAAGTCATGAATGCATTTTATTGCATTCACCCTCGATCTCATTCTATAAATAGAGGTTTTTGCCTCATTTTCAAAGGGCAGGATGGAAAATTAAAAAATCAGATCAAGCAATTTATATAGAAATTCCAGCAGTTTTCATAGGTATAGAAAGGGTATAGTTCAGGTATAGAAGGTATAAAATAGGGAGAAAACCCATTCCTTGCGGTTTTGTCCACATTTTATTAATTTCTAGCTTCATTAATTAAGATTTGGGGGAGATTCTGTCCATATAAATACTCACCTAAATAGTCCTAAAACCACCATTTCATCATCTACTTTGGCTAGACTCTCTCTCGGCATAGGGATTGCTTCAAAGTGGATTCACATCGTAAAGGTACGCTCCTAAATTCAAAGAGACTCATATCTCAGTTATTCTATTATTATTTCCCATATTCCACTCCTTCTTTGTAAATCTATATCATTTGTTGAACTGAAGTCCTATTCGGGATAAGATAGGACCTGTAAGGGTACCCTACACCCATATAATTACTCACAAGCACCCATACAGGTCCCCCACTCACCCATACGGGTATTGGCCCCTATGGACAACCCAAAGTTCCTTTTTTAACCTATAAAATCAATCTAACATCACCATTTGCCATGCAATCATTTTCACTAATAATCTTGTAAATCAACCCACAAAAGCTAAAATGTGTTTTCATAACAAAATGCTCTGAAGACCTATTATTTCTCTCCGATCCTAGAAGCCGTCTGGGCACTATCGATCGTAAAACTGCCACTCTAACATAACCACATTTTTCCTAACAAAGTGTTGACTTATGATATGCCATAAACTGTGCTAATCTTTGTGGATGCAGGAAAATTTATTTATTTTGTTCTATAACTTAGAACAAATGTATAGGTTCTTTTGCAATTCTCCCATTTTTCCCCAGTTGTAACTTTTATTCCCTCAGTTATTATTTGTACTTTATTGTAAATTGTAAATGGATGAATCGAGTGTGAAAGAGTGTAGAAAAATAAGAATTTTGTAATAATTCCCCAAATGATGAAAATAAAATAGTTTTACACGGTGAATGTAATTTTGAATTAACTAAATGAGAAATAAGTGACTCACCCAATACCCAAATCTTTAATCCAAAAGGTATGAGTCTCCCACCCAATGGGAACCATACCAAAACTCTTTCGCAAGTCGACAACTTGGGTGGTGACTCTATCATTTATATCGAGATTTGGGTCTCAATTCTTTTATTCATAAAATTGGTTAAAATGTGCAAATTTGAACTAAATGGTTTCATCACGCCTAAACTAAACTAACCACCCCCTAGTGGACCCTGCCACAAGGCACTAAGGGTGATCCACATATCCTCGTCACATCAAAGGAGGGAAATATTTTCTTAAATAATTTTCCTTTGTCTTGATAATTGAGTCTTCCAGATGTCTTCAGGCTCAAAATTATCTGGATGCTCTTTAATCAGTCTTTCTCCGGATGCTGCCTTAGAGGGGTTAGAAGTTTGTTTCCTTTCCAAACTCTAATCGGATGCTTTCCATATGGACTTAGGGATTTGTAATGTCTTCAATATGTATCTAGATGTTCTTCTTAAACTTAGAGGTTTTGTTTACTTCAGACCTGATCCAGATATGTTTTTGAATTACTTCTTCTAGACATTTGTTTCCCAACAATCTTCCCCATTTGATGGAACAAAAACCTAAGTACATTGAAGGATAAACATAGAGGCTTTATGAGCTAAGTATGATTCTTGATACTTAGTCATTTACAGATTTACTCCCTCACAATTCTAGAATCCTAACTCCCATAATATTTTTGCATTCTAGCTTCTAAATTTTTAAAGTACAATTGATAGTTGTACTTAGAAGTCATTTTTTTGTATAAGTATTTTTCACTATATACTTCTGCTGTTAACAAAAGTTAACATCAATGAAGTTCCAGATTATAGATTATAGAGTATAAAAGTGAAAATGTTACAAAATTAGCTATTACAAAATTTACAAGTTAAGAATAGTTATTCGATATAAGATAATCTACTTCCCAGAAGCTTCACCTTCCTTGCATGTGCTCTTCTCCCCTTTTTCGTTTGCATCAGTTTGGGGTCTATAACTATATATGTTCTTTGATCCCAATTCTTTTGCCATGCTTTGGTGTACTCTAAATAGTCTACATTTCCTTCTAGACGCTTCTCGATGATTGTATCTACAGTGGCAGGAAGGAGATGGAGTGGTTTGATGAGCTTTCGGAGCTGCGAGTAGGACTTTGGCTAGATCTGGATGCGTTTAAAGAGCATGCTCCCTACCTTCTTCTTCAAAAAATAGGAATTGTGCCTTGAGAAGAGTGAGATTGCACAGGTACCCAAAGAATCTTATATCCCTAATGTGCTGGATAAGGTTGTGAATGATTGGGAGGAGAAGGCTTTCTGAAATTACTAGTGAAGTCCTAGATGAAGAAGGGGTAATGTGCAAGAGTTGAGATATACTATAATTGAGTTGTCCAACTTCCTTATAAAGACTTGTATTCAGGTGTCAGAGTTCAATGTTAAAATTGTCTTTCCAAGTATTGATAAGCTTTTCAATTCTAGAAAGATGGCACTAAAAGTCATCGCTCACATCTTCCATATGTTTTGCCAGGAGCTTTGGTAGCCCTTCCTCAAGAAAATTACATAGCATCTCCTGATAGGCCTGTTGTTCCTCATTGAGAAGGGTTAATCTAGAGGAAACATCCTCAAAAGACTCTGTGATGGCCTAGGGATTAAATTCTTCAAAGTTTTCAAACATGATATCTATGTACTCCTTTAATTCTGCTTTTATATCAGTAGATGAGGAAGTGATTTAACCCATGATTGTGGCATAAATGTTCTTTAATCCGATAGCAGCTTGAGTTGCTATTCTGTTAGCATTGGTGATTGCAGGGGTAAGTTGGGTATATTCTGGAGAAATTTTAGAGAGAGAGGTTTTAGTGACTTGTTCAGTTGTGGGGAATATGTCAACCTTCTTCTCAACGCTCTTTACTATACTTTTTATCTCTCCCAACTCTGCTTTGAGATCCGTAGCCATAGATTTTTCTTGCATAAGCTTCTCCGCTGATATCAATTTTGCGCATATATCCCAAAGCCTTTTCTTAATCTCATCTTCTTTGTGCCTTTCAATGTTAGCTTGCTCTAACAGACTCTGGGCCATTCTTATCTTCTCAACTCTAGTGGACTTTGGATTTATGGTTTTCTTCTTTACCTCACTATCTGAAGAGGATTCTTCTTCAGATCTGGAGTTTCTTCCAATTTCAGTCTCCTTAGTGCTCGAGGAATCCTATTGTTGAGGCTTTTGAGGTTCTACAACTCTTTGTTCCACCCTATCCTCTAAAGTGGCCTCGCCCTTTGAGTCCACTAAATTAGCGTTCTTAGTTGATCTCAGACCATCTTCCTCCTCCGGAGCATTATGCTTTGGGCTAGGCTCAATCTCCTTAGATGCATTTTGAGCTATATATAAGTTGCCTTGTTTAACTGCAACCTCAACATTTTTAGTAGCATTAACAGAGTTAAGGTTAGGAGTCATATTAGTTTGCAGGTGTTTTGTATGCTCTGTTGTTTCAATAAGTCTTTCTTCCACCCCACTTTTATCTCCAGGAAGATTAGTATTATCCTCAACCTCCTATTTAATTGCCTTTTTAGAACTTTTGGTTCTCATTTCCCCTACTTGATCAGGATCGTTGGTAATGTCCTCAACGTCCTCTCCAGATGCCTTTACAGAAATTTCGATGGTAGTTGCTTCAACTTCTAAAATTAGGAGTGAATCAGGAAGAGGGTATATATGAGCCTTGAACATAAATAATTCTTCTTCACTATTCCCTTTTAGAGAGCTTGTAAATCGGAGGGAGTAATTAGAATTGAAGGAAATGAAGTTTTCGGAAGAGTGGTTTCCTTGATTGCTTCGGATGAGCCTCTGGGTCCTTTGGTTAGCTGATTTGCCTTTATATTAACCCTCACAACTTCCATCATCTTAGTGAACTGTGGATCCTCTAGATTAATATTTTCTTGAATAATAGGATTTGCACTGAATGCTACATGCTTCCCCTTTGATTTTTGGCCTTGAGCCATTTCCTCTGTTCTAGATGGTTTCAGTGTTCGCTCCTGAATGGTAATTCTAAAACCAGGCTTCTTGGGTGCTAACTTAGCTCTTTTTGCCCGAAGAGCTTCATTGAATGTTGGCCCTTCTTTTGGAGATGCATTCTCTTTAGGACAGGCTCATTATCTTCAATTGCACTACTCTTAGTAGCATAATCTTCAAGAATTTCCCTCAAGGTTTCACCTCTCTTTCTTTCATCCAGCACTATAGCTGCAACCTCCAGAGTTTATTCCTCAATCATCATCTTTAGAGTTTCCACTTTCCTCCCCTTTTAGGCAGCAGCTTTGATAAGGCTACCCTTCTTAGGATTTTTTTAGAGTTTTTTTCATCAACTAAGTGAAAGTTAGGGCTTCTTCATTCACTTCTTCAACCTCTTCCACTACAGGCTTGAGATTGACCTTTCTTTGAGCTTTGGGCTTGGCGGTTCTAGCCCTTTTTGCTTCCAAAGCAAATCCCACAGAGCTTTTGGCCTTCTAGACCCTACTTTTCTCTTATTTTTCTTTCCTCTATCTTATAGCTTTCTCTTCATCCTAGATTTCACCAAAGGTCAAATTCTTAAAATTCTTCTCTAGAATTGCTTTTCCTTGTACTAATTCCCATCCAGATAAGTTAACACCATTTTCTATGAGTATCTAGGTGATAAGTGCGCCATGGGTATACTTATCCTGCTTCATCAAGTACATAATCAGAACATGCATATTTAAGACTTTGCTCTCCACCCAATGCTGAAGAATACAGTGCTGAAAGGAAAATATTGTGGTGAGTGAGCCTTTCTGGATCAAGATAAACTTTGCCATGATAAATTGCAGCAACCTAAGGGTTTCTAGCAAATAAGTAGAGAATTTATCTCTAAAATATCATTTTGGAAGCTATAGTTTAGGATTATACTTGAACTTGAGTTCATCATTGTCATTTTTCATTTGTACTCCATCATTTTTCATCTGGAAGTGAGTAATGAAGAACTCTGGAGTGAGTGTGATGACTTTCCTTGTACTTTTTTCAGAGGGCATCAAAATAGTAGTGGTCCATAAGGTTATCATAAAATTCTCTTACGAGATATAGATAGGTAGGCTGGTTCATCATGAGGAAGACCTCATGATGCTGGTCTTTTAGAAGTTGGGGTTCAGTGTCGATTAAGAAATTGTCGCCCAAATAATCTGATGGAACTACGGTATCCGGGCTTTTGAGTTTGAGAAGGATAAGATCCCCATTCTTCATATTAGTATCTTTGAAGGTATTTCTAAGAGGAGGAATGTTTTGGGTTTGGGTATTTTCCATTTGAGAGTTTGAAAAAGGATTTCGGAATTTTAGGGTTTCTAGAAATAAAATTGCAGAGTAGTAGTAGATTAGTTGATCGCGTGAAGATGAAGAAGGATTTTGGGGGCTTTTTACAGAGTTTTCAAGGTGAGGTTAGAATGGTAATCTAAATTAGTTAAATTTAACTGGATCAAGGATGTGGCAGATAAATTTAAAGAGAGAGGTAAATGGCGTTTAAATCGAGGAATTTGAATGGTTTAATTTTAAGACTGGTATGCCTTTTTACTTTACGTGTACTCTCCTATAGCGTTTGAAATTCAAAACATGTTGCACTTTTACTACCATTTGCCATTCTTGTCTGCTGAGCTGGCAATATTTTCTTCGGATTAAGAGTCAAATAACTTTTCTTGATTTTTTGACTCATAGAAGATCAAAATTAACTAATGTTTCTCTTCTGGATATTTTTTTAAATTGGATTTGACATTCCAAATGCCTCCCTTAGCTTGTTGAATAGATATTTACTTAGTGGCTTAGTAAAAATATCTTCTCTTTGCTCATTTGTTGGAATATGAATAAAGGTGACCTCCTTCTTCATTACATGATCCCTGATGAAATGGTGTCTGATATTAAAATGTTTCATCCTGCTATATAGTATTGGATTCTTTGACACATCAATTGTACTTTTGTTGTCACACATAACATCCACACATCTTGCTTGAACACCATAATCTTCCAATTGTTGCTTTATCCATAGTAGTTGAGCAACACAACTTCCAGCAACTATATATTCAGCTTCTATGGTTGATAATGCTACTGAAGTTTGCTTCTTTCTGTACCATGATACTAACCATTCTCCAAGAAAATGGCATACTTTGGATGTATTTTTTCTCTCAAGGGTATTGTGATCGGGCTGTGCGGGGCGCATTTTTGGTGCACATTTTTTATACACGTTTTTTAGGAAACCACGCCATTTGGTTTGGATTGAGAAAATCCGATTCGCTTAGATGCGTGTGCCTCTTTAATAATAAAATGCTTGATTTTATTAAAGATAAAATAGTTTTGTTATTTTTCACCTAAATTTATTGAGTGTGAAAAACATGACTTTTTATAAGCCAAAAATGTTATTATATTGAGAAACATATACACACATTTAATAAAAGAAATTATTTTCAAAATAAAGTATTTTTACTTTATTTAAAAATAGAAATGGAGTCACCACCCGGTTCAGCTCCACCAGGAATTGTGGTATACAGATCCAAAATGGGATTTTTATACCGAAAAGAAAATAAGATCCTGAATTCGGACATAATACGTACTCATATTGTTCAAATTGTTTGGGTTAATTTTGGAATTATGTTTTATGTGGTAATTTCTGCATTACAACGGCTTTATTTAGGATATAAATTCAAGAAATAACATGGGCATCATAACGGTATAATAAATTGATATTTCTCTACCGAAATTTTGACAAAGTAACGGCAGGATTTAGGTTTTGGCCCAGAAACTCGAATAGAGTTTCCTCACATTCTGGATGTTTTATCGAAACCTGCAAGCTTATTTCTACTAATTATAGTATAAGTGGCACCAATGGCTCACTAAGCCAGGCAAATGAAAATGCAGAATGAAAATAATACAATAATAAAATGAATTTTAAGGAGTTTGAAAGTTGGGCTTTAGAGCCAATTACCCTCAGTTACCTTTTTGTTTGTATAGGATGACGTGAGAGCCGGTGCAGGACTGAAGTTGTCAAGGATTGTGATTTGGTTGGAAAATAGGTTTAACCCAAGTCATGACTATAATCTTGGATTATTCCTAAGAGAAAATGCGGGGTTTTTTGGGAAATTGAGTCATTTTTAGAACAAAGATTACTATGAGATCTAGATTTAAAAAGACCAGAAAATGATTTTATACCAAATTTCGATGATAAAGTTTGGATTTGGAAGTGTTTTAGCAAAGTTTTAGGGCTTTTAGGACTCCCGAAACACCAAAATGGTGTAATAAGACTTTAGGTCGATTTTGGTTGTGTTGAAAATGAGAGGGGAACTCCTTTATTTATAGAGGGGTGGTAATTAGCCAGCGGGCTAATTACCTAGGTAATTAATCGGTGGGCTAATTACCTATCTGACAAAATCTTATCCAAAATCTTCGTACATCTTGCAAAATCTAGGTCAGATATAATTTTTTTACTATTCATAGGCAATTAGTCGGCTGGCTAATTACCTATTTGACCATTTAGTGACTGAAATAGCCCAACGGTAGGAACCAGAGGCCTTTAGGCCTATATTTTACCTTATTTTAGCCATTTTCGATCATTTAAGGCCACAAAATGGGGTTTTTTTGTGTTTTTAGGATAGTTTTATTGTTTGACTGGTTGACTATTTTGATTGTTTAGAAATGGATTTTAAGGATGCAACTTGGAATATTATGACAAATTTTTGGATTTTTTTGGGTGCTAATTCGGTCCTTTTTGGGTCCTTGTCTAATCACTAATTGAAATAGGTATAAATCCTCATTGGGCCGAGTTAACCATTCTAATAGTTTGCCCCTCACGTACAAAATTTTTAACGTGAAGGTAAAATTGCATGTACACAGATAGAATAGGGACTGTCAAAATCAATGTTCTTGTGTGATAAGGACATGAAAACTTTTCAGAAAGAATCAACATTTCTTAATCGATAATTTTGAAAAACAAAAAATTTTCCCATTCAATTAAGAATGTTGATGAAAATCTTTAAACAAAAATCTGCTGGGGAGTAAATGTAAAAAGAAAATATGTTGGGGACAAAAGATATGGCAGGTTGGAAAGATTTCATGTCCTTGATAGTGCATAGAAAATTTTGGCCACCCATTTTAAAATACGGTTTTTCATGATGCAGAAGGTAAGTGAAGGGTTATACTTACCTGCGGTGTTGTATCCGTTGATCAGTTTTCTCATCAGCGAGGATAGCACTGTCAGCTATGTCCTAATCAATTTTTTCTAGTAAGGAAATGTCAAATATGGTGATCAATCTCTCATATGGGAGGAGTATTGTCGGCTATCATCAAGCATTTTTCTCCTTAGGGAGTGCTGCACTATCCACAGTTGTCGAGAAGTTTTCTCACCAGGGAGTATGGCACTGTCAGCCATGCCTTGATTAGTTTTCTCATTGGGGAGTATGGCACTGTCAGCCACCATTAAGCAGTTCGTCTCACCATCAAGTTGGGCATTGTCTGCCACTATTAAGCAGTTTGTCCCACCATCGAGTTGGGCACTATCCGCCATCATTGAGCAGTTTTTCTCACTAGGGAGTTGGGCACTGTTTGGGCACTGTTTGCCACTATTGAGCAGTTTGTCTCATAGGGAGTTAGGCACTATCTGCCGCCATTAAGCAGTTTGTCTCACAGGGAGTTAGGCACTATCTGCCGCCATTGATCAATTTGTCTTATAGGGAGTTAGGCACTATCTACCACCATTGAGGAGTTTGTTCACTAGGGATTAAGGCACTATCTGCTACTATTAACTAGTTTGTCTCATATGGAGTTAGGCACTATCTACCGCCAATGAGCAGTTTGCCTCACAAGGAGTTGGGCGCTGTCTACCGCTATTAAGCAGTTTGTCTCACAAGGAGTTGGGCACTGTCTGCCTCCATTAAGCAATTTGTCTCACTAGGGAGTTGGGCATTGTCTGCCGCCATCGAGTAGTTTGTCTCACAGGGAGTTAGACACTGTTTGCTGCCTTAAAGAAGTGTGTCTCACAGGTAGTTGGGCACTATCTGCTGCCATTGAGCAGCTTTTCTTGTAGGGAGTTGGGCACTATCTGCCTCCATTGAGTAGTTTTTCTCATCAAGGTGTATGGCACTGTCTGCCACTATAGACTTGTTATTGATATTCCCTATAAAATACAAGCTGATATGGCACTACATGTCGCAAGCACAATATAGGACACTATAAAACTTAATTCACTTGACTTGTCATAGTGCTAGATGTCATTGAAATAGATTAATATGACATTACATGTCATCAACATAAATGTGAAGATCTCGTTGGGTCTAAGGTTCGGCTACAATGTATCGGGGTAAAGAACTCAATAGATCTAAGGTTTGACTATGATATGTCGAGGCAAAGATCTCACTGGATCTAATGTTTGGCTATGATGTGCCAAGGTAAAGATCTCACTAGATCTAAGGTTTGGCTATGATGTGCTAGGGTAAAGATCTTATAGTATCTAAGGCTTGGCTATGATGTGCCAGGGTAAAGATCTCGCTGGATCTAAGGTTTGGCTATGATGTGCCTGGGTAAAGATCTCGATGGATCTAAGGTTTGGCTATGATATGCCTGGGTAAAGATCTCATTGGGTCAAAGGTTTAGTTATAATGTGTTGGGTAAAGATCTCACAGGATCAAAGGTTCGGCTGTGATGTGGTGCAATAAAGATCTCACTAGATCTAAGGTTCGGCTATGATGTGCATGGATAAAGATCTCACTGGATCTAAGGTTTGGCTATGATGTGCCAGGGTAAAAATCTCACTGGATCTAAGGTTTGACTATGATATTGATGGGTAAAGATCTCACTAGATAAAAGGCTTACCTATGATGTGCCGGGTAAAGATCTCACTGGATCAAAGGTTCGGCTATGATGTGATTTGTAAAGATGTCACTGAATCAAAGGTTCGGCTATGATGTGCCTGGGTAAAGATCTCACTGAATCTAAGGTTTGGCTATGATGTGCCTATAGTTTAATTTTGGATCAAGATGATGAAGCTTTGTCTTTTAGAAGAGTTTTATGCATTCTTGTTTAATGATGCATGTGATGTAGTACATTTACTGATGTATGATGAGTTGTGCAAGTGCATGATGCATTGAGTTTGCATTTGTTAGTGACTAATGATGTCTGCGTAGCAACTTGTTGCCTTTGCACCTATAAAATTGTAATATGCATGTAATGTGTAATTCATGTCATTTTTATGTAATGCATTGAATCATGCAGTTGTAAGATGAGGCCTTCTTGCTTCGTTCTTAATAATAATCTTCGGTACTGTTGGCTTCTTAGTTTCTGTCATTCACAATGATGATGAAAATTTAATTTTGGGTTAGAGTCCTAGATGTAGGCTTTATGGTTTCAAGGGATAAGCTTTCTCTTTTTCATTGTAGTTGTGTGTGCTAACACTCTGATTATTGGGTTGGTTGTGCACTCTACTTTGTACTTGACTATTTGAACAAGGTAAGCTTTCGGGGCCTTCTTAGATCCAATGAATTCCCAAGTTGCAAAACTTTTGGCCTTAGTGGTATACAGTATGAGCCTGAGCAGGTAAAATCCGGTTGGTTGAACTGATGAAGATTAGCTTTTATCTTTTGACCAACCGTGCAGATAGTATAGCATGCATCATCAGTTCTCAGAATTCTTGTGTAGTTGAGTGCAACAAGATTATCTTCTCACATTTTCTAGATGAGAGAGATTTATATGCTCGTGTTGATGAATAATATTGCTCCTTTCTGAAGGCTTTAGATTGATTGTGCTTATTGTCATTTGGTGAGTCATCGTGATGAGTGACTTTTGCGTGTAGAGGTCATGCCCTAATTTTTGCCTAAACCGAAGTACAGCAGGCTTTTGTCTTCCCTTGTTTTTAACCCAATTTTTTGCATAAACAGCCTTTTTAGGTTTTCGATTTATCGGGGTTGCCTTAACTTTTGCCTGGACCTCCCTTTTGGGTTTTAAATCCAGCAGGCTTTTTTTTTATTTTTATGTGCATGCGTTATTATGAAAAAGAGTGTTTACATGAATGTTTCGTTTAACAATTATGTGTATTCATTAAGTGCAGACATTTAACAATTCAGCAAAATGACACATCAATCAAAGAAATATTTTTAGGCACAAAAGTTTGGTATCTATTCCCAAGAACTTTTCTCCTATTATTAACGCCCCATTTTAGGTTTTTTTGCTTGATTTCTCTTTTTCTTTCGTCTTTATTTTTTCCTAAAAGCCCTCACTAGCTTTTAGCAGACACATTTTTTTAGTTGATATGGTATTGCCTGAGCTTGTTCTTGTTTGAGGGGTTCATGAACTTGTTTCCTTTGATGTCCGTGATGTGTAGCCTTCCCTTGATAAGAATCAGTTTCACAATGTTGGGTCTCTTGGATTAAATTTTCCCCTAGCACTAGCATGCACTACTTTTATTTGCTTTAGGATCAATTCCCTTGATTTTGACTTTGTTGGTTATTTTATTGTCTTGGTCGTCCTTTGTTCACGCGCCTTTGTAAGACTCGACTTTGACCTATTTGTTAGATTCTTTTGTAATGGAAGGATATGTCATTTTAATGATGTTATGCCCCAGGTTGAGACATTTTTGAAGATTTGTTCAGAGATATTCCATTTGCTAGATATTTCTGGCTGATTTGAGTTTGTTCGAGTGTGTTGTGCAAGATCCCTATTGACTTTCATGCTTCTAGTTTGAATAGCATGCCATCATGAAAAGCAAATCTTTTGAGAGTAGTTTCATCAGATTTATTGGTTTGGTTTTCATTATGATTGTGTTGTTGATGAGGTCCATCCTACATTATACTGAAGTTGCTTGGGTGTTTGCCATCTGATTTTTCTCTTGTGGCACAGAGTAGATTTCGTCTAGATTTATTTAAGGCACGGTTTGAGTGATTCTTCTCTTTGTAACTTGTCTGGTGACATGTCTATTTACTTGAGCAGATTCTCTGATGATCTTTTCTTCCTTTGCCCCTATAAGTAGCAAGGACATTTTATTGATTTGACATGCTTGATTGGACTAGGCAAAGGCAACCACATATTGTTTTTATCCCCTTTTTCTCTCTTTTTATTTTTTTAGGGGTCAAGTTATTTGAAATAGATACCAATTCTGGGTTTGTCAAATGTGCCTAAATTTATTTCTTTAATTAGAGCATCATGAATGGTGAATATGTCAAATGTATGCTCGAATAAATACATGGAATCATTATCAGCAACATTGCATATCCAAGCATAATTATTCATAATATTATTTATTACATTGTTTAGTTCGAAAGCATTAGAGATAAAAGCAAAAGAGCAATCTTCACTATTTAGCGTAGCTCCCACTTCTTCTAAGAGGTTGGGGCTAGCCATACTATTCCTAATTTGAGCTTTCATCTTGGTCATCCGGAGTTTCTTTATCTGAATGATATTCGAACTCTGGGTCCTCAAGATTAAGTTATTCATATGTTGCGCTCCTTCTATAGTTCTTTTTTGTATGTCACAGTCATCGGGCATGCTCTCTTATTAATCCTAAAGCCATAAACTATCTTTCTCCTCTTGTTCATCAATCTTTCTTTGACCATCCCGGGAAACTTGTGTTGCTCCCATTTCTGGTAGTTTGACTGGGATTGAGATTCGAATTTTTTTTCCCTTTACTTTACCTAAAGCCTTTTCTTGATCAGCTTGGGTATAATGGAGCTCTTTAGAAAGCGAAACTTGTCTTGAACTGGAAGAAGAGTTGAATCTACATGGCTCTTCCACCTTTCCTTTGCCTATCAATTATTTGATATCATGTAGTAGGCAGCTACACTCATTAGTTTAGTGCCCCTTGATGACATGATAGATGCAAAAGTCATCCTTACACGTTTCATTTGGCTTTTTGTAAAGTTTCAAGCTTTAGAGTAGACCAGTAGTTCTATACTTCGAGAATAACATTGCCAATTATTCTTCCCACGGGGATATGCCATGAATGACTTGTTGATTATGAATAACTTCAGTCATTTTTATAGCACCATCCTTAATAGGAAGTTTGTTTTCATTTTGGCTTTGATTGGATAATGGTATGTCATAAATGGTTGAGTGTTCAAAGTTTTTCGCACTCTTACTCTTTATCTGATCGACATGGTGAGGTTTGACATGTTTTCTCATCGAATTATGGACATTTGGTATCATGGAAAGTCTTTTTGCTAATGCATGATCAATCGTTTCCAAGAATGTGCCTGATCCTAGAAAGTCTTTCACGGCTTTGGATAATGCTTCTATAATGATTTCATCTTGGTCATACTTATCCATTCTATTCATAAAGAAAATGTTGATCAGCTCAATTGTTCTTTAAAGAAATGATGTTCTATATGAACGACAAAACCCAATGATACAGTGCCAATAGCAAACTGCTTTCGCTAACCATCTCGAGTGATAATTTTTTTAGCTAAAGTTAGTCATAATTTTTTTAAGAGTGATGCATGTAAAATGTTAGGCACATATGGTGCAGGATGGTTTAACTGATGATATGAATTATCTTTACATGTTTAGGTATAAGATTAATGACATGCGAGAAAGAGTGATTGGTCAGATATGATGAACGAATTCATAAGAATGATCGTTCGATGAATGAATGTAATGTATGCATGTATTTGTGTACGGTGAATTAAATAGAAGTTAGATATTCGAGGGTGGTCTCTCTCTCTCTCTCTCTCTCTCTCTCTCTCTCTCTTAGGCCAAGTCTGATTGGGATAAATATAAGACTATGGTTAACATCATAGAGATGCTAACATTGTGTGTATTCTAGGTACCTACAGGATCGGGACTAGCACCCTAATAAGCATAACATAGTATAACATGACGCTGCATGTTGTAAGGATAACACAAGATGACATGATGCTGCATGTCAAAGCATGGCATGAAAAATTAAAATCTGACATGGCGCTGCATGTCAAGAGTATAATTAAACCTGACATGACACTGCATGTCAAAACAAAAATATACTTGAGATGACACTGCATGTCAAAACAAAAACATAGTGTGACATGACACTACATGTCAAAATAGAAATACAACGTGACATGACACTGCATGTCAAAATGGAAATATAACATGACATGACACTGCATGCTAAAATGAAAATATAATGTGACATGACACTACATGTCAAAATGGAAATATAATGTGACATGACACTGCATGTCAAAACGGAAATATAACGTGACATGACAATGCATGTCAAAATGGAAATAAAATGCAACGTGACACTACATGTCAAAAAGAAAATATAACTTGACATAACACTACATGTCAAAGCATGACATGGCATTGCATGTCATAAGCTCAGGGTTTACATGGCATTGCATGTTATATTTATAGAATGAATGTTATTAACTAAAATTAACATAGCACAACATGTCGGGCTATGGCTATAACCCTAATGAATGAATATATATGATTGTGTGGGATCTTAGAGTTACCAAAAAAGGACGCCAAACATCCGTGGATCATTTAGCTAGAGAGTGGTTTTAACATTTGTGGAGTATTTGACTATGGTCAGCTATTCGGGGATACCGAACAGGGTTATGAATCTTGATATTCAAGGAATATCAAATGAGATTGGGTGTTCATATATAGTGATGGGGTTTAATTGGGTCAATTGCCACATTCATGGAATGCACAAATTTAAGTGTCTTTCCGGGAAAGTACAACTCAAGTAAGTGTCATTGAAGGAATGTGCTAAGAATGGGATCATCTAGGATGCCCTAAGGGTAGGACTTCTTTCGGTAATCCAAGGAATGCCAAAAAATTGTCTCTCATTGGACATCAATTCGGCAATCCCTATGTTTCCTTAGTGTTAGGAGAGTTTTGGTCATTTGGAGAATGCCAAAAAGGTTTGTACCTCAATAGGTGTCATTTCAGCAATCACTGGGTTACCTAAAGGTTAAATATTCATGGAATATTTGATAAAAGTTAAGCATTCGAGAAATGTGTAACAAAAGGGTAAGTCTTGGATACTCGTGGAATATCGTGCTTGGTCAAGCGATCACTTTGAGTGTCAAGGTTTGTTTGAGTTTTCTTTTATGGAAAGCATAACTCAAAATTGTGTCATTCTAGGAACACACAAGATTTGGGGTCATGTAGAATTCCCCTAGGTATTTCAGCCAAGTAATTTCAGGAATGGCTTAGCTATTATGTGTAGTTAGACATTAATTGTCAATCATTTTATCTCTTTAAGTCTTGGAAAAGCCTTTGCCATTTGGGGAATGCCAAAAGGTTTGGGCCTCACAGTCGGGTTTAACACCACTCGATGGTTGGGATTAGATGACTCGCTGGTCAAGATTAGATGACTCGCTGGTCAAGATTAGATGACTCGCTGGTTGGGGTTAGATGACTCGCTGGTTGGGGTTAGATGACTCGCTGGTCGGGGCTTGATGACTTACTAGTCCAATTTTTGTCAACTCATTGGTCGAGTTTGAATTAATTTGAGGGTTGAAGGTGACTTTATTAGTCGGGTGACTTACTTGTCGAATTGACTGGTGGGTCGATGACGACTTAAGTAGTCAGGAGACTCACTGGTCGGGGTGACTCATTAGTTGGAGATGACTTTAATAGTCGGATGGTTCACTGGTTAGGTTTTAGAATGACTTTAATAGTCAGGTGACTCACTAGTCAGGTTTTTTAGATGACTCCAATAGTCGGGTGACTTACTAGTTAGGTTCTAGAATGACTTTAATAGTCGGATGACTCACTGGTCAGGTTTTAAAAGTACTTTAATAGTCGTTTGACTCACTGGTCAGGTTTTTTAGATGACTCTGATAGTCGGGTGATTCACTGGTTAGGTGAGTTAACTCGACAGTCAATTGAAGCGTTGAGTCACTAGTCGAAGGTGAGTTAACTTGATGATCATTCGATAAGGTTGGCTCTTTGGTCAAATATATGTTGACTCACTAGTCACTCGATGGTCGATTTTATGGTCACAGGTGGGTTGATCACTGGTTAAAGGTGAGTTGACTCACTAGTCACTCCATGGTTGACTCGGTGGTTAAAGGTCAGTTGACTCGATGGTCACTCAAATGCGGACTCGTTGGTCAAGGGTGAGTTGACTCGATGGTCACTGAAAGGTTGACTCTATGGTTAAAGGTGAGCTGACCCGCTGGTCACTCGAAAGATCAACTCTATAGTCAAAGGTAAGTTGACTCAATGGTCACTCGAAGGTTGACTCTGTGGTCGAGGGTGAGTTAACTCAATGGTCACTCAAAGTTTGACTCTATGGTCAAAGGTGAGTTGACTCAATAGTCACTCAAAGGTTGACTCTATGGTAAAAGGTGAGTTGACTTGCTAATCACTCAAAGGCTTACTCTATAGTCAAAGGTGAGTTGACTCAATGGTAACTCGAAGGTTGACTTCATGGTCAAAGATGAGTTGACTCGCTAGTGCCTCGATTATTGACTCTATAGTCAAGGATGAGTTGACTCGCTAGTCACTCAAAGGCTGACTCGATCGTCAAGGGTGAGTTGACTCATTAGTCACTCATTAGGTTAACTCTATGGTCAAAGGTGAGTTGACTCGGTGGTAATTTAAAGGCTGACTCAATGGTCAAGGGTGAGTTGACTCGCTAGTCACTCGATGGGTTGACTCTATGGTCAAAGGTGAGTTGACTCGGTGGTCACTCAAAGACTGACACGGTGGTCAAAGGTGAGTTGACTCGCTAGTCACTCAAGGGTTGACTTTATGGTCAAAGGTGATTTAACTCACTGGTCACTCAGTAGGGTTGACTTGCTGATTAGAGGTGAGTTGACTCATCGATCACTCGAGGGTTGACTCTGTGGTCAAAGACGAGTTGACTCGATGGTTTGCATATTTTAGCTCATGGGTTGAGCCTTGGTGGGCTTACTGGTCTCGATTCTTTTGGCTCATGGATTGAGCCTAGGTGGACTCACTACTCTCAGGCTATTTCGGCTCATGGGTTAAACCTTGGTGGACTCACTAGTCTCGATTATTTCGGCTTATGGGTTGAGCCTAGGTGGACTCACTGGTCTCAGGCTATTTCGGCTCATGTCTTGAGCCTAGGTGGACTCACTGGTCTCAATTATTTCGATTCATGGGTTAAGCCTAGGTAGACTCATTGGTCTCAGGCTGTTTTAGCTCATGGGTTGAGCCTAAGTGGACTCACTGGTCTCGATTATTTCGGCTCATGGGTTGGGCCTAGGTGGACCTACTAGTCTCAGTTATCTTAGGTTCCTATGGCTAATGAAATAAAATGGTATGTCATACATCAATGTCATCGTTGCACAAAGATGTGGTTAGTTTCACAATTGTGATGTTTATGATGTTCATTTTTAGTTTATTTATATTTGATAAACCTACACATGTAGCAAACGGTTAGATCGTGCCTACCGCCCTTTTAACTCCATCCGGTTGCTTTGCTTTAAAGCCAATGGGGACTTAGTGAAGTCTGCTCTCATGCACTCTTGGTTTTTGGGTAAACCTATAGGGAAGTATCTATGGTTCATCTATATGCAGGATTCGTTCTTAGGATTGGGTGCGATTGGGTGCCCTGCGCCTTTGTGTACCGAGATCCAGTGGCCCTAAGTGAACCAAAGGAGTCCTTTCAGATATAATATACTCAGGTAGTCTTTCCCTTAAGCGAGCAAGGCCCTCGTACGTTATGCAAGGGGTGTGATTGGATCCATACCCCTCAAGCCCTAAGCAAACTTGGAGATACTTCACCAAAAGACACCTAACTTTGTTTAGGGGTAAAGAATGCAGATGCTATCCAACCCTAAAATTGTGTAATGTCAAAATTACCACATATTCCATAAATCCAAAATTTAATTTGAACAATATTTTAATTATCATGTAAAAAAAGAATTTTTATAAAAAACGTTTTTATAAAAATAATTTTATCCCCAGCAGAGTCGCCATTATGAGCGGGCAAGATTTTTGGATCCATGAATGCACGCGGGCTGCGGTGTGCAGGGCACGTTTTTTGTGCGGTTTAAGGGAACTGCGTCGTTTGGTTCGGTTTGAGAAAATCTGATTTGGTTAGACGCATGTGCATCTTTGGTAATAAAATGCTTGATTTCATTAAAGAGAAAATAGTTTTATTATTTTTCACATAAATTTATTGAGTGTGAAAAACATTACTTTTTGTAAGCCAAAAATATGATTATATTGCGATATATATATATATACACATTTTAATAAAAGAAAATACTTTTAAAATAAAGTATTTTTGCTTTATTTCAAAATAGAAATAGAGTCGCGACCGTTCAGCAGCACCGGGAATTGTGGTATACTGATCCAAAATGGGATTTTTATACCGAAAAGAAAATGAGATTCTGAGTTCGGACATAATAGGTACTCTTATTGTTCAAACTGTTTGGGTTAATTTTGAAATTATGTTTTATGTATTAATTTCTGCATTACAATGGCTTTATTTATGATATAAATTCAAGAAATAAAATGGGCATTATAGCAGCATAATAAATTGATATTTCTCTACCAAAATTTCAGTAGAGTAACAGCACCATTTGGGTTTTGGCCCAAAAAATTGGATAGAGTTTCCTCATATTCTGGATGTTTTATTCGAACTTGCAAGCTTATTTCTACTAACTATAATATAAGTGGCACCAATGGCTCACTTAACTAGGAAAATGAAAATGCCAAATGAAAATAATACAATAAAAAAAATGAATTTTAATGAGTTTGAAAGTTGAGCCTTAGAGCCAATTACCATCAGTTACCTTTTCATTTGTACAGGATAACGTGAGAGCTGGTGCAGGATGGAAGTTATCAAGGATTGTGATTTGGATGGAAAATAGGTTTAACCCAAGTTATGACTATAATCTTGGATTCTTCCGAAGAGAAAATGCAGGGTTTTTAGGAAATTGTGGCGTTTTAGACTAAAGATCAGTTTGATATCTAGATCTAAAAAGATAAAAAAAAAATGAATTTAAACTTAATGTCGGTGATAAAGCTCAAATTTGGAAGTGTTTTGGCGGAGTTTCGGGGCTTTTAGGACTCCTGGTAGGACTTTTGGCTGGTTTTGGTTGTGTTGAAAATGAGAGGGGAACTCCTCTATTTATAGAGGGGTGGTAATTAACCGGCGGCGGTCTAATTACCTATCTAACAAAATCTTATCCAAAATCTCCGCAAATCTTGGAAAATCTCGATCAGATATGATTTTTTTACTGGTCACAGGTAATTAGTCGGTCAGCTAATTACCTATTTGACCATTTTTTGACTGAAATGTCCCAACAGTCAGGCCTTTATGCCTCTAATTTGCTTTACCAAATTTGATCGTTTAAGCCCTCAAAATGGCATTTTTTGTGTTTTTAAGATAGTTTTACTGTTTGACTGGTTGACTGTTTTGACTGTTTGGAAATGGATTTCAATGATGCATCTTGGAATATTACGACGAATGGAAAATTTTTGGGATTTTTGGATTTTTTTGGGTGACAATTCGGTCCTTCTTGGCTTCTTGTCTAATCAATGATTGAAATAGGTATAAATCCTCATCGGGCCGAGAGGACCGTGCTAACAGGTATCTTTACCATAGTCTGCATCAGTGTAACCTTGCAATATGAAATTTCCATTACTAGAATACCATAGGCCAACTTTAGTAGTTCCTAGAAGATATCTAAGAACTCTTTTCACTGCCTTGAGATGTGAATCCCTTGGATTGGCTTGATATCTTGTATAGTAGCAAACTACATAATGTATGTCAGGTTTGCTAGCTATCAAGTATAGAAGTGATCAATTCATCCCTCTGTAAAGCTTTTGGTCTACTTCTTCTCCTTCACAATCGTTTCAAAGGATTGTATCTTATCCCATAGGATTGGACATTGGCTTACTCTTGTCCACTTTAAACTTCTTCAGAATCTCCTTGGTGTATTTGGATTGGTTTATGAAAATCCCATCCAGACTCTGTTTGATTTGTGGACCAAGGAAGAAGTTGAGTTAAATCATTGACATCTCAAATTCCTTCTGCATATGAGAGTTGAATCCTTCACACATTCTTTCATCAGTTGCTCCAAAAATGATGTCATCGATATAGATTTGGACAATTCTTTTTGATGAAGAGGGTTGTGTCTGCTTTTCCCCAGATGTAATCGTTGGATATCAAAAATGAAGTGAGTCTGTCATACCAAGCTCTTGGTGCTTGCTTCAATCCATAGAGGGACATTTTCAACTTGTACACATGCTTTGGATGCTTTGAATCTTCAAATCCAGGTGGTTGATTGACATATACTTCCTCTTTAATGACTATATTTAGAAATGCACTTTTGACATCCATTTGGAATAAGGTGAATCCTATGAATGATGCAAAAGCACATAGGATCTGGATTGCCTCCAATCTGGCCACTGGTGCAAATGTTTTCTCAAAGTCAATGCCTTCTTGCTGATTATAGCCTTGAGCCACCAGTCTCACTTTGTTTCTCACCACAACTCCAGATTCATCTAGCTTGTTTCGGAATGCCCATTTGGTGCCAATAATTAACTTTCCTTCCGATGGAGGTACTAGATCTCAGACATCATATCTGGTGAACTGATCCAACTCTTCTTGCATAGCCATCATCCAACTTTCATCTCCCTCTGCATCTTAAAACATCTTTGGTTCTATGAGTGAGATAAATGCAGCATGACTCATCATCCGATTGAGTTATCCTCTGGTTCTAACTGGATTTTGGACATTATCCAAAATAGCTTCCACTGGATGATTCCTTTGTGTCCTCGTTTCCCTTTGAAGATCTTCATGTAATTCTGGAACTTGATCTACTAATACATCCATTTCTTCATCTTCTCCTTGTCCATCATTGAAATCAATTCCACCATTCAAGGGATTGTTTAGAGGATGATCTTGGTTGAAATTGATTAGCTCATCCTCTTCTTTATACTTCTTGATTTGAAAGGGATCTTGAGCCTTCAATGGTTATGCTTCATCCGGAGTTATCTCAACTGGATCTTGGCTTTTCTTGCTTGCATGGTTAGTCTCATCGAAATCTACATGTATTGACTCTACCATAGTTTGTGTTCTTTTGTTATATACCCCGTAAGCTTTGCTATGTGTTGAGTAGCCAAGAAATTTGCTTCATCATATTTAGGATCAAATTTTTCTAGTTGCTCTCTATAATTTAGGAGCATTTACATCCAAAAGCTTTGAAGTACCCAATCTTGGGTTTTCTTCCCTTCTAGATTTCATATGGGGTCATGTATATGGTATTTCTAATGAGAGCTCTATTTAAAATGCAACATGCAGTGTTTACAGCCCCACCCTAAAAGTATTTAGGCAATATATTCTCATTTATCACTGTTCGAGCTATTTCAACTATTGTTCTATTTTTCCTTTCAACAACCCCATTCAGTTGAGGTGTATAAGGAGCAGGGAAGTTTTGCTCAATGTCCTTGGATTCATAGAATTCAGCAAAATGCTTATTTTTGAATTCTCCTCCATTATCACTTCGGATGCGTGAAATGCTTATGCCCTGTTCTACTTCCATCCGGATATTTTTAAGAAATGGTTAAAGGCTTCATCTTTGCTAGCTAGCAAAGCAACCCAGGTATAGCGAGAATAATCATCCACTATGACCATAGTATATTCTCTTCTACCTAAACTCATTATTTTGATTGGACTAAAGAGATCAATATGCAAGAGTTCAAGAACTCTCTTGGAGGGTATATAGGAGATGGAAGGGAAACTTTTTCTATGTTGTTTATCTAATTGACATGCAGTGCATATGTGATCCTTATCAAAAGCAACCTTAGGTAAACCCACAACTAGTTCCTTTTTGGCTACTTTGGATAGGAGGTTCATGCTTACATGTCCCAACCTACAGTGCCAAAGCCATGATTCTTCTTCTTTAGACACCAAGCATATATTCTTTTTCTCATTTCTAATGTTAATAGGATAGACATTATTTACTCTGGGTGCATAAAGAATGAGTTGATTTGACTTACTATCAATGATTGAGCAGCCTCCAGAGTCAAAGGTGACTTTTCTACCTCTGTCATAGAGTTATGCAGCAGTTAGTAGGTTAAACTTCAGTCCATCAACTAGTGAGACATCTTCTATTTTTAATTCATTTCCAATGGTTACTTACCCAATGATCTATCCCTTTTGATTGTCTATAAAGCTTACTTTTCCACCTCTCTTTCGGATTAAAGTGATGAAGGCTTTCTCATCACCATTCATGTGCGTTGAGCATCCACTATCAATGTACCATGTTTATTGATCTTCTTTGGATCTAAGGCATACCTGCGAAACAAATGAGGTGGGTTTGGGTACCCAATTAGATTTGGGTCCTCTCGGGTTATCAACCATTTCAGGCCAAGGATAAATATCATAATAACTATTTTTAAATCTATATAGTTTAGTCATATGATTATTTGCTCCACCAAACCAGCACCCAGCAACTGGTTTGTTCTAATTGAGCTTTTCCTCAATCTTTTGGAGATCCTTCTTTCCATAATCTCCAGAGTATCCTACTTTAGATAGATCCAGACTTGATTGTTTGGTTTGGATCTGGTAGTTGATTGGAGGAACAACTTCCACTTTGTATTTTTTCCTTTGCTTGATAGGTTTATCATTATAAACTACTACAGCCTTACCCTTTTGAGCAGCTGTGTATCTTTGAGTTTGAGTTCTTTGACCCAGTGGAGCACTATGTTTTTTAGCTTGAGGCTACTTTAAGAATTTCTTTTCTTTTGTAGGTTCCAGATTCCTTCTAGAGGCAAGATCCTACTTCCTTCTTTGATTTGAAGATTCTGGTTTCCTTCCGGATGCCTCCTTCATCAGAGCTAGTTCCCTATCTAGCCTAGTCACATTTGCGCTTAATATTTGCACTTGATTTCTTAGAAATTTTTCTTCAACAAGATCAATATACTTTGTGGCCCTCATTAGGTTGATATCTTGTACCATTACTTTAGCATCAGCAGCGAGTTCTATTACTTGTCTTTGAAGGGATTTGATGGCCTTTGTATCCTTCATCATGTTGTTGATTACGATCCCTAAAGCTCTAGCAAGATCAAGGTTAGACACAGAATTTAAGTGAGATTTTACCTCAGTACTTGGTGTCTTAGATTCTGATTCTTCAATTTCCTTAGTGACTTACTTTGATGGGTTTCTTCTAGATTGCTCTGCTTCCAGATCAGTCAGTTCCATAAATGCATAGTTTGCAGTTTCTTCTTCCTCTATCAAAGATGAACTATTGCTTCCTTCACTATCGCTTCCTTCACTATCGCTCCATGGGGCCACCATTGCCTTGTTCTTGTATTTCTTATCTCTTTTGAGCTTGGGACATTTGGTTTTGAAATGGCCTTTCTCTCCACATTCAAAGGAGGCTGCTTCTTTTTCCTGAGCGGTCTTATCTTTTGAAGCTTTTCTGAACTTACCTTTTCTGGAGGAGCCTTCCTTCATTCTTCTAGAATCATATTTTCTAGAGCTCTTTCTTTCTTTCTTTCTCAGGAATGTGTTGAATTTTTGGGCTAGTTTAGCCATGTCTTCTTTGTTGTAGTGAGATTCCTTTGAACGCTTTTCTATTCGGAGGATGCTGATCCGGAGGATTCTTCCTTAAGTGTGATTGCCTTCTTATTTTCTTCAGGATTCTTCTCTTGTTTGCTATAGCTCTCCAAGGATAACTAATGAGTTCATCATAACTATAGAAGTTTAAGTCATGAGCTTCCCTAATGGTAGTCTTTTTGTTGTCTCATTCCTTGGTGAGACTCCGGAGAACTTTCTTTACTATCTCCACTTCTATGATCTCCTTTTCAAGCCTCTTCATCTCATTTACTAGATTGGTGTATCTAGTATTCATGCTATTGATGAATTCTTTGGGCTCCATCTTGAAAGATTTCAGCTTTTGTTGTAGGAGATCGATTCTTGCTTCTTTGACCTTGTTTGTTCCTTCATAGGTCACTTCAAATTTTTGCCAAATCTCTTGTGCAGTTTCACATCCGGATATCTTGTTAAATTCTATTGCACTAAGAGCACAATGAAGCATGTTAATAGCATTTGCGTTTTAACGCAATTTCTTGTAATCATTCTCATCCCATTGATTTGATGGTTTCCGAGTAGTGATACCCTCTACTTTATAAGTAGGAACATATGGACCATCTTTAATGGCCATCCATGCTAACATGCTATGCGCTTGAATGAAATTCTTCATCCAATTTTTCAAGAACGTGTAGTGTTCATCGATGAAAAGTGAAGTATGGGTAATGGACATACCCTTCAGAAGAAGCTGTGAGTTATTAAAACTCATTTTGATTCTTGGATCAAAATCGGACCTTTAGCTCGAGATTGTTAGATCTATAGTTGTGAGCACTTGCTTTGATACCACTTATTGGTCCCTGTACGTATGTATTACAGGTCAGAGGAGGTGAATGACCTCTTTTTGCGGAATTTATGGACTTATAAAAAGTCTGTGTAGCATGTTTGAAGTGATCCAGAAATATTGGATGTGGATGATGCAAGTATGAAATAAAATGCACTTAAAGTAAATAGTGAGTAATTAAATTCAAACATAGAGATTTATCCTGGTTTGGCCCCGCCTACTCCAGTCCCCGGAATTTCCTTTTTTCGAGCTTTGTCCACTAGTGAGATTCCCTTTCAATTGGCAGGAATCAAGCCTTACAGTTGCCTCTGGATTATAAGATATACCACCAAGTTCTCTACTCACGCTAATTCCTTCCAGAAGTAGGATATAACAATAAGGCACCAACCTTACTTGAGTCCTCTTGAGCTTGTCTCTAGAAGCTTCTTCTCCAGAAGTAGGATATACCACTAAAAGCTCTAACTTCTGGCTGAGTCCTCTTTCTTTATTAGGATATACCACTTTAACTACCTAATTCTAAGCTAAGTCCTATAGGGATATACCACTTAAAGCACCAACTCTAAGCTAAGTCCAGTGAGGTGTCGATGATGAGTGGGTCTCCCTTAGCGCCTATGTGAGAGGTGGGCCTACTGGGGGTTTGTTGGATTTAGGCATGACAAAACATTTTTAGTTTAAGTTTGCACAAAAAGCCAATTTTAATGAATAAAAAATTTGGGACCCAAATCTCGATACCAATGATAGAGTCGCCACCCAAGTTGTCTACTTGGGAAAGAGTTTTGGTACGGTTCCCTCTAGGTGGGAGACTTATACCTATTAGATCAGAGATTCGGGTATCGGATGAGTCACTTATTTCTCATTTAGTTGATTCAAAATTACATTCATCACGTAAAATCATTTTTGTTTTCATCATTTAGGGAATTATCACAAAAATCCTGTTTTTCTACACTCTTTCACACTCGTTACATGCGTTTATAGATTATAATAAAGCACAAGCAATAAATGGTGGAATAAAAATTACAACTGGGGGGAAATGGGGGGAATTGCAAGAGAACCTATACATTTATTCTAAGTTATAAAACAAAATAAGGATAAATTCCCCTACATCCACAAAGATTAGCACAGTTTATAGCACATCATAAGTCAGCATTTCATTAGGAAAAATGTGACTATGTTAACGTGGCAATTTTGTGATCGATAGTGCCCAGACGGCTTCTAGGATCGGAGAGAAATAACGGATCTTCAACGTATTTTTTAATGAAAACACATTTAAGCTTTTGTGGGCTAATTTACCAGATTATTAGTGAAAGTTATCATATGGAAAATGGTGAGATGGATTGATTTTTAATCGAATTAAAATGATTTCTGGATTCTGCTTGGGGCTAGTACCCGTACGAGTGGGTAGGACCCGTACGGCTACCAGGAAAGACCGATATGGGTATGGTGTACCCGTACGGGTCTTGTCTAGTCCAGGCAAAAACTTTTTTCAGATTAACTTGCATATTAGTAGATTAATGGCAGAAAAATAAAATAAAAAAGGGATTTCCCTCCATATGAGTATGGCTCACCAATCTAATATCTCAAAGATACAAGGTACCAACAAGGCTAATATGGGTTAGAACCAGACCTAAAATAAGAAATAGAAAGAGCAGATATAATAGAGGAGGCGGGGAATAACAATAACAAAATAACTAAAATGTGAGTCTCTTTGAAACTCAAGAGCGTTACCTTTACAGCATGAATCCACTTTGAGGCAATCCCTTTACTGTTAAGAGAGTCCGGCCAAAGTAGATGGTGAAATAGGACTACTTAAGTGAGTATTTATGTGGACATAACCTCCCCTAAATCCTAATAAACGAAGTTAGGAATGAATAAAAGGTGGACAAAACCTCAAGGAATGGGTTTTCTCCCTATTTTATACCTCCTGTACCTCCACTATACCTTTTCTATACTTATAGAAATCGCTAGAACTTTACTATAATTTCTCTATAGTTTATTTTTCATCTGAATTATGTGTGTTGAAATGGGAGGAAAAGGCCTTATTTATAGGGTGAGAGTCGGGTCTGAATGCAAGAAACCTCATTCAAGACCTGCCTTTTCCTAAAAAAGGTAAGAGATTACTTTCGAAAGAGGCTGATTAGGCAATCAAAGGACATGTACGAGTAAGGCCCCACCCATATGGGTACTAAGGGACCCATATGGGTCCTCTCCAAAAGTACGGAAGGTAATCACCTGTACGGGTCTGACAGTGTATCCGTACCACCAGACAGAACTCGTATAGGTATATGAGGGTAGACTAGTCTCCGGACTTTATCTAAACTCAACTCTGCAGCAGTAGGAATACCTCTAATGGACAACAATTGTAAGACATTGCATCATATAGCTCTCATCATAGTTTCATGAGAAGGATCATTAAAATCCAGTCCTCACAGACTGCCCATCATGGGATCATTGCAGATACAGATCTGTATGACCTCACAATGTGAGCGAGGGTTTAGAAATTATACCTGAGATGATGATATGCGTGAGTTCCCTTCTTGAATTTAACTCCTTTTCCTGGGGTCCCTTTCTTGAGGCAGACAATTTTCCTTTACTGATGCGTATCCCTTTTATGAGGCGGATGACTTTCCTTCACTACTGTGTATCCCTTTCCTGAGGTGGATGACTTTCCTTTGCTAATGCGTATCCCTTTCCTGAGGCGGATGAATTTTCTTTGCTAGTGCGTATCCCTTTCCTAAGGCGGATGACTTTCCTTGGCTACTATGCATCAATAGTGACTCTACTCGGAAGGTGCGTGTATCTCTTTCTTAAGGCGGATCGACTCTCCTGGCTGATGGTGTATCCCTTTCCTAAGGCGGATCGACTTTCCTAACTATTGGTGTATCCCTTTCCTAAGGTGGATCGACTTTCCTGACTGATGTATCCCTTTCTTAAGGCGGATGACTCTCCTAGTTAATATTGCATATTTTCCTAAGGCAGATGATTCTCCTGCTGATGGTGTATCCCTTTCCTAAGGCAGACCAACTTTCCTAACTAATGTATCCCTTTCTTAAGGAGGATGACTTTCTTGACTGATGTATCCCTTTCTTAAGGCGGATGACTCTCCTGGTTGATATTACATCCCTTTCCTAAGGCGAATAATTCTCCCACTGATGGTGTATCCCTTTCCTAAGGTAGATCAACTTTCCTGACTAATGTATCCCTTTTCTTAAGGCGGATGACTCTCCTGACTAGGGAATTTGAATAACCTGAAAAGGAACAACAATCAAACACCGAGTTAGTCATTGTCTAAACAAACACGTCTTTATTCGTAATTGACTTTTGTGAAAATAAAAAAAATATTTTTGCCCCTTTAATTAAGAATAAATATGTGTGGATGGGGGTTAGCCCCTAAAATAAACTAAAAACTAAGTGCGAGAAATGTCGGGTTTGGCCCGTTTGTTACTGGTTCCACTACTAGGGAATGCCTCTAGGGTGGGTGCCCCTAGGGTTTTTTATGATCGGGGTGTGCCCCTTGACTGATTCTACCACTAGAGGATGGGGGGATGCCCCTAGATTGGTGGGGGATGCCCCTTGATTGATTCCAACGCTAAGGAATGGGGGGATGCCCTTAGAGTAGCTGATTCCACTACTAGGGAATGGGGGTATGCCCCTTAGCTGATTTTACTATTAGGGAATGAAGAGGTGCCCCTAGATTGGTTGATTCTGCTAGTGGGAGATGGGGGATGCCCCTGGAATAGTGGGGAGATGCCCTTTGGTTAATTCCACTACTAGGGAGTAAAGTAATATCTTTTGGGTGCTCCTCTGCTGGGGAAGTCTCTCTTGATAATATTTGCGGAGGAATTCCTGTGCAAGGATGGACCTCTACACAAAAACCATCCTTATTAGTGGTCAGTTAGAAAATGGCTTACCTTGATTCTTGATTGACTTTATGAAAACAAAAATATTTTTGCCCCTTCAATCAAGGATCAAGGTGAGCTAGGGCTTGTCCTGAATATAACTAAAATATAGCATAGAGGAGGAGTGGGCTTAGTCCCAAACTCGGACTGGATGAATTCTTGGTGTTTTCTGAGATATTGGTTCAAGAATCTACCCCTGAATGGCAAGAGAGGACCCGTATGGATGGGCCAGGGCCTGCATAGGTGGGGTCCTTGAGAGTAGGGACCCGTATGGGTGGGGTGAGACCTGTACAGGTCCCCCGATGGGGTTTTAAATGATGCATTAGACCCCTCATATCCTGCCTCATACAAAATCTTCCCCTTTTGCATTTTCTGGCAATTTTCCCTTTTCAATTAATCAAAATGTACAAAAAGATCCCGAAGATTGGCTGTTTCTCCCTTAGACTCGAGGATTTGCCCCCGGTGGGCAATTGGGGGCTTTGAGAATGCCCGATTTCCGTTGGGTATGCCTTTCGTAAAGGAGACTCATTTCTAAGGCTAACTCCTGTCTCCGAAGTGCCTCATATCCATTCCCCTGACACCCATGCCTTTAAACTCCAGGTATTTTCTATAACTTCCCATTTTCCATTTTTGAGTTCTTTGAGAATATCTTGATTTTTGGCATGATTTAAGGCATTTTAGACCTTGGAGTATTGCCTGATATACGTAACTTTAGCCTAGGATGCTTTTAGGATAGCTTTGGATGAGCTTTGGATGAGACTGGATGAATTAGGATTTTTGGGAAATTTTTCTGCAGAGGAACTGTTCTCAAAGGACTCGTACGGGTGAGGGGGGACCCGTACGAGTCCTTCTTCTCAGGGTATAATGCTTGAAGCCTGTATTTCTACAATCCTTTTCTGATTTTCAACCTTTCTACTATATTCTAACCCTATTGAGCTATAATTCTTTCTTTGCAGTTTGAATACAAGACTGTAGGAGCTCTAAGCTTCTACCAAAAGTGGTACGAGGAGATCCGTACTACAGAAGATACCAAGTTGCTGGCCTAGATTGATTCCTTTGGCTTTAGTGACATTATTGGGGCCATTCCTCAGGCTCCAAAGACACTGGCCCCAGGGGCTATTTTAGCCTTATCAAAGAGATGGTCGGATATGACCCATACCTTCTATCTACTAATTGGGGAGGTTACTATCACTCCCTCAGATGTGTGTGCTATGATAGGATAGAAGTGGGGCGGTGATATTGTTCATTTCGAAGTTTATGCCGACCTGTGGCATTCCCAGCTTGAGGTGAAGGCCTACATTGCTAGATTACTTGGGCTTCGTTTAGGCGGAATGAATGAGCTCAAGTATAGGGATTTGCATGATTATTGGATTGTGCAGCTGAGTCCTATTATGGCTGATAAGAGGTACTAGTACATCTGGTCTTTCCTGCTGATGTTCCTTACTACCATCTTTTTCTCGGTCTACTCAAGCAACCTCGATTATTGTTTGCTCGTCGCTGTAGAGGATCTTGCTATTATGCCAGGTAAGAACTGGTGTTAGGCCATTCTGGGACAGCTATATAATGAATTGGACGTTAGAGTCTGGGGTGAGTAGTCTGAGCTCAAGACCTGCCGCTTGATACTACTGGTAAACCATGAACCGATCTTTTGTGCTTTAACCTTTCACTTAGATTATGCTGTGAATGGTCTTTAAATTTCAATAAACCATTAGTCAAAACTGTATTTATAAGGTTATGATACTCACAGTGCATTTGTTTTTTATAGGTCATCAAAGACCCGTAGGAGAGACTGGATGTGTGCAGGGCTATTGAGCGGATGCGGGCCGGTGGAGATGACCGCCGCTTCATCTTAAAGTCACCACTCTTCTATAATTGGTATTTCGGTGAGCGGGTCTGCGGGTGGAGGACCGATGCTATGGTGGAGAGATCGATTCCTCCTCTGATCCCAGCGGGCGTCTTCTGGCCTCATCTCATGCTGGGGACTGACCAAGTGCTGTACTTATTGGGCGAGGGGGCTCATGTACTATCGTAGAGGGCTTTTATGTTGCATTTATTGATTCCTCACTTCTTCCTCCTTATGAGAGGACTCACCATGAGGATGAACCCCTTGAGTTTCACTGTAGTGATAGTAAGGATGACGATAATGATGACAACGAAGAGGGTGGACCGAGGGGTAACCACGGGGGGCCATCTATAGTTTAGGGCACTAGAGGCTTGGATAGATCTGCTACCCCTTCTACTTAGGTATTTTCTTAACTTAACACTTGTGAATACCTTGTTGTTTCCTGAAATTGATAGTAATTCTAAGCATGATCCTTTATTGCTATAGCCCTCCGCTTCCACATGAAAGAGGCTTACTGCTATTATAGCCACTGCACCTAAGCCGCCGATGAAGCGATCTCGTGCTTCTGGGTCTGTAAGAGAGGGGATTCTCTGACCTGAGCTAGATACTTTCTTCCGGCTCCTCGATCATTTGGGGAAGTAAGCTATGAAGGAGATTGAGGAGTCTGTCCAGCCTATCGGTTTCACTCCTTCCACCTCTACTCATGTAAGGAATCCCTTGCCTTAATCTTTATCAATTACTGTGATTGCTTAGAATATTGTATACTGATGTGAACTTTTCCTTTCAGGTGAACGTCTCTAAGGCCAAGAGTATTGCCAAGTTCCATGGGGGATATTCTACTGGCCCAGGATGCACTAGCTTCATTAAGTTTCTTTTTCCTTCAAAATTTAACAAACTATGCATGATGCATGCTATGACATTTATATATGTGTACTGATCTTATGATTTCTATTGTAGACTCTATTGGCCATAGAGCACAGCAAGTCCGCTCAGGACTTGGATGCTTTAGAGGAGAGAGCCAGGTTCTTGGAGGAGCAGCTGCGGGCAGCTACCGCTGAGGCTGACCAGGCTAGGGCCGAGACCACTTGGGCGATGGGCTGAGATTGAGATGTTGAGGAGCCAGCTGGTGAGGATGACTGAAGATAGGCAGACATCGGCTGCTTTTGATGATGAGTCCAAGGATGATCTTTCTACATATCGGGTGACTCAGAGGGGTGGTGATTAGTCTATTCGGGGGGGTGGTGCTGCTAGGGCTGCTGCAAGGACCTCGAAGACTAGGGCCCTCACCTAGCTAGCTATTGATATTGGTGAGGCTGAGGATCACATGACTTTAGATGTAGATTATTTATTGGCAGATACTCAAGATCAGATGCTAGAGGGTCGTCAGGGACAGGATCCCCCGGCAGCTTAGATTATGATTACTTTCTGAACTATTGGTACTTTTTGGGCCCTGCGCAGCTTGTTTTGGATGTAAACTTTGGATTGATACTTTTGAGATTTAACTTTCACACATGTGGATTTTTCTTAAACTGAGATCACTGAGTATTGCTGCTTTGCAAAACCATATTTCATCCAGTAATTTCATAGTGAGGGGACCGAGTGATGTTCTAACTTTTGCATAGGCCATTTGGTGTGAGATGACCTATCGAATATTTATTTTTCTTTCTTTTTATCCTAATTTTTGCCTAAACTGTCATTGGCGGCTCAGTCTACCAGACTTTTTCTTTTTAGCTTTAACTTTTGCCTAGACTGGCCTTTTGGGTTTTTAACCTAGCAAGCTTTTTCTTTACTTTTTGCCTTAATTTTTGTCGAGACCGCCCTTTCAGGTTTTCAATCCTGCAGGCTTTTTCTTTTTTTCTGTCTTAAATTTTGCCTGGACCTCCCTTTCGGGTTTTTAATCTAGTAGACTATCTTAATTATTGCCTAAATTGTCTTTGGCGGCTCAATCCAGCAGACTTTTTCTGAATTTGTATAACTGATTTCTTTGGAACTTTTATTTCTGTTGGATTACATGTATAATGAAAGAAATAACAATGATTCTCAACATGTAGAGAAAAATTGATGTTCACACACCTGCGATTATTTCACCTAAAGACATGCATGCATTCATAAGACCAAGATTCTTAGCAAAATCATAACATGTTCATTGATGAGATTAATTTAAGTACACAGGCAATGGTAACAATTTCCAACGGTTGACCCCCACTACCCACTGGTCTTTTCCAGATTTTCCAGAAGGCAACTGACATTTTTCTCTCAATGCCCTAATGTTTGCCAAAGCCACCCTTTTCGAGTTTTCAGCTTAGCGGGCTTTACTTGCGTTGGAGTGCCCTAATTTTTCCTAACTGGTTTGCGGAATACCGATCAGCGGGCTGCACCATAATTTTTGCCCGAGCCGTAGAGGACCACTCACCGGGTGATTTATTCTTTATTTCTATCATTCTTTGTGCTGCTTTTTTATTATTTAATTCTTTTGACCTAGACATGATAACACTTAAGCTTATCTTGATTTACTGGATTCACAAACTCCTTTCCATCCATATCCACAAGCTTGATTCCTCCTTTGCCAAGGACTTTCTTTATCATGAATTGTCCTTCCCAATTAGGCATGAACTTGGCCCTAGCATCAGTGTTGACATGGTGTAGCTACTTGAGAACCAGATAACCCGCTTTGAGAGGTTGTTTCGGGTACCTGACTCTATTATTGTAAGCTCGAGCCATACACTGCTGATATATCTATAGGTGGTCAAGCGCTTTGAGCCATTTTCCATCTATTGCATTCAACTACTCATACCTAGCCCTTTCCTAATCTGATTCTTTTAACTAAGCTTCAAGTGCTACTCTTAGAGATCTTACTTTTGTTTCAATTGGTAGCACAGCTTCCATTCCTATACTAAGGAGAATAGCGTCTGATCAGTGGGAGTTCTTATACTAGTTCTAAACCCCCAAACTATGAATGGAAGTTTATCAGCCCAGTCCCTGTAGGTGGCTACCATTTTGGATAAAATCTTCTCAATTTATTAATGATTAGCTTCCCTTTAATGCTTCTAAAGGATTTTGGGCATCTTTTGTGACCCAATGTATGCTTTCTATTTTTTCATAACCAGAGTCAGCCTGTTGTTCATGCTCTCATGAGTCTTCTTGGTCTTCTTTCTTGGCGACGTGTACTTTTGTGCCTTTTTTCCCCCTTCGTGAAGAAAGATAAACTAAGACTTATTGTTATCATATTTGCTAAGCACATTTATTATCTCTCTTTTATTTGGTGATAGGTTTTAACCATTGGATATTTATACCATTGTGATGTATTCAAACTCAACTTTATTAATGAATATGATGATATTTTAAGAATGTTGTTGTTATAAGCGCATATTGTAATTAGAATGAAATACTCGAGTGAAATGTGAATGAGAGATGCATCAATTTATTCATGACATGCTAAAAAGTACTGATGTTACAACTTATTCATGATATGCCTTATAAGCGGCATTGTTTGCATCAAAAATATTTGCAACATTAAAAATTACATCATTTGACTCATCCTCTACAGGTGGAGGGCCTTGTTGATTGGCTTTGGCAATAATGACAGCTGAACTGGTAGCTTTGGTGTGCAGGTTTGCATGTGCTTCTTCAAGTACTGTTCTTGCTAAGTTTTTGACAGCCTTGCTGATAGGATTTCCCTTCTCACTTCCCTTCCAATTCTTCCTCATAAGTACTGCTAGTACCTTGGTGATGGACTCGATTGCTTCCTTCATTTCATCTTCCTCAGCATCCCCACATACTTCCACAAAAACTGAGGTTTCAATCATGCAGGCTTTCTTGAAATCGTATAATTGTTGAAGATCTCAAAACTAGGGACTCTTTTGCCTCCTACCTCAACAGGTTCTTCCTTACCCATGAATATCTTTTGCTTGACCTCAGTCCCTATCATGAGGCAGGACTGGGGTTTATATTTCTTAGCACCTAGGCGATTCCCCAAACCTAGTTTGAATGGCCATGGAAGAGGCAAAATGGGTTCCGGCATTCCCTGCAGATTCTTTTCGAGCCCCTTACCTTTCACATAACCTTGTTTCATCATGATCTTTTCAATTTTCAGCAATATGTACCTCCTAATAAAAAAACTTTTTACCCTGGTGAGCTCCAGCCACCCTTGATTCCTTTTCTTCGGCCTCCATAGATGCCATGATAGATGATTCATCCACTTAAATGGTCACTAGCTTGCCATTGTGGATGAGCTTAACCTTCTAATGGACTGTGGAAGGGACGGCTCCTAATGTATAGAGCAAAGTTCAACCCAATAATAATAAGTAGGTAATGGGAATGTCGAGAACAGGGATAAAGACTTTGAATTTCACTCCCCTAACTGTAACTTCAGCTCCAAAGACCCCAATGACACTCCTCTTCGTATCATCATATGCCCTTATAACAGTTGACTTTTCCAACATGGATTCATCCAGCCCTAGGTGAGGAAGGATCTTAGCAGGGTAGAGATTAAGGGTGGAACCATCATCCACCATAGCACATGAGATAGAACGATCAAAGATTTTTACCTTAATGAAAAGTTCCTTGTTATGCTTGTTCCCTTCGGTAAGAAGGTCTGACGGATAAAACATAATGGCTTTAATCTGATCGGGAGCAGATCCACCAATTATTGAAAACACTTCAACCAAAGTGGTGGAAGGCATAGCCTCCATGCTTAATACCTTTTCTATCAGGCCTTTGCGATGATCTTTAAAGTCAATGAGAAGCTGCCAAATGTTGTACTTAGCAGGGGTAACTTGCAACTGCTGGATGAGAGCGGTGATCTTTGAATCTTTGTTTTCATTCCTAACTGAGGTTTGAGTTTCAATAGCAAGTGTAAAGATTGGACCCTGATTGATATTTGGAATAACCTGGATATCCACATCTCTACCCCTTCTTCTCTTTGGGAGAGGATCAGGAGGAATCCTTTCACTTCAGGGTAACATGCAATACCCCATTTTTCATATAACTTCTCCCTCTAGAAGTTCTAACCAACAAGGCTGGTCGTTCAAGCTCATCATTCTCCAATACATAAGCATTGATATGAATTGGTTCCGATTGAACTAACATAGCTTCTTCATCATGAATGCATTCTAACTCAAATGCATTGATGTCAATGGGGATCGGTTCATAAGGTAAAGCCACTACTGAGTGAACCATAGGATTAGCTTGTGAGATCATATTAAAGATATGGTAAGAGGGTAACCCTGACTCGACTGTTGCAACCTGCTTCTGAAAATTGGGCAGGGGGTTATTCATAGTGTTAGGCTTAAGCTCAGGTTTATGTATCTTTTTATCCTTAATCAAACCATGAATAACCTCAAGTAGATCTCTACAGGCACTAGTGCGATGACCCTTACTAACATGATAACCATAAAATTGATCCCTGTCTTCAAGTTTAGGTGGGACATAAGGCTTGATACTCTGAAGAAGGCCAAGTGCCCTTAACTTAGTGAAGATGGCAGCCAGATATGCTTTCCAAGGGGAAATGCTGTCTTCGATGGTACGGGCTGCAGCCACTTCTTCTTACACTACCACTGCTTTAGGATCGGAGCCACACTTTGACTTATAAGCCTGGGCTAGGGTTGAAGGGTCATTCTTTTTTAACCAAGGTTTGGCCAAGACACTCGCTTTCTCTAATTCCTCAATTCTTTCCCATTTCTCAGCTTTTTCAAAGACCTCAATATAGCTAGAGAATTTATCCATACCAAGAACTTTACGATAAGCATGCAGGGCACCATCCATCAACTGTACAATCATCTCAGGGAGACTTAGCTTATCTTTCAACAAAACCTGAGTGGCCATCCATCTTTCAAAATAGGGCTTGAATTTCTCATTGGGGGCCTATTTGATTACTTTCGAATTCTATATGGTTGTTTTAATGGTGGCATTGAAACCAGATTGCTCAATGAAAGCTTCGAATAAATCTTTTCCAATTTTGGTCACTTCATATGATAGAGTATTGTACCATTCGATTGCACGACCTTCCAGGGTGCAATGGAACATTTCGGCTAGGACCTTATCATTCAACTTTCTGATTCTTACAACCCTTTAATAGGTGGTGATATGAGATTAGGGTGGACCAGTTCCCTTATACTTCACTATGCTAGGCATACTAAAGTTTACAAGGACCCAGTCCTCCTCTCTAGTGGTTTGAACTAATAATGATGATAGCTGAGAGCCAGGATTGGTAGCAAGTAATTTCTAAAGAATATCACGTAATTCTATGAGCAAGGATAACCCCTTTGATTAAGTAACCGCACCTAAGGTAAACCGGCTGATTATGGAAAGGTTGTCCCCTTAGGTGTGATCGCAAAATTGGGGGTTAGGCCAGATACCCCAAACTGAAATGGAGGCGATACAAACCCCTGACTAGTTTGAGCAAACTGACTAACGGCTGGTGGAACCACTTTACCCATTGACTAGAATGACTGGCTAACTAAACCAAATGGACCCACAGAACCCCACTGACCAAACTGACTAGAAGAATCCCATGAGTCCGCACAGGTGGCAACTAAAACTGAGTGAAGGGATTATGAGTAACCCTTGATACTTGCTCACTAATCACTGCATTCACTATTGGAGCACTGACAAGTGTGCTATGAGGAGCATTTATCATTCTCTCTTCGGCCATGATCCCCCTAATGGAGTGCAACATCTTATCATTCATTCAGTCTAAGAACTGATCACTTCCCAAGTACTGTGAGATGGCATTTGCAATCTCTGACCTGACCTCGGCCCTCAATGCATTTTCCTACTCACTAGTAGCAACATTGTCAACCTCAACATCAATCTGGCCCTCCAGAGTCAGGATACAAGACATTTCATCAGGATGGTAGATAGAAAGATTAGCCGGACTAAACTGACTATTGGACAAAGTACCCCATAGATGGAAGCGGAGTAACCCTTAACTGAGTTGGAAGAGGAGGGGGAGCAGGAGGAGCCCAAATTCAAATTAAATGAACTTGAGAATGTCACGAGGTTTTAACCCTTTAAGCTTTAGCTAAGGTGATAACTAAAAGATTAGTAGATGCATGGGATGCATTATGTATGCACAAATTACAATGATGCATGGCTGGGCTAATTACAAGGGAATGTAACACAACACATGTGAAGCAATCGATTCCATCCTTATTTCTACCGTCGAGTTTGAGGGTATTCTTCCTTAGTCTAATCTCACACAGAAATCAGGGTACTTAGAAGGTAAAATTCTAAGGTTTTTGATAAGAATGGCATAGGGACATATCAGAAGTTTGATGTAGAAGGCTCCCATCATATCAAGCCTCTTTTGGAGGGAGATAGCAATGAGTGCTCCCTCCACTAGAGTGTCCCCAATTCCAGGCGAGCATGGGTTATACCTTCACGAGTGTTGCAAAAATAATAGGGCACCTTAACCTAGCGCTAGAAGAAGAGTGCATCTCACTAAAGAGAAAAGGAGATGAGAAGATAGAGTGTGATAATTTTCCCAAATGATGAAAAAGAAAATAGGCTGAATCAAGTAAATGATTTTCAGTGATCATCTTAATCTTTTAAGCTTTTAAAACAAACCAAAATTTTGCAAGTCAAAAGATTATATCCCCAGCAGAGTCACCACTGTGAGGTGTCGATGACATGTGGGTCTCCCTTAGCGCCTGTGTGTTAAGCGGGGCCCACTGGGTGTTAGTTGGATTTAGGCGTGACAAAACATTTTTAGTTTAAGTTTGCACAATAAGCTAATTTCAATGAATAAAAGAATCCAGAGCCAAATCTCGATACAAATGATAGAGTCGCAACCCAAGTTATCTATTTAGGAAAGAGTTTTGGTATGGTTCCCTCTGGGCAGGAGACTCATGCCTATTGGATCAGAGATTCAAATATCGGATGAGTCACTTATTTCTTATTTAGTTGATTCAAAATTACATTCACCACGTAAAATCATTTTTGTTTTTATTATTTAGGGAATTATCATAGAAATCCTATTTTTCTACACTCTTTCACACTCATGACATGCATTTACAGATTACAATAAAGCACAAGCAATAAATGGGGGAATAAAAATTACAACCGTTGGGAAAATGGGGGTAATTGCAAGAGAACCTATACATTTGTTCCAAGTTATAAAACAAAATAAGGATAAATTCCCCAGCATCCACCAAGATTAGCACAGTTTATAGCACATCATAAGTCAGCATTTCATAAGGAAAAATGTGATTATGTTAGTGTGGCAATTTTGTGATTGATAGTGCCCGGGTTGCTTCTAGGATCGGAGAGAAATAACGGGTCTTTAGTGTATTTGGTTATGAAAATACATTTTAGCTTTTGTGGGTTGATTTACCAGATTATAAGTGAAAGTGATTGCATGGCAAATGGTCAGTTGGATTGATTTTTAACCGAATTAAAATAAGTTATAGATTCTACCTGGGGCTGCTACCCATATGGGTGGGTGGGACCCGTACGGCTACTAGGGAGGACTAGTATGGGTATGGTGTACCCGTATGGGTCCTGTCTGGTCCAGGCATAAACTTTGTTCAGATCAACTTGCAGATTAGTAGATTAATGGCAGAAAAATAAAATAAAAATTGGATTTCCCTCCGTACGAGTACGGCGCACCGATCTAATATCTCGAAGATACAAGGTGCCAACAAGGCTCGTATGAGTTAGGACCAAACCTGAAATAAGAAATAGAAAGAGCAGATAGAATAGTGGAGGCAGAGAATAACAATAATAAAATAACTGAAATGTGTGTCTCTTTGAAACTCAGGAGCGTTACCTTTGTGACGTGAATCCACTTTGAGGCGATCCCTTCACTATTAAGAGAGTCCGGCTAAAGTAGACGGTCAAATAGGACTATTTAGGTGAGTATTTGTGTAGACAGAACCTCCCCTAAATCCTAATAAACGAAGTTAGGAATGAATAAAATGTGGACAAAACCTCATGGAATGGGTTTTCTTCCTATTTTATACCTCTTATACCTCCACTATACCTTTTCTATACCTATAGAAATTGCTAGAACCTTACCATAATTTCTCTACAGTATATTTTTCATATGAATTATGTGTGTTGAAATGAGTTGAAAAGGCCTTATTTATAGGGTGAGAGTCAGGTCTAAATGCAATAAACCACATTCAAGACCTACCTTTTCCCAAAAAATGTAAGAGATTACTTCTGAAAGAGGCTAATTAGGTAATCAGAGGACCTGTACGGGATGGGGGGCAATGGGTCCTCTCCAAGCGTACGAAAGGTAATCACCCGTACGAGTCTGACAGTGGATCCATACCACTAGATAGAACTCGTACGGGTACCTAAGGGCAGACTAGGTCTCCGGACTTTGGCCAAACTCAACTCTACAGCAGTAGGAACGCCTCTGATGGACAACACCTGTAAGACATTGCATCATATAGCTCTCATCATTGTTTTGTAAGAAGGATCATTAAAATCCAGTGCTCACAAGTCCCAATCTCAATATTCACCCAAGTATGAGATATTACAACTAATTTTATCATGGGTTTGGTTTTTGAATTCTTCAAGTTTATAACACACTTGAGAATTCTTACAAAATATATTTAGAGTTTTTCTAGTTCTTGGAGGGATTTTTACACTGATTAAATTAGCTTGAGTTCTCTTTGTAATAGCTTCTTGTAAAATCAACCAACATTTTCTCAATTCATGAAGATCTCCTTTTATAGGCTTTGATCATAAATGTAGCCATTGTGTACCATTGAGGTTGATCTTGAATCTTCACCGTTGATTAGGTATGATGTTGTGCATCTGGAGCCATTGATCAATCCGTTAAAGACATAATTTGACCCATTTGAATTGTTGGGATTGATGTAAAAAGCTGCCAGTATTCATTTGTTTGGCTTTTTGTGCACTGCCAAATTCTAAGCGTGCTTTGTCAGTTGTGTAAGATCCTCCCACCTTCCAATTGGTCTAGGTTAAAAAAGGTGGTTACCTTTTTCTGTTTCCAAGTTAGGTATTTTTCCTATTCTGAAATGTGTGCTAGCTGTAACTTTTTCATTCTCCAAGGCACAAGGAACTTTGACTGCAGACCAATATGGAGGGAAATATGATTTTCAAATAATTTCCCTTTGTCTTGATAATTGAGTCTTCCAGATGTCTTCAGATTCAAAATTATCTGGATGCTCTTCAATTAGTCTTTCTTTGGATGTTGTCTTTGAGGGGTTGGAAGTATGTTTCCTTTCCAAACTCTAACCGAATGCTTTCTATATGGACTTAGGGATTTGTAATGTCTTCAATATCTATCCAAATGTTCTACTTGGACTTAGAGGTTTTGTTTACTTTAAACCTGATCCGGATATGTTTTTGAATTAGTTCTTCAGGATCATTATTTCCCAACACACCGAACTCGCTACTAAAGGAAGAAGACATGACTGCCTAAAACAAGTTAGATTCAAAATTACCTATCCTAAAGGATCTAAAGTCAATTTCAATCAGGAGGAGAAACCCTAAATTTCTAAAATTTGTCAAGATAATCAAATTCATCATAGTATTCAAAATTAAACTAAGAACATAGCAACCAATGACGAACCCTTATTCTGGCAAGAAAAAACCCAATTTCCAGTGGCGTTACACAATAAAATTATAATTTCAGCAAATCGAAAAAAGCCTATCTCTAAGAGAAATAGTAAAAATCAAGCATACTTTGACAAGTTAAGAAGAATATAAAACCATAATCAATAGCATTAAGGCCAGAACATCAAAAATGAAAACAGAAATCAAGCTAGGGCATGGCAAAGCATAAAACAATAGTATACATTCAAAATATAAGAATCCAAATAGAAACTATGTTTGAGGATGAGTAAAAAAAGGTAAAAGCGCTAACTTGTTGATGATTAGTGAAATGGAAGAAGAAATGTGAAAGACGCAGGAAAAATGCTTGAAATAGCTTCATCCGAGATCACAGAACAAAGTGGTAAAAGTAATAAAATGAATTCCCTTGCATTCAAATAGGGAAGAGATAAAAATGAAGAGTCATAATCATTATTATTAACGCCACGTGGCGAATAGATACATGTCAATTTCGGAAATCAAAATATTTCAACTGTTGCTAATCCATATGAAGAGACGCTAGCTTCTTTGAGAAGCTTCAAGAATGAAAGGGTGATAGTATGCCACGTCACCCAATGCTTATCTCATATCCACACAAAATTTGAACTGGAAATTGCCATCATAATTCCTAAAGAACTTCCCACACTTGTGGGGGGCTTCTGGTAACTTTAAAAATATATTTTACCCATCTCAGCATAAGAGACCGGGTCAACTTAAATCTCTTAGCTCACCCCTTTAGGAAATATAAAGCAACTAGTGGTCTTGTCACAAGGAATCGGCCAGATTGGCATTCTAGCCAGCGATGATTGGACAAGATAGTCATACGTGGAATGCAAATGCCATAAGGGGACAAGACCTTGACCCGGACTCGTACTGACTGGATGGAGATTCCGTACTATGTAAGAAGGGAGAATCCAAATAGGATTAGGCCTTCCCATCACTTTCAAAAGATAAAGTAATTGATCAGAAGCGTTAGAAGAAGTAGTAGCTAGTCTAGATTAGCTAACCTTTTGTAATAGTTATAGATATTTTATGTACTTGTATTTGAATGATAAGTTAACACATTGTTGACTCTAAAATGAGTAAAAATATCTTAGTGCTTCTTAGTACTCTTGAAATCGGCATAAATTATGGGGGAGCTAACATCTAACATATTGCTATGTCAAGTTTTCTCTTTTATCTTTGCAGATTTTTGTTATCAACAAAATGAGGGAGATTGTTGCATCTAGGTCAGGAAAAAAGTCTCTTAAAAGCTAGTCACTCAAGAAAAGAGTTTTTGAAGATAACAAAAGATAAAGATTGCGCCAACATGCTCAGATAGTACACAAAGATAAAAGACTCAGAAGCTCAGAAGATCTCAAATAAAATAAGCCATTCATCATATCAACTAATGTCAAAGGCCATCTCAGAGCTGAATCATTATCTCAGAAGAAAGATCTAGAAAATTATCACTTAGAAGATAAAGGAAGAACTCTACGCCAAAAGAACAAATTCTAAGAACAGTGAAGCCTCAAGATCACAAGATCAGTCAAGCTTCATAATGCAAGTAACTTAGCACTCATAAGAAGAAGCCGAAAGGAAACTTCAGAGTTTAAAGATCACAAAATACCTTGAACTTGAAGGCATGATACCAAGTGATATCTAAAGAATCAAATGAAAGCATCAGAAAGAGAAAACCCTAGAAGACTGAGCATAAGACTCACTCAAAAGATAGACAATTTTCTTCTCAGAAGACTATTGTGCTAGAAGCATCAATCTAGCATTCTATCTCAAAGGCTACTTCATACGCTTGAAGAATAGTCAAGATCAGAAGGACATCCATTTGAGACAGACAGATGCTTCAACATCAAGTTTCTCATAAGGATAAAATATCTCTAAGAAATTGATAATCCCTAAGTAACTCACGTGACTTCACTTTTCCAAGAATGGTTGTCCTAATCTCTGCAATCCTATAAAGTTAGAACTATGAATTTCACTAAAAGAGATAAGACATCAGCAATTAAGTGAGTTGATAAGCAAGAAGCAAAAGCTACTTTTAGCCAACTGACATGTAGAAAGCTAAAAGTACCAAAATGGTGTAACTGCTAAAAGTCAAATTACAAGGGATAGAGCTGACCAGCTTTGGACTCATCTAATGGGAAGAAAGAGTCCAGTCTACCAATCATCCAACGATCATTAAAAGGAGTTGTTTAATTACAATGGTAAAGAATGCCTCAGAATATAGCCATTTTGAGATTAAAAAGAAGACTCTCTCTCAAAGGTGCATATCAATGGTGATATTCAAGTATGGGAGTATAAACAAGTATCTATCCATTGCAAGAAAAATTTGCCAAGAAATTCACAAGAGCACACTGAAGGAATCAAAGCAGTGTAAAATGTTAAAGCAAACACTCATTACTAACATAAATTTGTAATACAAAAAGCTCGATAGAATAAAACATTTCACATCTGTTGTAAAAAGAGAATCTTGATAACTAAGTACAATATCAATAATTCTCTATTCAATCCACTAAGAATAAGTTGATCATGTTGGAAATAATAATCTGGAATAACAAATAATCCGGATCAAGTTTGAAGTAAACAAAACACCAAGGTACAAAAAGACCTAAGTCACTTTATCCGGACATATAAACAAAACATCCAAAGTCCAAGTCAAGTATTAAAGTGAAGACAATTACCTAAGCACGAAATGGAAGCATCCGGTTAAAGTTTGGAAAGGAAATAAACTTTAAACTACCCAAAATAGCATCTGGAATAATTGATTGAATAGCATCCGGATATCAAGAGAAAAAGTCACCCGAAAGACACAATTATAAAGATAAGGAGAAAAGTTTAGAAAATAACTTTTCCCTCCATCTTTTTGGTCTATAAGTCAGAGATCCCTTTCCCATATGCAAGATAAAAGACAACTAGCATACTTTTCAGAAAAGGATAGAAGGATTGACATGGGAAAGAGAAAAAGGTGACAACCTTTTTCACATAGACCAATAAGAAAGGCGCGTGATACACATATTCCAGACTTCGAGCATAAAAGTTCGTTGAGTCACTAAAATACAACGAAAATGATCCCTGACAACTTTTCAGCCTCAATCCTAAGGATTCAAACGGGTCAAAATCTCTCTCTAACGGATTGATCAACGGTTCCAGAAGTGCCATATATTACCTTATCAACGGTGAAGATTAATTCAAGTTCAACAACCCAAATGGCTACATTTATGATGGAAGCCTATAAAAAGGAAGCTTCACAAGTTGAGAAAGTGTTGGTTGATTTCAAGAAAGCATACACAAGAGAATTCGCTAGAAAGCAATCAGTTACTTAATCCCTCCAAGAATCAATCCATTCAAAATCTATTTGTAAGGATTCCCAAGTGAAGTTATAAACTTGAGGAAGTCCAAAACCCAAACCTTTTATAAAATAAAAGTGTAAAAGATCTCCTAATTTGGTGAGCAGTGAGATTAGGATATAGTTTAAAGTAGGAGCTTTGAGTGGGATCTCCCTATACGACTCAGCTTAGGCTTGGGTATAAATCTAAGTGGTATATCCTGCTAAAGACAAAATGACTCAGCTAGGATTTGGTGCTTTAAGTGGTGTATCTTACATCCGGAAAGGGTTACCATTCGGAGACAAATTGTAAGGCTTGATTCCCGCCAGTTGGAAAGGAATCCACTAGTGGAAAAGCTCGGAGGAAGGAAACTCTGGGGGCTGGAGTAGGCGGGGCCGAACCAGGATAAAATCCTTGTGTTTGGTTTTCTAATTCTTTACTTATTTGCATTATATTTTACATCTGCATCATCCGGATCCATTACATCCAGAATATAATCAAACATGCTAAACAAATATTTTCAAAAGTTCATTAATTCCATGAAAAAGGGTCATTCACCCCCCTTTGACCTTATTTAGACCCTCATAGGGACCAACAAGTGGTATTAGAGCAAGTGCTCAAACCAGAGATCTAACAATCTTGAGCTAAAGGTTAATATATTTCGATTTAAAAATCAAAATGAGTTTCCAAAACTCATAGCTCCTTCTGGAGGGTATATCTATTACCCATCCTCCACTCTTCCCCGATGAACACTATACATTCTAGAAGTACTGGATGAAGAATTTCATTCAAGCATAAAGCATGATGGCATGGATGGCCATTAAAGATGGCCCATATAAACCTACTCATGAAGTAGATGGTTTAACTACCCGCAAGCCCTCGAACTTATGGGATGAGAATGATTATAAAAGATTGTGTGAAAACACAATTGCTATTAACATGCTTCATTATGCTCTTAGTGCAGTAGAATTTAACAGGATATCCGGATGTGAGACTGCTCAGGAAATTTGGCAGAAGCCAGAAGTGACCTATGAAGGAACCAACAAAGTCAGAGAAGCCAAACTCGATCTACTCTAGCAAAAGCTTGAGACTTTTAAAATGGAGCCTAAAGAATCAATCAATGGCATAAACACTAGATACACAAATCCAGTGAATGAGATGAAGAGGTTCGGAAAGGAAATCTCTGAAGTAGATATGGTTAAGAAGATACTCCAGAGTCTTACCAAGGGGTGGGATAATAATAAGATTGCCATTGAAGAAGCTCATGACTTAAACTTCTATAGCTATGATGAGCTCATTAAAAATTTCCTAACTCAAGAATTATATCTGGAGAGATATAGCCAACAGGAGAAGAAGCCTGAAGAAAACAAAGAGGCTATTGCACTAAAGGTAGAGTCCTACGGATCAGTTTCCTCCAGAGAGGAAAAGCAACTCAAGGAATCTCAAAGCAATAAGGAACAAATGGCCATGCTAGCTAGATAGTTTAATAGGTTCTTGTAAAAGAAAGAAAGGAGGAGTTGCAAAAAGTATGAATCCAAAAGATCAAGGGAAGGCACCTCTAGAAGAGACGGGCCCAGAAAGAATTTGGAAGAAAAGAAGGATCCGGAAAAAGAAGCTGCCTGTTTCGAATGTGGAGAGAAAGGCCACTTCAGAACCAAGTGCCCCAAGCTTAAAAGAAGCAAGAAACACAAGAAGAAGGCAATGATGGCCATTTGGAGCAACAGTGGGGAAAGTAGATGTTCATCTTCAACAAAAGAAGAAGAGACAGCCAACTGTGCATTCATGGCACTGACTGATCAGGAAGTAGAACAATCTGAAAGAAGTCCATCCAAGCAAGATACTGTGCAAATTGAGGAATCAAAAACATCTAGTACTGAGGTAAACTCTCATTCTAACTCTGTTTCTAACTTTGAACTTGCTAGAGCATTAGGGTTTATGATCAAGAATGTGAGAAAAAACACGAAAGCTATCAAATCCCTACGAAGACAAGTGATGGAGCTTATTGAAGATAATTAAGCATTAGCACAAGATGTCAACTTGATAAGGCCCACTAAGCACATTGATGTAGTTGAGGAAAACTTCCTGAGAAATTAAGTGCAGATTCTAAGTACTAACTTGATGGGGTTAAATAGGGAGCTAACTCTGATGAAGGAAGCGTTCAAAAGGAAACCGGGTCCTTCACAACTAAGAAGGAATCCAAGGTAGGGAACATAAAGAAATCAAAAATCTGGTCCTAAGAGGAATCCAGGACCCTCAAATCAGAATGAGAAGAAGCCTTAGAGGCAACCTCAAGCACAGAGACACATAACTGCTCAAAAGGGAAAAGCTAAGGTTGTATCAAATAAGCAACCTACCAAGCAAAGAAAGAATTACAAAGTTCTCCAACCAGCTTCCAGATACATTTCGGACAAACCAGTATACAAGAAGCTGGATATATTGGAAACTATGGAAAGGAGGATCTCAAGAAGATCCAGAAGAAGCAGGAGCAAAGCAGACCCATCTCAGGGTGTAGGTTTTATGGCAAGAACAATCATATTACTACATTATGTAGATTAAAAAATGGTTATTATGATGTTTATCCTTGACCTGAAATGGTTGATAACCCGAGATGACCCATATCTGATTGGGTACCCAAACCCACTGGATCTATTTTGTGGGTATGCCTTAGATCTATAGTAGATCAACATACATGGTACATTAATAATGGATGCTCAAGGCACATGACTGGTGATGAGAAATCCTTCATCACTCTAATCCAGAAGAAAGGTGGAAAAGTAAGCTTTGGAGATAATAAAAAAGGACAGATCATTGGCCATGGAACCATTGGATCTAAAATAAAGATAAAAAAATGTCTCTCTAGTTGATGGACTAAAGTTCAACTTACTTAGTGTAGCACAACTATGTGATAAAGGAAGAAAAGTCACCTTTGACTCCGGAGGATGCTCAATCTATGATAGTAAGTCTAATCAACTTATTCTTTATGCACCTAGAGTGAATAATGTTTATTATGTCAACATTAAAAATGATAAAAAAGAATATGTGCTTGGAGTCTAAAGAAGAAGAATCATGGTTGTCACGCTGGAGGTTGGGACATGTTAGCATGAACCTCCTGTCCAAATTAACCAAAAAAGAATTAGTTGTGGGTTTGCCTAAGGCAGCTTTTGATAAGGATCACATATGCACTGCATGTAAATTAGGTAGACAACATAAGAAGAGCTTCCCTTCCATTTCATACATACCTTCCAAAAGAGTTCTTAAACTCTTGCATATTGATCTCTTTGGTCCAATTAAACCATTAAGTCTAGGTAGAAGAGAATACACCATGCTCATTGTGGATGATTATTCTCGCTAGACCTGGGTGGCTTTGCTAGCTAGCAAAGATGAAGTATTTGACCAATTCTTAAAAATATTCATCTGGATAGAAGTAGAACAGAGCATAAGCATTGCACGCATCTGGAGTGATAATGGTGGTGAGTTCAAAAATAAGCACTTTGCCGAATTTTATGACTCCAATGGCATTGAACATAACATCTTTGCCCCCCATACTCCTCAGCAAAATGGAGTTGTTAAGAGGAAATATAGGACTATAGAACAATGCTAAGTGAGAATTGTTTGCCAAAATATTTTTGGGGTGAGGCCGTAAACACAGCATGCTACATCTTGAATAGAGCTCTCATTAGAAAGACCTTAGAAAAGACACCCTATGAAATCTAAAAGGGAAGGAAACCTAAAATTGGGTATTTCAAAGCCTTTGGATATAAATGCTACATCCTGAATGATAGAGACCAATTAGGAAAATTTGATTCGAAATCTGATGAAGCAATTTTCCATGGCTACTCAATAGATAGCAAAGCTTACAGAGTCTATAACAAACGAACCCAAACTGTAATAGAGTCAATACATGTAGATTTCGAAGAGACTAACCATGTAGGAAGAAAAAATTCAAGTCTAGAAGATCTAACTCTGAAAGTTGAAAACACTGGAGAAAAAGAAGAAGTTCAGATTCAAGATTCCTTCCACATCAAGAAGTATAAGGAAGAAGATCAAGGAATTAATCTTAACTCAAAAATTCCACAAGGTTATCTTAATCACCATGAGATAAACTTTATAGAAAATTAAGAAGAAGTTGAAGTAGTTCAGGAACAAGCTCTAGACCAGCATGTAGATCTTCAAAGAGAAATCCGGACTCACAGAAATCATCCGGTAGAAGCCATTTTAGATAATGTATAAAATCCAGTCAGAACTAGAGGACAACTCAATAGGATGATGAGCCATGCTGCTTTTCTCTCTCTCATTAAGCCAAGAAATTTCAAGATGTTGAAGGAGATGAAAGCTGGATGATGGCCATGTAAGAAGAACTAGATCAATTCACCAGGAATGATGTGTGGGATATAGTGGCACCTCCAAAAGGAAAGTCAATCATTAGCACCAAATGGTATTTTCGAACAAGCTAGATGAATCTAGAGTAGTGGTGAGAAATAAGGCAAGATTGGTTGCCCATGGCTACAATAAGAAGGGATTGACTTTGAAGAAACATTTGTCGCTGTAGCCAGATTGGAGGCAATCCGAATTCTATGTGCTTTTGCATCATTCATGGGATTCATATTATTTCAAATGGATGTCAAAAGTGCATTCTTAAATGGAGTTATGCAGGAAGAAGTCTATGTCAAGCAACCTCCGGGATTTGAAGACTCAAAGTATCCGGATCATTTATACAAGTTGAAGAAGGCCTTCTTTGGATTAAAGCAAGCACAGAGAGCTTGGCATGAGAGACTAGCTACATTTCTCATATCCAATGGATATATCTGGGGCAAACTAGGAAGAAGGATGATATCATTCTAGTCCAAATTTATGTTGATGACATCATCTTTAGAGCAACAGATGAAAAGATGTGTTAAGAACTTAGCACTCAAATGTAGAAAGAGTTTGAGATGTCTATGATGGGGGAACTTAATTTCTTCCTTGGTTTGCAAATCAAGTAGAGTCTGGATGGGATTTTCATTAACCAATCTAAGAATACAAAGGAGATTCTCAAGAAGTTTGAAATGGACAAAAGCAAGCCAATGTCCACTCCAATCGGTTCAGACGCAGTCCTATCAGAGGATTGTGAAGGGGAAGATGTTGATCAGAAGCTATATAGAGGAATGATTGGATCGCTTCTATACTTAACAGCTAGTAGACCTGACATACACTATGCAGTTTGCTATTGTGCAAGATATCAAGCCAATCCTAAGGATTCACATCTAAAGGTGGTAAAGAGAATCCTTAGACACCTCCTAGGAACCACTGAAGTTGGGTTATGGTACCTTAGTAATGGAGAATTCACACTTCAAGGCTTCACTGATGCAGATTATGGCAGAGATACCCTTGAGAGGAAGAGCACATCCAGAGATTGTCATTTCCTTGGAGATTGCTTAGTATCGTGGTATAGCAAGAAGCAAACTTTAGTTGCCTCATCAACCACAGAAGCAGAATATATGGCAACAGGAAGTTGTGTAGCTCAACTCCTTTTGATCAAGAAATAACTAGAAGATTATGGAGTCCAACCGGATGTGTGGATGTTATGTGTGACAACAAAAACCCCATTGATGTGTCAAAGAATCCAGTACTTCATAGCAGGATAAAGCATGTTAACATCAGACATCATTTTATCCAAGATCATGTGATGAAGAAGGATATTGTGTTCGTATACATTCTAACCAATGAGCAAAGAGCAGATATCTTTACCAAGCCACTGAGTAAAGATCAATTCAACAAGCTAAGTGAGTCAATTAGAATGCCCAATCCAATTTAAGGGAAAATCCGAAAAACAATTTGGCATTATTTTAAGGTCCTGAGTCAAGGAATCTAGAAAAGAAGAACAAATTATGTTGACTCTGGATCCGGAACAAAATTGCCAGCTCAGCAAATAGAAAGGACAAATGGCAGAAAAAGCGCTGAAAAGTAATTGTACGCGTTTTGAATTTCAAACATCCATTGGGTGTTACACACGCGGTAAAATCAAATGGTAGTTTTAAGAATAAACCATTCCTATTGTCCGATTTTAGCGCCATTTACCTCTCTTATAAATTCTGTCTGCCATGTCATCAATCCAGATAACTTTACTAGCATCCGGATTACCATTATACCCTTAGTTTGGAAATTCTTCCCCTTCTTCCTCACAAGAGCAACTCACTACTGTGACTCTGCAAAAATCAATTTCCAAACGCTAATTTCTTCAAAAACTCTCAAATGGAAGCCATAATGTTGAACAAAAAAATCCAAATGCTTCCTCCAAGAAACATCATTGTAGAATCCAATCTCAAAGAGGAAGACTTCACACCTATTAACCTAAAACCCACCTGTGAGCGGACGACCTTTTACGGGCTGAGAAGCCAGGCCGGAGGACCGGTCTCCTTTGAAAATGATTGGGCGTAATGGTGAAAAAGGTTTATCATGTTTTATGTTTAAAAGATACGAGATCGAAATCTCGTACTTAAAATAGAGTCATCACCCGGTTTAGCTATACCGGGAAATTTTGGTACGATTTTCCCACCAGGTGGTAGACCATACCTTAGGTAGAGATTCAGAGTTTAGATGATGTTATCTATTTTGCATTGGCCAAGTTAAAATATTTCATTCTTTCTAAATCAATTTAATCCTCCCTATTTATTGTGTTTTCGATTATTTATTATTATCGCGTTATTTAAAAAGCATTCAAAAGTGGGAAATAAATAATTATTACAGTCATCCAATAAATAAAATGCGGGAAATAAAATAATAATTACATGGCTTTCCAAATACCTATATATTTTTTTATACAATAAATAAAATACCCCGCAGACCTAGCATTCATCTAACCTAAATCTACCTGCAAGAAAATGGTTAGCACAAATACGGCACATTGTACGAGATATATCACGTAACATGTGTAGTTAGCAAACAAAACAAGACCCAAGTTAGCATGAACATGGCATATTTATTTACAATTTGTGGAGCCCGATTTGATGGCTAAAAATGAGATTTAAATGGCGTTTACCGGAAAATTCCGTTATATTCATATTTTAGACTCGATTGTTATTTTAATCGGATTATTAGAGAAAATGCCACATAATATGGGGTAAGGTCTATTTTTAGAAGGTTCTGGACCCTGATCATTGCACTGTACATCCTAGCTTCGGGAATTTAAACTAGGTCAGGAATAAAAACAAAAATAAAACTATTGTCCAAAAGATCATACTACCGGCGGCATAATTGAGGCCGTCGGTAGCATCACTGATGTTGCTGGCGGTCTCAGTTATACAGGCAGTCTGTATAACTTTTTAAATACCATAAAGAAAGGGTCCTAAGAGAAAATGGGGCCACTAGGGACAAATGAGGCCACCGGCAGTATTAACGATGCTGCTGGCGGCATGGTTGATACCTCCGGCGGCTTTAGTTTCTTGCAACAGCTATTTTTGGCTAAAAAGCAACCAAAAACCCTAACTGAGCACAAACAGCAAATAAAGCACAAAGCCAAAGACGTATGAGACTCAGAATTTTTACCTCGGGGTCCTGAATCCACCTCTTTGTGATCCGTATGACACCTTCGGGGAGCTCAAATGATGATTTTAGGAAGTGAGGGGTGATTTAGGGCTCTAAATCCTATTTTTGGTGATTCTAAACCTAAAAATCTACTTAATATCAGAGAGTTCAATAGAGAAAAACTAAGAAAAGATGAAGTGAATCCTCTTTTCTTACCTTTTCTGAACTTTATCCCACTAAATCTAGCTAAATATTTAAAATCTTTATATGATTTCAAGTCACAAGTGTTCAACCCCTTCAAATGGCTGAGAAATGCTTCTTATATAGGCTAAAATCCGTTAGAAATTGCCTAGGATCAGATACCCAACAGATATCAAGAAAAAAGGCACATAGCTATTCTGCAGCTAAAAGCCATGCCGCCGGTGGCATAAATGATACCGCCGGCGGTATCAGCGAGGCCGCCGGTGGCCTCGCTCTCCTAATAGCTCTAAAAATCTTGCACGATTTAAGCTCGAAATCGGGAAAATGTAGAGGAAATCCAGCAAAAGGTGATTTTGATGGGAAAATTGAAATATTAGGCTCGCTTTTTTACTTTTTATGGCTATTTTGGACTTTATTATTTTTTGGGTGTAAATCATCAGTCTGAGCTACCACCGTACGTGTTACTGGACACACCGAATCAAATTTTTCCGAAAATAAAATTCGTGGAGAATTTTATATCAGTAATAAAAATTCCAAAAAAGAATTTTTATTATGAGGAATAAAATCGGGCATACGTCATCATCATCTCGTGAGAGGGACTGTAAAATCCCATGCTCACAGGCTCCCCCTCGGGGGATCACTGCTGCCACATGTCAATATGATCGCATGAAAGAGCAAGGGATAGGAATTATACCTGATGGGTGACGAGGTTTTGATTCCGCCAGTGACTCCATTTGGTGACTAGTTTGCCCCTTGGTCGGTCTTGAGCTTTGAGATTGGTTTGCCAAGTGAGGCTTGGGCTATGAGATTGATTTGCCCCTTAGTCGGGCTTAAGCTTTAAGATTTGCCAAGTGGGACTTAGGCTTTTAGGATTTGCAAAGCGAGGCTTGGCCTTTCAGGATTTGCCAAGCGGGGCTCGGCCTTTCAGGATTTTCAAAGTGGGGGCTTGACCTTTCAGGATTTGCCAAGCGGGGCTTGTGCTTTTAGGATTTGCCAAGAGGGGCTTGGGCTTTTAGGCTTCAACATTATGGAGTGTCATTCCTGCAATAAAGGACAAGTAAACAAAGATTAGACTGATTTTAGTTGACGTTTTTATTGCTTGATCGATTTTGTGAAACAAAAATATTTTTGCCCCTTCAATCAATAGTAAAAACATGATAATTAAAAGTATAAGGGTTTCAGAAGTCTTGGGATGTCGGGGCTAGAGTCGGGATTCCATCGGAGCTACTAAAAAATGTAGGGGGAGATTTTAATGTCGCAGGCAGCTTGCCTGCTATTACCGACGATCTAGGTTAATACCGTCGATGATATGGATGCCACGTGGTATCTTTTACTAGTCAAACAAATTCAAAATTCAAACTAGCGAAGTTGAGGCCGCCGACAGCATGACTGATACCGCTAGCAATTTGATTAATGCTAGTGGCGATATGGACTAATAGTTTCAGATTAAATTAAACTCCTCGAATTCCACACAGGTGTTTAATACTGGATTAAACGCTCTTTTGCCTAATTCTTCATCTATAGAAGCCGAAACTCCCCTTTTTCTCTCTATTCTCCTTCAAACAAACTCAAGTCTTTCTCTTTTCTTTCGATTTTTAACCATAAAGAAGCTCTTTGGCCGCAAATCTAGCAGTTCTAAGTTTGAAGACTCACCCGCTTCTTCCATTGAGGGGCTGAAGCTTTGCTCGGTTCACGTGGGCCACGGCTTCAAAGAGTCTAATGTCATTTTTGGGTGCGGGATAGTGGCTCTAATAAATGATCTCATCCCGATCAAGAAGAATCACATCTCTAACGTCCAGGTAAACCTCTAAAACTCAAATCTTTTTGTTTTAATTTGGAGATTTCGGTTCTAGACTCGAAAACTTGTATATTAAAAGTTAAAAATAACTTATATATGTTAGAATGCATGTATAGGTTTATTTTTATCAGATTTATGTTGTTTCTATGCCTTGAAATTGATTAATTGCAATTTTTGGTGATTTTGTGCGATTTTGGACAAAACTGGGTTTTGCCCATAGAAACGTTGCCATCGGCAACATCACTATTGTCGCCACCGACTTCAGGCCATCAAAAGAGATTAGAAATATGCCATATCACCGCTAATTTCAGCAATGTTGCTAGCGAGATCATCCATACTACCTACAGTATGGCTGATGTCGCCGGCAGCATCAGCAACTTTCCAAAAGCAAAATGACATAAAATATGGATTACTTAGTTGATTTATTCCTTTCTGATTTTTAAACCACATACCCACACGTGCACTGGAGGTATAGGGACCATTGGAGAGTGGTGGAAACATATTAATGAGAAGAATGCGGTGCTTACGGCTGCAATTGATGATATAGGATTTAAGGATTTGGCCCAAACCATGCCCCTACTGATGCCCAAGCTATCTTACACGGCCTTGACCGCCTTGGTTGAGAAGTGGTCCAAGACCACTCACACTTTTCACTTCTAGATTGGGGAGGTTACTATTACCCCATCCGACATGGTAGCAATGACTGGGCTACCATGGATGAAGAATGTGATCCACTTTGATGTGTATATTGGAAAGAACCACCTTAGGGGGTCAGTGGTGAAGAGGGTGTTTGAGCTTTTCGGGTTGAAGGCTAAGGCGGGGTGGTTTTGCTATGGGGAGATGTACGAGTACTGGAAGGGGGTTGGAGTGGTCTCCGAGATTGATCGGGAGGCTTGTGTCTGCTCCTTCATCATCTCTTTGTTGACTGTGTTGTTCTTTCCAGTCTCGGGCAGTAAGGTCAACTATAGGTTGATTTCTGCCGTTGAGGATGTCCAGACCATTAAGGAGAAGAATTGGCCTAGGGCCATTTTGGCATAAATGTATTATGGGCTAGACGTAGGACACTAGAAGAAGGAGAAGGTCCTTTGCTTGAGGCACTTTCTACTTTAGGTATATCCTCTTGAATAGCGCTTTATTATCAGGGTTGTTTGCTATCGCTTTTCTTTTAGGCATGTTGATCTATTAGACTGATTAGTCGTTAATTGTACAGGTGTAGGCTTTTGAACATTAATTCCTTCCCCCTGTGCAGTTTGGTACAACAGTACCACCGGGTTCTCATTTCCTTGCCCGGTGGTGTGGGAGCATTTGTGGGCTCGGCAAGTACCCTAACACATATAGTGAGGTGCTGCGGTGCCTATAGATTAGCTTATCTTACATTCAATAAACCATTAGTCAATAAAGCATATTTATGAATTTGAATCGCTTATATTGATTTGCTTCTTGATTGATTGGCCAGGTTGTGCGGGACCCCTTTAAGGAGGTTTCCAACCTAGCTAATGTTCTCACTATCCGGTAGGAGGTAGATGACTGCCGATTTTTCATCGAGTGCCCCTAGCCTTACCCTGGTACCTCAGGGAGAGAGTTTGAGACTGGAGAGAACTTATGCCTGCTGCCAGGCCTATACCTGCGGATCCCCCGATAGGACTCTGGAGGCCTTATTTGACTTTCACCGAGGAGGCCGATAAGGCTGATTATTTGAAGGGGAACGGCCGAGTGGTGCAGAGTGTCCCTGGCCCTTACAATGACCACATATCGCGCTTGCTCCCTATATGCCCCTGCACTCATGATAATGACTCCATTGATTTCTATATGTAGAAGAAGGAGGAGGAGCTGAAAAGACAAAGGCGTGGTATTATTGATGAGGATGATAATGAGGAAGGGAGTGGTGGTGGTGAGGGCCATCCCAAGGGGTAGGGTGAGGTCAGCCAGGATGTAACGATGGCTTACGAGGGGCATCATTCTTCTGACGTGGGATAGCACCCTCTTCCTTTTTTATGATTACATATATGCTTTGGGTTAAAAAACGGCTGCTTATGCTTGCCTTTTTGGATTTTCCAGGTACCCTTTAGGAAAAGAGGTCGGGCTAAGGATAGCAGGGCATGATATTATGGCATGCTTGAGGGAGCTGAATTTTTTTAGGGGCGCCTCTCGACTGCCTTGGAGACCCAATTCCTGTTGATGAACTCGAGGGGCAATTTTTGGACCAGGGAGATACCTTCCAGTAGCCACTTGTTGAACTTCATGCCAGAAAACACCACCCATGTAAGTCTTATGCAGTCAAATCCATATGATAAGCCCTCTATGAATTCCTTTTGATTGCCTCTCAGATTTTCTAGGTTCCCCATGCCGAGGGGCCACACTTGTTTCACAGACTTTGCTTACTCAGGTATACTCCCTGTTATGATATGATATTAAAATTAAATGCATAAATGGATTTCATGAATGATATTGATTACCGATGTTGTTGTTTCTTTGGTTGTAGGACTTTCTGGCCCTCACATTGTCGGATGCTAGTAAGCCCTAGTGGAGGTACGAGGAAGAGATGAAGGTGCTCTAGTACTGGGTGAGCGAGCTGGAGAACCAGCTAAATGCCACATTACAATAAAAGGAGGAGTAAGCACAACATGGACCATGCACCCCTAAGTGAACTGAGTCGAAGGGGAAGGAAAATGACAACTGGGCGCCGCCATAGAGGTGTTCTCGAGAGTTCTTGGAGCATCTCGGGGACCGAAGAAGATTTCTTCAGCCGCTACCTTTCGAGTGATGAGGATGTCTCGTCTCACCCGCCTGGCGGTGGCGGCTAGTTTTAGATCCAGCTGCTGACCTTATTCTGTTTATTTTTTGGATTTTGGATTCATACGCCTTTGGTACATTGGGCTTGAATGATTTGGTTTGGATAATTTGGGATAATTTTGGCTTTGTTAGGGCTTAGGGTTTGGATATTTTGATATTTTGCGCCTTCGGGCTTTTAATTTGAATAAAATTTAGACTTTATGCTTAGATGTGTTCTGGAAATAGATTACAGGGGTTTTTTTCAAGTTATTTACAGGTTTAAACTAGTTAAAATAGGCATGAAATTCATAAAAAAAACATGGCCATACCACCGGCGACATCACTGATATCGCCCTCTACATGAAATTCTGACTTGCTAAATAATATAGACAAAACTGCCCATAAAGCAATACCGCTGGTGACCTGACTCATACCGTCGGTAGCATCACTTTGCCACATATCCAAAATTGACCATTTTCTCAAATTCAACCATGGCAAACCATAATCAGCAGCTACAGGGCTTCCTAGAGAGCTTGGGAAATGTAGACTGGAAGAAGCTAGAAAAATTCAGCTACAAGGCTTTCAATAAGTTGCGGCGTGGCCCATGAGTCCCGAATTTCTTCGCGAGGCATTGGCTTTTTGGGATTGGATGGACCATGTATTCTGATTTTCTTTGTTTGAGCTATTCCCCTTACTTGAGGAATTCCATGCTATACTAAGGGTCCCATGCTCCAAGCACGTGCCCATAGCATTGTCGGAGTTTCATTTTAGTACGGATGGTGTGCCCAGAGGGTTATGGAATTTGCATTCTGTGGACCCATTCTTATCCCGATTACCTGACAAACCTGGATTTTAGCTTAGTACAGTATTACTGGTGCCGAGGGGCCCCTAGATCTCACCTTGCTTAGCCTTCCATGGTGGCACTATTACTCATAGCGGAGTTCATGTATGGAGTGGGCCCAGTTACCCCATTCAAGCTGATTTCACTTATCGGCCCCATGTCGACAGGGGCTTCCCCTATAGCTATAGGACTAGCTGAGATCCTGCTAAACATAAATGCTACTTCCACAGACCTGACTCTTATCGGTGACCATCTTCTACTGTTACAGGTATTCATTTTTCCCTTTAAGAATTGTTCACTTCTTCCTACTCTTATCTAAAACTAAATTACAGGTATGGCTAATGGAGAAGCTAAAACTAAAGGAGGCACCATGGGGGAACCCGAAGAAGTACTTGCCCATTAATCTAAGGGGAAGGTGGCTTATGCGAGCAGATTTCGATCAGCAAACATTTGACAGTTGGATGCCTATTCTGAGGGGATACATAGATTCACAGATTTAGTAGGTTAGCCCATGGTGGAGGATCAGAGATATGGTTGGGGAGTCCTGGGGATCCTACGTTCAGCCGATAGTTCTGGAGAGGTCCTCATTCTATACCCCTTACCGGTTGTGTCGTTAGTAAGGCAAGCGACAGAGAGTCCTGATCAATCTACCTCAAAACCAAATCGGAGTCTACAAAGTCAGATGGGTGAAACATATTCGGGAGAAGTGGGCTAGGGAGGCTATATACTACGACCACGTGGAGACCATTGAGACTAATATACACTACAAAGGATGGCTTGCTGAGATTAGATGCATGATAACCCGACCAGAGCAATCATGGGCCCGCTTTAAGGGGGAGTGAACTGAGTAGGGACACGAGCCCTTTTCCACTACCACCTTGTGGAGGATCTCTAGGTATTATGATTATGCGGAGTTCAGCTTGAGATGCGCTTCCTCTTAGTTCTATCTTTTGCATAGGCTAGTCAGGGTGATAGACCTATCAAACTTCATTTTATTATATGTCTTTTATTTGGTTCTAATTTTTGCATAGACTGCCCCATGGGTTTTCAATCTACCGAACCTTGTCTTAATTTTTGCCTGGACCGCCCTTTTTGGGTTTTCTATCAAGCAGAGTTATTCTAAATTTTACATAGACCTCTCTCTTTTCAGTCTATCAGAATTATTTTTATTTATTGTGCATTTAATTTAGAATAATAAGAACTCCGTATTAGGTTTACTTGAGTTATTTTAACCGTATAGATACAAAATTCACATAAATATAAGCATTCAGAATTTAACAAAAGAGATACTTTCATTAATTGAAGTAAAACAAAGTACATGATGTTTGGCTAAGATTTCCATTAATTTAACTACCGGTGCCAACTAGCCTGGATCGGTTTTCTAGAAAGCACTCTCTTTGCTCACTTACCCTAATTTTTGCCTAGATCGCCCTTTTTGGGTTTTCAATCTAGCGGGTTTGTTCTCATCCCTCGATTTTTGCACGGCCAGTTTGCAGAATATCGATCATCGGGTGTCACCCTAATTTTTGCCTGATCAGTAAAAGACTGAAAGGCGGGTGATTATTATTTCTATTTTTTTGTGCTGCTTTTCTGATTTATTTCTTTTAAATTAGATGTAATAACGCTTAAGCATGTCCTAGTTCATGGGGTTCATAAATTCATTCCCATCCATGTCCATAAGCTTAACCACCCCTTTGCTAAGCATCTTTTTTATCACATACGGACCTTCCCAGTTAGGCCTGAATTTGCCCCTTGCATCAGCGGTGGACGATTTCAGCTGCTTGAGGACTAGATCTCTAGCTTTCAGGGGAAACTTTTGGTGTCTTACCCGACCATTATAGGCTTAAGCCATGTGCTGCTGGTACATCTAGAGATTATCTAGCTCTGCTCATCCATCATATTTAGCCATTCAAACCTCACCTGGGTCCATTCAGATTCTTTTAGCTTTGCTTCTAATGTGACTCTTAGTGAGGTTACTTGAGTTTCAATAGGCAAGACCACTTCCATTCCGTAGACCAGGGAGAATGAAGTTTGATCGATTGGGGTATGGATGCTTGTGCAATATCCCTAAATAGCAAAAGGTAGCTTATCTGCCTGATCCCTATAACCGGTTATCATCTTAGAAATAATCTTCTTTACCAATTTATTAGCTACCTCGATAGCACTATTAGCTTGGAGCTGCACGGCGAAGATCTATGGTGTTCAATCCCATATTTCTCAATCAAATCGGCGGTTGCCCATTAAAACTATAACCCATTGTCTGAGACTATGTGATGTGGAAGTCTATACTGAACGAAGATTTGCTTCTCTATGAACTTAGCCATCTTCTTAGTGGTGACATTGGTGTAGGATTCGGCCTCTACCCATTTTGAGAAGTAATTCATTCCTACCATGATGAATCTGTGCGCATTTGTTGATGAAGGACAAATTTCACTAATTATGTCTATCCCCCACGCCGAGAATGGCCAAGGAGTAGATAAATGATGGAGCTCAGTGGGTGGCAGATGTTGCATATCCCCATAAATCTAGCATTGGTGGCACTGCTTGACTTGGACGATGAAATCGGCTGTTACGGTGAGCCAAAAATATCCTAATTGCTAAATTTTCTTTGCAAGAGTGAGACCTTTCATATAGGGACCACAATGCAATTAAGCAATGAAGCAGTAAACTATCACTAGTGCATTTGAATAAATCATTATCGATAATTCAAAACTAGACAGTGAGCCGCCTTATAGTGGTATGGTCCAACCTAGAGGAATCTGGAGGATATTAGCCCGTTTGAAGAAACAGGATGACGTCGAAGTACCAGTAGGGTTTGGTGGAGATGGCGAGGAACTACTAAGCTAGCTGAGCATGATAGGAGATCTTAGTTGACAGTAGTACCAAAGGGTTGATAGCCTGCTATTGGGGTCCTTCCCATAAGGAGGCCAGGGTAGCTAGAGAGTCAGCCATTTAATTCTCGTCCCAGGGAACGTGGCGATACAAACAGGAGGTGAATTTCTCATATAGGCCGTGGATAGCCTCAATATAAGGATGGAGAGATTCCTCTTTGATTTCCCAATCCCTAACAACCTGACAATTCATGAGACCTGAATCATCGATGACAGATACCATGCAGGCGCTGGCCTAAAAAGAGCCTCAAGATTGAAGAGACAAGCTTCATATTCAGCGCCATTATTGGTGACAGTGAATTCCAAGCATTTGGACAACGGGATGATTTTATTATTCGGTGTGAGGCGCCATACATCATACCTAGTTAGATGGGTCCTTGGCAGAATCAGCCCCTGACAACAACGTAGTAGCGAGAGTTCTTACGCCAGATGCGCTCAGATTAGGTAAACTTCTTCTACTGAACCTGCATTTTAAATTTCAATAAGCCATTAGTAGAAATTATATTCCTTCAGTTGTGATACTTATAGTGCATTTATTTCTTGCAGGTCATTCGAGATCCGAGGGAGGGATTGGCCACATATGGAGCCATTGAGTAGACACGGGCCGACGTGGATGACCATCTCTTTGTCCTGGAGTCACCACTCTCCTATAAGTGGTATTTTAGTGAGCAGGTCCGAGGGTGGAGGACTAGTGCCATAGTGGAGAGACTGATTCCTCCGCTGATCCCGCCGGGCGTCTGGCCTCATCTTATGCTGGGGATCAATCAGGGGCTATACTTATTGAGCGAGGGAGCTCGTGTGCTATCTGTTGAGGGCCCTTATGCTAAGTTTATTGATTCCTCCCTCATTCCACCCTGCGATAGGATCCACCATGAGCACGAGCCCCTTGAGTTTCACTGGAGCAATAGTGAGAATGATGATGATGATGATGAGGGAGAATCGAGGGGTGACCTCGGGGGTCCATCCATAGTGTAGATTACCAGGGGGTCGGCTAGGTCTGCTACCCCTTCTTCTCAGGTATGTCTCTAACTTGGCCTTTGTGAATACTTTTTAGCTTTTTAAAATCAAAGCCTGATTCTTTGTTGCTACAGCCTTCCGCTTCCACATGGAAGAGATCTGCCTCTACTGCTACTGTTGACCCTGAGCCACCAGTAAAGTGGTCTCAGGCTTCTGGGTCTATGAGGGAGGGCATTCTTCGAGGTGAGTTAGATACTTTCTTCTAGCTCCTTGACCATTCAGGGAATCGAGCTGTCAAGAAGCTTGAGGAGTCTGTCCAACCTATTAGTTCCACTCCTTCCAACTCTACTCATGTAAGGAATCCTTTACCTTTGTCTTGGTCTATTACTGCTTAAGACGTCTTATCCTTATATGACCTTTTCTTTTCAGGTGATCATTTCTGAGGCTGAGAGGATAGCCCGGGGTTACTATTTAGTGCGGGATCTGCTGTTGGCCCAGGATGCTTTAGCTTCAAGAAGTTCCTTTTACCTGTAAAATTTCAACAAACTATGCATACATGTCATGACATTTATATATGTGTACTGATCTTATGATTAGCATTGCAGACTTTATTGGCCATGGAGCGAAGCAGGTCCGCCTAGGATTTGGACGCTTTGGAGGAGAGAGCCAGATTTTTAGAGCTACAGGTAGCCACTGCTGAGGATGATCAGGCTAGGGCTGAGATTGCTCGGGCAAGGGTCGAGATTGAGATGCTAAGGGGTCAGCTGGTGAGAATGACTGAGGATAGACAAACGCCGATCCCTTCTGATGATGAGTCTAAGGATAATCTTTCTACATATCTAGTGACTTAGAGGGGCGCAGATTAGCCTATTAAGGGGAATGACACTACTGGGGCTGCTGCAGGGACCACGGGGACTAGGGCCCCCGCCCAGCCAGCTGCAGATACCAATAAGGCCGATGACCATATGACCATAGATATGGATTATCTATTAGCGGACACACATGATCAGCCTAAGGAGAGTCACCAGGGACAGGATCCCCCAGCAGCTTAGATTATGATTATCGTCTGAATTTTTTTATACTTTTTGGGCCCTGTATGGCTTATTTTGATTGTGAACTTTTGAATTGGTACTTTTGATATTTGATTATTATGCATATTGACTTTTCTTGAATTGAGATTATCAAGTATTGTTGCCTTACGAACCTGTATTTTATCCATTGATGTCATAGTGAGGGGACCAAGTGATTTTCTAACTTTTGCATAGGCCGCTCGACGTGAGGTGACCTATCAAACATTTTTTTTTATTTCTTTTTGCCCTAATTTTTTCCTGAACTGTCCTTGATGAATCAGCCCAACGGACTTTTTCTTTTTAGCTTTAACTTTTGCCCAGACTTCCCTTTCGGGTTTTCAACCTAGCAAGCTTTTCTTTTTCTTTTTGCCTTAATTTTCACCGAGACCACCCTTTCGGGTTTTTAATCCCGCAGGCTGTCTTAATTTTTTCCTGAATTGTCCTTGATGGCTCAATCCAGTAGACTTTTCTTTTTCTTTTTGCCTTAATTTTTATCGAGACTGCCCTTTTAGGTTTTCAATCTCGTAGGTTGTCTTAATTTTGCAAATGTATGGTAAAGATGAATTCAATGATGCATAATACGAATAGAAAAATTGACGTTCACATACCAGCGATTATTTCACCTAAAGACATGCATGCATTCATAAGACCAAGATTCTTAGCAAAATCATGATATGTTCATTGATGAGATTAATTTGAGTACATAGGCAATGGTAACAATTTCCAATGGTTAACCCCTACTGCCTACTGGTCTTTTACAAATTTTCCAGAAAGCAACTGATAATTTTCTCTCGATGCCCTAACTTTTTCCTAAGCCGCCCTTTTTGGGTTTTCAGCTTAGCACGCTTTATTTGCGTTAAAGTGCCCTAATTTTTTCCTGACCGATTTGTGGGATACCAATCAGCGGGCTGCGCACTAATTTTTGCCCGAGCAGTAGAGGACTCCTTGTCGGGTGATTCATTCTTTATTTCTTTTATTCTTTGTGTTGCTTTTTTATGATTTAATTCTTTGAACCTAGACATGATAATGCTTGAGCCTATCTTGATTTACTGGATTCACAAACTCATTTCCATCCATATCCATAAGCTTCATTCCTCCTTTGCTGAGGACTTTCTTCATGATGAATGGCCCTTCCCAATTAGGCCTGAACTTGCCCCTAGCGTCGGTGTTGACCTGGCATAGTTGCTTAAGGACCAGATCACCAGCTTGGAGAGGTTGTTCCGAGCATCTAATTCTATTACTGTAGGCTCGAGCCAGGCGTTGTTGGTACATCTGGAGATCATCAAATGCCTTGAGCCACTTTTCATCTATCGCATTTAACTGTTCATACTTAGCCCTTGCCTAATCTGACTCTTTTAACTACGATTCAAGTGCCACTCTTAGAGATCTTACTTCTATTTTAACCGATAATACGGCTTCCATTCCATATACCAAGGAGAAAGGTGTTTGATCGGTGGGAGTTCTTTTACTGGTTCTATACTCCTAAACTGCAAATGGAAGCTTATCAGCCCAATCTCTATATTTAGTCACTATCTTAGAATCTTCTTGACTGATTAGCTTCCCTTTAGAGCTCTTGAGATGGTCAATTTGTGACTTAAGATGTCCTTTACACTTTGGTGATCAAAGTCGACCTGTTGTTAGTGCTTTTTTGGTCTTCTTTCTTGATGATGCGTGCTTTTGTACCCCCTAATGAAGAAAGAAGGACCTAGGCTAATTGTCATCATGTTTGCTAAGCACTTTTCATTATCTCTCTTTTGATGATAGGCTTTAACCATTGTACATTTATACCATTGCGTTATACTCAAAGTCAACTTTGTTAATGAATATGATGATAGTTTAAGAATGTTGTTGTTATGAGTGCATGACGTCATTAGAATGAAATACTCGGGTGAAATGTGAATGATAAGTGCATCAATTTATTCATGACATGTTAAAAGTAAAGATTTTGATGCTTATAACTTATTCATGATATGCCTTATAAGCGGCATTATTTGCATAAAAAATGTTTGCAACATTAAAGATTACATCATTTGAGTCATCCTCCAATGGCGGAGGGCCTTGTTGATTGACAGCTAAACCGATAGCCCTGGTGTGCAAGTTTGCCTGTGTTTCTTTGGCCACAGCTTTTGCTAAGTTCTTGATATCCTTGCCAATGGGGTTCCCTTTCTCATTCCTTTTCCACTTCTTCCTCATAAGTACCTCCAGTGCTTTAGCGATGGACTCGATTGCCTCATTCATTTCATCCTCTTTAGCATTCCCACATACTTCTGCAGAAACTAAGGTTTTAATTAAGCATCCCTTCTTAAAATCATATACATCATTGAAGATCTCAAACCGGGGACTTTTTGTCCACTAACTTCAAAGGGTTCTTCTTCACTTGTGAATTCCCCTTGCTTGACTTCAGCTCCTATCATGAGGCAGGATTGAGGCTTAGATTTTTAGCACCTGGGAGATTTCCCAAACTGAGTCTAAAGGACCATGGAAGGGGTAAAAGAGGATCTAGCATGCCCTGAAGATTCTTTTCGAGTCCCTTACCCTTTAAATAACCCTACTTCATCATAATCTTCTCGATTTTAAGTGATATGTATCCCTTAACTAGAATCTTTGTACCTTGGTGAGCTACAGCTACCCTAGATTCCTTTTCTTCGATTTCCATAGCCACTATAATAGATGGTCCGTTCGCATTAATGGTCACCAACTAGCCATTGTGGATGAGCTTAACTTTTTGATGGACTGTGGAAGGGATAGCCCTTAATGCATGGAGCCAAGGTCATCCCAACAGTAATGAGTAGGTGACGGGAATATCGAGAACAATGAATAAGACTTTAGATGTCTCTCCCCCAACTGTAACTTCAGCTTTGAAGACCCCAATGGCACTCCTCTTTATATCATCATATGCCCTTATAACAGTATTGGACTTCTCCAACATGTATTCGTCTAGCCCTAAGTGAGGAAGAATCTTGGTAGGGCAGAGATTGAGGGCAGAACCATCGTACACCATAACACACGGGATAGAATGATCAAAGATTAGCACCTTAATAAAAAGTGCATTGTTATTCTTATTCCCTTCGGTCGGGAGGTTTGACGGATAAAACTTGATGGGTTCAACTTGATTAGTAGTGGATCCCCTGATAACTGAGAATACTTCAACCATAGTGGTAGAAGGTGTAGCTTCCATGCTTAATAACTTTTCTATCAGAACTTTGCGATGAACTTCAGAGTCAATGAGAAGCTGTTAAATGATGTACTTAGCAGGGGTGTCTTGTAATTGTTGGATGAGTGGGGTGACTTTCTTTTCAATATTGACCGAAATTTAAGTCTTAGTAGCGGGAGTAAAGTTTGGACCCTGATCGATATTTGGAATGACCTGGATATCCACGTCTCTGCCCCTTCTTCTTTTTGGGATAGGGTCAGGAGGGATCCTCTTACTTTGGTAACATATAACACCCCGTCTTTCATGTAACTCCTCCCTTCAGAAGTTTCCACAACAAGGCCTGTCCTTCAAGCGCATCACTCTTCAATACATAAGTACCAATATTAATTAGCCCCGGTTGAACCAATATAGCTTCCTCATTATGAATTCCTTCTAGCTTGAATGCATTGATGTTAATGGGGATTGGTTCATCAAGCAAGGCCACTAATAAGTGAACCATATGATTAGCTTGTGAGATCATATTGAAAACATGGTAGGAGGGTAACCTAGACTCGACAGCTATAACCTACTTCTCAAAATTTGGCAGGGGCTTATTCATGGTATTGGGTTTAACCTTGTGTACCCAAATATTCTCATCCCTAATCAAACCTCGAATAGCCTCAAGTAGATCCCTACAGGCACTAGCGCGATGCCTCTTACTGACATGGTAAGCACAAAACAGATCCCTATTTTCAGTTTGGGTGGGATATAGGATTTGATACTCTGAAGAAGGTCGAGTGCTCTCAACTTAGTGAAGATGGCAGGCAAAGATGCTTTCTAAGGGGAAATGTCATCTTCAATGGTACGGACAACAGCCACTTCTTCCTATACTACCGTTGTTTTAGGGTCCAAGCCAGATTTTGATTTAGAAGCCTGGGCTGGGGCTGAACGGTCATTCTTTTTGAACCAAGGTTTAGTATATACACTTGTCTTTTCCAAGGTTTGGTAGGACCCGTACAGCTACCAGGGAGGGCCGGTACAGGTATGGTGTACCCGTATGGGTCCTATCTAGTCCAGGTAGAAACTCTATTCAGTTCAGTTTACAGATTCACAGATTAATAGATTGGTGGCAGAAAAATAAAATAAAAAGGGATTTCCTTTTGTATGCGTATGGAGCACCGATTTTATATCTTAGGGGATATATAGTGCCAATAAGGCTTATATGGGTTAGGACCAGACCTGAAACAAGAAATGAAAGGAACATATATAATAGAAGTAACAGCGAATAATAATAAGGAAATAATTGAGATGTGAGTCTCTTTGAAACTCAGGAGCATTACCTTTGCGGCGTGAATCCACTTTAAGATGATCCCTTACTGTTGAGAGAGTTCGGCCAAAGTAGATGGTGAAATAGGATTATTTAGGTGAGTATTTATGTGGACAGAACATCCCCTTAATCCTAATAAAAGAAGCTAAGAATGAATAAAATGTGGACAAAACCTCAAAGGAAGGGTTTTCTCCCTATTTTATACTTCCTATACCCCCGCTATCCCTTTTCTATACCTATAGAAATTGCTAGAATTTTAGTATAATTCTTGTATGAAATGTTTGTCTTGAAAATGTGAAGAGAAGGGCCCTATGTATAGGGTAAAGGAGGTCTGAACGCAATAAATCACACCCATAACCTGGCTTTTCCTGAAATAGGAAAGGATTCCCTTCCAAAAGAGCCTATTTAGGTGACAAGAGGACCCGTATGGGTCTCCACAGGCATATGGAAGGGATGACCCGTACGTGTCTGCCAGTGGATCCGTACCACCAGGTATCACCCGTAGGGGTCCCTATAGGTAGACTAGGTCTCCAAACTTCAGCCAAACTCAACTCTGCAGTAGTAGGAACACCTCTGATGGATAACACCTGAAAGACATTGAATCATATAGCTCTCATCATCATTTTGTGAGTAGGATCATTAAAATCCAGTGTTCACATCAACACAAACTCAAACCCTACCATCTTTCTTTGGAATCGGGACTATGTTCGACAACCAAGTCAGATATTCCACAACTTTGATGAATTGAGCTTCAATTAACCTTGAAACCTCTGCCTTAACCTGATTAGCCCATTCTGGTCTTAACCAACGGAGCTTCTGCTTGAAAGGCCTAAACTTAGGATCGGTTAGAATTTTGTGCTCGACAATTTGATGATCAACCCCAGGCATATCTTTGTATGACCAAGCAAAAGCGTTAACATGATCTTAAAGCACTTTTATTATCTCACTTTTTCCCTCGGAAGTTAAACCATTGGAAATGGTTACCATTTTAGGATTGTCATCAGTACTTAAGTTTATTTCACTTAAAGAGTTATTGCTAATGCCAAAAATGCTATGCGTATTGCTATGTGAATGCATGGAACCATCAGGAAAAACATCAAACAAGTAAGTAAAATGAGAGTCATTCATTGCATTAAAAGCCTTGTAGGCAACATTGTTTGCATCAAAAACATCAGAAATATTGAAAATTACATCATCCAAATCATCCTCCTCCACAGGTGGAGGGGCTTCAGTAGTGGTAGTAGCAACAGGAGGAGCATCCTCTACAGTCTTCATCGGAATGGTGTATAGGTCATCCTCCAAAGCCGCTTTTTGATCGGCGGTGAGGGATGGTTCTCTAGACAGGTTAGGTTTCTCGGTTAGGCCCCTGGCGAGCTACCTTACAATATCTATCATGGCATCCTCTTCCCCGATTCTCTCACCCCTCCAACCTTTCTTCATCAAAAATTCCATAGCCCTAGTCATGGTGGCCACAGCATCTTTAACCTCTAGATCCACATACTCTTCATTACTACCCCTAGACTCATCCTTAGAATAAATTTTACCCATCCCCTTAGCCTTATTAGAAATGATGTTGATAGGTGCAACAGGCTCAGTGGGTTTGGGTTCAGTGGAGATAACCATGCAGCCGGCTTTAAAGTCATAGACATCCTTGATGATCTCAAAACCAAGCCATATTTTTCCATCATGTTCAATAGGTTCGGGTTCTCCCTTATAAGGCCTCTTGCTCTAATCTCATAAATAGTCACCATGCAATAATAACAGGAAGGAACACGGTGATAGGCTTTTCTAGGCTTGTACCCCAACCCAGCCTAGCGGACCAGCACCTTCGACTTTAAGGCCTCAATAATTCCCTGCTCGAACATTTCACAACCTCTGCCAGGCTTATACCCAAATTTCTTCATTAGTTTTCCCATACCAGAGTGGAGATAATTATGCCAAAGGGGAGGAGATTTCTCAGTCTTACTAACCATAGGAATTTGAAGGCCTTCCTCCAATTTGGCTTCGGCTTCCATAACAGCCACAACAGAAGCGGGATCGGCCTCGATAGTTACTAACTTATCTTTATGAATGAGCTTGATTTTCTGATGGAGAGTGGAGGGAACTGCGCCCAAGGCATGGAGCCAAGGTTGACTGAGTAATGAAGAGTAAGTAACAGGAATGTCGAGTATAGTGAACCGTACATTGCTCGTAACACCTACAATAATGACCTCTGCCTCAAAGGCCCCTATAAAGCTACATTTCAAATCATCATAAGCTCTGATAATAGTGTTGGATCTCTCAAGCATCTCTTCTGATAGGCCCAGGTGAGGAAGGACCTTCAAGGGGCAGAGGTTTAGGGCGGAGCCATCATCCACCATGACACAGGGGATAATCTTGTTGAGGATCTGAATACGGATGATCAAGGCTCTGTTGTGATCCCTACCCTCAAGTGGAAGATTGAAACGGTCAAATATAATCTGTGGTCCCTTCCTTAGAGGAATACCTTCCTCAACCCTAGCACACATCTCCACAACAAAAGTGGTTAGAGTAGCTTCCAAGTCGAGCAATCGCTTAATCAATCCCTTGTGATGCCTAGCAGAATCGATTACCAACTGCCATATACTGTAATGGGCTTGGGTGTTTTTGAGCTAAGTAATGAGAGGATTAGCCTCAAGACTAATCGGGGATAGGCGGAGGTGGAGAAGGATTCCTTATAGTGGTGCCGATAATTTTAAGGACCGGGTCCTTATCCAGATGGAGACAATAATCCTCGGGCTGATACACACAACCGCTCTGAGTAATATTGAGAACATTATCGATCAAGACACTTTGAGTGGCTCGTGTCTCGAACAGATATGGTGGTACGTCAAAGTCTGAATTCGAGTCTTGCAACTCATACTCATCCATATTGAAAGGCTCATTCTGATAGACCTTGAATAATTCATTTAGCTTCCTATTAGCAAGTGAATCAATCCTAATCAGTTTGGTGCTCGTGGCCTTGGCTACTTCAACTACTCCCTCACCTTCATCAAAATAATTGTCCTTCAAAACAAAAGAATCTACGTTGAATATCGGCTTTTTCTCTACTTTCATTCTTTTAGCCATAAAAGGCTGAGTTCTGTGACTTTTTTTCTTAGGTGGGTTTGGGTCAACATCCATACCCTACACCAAATTAAATCTCAAATTAGCTTGACTGATTAGATCAAAAACTGAATTGGATGGGAGACCAGAGCCAATAACCAGAATAGAATTACTACTACCCAGACCCTGGGTGATTAGTTCAAAGATTGTAGCTTCAGGCAAGCCGGACTGGATCATTCCTACCTTATTTCTAAAATTCAGTAAAGGGTTGTTAATGGTGCTTGGGGCTTTATCACGTTCAGTAATCTTTCCTTCACTAACCAGATGCTGTATAGCTGAGAGCAAGGCCTTGCAATTGTTGGTTTGGTGACCCATCTGAACATGGTAGTTGCAGAAATTATTTTTATCCACGGGGTTAGACGGCTTATACTCTTGAAGGGATTGGATGAAACCTGCTTCCCTCAAATGCTTAAATATAATCCGAAGAAGCAACTTGTATAGATTGGCTAAAATAAAAGGAGGGCAAGGAGGCTGAACTGAGACAATTGCAGGTGGAGCTTAAGCGATTGCCATGGGTGCGGTTTGAGAAACTGCCTGAACTGCTATCGGGGCTTTGGGCTTAGCAGGTGTCGGAGTTGAGGGCTGAGCATCATTTTTCTTTCTAAACAAGGGTTTCCCTGCCTTTTCGGCCTTTTTGCACTCTGCCTCGTACTTAATTTTCTCGGCTTTTTCAAATACAGCTTTGTAAGAAAGGAACGAATCATTAGCTATTTCTTTACAAAACAGGGGAAGAGATGCCTCTAGGAGCTTAACAATCATCTCTTCGAGACTCAGCTTAGATTTCATTAAAGCCTGGATCGACATCCACCAGTTAAAATACTATTTAAAGGTTTTGTTGGTCATTTAGTGGACTCCCTCAAGATGTTAGAGGGTTGTTTCCATCATAGTATTAAAACTGTAGTGCACTTTCAGAGCCTCAGAAAGAAGTTTCCAGTCCGTGACAATGTGCTGAGGCAAAGTATGATACCACTCAAGAGCATGGCCCCAATGGGAGCAAGGAAACATGTCAGCAAGCACTTTATCACTCAATTTCTTTACAGATATAATTCTTTCATACATGATAATGTGGGAAGCAGGTGCACCACACCTATCATAATGTGTCATATTCGGTATAGTAAAATTATTAGGGACCTAATCTTCATCTCTTTCGAGTTCTTTGGCAGCTATAAGACAGTTGATATAGGCTTGAATTTCTAGTGTCATGCCCAGAGGCTGCATGACTTGGTCATTGATCAGCTGAGAGAAAGCTATAACTTTGGGTGTCGCGCCTGGAGATTGCATGACTTGGTCATTGATTTGAGAGGCCATCATTTGGGAAATAAAAGCAGCTACTTCAAGTGCCACGCCCAGAGGCTGTGTGACCTGGTCATTGACTAGTGAAAATGGTGGAGGACGAGGGACCACCTGGCTGTTGAAAGGTTTTTGGGGGTAGGTGGTACCCTTGGGAGTTATAATAAACTAAGGAGGAGTGAAAGATGGCAGAGGCTGGATTAGCCTACTGGAAGAAGCTAAAAAATGATGAGTGAATGTTGGAGGGACCGAGCTTTGACCAAAATGCCTCAAGTTGAAAGGAACAATCGATGGAGTAGTCAAGGTTGGCAGAAAAGTAGAGGTTTGCCTGAACTGAAATGGGTTTGCCATGGGCAGAGTCGATGGAGTTGAGTGAAAAATAGGTGCAATGGGTCTTGTCCCTACCAGATCGGCTAACATCTGTGCTGAACCATTCTGGGCTTGCATATAGGACTTAGAGACCCAGTCAGAATTCCTATCCTTGAGAGCTTGCTTAACAGTTGCTTGGATAGTGGTTTAGATAGAGGCTTGGAATGCATCTAAATTCGAGAGCTGCACCAAAGCACTGGCGGAATCAAAACTATGAGGGGGCTGAGACACTACTTTCGAGGTGGGAGTAGGGTCAACTTGCTCCTCAGGTGGAGGAGGATTTCCATCATTGCTCGAAAAAAGACATAGCTGGCTGAGAGAAATCCTGACCCAACTGAATTCGATCTGAATCTGACTCCCTACTGGAATCAGTATACGGAACCCCTTCCATTTCTGTAGTGATAACTGGGGTGAGAGAACGATGAATCAAATGGTGTCTGGCCTTTTCCAAACCGGGGTGCAACGATAATTCCACCCCCTCCTAGATAAAACGATAGGCAGCCATTCGGATCATGCATGGATTGTGTGATGTTAGGGATGGTGTGAATGGCCTTTATCTAATAACCGATGAATTGTATGTATGGCTACACTTAGACATGGTTAGAGATGATGCAGTGGCTTATCCCTCCAACATCCATTGGACGTTCGTACCCATCGTCATGCATAGTGATATGTCGTGACTCAATAGGGGTACGCAAGAAGTCCTACAAATGTTGCTAAACCTCTTCCATGAATGGGGATCGGTAAGGGTAAGTTGATTTTTGGCTCTTGAAGCAGATGCATGGGGGATTCATGAGCACGTAGCACATAGCACACAAAGTGTCCCTCTTCTAACCTTATGACTCCTGTATAACGCCTCTTTGGAAGGATGGAGGTTAGCCTCTTCACCGGAAATGGCGAAAGAAGTACGTCCTAATTATTTTCGTTGTTTTGGTAGTCCTAAAGGATTGAAGAGCTAAAGCTTTTTTCCAGCGTGGCTTTGGTATGGTTGTTGATGTAGAAGGTTCTCATTTCCCTTGATTCTACATTACTCAACCACTCCCTAAATAGGTGCGATCCCAGGGGTTCACGTGTTGGTTAAAATGAGTGATCCACCCACTAGGCATCCTCAATTCCAAATAGGGCATGAGTGAAACTTTTGCGAGCTTCTCGGGTAAAATGGGGCACCTAATATTACCGAACTATCTACACGCATAGGGATAAAATGTCATGAAAAAGAATGAAGTTTTAATTTGGCCAATGATTTTAATACATCATCAAAATCTTTTAAACTTATTGAAAATTTTAAGTTCAAGTTTAAAGAGATAGATCCCCAGTAGAGTCGCCACTGTGAGCGGACGACCTTTTACGGGGTTGAGAAGTCGGGCCGGAGGACTGGTCTCCTTTGAAAATGATTGGGCGTGATGGTGAAAAAGGTTTATCATGTTTTATATTCAAAAGATACAAGATCAAAATCTCATACTTAAAATAGAGTCGCCACCCGGTTCAGCTCCATCGGGAAATTTTGGTTCGATTTTCTGATTAGGTGGTAGACCATACCTTGAGTAGAGATTCAGAGTTCGAATGATGTTATCTATTTTGCATTGGCCAAGTTAAAATATTTCATTCTTTCTTAATCGGTTTAATCCACCCTATTTATTGTGTTTTCGGTTATTTATTGTTATCGCGCTATTTAGCAAGCATTCAAAAGCGGGAAATAAATAATTATTACAATCATCCAACAAATAAAATGCGGGAAATAAAATAATAATTATATGGCTTTCCAAATTTCTATACATTCAAATTCCTATACATTTTTTTATACAATAAATAAAATACCCGAAGGCCTGGCATTCATCTAACCTAAATCTACTTGCAAGAAAACGGTTAGCACAAATATGGCATGTTGTACGAGATATATCACGTAATACGCATAGTTAGCAAACAAAACAAGACCCGAGTTAGTGTGAACATGGCATATTTGTTTACAATTTATGGAGCCCGGCTGGATGGCTAAAAATGAGACTTGAATGGCGTTTGCGGGAAAATTTTGTTATATTAATATTTTAGACTCGATTGTTATTTTAATCGGATTATTAGTGAAAATGCCACATGGTATGGGTGAGGTCTGTTTTAAGAAGGTTTTGGACCCTCCTCATTGTACTGTACATCCTAGCTTCGGGAATTTAAACTAGGTTGGGAATAAAAAATAAAAATAAAACTGCTGTCCAGAAGGTCATACCGCCGGAGGCATCACTGATGCCGCTGGCGGTCTCAATTATACAGGCAGGCTGTATAACATTCTGGATACCATAAAGAAAGGTTCCTGTAAGAAAATAGGGCCACTAGGGATAAATGAGGCCACTGGCAATATCAATGATGCCGCTGGCGGCATGGTTGATACCGCCGGCGGCTTCAGTTTCTTGCAACAGCTGTTTTTGGCTGAAAAGCGACCAAAAATCCAAAACTAAGCACAAACAGCAACTAAAGCACAAGAAGCAAGTAAAATGAAAGCCAAAGAGCTATGAGACTCAGAATTTTTACCTCGGGGCCGTGAATCCACCTCTTCATGATCCGTATGACACCTCTGGGGAGCTCAAATGCTGATTTTAGGAAGTAAGGGGTGATTTAGTGCTCTAAATCCTATTTTTTGTGATTCTAAACCTAAAAATCTACTTAATATCAGAGAGTTCAGCAGAGAAAAACCAAGAAAAGATTAAGTGAATCCTCTTTTCTTACCTTTTCTAAACTTTATCCCACTAAATCTAGCTAAATACTCAAAATTTCTATATAATTTCAAGTCATAAGTGTTCAACCCCTTAAAATGGCTGAGAAACGCTGCTTATATAGGCTAAAATCCATTGGAAATTTCCCAGGATCAGATACCCAATAGATATCAAGCAAAAAGGCACACAGTTGTTCTGTAGCTGAAAGCCATGCCACCGGCGGCATGAATGATACTGCCAGCGGTATCAGTGAGGCCTCCGGCCTCACTCTCTTGAAAGCCCTGAAAAGCTTGCACGATTTAAGCCCGAAATCGGAAAAGGGAGAGAAAATCTGGTAAAAGGTGATTTTGATGGAAAAAACTGAAATATTAGGCTCCTTTTTTTACTTTTTATGGGTATTTTGGACTAAATTATTTTTTGGGTGTAAATCATCGGTCTGAGCTACCATCGGATGCGTTACCGGACACATTGAACTGAAATTTTCTGAAAATAAAATTCGTAGAGAATTTTATATCGGTAATAAAAATTCTAAAAAAGAATTTTTATTATGAGGAATAAAATCAGGCATACGTCATCATCGTCTCGCGAGAGCGACTATAAAATCACATGCTCACACCGCCGACTCAGTAGTTCCCACTAACTACTTGGGAGATAATTTTCTATTTGAAACAGACCCCTACTCCAAACTGACTGAGGATCAACATCTGGGTGATTTTCTCAAGATTAATTGCCCAACTTATCTGGATTTGGTGCAGAAATTCTACTCAAATCTGAGAGTACACTCCTACCATGATGCTCTTAGAACCATGGTTCAAGGGAAGGAAATCACTAACTCTCCGAAATTCTTTGAGAAGTACCTTAATCTGAAGAATGATGGAGTTTAACTAAGGAATGATGGGGATAAACTGCTTGTGAAGTATCACCCCAAGAAGTGGCTTCATGTCAATTACTTTGGAGATAAATTCTCAACCTATTTTCCGGAAGTACCAAGATATCTCCAACACACTCTTGCTAAGTTGATCTTAATCCGAAAGGGCTCTCTAAGCACTATATCCTCCTTCTAACATTGCATATTACAACACTGGGTGGAGAGTAGAGTGGTGAACATGTCAGTACCGATTATCCACTATCTAAGGAAGCATAGAAACTCCCATGGTGCCCTCATCGCTAGAATCCTCATAGCCAATGAAATCAATGTATCTATATTTCAAGCTGTTCAAGGAAAGGAGATTCTTGATGAGAAGTTTAAAAAGCTAGTTTTCATTGAAACATGGAATGAGGAGAAAGCTAAGAAGCAGAGGGATGAGAAGAAGGAGAAAAACAGGGTCAAGAAGGTAGTTGATCCGGTTGAAAATGCGCTTGTTCCCAAGAAGGCCAGAACAACTAAACCCAAAGCACATCAGCAACTAGCTTTGGTTCCAGTGGAAGAGGTTGATGAGGATACTCAAACCCTTAAGAGTCCTGAGAAGTCTAAGAAAAGGGGAAGACTGATAAAGGCAGCATCCAATAAGGGGAGAAATGTGGAAACCCCAAAGGTGATGGTGGAGGATCAAGCTTCGGTTATAGCTGAGGCTATTCTAGCCTGAAGAATAAAGGATGGAAAGACCCTGGATGAAATCTGGGTGATAATGTAGAAGATGAGGAGATTGGGGATGAAGCTCCGGAACTAAAGAGGAGGCAGTTCATAAGAAAGGGGTGCACCTTTGATGAGGATGCACCAGCCCAGAAAAGCAAAACCAGGAAACCTGTAGGAATTGTTATAGATGAAGGAGCTGCAAAAGGGGCTGAGGAAGCTGAATTGGCTAAGGCTAGAAAAACTAAGGGCAAATATGTGCCCGGATCTACTAAAGAAGTCAATCCGGATGACCCTCAGTATGAGGTCATAAAGGAGGCAATGAAAGATAATGACCGGATAAACAAGCTTATAATAGAAGGACCCGGAGGTTTTTTCAGTACCTAGGCTATTCTAATCGCTCCTACAGACCTAGAAACCATTATCCAGATTCCGAAACTAGATCTATCCATTTTCTAACTCTGAACTGGACCACTTTCGGAGAATTTGCACAATCCGGAAGCTGAGATCATCAATGAAGTAAGACCTGAAAAGTCATATGTAGAGGGTGTTGAGGACACTACCAACACGCCTGGGGAAGCGATCAAAAGTCCTGAAAAGGCATATGAAGGGGATACTGAGGACATTGCCAGTCTTCTGGGGGTTATAGAAGTAGATAAAGAAAGAAATGAAGCAGATCATTTAGAAATGCAAATAAATGAGGTAATCCCTGGCTCAACACTTTCTACTGTTAATGTTGATCCTACTATCAATGTAAATGCCATAGAACTTGAACATCAGGAAAACTTAGATATACACACCCAAAGTGTATCTAAGGGACAGGAGTTCAACTCGGAACAATTGTTTTGGAGGAGGGACTAGGTCTGAGATCCAATGAAAATGCTTCTAAAGTGGATTCACGAGCTGAGGCTAGTCCGGGGGAAAGATTGGAGGAAGAAAGGGAGATAACACCAAGGGCTAAAGAGCAAAGTAATAATGGAGAGCCATCCGGATCATCCAGAAGTAGTTCAAGCACAAAAGAAACAACCTCATCCTCTTTCGTTCATCTGCAAAAGCCCAAAACTATAAACCCCTAGCCAATGAGGTGTGAAAAGCTAAGAGTGGCTCTTAGACTAATTGAAGAAGCCACAGTTAAAGGATATAGGGAATATAATATTTCCAAGGCACTTCGAGAAGTGATAGATAGACTCAAATCCGTGGAAACTCTTCTACAAGAAAAATCTTGTTCTCTGGATCTACAGTCTGATGTTAAGGAGATAAAGGGGAGTTTGAAGAATATAGAGAAGAAGGTAGAAGATTTTCCTACTATTGAGTTGGTAGCAGAAGTCTCCCTTGCCAAGGTAACTCTCGTACTCAATAAGCTACAAACAAGTGTTGTAGCAGCAAATCGTTCAGCAGATCAAGCCAACACTGGGACTACAAATAACTGCACGACTATACTAGATAAAATTGCCTCCTCCTCCTCCGAATTGACCACAGAAATAAAGGAATATCTAGATTCCAAGATTGAAAAGTTGTTAAAATTCATAGCTGAAAAAGATGTAAAATCTACCATCTCAAGCCTAAATGAAAAACAGCGAGCCATATTGGACAAGCTAACATACTTCATTGATGAAGGAGTGCCTAAACTCCTGTCCAAACAGATGAAAGATATTGGCACTGAGTTTGTAGGCCAAATGAATGGACAGGACACAGTCATTAACAATCTCATAGAGGCACTTCACAAAGACTTCATGATTATCAACAATAGCGTTCATAACTCCCGAACAGATATGGGCAAAGAATTTAAAAAATTAGCATCCAGCTTATCCAATTTGTCCATCATCGGATCTTCTTCGTCACCTTCTGTTCTAAAAAGTCAACTCATTCTAGTCCTTCAAGATCTCATCCAACATATTGGGGATACTAGCTTCTTTGGCCATAAAGGAATTGCTAACCTCTGAAAGGCCCTCTTCCCTTACTTTGATGAGAAGGATTGCGAACATGTTCTATCCATGCATCCTTATCTCACAAAGTCCTATACCCAACTCTGAAAGGTCTTCTGGCCCTTACATCTAGCTCCAGCCACTGTGGATACAATCATAGAGCACAGAAGAGAAGGGAATGTAGATTATTCTATTTACTCCAAGGCTTAGCAAGAAACCTGGGATGGTAAAACCTATATAGTAATAGACCCCCAAGCTAATGCAAACAAAAAGGGGGGAGAATAATAAAAACGGGGAGGATAAAGCTGAGGCAAAAAAGGAGAAGCAAAGCAAAGGCAAGGATAAGAAAGGAGAAGCATCTGGAAAGCAATAAAGTGTCATAGAAATAGCTATGTAATTAATGTAATAGCCAGAGTTATTTTTTTCACTTATATATTTCTGTATCATGTAATCTAGAGCTTCATTGATGTTAATTATTATTAACAGCAGAAGTATATATAATGAAAAATTACTACAAAAAATTGCTTTTAAAGTACAATCTGCTATTGTACTATAAAAACATTAGAAGCTAGAATTGAAAAATGTTGGGGGAGTTAGGGATACTAAAAGTATGGGGGAGTAAACAATTATAAATAACTAGGTATCAAGAATCATACTTAGATCATAAAACCCCTTTCTATATGCTTAGATGGCTTAGGTTTTATTTCCATCAAATGGGGGAGATTGTTGGAAACAGTGATCCAGAACAACAAATAATTTGGATCAAGTTTGAAGTAAACAAAACATCTAAGTACAAAACATCCGGATCACTTTATCCGGACATATAACCAAAACATCCAAAGTCCAAGTCAAGTATTAAAGTGAATACAATTACCTAAGCATGAAATGGAAGCATCTGGTTAAAGTTTGGAAAGGAAATAAACTTTAAACCACCCAAAATAGCATCCGGAAGAACTGATTGAATAGCATCCGGATATCAAAAGAAAAAGTCATCCAGAAGACACAGTTATAAAGACAAGGAGAAAAGTTTAGAAAATAACTTTTCCCTCCATCTTTTTGGTCTATAAGTCAAAGATCCATTTCCCATATGCAAGACAAAAGACAGCTAGCATACTTTTCACAAAAGGACAGAAGGACTGACACAGAAAAGAGAAAAAGGTAACAACCTTTTTCACATAGACCAATAAGAAATGCGCGTGATACACACATTCCATACTTCTGGCGTAAAAGTTAGTGAGTCACTAAAATACAAGGAAAACGATCACTGACAACTTTTCAGCCTCAATCCCAAGGATTCAAATGGGTCAAAATCTCTGTCTAAGGGATTGATCAATGGTTTTGGAAGTGCCACATATTACCTTATCAACGATGAAGATTAATTCAAGTTCAACAACCCACAACAGCTACATTTATGATGGAAGCCTATAAAAGGGAAGCTTCATAGTGCTGGTTGATTTCAAGAAAGCGTACACAAGAGAATTTGCTAGAAAGCAATCAGTTACTTAATCCCTCCAAGAATCAATCCATTCAAAATCTGTTTGTAAGGATTCCCGAGTGAAGTTATAAACTTGAGGAAGTCCAAAACCAAAACCTTTGATAAAACAAAAGTGTAAAAGATCTCCTACTCGGGTGAGTAGTGAGATTGGGATATAGCTTGAAGTAGGAGCTTTGAGTGGGATCTCCCTATAGGACTCAGCCTAGGTTTGGGTGGAAATCTAAGTGGTATATCCTGCTAAAGACAAAAGGACTCAACTAGGAGTTGGTGCTTCTAGTGGTATATCCTACATCCGAAAGGGGTTACCATCCGAAGATAAATTGTAAGGCTTGATTCCTGCCAGTTGGAAAGGAATCCACTAGTGGAAAAGCTCGGAGGAAGGAAACTCTGGGGACTGGAGTATGGGGGCCAAACCAAGATAAAATCATTGTGTTTGATTTTCTAACTCTTTACTTATTTGCATTATCATCATTACATCCTGAACATAATCAAACACGCTATACAAAGACTTTTAAAAGTTTATTAATTTCGCGAAAAATGGTCATCCCCCCCCCCTCTGACCTTATTTAGACCATCACAGGGACCAATAGATCAAAGACTAGGCAATGGGAGCTTAGCGAGGACTCTGAGTCATAATAGACTAGGCGTAGGTATTGAGGTCTTTCATCCTATACACAACTTGGCGAAGTTGGTGATATAGAAGAATCTAAGAGGAGGGTACTCTTAGATTAGGGAATCAGAAGTAGCAAGGAGTGAATATAGTGGATTTAAGCTAAGAGGAGGAAACTCTAGGGATTGGATGTAGGCAGGGCTAAACTAGTATAAAAATACAGTGTTTGATTTACTTTACATTGCATATATTTAGTTTGAGCTTTTAACATTATTCATATCTTGATAACAAGTAAATAACATTCACTAATTAAACGGCATTCATTAATTGATTTCAAATCAATATCTTGATGATAAATTTGTATTGATCTGAAAAGTCTATGATTTCACATATAAATCAAAAAGGAGTCAATCACCCCCCCCCCCCCTCTCTGAGTCCTACATCACCCCCTCTCAGGGATCAAAAGATTCCAATCCCTATGTTCTCTCCAATCGCTAATTTTATCCTAATCTACTTAGGGTTCAAGCATCAGATAAACATTAAAGAATTTATAATCATATTATGACTTAGACTCCTTATTTCATTAGGAATGGGACTCCTCACACACCTATATAAAGGCCCCATGGGTCATATCAAAGGTATCACACTCTAAACTCACTACATTCTTATTCTTTCAAACCCTTTACTGACTTAAGCATCGAAGAGTTTGACCATCCCCAAATTCATGTATTGTTTTGCAGGAACTCAACTAAAGACCTAATCAGTTGGTAGAAATTAATTCTTAAATATCGACAGTAGGATGTACGATATTTTCATGTTGTTAATGATATACAAGTAAACAACGTTACCAACCCATATAAATACATATATGTAATTAATTTAATACAAAATATTTAAACATTAGAAAAATTAAGAAAAAAGTCAAAAATAATAATAAAATAATAATAAAATAATAATAAAATAATAATTCCTAAATTGGAGTTTCATATTTTGGGAACTCCAATTTAGAATAAATTATATGCGAAATGGTTGGATTACCAAATTCCCTACAACCAAAAACAATTGGACTTTAACTATAATTATCACTTTTGCTTCTTGTGTTTTTGAGTATTTGATGTGACCTATTCATCATTTTTTTTACTGAAATTACAAGTCCATTAGATACGATCAGAGTCAATGACAACCCAAATCAAAGGTGGGCAGGTAGAAAACCAGCTCCCCCTACATATCGAGGAACCAACTACTCTAGCTAACAAATAAGCAGCTTGGTTCGAAGACCTACAAGCATACACTACTTTAATGTTTGAAAAAAGCCTAATGAGTTCCTTATAATCATTTAAAATCATTCCAATAGGAAATAGGAAACTAGAAGCATTATTTAAGGCATTGACGATAGTAAGTGCACCCATTTCAAGGATAATGTGGTCATAGCTGCAATTCTTCAGCCAGGTAAGAGCCTCACAATAGCTCATTATTTCTGCAGCAAAGGCGTCTCCAAATGCAGTCATGATCGAGGCATGGGCCGCAATGAAATTATCGCAACAGTCCCTCAAAATACATCCACGTCTAAACTTGGTAGCCAACTATCCCTCCAAACTGAGATTTTCATGTCATTTCCCACTTTCATACCTATGCCAAAACTAATGGCTTCCTTTGATGTTAAATGCCTTTCCAGATTACACTCGCATTTGATGACGATACTGCATCTAATAGGTTGCAATGTGGGAAATATCTCTTCTTCATAATTCTACTCAACAAAGATTGGGGTTGTGAGAGGATCAACCAAACTTGCTTAGCTAGCATAGCCCTATTAAAGATAGAGAGAAGCCAAAAATTCAATCCACCCCATTCCTTTGCTTGACAAAGTCTTTCTTATCTCATCCAATGTATGGATTTTCCCCACCAGAAGTTTAAAAAAAAATTCTAAGCTTGCAATAACATGAGAGGGTAATAAGAAAACTTGCATTACATACACCGGTAGAGCCTGTGCCACTGATTTCAAAAGGACTTCTTTACCACCCAATGACAAATGTTTTTTGTTCCAATTCTATATCTTTTTGTGAGCTTTCATAATGATGTAATAAAAAATTTCCTTCTTCGATCTTCCTATTAAGGATGGAAGTCCCAAATAAATCCCATGTGAGATCACTTCCTGTACTCCCAAGTAAGAAATAATACATGTTTTCATATGTGGTGGTACAATTGGGCTAAAGACAATGGACGACTTGTGGAAGTTGATTCTTTGGCCTGAGGGCTCCTCGTAAATCTTGAAACAAATTTTTAATTGATTCGCTTCTGACATATTGGCCTTGAAGAAAGATAAACTGTTGTCTGCAAAAAGTAGGTAAGAGACAATGGGGGCATTCCTAGCTAAGGAGCATCCATGGAGTAGACCCCTATGTATCCAGTCACAAATAATAGTAGAGATCCCTTCTGCACAAATTAGGAAAAGGTAATGGGATATGGGGTCACCTTGTCTCAAGCCACATTGAGGTTGGAAATATTCGAATTGGTTATCCCTGTGATTGAGTTTGTAGATGATTGAGGTGACTGAGTCCATGATGACATTTGTTAAAGAATGAGGGAAGCCCAATTTTAACAGCATAGCTCTGATAAAACTCCATTTGACCCTATAAAATGCCTTTGCCATGTCAACTTTTAAAGAGACTAGGCATGCTTTCCCCAACCTCTTCTGTCTCATATAATGGTTAACTTCAAAACTAATAAGAATAGTATCGGTGATCGCTCGCCCAAGAATAAATGCGCTCTGTACCTCTAAAATAATAGTATCTGTAATAGGTTGGATACGGTTAGCTAACATCTTAGTCATGATTTTAAATAACACATTAGAAAGTGAAATAGACAGTTATAGGAATTGATTTCTTGGGGATAAGAACCAAATAAGTATTATTTAGACCATGAGGAAACCAATTATTATTGATGCAATGGATACAAAAATCAGAAATTTGATTCCCACAACATCCCAATAATTTTTATAAAAACCTGGGTTGAAGCCATCAGATCCTGGAGATTTTTCGGGTTGCATTTAGAAAAGGGCAATCATGACATCATCATGGTCAAAAGGTCTTTGTAAATCTGTTTGCACATCAGGTGATATTATGGGATGAATGAATGAGGTCCACAACGTTACTATAGCCAGTCCCATGTGACGTGAAAAGCTCCATATAAAAGCTTTGAATTTCTTCTTCCAAACCACTTCACCATTGAACCCAATTACCCGCTCTTATTTGTAATCTCTGAAAAGAGTTTTTTGTATGCCTGACTGATGCATGTTTATGGAAAAACTTTGAATTTTTTTCACCTCCTTTCAGCTAATCTAAATTTGATCTTTGTTTCCAATATAATTCTTGCTGCTTTAGTAGTGCTCCAAGTTCTTCCTTTTTCGAGATCAAGTCCTCTGACGAGTCCCAACCTGGGTTATGTCTGAGGTCGCCTAAATTAGCCCTACATTGCCTTAATTTCGACTTGAATTTTCTTCTTTGTTTACGTCCCCAAGTTTGCTGCTCCTCTGCCAATATCTGAAGTTTTTCAAGGACTAGTTTAGATAGCATATTTGACCAGCACCTTTCTACAATCCCCCCTGTCTCAGGTTGCATTGTCTATAAATTTTTAAAGCAAAAAAAGGGAGTGTAACGAGCCTGAACCGAGCTGCAGTGGAGCAGTAACGCCGAGTGATCAAATTTTGATGTTGCGATGTTTTGTACCCATGCGGATGAGAATTTTTCAGTCCAATTTAAACTCGCCACAACACGGTCAAGCCTTTCTGCCAACCAATTATTTGTACCGCAACTCCTTTCCCAAGTAAATTGATACCCCACCATCCCTAAATCTGATAAACCACATTGCGATAGGGTCTCACGAAAACCTATCAGTAAGGGTAGAGGGTCGGGTCGACCTTCAATTTTCTCTTTGCTCTCCAACATATCGTTAAAATCACCCACAACCCACCAAGGGAGATTACTTAAACTGGAAAGATATAGTAAACAGTCCCATAAAGCTTGACGCCTTTGTCTGCTATTTTTAGGGAACCCGTAAAAGCAAGTTAGTCTCCAAGATTCCTCACCTTCTCTAATGTTCACATTTATAAAATTACTACCAAATTCATGAGTCACGCGGGGAACATAAATGAAATTATCAAACCGAACTTTCAACCTTGCTTTCTCGACTACCCCTCTATCCACCTTGACTTCCATTAGGAAAATCAAGTCTAGCATGTTTGAGGACACAAGGTCTTCAAGTTCCCGAACTGTGGGGTCCATGCCCAAACCCCTATAGTTCCAACTCAGTGTCTTCATTTGGCTTTGCAGACTCCGTCACTCGAGCCCGCTTCAAAGTTGGATTTTGGTTTGCAATTATTCTCCTGATCTCTTTGCATACCAGTAGAGCATTATTCTCCTCTCTTTCTTTTTAGATCATTCACAACAACTTCCATTCTATCTTCCTCATGAGTAGGGGTGAGCAATTGTAGGTTCGGATTAAAATTGAACCGAACCGAATCAAGAACCAAATAACAAAAATGTTAGAACCGAATACCGAACTGAACATATTTCAGTTCGGTACAAACCGAACTGAATTATTTCAGTTTGGTTCAATTCAGTTTCGGTTTCAACCAAATTAATTTATTATTATTTTTTATTTTTTAAATATAAATTATATATAAAATGACTAAAAATCAACATAAATATCTTTCAAACTAAATTATTATTAATTTGAAAAGAAAATCATTATTGTCAAGCATAAAATGTAAACTGAACTAAAAAACATAAAATAAATTAAAAAAATTAAGGCTAATTCGGTTCGGTTTTCGACTTTTTCGGTTTTTAACCAAAAAACCGAACCGAAAACCAAAATAGTGGAAATATATAAACCGAAAACAGAATCGAATAACTTCGGTTCGGTTTCTCGGTTCGATTCGATTTTTCCAATTTTTGCTCTCCCCTATTCCATTGATAGTTTCTGAATTTATTTTGGGTGTCATCAATTTGCTGCAGTATTATTGTTGCGTTCTGAGTACTTGACGAACCAGTGGGGATAAAACTATTACCATTTTCATCTTGAAGATATTTGTCCTCTTCGGTGATCATATCATGTTTCATCATTGCCCTTATAGAGTGATCATACAATCTAGTCGGTGGTCCATTTTTGGCATAGGATAGAGGGCAAAGTATCTCTGTATGTTGGAACATCCCACAAATCAGGCAGAAAGATGGGAGACCCTCGTGTTGAAATTGGACCATTATTTACCGTCCCTCATTCATTCGTATCTTTTTCCTCCTCTTTAAAGGCTTATCAATGTTGACCATGACCCTAATACGGAGGTAATGAGGCCTGGAAATTTTTAAGTTGTTCTCGTCAATTTCCATTAAAGTACCCACATAATTCTCGGTCGCTTCACATATATAAGATGATACAAGTCCTTGCGGAACGCTAAATACTTGTACCCAAAAAGGTACAGTTTTCAGCAGTATACTTTCAGGATCTTCATTAGAATTGTTTTGTTACACGGTTAAAAACTTACTTGATCCGTTTTCAAAATGATATGTGGTTCTAGTTTTTGGAGACTTCACATTACAATATTACATGAAGAGTTGTTCTTATAATTATTCATTTTCCAAAGCCACATCCATAATTATTCATTTTATTTAAAATATACTTGTATTCGTCATTTAAGGTCAAAACAACAACAATTTATCGTGATTATTACAAAACACTAATTATCAATTGGCTAGTAACAGACAATTCACTATAATAGCAAACAATTAACATCAATAACAAACATCTAACAAGAAAAAAGTAACAACAAACTATCGTACAAGTTAAAACTTAAAACCATTATTATCAAAATCATACCGTACCGATCGGTTCGATTGATTTTATCGAGAATCGGTTATGGTGACAGTACCGTTTACTTTTGAAATGGTTTTTGGAAAAACTAGAAAAAAAACCGAACTGAACCGGGAAAAGCCGCTAAATCGGCGAACCGATTCAAACTCGATTTTTCTAAAATCACTCTAGCAACACGAAGAAGCGTTGCAATAGCCATTGAAAACCCTAAACAATACATATTCTTTTAAGAATAAAAAAAACTAGGAAAACCACCAATCATATCAATAATACCACATACCATTAACTTCATCGGTATGGTGCCGGTCCGTTATTAATAACACTGCTTGAAACATAAAAGTTAAACCATGAAAGCATTTAAGCAAGATCGTTCTAGATCTGCAACAATGATTGATGTCATGGCGTACGCAAAAGTTTTTATGGTTGTGAATCGAAAACGTTAGTTCAAATTGAGAAAATATAAGCTGCAACGTTTATTTTTTATTTTTTTAGTTGGTCTTACCATATGGCTTCTTGGTCTAATGTAAAAACAAGTTTCGTTTGTTTGTGCTTAATATGTTTAAAGTAGTTGTTGAATGTCTATGTTGATCGGTCTGTGAATCATGATGCACAATTATTAATTAGAGTAATCGATTCTTCGATAGATAGGAGAACTTATCCACCTTTAATAAAAGCTATTATTTGTTCTGAGTTAATATAATAAACTATATATTCTATAGTAAAAAAAGGTATTGTTATGTGTCGTCCAATTTTACTTTGCGTCGCCCACACAAAAAGACAAATTTGCCCCTCAATACATTTCTAATTTGATTTTACATTTTATTTTTTCTCTAACCCTAATCCTAAACTAATTTAAATTTTAAAATTAATTTTTTTTTAAAATTATAATTTTTTGGGACCAGCCGGCTGAATTTTCCGACCGACCAACCCCGATATATTTCGTGCGTCTACTGTGGACACTTGCATTAGGAGGTGGCCGTCCTATATGGACAGCCACTGTGAAATGGCAGGCGTCCACATAGGACGCCCACTGCATGTATGAGGCGTCCAAATTGGACGCCCACATATATGAAAGGCGTCCCAAATAATACCATTGAATAGCATTGAATAGCATTCAGGCGTCCATTTGGGACGCCCTTCATTTTTTATGGGCGTCCAATGGACGCCTTTTATACGAGATGGGCGTCCATAATGGACGCCTAATATAGACGGCCATAACTAATGCGGGCGGCCCAGTAGGACTCTCATACGTATTTTTAAGAAAAAAAATTTATTATAAAACCGAAAATTAGTTATTCGAATTGATGATTTGCTACGCTGTCCGTCTATTGAACTCGATTAAATTGAAAAATAAAATTTATAAGATGTTATTTAGAGAATTTTAAAATTAAAAAATTTAATTTTATATTAATAATATTAAGATTGTTTGATAATTTTTAATGAAAATGATAAAAAAAAAATATAAAATTTAAAGGCGATCTAAATTAAAATACCCGACTAGTAGCAATTAAAGAAAAAAAAAGATGTAAGCGAACATTTCCATCCATAGGAAGAAGCCGCCAATAAAAGCAAAATCGTGTAAAATTGAAACTCTGCTTCGTTGTATATAATAAAAAAATAACATTGCTTTGTTGTTGTTGTCTAACAAAAGTCAAAATCAACTAAAAAAGTCATACAGTACTCCAATTAACAGAACGCAATTACAACCATACCCTTCCTCTATATAAAAGGCCTCCTGAAAAACCCAATGACTAAAAAATCTTCAAGAAAGCGATTACAATGTATCAAGACTCCTACACTCAGCCGTCTTCTCCGACGGCCGCCGCCGGCTGGAGCCGCCTTCAAGACAAGCGGTTTGAGAGGGCTCTGGTGATGTATCCCGACGATTTGCCGGACCGGTGGCAGCTGATTGCCGATTATGTTGGGAAATCGATTCGTGAAGTGTTAGAGCATTACGATGATTTGATTTATGATGTTGATGAGATTGATTCTGGCCGAGTTGAGCTACCTAGCTATAGCGACGATTTTTTAGTCTCGAGTTGGGAATCTGATGAGCCACAGTCGAATGAGATTTCGTTTGGTGCTAAAACGAAACAGGCGGAGGCTGAAAGAAAGAAAGGAACTCCATGGACCGAGGAAGAACACAGGTAATTTCGTTATTTTATCTTTCAATTGTTTATCTTTTTATATTTGGCTAATTGGTTTGATTAATTGAAACTGTTACATTTTTGTTTGTTGAAATTTTTTTGTTGTGAATGATTGTTCTGTTGTTTTAGTAGTTTGTTTGCTGTGTTGATTTAGTGATAAATTAGGGATTTGCAATTTAGCAGAAGAATGTAAGGAAGCTTCGTCTTTTTTCGCTGTTATTCAAATCATTTAAGAACCCTCGTTTTTCGGTTGTCTGGTTGTATTCAGAGTACAGCTCATAAAGACAGACTTCAAATTTATATACTTGTCAAGTTTCTCTCTCTTGATTTGTGTAAGAAACTGAAAATATGTTGTTTTTTGGTTTATATTCAATCTTTTTGCCATCATAGGTAGATGAACCTGAATGGTATTGGCTAATGTTCCAATAAATTGAAGTTTGAAATTCGCTTACTAACATTGACAGATAATGAATATGCTTGGAAACCGAATATTTGATGTTTATGATTAGTGTTCGGCTTTAGTTATGAGGGCTTAAATCGAAATACAAAATTTTTTGCCAATTAGATTTAATTTGTTGAAATTCTCATCTGTGTATTGAGTCGATGAGTAGAAAGTTCAAAATATGTTAAGCACTATAGGTTTGGATAGGGCACTGTGGACATTTTTGTTTTCAATTGCTTGACGCTAAAGACATGCTTTTGTTTTCCTTAAATTTATCCAGTAGATGTATAATATTAGATCACTTAATTCTAGAACTTTTGTAATATGTTATTAATCATATTTGCTTAGTACTATTCTTGCTTGGTATCTGCCATAGTCGTTAAAGGCCTGCCTCGGTACAGGTGAGGTGGTGCGCCTTGGTTTGCCTCGGACGCACGCCTCGTGCGCCTTAGGTGTGCCTCATTGATACTTATATTTTTTAGGGTTTTAACTTTAATATGTGTTTTCCGTCTATGTTTGAGAGTTGTAATAATCCAAGGTTAGATATTTCTAATTCAATTCCTGTTAAGGCTTAGATTAATTCAAGGCTAGAAATTTTTAATCCAATATGCAAATTTTACGTACATATGTACATCTAACGATTCTCGTAGTTCTTTTTGTCGCACAGTTGTTACATTCAACTTCACTTTTCAAGCAATTCTTTTTCCCCTAGCGTAACTCGGTGCGCACCTGGCCCCTTTGTGCCTCAGTGCGCCTTGCGCCTATAATAACTATGGTATCTGCATCATTACAGTGTCCGTAAATATTATGAACACAAGCCACATAGCCAACCATATAGTAGTCGAGGATCAAACATGATGAAATATTTTAAATGTTTTAATAGTCGTAATTTTGTAGTTGACTTTGGTAACAAAATATTTACAGGTTGTTTCTAGTCGGGTTGAGAAGATTCGGGAAAGGTGACTGGAGAAGCATTTCAAGGAATGTGGTAGTGACAAGAACTCCAACACAGGTAGCTAGCCATGCCCAGAAGTATTTTCTGCGCCAGAATTCCGTGAAGAAAGAGAGGAAAAGGTCGAGCATTCACGATATCACCACCGTGGATAGCAACCTCGTGGCCCCACGCCCGGCCCCGCCTATGGATCAAAACTGGGTCCCCCAACCCGGTGCTCTAATTCAGCAACAGTCTAGTTTGCCAAACATGTCTGTGGTAAGCCAGCTTCCTAATCATGCAGTTCATTCAATGCAGTATCAAAACTATAATTTCCCCCCGATGTAAAGATGTATGATAACATGATTTCTGTGTACATACAAAACAGTGCAGCGATTGAATTCCGATTTGTATAGCCTATTGATGCTCTTTTTAGATGCAGAATCATTAGAGAATAGTGAATTGGGTTTGGTATAAGGGATTGGGGGACAGTTTGAATTTTAGAGAAATTATAAGTAGGAATTTCAGGAATGAATGCAATGATATAGCAATTGAAAATTTTGGCTTTGATGGTTCAGAAGCTTAGTCTTTGCAATGCTGTTATGTTGCTTTGTGCTAGTATCTTATCTCTTCAAATCATATATCGATCTTTTTGAACTTGTTGGAGTTGGACCACATTGGGGAAAGATGCTATTTCCTGCATTATACCACATGAACTTTGCATAGGTGTAATACATGTATAGACATGTTAAGTTCAAATCTAGTTTAGATTCCCTTGAAAGATTCAATGTTTTAGATGTTATAGTGATAATGGGTCCATGTCCATCTTCTCCCCATTGTGGAATTCATCGAATGAACTAAAATAGTTCTTAATTCATTTTGTATATTTAATTATTGGATGATAATAATATGCATAAAATAAATTTAATAACACACAGTTACTACTTAGTGCCTTTGTTTGATTTAATATAATAATTGGTTCTTCTATTGTTTTGATAAATGGCTATTTTGTTTCAACTTAATCACCATTGTGGATTAGTGGATTAACCCTCAATTTCAAGGTGATTTTATGGTTACCTGTTTCTTTTATAAAGTATTCCTTATTTTCTCCTTGTCCACCATTGGATCGAGTGGCGGAAAATTTAATCCAATGGTGTAAAACGAAAAGTACCGATTTCTTTGTAAACAATTAATTGTCTATACAATAAACCCAATTTCAATATTTAAAATATGCGTTTATATTTAGAACAATAACATAATTGTTACTGTAAATGATGTTAATTACTTTTACAGTATCATAATTTAAAAAAATATATATTTTATTGTAACTAATAAATCTATAAATTACTAAGGAGGCGTTTGGTTTACAAAGAGAAAGTAAAAGGAAATCAATAAAGGGAATGATAAGGAAAGGAATGTAATTCCTATTGTTTGTTCTATGTGTTTGGACAGGCTAGGAAAGGAAATTAGAAAATTGATTTATTACTATTTGGATTTTAAAAATTAATTTTTTAATATAATAATAATTAATAATTAATAACTAATTATTAAAAATTATAATTATATTTTCACTTTTTTATATTTTTATTTATTATATCTATAATAATATTTAATAATATTAAATATGAGCATTAATATTTATTATTTTAAATAATTAATTATAAATTATTAATATATAATTTAAAATAATTTTATTATTAATAATAAGTGGTTTATAATTAAAAATAAATTAAATAATATTATAGTTTAAAATTAATGTTATATATATAATAATTATAAAAATAGTATTAATATTAATGATATGTATTATTATAATTATTATGATTACCTACTATTTGATTTTTGTAATTTTTATTTATTATTTAATATATATTTATTAATTTTTATTTTTATTGATAAATATTATAACATAATAATGATAATAATATTAATTTAATTAATTAATAATGATAAATTTTATTAAATTTTATTCTTGATAATAATAATATTATTATAATAATAAATATTAATATTCAATTATTATTGTTATTATTACTATTATTATTATTCCTATAATAATTATTAGCAATAAATTAAATTTTATTATTATTATTATTATTATTTTAATATTGAATATATATTTTAATAATAAATATTATTATATTTTATTATTGTTTTTATTTATCTCTATCATTATATTTAAATTAAATAATATTAATAATTTTTATTTTTATTTTTAATTTATAAAAAAGAATTAGTATTTGTATAATAATGTAGATTTATAAGGAGGTGGATTATTTTCCAACCTTCTTTTCTTTCTAAATTCCCTCTTTGCTTTTCGCTTAAGGAATTTATTACTAGCATAATATTTCTCCCTTTTTGAAGGTTTGTGGGGTTTGCTAGTAGAAGGATTATCAATCCCCAAATTGACCACAAAATTGGCCAAGTTGCATCTTCTCATTTAGATGATGCTTTTTAATTTATTGGTTTAGCTCTATTTCATTGCATAAAGATAAACCTTCTTGGATGCATGTACCAATTAATTTTCCATAAGTATAACTTGTGTAATTAATTTGTACATTTTCTTTTCTTAGGTTTTTTCTAACCCTTTCCGCAAATAACGGAGGTAATCCATCTATAAATTTGGATTTCCAGTGGTCACTATTCGACTCAGGTAGTTCCATGACTCTACTTAAAAAAATGTCTTTATACCACCTAAAAGAGGTCAAGGTAGGACATCTAAGATTTTGCAATAGTGTCCTAATATTTTCACTATTATCATACCATCGGCCTGTAAAGTGTTCAATAATGTTTAAAATGAGTGTATATACTGCATTTTCAGTTGAAATATTATTTTCAATTTTTACTGTTGATAAAATTTTTGTCCTATCTTCTTGGGATAAATAATTGTCCCACCAGCCTTTAAGTTGGCCAGTAAATCCTGCTACAATCATGTTAGCAATGACTTTATCAGTATTACTGTTATTTTTTGCAAATAGTAGAATACATGAGCATTCTATGGACAGCGCTATAAATCTGTCTTTCAGTGAAACCGTCTATGTTCCATTCATAGATTTGTTTTCCACTGTAGGAATTATTCATTATTAAATCTTGTTCTTCAAAAAGAACATCCTGTGGAGTAGGCCTAGGATAATAAAACAAATTTTATTTTGGCCTATCCGCATATTTATGAAGTTTATTAATTTCATCAATTACAACATTTTTGTAATTTTTAGTGTTACTTATTGTATCACTAAATTCCTCTTTCAGAGTACTGATTCTCAGACTTTCAAATTTCTCAGTTAATAGTTTGTCTAAATCAGTTAAAGATTTTAATTTAAAATCTTTTATCTCTGGAGGTGGTTGAATACTAGGAGCAGCACTGCTGCTTGCTTCTGTTCTAGTATTTATAGTATTGTTATGAATAATATTTTTTAACTCATGGATTTGGGAAATTATTTTTTCCACTCGATTATGAACATCCACTAGTTTTTCTCCTAATATTATTAGGTAAATATTAGTGAAATTTTTCTGTTTAACCAATGCATTTATATGTTGTGTGGTTGACTGAATAATTTCATTTGCAAAAAATTTTTGAAAAGCATTATAATGTCTTACTTCATTATCTCTTTCTATTGAGAAAGGATATACTGGGGGAAAAACTTGTTTAATAGTTTCCCCTTTTGGATTTTTGAAATCCCTTTCAATAACAGAAATAAATTTCTCTACATGATTGGCTATAAACCAATAAACAAAAGATATTTTGATATTTTTATGAGTTAATTCTTCATAAAATTCTTGTTGAAAGATATTTCTTTCATCTTTAGTAAAATTACTAAAAAACCATGTTCTAAATGGTTTCCAATGATCTTTCTGAAAATCCATTTGAATTTCTTTTCTGGCCTGTGAACCAGGACTGAAATCAATTTTCGTTTTACCTATCATATGGCAAAATTCATTTCACTGGCAGTCATTTCTGCCGGAACCTCATAAATTCCTGAAGCTATGTTGTTATTATCAACATGGATTCTATTAACCCTATCAGTTATGAGTTCAGATTCTCTATCTGACTCTTTAGATGAATCATCAGAATTATTAATTCTGTTAATATCTGATATTGAATATCTCAGATTTTTATTTCTAGGATTATGAATCCTATTATTATTTTCAGAATTATAAATTCTGTTAACATCTGACATTGAGTGTCTTGCATTTTCAGTATTATGAATACTGTTTGAATGGCTTGAGTTATTAATTGGAGATATATGAAAATAACTTAAGCTTGATCTTGAAGATTTTGATCTTGGGATATTATCCATAAATCTTTGTTTCTCAAAATTTATAAGGATATTTCCTTCTTGGGTCTGAATAATCCTAGTAGGATTATTTTGAGTGATTGGGACAGCTGGAACTGCTCTTTCTATTATCCAGTTATCAGGAAATATTATTTCCTCCCATCTGATGGGTCTACGAGTAGTAATCTCATATTTATGAAAATTTGATTCTATGAGAATCGTTTCATTTAAAGGTTTGTCAATTATTTGACAATGTGGATTTAAAGTCATTAATGGTTTAAAATATATCCTGTAACAGACACAAATGACTTCTGATCCAGGGGCATAATTATACCCATTAGTTTTAACATTTAATGTTAAGGCGTCTAATATATTAATATCTGACAATGATAATTGCAGATTTGGGTATACATTAAAGTATACAGGGCCTTGGGCCAAACTGGACTGTATTAAGCCCATTAGAGATTGTCTCCAATCTAGGTTTCTACCATCTCTTAAAGCTGCTATAAAGCTTTCAGGTAAACCTTCTAATGTTAAAGGTTTAAATGCTACATGTACTAATCCTATATATAGGAATTTATAAATTCTACGATATTTATTAATATCTGAATTGTTTAATAATTTAATTACCATTTCATCTTTATTTAGTGAGATGGTTTCTTCAGTAGTTTTAACTACTTATTTTAATCCTATCCTTTCAAATGTACCATATTTATAAATGGTTCTAGGATTTATTCTAGGTATAGTCCACTTAATTATTCCTATATTTAGTCATTGTATTTATATGCTTAGCATGATAATTATTTTTGTTAAAATTGTTATTAGATTTTGTTCTGATAAATGTCTCGACATCTAAATATAGTTAATAGTCAAACTATTCCAATCTATATGGTCCGGTCCTGTATGGTATGGTATCAAAGCCTGGTATTTTCTATATATTCTGGTATTATTTAACACATGTTTTCTAATGAATATCATTAGACCCAACAAAGAAGCTGTTAAAAACAGCTTGGAGGAGGAATATGATATTCCTCAGAACTTAGATCTGCTTAATAAGTGGACTATACCTAGAATAAATCCTAGAACCATTTATAAATATGGTACCTTTGAAAGGATAGGATTAAAACAAGTAGTTAAAACTACTGAAGAAACCATCTCACTAAATAAAGATGAAATGGTAATTAAATTATTAAACAAATTAATAATAAAATATTACTATATTTAAATATTAATTTTTTATTACTCAGTGTTATTATTAATAATAAATATTATTATTATTATTATTAATTATAATAGTTATTAAAAATGATAGATGAAATAGAAATAAGGAAAAGAAATAGTATTACCTAGGTGAGTGAGGGGAATGGGATAGAGAAGTTTGAGTTAATGGGATAAAGAATTATCGGTAATGAAAAATTAAGAAATGGCTAACCAAACAATAATAAAGGGAATAAACTGTTTTCATTCCTTTTCCGTTTCCTATTCCTCCAAACCAAATGCCCCATAAGATTTTAATTTATATTTAATTGCGTAATTTTGTTGTTATTTTATGAATTAGTTTAAACATACGAACAAGTTCGTTACTTAGGGCCAGTTAGAGATGCTTTCTCAAGCTGTTTATTTTGAAAGCTTAATTTTAAAGCTTTTTTTATAAGCAGCAGATTTAATTTTGGAAAAAAATAAGTTAGACAATTCCTAATTAATTAGTATGAATGAACAAAATGTGTTGTTTGAAGCCCAAATATGTAATTCTATTTATAGTTTGGGGGAGCAATTTATTTTAGAGAAATTGTCCAATATGACTCATTTGTCCAAAATAAATACTAAAACAACCCAACCATGAAATCATATCTTTCATGTCATTTTAAGTTTCATATATTACCTGCATACACTCATTTTAAGTTTCATATCTTTCTTGCGATTAGGAAGGGATTTTTTAATTTTTTTGGCTTATTTTACATTTATCTCTGAAATTATTCATTTTTTCGATATGTCATTTTAGAATTTTTTGTTCATGTCATTTTTGTCTTCGAAACGCCATCCATTTTCGACCTGTTATAAATCTAATATATTTTTGTTACAAATCTAATATAATATAATAGATATATATGTCGTTTTAAAGTTTTTATTCGTGTCATTTTTTGGCTTATTTTACATTTATCTCTTAAATCGTTCATTTTTTCGATATGTCGTTTTAGAGTTTTTTGTTCGTGTCATTTTTGTCTTCGAAGAGCCATCCATTTTCGACCTGTTACAAATCTAATATATTTTTGTTACAAATCTAATATAATATAATAGATATATATCAGTTCAATGGGGATTGCAAATACAAAGAGGCTTATATTAGACTTATAACACATACATATCATATATATAGTAGATATATAACAGTTCAATGAGAATTGCAAATACAAAGAGACTTATATTAGAATTATAACAGATATATATCAGAAATATATCAGATATGTATCTGATATTATTCTATTATAATTCTAATATATGACAGATTTGTACTAGGCGTATAACAGATATGTAGTAGATATATAATATGTGTATAACAGATAAAAAAGAACATTCAAATCATTGTTGAAATAAAAAAAATGCAGCAGAAACAGATATATATCAGATATATAATAGATATATAACAGTTCAATGTGCATTGCAAATATAAAGAGACTTATATTAAAATTATAACAGATATATATCAGAAATATATCAGATATTTTTCTAATATATTTCTGAAAAATAATGTCTTCTATTGTCAATGTACACAATTTTAAGTTAATTCAATTGTCAGATCTAAGCTGTGCTACATTGCAATGGCGGAGTTAAAATCTCCCAGTTATGTAACCAAAATTCTGAGAATGAAAAAGAGATGTACATCGTTCGTTAGATAGTAAAAAGCTAAAATGAAATGATATTGTCTAAACACGAAAAATCAGTTTCATTATCGTAGAATCTCATCACTGAAGCCTAGATTTGAGCACTAACCACGCTTTTCAGCAGCTTCGCATATCTTATCAACTTTAGCCTCTGATAATCCTTTGATCCCTGTCAAATTCTGATAAATAGATAGATCTAACAGCAATCAAATGAAATCAACACTTCTAGAATTTCTGCCATAGGCCTAGAATAGTTCAACCAGAAAAACTCGCCAAATAAATCATCTTATTCAAATTTAATAAACCCAAAACTTCCGGCTGACATAATATTTGTCGAAATAAGAAAACTAGGATCCATACAATACCGGTCATTATCAGAGACCTAACGATCATCATATCCAAAATCAACCTAAATGAATCAGATAAAAATAAAATTGGAAATCCCCAAATTTTATCACTTCCAAATAATCCTGAGCAGGGAAATATGATAAAGCAATTTTAAGAGAGCGAACTTGCATTCAACGCCATTTTCAACTCTTTATTTTGCTCTTCGTCTTCTGCAATGGAGGAAAGAAAGAGAGGACACTCTTAAGTGATAAGTTAATTATGGTTAATAATTTTTTAAAATATTTAAAATATTTTATACTTATTTTCTTATGACATTTTAATTATTATTTTACATAAATTTATACATTTAGATATTTTTCCTTTTATTTTGACAGCAGTGAATACCAAATTCGCCGTAAATTAAATGAAAGAAAAATCTAGAATGCATCCCAATCTACCCAACATTAACTATTTGCAAGCAGTAACAGTACACAGTTTTCTTTGTAATAGTCAACTGAATTCAATTTTTCTAATGGGGTAGCGCCCTAATACTTAGTTGTGGCTCTGCGACTAATACACACATAAACATCATAATCACTCACGGTTTAAAATTGAAGAAATACCCTGATTTACTCTATATTGATGTAAATGTGTACATTTTTATAGTGTACAAGCAAGTCTATCAAACGTGGGCAAAGGCTTGATCTAGTACTTAAGTCTTCAAGCTGTGATCATAGAGGTCGCAGCTTCGAGTCCACACTCAAGCGGCGTGGGATAATGTTTTTCTTTGTTATTATTGTAAGCTCATATGAGGTAAATTTTTTTAAAAAAAAACAATTCTATCAAACATACTTTCTTTTATATTTTAGTTTTTTTAATATTTACATTTATAGTTAATCTTGTATTATTTGTATTTGTCTCACAAATCGTTACTTTTTTTAAGATCTAGATCTGACTTTTAAATTTTTTGCTTTTTTTCTCTACAAAACTAATTTCATAATCAACTATACTGAAGCAATTGAATCAAAATTTGGTCATCAACTATTCCGTTTTATAATAACTATACCGTTTATATCATCAAATATATTGTTTATATCGTAGGCAAGTAGAAGCATTTATCAAATCTGATAGACCCTCATCACCAATAAATATTTGGCAAAGAGTGGTCTTCAAAGCTAGCAATTATTGGAGAACAAATGAACTGAATAATTATTTAGAGAGAAAAAGTGATGATTATGGCAGAGAAGCAGTATTCTGGTGGGATGAGGAGATGTTGAAGGATGACTTGTGTTGAGAACGATTGAAACCATGGACTTTAGCTTATTTTCAATAGTCCAACCTCTTGACCAATATATTTATTGTAAAATTAATTTTTCTATGACTTTTTTGTACAATGTATCATTAAATATGTATTGTAAACTATAAAATCATTTTGTAGGTCAAACTTTTGGTACTCATATAAATAGATTTAAAAAATTGTATCAAAATATGACTTTACTATTATTTGTTACAAACATGATTCAAGTTTAAGGAAAAAAATTTTAGTCCCATGGAAGATTTTTATATCTCCACCCACCAATTGTATGAAATACTCCTAATATTATCTGTGTTCACGTTTTAGAAGCATATACGAGCTACATTTATTAAAGTATTCCCATATAATATACATATACATTAAATAAATATATTATTGTGTACTTATTATATATAATTCTATTTAAATTTGTCAAAATTTAATTTTTCTAAAAAAATTTAAATGTTAAACTTAATTTAATTATTTATAGTGGTCTTAGCTATCTTTCAAAGTAGAAAAAAAAGTTCGAATTCATGGATTAAAGTTTCAATTTTTCAAAATTTAAATATTCTTAATTCTCAAAAATTTAAGTTGTTTATTTATAACTTTTTATGCCACTTTCTAACAAATTATAAGCGTAGTTAATTTTATAATAATATAAAAAATTTAACCCCCTCAATACATGTTTAGTACCTAAATCATAATTATTATTGTAAAATTTCTATAAATTAATATTCGATAAATTAACAACTTCGATAAAATTAATAATTTGTTCAGTCTCAATTTAGAACTAATATAAAATCGGACCCCAGTCGATAAAATAATAAGATAATAACTTTTTTGAAACCTCAGTATATATATATTGGTCCCAACGAAACTATAAATTAATAATTACTAAAAAATTCCAAATTCTAAGATTGTCTAATAAAAAATGAATCTATAGTCACTTTTTTTTGTTGAACTTCAAATCTATATTGAGTTCATCTTTAAATCTCCTTGTTGCACTTAAGAGTTAGGGCATTGTCTTCTCGTTTTGCAACAAAAAGTTGTGAAGAGTTGTTGCCGCTTGCAATGCTTCTTCCGGGTGACCGGTTCCAAAACTATTGAATCATCTTCAACTTCGTCATTGACCGGATTTTGAATGGTATCCGCCGCAATTTCTTCAATGCTTTGAACCTCGTAACATTCATTATTTTCACCAGGATAATCTAGCAAGTGATTCACATCCATGGAGAATAAATGTGCCTTGAAACTTGTTTTTGTAATTTATTTTTTGGTACCATGAACTAACTTTTTACTTATTACTCCCTCCATCTATAAAATATTGTCCATTTAACCGAATCATCAAAACCAATGAAAAATTTATTACATAACCAAAATGACTAATTTATCCTTTACTAAATTCTCTTTCTTCTTAATTAGTCACTTTTAATTTTAACAATACATAATCTCTTTCATATTTAATAAAGGGCAAATTAGAGAAAAAATTGTACAAAATACATTGATAATCTAAATTGACAACTAAAAAGAGAACTAATAAATGGCTAAAGAGATAATAATTTCTAGATGGAGGGAGTAAAAAATATTGAATTTGACAAATTCAATTAATTTATAGATATACATTAAACTTGAAAATTTAAAGGTTATACGTAAAATCTTTTTAAATTAATAAATTATTAATTTATCGATATAATAATATTTTATTAAATTAATAAAATATTTTAATCCTGACATTATTAATTTATAGAGGTTTTACTGTATAACCATTATTGCCCGATCAATGGATATGGTTGCTGCGTTTTAAAGGCAAGGTAGGAGTGTGTTGATCCACTGATCATAAGTGGGTGCCTGTTGGATGGTCAGCACAACCGATGGGTTGGGTTAATTAGAATTTGGACGAGTCGGTTTTTATGCAGCTTCATATGGACCGATTCGGAAGGGAATAGGTGCGGTTACTACTTTGCTTCATATGCGGCTTCGCTTCCTCTAGGTTTTCACTGATCTTGTTGGTGTTTGCTTTCCGATGTTGGTCGGTGGGCTGAATCGGATTGGGTCGAGCTTTATCAGACTTTTATCTAAAAATATCAGCTTAAGTTTAGTTCAGTCCAAACATTAAAAATTTGGGCTCGTATCAAGTTGAAGAGGTCATTCTTAAATTTGATTCAAGGTGTATAAATAATTTTTTATTTAAATTTTAGATAAATTAAAAAGAATAAAAAGAAAAGATTTATAAAAATATGTATAAATCCTACGTAAATTAATTTTTTAAATTAAATAATTTAATAAATAGTAAGAGATATAGTAAAAATTTAATATTATTAAATATAAAAATTCAAATATATACTGCACATAATTTATAAATATTTCAAAAATAGAAATATTATTCGTCGAATTGCAGTCAAGTATTTATACAAAAATCAAATACAGTCCATAAAACTTTAAGCTATCCGAACTTGGATCGAATTTTGTAAAGAAAAGGAATATCTAAATCCAACTCATTGAAACGGACTCGGGCTAAACCGAGCAGGTACCCCAATCTATGAATAGACCGAGCAGGTACGCCAGTGTATAAATAGGTCTATTTTCAAGGCAAATTGACTTAGCCGAGTTTGCTCTTTCTTTTCTCTTCTATCAAAAAAAATCATAAACATTAAAATTACACAACGTAAATCAAGACAATTCTAGATTATTAAAGAAAATGGTAGAAAGGAAAGGAGTAGGTAAGTCAAGAAGAATCCTGAATTTGAACGAAAGACCGAGTGTATAATGACAATTGCTCTTACGTCCTCATATCTCATCAGTCAAAATCGACTCACCCGCCTTGACAAATTACAATTGTTACTTTCTTCGGTAATTTTAAAGAACCAAAACTTTATCTATAAATACGCCTTAAACATCCCATACTACAATCATCAAAAACATTCTAAAAAAGTAGAGCAATGGCCAGCAACAAATACGAGGTGACTCTATTGGATTTCTGGGCAAGTCCATTCGGGACGAGGCTTAGGATTGCTTTGGCTGAGAAAGGCGTCAAATACGAATACAAAGAAGAAGACTTGCGTAACAAGAGCCCACTGCTGCTGCAAATGAACCCGGTTCATAAGAAGATTCCAGTTCTTATTCACAACGGCAAACCCATTGCTGAATCTCTTATTGCTGTTGAGTATATTGATGAAGTTTGGGCTGATAAAGTTCCTCTGCTTCCTTCTCATCCTTACCACAGAGCTCAGGCTAGATTCTGGGCTGATTTTATTGACAAGAAGGTATTTTTCTCCTCTTCTTTTCTTTGACCGTTTGAGCACATAATATTTTTTTTGGAAAAGAAAATATAACTTGTGGTTATAACTTTATTTAAAGGTGAATAGAGTTTATATTTTTTTCTCAAAATAGGTATGTAGTAAAAAAATTAATAAATAAAAAATTTTCAGTATTATTTTATTTTACGAGATAAGTTTATTCATTTTAAAATAAAATTTTAAAAATCAATTAATAATAAAGTAATATTTTTTAGTGATAAATTTTGAATTCGTTTAAAAGTGCCGATATTCTTTTTAAAATTAAAAGATGATCGTAAATTTTAAAAATTAAAATAAAATATAATCTTAAAAACTTATTTAAATTTTGATGCATAATTTTTAAGTGATATAATTAAAGAATGAAAACATAAATGGAATAAAATATGCTCTTTATCATCATTATTTTTATAAAAATAATATATTTTTTTTTCTAATAGACAGACCATTCTTGAAAAAAAGAATTTTACAGGCTTTTTTTTTGAAAAATATGTTAAAACTCAAAACCATAAGTCATATTTTTTTTGTTTACTTTTTTTTTTACAATTTGGATAAAAGTTTTATGCAATATTATCAATAATGTACCGTATCGGTAAAACCGTAAATCGATCATGGCTACGGTACGATAAACATAAAAATCGATTTTAGTAAAAAAAATTGAAGAAAATCGGGTTGAACCGAAAAATTCAATAAATTGGCGTATCGTTCAAACTTGGTTTTCTTAAAATCTTTCTAGAAACAAATAAAAGTGTTGTTAAAGAACAAGAAAAGCGTTGCTAAAGATTCAAAAAGCGTTGCTAAAGACCCAGAAATAAGTTGCAATAGCTACTGAAAATCCTAAATAATATATATTTCTTTTCAAAACCCATTTGGTTACCTGCAGAAGCATTGTAAAAGACCTAAAAAGTGTCCCAATACTCTATGGGAATCATAAATAATATATATTCTTTAAAAAATAAAAAATTGATAAAATTATCAATAATTCTTATTATATCGCGTAATATTGACTCCACCAGTATGAGGCTGATAACATTGGTTTTATGTTAAACATAAATTATTGTTTGTCCAATGCTATATGTCAGCTCTAATGTTAGGGTGTTGTAATTACTGATCTAGGACTTTAGTAGAATTTGCTGATTTGAGGATGATAATAGGGAAATTGTTAAAAATATACATGTTAGGGTGTTGTAATTACTGATCTAGGACTTTAGTAGAATTTGCTGATTTGAGGATGATAATAGGGAAATTGTTAAAAATATACATGTTCTACTAAAATATTTATAAAATTGACTATTAAGTTAAACTATTTATATATTTACTATCTAACCATAAACAATTTATAAATTAATAAAATAAGAGAAAATAATTACATAAATACGGTCTGATCAGATAACTACTAGACGATTACTAGATATTTATCAGATAAATACCAGACGATTACTGATGATTATCAAATATTTATCAGATAAAAATCAGGCCGTATTTTTATAATTATTTACCCCTGTTTTTGTAAACATGTAAATTATTTATGATATCATCAAATTATTTTGATTTTTTATGGAATTTTTGTAAGAACCCAAAGATAATTTGTAGTCTTTTCATGTAAACTGGAAAAAAAGGGCAAAATTAATTTTTTCATTTATGTTGGATTTTTGTAATTAGGACATGATTGACAAATATGAGAGCTATAGGATGGGTTGACATTATTAATGAGACTTGTGAAATGGATGCAGATATATGACCTAGGGAGGAAGCTATGGGCAACAAAGGGAGAAGAAAAAGAGGAGGCAAAGAAGGGATTCACTGAATGCCTAAAGCTATTGGAAGCTGAACTTGGAGATAAGCCATATTTTGGGGGTCAAAGTTTGGGATACGTTGATGTTGCATTTGTCCCATTCTATGCATGGTTTTATGCCTATGAAGTTGAGGGGAATCTCAACTTGGAAGCTGAATTTCCAAAGCTTATTCAATGGGGTAAAAGGTGCATGCTCAAGGAGAGTGTCTCTAAATCTGTTCCTGACCAGAAAAAGATCCATGGCTTTGTTTTGGAGCTTAAAAAGATGTTTGGCATTGAATGAGGTTTAAATATAGTTGTTTTGTGCTTCAACTTTCATGTTTTCTCATGTTGCATTGCTATACTTTCTAGTGGCTTGCGGTGTACCGTTTTGTTATTTTGGAATAAAAAACATCTTCAGAGTTATATTTGCCTTTAACAGTTCCTGAAAATATTTTATTCCCTAAACGTATTAGAGAATTAAGAATTCTAATTTCTTTCATAGAAATACAAAAAATTTCAGTGGGAATAACCTAAGAAAGGCAGTCCCATCTTTGAGAAAAACACTATAGGATGTGTTGCTGCTGTATATATAGATGTGCATCCAATGATTTTACCTATGAGACAACTAATCAATAAAAATATCTTCATTATTTTATTTTTTTTAATATTTACAAGTATCTTTATTAATATAATTTTATTTGGGGGTTAATTATAGTTAAGGCTCCTCACCCCTCCTAATAAGTGTATTTAGTAGGATTCAAACATTGCTCTCCTCCAACTTACTCAGCCTTGTTTTTCTTTAATTTACTCAGCCTGCGTTGCTAATTGAACTATATATTATTGGTGAAATTTTAATCTATTATATTTATATTAGAAATCTATTTTGAAGTTTTGATATTTTAAAATTCTATTAGACATGTTAGAATTCTACTGTAAAGTTTTGATCTATTAAATTTTATTACGCATTTGTTAGAAATATGTGTATTGTTTTAATTCCTAGTTCAGGATTTATTTATTTTTATGGCCTAACGGTTTAAAAAAATTGAAAAAATATATCATAGTGAATATTATTTCAAGGCCAAACGTATATGTTGCCCCCTCATAAAATTGGCTCCAATTATCACACGTCATTCAAACTTTCATCAGTGTCACTTTACTCCCTTGACAACAATGATTAACATCACACCCTAAATCAGAGTTGGTGCGGCAAAATTGACCTTTCAAGGAGAGTGAATTATATGTTTTGAAGAAAAAAAAAAAGAAATTCCTATTATAAAAATTATTTATTACATAAAATAAGTTAAAAAGTATATTCTCCCAATGATGGGGGCGCCAACAATGGCAGGTACGGTTGCTCCTCTATCTATTAGTCTATTATTATTTTATTATTTTAAATTTCTTTTAATAAGAATTTATTTTGTATTTTTAATTTATTGTATTCTTTATATTTGTAGTTTATATTTTTGTGTAAATTAGTATAAACGTATATTTTTTATTTATGATTTTGTAAATATGGTATTTATTTGTGATTAATGTAATTGTAATTTTGGACTTGTCAAGAATTTGTCTAAATTTATATTATGATTAATTAAATAATATAATTAAATAAAAACTCAAATTGCTAATTAAAAATGACATTACATTAAACTCAAAGTGTTATGTCAGTTTATGTAAGGGAATATAATAATAATAAAATGTTGAACCAAGCACGAGTTTGGACTGATTTAGTGGATGACTCAGTAGTGCTTAAGTTTTGATCATAACAATTAAGTTCAGGATGAGATAATTAAAGCAATAATGATGTTAAAATAAATAGTCTATGGTTTTAGGGAGTTAGTAAATTCGAGGGTAGAATTTCGAGTCTCCGCTGACCTAGCTATTTAGTTTAACTCTGAGTGGTTTATGGGCTGAGTACTTAGTTGCTGACTTAGTATTATTCACTCAGCACTTGATATTTAGATTTTGTTTCAGCTGTGTGCATTTCGTTTTATCATTTTAGCTGAGTTACTTTAAGTCTATCAACGTTGTTGACCTTACCATTTAAGGTAAAAAGGTATCCTTGCTTTTAGTGTTGCTTTTTACAGGAACAGTAATGAGACAAAGACAAAAAGAATTAATGTCTTGACAAGACACAAAATTATGAAGAAAATGACAAAGTCTTCCAATGCAAAGCTGCAAAGCTGCAACAAGTCAATTGCCACTTCGGGTAATTCTCCAGATCTACCAACCTTATATCGCGCACTCTGTAACATGTCAGAAAACCAGAGGGAATGGGATGAAGACATGTGGCAAGTCAGCACGAGCTCTCTCTAACGGAAGATTGGCATCAAACGATAAAGGATTTAAATTGGAGCTCGAATTTCAATCTAACGGATTGAAATATATTTCACAATGGTGCAATTCTATCTCTTAACGAATTGATTTGAAGAAGCAACAGGTGAATTACTGAGCTGTCAATTGCAGAAGATGCCAAGACAAGTTCAATGGCTACTTCCTCAATCCAACTATAAAAGGAGCAAGAAGGCAAGCATTAGAACTTGGTGATTGCACCTGAATTTCCTAGAAGCAAATACTCTATCAACTTACAAGCTTTAAAGGAATTCTAGCAAGAAAAGCACAACTCAGCAAGAATTTGCTTAGAACAAGAGAGAATATATTAGATCAAACAATTGTAATATTAGATCATTTGTAACTGGATCAACATTTTTATAAGTTGAATCCAGCTCTCATTTAAACTCTTATTGAGCTGCTGATAGAAGAAGGTATTCTAGTCAGCGGGTGAGCGATTGCAGTTTGGAGGGTACTTACTATAATTGGGGAATTTATGAAAGGCTTCTCCGCCTAGGGTAAAGGTGTTGAGATTAGTGGATTAAAGCTGAGATACTCTCTCGGGACTGGATGTAAGCACAAAGATCTATGTTCTTTCCTTAATCGCATTTTCTAGCTACTTCACTCAGACAGCTGACTTCACTCAGCGGAGCCATAATTATCACGAAAAAGTTTTATAAGTTTTTGAGAGAGTCATTCACCCCCCCTTGGACTCAGTTAGTGTACGCATAGGGACCAACAAGTGGTATCATAGCAGTTCTCATTTCATATATTTCACAATCTTTAAAACAAAGACCATGGCGTACAAAGGAGAATCCAATGGAAGGGCTGAAGCTTACATTCTACCTGAAGGCATGTCAGTTACCAAGCCTCCGATGTTTAATAGAGAGCATTATACTTACTGGAAGAACAGAATGACTAATTTCATTCAATCCCAGAGTATGCATGCTTGGATGGCCATTATAGAAGGGCCATATGTTATATCACATGTAAAGAATGGAATTACTGATGATAAGTACTCTACTGAATGGGATAATAATGATTTAGCCAGACTCAAAGAAAATGCAGCTGCTATTAACTATCTTTATTGTGCTCTTGATGCTACTGAGTTTAATCGCATTTTAGGATGCAAGACAGCCAAAGAGATTTGGAACAAGTTGGAAGTAACTTATGAAGGTACTGACAAGCTGAAAGAGTCTAAGATCAATATCCTTATGAGGGATTATGAATGGTTTCACATGAAGCCCAAGGAGGATATCTCCAACATGAACACCAGGTTCATGAATATAGTTAATGAGCTAAAAAGACTTAGCAAGACCTTCACAGAAGAAGAGACTGTTAAGAAGATCCTTAGAAGCTTGACTCAAGATTGGGAAGCCAAGAAGAGTGCTATTGAAGAGGCTCATGATTTGAAGACCTATAAGTTTGATAAGCTGGTTGGAACTCTGCTGACTCATGAGATGTCTTTGAAATAATATGAAGATGAGTCCAAGAAGTACAAGTCCAAAGAGAAAGAGAGCTCAAGCAGAGTTATTGTTCTAAAAGCTGATGATGATGGAGAAGAAGAAGATTCCTCTGAGGAAGGATATTCAGGGGATAGAAAAGAAGGGATAGCTCTAATGACCAAGAATTTCAGGAGATATCTGGGTAAAGATAAGAACTTTTAAAAGTTCAAAAAGACGGGCAAGTATAAGAAAAGAGCAGTTGATAGATCGCAAAAGGAATTCAACAAAGAGCATAATAAAGACATCAAATGCTTTAAATATGGTGCGAAGAGGCATATTCAGTCGAGCTGCCTTAAGGCTAAGAAGGATAAGTTCAAGAAGAATAAGAGTAAGAAGGCCCTTGCTACTACTTAGAGTGACTCTAACCAAGAGTCATCATCCTCAGATGAAGAGGCACATGATTCTACCAATGTGTAACTCATGGCTAAGGATGATCTAGTTCACTCAGAGTCAGTTGACCAACCAATAACTTCCGCTGCCAGACAATCAGCTGACCAAAGCAAAGATAAAGGAAATAACTCTGAGGTAAATTCTGACCCCCTTTGTCCTCTGATGAGCTTGCTACAGTACTTAACGATGTCATTAATGTGACTAAGAAGTCAACTAAATACATCAAAGTACTTCAGAGGAGGTGTGATGATCTAGAAAATGTTAATTCTTCTACATCACTTGATATCCTATACCTGATGGAAAACGCTGAGTACCAAAATGGATTTAACAGCAAACTTACTAAGAGATTGGATGAGCTAGCTACTGAATTAACAGCTTTGAAAAAGGTGTGGGTTCCTCCTCAACCTAGCAGGAATACTCAGAGTAACCGCACTCACCACTCTGAGAAGGTTTCTTAAAAGAGTAAAGTGAGCAGGCCTAATCCTAAGGCCGCTTGTAGTTTTTGTGGTAAACCAAGACATGCTACAGTCATGTGTAGGCACAAAAATGGCTACTATGATGAGTATGACTGGTCAAGGATGACCACCACTAACAAGGGAGGACCCAGCCAGAAAAAGGCATGGGTACCTAAGAAAACTTGATTGTTTTATAGGTGAGCCTGAGATCCACTGATGTCAGTATAATGTGGTATTTGGATAGTGGATGGTTGAGGCATATGACAGGTGATGAAAAGCAATTCATCACATTAGAGCGAAGAAGAAATGAAAGTGTCAGTTTTGGAGACAACAAGAAAGGAAAGATTGTTGGCAATGACATTGTGGGAGTGAAGCCTTTAATTGATAATGTGTCTCTGGTGAAAGGCCTGAAGTTTAACTTGCTAAGCGTTGCTCAGCTGTGTGACAAAGGCAGGAGAGTACTATTTGACTCAGTGGGCTGCTCAGTCATTGATGGTAACTCTGACCAATCTATTCTTTATGCTCCTAGAATTAATAATGTTTATATGATTGATTTATCCCCTGGCTCCAATGATATATGCTTAGTTACTAAGGAGGAAAACTCATGGCTATGGCACAGACGGTTAACACATATCAATATGACCAATCTATCTAAATTAGCCAGAAATGAACTTGTTGAGGGTTTACCCAATCTAGCCTTTGAAAAAGATGGACTCTTCTCAGCATGCCAACTTGGGAAACAATTTAGGAAGACCTTTAAATCCATAGCTAATATATATTCTTCTCGTCCCCTTGATCTTCTACACATGGATTTGTTTGGGCCTATTGTGCCAACAAGTCTAGGTGGAATGAAATACACCCTTGTGGTTGTAGATGTTCTGACCAGGTTCACTTGGATTGTCTTGCTGGCGAGCAAAGATGAAACATTTGAATCATTCTCTAGGTTTGCTACCCGGATCATGAATGAAAAAGACCTTAAAATTAATAGAATCCGCAGTGACCATGGAAGAGAATTCAAAAACAGGCAGTATGAGGAATTCTGTTTTAAGCATGGTATAGACCATAATTTTTCTACCCCTCATACACCTCAGGAGAATGGGGTTGTTGAGAGAAAGAATCACACTATTATGGAGATAGGTCGTTCTATATTGAGTGATAATAATCTACCTAAGTATTTCTAGGGAGAGGCTATTAACACAGCTTGTTACATTCTAAACAGGGTTTTAATTCGCCTAGTTTTGAACAAAACTCCGTATGAACTTTGGAAGGGGCGCAATCCCAAGGTTGGTCATCTCAAGGCCTTTGTTTGTAGATGCTTCATATTAAACACTAAAGACCAATTGGCTAAATTTGACCTCAAGACTGATAAGGGAATCTTTCTGGGTTACTCAATACATAGTAGGGCATCCAGAGTGTATGTCAAGAGAACTAGTATCTTAGAGGAGTCCATGCATGTAGATTTCGATGAATCTAACAATGCAGGTAGATAAGCCAATGATGATGAAAGAGAAAAGGAACAAGCCAGCGGATCAATCAGTCAACCCATAATTATTCCTGATCCAGTACAAGAGAAAGAATAAAATAAAGTTGACTTGGACCAATCAATCAACTTTGTGATGATGTGGATGCTCAACTAATGACTGTAACTCAGTGAGCTGATCCTTATCTACCAAAAAAAGTTAGAGCAAGAAGAGATCACCCAATTGACAAGATTCTTGATAGTGTGCAAAATCCAGTGTTGACTAGAGGTCAGCTTAACAGAATGATGAGCCATTCTGCATTTGTATCATTAATTAAACCAAAGAAGTTTGAAGATGCTAAGTTTGATGACAACTGGATGATTGCAATGCAATAAGAGCTAGACCAATGTAGAAGAAATGAAGTTTGGGATTTGGTGGAGAAACCCAAAGGAAAGTCAATTATAGGCACCAAATGGGTTTTCAAGAATAAGCTAGATAAAGCTGGAAATGTTATCAGAAATAAAGCCAGACTAGTTGCTCAAGGCTACAATTAATAAGAAGGCATTGATTATGGAGAAACATTTGCACCAGTAGCAAGACTTGAAGCCATAAGAATTCTTTGTGCTTTTGCATCCCATATGAATTTCAAGTTATTTCAAATGGATGTTAAGAGTGCTTTTCTTAATGGTTATATTCAAGAAGAAGTCTATGTTAAATAGCCCCCAGGCTTTGAAGACCCCAAATATCTAAATCATGTCTTCAAGCTGAAGAAAGCTGTATATGGACTGAAACAGGCTCCAAGAGCTTGGTATGAGAGACTGGCTAACTTTTTGATCAGTAAAGGTTATGTCAGAGGGAAAGCAGATACAACTCTGTTAATCAAGAAGAAGCATTAAGATGTGTTGCTAGTCCAAATCTATGTGGATGACATCATTTTTGGAGCAACTAATGAAAAGCTTTGCAAAGAATTCAGTCAGTAGATGAAGAAAGAATTTGAAATGTCAATGATGGGAGAGCTTAATTTCTTTCTTGGTTTTCAAATCAAGCAAGGTGATGATGGGATCTTCATCAGCCAAGCTAATTATACAAGGAAGTTCTCAAGAAGTTTGACATGGATAAAGCTAAGCCAATGTCAACACCCATAGCTACTAATACAATTCTAAGTAAAGATGAGGAAGGTAAACCTGTAGAGAGTAAGCTCTATAGAGGTATTATTGGTTCTCTATTTTACTTAACTGCTAGTAGGCCTGACATTCGATATGTTGTATGTTATTATGCAAGATATCAAGCTGACCCCAGAGAATCTCACTTGGCTGCTGGTAGGAGAATTCTTAGGTATTTGCTAGGCTCTATTGATGCAGGTTTATAGTATCTAAGTAATGCAGACTTCACTCTAAGAGGATACATAGATGCTGACTATGGAAGAGACAAACTTGAAAGGAAGAGCACCATAGGAGGATGTCATTTCCTTGGTGATTATCTAGTATCATGGTATAGCAAGAAGCATACTTCTATAGCTCTGAGTACAGCTGAGGCAGAGTACATGGCTGCAGGAAGTTGCGTAGCACAACTGCTATGGATCAAGAACTAACTAGAGGATTATGGTATAAAGTCAAATTGTATTAAAGTCATGTGTGACAATAAGAGTGCAATTGACCTATCCAAGAATCTAGTTCAACATGGTAGGATAAAGCATGTCAATATAAGACATCACTTCATAAGGGATCATGTGCTAAAAGGAGAAGTCAAGCTCACATACATTCCTACCGAAGAACAGTGAGTTGACAAGGATAAGTCAAGCTCACATACATTCCTACCGAAGAACAGTGAGTTGACATATTCACAAAGCCTATTAGAAAGGATCAATTCAACATGCTAAGATGGCTGATTGGAATGTCCAATCCAATTTAAAGCAATACATCTCTCTCTGACCTATTCTAGAGCTGACTAAATTAGGGCACACTCTGAGCTTCAGCGAATTAGGCTAAGTATTTCTTTTACCGCTTGAATTTTGGACACGTCATTGATTGTCACCGGTTATCTTTCAAATTTAAACTTGATAGAAATGATAGCAAGTTATGAAACAATCCACATTCAGTAGCAGTTATCCCGTGTTTCTCGCGTTCATTAATCCTATGGTATACGTTATGCAATATAACCGTTGAATCTTAAGACCATGGATTATAAGTCGTACATGTAGCTTTGCAGGTTTATGCGAAGAGTTTTTTGGTATTTAAGGAAAAATTTGGAAAGAGGAAAGGTTACTTTACCAAAATTCCCTTCTCTGCAATTTTCTTCCTAAATTCCTAAAAATCCCTACTTCTCTTAAAGTAAAGTCACTATGATGAGCACATCAAGGAGGAATTCTAATCTTTTATGAGAAATAAGAAGAATACTTACTGGGTTACTACTAGAGAGCATATGGCTCAGTTAGCGATCAGTTTGGACAAGATTGAAGAACTCATAATTCCCACCAGAACCAAGTATATTCTGACAAAATGGTGTTTTATGGAGAAAACAGAAGTAGAAAAATAAACAACTATAGACATGTTGAGTTTTTGCAGTGACAAGAAGTTTGGGAAGTGGGCGCATCAGCACCACTTGATAGGATTCTTTGAACTCCCAAATGGATGCTATAGGGAAATCGTAGATAGGTTCTACAATGGAATTCATATGGTTGAAGGTTAGAAGGATCTTTTCGTTACCACCTTGATGAAGAGGAAGGTGTATGTCACTCCCAAGCTGATTGCTGGTCTCCTGGGGATGAAGGAAAGAGGGATGAAACTCCGAGTTATCAATGATGAGGACCACGTTGATATGCCTATAGATTATGAGGTTCTTTATAACTACAAAGCTAGTGAACTTATCACTTCTATATTCACTAACGAGGGGAAATAAGCTCATAAGCTTGTGACAAAGGTGCTTCTGCCCAAGACTGGCTCAAAAGGAAGTTGCTCCAAGTTTGAGCGAGTTTTTGTGTATGCGCTGACTCATGGGGTGAGAATTAATTGACCCATGGACATCTTCCATAGATTCTTAAAGGTAAATAAGAATTTAGTGTATGGGCAGTTAGTGATGGAGATATGCAGAGCTTATGAGATTGATATGGAAGGATGGGCTGCTAAAAGCAACATTCAGATGAAGGTGATTGAGTCCAGAATCTTGAGTAATGCTCATTTTCATGGACTTAGAGCTAATGAAAGGTCATCCAACACCAAGTACATCAAATTGGAGCAAGGAGAAGTAAGAGTAAAGGATCCCAAGGCTATAATGGAGATGAAGCCTATCCAGCCCCATGAGGAGGATCTGACCTTATATGCTTTTATAGCTAAGGAGGTTGAGAGGATTACCAAGCTTAGAGCTAAAAAAGAGAATAAGGAAAGAAAGGTAGTAAGAAGGAGGTCAAGAAAGACTCTAAGAAAGAAAAAGTAAGGGAGCTCAGCGAGCTCAGTTCCATCTGATGTCCCAAAGAAGACAAGATCTTCTAAGGAAGTTAAAGAAGATAAGTGAAGAGAGCTAAATCCTCAGGAGATTGAGGAAGAGAAGAGAGCTGAAGAAGAATTAAGAGAGGAGATGCCTCTGAAAAGGGAGAGAAAGAGGAAGGTAGATGCTGCTCAACTGGACGAGGTGACTACAAAGGGAAAGGAAGCTACATCATTTCCTGTTCCCCAAGTAGGCCATCCTAAGAAAAATTTAATGGTGAAGAGAGGGACAAGAGTTGTCCAAGATGTAGAAGAAGCTGAGAAAGTTAGAGCTACTAAAGAAGAGAGAATAAAAAAGAAGCAGGAGGAGATTGAAGCCACTATCAGGAGAAAGGCTGAGGAAGTAGCAGCAGCAGCAGCTAAGGCTAAGGCTAAAGCTAGCATTGAGAAAATTTTAGAGAAGGCTGTAGCTAGCTTGGTTGAGAGGAAAGTGCCAGATGTTATTGAAGAAATGATAGAAGCTCTGGATGGAATTGATAATCAAGAGGAGCAGGAGGAGGAAGATGATATGGTAGAAGTAGAAGCTATTAAATTTAATGTGCTGAACTTTGACCAGCAGGTCACTTTGACTGCTGAGGAAGTTAAGGAGGCTAGAAAGGAGAGGAAGAAGGGGCTGTTAAAAAGAATGCATATTGCGATTGATAAGGATGAGGGAGATTTGGAAGATAAGGAGGAGGAGGAAGTTATAGTTAAGCACGAAGCTCAACTAACTAAGGATTCTCTAACTCAGGTCAGCGAGTCCATTGTTAAATGTGCAGTGGAAGAGGAGAAAGAAGCAGAACCCTTTATTTTCCCAAACGCATCCACCCGAACACCTCTCTCACCTACACCAATTTCTACCTTACCCCTCCTAGAGAGGCAAACACCATCCACATCAACTCAAAACAAGCCTCTAACCCAAATGACCCAACCTCTGACCAAATAGCCATCATCTCATACCTTTCCCTAGTAGGATCTCCTATGCATGAACTGTTATATTTGGAAGGACCTCCACCAGTCAGAGGACCTCCAATCATTGAGGAGATTCCTGAACAATCACAACAACCTCAACAACCACAGCCTCAGCCCTAATTCAATCCAAATGCTGAACTGTTGGGAGACATAAGGAGAATGGGAAGAGAAAGATTTCCAGGACTAGGTACAGATGCTAAAATAGCAAAATCTTTATTGTCTGAGGATGTCCTAAGAAGGATCGCCAGGGCTGTTGAGCCAGTGCGAGGGTTTATAGAGGCTATTGAGGAGATGAAGGCCCATTTCAAAGCAGTACCTACCCAATTCTCGTTGATAAAGGCAATTGTATCCCATGTGTTGCCTTTATTATCTATTGCAGGTAGGCAGATAACTGGTTTGAAGATGGAAGTTGCAGAACTCAAGAAGCAGATGGGTAAGATCTGTGAGAGTAACTGTAAAGTACTTAATTATGAGAGGGATTTTTGCAACTCAATGATAGACAAATTCAATCCCTTACTTGAGGCTATGCTAAAGTTACTTGATGGATATAGCATATTAAGCAAAGAGAATGATGAGAACACAACCCGCTTGAATGCAGTTGTAGATGGACTTAACGCTTTGATCACAGTGGTAACCAAGCATCATGGGTTACACATTGATTTTAAAAAAGTGAAGGAGGAGATGCTATAAGGAGTTAAGGACTTGGAGGGAGCTGTGCTTAATGCCTTAAAGAGGCTTAATATTTCAGATTCTCTAAGCAGTGATATTATGATGGCAGATGCTAAACTAGAGCCAACACTTTACCAGAAACTTGGTCATATCAGAGACCAAATCAAGCAAGTTCAAGCAAATGTCGTTAATGATGGAGAAGCACTAGACAAAATTCATGATGAAGTCACTACTCACATCAGGAGCACTTCAATGCTAGAGTGAATAGTCAGAGAGAACAATCAAGCTAAATCAATTGCATCTCTCACCCAGATATCCAAAGAAGATTTAAATGCTCAATATTAGGTCAATCTGTCTCAATCCTGCACTTTGGTAGGATTATTCGCCTTTCTCAAAGAACAAGAAGTAATATCGCAGAAAATGTATGAGTTGCTTGTGCAAAATTTTTCATCAATTGTCTATGGTCAGCTAGATATCTTCGAAGAGTCTCTGAGCTCGTTTGATCATAAAACTCAAGCCATTTTGGATGTAAGGGCAATGGGGGAGAAGGATCGCGAGAAGCGTGAAAAGGAGGAAAAGGAGAGAGAATAGAGGATTGCTGAATTTTCATACAACCTAAGGATCTGGAGCGCATACAAAGAGAATACAATAAGACAAGGAAAAGGAAAGACAAGGAGATAGCGCTGTCCAAAGAAAAGAAATCCAAATGGGATAAGCAAGCCTATGAGGAGAGAAAAGCTAATTTGGGAGCTCCACCTATGCCAAAAGATTAGAATAAAATTTTTATAATCGATAGTGCTGAACTGTAAAACTTAGTATAGACTAACTCATTGTTATCTGTATTTAAGTTATTAATTAATGAAAGATTATTTTTTCTGTTCTAAGTTAAGATCTTCTTAACGTCATATATTCTCTGCTATATATATATATATATATATATATATATATATATATATATATATATATATATATATATGCTCTGATCTCTTGCAAAAATATATGAGAAGAATTGAGGAATGCTGAACTCAGAAGATTCAAGAATTATGGGGAGTTAGCATTCACTCTGAGTAGATTGAAGATACTGAACAAAAATCATATCAAGCATGAGTATAAGGTAACTCTGATCTAGATATCTTATTGATTTAATTCTCGCTCAAGTTAATTGTCATTGATCAAAATGGGGGAGATTGTTGAACCTAACACAAGTTTAGACTGACTCAGTAGTGCTTAAGTTTTGATCATAATAATTAAGTTTAGTATGAGATAATTAAATCAATAATGATGTTAAAATAAATAGTCTATAGTTTAAGGGAGTTAGTAAATTTAAGGGTAGAATTTTGAGTCTCCGCTGACCTAGCTATTTAGTTTAACTCTGAGTGGTTTCTGGGTTGAGTACTTACTTAGTCGCCGACTTAGTATTATTCTCTCAGCACTTGATATTTATATTTTGTTTCAGCAGTGTGCATTTCATTTTATTGTTTCAGCTGAGTTACTTTAAGTCTGTCAACGCTGTTGACCTTAACATTTAAGGTAAAAAGGTATCTTTGCTTTTAGTGTTGCTTTTTGCAGGAACATTAATGAGACAAAGACAAAAAAAATTAATAACTTGACAAGACACAAAATTATGAAGAAAATGACAAAGTCTTCCAATGCAAAGCTGCAACAAGTCAATTGCCACTTCGGGTAATTCTGTAGATCTGCCAACCTTGTATCACGCACTCTGCAACATGTCACAAAATCAGAGGGAATGGGATGAAGACACGTGGCAAGTCAGCGCGAGTTCTCTCTAACGGAAGACTGGGATCAAATGACAAAGGATTTAAATTGGAGCTCAAATTTCAATCTAACGGATTGAAATGTATTTCACAACAGTGCAATTCTATCTCTTAACGGATAGATTTGAAGAAGCAACTGGTGAATTACCGAGCTATCAATTTCAGAAGATGCCAAGACAAGTTCAACGGCTATTTTCTCAATCCAACAATAAAAGGAGCCAAAGGGCAAGCGTTAGAACTTGGTGATTACACCTGAATTTCCTAGAAGCAAATACTCTGTCAACTTACAAGCTTTAAAGGAATTCTAGCAAGAAAAGCACAACTCAGCAAGAATCTGCTTAGAACAAGAGAGAATAGATTAGATCAAACAATTGTAATATTAGATCATTTGTAACTGGATCATCGTTTTTATAAGTTGAATCCAGCTCTTGTTTAAAGTCTTATTGAGTTGCTGATAGAAGAGGATATTCTAGTCAGCGGGTAAGCGATTGCAGTTTGGAGGGTACTTATTGTAATTGGGGAATTTGTGAAAGGCTTCTCCACCTAGGGTAAAGGAGTTTGAGATTAGTGGATTAAAGCCGAGACACTCTCTCAGGACTAGATGTAAGCACAGGTTGTCGAACTAGTATAAAATCTATGTGTTCTTTCCTTAATCGCATTTTCCGGGTACTTCACTCAGCCAGCTGACCTCACTCAGCGGAGCCATAATTATCGCGAAAAAGTTTTATAAGTTTTTGAGTGAGTCATTCACCCCGCCTTCTGACTCAGTTAGTGTACGTATAAGGACCAACATAAAAGTTAGGTAAAAATTAATAAATTAATAATATTGTAATTTAGTGTAAAAATTTAGAGTGCATAATAGAATATGTTGACACTATAACAGCGGCAAATTATAGAGGAAAGTGGAATTTTGTGTGAAAAAATGGGTGTGGGTTGGACTTGCACTTACAAATCTATTTACCTGTACAAGATAGTTTTAAAATTATTTTAGCGGACCCCACTTAATAATCCTTAAACCTTTGCCACTTATTAGGCCTCGTTTGTTTGCCGGAAAATATTGTGTAGGAAAATATTTTCTGAATTTTCTGACGTTTGTTTTGTTCGAAAAATAAGTCATTAAAAAATATTTAGCAAGTCAACCTGAAAATGTAGTGTAAATAATGAAAAATATTTTTCCCTCTAAAAGATTGGAAAATATTTTGCCTTCATCTTTCACACAATCCCGCCACCATCATTTCTTCCGACTCACCACCACAACAACCACATCCTCCATCACTACTACCACCTTCTCCGTTCACCCACCGCCGCCACCGCCACCTCCACCTCCACTACCTCCTCTTCCCAATTTTTATCACTACCACCGTTATCTTTGCTTTCACCACCACGATCTCTACTTTCATCTACACCTCTAGAGCCACCACCACCACCACCATTATTGCCTATGATTATTTCACCTTCACCATTAATGTTACCACATACTATTTTTAATCTACCTCTACTTATATTTAATTTTATGTAAATTGTTAATTGTTCTACAAGATTTACTTTTTATAAAATAATAATGCAATATTTCACATATTTTACTATTTTTATATAAATATGATTGAAAATGTTAATATATTAAAATAAATAAAATTAAGTATTTAAATTTTGTGGTTAGAAAATATTTTCTAATATTTTAAACAAATACCAAAATATATTTTCCACTGTTGGGATCAAACACAGAAAAATATTTTATTCTTCTGCAAAATATTTTCCTTTGCACAATATTCTCCCCAACACATTATTTTTCTGCAAACAATCGAGGCCTTAGTATTATTTGTTTTTGTCCTTTTAAATCTCCTTTGTCTTATTTTCACCATAACCTATTTTATTTATTTTTTGTAAACTTCAATATCAAAATTTGATTTAATTGTGGATATTTCTAAAAAAATTGAGCAAATGTGTTTATATTATTAGTAGATTAGTTATTGGCTTTAACGAAAAAAGCTGGATACAATACAGGTGGGAGTCTTATACATAACATGTCATAGACTTTTCAAATATTTTTTGTGTAATTTAATCTATATCTCAAAAATAATCTTCTAATATAGAATGCACATGATTGACAACAATATTTACTAATGAGATATTACAATATGATAATAATCTATATCATTCTGAATATATATTACTGATTGATTTTTTTAAGTGAAGTCTTAGCCTAATAGTTAAAATTGAACTTTATAGTCTTTAGAGATTTCAGGTTTAAATTACATCATGAGTGAGTAGAGATTTTTCTTTTTATTTAATATAATTACAATTGCGCAAATTTTATAAAAAATAATTTGGATACATAAAAAAATCAAGGACAAATTAGCTAAATACAAGATTTTGAGCTTTCAATTCTATAAATACCGTAATAAAAACTTCACTTTTCTTAATTACCTACACTTTTTTTTAATCACAACATTTTAACTTTTAAATGTCTTTACATTAATATAAGAACTCCTATTATAATAACTCTCTCTCCTAATTAATTTGATTTTTACAACTTAAAAACGACTATATCTTACAAACCATTTCGGCACGAGCCTTTAGAATATTTTGTTCGTCTTATTTTTATCTTTAAAACAAAATCCATATTGAATATTTTTTGAGAAAAAAAAATTATATCAATCTTATACCAGTTTTATCACTTTTTTGTAATTTCTTATACCTGGTATAAGAGTGGTATAATGTCTTTATAGCATCAGTTTTCCATTTATTTTCTGATAAATAACATAAAACGTGAGCAACATTAATTTTTTTAAAGCAAAAAAAGCTCATATACCTAGTATAAAAGTAGTAAAAAAAACTAGTATAAGAATGCGATAATTTTTTTCTCCAAAAATATTCACAATGGATGGCGTTATAAAGATAAAAAAACGAATAAAATATTATAAAGGCTCATGTCGAAAAAATTAACGGTTTGTGAGATATAGTCGTTTGAAGTTGCAAAAATTAAATTAAATATGAGATAAGTAAAATGAAAATCTAAAAAATAGTAAAAAAAACTAAAGAAAAAGATAGTTGAATAGATAGAAAAAAAAATCTTATAAATATAGTATTTACATATATTTTTTCTAAAATCACAGGAGTGTTATAATATGATACCAATTCTAATAGATTGAGGAAAAGAGGTTTTTAATATTATATGATTAAGGAGCAAATTAGGTAACAAAAGCATGTGGTGTAAGAAAAAGAGAACACAAAAACAAACATGATAAAAAAATTGTGCATTATTTTGTATGGATAAGCATTTTTTCATGTAGCAAAATTTTTTATACGTTCCTTAATGTTGATAAAAAGAGCCACCACATTGATCCAAATTGAAGGTTTCAAAGTCATTTTTCAAATTTTATGCCCACCACTAATTTTTGATATAATAGTTTCTTAAAAGTATAAAAATGGATTGCGTTGAAATGAAATGAAAGAGATTTAAAAGGGAAAAAAGGAAAAAGATAAATAAGTGGTAAAAGTTAAAAAGAAACGGTCAAGTGGGATCAGCTGAAAACAGTGAATTTCTGACAAAAAAAGTTAAAGTTTGTAAAAAAAAATACAACAAATTAAGAAATTGTTTTGAAACTGTCATTGTTGCGTCAAATTAGCCGAGCCGTTTATGAACAGCTCGATATTTAATTCGATAAGAGGTCAATTCAATTTATAAATGAATAATTTGTGAATATATTTTTGGATTCAAATAATAAATGAGTTAAACATGAACAAGTCTTAATTTGACTCAAAAATTCGTGAACAAATTCGATTAGAAACTCATGGACAAATTCATAAACATGCTCAATAAAAATTTGTGAACTAACTTGATTATATTTTTTACATAATAAAATATTTATAAAACTATAATATATAACATCTTATGTAAAATAGTTAATAAAATAATTTATATTTATAATATAAACACATTTTCAATAGCCTAATTTAGGGCATATATTAATAGTAATTGTTGGCACACCTTAATTTCTTTTTTTTTATTGAGATATTATGATATTGAAAACTTATTCTTTCATATTTTGTTATTAATTTTCTTCGTGAATAAAAATAAACGAGTTCGTTCATAAATAAATTAACAAACTGTTCACGAACAAATAAATAAGTTGTTCGTGAACAGCTCGTGAACAAACGAGCTCATAAACGAGTCGCGTATGAATAAAATTTTGAACTCGATTCTAGCTCGGCTTAATTCATGTTCAATTAAAAATTAAATGAGTTGAACACGAACATGTTTAGTGACATAAAATTGTCATTAGCCCCGTGAACCTCCAACTCCATTTTCGTTTTTTCTTGATATTATCAAGGTCTCCGGTGAACTGTACTCTATTAGGAAGAATTTGCTGGGTTAGCTGGAATTTGATGGGTTAGCTGGCGTTGAGTGGTGGAGGAATAACGAGAGTAAAGGATGAGTTTCAAAACTAAAAAATATTTAATTTTTTTTTCTAAAATAATGCCATATGTCAAAACTTAATTGGTTTGACTTGTCAAATCTTATCACTTGTGTGGAGAGTGTGAGGGTGATTGAGGGTCTTAAGTTATAAATACAATTTTATAAATTTTAAGGGCAAAATGATATTGATGAAAGTTTGAGGTGACGTAATGATTATAGTTAATTTTTGAGATAATAGATACATTTGGATTTATTTCAAAGATAAAAGACAAACAAACATCGATATTTAAAATTTAAATAGTTTGATAAATAAATAAAATATGAAAAAACCTAATAAAAACTTAATCACAACTTAAACATGAGGAAGTTTTGTGGCGGAATGTTAATTAGACAGATATTTATGATTGAAGGTAAATATTTAATTATAAAACTTAAAAATTATACAGTAAAATTTTGATAAAGTAATATTTAATAAAATAATATTTTTATTAAATAAATATTTTTTAATTTTAATTTAGGTCAATTATATTAAAATAATATTCTCATTAAATGTATTCGACAATAATTTAAATAATGTATTAAAGAAAAAAAATGTAAAATAATAATTATTATAATAAATTAAGAATTTATATATATTTTTAGACCAATAATACAAGACCAATAACTATTTCTTTTTTAAAATATGAATTTATAGTTGATTGTTTTTTCTTCCCACCAAAACTAAAGGTAATCTCATTTGATAGATACAGGGTCGACCTTTTAAGAGTGTGATATTGTTAATTGACAAATACTCAAATCAAATTTTTGTTTCACCATGCTTGCAAATCTTTTTGGCTAACAGCTGGATTCTCTTTCTATGCTCACATATTGCATTTCTTATTTTATCAGTTATAGATGATTTTGGTATGTCTAACATCTAACATTTTTCTTTTATTGTTAACATAAAACATATTCATATTCTATATACATGAATACATTTAGATAAAAACATTAAACTTCACTAAATTCTTTTACTTTTCCTAGATTTGAATAATAAATAAGTAAAGACTACACTTTTGATTTTCTATGTATGTACATGCATGAACTCAATAATTTTCATTAAACTTTTAAAATTCTTAATTCAAGTACTTTTTTTATATATATTTTAAAAAAAGTACTTTTTTCTTTCTTGTGACACATATTACAAAATACTCTCTAAAATAATAAATATTTATTTATTGATAAATGAATATTTTATACGTAAATGAATATTTTTTTCCGGTCCCAAGCATATGCATTTATAGAGATTTTACTGTATCTATGTTAGAGTAAGTCCAACCATATTCCCTATTTTTCATTACACAAACTCTATTTTACAGGAGCTACATTGTTTTTGTTCCAGCCATCTCCCCTAATTTTCATTTCGTATATTACATTCTCTAAAAATAATAATAATGTTATTATTATGTCAATTCTTTTCTATCATTTCTAGTCTAATCAACCAACAAAATAATTAAAAAATAATAATTTAATATCCATCTCCTAAAATAGGATTCCCTATATAAATATACCATATAAGGAATGATTAAATTTAATTATTCTTTATATTCATTCCCTGTTTTAAGAATACCCTAAATCACACAATGATTGAATTTACTCATATGATCCAAAACTGTCTTAAATAAGTATGGAAATATAGATCATTTTTATTAACCACCTTAATAATAAGGTGGATCCGTCTTAAAAGATATAAGGTCAAATATATTTAAATTCTTTTGAACTTGATAATTTTTATTGGATATTACCATAAATTTTTAAAATTTTAATAAAACACTTAAATTTAATAAAAACATACTTTTTTACTCTTCTCTCTTTCATATATTAGCTTTTTGATTTATTTAACTTTTTAAAAATATATAAAAATTGACACATATGCAAATTATAGGATACTAAACTAAAGCAAATAAAAATTTTGGATGGCGACATGACACAAAAGTTTTCAAATTCAAAAGCTGAAATGATTTGGTCAAAAAAACAATAATTTGGATCTCATATTAACATTAAATAATAATTCAATAATATGGGCTTACTCTGACTTTTATGCCACACAACGAAAGTTCCCGCACGGTACAGCCCAAGTTCTGAACGTGTTGGAATCTGAACCACACGCTACAATATCCAAAATTAAAACCTTTTCTTTACCATTATTTTTGGCGTCCTTACTATTATTCATGTGACTTCCCGAAAAACTGCTCTAAAATAACATTTACTCAATACAATCTCAATTTCAACTATAAATATACACACCTACAACTAAAAATATATACACATAAGACAAAAAAATTAATTAGAATTCCAGCATGAGGAAGTTCTGTAGATGTATGTATGTAAACTAGATAGTGGTGAAAGGTAAATTTATTATTATGAAACTTAAAAATTGTATATATGTCATGACCCAAAACTTTGTCCCAAAATAAGTTGTCTTAATAATAAGGCAGGCCCCTCTATAAGATATAAGGTCAAACGCATGTAGACCCTTCACTAGAAGAGAAATTCATATTAGCGTCGACAAAAATTTGTCGCTAAAAAATGATTAGCGTTGGAATTGTCACAAAAAAATCAGTAGCGTCAACTTAGCATCAGAAAATTTGTTGTTGCTATAACGCTTGAGGCTAAATATTTAGAGTCGACAATTTCATTGTCAATGCAGTTGGCGACATCATTGTCGTCGCTATATAACTATTTTAATTTAATTTCTTATTTCTGATGCTAACTAGAGGCAAATACGTCGATGCTAGATGAACGCTAATTTGTCGATGCTAGATTGATGCTACCATCCCACATGATTTGTCTTTCTTGAGTTGCTATTTGTTGTCGCTAATTCGATGCAAATATTCATCACTAATGTGACGCATGTATCTATCGCTAAGTCGTCGCTAAAATCTCTTTTATTAGCGGGAAATTAAACATTACAAACATTATAAGTAGGACAATCGCTGTTAAAGCAAGTATATATATCAAAAAAAGGTTTGTGTTTGTCTTGGATCTAGTGACAAAGCTCTAGAACTAAAATTCAGATCTTCCAAAACACTTAACTGTTTATACATGCCTATTGGCATGATAATAAAATTATACGATATTTGTATGCAACTTCAAATGTCAACACCTAGACAGAAAATTACCCAACCAAAAAAAAAATTCAAATTCTAGACAATGCATTCTCTATTGAGATGACCGATGAGCATATGGTTGGACAGCTTCTGTGCTGTTAATCTATCAACAAAACATGTAGCAGCAGGCATTTAAATATCATCAAATCTACGATATATCATTTCTTCATTAGAGTAAGGAAGTTTGCCTATGGAAGAAGCAGTGATGTCACCGATTTCTACCAGCGCCTCTACCTGACTGAATCGAAGATATGCTCTAGGAAGATTTTAAAGAAGTCAACACGAGTATGATATGATGAGCAACACACAAGTTATACTATTAAAAAAATAATGGTAAGTTCTAATTTGTTGTGATACCTGTGATGCAGCACTTAGATATCTGAACTCTTCGCAACTAAACTGTCCAAAATTTATCACCTTGTTCAAGCACACTATCAATGGTTTTATGCTACAACAAACACAAAAACATATGTGCATTAGGAAAACATGAAATAGGAGACAAACATAACATGACTACAAGAATAAAGCCTAAACGATTGGTATGATGTTGAATTCAACTATGAGAAACTAAATCTAAAAGTGAAATAACTTTATAGTTCGAGATCTGATTTCACTCTTACGTAAATCACATCAAAGCAATTAATGTTAGCATTGCAGCACTCAAAAAGATCCTTTCAAAGCCAGCCAATCATCTCAAGAATTGGGATAGGATTCCAAACAACAAAATGAGGAAAATATAAGGTGCAAGAGCAATCGGATTGTACGAATCATTTTTCTTCATTACATTAACTCCTAGCAACTTTCTTTTTTAAACGAGATATCACAATAAAAACTAGTCCATGATAATATATAATTCCATTCAAATATATATTCATCACTTCTAACTAGACAAGACCTATGTTGGTTACTGAATAATAAAAGCTGAAGCACAAAAACCCTAAGAAACCGATAGATCAGAGGAAACAGAGAGAAGTATAACCATCATTTCTAAATTTGCCTACAAAATAATTCCAATGCATACAGATCCTAAAGGTCATTCCAATTCTTCGAAATTTTGAAGAAATATCCAAAAAATTGAATCAAAAGTTAGTTTACATTCTGAAGAAAAAGAGCTCTCCTGTCAGAATATGATTCTTACAAATGCCATTAAAATATGATTGCATTAGCCACATCCCTAAGAAGCAATAGGACTAGATCCATAATGCTATATTCAAGTTCTAACTAGAATCGAATCAAAATCCTTTGACACTGATGCTCCCGTAAACACATCTATAGGCTTAGCCTAGCCCTAAGTTTTGAATATCAAAGAAAAGGATCAACTCTCTCATTTTTCCCTCGACAAAACAAGAGAACAAAAATCCTAACTTAGAAGAATGAGAATTAGATGGTCAAGTGAAGAAGAAATTTGATTGTAGAGTTTGAAGCAAAAAAATAACCTAAGAGTAAGGGAAGAAGAGAAACCTGAATCGAGATGGCGTTTTGAATCGAGGCACAATGAAATTTGATTGTGGATTGTGTTAAGAGTTATATTTGTATTATTTACACAGTTCTCTGTACGAAATAGCATCCAACAACTAATTAAATATAATTTAAATATAATTTCAGTCAAAGAAATAAAATTTAAATATAAAATTTAGAGGCGAAAAATTTTTTAACACTAAATTTCCCTCTTAATTAAATTAAAACAAAATTTTAATATAAATTTAGAGGCGAAAACTTTCTAGCGCTAAACTGGGTGGGAATATTTCACTTTCGTTGCTATATCGATGCTAAACTACTTCCAAATTACAAGTCGATGCTAATTTGCCTCTAATAGCGTCTTTAACTGTCGTCTCTAAATTTGTTAACGCCATGTCATCGCTAACTTGTATCAATTTTCATGAAAAATTAGTATGCCATTTGTCGACACTAAGTTGATTCCATGTTGTCGCAATTAGAGGCGTAATCATTGTCGTCGCTATTTTTCGAAGCCATTCAACAATTTTCTTGTAGTGCCTTTGGACTTGTCAACTTTCGCCGGGTTTCAGCCTGAACTTTCAAGTTTCCGATTAACATGAAGTTGACAAAGTGCACTTGTATGCCCCTTAATACCACGTATCAGTTTCTAGTAGATTTAACTTTTCAAATATATTATTTTTCAATTTTTTTTTTCCCAATCAAAAATTAACACAAGACAATGGGGAACGTATCGATGCACCTATGCCAAATTTTGGGCGGAAACTGAAGCAAATGAAAATCAAGGATTGCATGGGACGAAAATTGTCAAGAGTTTAAATGCATTTGGTAAAGGGATAATAATTTGGATCTCATATTTTTTTCCTCTTGGTTTATTGGTGCTTTATTCTGACTACGTTCAGATTTAACCCGGATCACATACCTGGCTATGGTGGGTGAGTCTTCCAATAAGGATTTTCTGCATTTACTAGGACTCAAACTCAAAATATTACTTAAGTAATATTAAATCGCTTACTACTTAGACCATTCACGTAGTATTAACATCAAATAATTCAATAATATGGCCTTACTGCTGACTTTCATTCCATACCATGAAAGTTCCCACACCGTGGAGCCCAAGTTCTGGACGTATTGAAATATGAACCACACACTACAATATCCTTTTGTTTACAACTTTTTCTGCCCTTTCCTGACTATTATTCATGTGACTTCCTGTAAACCGCTCTAAAATAACATTTACACAATACACACCCACAACTTGTTTTTATCAGCAATCACTTAGTTCAATGGCAGAAGAGGTGATTCTATTAAATTCATTGGCAAGTCCATTTGGTATGAGGGTCAGTATTGCTTTGGCCGAAAAGGGAATCAAACACGAGTTTAGACTAGAGGACTTGCGTAATAAGAGCCCTCTGCTTCTAGAAATGAACCCAGTTCATAAAATGGTTCCAGTTCTAATTCACAATGGCAAACCCATTGTTGAATCTCATGTAATTGTTCAGTATATTGATGAAGTTTGGCCTGGAAATGGTCCTTTGCTTCCCTCTCATCCTTACCACAGATCTCAAGCCAGATTTTGGGCTGATTTTGTTGACAAAAAGGTGCCTTTTTTCACTCCATTCGTTTTTTTTTTCCTTTAGTTAGGTATACAAACTATTTCCTTCTATTTTGCTTCAACAAACTTTTATAATCTTTGGTGATAAGTTCGGCTTTTGGATTCAGTAGAGGAAAAATTAAGTTTTTTCAATTGTTTTTAATCTTCAATTAATGTTGGTAGTTAGGTTCTTAGTTCTATGTAGACCTGTTAGTTAGGCGGGCTAGTCGGACCTAGTTGGGCTTTTAATTAAAAACATCAATTAAAGTCCGGCCCGATTCAAAGCCCATAAATATATTTCTTTTAATTTTTTAGTGTATTAAAAAAGTAAAATAAGATAAAATTTTATATATATATATTCAAATCTTACCATTTTATACTTAAATAATTTAATAAATAGATAATAATATTATAAAAATTCAATATATTAAAATATAAAATTCAAAGCAATTATTAAATATACTACATAATATTTAATAAATATAATAATTATTTATTCGGTTAGGCTCGGGCTAAGTTTGAGTATTTATATAAAAATTAAGTCCGACCCATAAAATATCAGACTTTAACAGGCTCGGGCCGGACTTTAGAGAAAAATGAGAGCTCAAGCTGGGCTCATTTGAGTGGGCTCGGGTCGGTATGGGTACCCAAGCCCGTGGACAGGTCTAGTTCTTCGTCTTTGGTGACGGTATTTAGATTCTATTGAGTGGCAAATTTTATATGAGATCGAGCATTTAATACCTCTTCTATAAATATTTAACACGTGAGTAATTTATCTATTATAATATTAAAAGGTGCATATGTGTTGAATATCTATAAAAAAAAATGGTATTCAATATCCAATCCAGTATAAAAACAGCCCTATTGAATTCAATTAACTTCTGTTATATTTTGTGAGAAAATTATCCATATATAAAGTAAATAAATTTTGTCTAGATGAAATCGATTTGGGAGTCAACGAAATATTTCATTTTGATTAAGTAATGGTTAATCTTTTTTTTAATAAAAAGTAATGGTTAATCTTGATATTAACATTTGTTAATAAAAATGATCAATTTTGTCACTAAATTTTTCAAAAGAGTCCATTTACTCTCTCAACTTGGATAACTGAACCAAATAACTATCGCCTTACATGGCATAGGAAAATCAAAAGTTGCCACATCAGCAATATAGAGGCAAACTAATTAATTTTTATCAAGTTCAGATAGAAACCGAAACTTCTATAAGTTTAAAGTGATGGTAGACGTATACTGCTAAGGATGTTGCAGATGTATTCGACCGAAATTGATATGTTTTATGTTGAGACATATAGATTTGATTTAACAATATGAGATGGAAGCACATTTGTCCATATATATGCATAGGAAAATGTGCATTTATCAACTCCCTCTCTAATCAATTTCTCCGCAAAAATTAAACACTATTTTTCTTAGTTTCATATGTGAATGACAAAAATTGTGCAGATACATGGTACTGGGAAGAACATAATGGCATTAGAAGGAGAAGAAAGAGCGCAAGCCGGCCAGGAAATGATTAATGCATTGAAAATGTTAGAAGGAGAGTTAGGAGACAAGGCATATTTTGGGGGTCAAAATATTGGTTATGTTGATGTTGCACTTCTCCCATTTTATCAATGGTTTTATACTTATGAGAAGCTTGGGATTTTCAATGTAGAGGTTAGTTGCCCAAAGCTTAGTGAATGGGGTCAAAGATGCCTACACAAAGAGCACATTTCCAAATCTATTCCTCCCCAGGAAAAGCTCTATAGCTACTTTTTGAATTTTAATAAAGAGTCCTGAAAGTGTGTAGGACACATTTATTATGTTATGTTATTTTTTTATAATCAAAAGACTAAAAGTGGATGAAGAAACGAAGATATCGGCACGCTTCCCCCAACCTGAAGTCTAAACATAGCTATTAATAATAAGCCCTCAAGACGAGGACTCAAGAATTACAAATGAACTTTGTTTTGTTACTTGTGGAATGAATTCGATAAGCAATATGCTATTTATATCATGACTATGCATTGAGTTATATATTTATCCTTTATGTACTTTTTGAAAGAAAATATGTGGCTCCCAAACATGCGTCACTCTCAAATATTGGCATCTGTTATATTTTATCTTCTTTTTTTAATTATTAAAAAAATTAAATTATTTTTTTATTCTAAATTGCTATCCTAAATCTTCATTTACCGCCCCTTAAAACGACATAAATACCCTTATTGTTTTCTATATGATAATTGAAAAAATAGATGATAATCATATTTAAAAAACAACTTATACTATACAATAATTTCAATCAACTTTATTTCAATTTCTCCCACCATTCCTTGCTTTTTTAAACTCAACCTCACCCAAAACCCTCTCAAACCTTTTTATATCTCTTCAACTTGCTCCAATGTCAAAAATTCAAAGAACTACAAAACAGTACATTTTCTATGAATAATTTTGTATTTAAATTAAAAAATAAAAAATGAAATACAATCATATTCGCCTAAATATTTAATTATTTATTATATAATTAAATTTAAAATTATTTTTTTATTTAAAATTAAATATATCATCTATTTTTATATTTATAAAATATTAAAAAAAATATACACATACAAAATAAAAATATCTTCAAACCAGTCAAGTTGGACGACATCAAAATTCGCCCAACCAATTGGTTGGCTAAAATTTTTTTTTCTAGCCATTGATTAGACAATGCCATTTTGTCCAGCCACTGGTTGAGCAAAATCATTTTTTGTCCAGCTAATGGTTGGACAAAATCCATTTAGCCAAGACTCTTGGTTATTTTTATTATTAAGAGTGTATTTAAGTAATTTTTAGGTGGTAAATAACTTCACCCTTTTTATGTTATTTACACATGTATGAAATAGGACCATATGAATTTTTGAGTGGGCTATGGAAGAGTACATATTGTTTGAGACATCATATTTTATAGACATCATATTTTATGGGAAAAGCACATAAATAGACGGGCTTTTTATAAATATATATAAAAAATAAAGTTTTCTTTTATCCTAATATTTGAGTCATAACTTTCCATAACTAAAGTTATACGTTCCATCCATTTTCTCCACTATTCATACTACTGTTCATATACACTATTCAAGCACTATTCACGTTTTTTTAACTTCTCATCTTATTTTGCCATTATTTCTCAAACCGTTCATTTTTTTGACATATCCATTTAGAGTTTTTTGTTCGTCTCATTTTTATCTTCGAAACGCCATCCATTGTGATATACTTTTTCAAAACTTTTTTTCAACTATTCGATATATGGTAGGTAAGTGGTAGATATCTGGTACGAACTTGGTAGAAATCTTATGTTTCAATGAAAATTTGTTCAATCCATCAAGTTTATGTTTGTAACATATTTTTACCATACTTACCAGATAGCTACAGATTTATTCAAAAACTTTTTTACAAATGTTCAATATCTGGTAAGTAACTGGTAGATATCTTGTAAGAACTTGGTATGAATCTTTTATTTTATTGGAAGTTTGTTCAATCCACCAAGTTTATGTTGTAACAACTTTCTACATTATTTCATGAATTTACTAGCATCCTGCCAGATATATACCAGGTACTTACCAGATACCTACCAGATACATTCAAAAACTCTTTTCAACTGTTGAGTTAAAAATAGATACTTACTAGATACCTACCAGATTTTGTTGAATTAAAAACAGAAATTAAAAACATATGAAAATACGATTTTTACCAGTTACCTACCAGTTTCTTACCAAGATTCTTTTAAATTAAAAACAGAAATTAAAAACATATAAAAATACGATTCTTACCAGTTACCTACTAGATTCCTTCCAGATTATGTTGAATTAAAAATAGAAATTAAAAACATATAAAAATATGATTTTTACCAGTTACCTATCAGTTACGTACCAGATACCTACCAGATTCTGTTGAATTAAAAACAGACATTAAAAACATATGAAAATACGATTCTTACCCCAGTTATCTATCAGTTACTTACTAGATACTTACCAGATACTTACTAGATTTTGTTGAATTAAAAACAGAAATTCAAACATATGAAAATATGATTCTTACTAGATATCTACCAGTTACTTACCAGATATCGAACAACCGAAAAAACAATTCAAAAAAGTATATCACAATGGATGGTATTTCGAAGATAAAAATGAGATGAACAAAAAGCTCTAAAACAACATGTCAAAAAAATGAATGGTTTGAAAGATAATGTTAAAATAAGATAAAAATATATAAAAAAATGTGTAGTGTATTAACAGTAGCGTGAACAGTTCCGTGACCAGTAGTTAACATACTGGAGAAGAATGAAAACTTAAAATTTGTCAGAGAGTGCAAAGAAAACATATAAGGTTAATTTAGTAAATATGAGACTAAAACCATATATTTTTAACAATTTCCCTAAATGGACCTAATTGTGCAAAATAATTACCAAAATAATTAAAACACGAGCATGTCACCAAACTGGAAAATTTCAAAATTCAATTAACCAAAATACACTGTATATAAACAACGAATTGTTTAAAAATTCAGGGAATTCGCAGCTCTTCTCCTCTCAATTCTCTCTCGTTTTCTCTTAACATAGATCGTCGTTCTTGAATCTTGATTCATTCTTGCATTTTTTCATCTCAAATCCTTTATTCATTAACAATTTCATTATGTATTCTGTCTTCTACTTAAACAATCGCAAACCGATCTGTGATCTACATTTTTCACTCCTTATTGTGATTTTGAAATGAGTTTCGACAATTGAACATGAACAACACTAATGTTTTTTCTTCATGTGAATGAATCATGGATCGATGATAACAGATATATTGGATTCAATGTAGATGGCGTGTCCATTCCCACCAACTCGAGCTTTGAAGAATTCATACAAATCCTCACAGATAATTTGAAGATCAACATAAACAAGATCTGAAGATCTGGTTTTAGGTTACACCTTCTTATCCTATTATGGAAATAAGGAATGACACATCTCTAAGTTTTTTCATGCAATTGAAAGCTCCTAGTGTGATGATTACTGAATTTCCTCTGTGTGTATCAACAATTCTAGTTGTTCATGAATGCTTCAAAGGTAATTCTTTAGTTCTTCCCTATCTCAAAATTGATTTGTATGTTCTTTCAAATATATTACAAATCTAGTACAGACCTACTACAAATTTGTTATACATTTGCTACAAGCCTAATAAATGGCTAATACAAGTGTTTAATGAAGTATATAACAAATTTATAACAGTACTATATTAGATAACACTACTATAAAAGTGTTTGGCATAATTTGTATGTCTTTATCTATTACAAAATTACTATATATTTGTTACTATTGAACCAAGCACGAGTTTGGACTAACTCAGTGGATGACTCAGTAGTGCTTAAGTTTTGATCATGATAATTAAGTTCAGGTTTAGTTAATTAAATAAATAATGATGTTAAAATAAATAGTCTATGGTTTGATGCGGGTTGATAAATTCAAGGGCAGAATTTTATGTCTCCGCTAACCTAGATATTTAGCTTAACTTTGAGTTGTTTTGGGCTGAGTATGTACTTTAGTAGCTGATTAAATACTATTCACTCACCACTTGATATTTAGATTTTATTTCAGCTATGCATATTGTTTTTATCTTTTTGCTGAGTTACTTTATGTCTGTCAAAGACACTGGCTTTTTCGTTTAAGGAAACATGAAATCTTTGCTTTTAGTGTTGCTTTTTACAGAACATTAATGAGAAAAAGACAAAAAGAATTAATGCCTTGACAAGACTCCGGTTTATGAAGAAAAGGAAAAAGTCTTCTAGAATCAAGCTGCAAAAAGTCGTTTGCCATATTGGGAAATTCTGCAGATTAACAACATAGTATCGCGCGCTCTGTAAAATGTCAAATTACCAGAAGGAATGGGAAGATGACATGTAGCAAGTCAGCGTGAGATCTCTCTAATGGAAGACTGGCATCAAATGACAAAGGATTCAAATTGAAGCTCGAATTTCAATCTAATGGATTGATTTCTATCTCACAACGGTGTGATTCTATCTCCTAATGGATTGATTTGAAGAAGCATCAGGTGAATAGATGAGTTATCAATTTCAGAAGATGCCGAGGCAAGTACAATGGCTATATTCTTAATCCAACTATAAAAGGAGCAAGAAGGCAAGCGTTAGAACTTGGTAATTACACCTAAAATCTAAGAAGCAAAACTCTACCAATTTATAAGCTTTAAAGAAATTCAAACGTGAAATCAACTACTCAGCCATCATCTGCTTTGAATAATAGAGATTAGAATAGATCATTTGAATTGTAATATCTGATCATCTATAACTGGATCAACGTTTCTATAAGTTGATTCATGCTCTTGTTTTGAATTAGTTGAGTTGCTAGTAGAAGAGGGTATTTTACTCAAAGGGTGAGCGATTACAGTTTGGAGGGTACTTTCTGTAATTGGGGAAATTTGTGAAAGCTTCTCTGCCTAGGGTAAAGGAGTTAAGATTAGTGAATTAAAGCCAAGACACTCTCTTAGGACTGGATGAAAGCACAGGTTGCTGAACCAGCATAAATTCTCTGTGTTCTTTACTTTGAAGTTATGAGCGGACAACCTTTTTCCCGCCGCGAGGACCGCGTGAGATGCGTCGCACGTGGGGCAAAAAAATAATAGGGTGCTGTGAAGCATGCCGAGGGATTGACCCTTATTTTAGCGTGATGAAAATATGGATTGAATGATGTTGATGTTGAATTTAAGTCTGGTTTAGGTGTTAAAGGATACGAGATCGAAATCCCGTACTTAAAATAGAGTCACCACCCTGTTCAGCTCAAACAGGAAATTTTGGAATGATTTTCCCACTAGGTGGTAGACCATACCTTAAGTAGAGATTCCAAAGTTCGGATGATGTTATCTATTTTTCATTAGGCCAAGTTAAAATATTTCATTCCTTCTTAATTAGTTTTAATCCACCTTATTTATTGGTGTTTTCGGTTTTATATATTATTTTTGCATTTATCAAGCAATCGAAGCGATAAATAAATTATTACAGTCATCCAAAAATAAATGCAAAAATTGAAATTATTACAAGGATTTCAAATCCTATATATTTTCTATGCGATAAATAATATACCCGAAGGCCTAACATACATCTAACCTAAATCTACCTGCAGAAGACAGTTAGCACAGATATGGCACGTCGTATGAGGTGTATCACTTAGCATGCATAGTTAGGGGATAAAATAAGACTGGAGTTAGCGTGAACATGTCATATTCATTTGTTACGTTATAAAGCCCGGTTGGATGGCTAAAAGTGAGAATTGAACGACGTTTGCGGGAAAATTCCATTTTAACCAAAATTTAGACTTGATCGTTGTTTTAACAGGATTATTAGTGAAAATGCCATATGGTATGAGGTGGGGTCTATTTTTAGAAGGTTTTGGACCTTCGTCGTTACACTGTACACCCTAGCTTCGGGAATATATCTAGGTCAGAAATAAACAAAACAAAATAGCTGTCCAAAAGGTTATATCGCTGGCGGTATGGTTTATATTATCAGCAACATCAGTGATATTGCTAGCGATATCAGCCACACAGGCAGGCTACATGACTTTCTGGATACTATAAAGAAAGGGTCCTATAAGAAGATGAGGCCTCTGGAGGCAAGTGATGTCGCTGGTAGTATCAATGATGCTGCTGGCGGCATGGTTGATACTGCCAATGACTTCATTTGCCTCCGACAGCTTTAGCTTCTTACAGAAGCAGCAGATAATGGTAAAAAATGACTGAAAACCTGAAAACAAGCACAAAGTAACACAAAATAACACAACCAAGTAAGAATGAAGCCAAAGAGCTATGAGACTCAGAATTTTACCTCGGGGCCGTGAATCCACCTCTTCGTGTTCCAAGGAACACCTCCGAGGTGCTTGCAAAGATGATTTGGGTAGTGGATTTAAGGATTTATGTCTCTAAATTCCTATTAAATTGGTTTTAACCTAAAGTCTACTAATTTTGAGCATTAACTAAGAGAATTCAAAGAAGAAAAATCAAGAAAAATGGATTAGAATCCCTTTTCTTACCTTTTCTACTTCTTATCTCACTGAAATTGATTTTCTCACTCTAAAACTCTCAAGTAAAATTCAGATGTGTTGTTGTTTTTTTTGTTAAAACCCTAAGGTGTGTTGTTATAGGCAAATATGGGTGGTCTTCGAGTCCTTTCAGCCATTTTCACTGAAATGGCAAAAAAGAGTCTGCCCAAGGAAGAAGAAGAAAGCATTATGCAAGAGCCCATTTTGGGCCATGTCGCCGGTGGCATGAGCGATACCACCGGCGGGATCAGCTTCCTGCAGGCTAACTGCTAGCAGTATCGCTCATGCCACTGATGATATGGCCGGAAATAGGGCTGACTGCCAGCGGGCCCACAAGCCTAAAAAGCTACCAAAGGGGTCAAAAAGTGGGTTAAAAGGCATCTTTTTGAATTTTAATGAATATTTAGAGATTAATTTAATTTTGGGTGCAAATCATCGATTCAAGCTCCTACCGGATGCATTATCGGACACGCCGTACTGAATTCTTACGAGAAATAAAATTTGTAAGGAATTTTATATCGGTAATAAAAATTCTAAAGAATTTTTATTATGAGGAATAAAATTGAAAACACATCATCATCGTCTCAATAGAAGGACTGCAAAATCCCATGGTCATAAGCTGCCCCTTGAGGGATCACTGCTGCCACATGCCAGTATGATCACATGAAAGAGAAAGGGATAGGAATGATACCTGATGGATGGCTGGCTTGCCCCTTGGTCAGACTTGTGCTTTGCGGTTGAGTTTCCCCTTAGTCGGACTTATGCTTTGTGGATTGGTTGCCCCTTGGTCAGACTTATACTTTGTGGATTGGTTGCCCCTTGGCCGGACTTATGCTTCGTGTAGAGGTTGCCCCTTGGTCGGACTTATGCTTTGAGGAGAGGTTGCCCCTTGGTCGGACTTATGCTTTATGGATTGGTTGCTTCTTGGTCGGACTTGAGCTTTGTGGATTGGTTGCCCCTTGGTCAGACTTACGCGTTATGGAGAGGTTGCCCCTTGGTCGGACTTATGCTTTGCGGAGAGGTTTCCCCTTAGTCGGACTTATACTTTGCCGAGAGGTTGCCCCTTGGTCGGACTTACGCTTTGTAGATTTGGTGGAGTGTAGTTCCTGCAATAAGCAATAAGTTAAAAGATTAGATCGATTCTTAGATGACATTTTTACTGCTTGACCAATTTTGTGAAACAAAAATATTTTTTGCCCCTTCAATCAGTAGTAAAAACATAACAATAAAAAGTATAAGAGTTTCAGAAGTCTTAGATGATAGGTCGACGGTTGAAACTAAAAGCGACATGTACATGGTTACGCTGCGATCTCGGAGGGGCAAACCTAAAGGCGTCATGTACGGGGTCATGCCAGGACCTTCAGTTGGCGTTCTAGGGGTGAACCTAAAGGGTGACACGTACAGAGACTATATTATGGACTTTCAGTTCGCATTCCAGGGGTGAACCTAAAGGGTTATATGTACAAAGACTATATCAGGGACCTTCAGTTGGCATTCCAGGGGTGAACCCAAGCGGTGACACATATAGAGACTATATCAGGGACCTTCAATTAGTGTTCTAGGGGTGAACCCATAGGGTGACACATACAGAGACTATATTAGAGACCTTCCATTGGTGTTCCAAGGGTGAACCCAAAGATTGACATGTACCGGGTCATGCCATAATCTCCGGTTGGCATACAGAATGAGCATATTGGGTTTGCACTTGTGGTTTGTACTTGCAAGGAGTAGAATGAGAATAAGATTAGACAGATTTTAGATGACGTTTTTACTGCTTGATCGATTTTGTGAAATAAAAAATATTTTTGCCCCTTCGATCAATCGTAAAAACACAATAATAAAAAGTACAAGGGTTTTGGAAGTCCTGGGATGTCGGGGCTAGAGCCAGGATTTCACCGAAAATGGCTGAAAAGTGTAGGGAGCAAAGTTGATATCGCTAGTGATATGGGTGATGCCGCTGGCGATTTGACTTGATGCCGCCAGTGATGTGAGTGCCACATGGCAGCTATGACTGGTCAAACAAATTCAAAATTCAAATTGGCAGAGGTGATATCGCGGGCGGCATGAGTAATATCGTTGATAGTTTAAGCTGATGCCGGCAGCGGCATGGACAAGCAGTTTTAGATAAATTAAAACTCCTTAAATTCCGCGCGGGGGTTTTAAAGGAGTAAAACTCTTTTTCTTCCCCCATTCTACAGACAGAATTGCCGACCCCCTCCATCTTCTGCTCTCATTCTTTTCTCTTTGAAAATCAAATCTCTTGTTCTCTTTCAACCCCAATCATGAAGATAATTGCTAAGGCTATCAAAGGGAAGTCGGCTGCCAAGGCGAGGGAAAACTTGCCTGACTCTACCATTGACGAGTTAAAACTTCTCCCGATTCCAGTTGCTTATGGTTTGAAGGAGACGACCAAGATGTATGGCTATAGGATCAATTCCCCTATCACCGACCTAACCCAGGATAAGGAGAAACATTTTTGCTACATCCAGGTAATCCTGTAAAACTCGAAATTCCTTTTTTAGGTTAAGTTTTGATTCCGGGCTTAGGCTCAAAATCGTGCCATAATAGGAGTTATAAGCATGAAATAGATTGATTATAAACTGATATTGTATGTTTTAGGTTTGATTTTTGCTGTTTTTAGGCTTAGGATTCAATTAATTGTGATTTAGTGATTTTGGTGCGATTTGGTTCAATTTTTGAGGCAAAATAGGTTCTGCCCGCAGGTTATGATGTCACCGGCGACATGAGTGATGCCGCCAGCAGCATCAGGCCTTGCAGAAAGGCCCAGGAAGATGTGATGCCATTTTTGCTTAAGTTGATGCCACCAGCAATATCATCCATACTGCCAGCTGTATCGATGATGTCGCCAGCGACATTGCTTCTAGCAGAAGTGACATCAGCAGCCTTCAAGTAGATGACAGAGATGTGAAAATAAATCAGGACTTATTTGATCGCTTTTAATTTTTATAGCCGTACGGACTGACATACACTGGAGGTATGGGTACAATCGGTGAGTGGTGGCACCATATAGCGGAGAAGGATCCCGAACTTGCGCTGGCTATTAACGAGACGGGTTTTAGAGACTTAGCCCAAATCAAGCCCATGCTAATGCCAAAGCTTCCCCCCTTAGTCATGACGGTGCTTACAGAGAAGTGGTCTGAAACCACCCATACCTTTCGCTTTTTATTTAGGGAAGTGACTATCATGCCTTCTGATGTTGTCGCTATGACTGGGCTCCCATAGATGGATGATGTCATTTATTTTGAATCATTTATGGATAAGTATCATACCGAAAAGCCTGTGGTAAGGCAAGTGAAGCAGCTCTTTGGCTTGAAGCCCGTCTCAGGGCAGCTATCCTATGGCAAGCTGTACTAATACTGGGCTAGAGAGAATGTGGTGCCCGAGGATGATAGAGATGCTTGCGTTCGCTCTTTCGTGATTTCCTTACTCACCATGTTGTTCTTCCTGATCTTAGGGAGCAAGATCAACTATGGGCTGAAATCCGCCGTTGAGGATGTAGCGAGCATCAGTAAGAAGAATTGGCCGAGGGCCATCCTGGCGTAGATGTACCATAGACTGGATATGGGTGCTCGGAAGATGGGGAAGGACCTCCACCTCAGCCACTTGTTATTACAGGTATTCCTTCCTCGAAAGCATTTTGCTTGATTTTCTTTGTTTGATGTGCATGCTTTATTTACTGTGGATGTTTTGGACTGACTAATTGTTTACTTGTGCAGACTTAGGCCTTTGAGCATCAGATCCTCCCATTGGTTGAGTTCAAGGCTACTGTGCCACCGGGTTCTCACTTTCTTGCCTGGTGGTGTGGTGGCATTGGTGGAAAAGCCAAGTATTCTATAAGCTACCGGGAGTCTTTGAGGACCGTACGACTGAGCTCGGTAAGCGATCTTTTGTCTTAGTCCCTGTTTCACACTTAAAACAAAAAAACATTAATAGACAAAAAGTGTTTATGAATTTACATTATGCTTACATTGATTGCTTGCTTGGTTGTTAGGTCAGTGTGAGCACGGGATTTTGCAGTCCCTCTCATGAGACGATGATGATGTGTACCTGATTTTAATGCCTCGAAATAAAAGTTCTCTTTAGAATTTTTATTACTAAAATAATATTCCTTGTGAATTTTATACTTGGTAGAATCTAGTTCGGCGTGGCCGATAACGCATCTGGTAGGAGCTTGAACCGATGATTTATACCCAAATTAAAAGTACCCATTAAAATATAATTAAAATTGAAAAAAGATGCCTTTTAACCCACTTTTACCCACTTTTGACTGCTTTTCACGACTTTTTAGGCTCTTGGGCCCGTTGGATGTCGGTATGCTGGAGGCTGATGCCGCCAGTGGCATCAGCCATACCGCCGGCGGCATGACCCAAAGTGGGTCCCCGCACAGACAGCCATTCGGCCACTTTCGGCGGAATTAGTCGAAAAGGTCTCGAAAAACACCCTAATTTGCCCATAAAAGCACACCTTAGGCTGAATTTAGGAGAAGGGGAGCTAAAAAAAATTACAATCTGAAATTGGGCAATTAAGAGGCTGCATTAGGCTGAAATTGAGAGAGAATAGATTTTAGTGAGATAAGAACTAGAAAAGGTAGGAAAAAGAATTCTAATCCATTTTTCCCAGTTTTTCTTCTTTGAACTCTATGATTGTGAGCTTAAAGTCAGTAGGTCTTTAAGTTAAAATCAACTTGATAGGATTTAGAGACCTAAAACTCTTAAATTAACTACTAAACCATCGTTACAAGCTCCCTTGAGGTGTTTCTGTTCAGTTCACGAAGAGTTGGCTTCACGACCTCGAGGTGAAAATCCTGAGTCTCATAGCTCTTTGGCATTAATATTACTTATTTGTGTTGATTCTTGTTGATTTGTATTCATTTTTGGGTTTTCGGTCATCTTTAACTGCTACCCACTGCTACTGCAAAAAATTGAGGTCGCCGGAGACATGTGATGTCGCCGGCGGTATCACTCATATCGCCAGAGACATCACTGATACCGTCGGTGGCATCGCATTCCCCAGAGACCTCACTTTCTTGTAGGACCCTTTCTTTATGGTACTCAGAAAGCCTTGTAGCCTGTCTGTATACTGATGTGCCCGCAACACAATTGATGTCGCCGACGGCATCAGCCATGCCACCAGCGACATCAACCATGTCGCCGGCGGCATCAGTTGCCTCTTCGGCGGCATGACTTTCTGGATAATAGTTTTATTTTTCGTTTGTTCCCGGACTAACTCATTTTCCGAAGCTAGAATGTATAATGCAATGATGGAGGTTCAAAACCTCCTGAAAATAGACCACACCCTTTAACGTGTGGCATTTTCACTTATAATCCAATTAAAGCAACCATCGAATATAAAATTTGGTTAAAAAATGGAATTTCCCCCCAAACGCCTTTCAAATCTCATTTTAGCCATCCAACCAGGCTTTGTAATATTGTAAATAAAATATGCCATATCCGTGCTAACCATCTTCTGCGGTAGATGTATATCAGACATTCGAGTATTTTATTTATTGCATGGAAAAATGTACAGTACTTGGAAGCCTTGTAATAATTTTATTTTCTGCAATTATTTTTGAACGATAGTAAATATTTTATTCATCGCTTCAATTGCTTGATAAATGTGAAAATAATAAAATAACTGAAAACACAAATAAATAGGATGGATTAAACCGATTAAGAAAGAATGAAGTATCTTAATTTGGCCTAATGAAAAATAGATAACATCATTCGAACTCAGAATCTCTACTTAAGGTATGGTCCAACCACCCGGTGGGAAAATCATACAAAAAATTTCTCGATTGAGCTGAATCGGGTGGCGACTCTTTTTATGTATGAGATTTCAATCTCGTATCTTTTAAGCATTAAAATATGCAAAACCATTTTCCAATCACATCACATGTATCTCCCCCGTCATCTCAAAGAGGCCGGCCCAACCGGCCCGGCTCCGCTGCCGTCGCGCGAAACATCGTCCTCTTAGAGAGGCGACTCTGTTAGGGGCTGATCTCTTAAACTTTCTTTTAATAAAGTTTAAAAGATTTTGATGATGTATTGAAATCATTAGCCAAATTAAAACTTCATTCTTTTTTTATAACGTTTTATCCTTACGCGTGTAGATAGTTCAGTAATTTCTAGATGCCCCATTTTACCCGAGAAGCTCACGAAGTATCACTCATGCCCTGTTGGAATTGAGGATGACTAGTGGGTGGATCACTCGTTTTAACCAACACGTAAACTCCTACGATCACACCTATTCGGGAAGTGGTTGAGTAACGTGGAATCAAGGTAAATGAGAACCTTCTACATCAATAACCCTATACCAAAGCCACGCTAGAAAAAGCCTTAGCACATCATTCCCTTAAGGTCACCAGAATAAATAAAATAATTGGGATGCGCTTCTTTTGCCATTACCAGTGAAGAACCTAAACTCCATCCTTCCATAAAGACGTTACGCGGGAGTTATAAGGTTGGAAGAGGGACGATTTGCGTGCTATATACTTCATAATCATGCACCCCCATGCATCGGCTTCAAGAGCAAAAAATGAATCAACTTACCCTTACTACTTCCGCCTGTGGAAGAAGTTTAGCAACATATGTAAGACTTCTCTTGTGCCTCTGTTGCTTCACTATATATCACTATGGTGGCGTGAGATACAAACGTCCCATGTATGTTGGAGGGATAAGACATTGCGTCATCTCTAACCACACCTACGTGCAGCCATGCATATCATGCACCGCTCCCAAGAATAAAAAAATACATCCATGCCATCTATACCATTTACAACTCATTCATGGCCTGACCCATGGTTCGTGATCCTAACTCTCTCATTACTCATATACCCTAATTTTTACCTAGATTGCCCTTTTCGGGTTTTCAATCTGGCGGGTTTGACTCATCCCCTAATTTTTGCACGGCCAGTTTGCATAATACCGACCTTCGGGTGTCACCATAACTTTTATCCAATCAGTAAAAGATCAAAAGGCAGGTGATTTACTTTATCTATTTTTTGCGTACTGCTTTTCTTGATTTATTTCTTTTGAATTATATATGAAAATAAGAAGCCTGTCTTTGTATATAGGGTTCACAAACTCGTTCCCATCCATGTCCATAAGCTTAACTGCCCCTTTACTAAGCGTCTCCTTTATTACATAGGGTCCTTCCCAGTTTGGCCTGAATTTGACCCTCACTTCAGTGGTAGAAGGTTTCAGCTAATTAAGGACCAGATCATCAGCCTTCAGGGGGAACTTCTAGTGTCTTACCCAACTATTATATGCTCGAGCCATACATTGCTGGTACATCTGGAGGTTGTTAAGAGCCCTTAACCTCTATTCATCCATCATGTTCAACTATTCAAATCTTGCCTGGGTCCATTTAGATTCTTTTAACTAAGCCTCCAAGGCGACTCTTAGAGAGGTCACCTGAGTTTCAACTGGCATGACAGCTTCCATCCCGTAGACTAGGGAGAACAGAGTTTGGCCGGTCGGGGTATGAATGCTGGTGCGATATCCCCAAATTGCAAAAGGTAACTTATCTGCCCAATCCTTATAATCAGATATCATCTTAGAAAGAATCTTCTTTACCGGTTTGTTAGCTGCCTCAACAGCTCTATTAGCTTGCGGTCTGTATGGGGAGGATCTATGGTGTTCAATCTCATATTTCTCAATTAGGTTGGTGGTTGCTCCTTGAAACTATACCCCATTATATGAGACTATATGGTGTGGAATTCCATACTAAGCAAAAATATGCTTTTCTATGAACTTGGCCATCTACTTGGTGGTGACATTTGTGTAGGATTCAGCCTCCAACCATTTCAAGAAGTAATCTACTGCTACCATAATGAATCTATGACCATTTGTTGAAGAAGGATGAATTTCACCAATTATGTCTATCCCCCACACCGAGAATGGCCAAGGAGTAGATAAATGATAGAGTTCGGTGTGTGGTAGATGTTGTATATCACCATAAACCTGGTATTAGTAGCATTGTTTGACTTGGGCGATGCAATCGACCATGAGAGTGAGCCAAAGATATCCTAACCGCTGAATTTTCTTTGTGAGAGCAAGATAATTCATATGAGGGCCACAATCACAGGCATGGACTTGGCCTATTAATTTTTGAGCCTTGGATTCAGTTAAGCTGCGGAGGAGCAGACTGTCATTAGTGTGCTTGAACAGATCATTATCCATAATATGGAACTGGACAGTGAGCCGCCTTAGGGTGGTATGATCCGAGTCAGAGGAATCCATAGGATATTGGCTAGTTTGGAGGAATAGGACAATGTCAGAATACCAACAAGGTTTGGATGAGATGACGATGACCGAAGGAATCGATTGAGCATGATAGGGGGTCTTAGTGGACAATAAAAACCAAAGGACGGATAGGCTGCCCCTGGGGCCCTTCCCATAAGGATGCGAGAATGGTGAGAGCGTCAGCCATTTGGTTCTCATCCCGAGGGACATGGCGGTATAAGCGTGAGGTGAACTTCTAAGATAATTTACGGATAGCGTATATATAAGGACGGAGAGATTTTTCTTTAATTTCCCAATCTCTAATAACCTGACGGACAATAAGAGCCGAATCCCCAATGATAGATATATGGCAGGCCCCAACCTGGAGAAGAGCCTCAAGACTAAACAAACAAGATTTATACTCAGCACCGTTGTTGGTGATGGTCAATTCCAAGCATTTGGAAAAAGGGATTATTTCGTTATCCGGTGTGAATATGATGACTCTGAGGCTTGCTCCCCATCGGTTCATAGCACCGTCGAAGTACATCATCCAAACATGCTCAAGGATTGTAACGGAGGTGAGCTGCTCATCAGGAAACTCTAAGTTTTTAATATAGTCAGAGTTGAGAGGGTGATTAGCTAGGAATTCAGCTACTACCCGCCCCTTGATGACCTTTTAGGTCACGTATTTAATGGCAAACTCAGACAGGAGAAGAAACCATTGGGACAATTTACCTGCTAGAGTGAGGGACTGACAAAGATACTTTATTAGGTCAATCTTGGCCATGGCTTGGACTTGATAAGATTGGAAATAATGTCGCAACTTCTTAATAAGCCAAACCATGGTGGTGCAGGTCTTTTCCACAATTGAATATCGGTTTTGTAATCCAATAACTTCTTACTCAAGTAATAGATAGCATGTTCACGTTTATCATCATGCTCCTGGACAAGCATATCTACGATAGAAGATTCTTTGATAGCCAGGTAAAGGATCAGCGGTTTTCTTAGGATGGGAGGTTTCAAAATGGGTAGGTCAACAAGATACGCTTTGATTCTATCAAATGCCAGTTGGCACTAATCATTCCATACTACGGGTTATTAGTTTCTTAACAGCTTAAAGATGGATTTGCAAATGGTGGTGAGGCAGGCAATGAACCAACTAACATACTGCAAGGACCCCAGAAACGATCAGACTTCTTTCTCTGTCTTAGGTGGAGGCATGTCCCTGATGGCTTTGGCTTTATCTGGATCTATTTTGATTCCTTTTTGACTAACCAAATGCCCCAAAAATTTGCCTAAAGTAACCCCAAACACGCACTTCTTTGGATTCAGGTGGAGGTTATACTTTTCAATACGAGTCATGAACCTATTGAAGAATAGCAGGGTGATCTTCTCGAGCAGCAGACTTCACAATCATATCATCCATATACACCTCCACTTCTTTATGGATCACATCGTGTAAGAGGGCAGTTATAGCGTGCTGATAAGTGGCTCCGGCATTTTTTTAACTCGAACGACATTACCTTGTAGCAACACACCCCCCATTTAGTGATGAACGCTATTTTGACTTTATTAATAATGTTAACCAGAATCTAATTATAACCCGAGAACCCATCCATGAATGAATAGATAGCTGCCCTGGCAGCACTATCAATTAGGACATCAATGTGTGGGAGTGAGAAATCATCCTTTGGCGAAACTTTATTGAGATCTCAGAAATCTACACAGACCCGGACATCTTTCTTCAGAACCGGGACTATATTGGACAACTAAGTTGGATATTCCATAACATAGACGAATCAATCTTTAATCAACCTCAAAGCCTCTGCCTTAACCTGATCTTCCTATTTTGGTCTCAACCGACGGAGCTTCTGGTTGACAAGCCAAAATTTAGGATCGGTTGGGATTTTGTGTTCAGAAATTTATTGATCAACCCCAGGCATGTCTTCGTATGACCAGACAAATGCGCTAACATGATATTTAAGCACTTTTATGATCTCACATTTTTCCTCGGGAGTTAAATCTTTAGAAATGGTTACCATTTTAGGATTATCATCTGTACTTAGGTTTATTTCACTTAATGATTATCAGTAATGCCAAAAACGTTATGCGTATTATTATGTGAATGCATGGATCCATTAAGAAAGACATCAAACAAGTAAGCAAAATGAGAGTCATTCATTGCATTAAAAGCCTTGTAGGCAACATTGTTCTCATCAAATACATCAGAAATGTTAAAAACTACATCATCCATATCCTCCTCCATAGGCGGAGGGGCTTCAGCAGCAACAATAATAGGAGGAGCATCCCCTATAGTGTCTGTCTGAATGGCATCCAGGTTGTGCTCCAGAGCAGCTTTCTAGGCAGCGATGAGCGATGGTTCCCCGGATAGGTTGGCTATCTCGACAAGGGCCCTGGTAAGCTTCCTTACTATCTCTGTCATATCATCTTCTTCCCCAGTTCTCTCGCCCCTCTAGCCTTTCTTCATCAGCAGCACCATAGCTTAAGTCATGGTTGCCACAACATCTTTAATCTGTGGATCGATCAACTCCTCATTACTTCCCCCAGACTCATCCTCAGGATACATCTTACCCTTTCCCTTAGCCTTATCAGAAACAACATTGATAGGCACAACAGGCTTAATGGGTTCAGGTTCAGCTGGAAACCATCATGCAGCCAGCCTCGAAGTCGTAGACATTTTTTAAAGACCTCAAAGCCGGGTCACATTTTTCCATTATGCTCGATTGGCTCAAGCTCTCCCTTGTAGGACCTATTGCCTTGGATTTCAAAAATAATGACCATGCGGCAGTAGTAGGAGAGAACACGACGATAGGCTTTTCTAGGCTTATATTCCAATCCAGCTCGATGGGTCAACATTTTTTGCTCTAAAACTTCAACAATTCCCTACTCATACATTCCGCCACCTCTACTAGGCTTGTAATAAGATTTCTTCATCAATTTACCCATATCGGCATGAAGGTAACTATGCCAAAGGGGAGGAGATTTCTGAGCCTTACTAACCAAGACAATCTAAAGGCCTCCTTCTAAATTAGCTTTGGCTTTCATAACAGCCATAATAGAAGCAGGGTTGGCCTTAATAGTCACCATTGTCTTCGTAAATAAGCTTGATTTTCTGGTGTAGAGTGGTGGGAACTGTGCCCAAGGCGTAGAGCCATGGTTGGTCGAGAAACACAGAATAAGTAACAGGAATGTCAAGTACAGTGAAGCGTACATTGCTAGTAACACCTTCTATAGTGACTTTTGTTTTTCCCTGTTAGAGTATTTATAAGGGCAGAGGGGGGTGAATGACCCTTTTTCGCAAAATTTATAGACTTAGAAAAAGTCTATATGTAGCGTGTTTGATTATGATCCAGAAGATGGATCTAGATGATAAATGTGATCCGGAAGATGGATCCAGATGATGCAATATGAATGGAGTATCGTAAAAATAAACAAATATCAAACACAAGTATTTTATACTAGTTTTGCCATACCTACGTCCAGTCCCCAAAATTTCCTTCTTTCGAGCTTGTCTACTAATGGATTCCTTTTCAACTAGCAGGAATTAAGCCTTACAGATTTGTCTCCAGATGATGACTTCTTCCAGAAGTAGGATATACCACTAGAAGCACCATCTCCTAGCTGAGTACTCTCATCTTTAGTAGGATATACCACTTAGCCTTCTACCTCGTATCTAAGCTGAGTCCTACGGGGAGATCTCACTCAAAGCACCTACTTCAAGTTCTATCCCAATCTCCCAACTTACCCAAGTTGGAGATTATTACACTTTTAATTTGCAACAAAAGGTTGATTTTGGAGTTCCTCAAATTTTTAGTTTCACTTGGGAATCCTTACAAACAAATTTTGAATCAAGGGCTTGGAAGGATTATTTTGACTGATTGAATGTGTATTGCTTTGTTACTTGCTTTTGTAAGTCAATCAGTTGCCTTCTCATTTGGTGAAGAGTTCCTTTTATAGGCTTTGATGATAAATGTAGCCGTTTGTGGTTGGTGAGCTTACATTTAATCTTCACCCTTGATCAAGTTGTGAGGTGGAGCTTTCGGATCCCTTGATTAGTCCGTTAGACCATATTTTTGATTCATTTTAACTTCTTAGGATTGGTGCTAAAAACTTGTCAGTGATCATTTTTCTTATCATTTTGTGACGCACCAACTTTCTTACCAATTGTCATACGGTGTGAGCTCCACGCGCACCTTTATTGGTTTAGGAGAAAAGTAGTTTAGACTTTCTCTGTCTTATGTCTACTCCTTTTGACGTTTCTCTGATCTATGCCAGCTGTCTTCAATAAAAAGGTTCTTTGACTACTAGTTGACCAAAAGAGGCACAAGGAAAGCTATGTTTTGTACTTTCCTTATTAATTGGATATAGGTCTTCTGGATGTGTCTTCCGATTGTCCTTTGGACCTATATATTCCGGATCTTCCTTCCGGAGATGGCTTCAATCAGTTCTTTCGGTTGCAGGTCTTAATGATGGAAGTTTGTATTCTTTTCAGACTTTTTTCGGATAATTTTCCTCCATCGCTTAGGTTTCTGATTTTGTTCAATAAGCAATCTTAGCTTTGTCCGGATGCTTCCATTTGGATTTTAAGAGAATTTGTTTTTGTTTCTTTCAAACTTGATCCGGATTGATATTAGTTTTTATTATCCAGATCATTGTTTTTCCAACAATCTCCCCCATTTAATGGAAAGAAAAACTATTAGATAGTTAACTTTTAAGTTACTCCCCACGATTTTAGTATCCAAGCTCCCCCATAATTTTCTGACTTATGCTTCTAAGTTTGTTGTTGTACAATTATAGATTGTACTTTAGAAGCGTTTGTTTTGATAGTTAAGAATTTTTCCCTTTATATATACTTCTGCTGTTAACAATAGTTAACATTATGAAGTTCACTGTTACAAGCTACATAAATATACATAAAGAGAATCTAGCTAGCTTAACTATCTCTCCAGATGGACCACTGTTCCGGACTTGCAATGTTTTTCCTTTCCCCTTTCCATCTCCTTGCTAGTTATCTTCTTCCTCCCCCTTTTTGCTTCCATCAAGGGGGTTAATGACCATATAGGTGCGTTTATGCCAAGATTTCTGCCATGCAGAGGAGTAGACAGAGTAGTCTTTGTTACCTTTGGCTCGCTCATCAATAATTTGATTTACAATAGGCGGAGTCACATAGTAAGGACGAAGGGCCCTCTGGAGCTGATCATATGACTGTGAAACTTAAGGGAGGATGCACAAAATCTGTTCTTGGTCTTTCGGATCAAAGTAAGGGAACATGGCCTTGGTGAGGACAGTTAAGCCTTTTTGGCTCATGAACCCTAAATCCCCAATAGACTGAACCATATCGTTCAGGATTGGAATGAGCTGGCACTCTGGAGTATCCAGAGAAGTGGACAGTCCGGAGATAGACAATTTATTTATTTCAGCTTGAAGAAGAGTGATTTCATCACTAAGTCCCTTCCAGATATTGTGGATAGATTCTGTCTGATCTTTAATCTCTTTGAAGATGGTTTTCTTCCACTCATTTATTGATTGTTCAATGCTGGAGTTCCTTGCTTGCGTTTCATCACCCATATCATCAAGAATTTTCTCTTTCAATTGAGGGAGGATTTTGTCTATAAAATTTGCAAGCATCTCTTGAGTGACTTGCTGTTCAGTCTCCATACTGAGCAGAGTTGGTTTCAAATCCCTATCCTCCATGAATTTTGACAAGTTTTCAAACTTGGTATCTATGTAGTCTTTAAGTTCTATGGATAGGTCCGTGGCAGTGGAGGACACCTTTTCTAATACTATTCCATAGTTATCAGAGGCTAAGTTATTTGCTTGACTGGCATTGCGGTTTGATTTAGAGGTCCTTTCCTTTATTTCATTCAAGAGAGGCTTAATCTCAGAAGCTGCCGCCAGAGCTCCACGTGTTGAGAAGTTCATGACTTGTTGCCCAATTTTGGGAAGGCAGTTCAACCTTTCTTTAATTTCACCTAAATCCTTGCGGACCTCTTGATTTGACATTTTCCTTAGTAGTTCCTTTTCCACAGCCTTGAGATGGGTGCAGATGGTCAGGAGGCTCTTTTTGATAAACCCTTCTTCATAGTGTTCAAGGGTTACCTCCTAAAGGAGTTTGAGAGCTACACTTACTTGGATTCTTTGGAGTTTTCATCAAGAAGAGTCACTGATTTGGTGTGAGGAGGGAAGTCTTTGTTGGAGGGTCTGGATGATTCACTATCGGATGAGCTTGTGTCACTTCCAGAGCTTGAGCTGCTTTCGGAAGGGCTATTATTTGGCGATTGTGAGCCTCCAACTACCATTTTTACTTCACTCTTGCTTATTTCCCTCTCCTCCAGATTATCCTTGCCCGCAGGATCCACTTTAGAAGTGTGTCCCTTGGAACTCGGACTTTCTCCCTCCTCCGGAGCTATTGCATCCGGGATTGGCACTATGGCCTCACTGGTTTGTTGTGTCTGATTCTCATCCCTTTTTTCTTCTTCCATCCCTTCCTCCGGATGGCTGGAATTGTCCTCAGCCATTTTAGTAGATGCCTTTTCAGGACTTTCTTCCCTCGGCATGTTGGTACTGTCCTCAACAGCCTTCTGCAATGCCTTTTTAGGACTTTCAAGGTTTATGACCTCACAACTTGATCCAAGCAAATTTTTTAGAAGCAATTCTGCTCTTTTAGCAAATAGGAATTTGTATGCTTTTGGAATTTGAGATAGAGTCTCCATATCTTCTGGGTGTACTAGTATAAGGTGAGCTTGAGATGACTCACCCGGACCTTCAGTTGTTTTCCTTTAGTTTATTGCATTGTTTTCCTTGATAGCTGCCTGAATCTCAGCATATTGCTCATCATCTTATTGTACTAATTCTGTTGAGCCGGGAACATTTTTCCCTGTATTGGATTGTTCTTCCTTTGAGATAGTTTTCTCCCTATACTGCCTTGCTTCCTTATTTAAAATGATTCCAACAACCCTTCTTCCTTCATTAGCTCTGTTTTGTTGAGTAACAAGGGCTTCATCAAATGTTAGCCCTTTTCTCTAGAGCTATTTTTAAGGAGGAGCCTCATCCACCGTTTCCTCATCATCAACTTCTTCCTTCATTTCAGCCAAAGTTCTCTTGGCTTTCTTTCTTCCAACTTCAATCACCTTTGTTGCGATTTTAGGTAGACCAATAGTAAGCCCATTCAGTCCCTTCTTGGCTGCTGCTTTAATCAATCTGCTTTTGGGTCTTGGTTATTCAGAGCCTAGGACATGAGTGAGAGGTAGAGTATCCTTATCAACTTCTTTCGGAACTAGTTCTGTTTGCCTTTTGGGTTTGGCTTTTGTGGTTCTAGGCCTCTTGGGAACTAGGGCTTCTGGATCTGGATCAGCTGCCTTTCTGGATTTAACTTTTTGCTCGTCCTTTCTTAGCTTCACTTTTTCTTCATCCCATTCTTCATTAAAGCGGAGGTTCAGGAAGTTCTTCTCGAGGATTGGGTTTCCGTAAATTCCTTCAAATCCACTAAGATCCACTCCTTCCACTTGAAGGATCCTTGTGATCAAGGCACCATGTGAGTTGACATGGGTCTTGAGATAATGGATGACCAAGATTGGCCAGTTTACTTCCACGCTGCCAACCCAGTGCTGTAGAATGCAGTGTTGGAGGGAAGAAACTCTAGTTAATGATCCTTTCCTTATCAGAATAAGCTTTGCTAGAGCATGCTGTAGGAATCTGGGCATTCTAGGGAAGTATGTTGAGAATTTGTCGTCGAAATAATTCTGATGGAGCAACAGTTTGGAGTTATACTCAATTCCGATCTCATCCCCATCTTTTCTCAACAAAACTCTAGAATTTTTCATTTTTAGATTCTTCTCAAACAATTCTGGGGTTAGAAGGATAATCTTTCCTAAAACCTCAGTGCGTAGGGCATCAAAGTGATTATGCACACTTAAATTTGAGTAGAACTCTTTCTCCAGTTTAGGATAGGTTGGGCAGTTTATTTTGAGAAGATCACCCAGATTTTGATCTTCAATTAGGGTGAAGAAGGGTGGAGTTTTGAATAGATAGTCATCTCCTAGATGATCAGTAGGGATGATGAAATCAGAGGTTTTGAGATTTAAAGGTTCAAAATCTTTTTCTTTCAAGTCTGATACTTAAAAGAGGTTTTTGCTGGGTAGGATTTCGAGAGTGTTTGAGGTGTTATTGGCTGCCATTTTTAAGTATTTGAGAAATGGTGCTTTAGGTTTGAATTTTTGCAGAGTAACAGTGAGATCGTTGCTCGCTTGAAGAAGAGAAGGGATTTTGAGGGGGGTTTATATAGATTTTTAAGGTGAGGGTATAATTGTAATCCGGACTTCGGTGTTTTTGACTAGATTGATGATTTGGCAATCAAAATTTTTAGAGAGAGGTGAATTCAGTTTACCCGGAGAATGGGAACGGTTTATTTTTGAATTTACTGCTGTATTTATGGCGCATGTAACAACCATTGGACTTTTGAAATTGAAAAAATAACAGCTACCTTGATGCGCTGTTACTGCCAAATGTCATTATTGTTGGCTAACGTAGCAGTCTTCTGAAATATACTACCCCAATTCTTCTTTTCTTCTGGAGTGGGAATTTTATTTCAACATCCGACATGTTTCAGGGCTATCTTCCAGAGTTTTTCTAAATTGGATTTGAAACTCTAATTAATTCTCTTAGTTTCCCAAATTGATCCTTACTTAGTGGTTTAGTACAGATATCAGCTCTTTGTTCATTGGTTGGGACATATACTAGTGCAACATCCTTTTTCATCACATGATCCCAGATGAAGTGATACCTTATGTTGACATGTTTCATGCGGCTATGAAGCACCAGATTCTTTGACACATCAATAGCACTTTTGTTGTCACATAATACATCCACACATCCGGATTGCACTCCATAATCTTCAAGTTATTGTTTGATCTATAGGAGTTGAGCAACACAATTTCTAGCTGCCATATATTCAGCTTCCATGGTGGATAAGGCAACTGAAGTTTATTTCTTGCTATACCATGATACTAAGTAATCCCTAAGAAAATAAAATCCTCCTGATTTACTTTTTCTCTCAAGAGTATCTCTGCAATAATCTGCATCTGTAAACCCCTGGAGAGTAAAGTATCCATTACTAGGACACCATAACTCAACTTTAGTGGTTCCTAGGAGATATCTCAATATCCTCTTGACAGCCTTGATATGAGAATCCTTTACTGCATAGTGTATGTCAGGTCTGCTGGCTATTAAGTATAGGAGTGAGCCAATCATTCCTCTATATAGCTTTTGATCAACATCTTTTCCTTCATAGTCCTTGGATAAGACTGTGTCTAAACTCATGGGAGTAGACATTGGTTTGCTGCTATCCATTTCAAACTTTTTTAGAATTTCCTTGGTGTATTTTGATTGATTGATAAAGATTTCGTATGGACTTTGTTTGATTTATAGGCCAAGAAAGAAGTTAAGCTCTCCCATCATGGACAACTCAAATTCCTTTTGCATTTGAGAGCTGAATTCTTTGCACATCTTCTCATCAGTGGCACAAAAAATGATATCATCCACATAGATTTGGACTAGAATAATATCATTCTTCTTCTCCTTGATGAAGAGTGTGGTACCTGCTATGCCTCTAGTATATTTCTTGGATATAAGGAATGAAGTCAGTCTTTCATACCAGGCTCTTGGTGCCTGCTTTAATCCATAGAGAGCTTTATTTAGTTTGTAGATATGATCCAGATGCTTTGGATCTTCAAACCCGGGTGGTTGCTTAACATATACTTCTTCTTGAATGACGCCATTTAGAAATGCACTTTTGACATCCATTTGGTATATTGTGAACCCCATGAATGACGCAAAAGCACATAGGACCTGGATAGCTTCGAGTCTTGCTATAGGAGCGAATGTTTCTTTGAAATCAATTCCTTCTTGTTAATTATAACCTCAAGCAACTAGTCTTGCCTTATTTCTTATTACTGCTCCAGATTCATCAAGTTTATTTTAGAACACCTATTTAGTACCTATAATTGACTTTCCTTTAGGAGAGGGCATAAGATCCCAAACATCATTCCTAGTGAATTGATCTAGCTCTTCCTGTATCACCACTATCCAGCTTTCATCTCCTTCAGCCTCTTAAAATTTCTTTGGCTCTATGAGAGAGACAAAAGCAGCGTGACTCATCTTCCGATTGAGCTATCCTCTGGTTCTAACTGGATTCTGAATGTCATCTAGAATATTCTCAATGGAATGATCTCTGTGTGTTTGGATTTCTCTTTCCAAGCCTTCATGTTGAATTTGGACTTGCTCTTCATTAGCTTCAACTATTTCTTCATTAAAGTTAATTTCCTATGGATTGTGATTGACTTGATATGCCTTTGGATTATAGGATTTTCCCTCATCTTCCTCTGTATATTTCTTGATTTAAAATGAATCAGGGATATCTTTTTCCTTCTTCTCTTTAGATTTTTCAGCTTTCAGAGCTTGATCTTTCGGAGCGAAGTTTTTCTTTCCTGCAGTGTTAGTTTCATCTAAATCTACATGTATAGACTCTTCTACAGATTGGGTTCATTTATTATAGACTCTTTAAGCCTTACTATATGTTGAGTAGCCTAGGAAAATTGCTTCATCAGATTTAGGATCAAATTTTCCTAATTGCTCTCTGTCATTAAGGATATAGCATTTACATCCAAATGCTTTGAAGTATCCGATTTTCGGTTTTCTTCCCTTCTGGATTTCATATGGGGTCTTTTCTATAGTTTTTCTAATGAGAGCTGTACTTAAGATGTAACATGCTGTATTTATGGCCTCACCCCAGAAATATTTTGGCAAACTATTTTTACTTAGCATTGTTCTTGCCATTTCTACTATAGTCCTATTTTTTTCTTTCTACCACTCTATTTTGTTGAGGAGTGTGAGGGGCAGAGAAGTTATGTTCAATGCCCTTGGAGTCACAAAAGTTAGCAAAATGCTTATTTTTGAACTCCTAGCCATTATTGCTCTGGATGCGTGCAATGCATATGCCCTATTCTACTTCTATCCAGATGAATGTTTTGGAGAATTGGTCAAATGCTTCATCCTTGCTTGTTAGCAGGAGAACCCAGGTATATCAAGAATAGTCATCTATAATGACCATGGTGTATTCTCTTTTACCTAAGCTCAGTGGCTTAATTGGTCCAAAAAGATCAATGTGTAAGAGCTCAAGTACCCTTTTGGAAGGAATGTATGATATGCAAAAGAAAATTTTCTTATGTTGTTTACCTAATTGACATGCGGTGCATAGATGATCCTTATCGAAAGCAACTTTAGGTAAACCCTCAACTAATTCCTTTTTGGCTAATTTGGACAGGAGATTCATGCTTACATGTCCTAATCTCCAATGCCATAGCCATTATTCTTCTTCTTTAGACACTAGGCATATGTTCTTTTGATTGTCTTTAAAGCGTACTTTGTCTCCCTTCTTTCGGGTTAATATGATGAAGGCCTTCTCATCACCTGTCATGTGCCTTGAACATCCACTATTAATATACCAAGTGTGTTGATCTACTCTGGATCTAAGGCATACCTATAAAATAGATCAACTGGGTTTGGGTACGCAATCAGATTTGGGTCCTCTTGGGTTAATAACCATCTCAGGCCAAGGATAATAATCATAATAGCCATTTTTTAATCTACATGATTTAGTTATATGGTTATTTTTCCAACAAAACCTGCATCCTGAAATAGGCATGTTTTTTGCATTTGCTTCTTGCCGATCTTCTTCAGATCCTTTCTTCTATAGTTGCCTTTATATCCAGCTTCGTGCACACTAGTGGATGGTCCAGTATAATTTTGAAAGCTGGTTGGAGGTGCAACTTCAGCATTGTGATTTATCCTCTATTTGATAGGTAGTTAGTTATAAGCTAACTTAGCTTTTCCTTTCTGAGCTGCAGTATATCTTTGAGCTTGTGGTTGTCTGCTAACTTCATTTGTCTTTTGATTTGGATTCCTTGGAATACGGTTATGAGAAGGAGGAGGATCATCTTTTCTTAGATTCTTTTTTTTAGGTTTCCTTCCAGATACTTCCTTTAATAGACTAACTTCTCTTTCTAGTCCCACTACATTTGCGTTCAGAATCCGGACTTGATTTCTTAGAAAGTTTTCTTCTACTACATCAATATGTTTGGTTACTCTAACCAGATTGATGTCTTGCACCATTACTTTAGCTTTTTTAGCTAATTCTAGTATCGCTCTTTTCAGGGATTTGATGGCCTTTGCATTCTTCTTTACTCCCTTGATAACAATAGAAAGAGCTTTTGCAAGATCAAAGTTAGAGGTAGAGTTAGAGTAAGAGTTTACCTCAGTGTTTGCTGAATTTGATTTTGATTCTTCAATTTGCACAGTTTCTTATCTGGAGGTGCTCCTTCCGGATTGCTGTACTTCCGGCTCTGTTAGGGCCATGTATACACAGTTAGCGGTTTCCTCTTCTTCTGTTGAGGATGAGCTGTTACTTTTTTCACTGTTGCTTCAAGTAGCAACCATTGCCTTCTTTTTAAGTTTCTTAGCTCTCTTGAGCTTGGGGCATTTTGTCCTAAAGTGGCCTTTTTCGTCATACTCGAAATAAGCAGTCTCTTTCTTTGAATCTTTCCTTTCTTTTGGATTCCTTCTGTGCTTACTTCTTCCGGAGGTGCCTTCTCTTGGTCTCCGAGATTCATACCTTTTTGATTTTCTTCTTTCCTTCTTTTGTATGAATCGATTTACTTTTGGTCAATAGAGTGATTTGATCTTTAGTATTCATTGACTCATCTATTTGCTCTTCCTCTCCGGATGAGCCTGATCTGGTAGATTTTGCCTTAAGAGCAATGGTCTTCTTTCACTCCTCAGGTCTCTTTTCTTGTTGACTATATCTTTCCAAGGACAGTTCTTGAGCTAGAAGATTATAAATGAGTTCATCATAACTGTAGAAATTTAAGTCATGAGCTTCCTCAATGGTAGTCTTTTTTATTGTCCCATTCCTTGGTGAGACTCTAGAGCACTTTCTTGACCATATCTACTTCTAGAATCTCCTTCCCTAGCCTCTTCATTTCATTTACTAGATTTGTGTATCTAGTGTTCATGCTACTGATTGATTCCTTAGGCTCCATCTTGAAAGATTCAAACTTTTGTTGGAGTAGATCTAGTTTGGCTTCTCTTACTTTGGTAGGTCCCTCATAGGTTACTTCCAGGTTTTCCCATATCTCTTTAGCAGTTTCGTATCCGGATATCCTATTGAATTTCGCTGCACTAAGAGCACAAAGAAGTATGTTAATAGCATTTAAGTTTTCACGCAATTTTTTAAAGTCATTATCATCCCACATACTTGATGGCTTTCGGGTAGTCATACCTCCTACTTCGTAAGTTAGTTCATATGGACCATCTTTAATAACTAACCATGCTTGCATCCTTTATGACTGGATGAAGTTCTTCATATGATTTTTCCAAAACATGTAGTGTTCACCGATGAAGAGTGGAGGACGGGTAACAGACATACCCTCGGGAAGAAGTTGTGAGTTGTGGAAACTCATTTTGATTTATAAATTAAAATATATGGACCTTTAGTTCAAGATTATTAGATCTCTAGTTTGAGCACTTGCTCTAATACCACTTGTTGGTTCCTGTTAGAGTATTTAGAAGGGCAGGGAGGGGGGTGAATGGCCCTTTTTTGCGGAATTTATAGACTTAGAAAAAGTCTATATGTAGCGTGTTTGATTATGATCTGGAAGATGGATCCGGATGATAAATGTGATCCAGAAGATGGATCTGGATGATGCAATATGAATTAAGTATAGTAAAAATAAATAAATATCAAACACAAGTATTTTCTATTGGTTCAGCCCTGCCTATATCAAGTCCCTGGAATTTCCTTCTTCCAAGCTTGTCTACTAATGGATTCCTTTTCAACTGGTAGGAATTAAGCCTTACAGATTTTTCTCCAGATGATGACTTCTTTCGAAAGTAGGATAGACCACTAGAAGCACCAACTCCTAGCTGAGTCCTCTCATCTTTAGTAGGATATACCACTTAGCCTTCTACCTCAAATCTAAGCTGAGTCCTACAAGGAGATCTCACTCAAAGCACCTACTTCAAGTTCTATCCTAATCTCCCAACTTACCTAAGTTGGAGATTTTTACACTTTTGGTTTGCAACAAAAGGTTGGTTTTGGAGTTCCTCAAGTTTTTAGTTTCACTTGGGAATCCTTACAAACAAATTTTGAATCAAGGGTTCTTGGAGGGATTATTTTGACTGATTGAATTTGTATTGCTTTGTTACTTGCTTTTGTAAGTCAATTAATTGCCTTCTCATTTGGTAAAGAGTTCCTTTTATAGGCTTTGATAATAAATGTAGCCGTTTATGGTTGGTGAGCTTACATTTAATCTTCACCCTTGATCAGGTCGTGAGTTGGAGCTTCCAGATCCATTGATTAGTCCGTTATACCATATTTTTGATTCATTTTAACTTCTTGGGATTGGTGTTAAAAAGTTATCAGTGATCATTTTTCTTGTCATTTTATGATGCACCAACTTTCATACCAATTGTCATATGGTGTGAGCTCCATGCATGCCTTTATTGGTCTAGGAGAAAAGTAGTTTAGACTTTCTCTGTCCTATGTCTACTCCTTTTGACTTTTCTCTGATCTATGCCAGCTGTCTTCAACGAAAAGGTTCTTTGACTACTAGTTGACTAAAAGAGGCACAAGGAAAGCTGTGTTTTATACTTTCCTTATTTATTGGATATAGGTCTTTCGAATGTGTCTTTTGGTAGTCCTTTGGACCTATATGTTCCGGATCTTCCTTTCAAAGATGGCATGAATTAGTTCTTCCGGTTGCAGGTCTTGAAGATGGAAGTTTGTATTCTTTTCAGACTTTGTCCGAATAATTTTTCTCCATTGCTTAGGTTTCTGATTTTGTTCAATAAGTGATCTTAGCTTTATCTGGATGCTTCCATTTGGATTTTAAGAGAATTCATTTTTGTTTCTTTCAAACTTGATCCAGATTGATATTAGTTTTTATTATCCTGATCATTGTTTTTCCAACAACTTCTGCCTCAAAGATCCCAATTACACTATGCTTCAAATCATCATAAGCTCTAATAATAGTGCTAGATTTTTCAAGCATGTCCCCTGATAGTCCCAGATGAGGAAGGACTTTAAGAGGGCACAGATTAAGAGTAGAGCCATCGTCTACCATGACACATGGGATAACCTTATCGAGGATCTGGATTTAGATGAATAAGGCCCTATTATGATCCTTACCCTTGAGTAGAAGATCAAAATGGTCAAACACATTCTGAGTCCCTTTTATTGAGGGAATGCCTTCTCTGACCATAGCACACATCTCAACAACTGAAGTAGTCGGATTAGCTTCCAAATTGAGGAGTCGCTTAATCAACCCCTTGCAACGCCCTTCAGGGTCAATTACCAGCTGCCAGATACTGTATTGGGCTTGGGTGTTTTTTAGCTAAGTAAAGAGAGGGTCAACTCGAGACTGGCTGAAGCAGCTGAAGGTGGAGAAGGGGGTCTCACTGTAGTTCCAACCCTGTTAGGAACCGGGTCTTTGCTCAAGAGGAGATATCAGTCTTTAGGCTGATACACTCGAACATTTTGAGTAGTGTTAAGAACATCATCAAGCAAGACACTTTTAGTGGCTCGTGTTTTAAACAAATACTATTGTTCCTCAGAGTCTGAATCTAGGTTCTACAACTCATACCCATCTACACTAAAAAGCTCATCCTGATCAACCTTGAAAAATCCACTTGGTTTCTTATTGGCAAGTGAGTCAACCTTGAATAACTCAGTGCTTACGGCCTTGGCCTCTTGGGCTACCCCCTCATCATCATCGGAGTAGTCATCCTTTGAAATAAAGGAATCTATGCTGAATAGCGGCTTTTTCTCAACTTTCATTCTTTTTACCATGAATGGCTGAGACCTGCGACTTTCTTGCTTTAGTGGGTTTGGATCAAATTCCATCCCTGGATTGAGTTGACCCCTGGGTTGGCTTGATTAATTAGATGAAAAACTGAGTTAGACGGGACACCCAAACCGATGACCAGAATAGAGTTACTATTTTCCAGCCCTCGGGGAAGGAGATCAAAGATTGTGGCTTCAGATAAACCAGACTGGTTCATGCACACCTTGTTCCCAAAATTTGGCAAAGGATTACTTATAGTGCTCAAAATTTTATCAAGTTCAGCAATCTTTGCTTCACTAACTAGACGCTGAATTATAGAGAGCAGGGCTTTACAATTGTTAGTTTGGTGTCCTACCTGAACATGATAGTTACAGAAGTTGTTCTTATCCTCGGGTCTAGGTAGTTTGTATTCCTGAAGGGACTGGATGAGCCGCAGAAGCAAGTTGTAAGGATTAGCCAAAATAAAAGGGGGGCAAGGAGGTTGGATTATGGCAACTACCGGTGGAGCTGAAGCAATTGCTAGGGGTGTAGCAGGGGCTTGAGAAACGGCTTGAACTGAGCCCAGAGATTTAGGGTTAGCCGGTGCCGGAGCCTAGGGCTGAGCTTCATTATTCTTTCTAAACCATGGCTTCCCCGCTTTTTCAACCTTTTGCACTCTACCTCACGCTTGATTTTCTTGGCTTTTTCGTATATAGCCTTATAGGAGAGGGATGAATCGGTAGCCATCTCTTTACGGAATAGAGGAAGAGATCCTTCGAGGAGTTTGACAATCATTTCCTCGAGGCTTAGCTTGGATTTCATCAAGACCTGGGTTGACATCCATCGGTTGAAGAACTGCTTAAAGGTTTCATTGGGCATTCGGCGGACTCCCTCAAGATGCTGGTGGGTTGTATCCATCATAGTATTAAAACCATAATACACTTTCAGTGCCTTAGAGAGAAGTTTCCAGTTAGTGATAATATGCTGTGGCAAAGTGTGATACCATTCAAGAGCGGGGCCTTGAAGGGAGCAAGGAAACATTTCAGCAAGCACTTTATCACTTAATTTCTTTACGTGTATAATTCTTTCATACATTATAATGTGAGAGGCGGGTGCTCAAGAACCATCATAATGAGCCATATTCGACATGGTGAAATTATCAGGGACTCAATCTTCATCTCTTTCAAGTTCTTTAGTGCTGATGAGGCGGTTGATGTTGCCTTAGATCTCGGGCGTCACACCCGAAGGCTGTGTGACCTGGTCATTAATCAGCTTGTAAGAAAGAGCTAGGGCTTCGGGTGTCATGCCCAAAGAATGCGTGACCTGGTCATTGATGGTCTGAGAAGCCATCATTTGTCAGATAAAAGCAGCTACTTTGGGTGTCATGACCGGCGGTTGCGTGACTTGGTTGTTGACCAGTAGAGATGATAGAGGATGAATGGTCAGCTGGCTAGTGAAAGGATTCTGGGGGTAGGTGGTCCCTTGGGAGTTATAATGAACTGTAGAGGAGTAAAAGATGGCAATGGCTGAGAAGTTAGGCACTAATGAGTAAATACCAGAGAAACTAAGCTTTGAGCAAAAGGTCTCGGATTGAAAGGCACAATCGAGGAAGTAGTCAAAGTTGACGGAAAAGCAGAAGTTTGACCAAACTAGAACGGGCTTGCTATAGGTTGGGTTGACTGAAAGATAGGCACAATGGGTCTTGTCACTACCAGATCGGCCAATATCTGTGCTGAATCATTCTGGGCTTGCATATCGAATTCTGATACTCGGTTAAAATTTCTATGTTTGAGAGCTTTCTTAACGGCTGCCCAAATAGTGGTTTGGATATAAGCCTAAAAAGCGTCTGAGTTCAGGAATTGTGCCATAGCACTAGCAAAGTCAAACCTGGGAGGTGGCCAAGATCCTAACCCCGAGGTGGGAGTAGGGCCGACTAGCACCTCAGGAGGAGGGGTCCCTTCATTTCTTGGAAAAGACATGGCTGGCAGAGAGGAACTCTAACCCAACTGAACTTGTTCTTAATCTGACTTCCCACTGGAATCGCTATATAGAATCCCTAGACTTCTGTGGTGACAACGAGGGTGAACGATGAATCAAACGGTGCTTTGGCTTTTTCCAAACCGGGGTGCGATGATAATTCTGCCTCCTCCTAGCTAAAACGACAGGCAGCAGATCAAACCATGCATGGGTTATGTGATGCCATGGATAGGTGAATGGTCTTTATTCAATGACCGATGCATGGCATGTATAGCTGCATGTAGATGTGGTTAGTGATGATGTGACGGCTTATCCCTCCGACATGTGTGGGATGTTTGTACCTCATGCTATACATAGTGATATGTGGTAACGCAACAGAGGTACAAAAGAAGTCCTAAGAATGTTGCTAGACTTCTTCTATGGGTGGACATAGTAAGGGTAACTTGATTTATTGTTGGCCCTTAGGGCTGATGCATGGTGATGCATGAGTACATAGGATATAGCATGCAAAGCGTCCCTCTTCCAACCTTATAACTCCCGTGCAAAGTCTCCTTGGAATGATGGAGTTTAGCTTATTCACTAGTAATGGCAAAAGAAGTGCGTCCTAATTATTCTTTATTGTTTTAGTAATCCTAAAGGGATGAAGTGCTAAGGCTTTTTCTAACACGGCTTTGGTATAGGGTTGTTGATGTAGAAGGTTCTCATTTACCTTGATTGCACGTTACTCAACCACTCCCCAAATAGGTGCAATCGCAGGAGTTTACGTGTTGGTTAAAACAAGTGATCCACTCGCTAGGCATCCTCAACTCTAAAAAGGTCATGAGTCATACTATCGCGAGCTTCTCAGGTAAAATAGGGTATCTAAAAATTACCAAACAATCTACACGCATGTTTAAGGATAAGACATTATAAAAAAGAATGAAGTTTTAATTTGGCCAATGATTTCAATACATCATCACAATCCTTTAAACTTATTGAAAATTTAAGTTCAAGTTTAAAGAGACTGATCCCCAGTAGAGTCGCCACTGTGAGCGGATGACCTTTTTCCCGCCCACCAGGACCGTATGAGATGCATCGTACGTGGGGCGGAAAAATAATAGGGCTCTGTTAAGTGTGTCGAGGGATTGACCCTTATTTTAGCATGATGAAAATATGGATTGAATGTTGTTGATGTTGAATTTAAGTCCGCTAGCGGCATGGTTGATACCGCCGGCGACTTCATTTGCCTCTGATGGCTTTAGCTTCTTGCAATAGCAGTAGGTAACGGTAAAAAATGACCGAAAATCCAAAAACAAGCACAAAATAGCACAAGCAAGTAAGAATAAAGCCAAAGAGCTTTGAGACTCAGAATTTTACCTCGGGGCCGCCTCTTCGTAATCCAAGGAACACCTCTGGGGAGCTTACAAAGATGATTTGGGTAGTGGATTTAAGGATTTATGTCTCTATATTCCTGTTAAATTGATTTTAACCTTACGTCTACTGATTTTAAGCATTAACTAAGAGAATTCAAAGAAGAAAAACCAAGAAAATTGGGTTAGAATCCCTTTTCTTACCTTTTCTACTTCTTATCTCACTGAAATTGATTTTCTCACTCTAAAACTCTCAAGTAAAATTCAGATGTGTTGTTTTTTTTATTGAAATCCTAAGGTGTGTTTTTATAGGCAAATATGGGTGGTCTTCGAGACCTTTCAGCCGTTTTCACTGAAATGGCAAAAAGGAGTCTGCCCAAGGAAGAAGAAGAAAGCATTCTACAAGAGCCCATTTCGGGCCATGTCACCGACGACACGGTGATATCGCCGGCAGCATGAGCGATACTGCCGGTGGCATCAGCTTCCTGCAGGCTGACTGCCAACGTGCCTACAAGCCTAAAAAGCTGCCAAAGGGGTCAAAATGCGGGTCAAAAGGCATCTTTTTGAAGTTTAATGATATTTTAATGAATATTTAGAGATTAATTTAATTTTGGGTGTAAATCATCGGTTCAAGCTCCTATTGGACGCATTATCGGACACACTGACTGAATTCTTGCGAGAAATAAAATTCGCGGGGAATTTTATATGTAATAAAAACTCCAAAGAATTTTTATTATGAGGAATAAAATCAGGAACACGTCACCATCGTGCTTATAGAAGTTTTTCCAGATTTCACTCAGCCATCTAACCTACTTAGCAGAGTTCATTATATTTGCAAAAAAGTTTACTAAGTTATTTAAGTAAGTCATTCACCCCCCTTTGACTCTTTGAGTGTACGCATAGGGACCAATAAGTGGTATCAGAGTAGTTCTCATTCTAAAAATCTCACAATCTTGAGATAAGGACCATGGCATACAAGAGAGGAGAATCTAGTGGAAGGGCCCAAGCCTATATTCTGCCAGAAGGCATGTCAGTTACCAGGCCTCCCATGTTTAATTGTGTGCATTATACTTACTAGAAGAAAATGATGAAGAATTTTATCTAGTCTCAGAGTATGCATGCTTAAATGGCTATTGTTGAAGGGCCATTTGTTCCTACTATTATGAAGAATGGAGTATGTATTGATAAGTATTCTGATGAGTGGGACAATCAAGACTTAGCCAAATTGAAGGAGAATGTGGCTGCTATCAACTATCTCCATTGCGCTCTTGATGCAACCGAGTTTAATTGCATTTCAGAATGTGAAACTGCTTGAGAAATATGGAAGTTGGAAGTAACTTATGAAAGTACTGATCAGGTCAAAGAGTCCAAGATCAACATTCTCATGAAGAATTATGAGATGTTTCAGATGCAACCCAAGGAGAACGTTTCCAACATGAACACCAGGTTCTTAATTATTGTCAACAAGCTGAAAAGACTTGGCAAAAGTTTCATTGAGGAAGAAACCATCAAGCAGATTCTTAGAAGCTTGACACAAGAATGGGAAGCAAATAAGAGTGCTATCGAAGAAGCTCACAATTTAAAGACTTACAACTTTGATGAGCTGATGGGAATCTTGCTGACCTATGAGATATCCTTAAAGCAATATGTAGATGAGTCTAAGAAGCACAAGCATAAGGAGAGAGAGCTCTAGCAAAGCCGTTATCCTTAAAGCTGATGATGATGTCCTCAGAAGAAGATTATCTAGAGGACATGAAGGAAGAGATAGCACTGATGACCAAGAATTTTAAAAGGTTGTTAAAGAAAGATAAGAACTTTAAGATATTCAGAAAGTCTGGGAAGTACAAGAAAGGATCAGATGATAGACCACAAAAGGAGTTCAACAAAGAGCATAACAAAGATATCAAATTCTTTGAATGTGGTGAGAAAGGGCATATCCAGTCTAGCTATCCCAAAGCTAAAAAGGACAGGTTCAAGAAGAGAAATGATAAGAAGGTGCTTGCTGCTACCTGGAGTGACTTTGAACTAGAGTCATCATCATCATATGAAGAGGCATAAGATTTTGCAATGTGTGTCTCATGGCTAACGATGATCAACCCAACTTAGAGTCAGCTAACCAATAAACTACTTCTGCTATCAATATATTAGCTAACCAAAGTAGAGATAAAGGAAAGCAAACTGAGGTTAATTTTAACCCCCTTTATCTTCAAATGAACTTGCTGTAGTACTTAATGATGTGATTAATGTGACCAAGAATTTACCTAAATACATCCAAGTACTCTAGATGAGGTGTCATGATCTAGAAGAAGTCAACACTTTACCTCACTTGACATCTTATACCTTACAGAAAAAGTGGAGTACTATAATGGATATGACATCAAACTTACTTAGAAATTGGATGAGCTAGCTGCTAAACTAACAACTTTGAAAAAGGTCTGGGTCCCTCCTCAACCTAGCAGGAATACTTAGAGTAACCATACTCACCACTCTAAGAAGGTTTCTCAAAAGAGTAAAGTGAGTAGGCCCAATCCTAAGGTCTTATGTAGTTTATGTGGAAAGTCAGGACATGCTACAGTAATGTGTAGACATAAAAATGGTTACTATAATGAGTATGACTAGTCAAGGATGACCACCACTAACAAAGGAGGACCTAGCTAGAAAAAGGCATGGGTACCTAAGAAAACTTGATTATTTTACAAGTGAGCCTGAGATCTACTGATGACAGAAGAATACGGTATTTGGATCATGGATGCTCGAGGTATATGACAGGTGATGAAATACATTAGAGCGAAGAAGGAATGGAAGTGTCAGTTTTGGAGACAATAAAAAGGGAAAGATTATTGGCAATGGCACTGTGGGAGTCAAGCCTTCAATTGATAATGTGTCTCTTGTGAAAGGCCTGAAGTTCAACTTGCAAAGCGTTGCTCAGCTGTGTGACAAAGGCAGAAAAGTGATATTTGACTCAGGGGGTTGCTCAGTCATTCATAGTAATACTGATCAAGCCATTCTTTATGCTCCTAGAATTAATAATGTTTATATGATCGATTTATCCCCTAGCTCCAATGATATATACTTAGTTTCTGAGGAGGAAAAATCATGGATATGACTCAGAAGATTAGGACATATTAATATGAATAATCTGTCCAAATTAGCCAGAAATGAACTTATTGAGGGTTTACCTAATCTAGCCTTTGAAAAAGATAGACTCTACTCAGCGTGCCAACTTGGGAAATAATTTATGAAGACCTTCAAATCCTTAGTTGATATATCTTCTTCTCATCACCTTGATCTTCTACACATGGATTTGTTTGGGCCAAGTCTAAGTGGAATGAAATACACCTTGTGGTTGTAGATGATTTGACCAGGTTCACTTGGATTATCTTGCTCGCAAGCAAAGATGAAACATTTGAATCATTCTCTAGGTTGGCTACCCAGATCATGAATGAAAAAGACCTTAAAATTAATAGAATCCGTAGTGACCATGGAAGAGAATTAAAAAACAAATAGTTTGAGGAATTCTGTTCTAAGCATGGAATTGACAACAATTTTTTTTCCCCTCATACACCTCAGCAGAATGGGATGGTTGAGAGAAAGAATCACACTACTGCGGAGATGGGTCGTGCTATGCTGATTGATAACAATCTACCAAAGTATTTCTGGGGAGAAGCTATTAACACAGCCTGTTACATTCTAAACGAGGTTTTAGTTCGCCTAGTTTTGAACAAAAATCCTTATGAACTTTGGAAGGGGCGCAAGCCCAAGGTTGGTCATCTCAAGGCCTTTGGTTGTAGATGCTTCATATTAAACACAAACGACCAGTTGGCTAAATTTGACCCTAAGGCTGATGAAGAAATCTTTCTGGGTTACTCAACACACAATAGGGCATACAGAGTGTATATAAAGAGGACTGGCATCTTAAAGGAGTCCATGCATGTAGATTTCAATGAAACTAACAATGTAGGTAGAGAAGCCAGTGATGATGAAAGGGAAAAGGAACAAGTTAGTGGATCAGTCAGTCAGCCCATTGTTATTCCTTATCTGGTGCTAGAAAAAGAAGATTATAAAGTTGAATTGGACCAATTCAACAACTTTGGTGATGATAATGATGCTCAACCAATGACTGTAGCTCAGTGAGATGATCTTGATCTACCAAAAGAAGTAAGAGCAAGGAGAGATCACCCAATTGAGAAGATCCTTGATAGTTTGTGAAATCCAATGCTGACTAGAGGCCAGCTGAATAGAATGATGAGTCATTCAGCATTTGTCTCATTGATTGAACCAAAGAAGTTTGAAGATGTTGAGTTTGATAACAACTGGATGATTTTAATGCAAGAGGAGTTAGACCAATTCAGAAGAAATGAAGTTTGGGATTTGGTAAAGAAACCCAAAGGCAAGTCAATCATTGGCACTAAATGGGTTTTCAAGAACAAGCTGGATGAAGCTGGTGATGTTGTCAAAAATAAGGCTAGACTAGTTGCTCAAGGCTACAATCAACAAGAAGGCATTGACTATAGAGACACCTTTGCAAGACTTAAAGCTATAAGAATTCTCTGCCCTTTTGCATCTCATATGAACTTCAAGTTGTTTCAAATGGATGTTAAGAGTGCATTTCTTAATGGTTATATTTAAGAGGAAGTCTATGTCACACAGCCCCCACACTTTGAAGATCCAAAGTATCCAGATCATGTCTTCAAGCCGAAGAAGGCTCTTTATGGACTGAAATAGGCTCTAAGAGCTTGTATGAGAGACTGACTAACTTTTTACTCAGAAAAGATTATGTTAGAGTAAAAGCAGATACAACGCTGTTTATCAAGAAGAAGCATCAAGATGTGTTGCTTGTTCAAATCTATGTTAATGACATCATTTTTGGAGCAACTAATGATAAGCTATGCAAAGCGTTCAACCGGCAGATGAAGAAAGAGTTTGAAATGTTAATAATGGAAGAGCTTAATTTCTTTCTTACTTTGCAAATCAAGCAAGGTGATGATGGGATCTTCATCAGCCAAGCTAAGTACGCCAAGGAAGTACTCAAGAAGTTTGACATGGATAACGCCAAGCTAATGTCAACACCCATGGCCACTGATATAATTCTGAGTAAAGATGAGGAAGGTAAACCTATAGAGATTAAGCTTTACAGAGGTATTATTGGTTCTCTACTTTACTTAACTGCTAGTAGGCCTAACATTCAATATGTTATATGTTATTGTGTAAGATATCAAGCTGACCCCAGAGAATCTCACTTAGCTGCTGTTAAGAGAATTCTCAGGTATTTGCTAGGCTCTATTGATGTAGGTTTATGGTATCCATGTAATGCAGACTTTACTCTGAGAGGATACACAGATGCTGACCACGGAAGAGACAAACTTGAAAGGTAAAGCACCACTAGAGGATGTCATTTTCTTGGTGATTGTCTAGTAATATGGTATAGCAAGGAGCAGACTTCTGTGGCTCTAAGTACAATTAAGGCTGAGTACATGGCAGTAGGAAGTTATGTAGCACAACTGCTATGGATCAAGTAGCAATTGGAAGATTATGGTATAAAGTCTTAGTGTCTAGAAGTCATGTGTGACAACAAGAGTGCAATTGACCTATCCAAAAATCCAATTCAATATAGTAAGATGAAGCATGCCAATATTAAACATCACTTCATAAGGGATCATGTGCTAAAAGGAGAAGTCAAGCATACATACATTCCTACTGAAGAATAACTACCTGACATTTTCACAAAGCCTATTGGAAAGGATCAATTCAACACTCTGAGGGAGTTAATAGGAATGTCTAATCCAATCTAAAGAAATTCATTCCCCGCTGATTAATTCTGGAGCTGAACAAGAATCTAGGGCGCACTCTGAGCTCCTTCAAATTAGGTTAAGTATTTCTTCTTCGCGCTTGAATTTTGGACACGTCAATAAAATTATCACCGGTTTCTTTTCAAATTAAAAACTAATAGAAATGATAGCAAGTTGTAAAACGATCCAAATTCAATTGCTTTTATCCCGTGTATTTTGCAATCATTAATCTCATGGTAAACTCTATTTAATATCACCATTGATTTATGACAATGGATTATGAGTCATACACGTAAGCTTTGCAGGTTTAGGCGAAGGATTTTTGGCTATTTAAGGAGAAAGACAGAAAGAGGAAAGGTTACTTTACCATATTTCTTTTCTGCAATCTTATTCTCAAATTCCCTAAATTCTCTATTCCTTTCAAAGCAATTTCCTGGCGAGTACATCGGGAAGATCATCTGAACCCAGTTTTGAGCAATCCTTGTTCGTAAAGGATGAAAAAGATACATGTTAGATCATTTGGCACAAGTGACAGTTGGAATCAACAAGAAGGAACAATTACTCATTCCAGCAGGGACTAAGTACATTCCAACTGAGTGGTGTACCAAAGAAGGAGCTAAAGTAGAAGACCCAATTACAGTTGATATGCTCAGTTTTTCAAGCGACGAGCAATTTGGGAAATGGATGCGCCAACACCATCTAAGAGGGTTCTTTGAGATACCCAATGGGTGCTATGAGCAAGTAGTGAAGAGATTCTTCCATGGCATTCACTTATGAGAAGGTTTCAAGGATTTATTTGTCACTACCATGACAGGGAGGAAAGTTTATGTGACTCCCAAGTTGATAGCACGATTATTGGGTATGAGAGAAAGAGTATTGGGAAACAATGATCTAGATCATAAAATTAAATCAATCCGGATCAGGTTTGAAAGAAACAAAAATTGTCCCAAGAAACAAAGACTTAAACTATGTAAATCCCTAATCCAAATGGAAACATCCGGATAAAGATCCAGCTATAAAGCTATCAATTGAAGACCTCAAATACCTAAGCACATGGAATCATCAGAGTAGAGCTTGGAAAGGAAACAACCTTAAATCCCTCAGGAAAAACATCCGAAAGAGCTGATTGCTATATCTTCGGAAGAAGGCAGATCCGGAGAATATGAGTCTAAAGACATCCGGAAGACTCATGCTTAAAGATAAATGGGAAAAGTTTCAAAGATATCTTTTCCCTCCATGTTTTGGTCTATGAAGTCAAAGATCTTTTCCCCAAGATAAAGACAAAATGATAGCTTGCATTTTTCAGAGAAAGGACAAAAGGACTGACACCGGACTGAAAAAGCTGAAAACCTTTTTCACCTAGACCAATAAGAGGGTGTGTGGAGCTCACATCAAAAAGCAAATGGTGTAAAAGTTGGTGCATCATAAAATGCCAAGTAAAACGATCACTGACCACTTTTCAACATTAATCCCAAGGATTTAAATGGGTCAAATTATAGTCTAACAGATTGATCAATGGTTCTAGAAGCCCCATCTTTAACCTGATCAAGGGTGAAGATTTATTACAAGTTCAACAACCTATGATGGCTATAATTATGATGGAAGCCTATAAAAGGGAAACTTCACCAAATGAGAAGGTTGGCTATTTGATGTAACAAACAACAAGCATTCAATCAGCTTATAAATCCCTCTAAGAATCAATTAAATTCCACATTTGTTGTAAGGATTCCTAAGTGAACTATAAACTTAAGGAAATCCAAAAACCAAAACCTTTGTGAAAAATAAGAGTGTACGAATCTCCAACTTGGGTGAGTTGTGAGATTGGGATACAACTTAAAGTTGTTGCTTTGAGTGAGAACTCCCTATAGGAATCAACTTAGATTCAGGGTAGAAGTCTAAGTGGTATATCCTACTAAAGACTAAAGGACTCAGCTAGGAGTTGGTGCTTCTAGTGGTATATCCTACATCCTAAAGGGGTTACCATCCGAAGATAAATTGTAAGGCTTAATTCCTACCAGTTGGAAAGGAATCCACTAGTGGAAAAGCTTAAAGGAAGGAAACTCTAGGGACTGGAGTAGCCAGGGCCAAACCAGGATAAAAAATCTTCTATGTTTGATTTCTCTAACTTTTACCTTTTGCATTATATTGTCATATCTGCATCATTCGGATCCATCATCCGATTTATAATCAAACACGCTACACTAAGACTTCTTAAAGTCTTTATATTCCGCTAAAAAGGGTCATTCACCCCCCTCTAACCTTATAAAGTCCCTCACAGGGACCAACAAGTGGTATTAGAGCCAGTGCTCAAACTAGAGATCTAACAATCTTGAGTTAAAGGTCCATATCTTTTGATTCAGTAATAAAATGAGTTTCTAAAACTCAAAACTCCTTTTTGAGGGTATGTCTATTATCCATCCTCCACTCTTCACCAGTGAACACTATACGTTCTGGAAAAACCGATGAAGAACTTTATCCCGTCACAAAGTATGCAAGCATGGTTAGTTATTAAAGATGGTCCATATGAGACTACTTATGAAGTAGAGGGTATGACTACCCGAAAGCCATCAAGTATGTGGGATGAGAATGACTTTAAAAAGTTGCTGGAAAATGCAAATGCTATTAATATGCTTAATTGTGCTCTTAGTGCAGCTGAATTTAATAGGATATCCAGATGTGAAACTGCAAAAGAGATTTGGGAGAAGTTGGAGGTACCTATGAAGGAACCACCAAAGTAAGAGAAGCTAAGCTTGATCTACTTCAACAAAAGTTTGAATCCTTCAAGATGGAGCCTAAAGAATCAATCAGCAACATGGAAACTAGATACACCAATCTAGTGAATGAAATGAAGAGGCTGGGGAAGGAGATTCCAGAAGTAGAAATGCTCAAGAAAGTACTCCAGAGTCTCACCAAAGAATGGGACAATAAAAAGACTGCCATTGAGGAAGCTCATGACTTAAACTTTTATAGTTATGATGAACTCATTGGTAATCTTCTAACCTAAGAATTACCTTTGGAGAGATGCAGCCAACAAGAAAAGAAGCCTAAGGAGAAAAATAAGGCCATTGCCCTTAAGGAAAAATCCACCGGATCAGCTTCATCCGGAGAAGAAGAGCAAATCAATGAATCAACGAGCATAAAAGATCAACTTGCTCTACTAACCAGAAGGCTCAACCGATTCTTACAAAAGAAAGATAAAAGGAAATTAAGAAAGTATGAGTCCTAAAAATCAAGAGAAGGAACTTCTAGAAGAGACAAGCCAAGAAGAAATCCGAAAGAAAAGAAGGATCCGAAGAAAGAAGCTTCATGTTTTGAATGTGGTGAGAAAGGCCATTTTAGAATAAAATATCCCAAGCTTAAGAGAACTAAGAAGTTCAAAAAGAAGGCAATGGTTTCTACTTGGAGCAATAGTGTAGAAAGTAGCAGCTCATCTTCAACAGAAGAAGAAGAGACTGCAAATTATGCGTTTATGGCTCTGACTGATCCGAAAGCAGAGCAATTCAGAAGAAATGCCTCCAGGCAAGAAATAGTGCAAATCGAAGAATCAAAATTAGATACAACAAACACTAAGGTAAATTCTTGTTCTAATTCTACTTCTAATCTTGACCTTGCTAGAGCTCTATCTATTGTAATAAAGGGTTTAAAGAAGAATGCAAAAGCAATCAAGTCCCTTAAAAGAGCAGTAATGGAGTTAGCAGAAGATGCTGAAGTAATGGCACAAGACATCAATTTAGTTAGAGCAACTAAGAATATTGATGTTGTGGAGGAGAACTTCCTGAGGGATCAAGTCCAAGTCCTAAATGCAAATGTAATGGGCCTGGAGAGAGAAATCAATCTATTAAAGGAAGTATCCAGGAAGAGGCTAGAGACAAAAGCTCCAAGAAGAGATAATCATCCTCCTACTCAGGACAGATTCCAAAAGACCTCTAATCAAAGAATGAAGGAAGTTAGAAGGCAACCACAAGCTCAAAGATATATTGCTGATCAAAAGGGAAAGGCTAAGGTAGCCTACAAACAACAGCCTATCAAACAAAGAAGAAATTGTGGAGCTAAAGTTGCACCTACAACCAGCTTCCGGATTTATACCGGACCGTTCGCCAGTGTGCAAAAAGCTGGATATAAAGGCAACTATAGGAGGAAGGATTTGGAGAAGATCAGCGAGAAGCAAAAACAAAAAATACCCATTTCGGGGTGCAGGTTTTGTGGGAATAATAATCATATTACTAAATCATATAGATTAAAGACTGGTTATTAACCCGAGAGGACCCAAATCTGATTGGGTACCCCAACCCACTTGATCTATTTTGCAGGTATGCCTAAGATCCACAGTAGATCAAAACACTTGGTATATTGATAATGGATGCTTAAGGCATATGGCAGGTGATGAGAAGGCCTTCATCACATTAACCCGGAAGAAGGGAGGCAAAGTAAGCTTTAGAGATAATCAAAAGGGACAAATCATTGGCCATGGAACCATTGGATCTGAATTGTAGATAGAAGATGTCTCATTGGTTGATGGACTGAAATTCAACTTGCTAAGTGTGGCCCAACTGTGTGACAAATGAAGAAAAGTCACATTTGATTCCTGAGACTGCTCTATCTATGATAGTAAGTCCAAACAACTCATTCTCTATGCACCTAGAGCAAATAATGTCTATTTTTTAAACATTAAAATTGATAAAAAGAATATATTCTTGGTGTATAAAGAAGAAGAATCATGGCTATGGCACCCGAGGTTAGGATATGTCAGCATGACCCTCCTGTCTAAACTAGCCAAAAAGGAATTAGTAGTGTGTTTACCTAAGGTTGCTTTTGATAAGGGTCATCTATGCACTATATGTCAATTAGGTAAACAACATAAGAAAAGTTTCCCTTCCATCTCATTCATTCCATCCAAAAGAGTACTTGAGCTCCTGAATATTGATCACTTTGGTCCAATCAAACCATTGAGTTTAGGTAGAAGAGAATACACCATGGTCATTATGGATGATTATTCTCAATATACCTGGGTTCTCCTGCTAGCAAGCAAGGATGAAGTCTTTGATCAATTCTCCAAAACATTCATCCGGATAGAAATAGAACAGGGTATAAGCATTGCACACATCCGGAGTGATAATGGTGGAGAATTCAAAAATAAGCATTTTGCTAATTTTTGTAACTCTAATGGCATTGTACATTACTTCTCTTCCCCTCACACTCCTCAACAAAATGGAGTTGTTGAGAGAAAGAACAGGACCACAGTTGAGATGGCTAGAATAATGCTTAGTGAAAATTGTTTGCCAAAATATTTTTGGGGTGAGGCCGTAAATACAACATGCTATATATTGAATAGATCTCTCATTAGAAAGACTATAGAAAAGACCCCACATGAAATCTGGAAGGGAGGAAAGCCCAAAATTGGGTATTTCAAAGCATTTGAATATAAATGCTACATCCTTAATGATAGAGAGCAACTAGGAAAATTTGATCCTAAGTCTGATGAAGCAATTTTCCTTGGCTACTCAACACATAGTAAGGCTTACATTCAATAAATGAACCAAAACTGTGGTAGAGTCTATACATGTAGATTTCGATGAGACTCACACTGCAGGAAAGAAAAGCTAGCTAAAAAATCTAGAGAAAAGAAGGAAGCAGAAATTCCTGATTCATTTCAAATCAAGAAGTACAAAGAGGAAGATGAAGGAATATCCTTTGATCCAGAAGTACAACAAGTTAATCTCAACCCATAAAAGATTAACTTCAACAAAGATCAAGAAGGGGTAGTTGAAGCTGAAGTGGAGCAAGTACCAGTTCAATATGAAGGCCTATAAATAGAGATCTAGACCCATAGAGATCATTCTATGGAAAATATTCTGGATGATGTTCAGAATCCAGTAAGAACCGGAGTTCAGCTCAATCAGATGATGAGCCATGCTGCTTTTGTATCTCTCATAGAGCGAAAGAAATTTCAAGATGCTGAAGGAGATAAAAGCTAGATGATGGCAATGCAGGAAGAGCTAGATCAATTTACCAAGAATGATGTTTGGGATCTAGTACCACCTCCTGAAGGAAAATCAATTATTGGCACCAAGTGGGTGTTCCAGGACAAGCTTGATGAATCCAGAGTGGTAGTGAGAAACAAAGCAACATTAGTTGCCTAAGGCTATAACCAGCAAAAAGGAATTGATTTCGAAGAAACTTTTGCTCCTTTAGCAAGGCTGGAATCAATTCGGATCCTATGTGCTTTTGCATCATTCACGGGGTTCATATTATACCAAATGGATGTCAAAAGTGCATTTCTAAATAGTATCATCCAAGAAGAAGTCTATGTTAATCAACCACCTGGATATAAAGATCCAAAGCATCCGTTTCATGTCTACAAGCTGAAGAAGGCGCTCTATGGATCAAAGCAGGCACCCAGAGCTTGGTATGAGAGGTTGACCTTATTCCTTATATCTTAGGGTTATATCAGCGGCAGAGTAGACACAACCTTATTCATCAAAAACAAGAAAAATGATATCATTCTAGTCCAAATTTATATGGATGACATCATATTTAGAGCTCCCGATGAAAAGATATGTAAGGAATTCAGCTCTCAAATGCAGAAGGAATTTGAGATATCCGTGATGGGATAACTTAACTTCTTCCTTGGTCTACAGATCAAGCAAAGTCCAGATGGAATTTTCATTAACTAATCAAAGTACACCAAGGAAATCTTGAAGAAGTTTGAAATTGACAAGAGCATACCTATGTCCACTCCAATGGGATCAGATATAGTCCTATCTAAGGATTGTAAAGGAGAGGATGTTAATCAAAAGCTCTTTAGTGGAATGATTGGATCACTTCTATACTTGATAGCCAGCATACCTGACATACACTATATAGTTTGGTACTGTGCAAGGCATCAAGCCAATCCTAAGGATTCTCATCTCAAGGCAGTCAAAAGGATCCTTAGATACATCCTAGGAACCACTGAAGTTGGGTTATGGTATCCTAGTAATGGAGACTTCACACTCTAAGGGTTCACTAATGCAGACTATGGCAGAGATACTCTTGAGAGAAAGAGTACATCCAAAGGCTGCCATTTCCTTGGAGATTGCTTAGTATCATGGTATAGCAAGAAGCAAACTTCAGTTGCCTTATCCACTACAGAAGCAGAGTATATAGCAGCTAGAAGTTGTGTTGCTCAACTCCTATGGATCAAGCAATAACTTGAAGATTATAGAGTTCAATCTGGATGTGTGGACGTGTTGTATGATAAAAAAAGTGCTATTGATGTGTCAAAAAATCCAGTACTCCATAGTAGGATGAAGCATGTCAACTTAAGGCACCACTTCATCAGGGATCATATGATGAAGTAGGATGTTGCATTGGTATACATTCCAACCAATGAGCAGAGAGCTGATATCTTTACTAAGCTTTTAAGTAAAGATCAATTCGGGAAGCTGAGGGAGTCAATTGGAATGTCAAATCCAATTAAGGGATAATCCGAAAGATAGCTTTTAATTAAGCCGGATCCTAAGCTAAAAACTCATTCTAGAAGACAAGGAGTATTAGGAGGAGGTCTATTTTGGAAGATTGCCATGTCAGCCGACAAGAATGACATATGGCAGTAAAAGAGCCTAAAGGTAACAGTTACTTTTTGAATTTCAAAAGTTCATTGTCTGTTACACGCGTGGTAAATGCGATAATTATTTCAAAAATAAATCGTTCCCATTCTTCGATTAAACTAAATTTACCTCTCTCCTCAAAAACTAACTGCCATGTCATCAATCTAGCCTAAATAGCCGGAGTCTGGATTACCAAAATACCCTCACATTGAAAATTCTATATAAAACCTCAAAATCACCCCTCTTCTTCATGCGAGCAACTAAACACTGTTACTTTGCAAAAATCAAATCTCAACCCTAATTCCTTCAAACTCTAAACTTGAAATGGCCACAATTGTAAACCACTGCCCGAAACCTATTCTCAAAATCCAACCTAAAAGATGATGACTTTGAGCCATCAAAACTCAAACCCAGCAACTCTGTAATCCCCACGGATTTCCTGGGAGACAATTTCCTCTTCAAGATAACTCCCTTTTGCACTCTTATTCAAAATTTGAAAGATTTTCTCAAAATCAACTGGCCAACATATCTTGAGTTGGTCAAAGAATTTAATGGTAACCTTCAAGTCCACAAGGAGCTTGACTCCCTTCGAACTAAGGTTCAAGGGAAAGAGACCACCATCACCCCTGATTTCTTTGAAGAAAAACTCAACATGAAAAACTCCGGACTGTAATTATGAATAGATGGAGATGAAGCAGAAGTAGAATATAATTCAAAGCTTTGGCTACATCCCAACTACTTTGGGGATAAATTCTCCACCTACTTCCGAGAAACCCCCAAACTTCTCCAGCGTGCGATGGCAAAGCTTATTCTAATCTGGAAGGGATCCTTGACAACAGTCTCTTCACTACAACATTGCATCCTTCAACACTGGGTTGGCTGTGTAGAAATTAATTGGTCGATACTGATTATAAGCTACCTCAAGAACCATGTTAATACCCACGGGGCTCTAATCACTCGGATCCTCTAAGGTAATAAGGTAAATCTCAATGGGTTTCATGCTGAAACTGGAAAGGAAATTCTGGAGAAGAATTTCAAAAGACTGACATTTGGAGAAGAATGGAATGAGGAGAAAGCGAAGAAGCTAAGGGATGATAGAAGGAACAAGACCTGAAAGACTGCTAATCCAGATGTTGTAGCCCCAGCTCCTAAAAAGCCTAGGACCAAGGTCCTAAAGAGAGTGGTAGTGGTTCTGGATGAAGTGGAGGACGAGGATACCTAGACCATCTCCCGGCTACTCAAAAACTCCCCTGAGAAGCCAAAACTAAGGGAAATGCTAATTAAAACCACTGATCTGTTAAAGAGACCAATGTGTGATCTGGAGGTAAAAGAGATTATTGCTATAGCAGTTGCTGCAGTCAGAAAGGGTTATAAAAAGGGCCAAACAAGGAAAGCATCGGAACTGCTAGAAGGGAGAGATGGGTCTGTTGAAAAGGAGATAGAAGATGAAATGTCTGCTCCTAGAAAGCTGTTCACCTAGAAAGGGTGTACCTTTGATGAGGCTGTAGAGGCTTAGAAGCACTAGAAGAAATCTGCCAAAAAGGCGACCTCTATAGTAATTGATGAGGAGGCTGCGAAAAGGGTTGTGGTGGAGGAACTGGCTAGAGCTAAGGCATCAAAGGGGAAGAATGTGCCTGAAAGCAATAAGGTAATTCTCCCGGAGGATCCTCAGTATGAGGAAATGATGGCCTTTGTGGAAGATAACTATAGGGCCAACATTATAACCAACAAAGGACCCGGAGGATCATCAAATACTCCAATCTGTGTTGATGAGGCTGACTTGGCTGAACCAGCAAAACTTTTGGAAGCCGGATCATTCAATTTCATGCCAAACACAGAATCTCTTCCATAGAACCTGTTGTTTCCGGAAGCTGAGCATCCTTAAAAAATAAGTCCTAGAAAGGCAGTTGGATAGGGCATTGATAACATTACCAATGCGCCTGGGCGAGATAACCTAAGTCATGAAAAGGCACTCGTAGGGTGACTGAGGACAGTTCCAGTCATCCAGGGGTTGAGGTTGGAAGAAAAGAAGAGAAGGAAGCCTCTTGCATCCATGATCCATCTTCACCAAATAAGGTACTTCCTATCCCATCCATTTCTACCCCTATTTCTGATAATCCTGCTGGTAATGCCACAACAGATTCTACAAAAGATAACTTAGATACACAAGTATCCAAGGAAAATGTGCCTAACCCGGATAATGCAATTCTAGAGGAGGGACACTATCTGGGACCCAATGAGCACACTTCTAGAGTGGACTAAATAGGCGAGGCACGTCTGAAGGATAGGTTGGAGGAAAGGGAAGAAGCTAGAGAGGAGAATGAAAAGGGATCAACACCTGAACCCTCCGGAAGTAGCTCAAGCTCTGGAGAGGAATCTTCCAGTTTATCTGATGAAGAGGAATTCTCTCCCAAGGTCAGCCTAATGAGAGTGCCTGCAAATAATACAGTGAAATCAAAAGTATCTGTAGCACTCTATCTCCTCAAGGAAGCCGTTCAGGAAGAAAATGAAGTGGGCTATGTCAAATAGAGTCTCCGGACTATCTGTTCCCATCTTTGGGTAGTTGAGAAAGAGCTATTAAGGTAAGCAAAGAATCCGAAGTTAAGGCAGGAGCTGGGAGAAATCAGGAACTCTGTCAATATTATAAAGGAAAAAGTATTGGATTTCCCCACTCCTAGAGCCATAGTTGAAGCCTCTCTCTCCCATGTAACTCCAATCCTCAACCAGTTCAAGGAGAGTGGTTCCACAGCAAATAGAACAGCTGATCAAGCCAACACCTTGGCCTCCAATAACTGTGGAATCATGCTTAAAAAGATAACATCCTCCTCCTCTGAGCAAATAGAGGAAATAAAAGCCTATCTGGATTCCAAGTTTGAAATCTTGTCAAAATTCTTAACAGAAAAAGATCTATCTCCAGCAATAAAAGACTTGGGGGTAGATCAACAAGTCACCCAAGAGATGTTTGTGCACTTCATCAAGAAATCCTTCCCCAAGCTCAAGGAGAAAATGTTGGATGAAATGGGTGATGAGCTTCAAAGTCACATATACAGACTTGAAAATAAAATAAGTGAATGGAAGGCCTCCATCTCCAAGGAGCTATCTCTTCAACCGGAAACCATGCATAATGTCCGGAAGGGACTCAGTGAAGAAATTACCCTTCTCCAAACTAGTATGAAGAACCTCTCCTTATCCGGATCTTCCTCCTCCCCTACCATTCCGGAAAGCCAGCTCCTTTCGATCTTCCACAGTCTCATACAATCAATTGGGGACTCCGGATTCTTCGGCCAAAAAGGTATGACAACTCTTTTAAAGGTACTCTTCCCTTACTATGATCCAAAATATTAAGAGATTATCCTACGCATTCATCCTTCCATCAAGTAGTCATATGATAATTTGAAGAAGACCATCCGACCCTACTATCTCACTCCTTCAATAGTTGATAAAATCGTTGAAGAAAGGTCTAAGAGGAGTGCTGATTATGCAATCGATTCAAATGCTTGGAAAGTAGCTTGGGATAACAAGTTATACATGGTAATAGACCCCCAAGATGGAAATAAAAAGGTGGAGAAAAGCATACAAGAGCATGAATCCGATAAAGGAAATGAGAAGGAGGGAAGTTCATCCGGAGGAGACCTGAATTAGACTAGCTATCAATACTTGTAAAATTTTTATAATAGCTAGATTCACTATTATATATTTCTATAATTTGTAATCCGAACTTCATTGATGTTAACTATTGTTAACAGTAGGAGTACATATATAGTGAAATATCTAATTCTCAAAATTTTATTCTAAAAGTACAATCTGAAATTGTACTAAAACAAACCTAGAAGCTAGAATTGAAAAACTTTGAGGGAGCTAGGATGCTAGAATTATGGGGGAGTAAAGTCTGTAAATGTCCAAATATCAGAACTCATACTTAGCACAAATATACTCCATTCCCTTGTGCTTAGTTTTTGTTTCCATCAAATGGGGGAGATTGTTGGGAAACAATGATCTGGATCACGAAATTAAATCAATCCGGATCAGGTTTGAAAGAAACAAAAATTGTCCCAAGAAACAAAGACTTAAACTATGAAAATCCCTAATCTAATTGGAAACATCTAGAAAAAGATCCAGCTATAAAACTATCAATTGAAGACCTCAAATACCTAAGCAAATGGAATCATCAGAGTAGAGCTTGGAAACGAAACAAGCTTAAATCCCTTAGGAACAGCATTCAGAAGAGCTGATTGCTATATCTTTAAAAAAGGTATGTCCGGAGAATACGAGTCTGAAGACATCCGGAAGAATCATGCTTAAAGACAAATGGGAAAAGTTTCAAAGATAGATTTTCCCTCCACCTTTTGGTCTATGAAGTCAAAGATCCTTTCCCTAAGATAAAGACAAAATGGCAGCTTCCATTTTTCAAAGAAAGGAAGATTAGACACTTGATGAGTTTATGGCTAAGAAGCTTGTGAGGATTACTAAGCTGATAGCAAAGAAAGTAGAAGAGAAGACTGAGAAGAAAGGAAGCAAGAAGAAGGACAGGAAAGACTCTAAGAAAGAGGCGAAGAAGGCAATCTCAAATCCTATGTTTGCCCCTATTCCTAGAAAGTCCAGTTCTACCAAGGGAACCACGGAGGAGAAGCCTAGAGAGTTGACTGCTAAGGAGATTGAGGAAGAAAAAAGGCAGAAGATGAGTTGAGAGAGGAGATGCATCTGACCAGAAGTAAGAAGAGGAAGAGTAAGGAAGCTCAGCTTGATATTGAGAAGGCTGTAGGACAGGAAGCTATATCAGTTCCTATGCCTAAAGTAGGTCAGCCTAAGAAGAAGTTAATGGTAAAGAAGCTAACTGGTGTAGTCTAGAATGTTGAAGAGGCTAAGAAGTTAAAGGTAGCTGAGACTGAGAGAATCAAGAAGAGACAGGAGGATTTGGAAGAGGAGATAAGAAGAAGAGTTGAAGAGTCAGTAGCTAAGACTAAGGCTGACATTGAGAGATCTGTTGAAACTATTGTAGCTAGTCTAGCTGAGAAATCTGTTCCAGAAGTAGTGGAGGAGATGATAGAAGCCTTGGAAGGTATTGACAATCAAGAAGAAGAGGAAGATGATAATGCACAGGTTATGGAGTTTGATATTAATGAAGAAGTCCAGTAGGTTGATTTGACTACTAAGGAAGCTAAGGAGGAAAGGAGAGAAAAGAAGAGGAGGATATTTAAGAAAATGAAGGTTGTATTTGATGAAGATAAAGGAGATTTAGAGCACAAGGAGGATGAAGTTACTGTAGTTGAGCAGGGAGCTCAGCTGACTGAGCAAACTCTAGCTCAGGCCAGTGAGCAAACTGTTGAAGGTGATGAAAGAGAGAAGGATGAGGAGAACCTAGAAGAACCATTCCTTTTCCCTAACCATTCCACTGAAACACTCCTTTCACCTACACCTATTTCCACACAACCTTTACCTGAAACCCAAATATCATCCACCTCTATCTCTCATCCACTAAACAACTCAAACTCTGACCAAATACCTGAAATAGCCATAATTCCAATGCTTTCACCTATTGGATCTCCAGTGCATGAACCATTACTTTTAAAAGGACCAGTCATCAGAGGTACACCAATTATTGAGGAGATTCTAGAAACACAACAACCACTATAATAACCACAACCTCTACCCCAATTCAACCCCTAAGTAGCTTTATTGGGAGACATATGGAGGTTTGGAAGAGAAAGATCTCCAGGACCGGGGATAGATGTGGAAATAGATGCTGAAATTACTAAGTTACTGTTGTATAAGGAATTTCTAAGGAGAATTGCAAAGGCTGTTGAGCCAGTGCAAGGATTCATGGCTGCTGTTAAGGAGATGAATGACCATTTTAAATCAGTCCCTACCCAGTTCTCACTAGTCAAGGCTAGTATATTCCATACTTTGCCTATTTTGAATATTACAGGTAGGAAGGCTGACTATTTGAAGATGGGAGTTGCTGGGCTGAAGGAGAAAGTGGAGAAAATCT